>CM019063.1:467895166-469334323 GCA_009667805.1 Leptobrachium leishanense
TAAGATGGGCACCGAACGACCCTGTGTGGCCCCCTTGCACAGTGTGTGTGTGTCCCGCAGTGTGTGTCCGTCCCTGTGTGCAGGGTGTCCCCCCCCCGCATTTCAACAGTTAACAATTTTTTTCTGGAGGGGCGCAAATAGCTGGTCTTACCTAGGGCGCAAAATAGTCTAGCACCGACCCTGAATACCAGCATTTCTTGGCGTGACAACACCGTCAAACACTGACAGTTACTGAAAAATACTTTTATTATTCCGCCTATCATAATTTATGGTACACCAACATTTGTATTTTGTAACATTAAATGTATTAACAAAACAAATAATTATGTTCTGCAATTATAGGCTGAGTTCATTGAAGATAAACACATATACTGATCAGCAGTAATTAAAAAAATACCATAGCATTATCCAGGTTCTCCTCATGCTGCATCAAGACATGGACTCCACGAGACTTCTGAACGTGTCCTGTGGTATCTGGCACCAAGACATCAGCAACAGATCTTTTTAGTCCTGTAAATTGTGACGTGGGGCCTCCATAATTTGTATATGTTGTTCCAGCACATCCCAAAGATGCTCAATCAGATTGAGTTCGGGCGAATTTGGAGGCCAAGGCAGCACCTAGAAATCTTTGTCATGTTCCTCAAACCATTCTTAAATGTTTATTGCAGCGTGGCAGAATGTAATTATCCTGCTGAAAGCCGGATATCCTGCCACTGCTATCAGGGAACACCATTGCCACGAAGGGATGAACATGATTGAATTTGACATCTTTCTATCACAGCCAGCATGAGGTTTTTGAGCAATTTGAGCTGCAGTAGCTCTTCTGTGTGATCGGACCAGAATAGCTAGCCATCGCACTCCATGTACGTCAATGAACCTTGGGCACCCATGACCTGACACCGGCTCACCATTGTCCTTCCTTCCACCGCATTTGGTAGGTAGGGATGAGCTGAACACTCCCTGAGTTCGGTTCGAAGCCGAACCCGAACTTTCCAAATGTTCGGATCCGAACCCGAACCCGAACTCGAACCCCATGCAAGTCAATGGGGATGAAAGTTCGGTTTTTAGAGTGCCCTCCAAGAGGGCATATATGCTAGATGTTTGCCATAAAAGGTGTATGGGGGTCCGGGTAGTGCCCTGGGGGACAGGAAACAAGGACAAAAAGTAAAAAAAAAACGTTTTTAAAGGGACAGTGAGTTTTCCATGAAATAAGGGTTAAAAATAAAAACGAAAAATTCCTTCAAATATCGTGCCTAGGAGGTCCCCATAACCTGCCCGTGAAGTGGCGGATTTCTAGGATGTATAGAAATATGTAAAAACCAAAAAATTACATTTCAAATGACGGTAAATGCTTTTCCTTTAATCTATCCATAAACAACTGCTTGGGGCGGCAGTCTGTATGAAAAGAGGAGACATTTTCGGACACGCAGAAAAAGTTTACTGATTTTTTGGCGGTGAAAAGCAGGAGAATGACTGGAGAATGGAAAATTCTAGACCAAATAGCCGATTTGGAAAGTGAGATAAATGGGAGAATTTTTCTGGTTTGGCTATTTTGACCTAGAATTTTCTCTTCAGTCATTCTCCTGAGTTTCACCTTTCTCTGAATAACCCTGTCAGGGTTATTCAGAGAGCGGTGAAGAGCAGGAGAATGACTGGAGAATGGAAAATTCTAGGTCAAAATAGCCAAACCAGAAAAATTCTCCCATTTAGGCTTGGGTCAGACTAGCGAATTTTTAACGTGCGTTTAGGCGCACTTAATCACGGCCGCACTAGCAGCAAATGACAGATAATGACGGCCAATATACGAAGTACGGTCGCACGAAAGTCCGGCTGCGCAATGCAAGTGGAAAGTGAACGCATTTTTTCGAGAACGCAGAACCGCTAGTACGGACGTACAGAGTGCGCTGCGTCCACTAGCGGCGTGTGTGCGTGATTTGGAGACATCAGACCCTGCTCATGTCCGACCAACATAACAACAAAGTTTCCTGGTTTGGATCCGTAAAAAATCACACACAAGAATGCGCATCGTATGACCGTTTTCGCGCATTCGGTGAAAAAATACGGCAATGCGTTCGGACGCACTTTTTGACGGTCGCTGTGAAAAATGCGTTAGTCTGACCCTAGCCTTATCTCACTTTCCCAATCGGCTATTTGGTCCAGATTGTTCTCTTTTCCTGCCATTCTCCTTGTTTTCACCTTTCTATGAACAACCCTGAGAGAGAGGTGAAAGCCAGGAGAACTGGCAGGAGAAGAGAACAATCTAGACCAAATAGCCAATTTGGAAAGTGAGTTAAATGGGAGAATTTTTCTGGTTTGGCTATTTTGACCTAGAATTTTCACTTCTCCAGTTATTCTCCTGCTTTTCACCGCTCTCAGAATAACCCTGTGAATGTTTAATCCCGAGGTGAAAAATAACATTGCTTTAGGCTAGGGTCAGAGTGGGGCAGTCGGAACGCGCGTGCAGGCGCACTAAATCACGGCGGCAGTAGCAGCACATAACGGCCAATGACGGCCAATATACGCAGTACGTGCGTACGAAAGTGCGCCGACACCACGCAACCAGCAAATGAACGCATTTTTATCAGAACGTGAAACCGCTGCTACTGACGTACAAAGTGCGCTGCGGCCGCATAGCAGCGTGTGTGCGTGATTAGGAGATGTCAGACGCTGCTAGTGTGCGGCCAACATAACGTTCAAACAGCCGGATTTCCCTAGACTTCTTTTCACCCCATCGTCATGAAATACGTCCAGAATTGCGCATCGTCTGACCACTTAAGCGTATTCCGTGAAAAAATGCGTGCGCACGCATCGACGTACATTTTGACGGTGGCTGCAGAAAATGCGCTCATCTGTCCCTAGCCTAAGATGTTATTTTGAATTTTTTTCAAACACCAGTTAACCACTTGGCTGCTATGGACGCGCTCAGCGCGTCCAGTCAAGTGGTTCTCCTGTGCTATGGACGCGCTGAGCGCGTCCATGCACAGGAGGCAGAAATCCGCCGGATTCCGGCGGATTGCTGCACCCCCCGGTGCGGGCTGACATCTTGGATGTCAGCCCAGCACTCCGGGACCCCGGCCTAGCAATTAGATGTCATCGCGGCGGCGCGATGACATCTAATTCAGGCGCCCCCCGCATGTGGGGAGGAAGCGCCTGAAAGGGAGGGGGGAGGTCCTTCGGACCTCTCTCCCTCCCGATCGCCGGGGGGCAGAGGGTTAATCCAGGCACCGTTTGGAAGGGCACAGCCTGCCCTTCCAAACGGTGGCTGTGATTAACCCCTGGGAGCTGGATCACGAATCGGCGCTGAAAAGCGCCGGATCGTGATCCTCTCCTGGAGCTGGCCGACATCTTGGATGTTGGCCAAGCCTCCAGGAACTCCCCCTGAGGACTGGCGTCATCGTGCGTAGCACGATGACGCCAGTCCTGGAGTTAACCCCTAGCTGCCACCAAGGGTGGAGATAGGGGGTTCCAATGAACCCCCTATCTCCCGATCCATGGCAGCTAGGGGTTAATGTTTGATATCGTTGGATCGGCCAGAGCATGGCCTTTCCAAGGATACCAAACATGAGCATGAAAAATGTTTTTTAAAAAAAATAAAAAATAAAAAGATAAAAATATTTAAAAAAAATTCTAAAAAAAAAATAAACAAGTTTTTTTTTGGTTTTTGTTTTGTTAATGCAGAAATATTGTTCCCATTTCAATTATAATGTGAACAATAATGCTGCACTAACGATTTTTGTATGCGGTGCGTTTGTTAAAAAAAAGGGAAAATTTTCCCAAAAAAAAATGAAACGAGACCCCATTTCTAATTTTTTTAACAAGCGCACCCCATACAAAATATAACCGCAACCGATCGCATGTTAAAATGTGAAAAAAAACACTTTACACATAATAAATTATATTATATATACAAATTTTATTGCATTTTTGTTATAATATACAGACATGACATAACGTATACATATAATAATGACATATTATGAATCTGCCAAGTCTGCCGGAAAGAACGATATATAATATGTCTGGGTCATATATCAAAATATGGCTACAAAACGCGGTTAAACATGATGAGCGAAAGCAGTAAAAATGACCTCAGCACAGAGGTGTGAAAAGCCTCAGCAGCGAAAGGGTTAAATGCAGCATATTAGGATGTTTTAGGGAAATTAATTCTCAAATCTCAATCAGAAGCAGACACCACCCCACCCTCAGTATAGTGTACAATGTATCAAATTGATTACCAGACTAAAAACACCTGGTGTTATGCCCGTTTGTGAACAGAGGTCATTTAGAGTTGATAATCTTTCCACGTACACATTAGTTTTTAATTCAATATCTAATAAACCGTTGCTTATAATATTCTGCAGTAAAGAGTCTCTTTATTTCTAGATTTTTTAGTATTTTTTTAAGCATTTTCTATACTTTTTTCAAAATTTCCTTTTTTTTTTTTCGAACTCGAACCGAACACACCCAAAAAATTCGAAATTCGTGAACTTTCGAACTGCCAAAGTTCGGGTCGAACTCCAAACCGTCCGAACCCGAACAGCTCATCCCTATTGGTAGGTACTAACCACTGCATACCGAGAACACCCCACAAGACCTCCCTTTTTGAAGATGCTCTGATCCAGTCATTTAACCCTCACTATTTGGCCCTTGCCAAAGTCACTCAGATCATTTCTCTTGCCCATTTTTCCTGCTTCCAACACAATGAATTCAAAATCTGACTGTCCACTTGCTATCTAACATATCCCACTCCCCAGCAGCTGCCATTGTAACCATATAATCAATGTTATTCACTTCTCCTCTCTGTGGTTTAACCCCTTCACTTTCAAGTGATTTTCAAAAAAAAAAAAACTACTGTCAGGAACCAGTAGCTTTTTTGGAAAATTATTTTTAAATTATTTCTGCAGCAAGAAATATGGGGAATATTCACAATGTATTTTTTACTGTAGTAATCTATTTGGCAGGCAGATGTCGCCATCTACTGGCCAAATGCAGTCACTTCAGCTAGAACTGCAGCTGGTGGCTCCATGGGGGTTATTCAGAGAGAGATGAAAACCAGGAGAATTGGCAGAAGGGAACAATCTAGATCAAATAGTTGATTTGGAAAGTGAGATAAATGCGAGATTTTTTCTGGTTTGGCTATCTTGACCTCGAATTTTCACTTCTCCAGCCATTCTCCTGGTTTTCACTTCTCTCTGAATGAGAGTGCTAGTCATCTGGGGAATGCCCAATATAGTATGACATTCCCTAGTCGATTTGCTGATTTTAACCAGTTTAGGCACCTTGGGCATTATGCCCAGAGGGATAAAACTTTGGGGGGCACCTTCTGAAGTCCAAAAGCAAGCGAATTTCATTTGTGATCATGCAACATAACCCCAGATCGTCTAAACTGTTACTGCTGATTGTGTATACACGATCACGGTAGTGAAGGGGTTAATGTTGTGGCTGATCAGCATAAGTGAGGTGTATAAATCATAGTGGCAGATTTCATCTTGGTTGTTGCTTTTTTTCTTATGGAAGAGATCACTCTAGGTTTTTATGTCTGTATTGTTTTTATACAGTTACCTGAAACGGCTGTATACGTGTCCACAAAAAAGTGAATTGGAATGTAAAGATTTTCTCGGCATTTTGCCAAATTTTCCGTGATACAGCATGACAAAGAGACGCGGAACAAGAAGCAATAAAATAAAGCTATGCATTTTCATGAAATATTGGGTGCAAAATAGGCATTAAAAGCAATGATTCAGCAAGACACCTAACGGTACACACTCGCCACCCAGGTCATACTTAAAAACGAGAGAAATCTCAATGTATCCGTCCTGGTAAAATACTTTCTCATAAAAAAAATATACAGTTGTTTTGATTACATTTTGTTCCCATGTCACACATAAAAATACACTATTGTACAATTAATCTAGATTGCTTTTTAAAAAAGTTTGTTTTTATGAATGGCTTAGCCTTCTCTTCAATTGTTAAGCGCGGATTTGTCCAGCAGCCGGTAACATTAGAGGGAGCACCGGATCTCCCGTGCAGCCCAAGGGAACCTGTTTGCTCCAATGAATATCAGGATGCCAGTAAAGGTTATAAGGAGATCCGGTGCTCCCTCTAATGTTACCGGCTGCTGGACAAATCCGGTTTCTGATTTAGACACAGCAAAATGTGAGTGTATTCCCTTATTTCTTACTTTATTGATATTACCTCAACCTACTACGCTATGGTAGCTTTTTATTTTTGAGGTGGACAATAGAAGTGCACGGAGAAGAGGGGGACACCTCCGTCGGAGGAAGCGCTAATCCTATCCATCTAGTATTCCTATTGATATTTTTTTGTTTTAGTCGACACATTTTGCTTTGACTATTAAGAATGTGTCTGTTTTTTTGTTCCATTCTTTATTACCCTATGAGGTTTCTGTCCTGTTACCCCCTTCTAGAGGAAGAGGTTCATCAGCCATCTCCAGAGAGAGAGGAGAGGTCACCTCCTTTGACATCAGGTGAACGAAACAGAGACAGTGGGGGTTATTCAGAGAGCACCGAAATGTCAACGACATTCTCTCGTTCCCCGCACTTCGGGGAATCAAAGTTCCCCACCCTGCAGTGAATTCAGCATTCACTGCAGGGTCCCCGGAGTGCAGGGAAAACCCAAAAACCCACCGCACACCTGCCGAAATCCCACTAAAAACCCGCCGGAACCGCCGCAAAAAAACACGCCGAATACGTCAGTAAAAGCCGACGATCCGCCAATCATCACGCAGAGCAGTCGCCAGAAAAAGCCAACAAGCTGACGAACAGGGTAAAAAAAATAAAATAAAATGATTGAAAGTGTCAAAATTCAAATGCTGTTTGCAAAAAAACTATTGAACGAAAATGTCTGGAATTCACATATAAGATCCTATGAATGATAATAAAAGGGTCTGTTACAGAAAAAAGAAAAACGCTTTTAAATAAATAACGGAAAATATTTTTTGCCGAAAAGCCAGAAAAAAATGCATAAAAGATCCTAAAAAAATCAATAAATAAAGAGACTTTTTACTGCAGATTAAAAATATAAATGGTTTATTAGATATTGGATTAAAACGGGAATATTTTTAACATTGAAGCCTATGGGATTCACCTGAATAAACATGACAAATGAAACCGCCGAACAGCAGGGGACTTCGGAAACTTTTCACTGCTGTTTGGTGTCTCTGAATAGACGAAGCATTGCTTCTCTAGGGGGGATTTCACTGCCTTCGAACGGGCACCGTACTTGTTGGCAGTTCGCCTAAAGTTTGGCGAACTGCCTGCTCTCTGAATAGCCAAATGGAGCCAAAATCGCACTGTATGGGGAAATTTCCTGTTCGGTGACATTTCGAGGTCAGATTGGCTCTTTCTGAATATCCCCTAGTCTTGTTGACTCTATAATCTGTGAATGCCTTTCATAGGGAAAATATGGATATCATTATATACGGCAATATTATATACATACAGTTGTGTTCAAAATTATTCAACCCCCAATGCTGTAAAGGGTTTTAGGGAATTTAGTGTACATTTGTAATTGTATTCAGAATGAAATCCTACAATTACTTTTTAAAGAACCATATGCAACTAAAATGACATCAATTGGTTTTGTAATACAGTAGTAAATGTTTATTTTGTGAATTCTTCATTGACACAATTATTCAACCCCTTAAAGACTACCACTCTGAAGAACAGAGGTTCATTCAAGTGTTTTCAATCAGGTATTGAAAACACCTGTGCATGTCACGGAGCAGCAATAAAGCATAATAAGCACCAATTAAGCAGCTTTAAAATGACTGTGATACTCAGCTCCTTCTAGACATTTACTGGTGTGGTTACAAACATGGTGAAGTCAAGAGAATGGTCCAGGAAGACAAGAGAAGAGGTGATTACTCTTCACAGGAAGGGCAATGGCTATAAGAAGATTGCAAAGATGTTAAACATACCAAGAGAGACCATAGGAAGCATCATTCGCAAATTCAAGGCAAAGGGCACTGTTGAAACGCTACCTGGTCGTGGCAGAAAGAAGATGCTGACTTCGACTGCTGTGCGCTACCTGAAGCGTAGAGTGGAGAAAAGTCCCCGTGTGACTGCTGAGGAACTGAGAAAAGATTTGTCAGATGTGGGTACTGAAGTTTCAGCTCAGACAATACGGCGCACACTGCGTAATGAAGGCCTCCATGCCAGAACTCCCAGGCGCACCCCCTTGCTGTCTCCAAAGAATAAGAAGAGTCGACTGCAGTATGCCAAAAGTCATGAGGACAAACCACAGAAGTTTTGGGATAGTGTTCTGTGGACTGATGAAACAAAATTAGAACAGTTTGGGCCCATGGATCAACGCTATGTTTGGAGGAGGAAGAACAAGGCCTATGAAGAAAAGAACACCTTGCCTACTGTTAACCCTTTCGCTGCTGAGGCGTTTCACGCCTCTGTGCTGAGGTCATATTTACCGGTTTTGCTCATCATGTTTAAACGTGTTTTGAAGGCTTATTTTAGTATATGACCCAGACATATTATATATCGTTCTTTCCGTCAGACTCGGTAGATTCATAATATGTCATTATTATATGTATACGTTATGTCATGTCTGTATATTATAACAAAAAATGCAATAAAATATGTATTTTCAATAATTTACAATGTGTAAAGTGTTTTTTTTCACATTTTAACATGCGAGCAATTGCGGTTATATTTTGTATGGGGTGCGCTTGTTAAAAAAATTAGAGATGGGGTCTCGTTACATTTTTTTTGGGGAAAACTACACGATTTTTAACAAACGCACCGCATACAAAAATCGTTAGTGCAGCATCATTGTTCACATTATAATTGAAATGGGAACAATATTGCTGCATTAACAAACCAAAAAAAAGAAAAAAAAATGTTTATTTTTTTTTATAATTTTTTTTTAAATATATTTTTATTTTTATTTTAAATTTTTTTTTTAAAAAACTTTTTTCACTGTAGTGTTTGGTATCGTTGGAACGGCCATGCTCTGGCCGATCCAACCATACCAAACATTAACCCCTAGCTGCCACGGATCGGGAGATAGGGAGTTCCAATGAACTCCCTATCTCCACCGTTGGTGGCAGTTAGGGGTTAACTCTAGGACTGGCGTCATCGTGCTACGCACGATGACGCCAGTCCTCATGGGGAGTTCCCGGAGGCTTGGCCGACATCCAAGATGTCGGCCAGCTCCGGGAAAGGATCACGAACTGGCGATTTTCAGCGCAGATTCGCGATCCAGCTCCCCAGGGGTTAATGCCAGGCACCATTTGGAAGGGCAGGCTGTGCCCTTCCAAATGGTGCCTGGGTTAACCCCCGCAACGCCGCCGATCGGGAGGGAGAGAGGTCCGAAGGACCTCCCCCCCTCCCTTTCAGGTGCCTCCTCCGCACATGCGGGGGGGGGGCGCCTGAATTAGGTGTCATCGCGCTGCCGCGATGACACCTAATTTCAGCGGCTGCGGTTCCGGATGCTGGGCTGACATCGAGGATGTCAGCCCGCACTGGGGGGGCCAGCGATCGGCCGGAACCCGGCCGAACGCTGACCCCAAAGGGAGGACGCGCTCAGCGCGTCCTCCGCATACCAGCAGCCATGCGGAGGACGCGCTGAGCGCGTCCTCCGCATTGAAGTGGTTAAGCATGGCGGGGGGTCAATCATGCTTTGGGGCTGTTTTGCTTCGGCAGGTACAGGGAAGCTTCAGCGTGTGCAAGGTACCATGAATTCTCTTCAGTACCAGGAGATATTGGATGACAATGTGATGCAGTCAGTCACAAACCTGAGGCTTGGGAGACATTGGACCTTTCAACAAGACAATGATCCCAAGCATACCTCCAAGTCCACTAGAGCATGGTTGCAGATTAAAGGCTGGAACATTTTGGAGTGGCCATCGCAGTCACCTGACTTTAATACGATTGAGAACCTCTGGTGGGACTTAAAGAAAGCAGTTGCAGTGCGCAAGCCTAAGAATGTGACTGAACTGGAGGCTTTTGCCCATGACGAATGGGCGAAGATACCCGTAGATCGCTGCAAGACACTTGTGTCAAGCTATGCTTCACGTTTAAAAGCTGTTATAACTGTAAAAGGATGTTGTACTAAGTACTAAGATTGAATGTCACTTGGGGGTTGAATAAAACTGATAATGATGTGAGCACAGAAAATACATTTGTGGTTATTTCATTATAAATGTTATGTTATATTTGTCTGACCTACACGTGCCTCTTTGATTTAATTGTAAGCAAGATGACTGAATGATCAAAATCAATGTCAAACTGGCCAAAACACTCAATTTCAGTGGGGGTTGAATAATTTTGAACACAACTGTATATGTTTGTGTACTGGCTGGATGGAGTAGAGGTAATATCACTGTTTCATAACTGTGGAGACCCAGGTTCAAATCCCAGCCAGAGCACCTCTCCAGGAAGTGTCCTTGGGCAAGACACCTAACGATATGGATGCGCCTACCTCACAAAATACTTGTACTGCACATCTCATAGATTGTAAGTTCCCTTAGGAACAGGGACCCCCTGAATCAGGTCATTGTCCATGTGTGATATTCTAATGTATCAACACCTTGTAAGCTGATCTGTAAACGCTGTGGAATTTTGTGGCGCTATATAAATAAAGGATAATAATAATAAAACTGCGTAATTAGTTGTCTTTAGTAGCTTTTTTCCTGTTTAGGCTGAATTGCGAGAAATATTAGTCCAAATCAACAATTGATTTCAGTATTCTTTGTATGTATAATGTATCCCTGTACTTGATACGCCAAGGTCTTCCTTCAGTTGTGGATATTAATAGATATTCCAGCTTAGACCGCAGATTTCTCTTCACTATTGTATTAAAGTTTGCCACGTTCATAGTGCGCTTGAAGGAGTTTTATGTTTTGCCTTTTTTTGTTAAATTTAAAACAATGCCTGGAAAAATAATCTCTAAATTGCTACATTAGAAACTCTAAAGGGAATTTAAAGATTTGGGGTTTCTGAAATAATTGTCGATTACTTGTGAAGGTTCTAAAAACCCTGTATAGTGATGGGTCTGGGGCCTTTAAACTCAATCTGGTTCTGGTTTAAGGCTCTCCAAATGTTGATCTCACTTCTGCACCTGCATGGGACGGTGATGTAACTTCTCTAAGCACATTCGGGTCTCTCTTAACTGTTTTTTTTTTTTTTTAATCTGTTGCAGGAGTCATGGTTTCTTGGAATACTACAAAATATTGTAAGATAAATTTACATTCACTGCTACAAATTACCAGACAGCCAGGCAGGATGTATATACATTACCTTCCAGCCAATCCAGTGCTGTATTCCTACCTTGGTGTGAACCTAACCAGAGCTGTTGCAAACTTCTACATCCATATAGTATAATGGCTCTGATACGTTTACAACAGGAGGAAATCTGATAACTTTATATTACACTTTATATAACACTTTAAAGTCAATGCATTTTTTTTTTTTGGTGCACCGGTCCTGGAGGTACTGCAATACCAGGTCAATGCGTGGAGTGAACAGAGCAAGCTCTTCTTCCATCTCCCTGTTCTAAAAATCCATTTAATATATGGCCCCCAGATAGGGGGCGTATCAGATATTAAACTGATAAGAACAGATACTACACTTGATCTTAGCCAAAAGGCCGAGAAGCGATAAAGTCAATACATTTATGACGGAGCAGTTCCGTCATTGGTCCTTGAGGAGTTAAATATATACGGGGCCATTATAAACCATTGTCATTAATAGGACTATACACAGGACACGGGGTCACCCATTTAGACTGGACAAAAGGAAATTCAGCCTAAAGCATAGGAAGGGTTATTTTACAGCGAGAACAATAAAGCTGTGGAATTCCCTGCCTGTTGAGGTGGTTGGGTCAGAGACTGTACAGACTTATATGGTAAGCGCTTCAGGTGTGTTTTTTTGCCTTCTTTAGGATCAACCACAGTAGGTGATGTGTGAAAGGCTGAACTCTGTGAACACACATCTTTTTTTTGGCCTATGTTACGTTGTGTAACACCACTGGTTAGGTTTACACCAGGGTTTGTTATAGGGCCTCGAGTTCATAAGTCATTTTACCTGTTTTGAATGAAATTATCGCTTTTTGAAATAAAACCTATACCTTATAGAACCCTAAACAATAAGGTTTAAACGGCATCCAGTGACAGGAGATGAGCTCACAGTTATTCTTGAATTCCAAAGCAATAACACTTTTGGCAATAACGATGGTTATGGACTGCGCATCTGGTCTCCATGAAAATGTGTTACTCGCTTTACACAGAGCTGAGACAACAGTGCAACATGTTTTCTATATTGTTGCATAAATAAAACAATGTTCAGATTTCCCATGTTCAATGCAAGGTATAGGGTGAACAGTGCAATAAATATGTTACCAGCCTCAGACCACTGAGACCAGAGCGGGCAGGTAAAAATTGAAATTATTGTAGAAAAACAGAGACACACAGAATGTGTAACAGGCCGTCGGTGCCACCTTTAACTTACTATGGCGAAAACAGCCCAGCTCCTCCTTCCCTCACCACCAAACCCCTCTACAGGAAGCACAGAGGACCACAAATGATTGAAGCATTGCAATTAATATATAAATAAATATCTTGGCTACATTTGTTTTTTGTGCACTCATTTCCAATACATTATATATAGGAACACTGTATAGTAATCTGCAAAATGCCCTATTCTTGTGTGAATTTACAATCTGGAAAGGTTGGTGGTGGAAACAGGAGGAGAGGACTGCAAGGTGATATTGATGGACTGGTTGGGGCAGTGAGGTGTATTAGTGAGTCAGGTGGTAGGCTTGCCTGAATAGGAATGTCCTTTTTGAAAATGTTCCAGAAACTGTTGGCCCTATATAAATCATGATAATAATTGTGGCTTCATCTTTATAGCAATAAATGTAAAAACCTCTAGATTGTAAACTCCTTTGAACAGGGCACTCTTTACCCTTGGTTTTGACATCATTAAATTGTCTGTACTGTTGTTGTTAAAATTAAATTAAATTATCAAACACTGCAAAATGTTCATGTATTATAATTCATTTTATTGATAAATGCTTATTACACAACTTCGTAAAAAATCCAGATTCATCCGTTTACCATAAGACATGTACGTGTTTGATGTACACCATTCATTTGTATATAAATAGAGCATCCAGATGTGGAAAAAAATTTTTTCCAGACAACTGCTGTGCAGTCCTGGTGTTTCTTTCTAAATTACTGGGTTGCTTTCCACATATCAGCATTTGTTAAGTAGGCACAAAGGAAATAAGAAATGTAATCTTCAACACAAATCCTCATCATCTCATTTAAAGCTTGATAAGTTTCAGATGAGCACAAGGATTTGCTCTTTGGTTTTTTTCTCCATATCGTAAAGTTCTTGCTTTTCTGGCAAACAAACAGAAGCCAAGACCACACATGTTCTGTGACCTCCTTTTAATACGCTTTCTTGATCTTTTTTCTATTATTATTTTTGTCTATTTCCCCCGTGCTGGATTAAAATAGTCTATAAACCGCTGAGCTGAGCCTCGACACAGTATGTGTGGTATGACTCTGGAGCTTCATTACAATAAACCCATTCAAATCTTTGTTTGCACGTGCATGGTCCATTTGTATCATATTGCACAGCAACGGAGGACTGGCAAGGGGCAAAGGGCAAATCCCCGCTCTAAACCACTAGCATACAGGGGACACGTGCCACAGACTCCCAGTAACATTCCTTTTGCTGAATAAATGCAGCATTTTCTATTTTGATGAATTATAGTGACAAATTCCTCCCTATTACTAAATAGTGTCTCTCTTATACATTGTCAAGTATCAGAAGAAATTGTTTAAAGGGACACTACCACGTACATAAACTGTAACCTGCAGATTTTATTTATTTATTTATTTATAAAGGTTATTACAAGGAAGGTTACATTGAGATTTCTCTAGTTTTCAAGTACGTCCTGGGTTCAAGAACATTAAAATGTTACAGTTGTTACAGAAATACAAAGTAATACAATGCAAGATATTAAAAAAAACACAAATATACAGATTAACAGAAAATAAATATGTAGGAAATAGTCATTATGTTACATGTTTACAGGTGCATTCTGTATTGAGGTATGTTAATAGGGAGCTCTTAAGTGACTTTAGACTGGGGGAAGATTTGATGGCATCTGGGAGGTTATTCCATAACTGCGGTGCTCTGTAGGAAAATGAGGATCTTGTGCATTACAAATAAAACCACTTTATAAAACTTACTGCTGTGTCTTTTTCTGTCTGAAGTAATTGCGTTGTGGTTCAAGCCCCAGTTCGGTGCCAGGCACCAGATAGGTGCCGAACTGGGGAAACACATCAGTCCAGTTGTGCTTGCGTTGCCCCCTCTGACAGGTGCACAGGGGCAAGTGCCCCCCCTGCTCCTCTCCTTGCTACACCACAGCATTCCCTTTTCTGAGCATTCTGTGTGGGGCTATATTCCCACACCCACAGAGCTGAATCAGTTTATAAAACTGACACTCAAGTTCACATCACTCAATAACTCGACCTCCTCTTACATGTCTTCGTTACTCTGCAAGCACGTTGTGTCTAGACAACTCCGGTCTGCGGGCGACCTCTGCCTGTCTACATCCGTGCTGCCAACTCTACCCAAGACTTCTCAAGGGCAGCTTCAGTCCTGTGGAATGACTGGCCTCGCCCTATCAAACTCTCTCCTAATCTTCAGGCCTTCAAGAAATCCCTCAAAACCCATCTCTTCAGATTAGCGTATCACATCACTGATGCAACTCATCCCTCTGCTCACCTACTCACACGTCATGATTGAGGCTAGGGTCAGACGAGCGTGATTTCTACGGACTGTACGTCCTTGCACACGGACGTACGTCAGTACGGAAGACACAGTAGTGGTCACACAGTCTGTTTTTTTCACTGACGTTTATTTTTTGACGGATGTAGGAGGAAAAATAAATTAAAAAGCAAAACCATTTTGTCCGTGAAAAATGCTGGACGTATAAATGCAGTCCGTCTGACAACGTTCCATCACTCACACACAAAACTATGCAGACGTTGCGGACGCAGCGCACTTTGTGCGGCCGTTCTAGGGGTTGTACGTTCTTGCCTGCCTTGCGTCCGTGAGCCGCGGCCGTTGTACGTCCGCAGTTCAGTGCGGTCGTACTTCGTGTGTCGGGCTCCGATGGGCTTTCTTTCATGGTATCAGGACGTACTTTTAGGCGCAATCACGGACGTGAACAATACGCTCGTCTGACCCCAGCCTGAAGCTGGTTCCATTGCCCCACTATTCCCAAACCACTAGCAGTAATGATCCTGCCGTCTAGTAACATTCCCCTTGTCTTCCTCAACCCCAATCCCTCTAGACTGTAAGCGCCTCAGGACCCTCTACACCTCTTGTTTCCATCCCATATCCATATCTTGTTCCATTTGGTTATTGTAAAGCGCTGCGGAAACTGTTGGTTCTATATAAATGATGACAATAATAATAATAAATAATATCCATTTTTTTTAACTGGTAGAATGCAACAGAAAAATTTACTGCATTTCCTTAAAGCAATCGTATGTCAAAACTAAAGTCCTGCTAAATCCCACCCAAAGTGTTAATTAGTTTAGTTTACTGTTTATTTTACAAGTAACAATTTAAAACATTGCATAAAACCTGTTTGCACATGTGATCAGGGAAGGGACAAGCCGAAAGCCTATGCATCCCTTTCTTGTAATGCTGTTAGCAGTACTGCATGTTGTCACAGATTTTGGGTATTTACACAAGAAATGTTAATCTGTGTGTATTTGTATTGCATCACCCCCTTTTCACCTCCATTCCTTTGATTACTGGGAATCACTTCTCTTTCACCAGTAATCCCAGCAGGACACGGCATCCACATGGCCACTAGCTGAGACCTAAACTGCATATTCTTAGATTCAACCCAGGAAGCTCTGCTTTACCCAAGCAAATTAAGATATTTATCTTGAAACTGACACTATGGCCATATGGCAAGGTCTGGGGGGGTGATGCTCATCAGCTAGAGGACTCCACCATTTGAACTATTTAAAAATAAAAAATAAAAACACATTACATTGCAAAGCAGGACCAGATCCACCGGTTTTTCCAGATCCACCAGGTTTTCCAAAGCCTGTATAACTGGCAGGTAGCAGATAAGAATAAATGACCTGTAATAGGAGCATTCATGTACTGCTGAAACACAAGCAATCAATTAATCAACGAGGACTTTCAGAATGAAGCCGCTTTGATGAATGATTTGAATTCCTAGGTACTGGCAAACCTATTTTTGGTAAACATATTTCATTTTTGTTTTCCAAGGTTATTATTTTTATTCTTTCTTTATAAAGGCTGGGCGGAGTAGAGGTAACATCACTGCTCTGTGTGGAGAGAGCCTGTGGAGTCATGGGTTCAATCCCAGCAAGAGCACCTCTCCATTAAGTGTCCTTGGGCAGGACACCCAACTGTACATACTCGCCACCCAGGACATACTTGAAAACAAGAGAAATATCAATGTATCCTTTCTGGTAAAATCCTTTCTCAAAAAAGAAGTGCCAGCATATTCCGCAGCGCTGTACAATGGGCACAACATAGACAGGGTTACAATACATTGAACAACATTTCGACAAACCAGTACAGGAGGAAACGAATGCCGTATTCCAGTGGGAATGCACAACCTAGATTTTTTATTTGATTTTAATAAAGTATCATTTTTAGTATTCACTGGCGAAACTGGACTTTGTGGATGCTGGA
Source organism: Leptobrachium leishanense (assembly GCA_009667805.1). Classification (NCBI taxonomy): domain Eukaryota; kingdom Metazoa; phylum Chordata; class Amphibia; order Anura; family Megophryidae; genus Leptobrachium; species Leptobrachium leishanense. The sequence continues at coordinate 467,911,903 of CM019063.1, forward strand.
TGCCTATTTCTTCACCAAAAACGTCTAACCTTAACCTTTTTACTACCACGGGACTTTCAAAAATAAACAACATCAAAAACAGGTGTTTTTTTTGTTTGCTCTTGGGAAATAATTTTTAATTATGCATACAGTGAGAAATATTTGGGAATATTCCCAAGGTACTCCTTAATGTAAGAACCCATTTGGCCAGTGGCCATCTGCTGGCCAGATTGTGCTACTGCAGTTTTTTGGGGTTTTTTGAGAAAGGATTTTACTAGGAAGGATACATTGAGATTTCTCTCAATTTCAAGTATGTCCTGGGTGGCGAGTATGTACCGTTAGGTGTCTTGCCCAAGGACACTTACTGGAGAGTTCTGGTCTCCACGCAGCTTGTTTAAAAAGTGTTCGGCTGGGGTCGGACTAATGCATTTTTAACGTGCGTTTAGGCGCACTTAATCACGGCCGCAGTAGCAGCAAATGACAGCCAATATATGAAGTACGGCCGCACGAAAGTCCGGCCGTGCAACGCAAGTGGAAAAAGAACGCATTTTTTCGAGAACGCAGAACCGCTAGTACTGACGTACAGAGTGCGCTGCAGCGGCATAGCGGCGAGTGTGCGTGATTAGGAGATGTCAGACGCTGCTAATGTCCAGCCTACATAACGTCCAGACGCAAAAAGTGTTTTATTGATGATCCGTAAAAAATCACGCATGAAAATGCGTGTCGTCTGACCATCTTCGCGCATTCCGTGAAAAAATACGTCAATGCGTTCGGACGCACTTTTTGACGGTCGCTGCGAATAATGCGTTTGTTTGACCCTAGCCTTAGCACCACGTCCATCATGTCCATGGTGCTAAGATATTAACGGCTTGTTCTGGAGAACAAAAAGAAACAAAATTCCTTTGTATTTCTCCTGTGGATCACCATATCAACTATACTCAATACCGAAGCAACAAAAGGTGCCTTGCACATCGAGTATAGTCGATTTTGGTAGTGAAGGAGTTAAAAAGCCTTACTAGTTTACTTGCTTATTTTATACAATTTACACTATTGTCTGCAAAAATAATGTTCTCTAGGCACATTCCCAGAATTGGAGAGTATCCCCTTGGTTACTTACCTAACAATTGATAGCAGTGCTTCTAAAAGACCCATAGGCCACACCACTGAGAGCCTGGTAAGGCAGATGGGTGTACCTCTATAGTGGAGGCGATGTGCCTCTAAAAGACGCATTGGCGACTCCCCTGAGAGCCCAATAAGGCTCCTCTATATGTGAGTGAATTCCCTCACGTCCTTCACAATGTCTGTAAAATTGTTTTGCTAAATATATATTTTTTTAATATTCAAAATTTTGATTTTGAAAACAAGACAGCAATACAAAGGACATGGGGAAATATACCCAGTAAGGGTCATGAAAGGTGACAAAAATAAAACAGAGGGAGGGGGAAGGGCACTCAAACAAACATAGGAGAGCGGTACCAGGGAGGTGTTTCAGCCAGCAGGCAATCAGTGGGTGAGGTTAAAAAAAAAAGGAGGAGGGTGGGGGAAAAAAAGGTGGAGGACCGCGCCGGAAGAAGTGGCATTCCCAGCTCACTCCAGTATCCCTGTGGGGTGGACTGGAGGCCACAGAAGAGGCCACATGGCCGGGTGTACTGGGGCCAGAGGAAACGGTCAGAGCCATGGTACCTGCTCCAATTATTTCGCTATATTATGTTATTTTGAGCATTATAACTGGCAGCAAAATTCAAGAATGAGCATTATCCTCAGTTGTGGGGGGGGGGATCCACGTAATTATTGATTATGATTTTATTTGGCTCCTACACTCATGCCTGAACTGTCTTTATTTTTCGTCTTTATGTTATTATAATTTTCTTTTGTTCATATTGAATAAAAATATCAACAGAAAAAGATCTTTAAGCCTGAATAGAGCAATGACGCAGCTCTCACTAAAAAGAAAAAAAAATCAATAACAATGTGTACTGTCAGAAAATACAAGCGTCACACTGCATTAGGAACATATCATCCCCCCAGAAATAGAATTTTCTTCAAGATTTAATATATTCTAAATCAGCTACTTGAGCTTCTAAAGCACGCACTCTGCCACTGCCACTAGCCCTCAATTTCTCTCTTTCCTTTTGGCAAAACCAAACACATATTATATAAATGCACAGAAAAGATGAAAATTGGGTCAAACTGCTTATACGTTTTCTTTATGTATCTGAAATGCAGCATTTTAGTTTTATTTGGTGAGGGATAGATATCTTAAATACAGACATTAATGAACTAATTTTACACTATAACTCATACTATAACAAGCAATTGTGAGCAATCCATAATAACATTTGCTTTTTTTAATAATGAAAAAAAAAAATGAAATAAGTGAAATATTAAAGTATGTAAAAGATAAATCCAAAATAGCACTGTGGCAGGTTCAGGAAGGGGTGCTGTTATGGAACTCAATATACAAAGAAATAAAAGTGGTGACAGTACTTTGGTATGCAACTACCGTCTGATATCGTTGCTCCCTGTAATGAAAAAAAATTTGGAAAAATGCGTCTACACACAATTACGTGATTATTATCAATATTGGAACTACTTAACCCCAGATCAATCCGTCTTTCGTCCAAATCACTCAACTACAACCGCCCTTTTAAAAGTCTGCAATGATATCCAAGCTGGGATGGAACAAGGAAACCTAACTGGAGCCATCTTCTTTGATTCTGCCAAGGCCTTTGACACAGTAGACCATGGCATCTTGTTAGAAAAACTTAAAAACTCTGGCATTGGTGATCACACACTAACCTGGTTTCAATCATATGTATCCGACCGATAGCAATATGTAACAGCCCAGTTAATGTATAAAACATAACAAGAGAAAAAAAGGTGTCATCTGCGCTCATTTCTATCAGGGTTATTCAGAGAGCGTGAAAAGCAGGAGAACGACTGGAGAATGAAAAATTCTAGGTCTAAATAGCCGATTTGGAAAGTGAGATGAAAGGAAGAATTTTTCTGGTTTGGCTATTTTGACCTAGAATTTTTCATTCTCCAGTCATTCTCCTGCTTTTCACGCTCTCTGAATAACCCTGTATGTGTTTCCATATACAACAAAATGATGAGGTTTTAGTTTGTTTCAATGGCCATTGCAATGTAAGCTCACTCGCCCCTTCAAGGCACCTCTTTGTAAAGTGAGTACCTCAGTAGAGCGGCTTTTGGTACATTGGTTAGGTACTCACTCTACAAAGAGGTGCCTTGAAGGGGCGAGTGAGCTTACGTTGCAATGGCCATTGAAACAAACTAAAACCTCATAGTGTTTGTTGTACATGGAAAACACATAGAAATGAGCGCAGATTACACCTTTTTTTCTCTTGTTATGTTTTATACATTAACTGGGCTGTTACTCCTGGCTGTTGCAGCCGCTCCCGTGAGTAAAGGCGCGACGCCATTTTTTTCTGTATGTATGTATATTATGCTTGTAACACCAGTTCGTCGTTTTGCAGCTGTTCCTTTTTCCATGTTTTTGTTTTTAACCCCAAATGGGAAGTGTTTGGTGCGTGTATAAATAAAACCCACCATCTTTCTGCCTCTCCTTAGCTGAAAAGCAGCAGGAGGGGCTTGGAGCTGCTCAGTAGAGCGGCTTTTGGTACATTGGTTAGGTACTCACTCTACAAAGAGGTGCCTTGAAGGGGCGAGTGAGCTTACGTTGCAATGGCCATTGAAACAAACTAAAACCTCATAGTGTTTTGTTGTACATGTAAACACATAGAAATGAGCGCAGATGACACCTTTTTTCTCTTGATAGCAATATGTGTCCATTTCTGGCAGCTCCTCCTTCCCCCTCCCAGTCACGTGCGGTGTACCTTAAGGCTCGATACTCGGCCCCCTGCTATTCACGATATTCATAAATGATCTGCCTAACATCTGCAAAAAAGCCTCAACTGTACACACGACACGTATGCAGACGACACCGTAATCTGTACCAGCAAACCAAATCTCCCGCAGCTGGAGGCCGTGCTGCAAGAACAATTCACAGAGGTAGAAAAGTGGATCAAACACAACAAACTTTTTTTAAATACTGACAAAACGGTAACGATGTTCTTTAGAACAGCACCTAAACTACATGTAGCGCTCACTCCCGGAGGAGCCGCTGAAAATGAACCACGGGTCAGTCTCCCCGCACTAGGGAATAAATATACTCCAGCACCGTTGTGGATTTTATAAATTATATTGTTTACTAAAGAAAAAAAAGCATATAATGAGACACGGTGTTCGTAGATATATTTTACAGTATTTCGTATCGCGGTAAACGCGCAGCGGAAAAAGAAATGCGAGACTTCGTATTTCTGAAAAATGCGCGACCGAACAGAAAAATACAATGCTTCGCAATTCGGGAAACACGCAGCGGAAAACAAAATAAGATGCAAATCTTTTCCCCTTCTTTAGATACTAGGGAGTGAGTCCCGAACAGGTTAAGTCCCGAACTGTGAGTGTATGTGTGTGTTGTGGTACCCGGGTACTATTCAACTGGCCAGTGAATCTTTTAAACAATGTCTTCGACTAGTCAAGTTGGGGCCCTGTGGGTTTCAGAAATAAACAACAGCGCACTTTCTTGACTTTGTAAAACCAGCCTTGGAGGCCTCTCACCCATTCGCTGGATCACCAAGGTTCCGCTGACCCAGGACGTCCCTCCGCTCGATGCCTTGCTAAGATAATGGCTACTGGATCTGTTGTCGGGTTCTCTTTGCTCCGACCGTGGCTTGTCCAGCTACCGCCTGCTCTCCCATCCAATGGACCTGCGGTACTCCTAACTCAGGGGTCCTCCGCTTCCTTGACAGCAGCTTGGGGGATGTCTGTGGATCACTGGGTCTCCTTCTTACAAGGCTGGGTAACCCCTCTTGGAATCCTGGTAGGCCGCACCTGCGCTCCGGCCTAGTCACTGTTCCACTCTGCAACATTGCATCCTCTCTCATGCACTCCCTCGCGCGCTCTGACAGCTATCTCCACGAGGCTCAGGATGTACAGCGTCTGTGTCCCACCCACTTCCTGTGTCCGTTTGCAAAGCATGCCAGGAAACGTAGTCCCAATATCTTCTGTGTTGGTCCAGCATGGCTTACCATGGTCTCTGTTCTCCTCTGGTGGCCATTTCAAATAAATCAGCAGAACACTCTTTTAAACACAGCGCTACACTTCTCCCCCCTAAACTCTTGGGTCCTCCCAGGCGTGTAACTGGTGCATGTAACGGTCATACATACACAACATAACATAACAACAGTTGCATTGAATTTCTAACTTTAGCCTATTATGTCAGGGTGAAAACAGGCAGCAAAATATACCTCAATTCTCACCCCTAGGACACCTCTGTAAGTAGGGCGACACTCCAGGAAACCTCTATGACGGAATGGGATGTTGTTCCGCCTGCGGGTGTGCTCTATCTGCGTGGCCCCGTCGCTTACCGCTGGCCCGACTACCGAGTGACGCACACTCGGCGTCTCGTGCGGCCTGGCGTGCCCTGGGAAGGGTTAGCGGGCGGTGGAGGGGACCCCTGCCTAGAACCAGCCCGACCACTGAGCCATACGGCACTCAGCGTCCCGAGCAGCTGGTTCACTGACCTTGTGGGTGTGGGACGTCTGTGGAGATCGGATCTGCCAGCCGCGGAGGAATCTTCGGATCTTATGTGGGAAACGTTTCGGATCTTATGCGGGGAAACGTTTCCGATCCAGGTGCGGGTGACTCTTCGATCTCAAGTGGAGGACTTTTCGGATCGGGGATGGATGAAGCTTCGGATCTTGCGGGATCTGCCAAGGATTCGGATCTTACCGCAATACCAAAGCGGCGGTACACGGCCGCGCCCTTCGGATCGGATCTCCGTCAGATATTCTGGGAACCGAACCTCATACGCTGCGCCTCTGCCCTGATGCTCGATGCAGGTACAGAGCGCTCGATTCGGTTCGGATCGTCTGGAACACCGTACCCTGAGACCGCGAGGGATTCTCAGAAGATGAAGCACGGCGGAGAAATAACACATCAGACGAGGCTGGATGCACTGCTAAATCTGGCTTTATTATTTACAGTTCAAGCATTTATCAACTTTCCACAAATTACAATACAATGGGAATCCCTGCCCGCCCTCCCAGGACCCATTGGCCCTTACCGATCGGGGAGTCGCCGATTCGGACCGGATGGTCCGAATCGGCCATTTTACGATTCGAACCGGATGGTTCGAATCGGCCATTTTCCGAATCGAAGAATCTGAACTGCGCCACAAGGTGATCGGAAAATGGCGGCGGGCAAGGCAGACAAAGGGAAAATACATTTCGCAATAAACCAACGGGGAACACTGTATCACACCACACATAATCACATCTAATAAAAAGTACTAAAAACTCCGTGCGTGCCACCGCACCTAACTGTCCATGGCCAAAACTAATGTCCGTGTGCACCGCCCCTGGCTGAGGGTGCTGGGCCATTCCGTGACACTCCTCCCCCTCCCCAAGGTCCGACGCACTCGGTTGGACCCCAACGGGTCGTACCGAGGTAGTCGGGGCTCCCCAATCCCCTGGTTCCCGGGCCGACTGTCGCGATAACCCATCTGCGTTACCGTTTTGCGACCCGGGCCGATATTGGATTCGTAAAGTTGAAAGGTTGGAGAGCCAGGCTCCACCGCAACAGGCGGCCGTTCTCCCCCGCCACTCGGTTGAGCCATACCAAGGGGTTATGGTCGGTCATCACGGTGAAGGACCGACCGTAGACATAGGGTTGGAGCTTCCGTAGGGCCCAGACCAAGGCCAGGCACTCCTTCTCCACTGCAGCATACCCCACCTCTCGTGGCAACAGCTTCCGGCTAATGAACGCCACTGGATGATCCCCCCCGTCGTCCCCCACTTGACTCAGGACAGCTCCCAGTCCGAACATGGACGCGTCTGTGTGAACAACAAAACGTTTATTATAGTTGGGAGCTGCCAGCAGCAGGGGAGCTTGGGTCAGGGCGGCCTTCAGTTGCCGAAAGGCCTGTTCGCACTCCGGGGACCACAGGACTTGGCGGGGCAGATTTTTTTGTCAGATCAGTCAGGGGTTTGGCCAGGTCACTGTAATGGGGTACGAATTTTCTGTAGTACCCCGGCGGTACCCAGGAAGGCGAGGACCTGGGTCTTGGTCACAGGGGTGGGCCAATCCAGAATAGCCTCTATTTTAGCGGGCTCTGGCCGTTGTATCCCGCACCCCACCCGGTGGCCCAGATACTGTACTTCAGCCATCCCCACCTTGCATTTCTCCGGCTTCAGGGTCAGGTTGGCGTCCCTAATCCGGCCCAGGACGGTCCCTACATGGTCCAGATGTTCCTCCCAGGTCTGGCTATAGATGGCTATGTCATCCAGGTATGCGCAAGCGAATCCCTGGAGGCCATCGAGAAGGCGATCGATTAACCGCTGGAAGGTAGCAGGGGCGTTCTTCATCCCGAACGGCATGACTCGAAACTGGTACAAGCCGAACGGGGTGATGAAGGCCGACTTCGGGGTCGCCTCCTCGGCAAGGGGAATCTGCCAATACCCCTTGCACAGATCCACCGTGGTCAGGAAATGACCCCCGGAGATCTGGTCTAGCACTCGTCGACTCGGGGCATCGGATAAGCGTCCGTAATGGTACAATCGTTTATCCGCCGATAGTCGACGCAGAACCTGGTGGTACCGTCCTTCTTGGGCACCAGGACCACGGGCGACGCCCATGGGCTGGCCGACGGCTCAATGACCCCCAGCTCCAGCATCTCCCGGATCTCGGCCCGCATGGACTCGCGGACCGCTTCCGGGAGCCGGTATGCAGGTTGCCGGAGGGGTCTCTGACCGGGCGTGTCCACCTGATGGATAGCCTGGTCCGTGTATCCGGGAGAGCCGAGAAAACCCCCGGGTAGGCGAGAAGCAGCTGCCGCGCCTGCGCCTGTTTCTCGGGTCCTAACTCCTCCCCCAGCTGCACCTGATCCACCCCGGAAGGCTGCTTGGCTGCCCCGGAAGTTCTTCCAACGGGAACGGTTCCATCTCCTCGGCAGCCGGCGCGCATATGGCGTCCACCGTCTCCGGCCGCTCATGGAAGGCCTTCAGCATATTGACGTGGAACGTCCGCTGGATTCTGGTGTCTGCGCAGCTAACAACCACATAGGTGGTATCCCCCAGCTGGGTTACCACCTTGTAGGGACCTTGCCAGGCCGCCTGCAGCTTGTTCTGCCGCTGTGGCTTCAGCACCAGAACCTTCTGCCCCACGCAGAACGAGCGACTGCACGCAGCGCGATCGTACCACGCCTTCTGCTGAGCCTGGGCCGTCTCCATGTTCTCCTGCACGAACCCCGCGAGTTCCGCCAAGCGCTCCCGGAGCTTCAGGACGTAATCCACCACAGGAACCCCATCCTCCTCCTGTGCCCCCTCCCACTGAGCCCTAACCAGATCCAGGGTCCTCGCACCTGGCGCCCATACAGCAGCTCAAAGGGGAGTAACCGGTGGATTCCTGAGGAACCTCCCGGTACGCGAACAGCAGGTGGGAAGATACTTCTCCCAATCCCTGTTCTCGTGCACAAAGGCCCGGATGAGCTGCTTCAGGGTCCCATTAAACCGCTCGCACAGCCCATTGGTCTGAGGGTGATACGGGGCGCTGTGCAGCGCCCTAACACCACAGAGACGCCAGAGCTGTTGGGTGAGCTCAGCGGTGAACTGGGTACCCTGATCGGATAGGATTTCTCGGGGAAACCCTACCCTCGTGAACACCCGGAGGAGCGCGTCCGCCACGGTGTCCGCCTGGATGTTGGCCAAGGCCACAGCCTCGGGGTACCGGGTGGCATAATCCACTACGGTAAGGATGTACCTCTTACCGGTGGCACTGGGCCGTGGCAACGGCCCAACGATGTCGACCGCCACCCGGCTAAAGGGCTCCTGAATGATGGGCATGGGCCGCAAGGGTGCTTTCGGGTGATCCCCAGCCTTCCCAGTTTTCTGGCAAACTGGGCAGGTGCGGCAATAGTCGCGGGTGTCTTTGCTAAGGCGGGGCCAGAAAAACGCGCGCGCCAACCTGTGCCGGGTTTTCGTCTGGCCTAAGTGACCTGCAAGGGGGATGTCATGGGCCAAGCGCAGAAGCTCCTGCCTAGGGCCCTGAGGCACCACCAACTGCTTCTGCGGGACCTGCTTCCTCTTGGCCCCCTCCCTCACGGTGTAACGGTACAGCAACCCATCCTCCCACTCTACCTTGTCCTTCCCCTGGTCGTCCAGGCCCTGACCGGCGCGGTCCCGGTAGCCCTGCAGTGTGGGGTCAGTCTGGGTCTGGTGGCGAAGCGTCTCCGGGGTACTCCACGGGGAAGGGAGGTCAGGTGGGCAGGGAAGGGTCGGGTCCCGTCGGGGTATGAGAGGGGATGGCGGTCTGGGTGGCCGGGGGGTTTTGGAGGGGGGTCGGGAGGTCTGGGAGGTCGGGGAGGTTTGGGAGGTTTTGCGGTCGGGATGGTTTTGGTCGAGATCTCACCTGGGTCCCGTTCGGAGCGCCCCTGTCGTGGCGTTGGCTCTGTTGCCTAGTGGTTACCGGGGTAGCTGCATCTGTGGAGTAAGCGGAAATGAGCTGCCCCAGGTCGTTCCCCAGGAGCACCTCGGCCGGCAGTTGCCTCAACAACCCCACCCTCACCTCCCTCTCCCCGTTCCCCCAGTCCAGGTGAACCCGGGCCGTCTCGAGCCGGAGCACCTTTCCCCCCGCCACCCGTACTGCAACAGTGCTTCGCAGGCGGTCGCTCGGCGGAACCAAGTGAGGCCGGACCAGGGTGATGGTAGCCCCGGAGTCCCGCAGCCCCTCAGCGGGCCGCCCGTTTATCCACACCGCCTGGCGGTGGTGACGGCGGTTGTCGTCCGCGGCGGCTTGCACGGGGTCGGCCTCATGCAGCTGCTCCCATTCCTCCGGGGCCTCCGGCCACGGAGCTTCGGCGTCGCAGCAATGGACCGCCGGCGACGGCCTGGCGGCCGGCCGGGTCAACTCCGGTCGGTTGGGGCAATACTGCTTGTAATGCCCCTCCTGGTTGCACCCGTAGCACCGGACGTTAGCCATGTTGGTGGGCCGGCTGGGGGGCCGTGCTACCGGCGTCCGGACCGCTGGTGGTGGGGGTGGTGGAGGTGGTGGGGCGGGTAAAGCTGGGCGGGCGGCCAGGGACCGCTCCCCCCGACATCTTCCGAGTGTCCGTGTACTCGTCGGCCCAGGTGGCCGCTTGTTGCACTGTCTGGGGCTTCTTGTCGCGCACCCACTCCCGGATAGCGGAGGGCGTGTGCTCGAAAAACTGCTCGAGCAGCAGCAGTTGGGTAATCTCTGTTACCGTCTCCGCTTGGCTTCCCGAGAGCCAGGTGCGCAAGTCCCGCTGCAACCGATGGGCCACTCCACGTGAGTGGCGCCACTGGGCCGGCGGGAATTCCGGAACTTCACCCGGCTGGCTTCAGGGGTCACGGCGAATCTGCTCAGCAGCGCCTGCTTGACGTGCGAGTACTGGTGGCCTCTTCGTCCGGCACCGTGCGATAAGCCTCGGCGGCCCGACCGGTCAGCTTGCACGCCAAGATCCTTACCCAGTCGGCCCGGTGCACCTCATGCACTCGGCACAGGCGCTCAAAGTCTTGGAGGTAACTTTCTATCTCCTCCTCGGCTTCCCGGAACTCCTTGAACGCCTGGAACGGCACTTTGCGCCGGGGGTAACGATCTGACGGGGAACGGCTACTCCGCCGGCTTCGCACTTCAGCCAGCCGTAGCTCGTGCGCTCGCTCCCTCTCACGCTCCTCTTCCTGGCCGAGCTCTCGGACCAGACTCCTCATCTCAGCTCCGATGGGGCCGGACCCATCATGGAGATCCGCTCCCGCATCTTCCGGCAAAAGTCGCTGTCTTCGGGCTCTGCGGGGACGGTGGCCGGCGCCATGTCCGCAGGCAACGCTGCGAACGCCGCCTCCTGATCCATCCTCTTCAACTCCTCCATCATGGTCTCCCGGCTCTTGGAGCCCGGGGCGCCTCCCCGGTTCTCCAGCATGCCACGCAGGACGTCCCGCTTGTAGGCACTATACCCGGTCATGATGAGGGTCCCCCTAGGGCCTGCAGAGAGCTATCCCACCGCTGCCACCAGTATGACGGAATGGGATGTTGTTCCGCCTGCGGGTGTGCTCTATCTGCGTGGCCCCGTCGCTTACCGCTGGCCCGACTACCGAGTGACGCACACTCGGCGTCTCGTGCGGCCTGGCGTGCCCTGGGGAAGGGTTAGCGGGCGGTGGAGGACCCCTGCCTAGAACCAGCCCGACCACTGAGCCATACGGCACTCAGCGTCCCGAGCAGCTGGTTCACTGACCTTGTGGGTGTGGGACGTCTGTGGAGATCGGATCTGCCAGCCGCGGAGGAATCTTCGGATCTTATGTGGGAAACGTTTCGGATCTTATGCGGGAAACGTTTCCGATCCAGGTGCGGGTGAACTCTTCGGATCTCAAGTGGAGGACTTTTCGGATCGGGGATGGATGAAGCTTCGGATCTTGCGGGATCTGCCAAGGATTCGGATCTTACCGCAATACCAAAGCGCGGTACACGGCCGCGCCCTTCGGATCGGATCCCCGTCAGATATTCTGGGAACCGAACCGCATACGCTGCGCCTCTGCCCTGATGCTCGATGCAGGTACAGAGCGCTCGATTCGGTTCGGATCGTCTGGAACACCGTACCCTGAGACCGCGAGGGATTCTCAGAAGATGAAGCACGGCGGAGAAATAACACATCAGACGAGGCTGGATGCACTGCTAAATCTGGCTTTATTATTTACAGTTCAAGCATTTATCAACTTTTCACAAATTACAATACAATGGGAATCCCTGCCCGCCCTCCCAGGACCCATTGGCCCTTACCGATCGGGGAGTCGCCGATTCGAACCGGATGTCGTCCGAATCGGCCATTTTCCGAATCGAAGAATCTGAACTGCGCCACAAGGTGATCGGAAAATGGCGGCGGGCAAGGCAGACAAAGGGGAAAATACATTTCGCAATAAACCAACGGGGAACACTGTATCACACCACACATAATCACATCTAATAAAAAGTACTTAAAAACTCCGTGCGTGCCACCGCACCTAACTGTCCATGGCCAAACTAATGTCCGTGTGCACCGCCCCTGGCTGAGGGTGCTGGGCCATTCCGTGACACCTCCGCACAGTTGTTACAGCTTCCTCTGTGCTATGTCCTGGTGAATCATAAGGTGGCTCTGAGGGGGTCGTATTGGCCGTTTAGGTTCAAATTTTTCAGGAACCTCTTCAGTCGGGAGAGCTGACTCTACAGGCTCAATTCTCTCATCAAACAATCGGAGCAAACATTTTCCTCAGAATATGAGCCCTCCAGTGAAGGCATAGAACTGTAATCTATGGATATTTCCTCTAAAACTTCAGAAACTTCGGTGCTTGAGTCATCACTTCAGAAATATCAGGTTCTAAAGCACTCCCACTCCAGTCAGAGACTGGCTTGACGCCCTGAGACTCAGGTGTCCACAGCCAGCTCAGACTCCAGCCTTCCTCTTCACTGTCTTCTTCACTCTCTCCGACGGGACGTAACTGCCGAGACCGAGTAATAGAAGTCGGACGAGATATAGGCAGACCAGGCACAGAGAATTTGTCTCCAATCGGTACTTGTACAGTCTCTCCTGAACGTAGGACCTTCTCTGTCCCTTCCGTTCTCCTCAGTTTTCTTACTTCTGTAGTGGCTCTCTGTTCTTTGACCCTCCGTGGACAGGCCCGTCGTGACATCGAGTGTGCCTTCTTAGGAGCAGGACTCTCCTCTGTGACCAGTGGGGTTAAGAGGTGTCTCAACACATCAGCGTTCATCCCCACTATCATAGAACTTCGATTAGCTCCCGAGGGACGAGGACACACAATTGCCAACGTGTCACATACTCCCGGTTGTCCAGTAATTTCCGAACTGAATTCTAGCTTCACCTGTATATATCCATCGTAGGGAAACTTCTCTATTCCCATACCCCAGATTTCGAGATCCTTCAATTTCTTCAGGGGTATATGCTTCAAATATTTCTGATAGAAGTCTCGGTAAATCAGCGTTACTTGAGCACCCGAATCTAGAAGAGCCTTAGTATAGACTCCTTCCACTTGAACCGGGATGATGGGCGAAGGACCTATCAACTTGTCAGGGAACTTTTTCGTAGTAGCAGGAGAGGTAGACCCAGTCTGTTGTACTCTAACCCTTGTCCTCACACGTGGTGACTGCGGACGTACATTGTCTTCCAGCGACGTAGGACCAGACCTCCAGGGAGAGGATCTCCTAGGTCTAGCAGGCACATATAGAGACCCTCCCTGTCTCCTTTCTGGGCACTGAGCCTTGAAATGACCGAATTCTCTACAGGCGAAACATCTTCCCCATGAGGATGAGGGCACACTTTCTTCCTGTGGCTCATTTGAAAATCCTCTGTCGGAGGCCACAGCAACCGCTGCTGTTCGTATATCTGAGAGAGACTTCTGTATTTCAGTCTGCACTTCTACTACTTTCAAGATTGCCCGGCATAGGTCCATGTGTGTCTGTTCCATCTTGACTTGGGCTTCTTGTACGCTCGCGAGAGTCTTTTGTATCTCACCATACACCTGGTTTGATGACTTTGGAGTTATCTCCGGCTCATATGTCTCTTCCAGATCTTCTTCATCTGATGAACACTCGTTATACTCTATGGGTTGCGCATAGACCTTTTCTCCCCTTCTTCCAAGCTTCTCTTCCAGAAGGGCTTCTTCCTCCCGAACAACTCGAATCAGTTCTAGGTAATTTAACTCTTTATTACCTTCTCGAGTCCTCAGATGCAACATCACAGGATCTAAAGGTAAGGCACCCTTCAATATCTGACGCATTCTAACCTGATCTACTGTAGTGGGGTCTGTTCCTTTCTTCAACAGTACTTGGTACAGTATCTTATCCAGGCGCCTCATGTATTCTGTCATCTTCTCACCCCTTTTCTGGTAAGTATGCTCATACTGGTACATAAGCTCAGCAGCCTTTTCCGTTCGCCCGAAGACTTCCTGTAATATGTTCAGGTAATCTAGAGCAGTACAGTCTCTCTTGCTCAGCTTCAGATTCCTGACAGCCTCTGACGCAGGTCCCTTTAAGCTCTCAGTAATCCTTTGCTTCTTCTGCGCTTCAGAGACGTCCCACTCATCCAGAGCCTGCATCGCTTGTTCTACCCATTCTTCGAAGGTTTCTTCTCCCGCCGGAGTTGGCAAGTTTCCTGAAAATTTTTCCAACTTCCGATATCCGAAGCTGATGTAAGAAGGGTGAGCCCTCTGTCACTTAACCACTAGGTCTCCAATAGCAGCAATGAACTCCGGCCCGATCATGGCCAGCGGGCTGGATGCAGGAATGTTCGCTGAATCACCACGTGGCTTACTTGGCTGGATCAGACGAACTTCCACGTCGTCGGTTAGCTGTATACCCACGCCCTGAAAACACACAGGAACACCCTTTCTCCACTCGAAAAGAACATACGTGTGAGAAGTCTCTGGGTTCACTTTGATGTCCGCTAGAAACCCCGCTGGTCAGGTGCCAACGCTGCCACGGCCAGCGGATCTGCTCTTCTGCCCAGGTGTCTAGAGGAATATCCATTACTACACTCAACTCTAACTGGCCACCCTGTGCTTTACACCACTCTGCTGCTTCGTCTGGGTCCATATTTAACCCTTTAAATGCGTTTTTTCCAGAGACTGAGATCCCGGAAACGAGCCCCCACGTGTAGCGCTCACTCCCGGAGGAGCCGCTGAAAATGAACCACGGGTCAGTCTCCCCGCACTAGGGAATAAATATACTCCAACACCGTTGTGGATTTTCTAAATTATATTGTTTACTAAAGAAAAAAAGCATATAATGAGACACGGTGTTCGTAGATATATTTACAGTATTTCGTATCGCGGTAAACGCGCAGCGGAAAAAGAAATGCGAGACTTCGTATTTCTGAAAAATGCGCGACCGAACAGAAAAATACAATGCTTCGCAATTCGGGAAACACGCAGCGGAAAACAAAATAAGATGCGAATCTTTTCCCCTTCTTTAGATACTAGGGAGTGAGTCCCGAACAGGTTTTAAGTCCCGAACTGTGAGTGTATGTGTGTGTTGTGGTACCCGGGTACTATTCAACTGGCCAGTGAATCTTTTAAACAATGTCTTCGACTAGTCAAGTTGGGGCCCTGTGGGTTTCAGAAATAAACAACAGCGCACTTTCTTGACTTTGTAAAACCGGCCTTGGAGGCCTCTCACCCATTCGCTGGATCACCAAGGTTCCGCTGACCCAGGACGTCCCTACGCTCGATGCCTTGCTAGGATAATGGCTACTGGATCTGTTGTCGGGTTCTCTTTGCTCCGACCGTGGCTTGTCCAGCTACCGCCTGCTCTCCCATCCAATGGACCTGCGGTACTCTTAACTCAGGGGTCCTCCGCTTCCTTGACAGCAGCTTGGGGGATGTCTGTGGATCACTGGGTCTCCTTCTTACAAGGCTGGGTAACCCCTCTTGGAATCCTGGTAGGCCGCACCTGCGCTCCGGCCTAGTCACTGTTCCACTCTGCAACACTGCATCCTCTCTCATGCACTCCCTCGCGCGCTCTGACAGCTATCTCCACGAGGCTCAGGATGTACAGCGTCTGTGTCCCACCCACTTCCTGTGTCCGTTTGCAAAGCATGCCAGGAAACGTAGTCCCAATATCTTCTGTGTTGGTCCAGCATGCTTACCATGGTCTCTGTCTCCCTCTGGTGGCCATTTCAAATAAATGCAGCAGAACAGTCTTTTTAAACACAGCGCTACATACACAAATTGCAAACACCCCATCTATGTGTTGGGACAAAATCAAATGGCACGCTGACCACAGTCACTGCTCTAAAATATCTTTGTATGGTTAGACCCAAATCTATCCTTTGGCCCCCACACCGAAAAACTTTCATCTAAACTTTACCCCAAACTAGGTGCCCTGTACAGAAACAAATCCTGCCTGAGCCCTGCGGTAAGAAAGCAGATTGTACCACCAATGCTTATGCTGGTGTTCCATCGAGGATTGCCTGGGTGTCGAGAAATGCCTGGCCCGCACTGCGCATGCGCCTGGTGCACCTACGTCACAGAACCAGTCAATCAAGCGGACGATCAGCTGTTTTCCAAGCGGCCGATCAGCTGTGTTCTGTGACGTAGGTGCACTCGGGCACGAGCGTCGGATAATGCAAGCCAGCGTCTCCTCCCCTAGCAGACCGCCACCCACCCCCCGGCCACTCGCCCCCCCGGGCGTCTCCTCCCCCAGCAGACCGCCACCCACCCCCCGGCCACTCGCCCCCCCGGGCGCTCAGTAAGGGAAGGGGACCAGCCGTCCCAGCCTCTCCTCCTCCCCCGGCCACTTGCCCCCCCGGCCGCTCAGTAAGGGAAGTAAGGGAAGGGGACCAGCCGCCGTCCCAGCCTCTCTCCTCCCCCGGCCACTCGCCCCCCGGGCGCTCAGTAAGGGAAGTAAGGGAAGGGGACCAGCCGTCCCAGCTCTCCTCCTCCCCCGGCCACTCGCCCCCCCGGCCGCTCACACACAGGAAGGAAGGGAGGGAGTGTATCAGCCGCCCTGTCCCAGCACTTCTCCCCGCACTGAGAGTCACAGACTCCGGGTGGGGGTTGCTGCCTTCTCCCCTGGGGGAAGCTTGGATCGCAGGAGACCCAGGGGTCCTTTGGAGCCCTGTATCTCCGTCCCTGAGCATGGCAGCGGGCTGCTCGAGGTGTCATTGGAAAGTGCAGAGTCTGTTCTTTCTAATGATATCCACCATGACTGTGTAATGTGTAAAATTAATCACCAATAATTTATCAAATAAAAATTACTCTTTTTTTCACACTGACTTTTATTTCATTTTCTCTTGGTTTTATGGCATTTTATGGTTATTTCAGCTGTAATGGCATCTCAGGGGTTAATGAGGAGTCTGTGTGTTAATCACAATGTTTTCCCCTGGTTTGGTGGCATTTTGGGGGTTAATGAGTGGTTATTATTTTATATATTCCCTTACATTTATGTTATTAATTTCATTGAATTTTCCGTGCTCTCGTGTTCGTCCCCCTCCAGCGAGTTCAATTCCCTGACCCTGCGGTGAATCCAGCATCCACCGCGAGGGCCACGCAATGTGTAGCAGGGACCAATAAACCTGATGGACGCAGCCGACGAACCGCTGAACAGAAGCCGTCAAAAGCCACTGCAACCCGCTGAACAGAAGCTGTCAAAAGCCACTGCAACCCGCTGAACAGAAGCCGTCAAAAGCCACTGCAACCCACTGAACAGAAGCCGTCAAAAGCCACTGCAACCCGCTGAACAGAAGCTGTCAAAAGCCACTGCAACCCGCTGAACAGAAGCCGTCAAAAGCCACTGCAACCCACTGAACAGAAGCCGTCAAAAGCCACTACAACCCGCTGAACAGAAGCCGTCAAAAGCCACTGCAACCCGCTGAACAGAAGCCGTCAAAAGCCACTGCAACCCACTGAACAGAAGCCGTCAAAAGCCACTGCAATCTGCTGAACAGAAGCCGTCAAAAGCCACTGCAACCCGCTGAACAGAAGCCATCAAAAGCCACTGCAACCCGCTGAACAGAAGCCGTCAAAAGCCACTGCAACCTGCTGAACAGAAGCCGTCAAAAGCCACTGCAACCCGCTGAACAGAAGCCGTCAAAAGCCACTGCAACCCGCTGAACAGAAGCCGTCAAAAGCCACTGCAACCTGCTGAACAGAAGCTGTCAAAAGCCACTGCAACCTGCTGAACAGACTGTCGAAAGCCACTGCAATCTGCTGAACAGACCATCGAAAGCTGCCGCAATCCACTAAACGCAGCTGCAATCCGCTGAACAGACCACCGAAAGCCACCGCAACCCGCTAAACGCAGCAGCAATCCACTGAACAGACCGTCAAAAGCCGCTGCAATCCGCTGAACAGACCGCAGAAAGCAGCCGCAATCCGCTGAAAGGAGCCGTGATACGCTGAACTGACTGCCAAACGCCGTTAATCAGCTGGTCAAACTGTGAGTGGAGAACTGCAATACACCCATGAAGAGTAGCAGGGACCCCAGGCAGGGGCGTCGTAACGTGGGGGCGGGGCCCGCACCAGGTGACACCCGCCTTAGGGTGACACCGTCACCCTAAGGGCGGGTGTCTGACCCTGCGCCGCGTCTTCACTCCCTATGAGCGTCCGAAGCTATGCAGCTTCGGCGCTCGCCTGGGGGAAACACGTCACCAGCCGAGTTCTCGCGAAATCGTGGCTTGTCACGTGGCTCCCCCCCAGGTGAGCGCCCAAGCTCCATGACGGACGCTCAGAGGGAGCAGTACACGCGACGCAGGAGGTGAGCTGGGGACATTATCCATGAGCTGGGGACATTATCCATGAGGTGGGGGCATTATCCATGAGCTGGGGCATTATCCATGAGCTGGGGCAGTATATCCATGAGCTGGGGCATTATCCATGAGCTGGGGCATTATCCATGAGCTGGGGCAGTATATCCATGAGCTGGGGCATTATCCATGAGCTGGGGCAATATCCATGAACTGGGGCAGTATCCATGAGCTGGGGCATTATCCATGAGCTGGGGCATTATCCATGAGCTGGGGCATTATCCATGAGCTGGGGCAGTATATCCATGAGCTGGGGCATTATCCATGAGCTGGGGCATTATCCATGAGCTGGGGCAGTATATCCATGAGCTGGGGCATTATCCATGAGCTGGGGCAATATCCATGAGCTGGGGCAGTATCCATGAGCTGGGGCAGTATCCATGAGCTGGGGCATTATCCATGAGCTGGGGCATTATCCATGAGCTGGGGCATTATCCATGAGCTGGGGCAGTATATCCATGAGAGGAGCTGGGGCAGTATATCCATGAGAAGAGCTGGGGCAGTATATCCATGAGAGCTGCTGGGGCATATCCATGTGAGCTGAGGCAGTATCCATGTGTGCTTTGTGCAGTATCCATGTGTGCTGGGGGCATATCCATGAGAGCTGGGGCAATATCCATGTGTGAGCTGGTCTGGGGGCAATATATCCATGTGTGAGCTGAGGCGCAATATATCCATATGTGAGCTGGGTCAATATATATCCATGGGTGAGCTGCTGGGGGCAATATATAATTGTGAACTGGGGCAATATATCTATATGTGAGCTGGGGGCAATATATATCCATGGGTCTGCTGCTGGGGGCAATATATCCAGAGCTGCTGGGGACAATATAGATCCATGTGTGCTTTCACTGCCTTCGAACAGGCACCGTACTTGCTGGCAGTTGGCTAAAATTTGTGTGAGCATATGAGAGAGCAATAAACCTCACAGTAATGTGCGCTGTGTGTATGAGCATTCAGTGTTATATGGAAGTACTGATTTAAGAGTAAGAGTAGTTAAAAAAATCCGTAAAACTCGGGGGTGGGGGTGACACCATAAGTTACCGCACCGGGTGACACCAACCCTAGTGACGCCACTGACCCCAGGCAGGAGTCTGCGCTCACACTCACAAAGCCCCTGCCCCAGGTGCAGCTATCAGATAGCCAGCCCCCCCAATGAGCTCCACCTCATCGTTGCCGCGTTCTGACGTCACTGCAGAGACGCCGCAAGGCTCTACATTCAGACTGTAAGGAGGATCACGCGGCACCTCTGCAGTGATGTCAGGATGGGGTGACGATGAGGTGCCCTACGGCCGCGACTGATCCCACCTCTCCCGAATCTGGGAGTTCCTGAAGTGTTTGCGGGCGTCAGGAACCCACATTCACTTAAGGGAGACTCCTGAAACATCTCGGAGACTTGGGATCCCTCCCAATGGGGGCAGTAACAGTGATATATAAAGGGTATATTGCCCCACGCAGAGGTTAGTCCATGTAACATTGATATAGAAATGGGTTTATTACCCCCTCGGAGGTTAGTCCATGTAACAGAGATATAGAAAAGGTATATTGCCCCCAGGCGGAGGTTAGTCCATGCAACAGTGATATAGAAAGGGTATATTGACCCCACGAGGAGGCTCGTCCATGTAACACTGATATGGGAAACGTTTTTTTGCATTAAAATGTTTTTTAATCGTTTTCTCCTTCTTGCAGTTGGAGTTCTGGAGTCACTTCAAGAACATTTCCAGAATATTGGACTGTGGGGGGTGGTTTAAAAGTCATCGTTGGGGAAGCTTCAGGTGCGCAAACAGTCCGGTGTATTACAGACTCAGTAAATAGCCTGAATATCTGCGTTTGTGACCGTTATGTGGTTTTTCCTCCGGCAGACGCAGGGCCTGGGCGCCGCATTCAAAATCCTCTTCTCAGACACCCAAAATGCAGATATCCCGGAACAAGGGCCGTGGCGCACATTCTACCTCAAGTGCCAGCACAGCGTAGTTCTCTTCAACGCCTTCAAGCGGTTAGTACTTTTTTTTTGTATACATGACCTGGGAGAGCCGGGAGGTGTCGCTGGCGCTGTGCACTTCTCGCTGCTGCTGGGTGTCTCGGATCAATGCCAGTCTGTGTGGGCAGAAGGATCCGACTCGCACCAGCAAGGAGTCAGATGTGAGATTCACGTGGAAAGGTTCCACGTCCTCCCCAGATGGCCAGAAACTTCTCGATGTTCAGTCTCTATGCTGTTATTGCATTCTGCCAGCCGCCCCAGCCCTCACAAACCGCCCACAAGTCAGTCCTGTGCTTGCTTACAGTATCGACCCTGCTCAAGAGCTTACAATCTAAGAGGAGAGGGGTGACACATTAGGTGAAGGTTAACAGGGTAAGTGAAGTAGCAGGGGTACATGTGGGTTGTGTGGGAAGATGGAGTTATGAAATGTACAGTTGGGTAATAATGGAGTGAGCCGATAGGCTTCTCTGAAGTAATGTGTTTTCAGAGACTTCTTGAAGCACTGGAGAGATGGGAAGAGTCTGATGTTACGGGGGAGGGTGTTTCATAGAAAGGGGGCAGTTTGGGAGAAGTCTTGAAGGCGTGAGTTGGGTGTCTGGGTACCTAAAGCTGATAGTATCAGAGCGTTAGCCGAGTGAAGTGGTCAGTATGGGATATACCTGGTAATGAGGGAGAAGATGTAGGCAGCGGCGCGGTTATTATTAATCTTCATTTATATACCGCCAGCATATTCCGCAGCGCTGTACAATGGGCACAATATAGACAGGGTTACAATACATTGAACAACATTTGATAAACCAGTACAGGAGGAAATGATGGCCCTATTCCCGAGGGAACTTACAATCTAAAAGGGTTTGGGGTGGAAACAGGAGGAGAGGACTGCAAGGTGAGAGTGATGGACTGCAAGGTGAGAGTGATGGACTGCAAGGTGAGAGTGATGGACTGCACGGTGAGAGTGATGGACTGCAAGGTGGGATTGATGGACTGCAAGGTGGGATTGATGGACTGCAAGGTGAGAGTGATGGACTGCAAGGTGAGAGTGATGGACTACAAGGTGGGAGTGATGGACTGGTTGGGGCAGTGAGGTGTATCAGTGAGTCGGGTGGTCGGCTTCCCTAAATAGGAATGGTTTAAGGGAGCGTTTAAAGGAAGGGAAACTAGGGGAAAGTCTGACAGTACGAGGGAGAGTGCTCCAGAGAGTGGGGGCTGCGCGTGAGAAATCCTGCAGTCTATCATGGGAAGAGGTGATGCGGGGAGAAGCTAGGCGCAGGTCACTGTTTATTAGTGAGGACAGGTAGTGGGGAGCTGAGTTAGTGAGGGTTTTTTAGGTAAGGATGAGGATTTTGAACTTAATTCTGCAGTGGATGGGGAGCCAGTGAAGGGACTCGCAGAGGGGAGCGGCAGAGACAGAGCGGTGGATGAGCCTGGCGGAGGTGTTCAGAATTGATTGTAGGGGGGAGAGGTGGGAGAGCGGAAGACCAGCTAAAAGATTATTACAATAGTCAAGTCGGGAGATTATAAGGGCGTGGATGAGTTCCTTTGTGGTTTCAGTGGTAAGAAATGGCCGAATTCTGGAAATATTACGCAGTTGGTATCGGCAGGAGGAGGAAAGAGACTGGATGTGGGGGATGAAGGAAAGAGCCGATTCGAGTGCAACTCCGAGACAGCGAACCTGTTCGATGGGGAGATGGTGATACCATCGACCAAGACAGAGAAGTCAGGAGGTGGGGAGGCATTGGAGGGAGGAATAAGTAGGAGCTCAGTCTTTGACATGTTGATCTTTAGGTGGTGGGAGGCCATCCAGGAGGAGATGCCAGATAAACAGTCACTGACTTTTGAGAGGACAGGGGGAGAGAGATCAGGGGTAGAGAGGTAGATCTGAGTGTCATCAGCGTAGAGGTGGTAATTAAAGCCAAAGCTGTTGATGATTTTGCCCAGGGAGGAGGTGTAGATGGAAAAGAGCAGAGGACCAAGGACAGAGCCTTGAGGTACACCAACAGATAAAGGCAATGAAGAGGAGGAGTTACCAGCAAAGGACACACAGAAGGACCTGTTGGATAAATAGGAGTCAACCCAAGCAAGTGCAGTGTCACCGAGACCCAGAGAGTTGAGGGTCTGTAGAAGGAAGGGGTGATCAACAGTGTCAAAAGCAGCTGAGAGGTCAAGCAGGATGAGAATAGAATAGTGGCCATGTTTTTTAGCAGTTAGGAGGTCGTTGGTGACTTTGGTGAGGGCAGTTTCAGTTGAGTGTAGGGGACGGAAGCCAGATTGCAGGGGGTCAAGTAGGGAATTGAAGGACAGGAAGAGGGAGAGGCGGTTGAAGACTAGTTTTTCTAAGAGCTTTGATGTGAAGGGAAGCAGGGATACAGGGCGGTAGTTGGATGGAGAGTTGGGATTGAGGGATGGTTTCTTTAGTAAAGGGGTAACTAGCGCATGTTTGAAGGCGGATGGGAAGGAGCCGGTGGAGAGAGATAGGATGAAGATGTGTGTGAGAGAAGGGGTGAGGGAGGAGGAGAGGGGAGGTATCAGATGTGAGGGAATGGGGTCGAGCGGTCACGTGTGAGATGTGAGGACAGTAAGGAAATGACTTCCTCCTCAGTGGTGGGGAGGAAGCGGCAGAGGGTAGCAGAGGGGGCTTCTGGGATTGGAGGTGGCGGATTACTGTATTGTGTTGGGATGTTGCTTCTGATAGTTTTATTGAGGAAGTAATCTGCCAGGTCTTGAGCGCTAAAGGCAGATGTGGTGGGAGGTGCGGGTGGGTAGAGGAGGAAGTTGAAGGTGGACCAGAGTAGTTTAGGTTTGGAGAGTGGATATGAGATGAGAAGAAGGAGGGTTGTTTTGGCCAAGTGGAGGGCAGAGGTGTTTGAACGCAGAATAAGCCTGAATGAATGAAATCAGCTTCAGAGCGGGATTTCCTCCAGGCACGCTCTGCAGTGCGGGAGCATCTTTGCAGGTAGCGTGTCTGGAGGGTGTGCCAGGGCTGAAGCTGGCGGCGTGGGGCCTTACAGAGGCGAAGAGGAGCGAGCGTGTCTAGAGCAGAGATAAGTGTGGTGTTATAGTGGTCAGTGGGAGCATCAGGGCAGGTGAAGGATGAGGTATGAGGGAGGTGGTGAAGTAGATTGGAGAATTGATGGGAGTCCACAGCATGTAGATTTCTGCGAGTGTGTGTGCGGGGTGGGGGAGCAGGGTGTTTAGGAAGTCCAGATAGGTTGAAGGAGAGAAGGTGGTGATCAGAGATAGAAACTGAGCAGAGGTTGAAAAAAACAAGGTCAATAGAATGACCTTCACGGTGGGGAGGGAGGAGGGAGGATTATGTACAGATCATCAATGGGAATGTTGAAGTCCAAGAATTAGGCATGGGAGCTTAGTAGACAGAAAGTGGGAAAGCCAAGTAGTAAAGTGGTCAAGGAGGTTGGTCCCAGTGGGCGGTAGATGACTACCACCCTGAGAGCCAGGGGAGAAAACAGGCAGATGCAGTGTGTTTCAAAGAAGGAGAAGGAGAGAGACGGGGGAGGAGGGAGATGCTGGTAGGTGCAGGTGGGAGAGAGCAGAATTCCGACCCCGCCACCATGTCTCTTGCCCGGTCTGGGGTTATGGCTGAAGTGTAGACTGTCATGAGTGAGAGCAGCAATGTAAGCAGTGTCAGAGGGAGGTAGTCAGGTTTCAGTAAGAACTAGGAGGTTGAAAGGGTTGGAGATAAAATGGTCATGGATAGCTATGAGTTTTATGGAGACCTTTGTACGTGAGGACCAATATAATGAATTGGATTCTAAAAGGAAACAGGAGCCAGTGTAGAGGTTGACAGAGGGGGAGGTGTGAGAGGTGCAGGGGGTGAGGTGGATGAGCCTGGCACAGGCGTTCATTACAGACTGTTGAGGAAGAAGCTGGAATCTCTTAATGCCAGAGAGAAGGAGGTTACAGTAGTCAAGGCGGGAGATAATAAGAGCTTGGATGAGCATTTTAGCAGAGCCCTGATTAAGACAGGGACAGATGTGTGCAATGTTTATTTAGTTGGAAATAGCGGGATTTGGTGAGTGACTGAATGTGAGGAGATCAGAGTCTAGGAGGACCCTGAAGCAACGAGTCTGAGAGGTAGAGGTAATAGTGGCACCATTCACCTGAAGGTAAATGGGAGCAGGAATGTTGGTTTTAGAGAGAGGGAAAACGAGAAGTTCAGTTTTAGAGAGGTTAAGCTTTAGGAAACAGGAAGTCACCCAGTCAGAGACAGCTGAGAGGCAGACTGTAACACGGTGCAGCACTGGAGGAGAGAGATCGGGAAATGAAAGGTAGATTTAGCTGTCATCAGCATAGAGAAGATATTGGAATCCATAGGAAGAGATGAGACTGCCAAGAGAGGCCATATAGATTGAGAAGAGTAGGGGACCCAGAACAGAGCCTTGAGGTACCCCAACAGAGAGGAGTTGGGGGTCGGGGAGAGGCACGAGCGAAGAAGACACTGAAGGAACGAAGAGAGAGGTAGGAAGAGAACCAGGAGAGAGCAGAGTCACTGAGGCCAAGCTTACACAGCGTGAGCAGCAGGAGAGGGTGATCAACCATGTCAAATGCAGCAGAAAGATCGAAAAGAATAAGGAGGGAGAAGTGACCTTTGATTTTGGCAGCAACTAGATCGTTAGTTACCTTGATCAGAGCAGTTTCAGTGGACGATGTGAGCGAAAGCCAGACTGGTGCGAATCAAGTAGAGCGTTAGCAGTGAGATAACCAGTGAGCTGGTTATAGACCAGACGTTCTAATATTTTGGAGGCAAAGGGGAGGAAAGAGATGGGACAGTAGTTTGAGAGGGAGGTGGGATCAAGAGATGCTTCTTTAGGATGGGGGTGATCAGAGCAGAAGGGAAGACTCCAGAGGAGAGGAAGAGGTTAATAATGTGAGTCAAAGCAGGGACAGTGACTGGTAGAACAGACCGAGTAAGGTGTGAGGGGATCGGATAAAGTGGACAGGTAGTCGTGCAGGAGGACATGTGAACTTCAGAGACATCCTCCTCCGAGACCGGAGAAAGGGAAGACATAGTAGAAGAAGGGGCAGGGAGTCAGTGGAGGAGAATGTTTAAAAGAGGAGGGCAGTGATTTCTAAGTAGAGGGGGTTCCTGGGTGGACTCTCCTAACATACCATCGGGCCAGGTGGGAAACAAGGGTGCCTTCCCAGGGCCCCTTTCTACCTCCTGGGAGCAAGCCCCCACCGGCCCAAGGACCTGGCGGGAGGACCCCCTCTACCTCCCTTCAAAGGTGTGTTTTTGTGATTGTGTTTTTAGTAGGGATGCACTGATGCTAGTATCGCTGTTGGTGCAAATGCCACGATACCTATACCGATACTGGAAGCAAGCACTGGGCTGATTTGTGGGCGGTTTGTGAGGGCTGGGGCGGCTGGCAGAATGCATTAACAGCATAGAGACTGACCATCGAGAAGCTTCTGGCCATCTGGGGAGGACGTGGAACCTTTCCACGTGAATCTCACATCTGACTCCTTGCTGGTGCGAGTCGGATCCTTCTGCCCACACAGACTGGCATTGATCCGAGACACCCAGCAGCAGCGAGAAGTGCACAGCGCCAGCGACACCTCCCGGCCCTCCCAGGTCATGTATACAAAAAAAAAAGTACTAACCGCTTGAAGGCGTTGAAGAGAGCTACGGTGTGCTGGCACTTGAGGTAGAATGTGCACCACGGCCCTTGTTCCAGGATATCTGCATTTTGGGTGTCTGAGAAGAGGATTTTGAATGCGGCGCCCAGGCCCTGCGTCTGCCGGAGGAAAAACCACATAACGGTCACAAACGCAGAGATTCAGGCTATTTACTGAGTCTGTAATACACCGGACTGTTTGCGCACCTGAAGCTTCCCCCAA
Source organism: Leptobrachium leishanense (assembly GCA_009667805.1). Lineage (NCBI taxonomy): Eukaryota > Metazoa > Chordata > Amphibia > Anura > Megophryidae > Leptobrachium > Leptobrachium leishanense. The sequence continues at coordinate 467,938,101 of CM019063.1, forward strand.
CGATGACATTTAAACCACCCCCCACAGTCCAATATTCTGGAAATGTTCTTGAAGTGACTCCAGAACTCCAAATGCAAGAAGGAGAAAATGATTAAAAAACATTTAAATGCAAAAAAAAGTTTCCCATATCACTGTAACATGGACGAGCCTCCTCGTGGGGTCAATATACCCTTTCTATATCACTGTTGCATGGACTAACCTCCGCCTGGGGGCAATATACCTTTTCTATATCTCTGTTACATGGACTAACCTCCGAGTGGGGGTAATAAACCCATTTCTATATCAATGTTACATGGACTAACCTCTGCGTGGGGTCAATATACCTTTTCTATATCTCTGTTACATGGACTAACCTCTGCGTGGGGGCAATATACCCTTTATATATCACTGTTACTGCCCCCAGTGGGAGGGATCCCAAGTCTCCGAGATGTTTCAGGAGTCTCCCTTAAGTGAATGTGGGTTCCTGACGCCCGCAAACACTTCAGGAACTCCCAGATTCGGGAGAGGTGGGATCAGTCGCGGCCGTAGGGCACCTCATCGTCACCCCATCCTGACATCACTGCAGAGGTGCCGCGTGATCCTCCTTACAGTCTGAATGTAGAGCCTTGCGGCGTCTCTGCAGTGACGTCAGAACGCGGCAACGATGAGGTGGAGCTCATTTGGGGGGGCTGGCTATCTGATAGCTGCACCTGGGGCAGGGGCTTTGTGAGTGTGAGCGCAGACTCCTGCCTGGGGTCTGTGGCGTCACTAGGGTTGGTGTCACCCGGTGCTGTAACTTATGGTGTCACCCCCACCCCCGAGTTTTACAGATTTTTTTAACTACTCTTACTCCTAAATCAGTACTCCCATATAACACTGAATGCTCATACACACAGCGCACATTACTGTGAGGTTTATTGCTCTCTCATATGCTCACACAAATTTTAGCCAACTGCCAGCAAGTACGGTGCCTGTTCGAAGGCAGTGAAAGCACACATGGATCTATATTGCCCCCAGCAGCTCTGGATATATTGCCCCCAGCAGCAGACCCATGGATATATATTGCCCCCAGCTCACATATAGATATATTGCCCCAGTTCACAATTATATATTACCCCCAGCAGCTCACCCATGGATATATATTGACCCAGCTCACATATGGATATATTGCGCCTCAGCTCACATATGGATATATTGCGCCTCAGCTCACACATGGATATATTGCCCCCAGACCAGCTCACACCTGGATATTGACCCAGCTCTCATGGATATGCCCCCAGCACACATGGATACTGCCCCAAGCACACATGGATACTGCCCCAGCACACATGGATACTGCCCCAGCTCACATGGATATGCCCCAGCAGCTCTCATGGATATACTGCCCCAGCTCCTCTCATGGATATACTGCCCCAGCTCCTCTCATGAATATACTGCCCCAGCTCATGGATAATGCCCCAGCTCATGGATATGCCCCAGCTCATGGATATACTGCCCCAGCCCCCAGCTCATGGATAATGCCCCCAGCTCATGGATAATGCCCCCAGCTCAAGGATATACTGCCCCAGGTCATGGATAATGCCTCCAGCTCATTGATAATGCCCCCAGCTCATGGATAATGCCCCCAGCTCATGGATAATGTCCCCAGCTCATGGATAATGTCCCCAGCTCACCTCCTGCGTCGCGTGTTCTGCTCCCTCTGAGCGTCCGTCATGGAGCTTGGGCGCTCACCTGGGGGGAGCCACGTGACAAGCCGCGATCTCGCGAGAACTCGGCTGGTGACGTGTTTCCCCCAGGCGATCGCCAAAGCTGCATAGCTTCGGACGCTCGTAGGGAACGAACACGCGGCGCAGGGTCAGACACCCGCCCTTAGGGTGACGGTGTCACCCTAAGGGCGGGTGTCACCTGGTGCGGGCCCCACCCCCGCCCCCACGTTACGACGCCCCTGCCTGGGGTCCCTGCTACTCTTCATGGGTGTATTGCAGTTCTCCACTCACAGTTTGGCCGGCTGATTAACGGCGTTTGGCAGTCAGTTCAGCGTATCACGGCTGCTTTCAGCGGATTGCGGCTGTTTTCTGCGGTCTGTTCAGCGGATTGCAGCGGCTTTTGACGGTCTGTTCAGCGGATTGCTGCTGCGTTTAGCGGGTTGCGGTGGCTTTCGGTGGTCTGTTCAGCGGATTGCAGCTGCGTTTTTATGGATTGCGGCAGCTTTCGATGGTCTGTTCAGCAGATTGCAGTGGCTTTTGACGGCTTCTGTTCAGCAGGTTGCAGTGGCTTTTGACGGCTTCTGTTCAGCGGGTTGCAGTGGCTTTTGACGGCTTCTGTTCAGCGGGTTGCAGTGGCTTTTGACGGCTTCTGTTCAGCGGGTTGCAGTGGCTTTTGACGGCTTCTGTTCAGCGGGTTGCAGTGGCTTTTGACGGCTTCTGTTCAGTGGGTTGCAGTGGCTTTTGACGGCTTCTGTTCAGCAGGTTGCAGTGGCTTTTGACGGCTTCTGTTCAGCGGGTTGCAGTGGCTTTTGACGGCTTCTGTTCAGCAGTTCGTCGGCTGCGTCCATCAGGTTTATTGGTCCCTGCTACACATTGCGTGGCCCTCACGGTGGATGCTGGATTCACCGCAGGGTCAGGGAATTGAACTCGCTGGAGGGGGACGAACACAAGAGCACGGAAAATTCAATGAAATTAATAACATAAATGTAAGGGAATATATAAAATAATAACCACTCATTAACCCCCGAAATGCCACCAAACCAGGGGAAAACATTGTGATTAACACACAGACTCCCCATTAACCCCTGAGATGCCATTACAGCTGAAATAACCATCAAATGCCATAAAACCAAGAGAAAATGAAATAAAAGTCAGTGTGAAAAAAAGAGTAATTTTTATTTAATAAATTATTGGTGATTAATTTTACACATTACACAGTCATGGTGGATATCATTAGAAAGAACAGACTCTGCACTTTCCAATGACACCTCGAGCAGCCCGCTGCCATGCTCAGGGACGGAGATACAGGGCTCCAAAGGACCCCTGGGTCTCCTGCGATCCAAGCTTCCCCCAGGGGAGAAGGCAGCAACCCCCACCCGGAGTCTGTGACTCTCAGTGCGAGGAAAAGTGCTGGGACAGGGCGGCTGATACACTCCCTCCTTCCTTCCTGTGTGTGAGCGCCGGTGGGGGCGAGTGGCCGGAGGGGGAGGAGGAGAGGCTGGGACGGCTGGTCCCCTTCCCTTACTTCCCTTACTGAGCGGCCGGGGGGGGCAAGTGGCCGGGGGAGGAGGAGAGGCTGGGACGGCTGGTCCCCTTCCCTTACTGAGCGCCCGGGGGGGCGAGTGGCTGGGGGGTGGGTGGCGGTCTGCTGGGGGAGGAGACGCCCAGGGGGGGTGAGTGCCGGGGGGTGGGTGGCGGTCTGCTGGGGGAGGAGACGCCCGGGGGGGGAGTGGCCGGGGTGGTGGCGGTCTGCTAGGGGAGGAGATGCTGGCTTGCATTATCCGACGCTCGTGCCCGAGTGCACCTACGTCCCAGAACACAGCTGATCGGCCGCTTGGAAAACAGCTGATCGTCCGCTTGATTGACTGGTTCTGTGACGTAGGTGCACCAGGCGCATGCGCAGTGCGGGCCATGCATTTCTCGACACCCAGGCAATCCTCGATGGAACACCGGCTATTGAATACGGAGATGTAGTGTATGCAGCCGCCCCGCAAACACACCTTCAGAAACTTACTACATTGTATAACTCATTCTGTCGCTTTATTCTACAATGTAACTACATGACCCACCCTTGTGACATGTTAAAAGAGCTAAACTGACCATCACTGGAATCTAGACGCACCCTTCACTTTTACAACCTGGTGTTTAAGAGCATTTTTGGGAAGCTGCCACCCTACCTGAATAGGCTGCTTCCCCCAGCAGTTCCCTCATCCTATAACCTCCGATCCAGGACCAGCACCTTACTTGCAACACCACAATACAAAAAGAAAGTGGCTCGATCCTCATTTTCCTACAGAGCACCACAGTTATGGAATAACCTCCCAGACACCATCAAATCTTCCCCCAGTCTAAAGTCACTGAAGAGCTCCCTATTAACATACCTCAATACAGAATGCACCTGTAAACATGTAACATAGTGATTATTTCCTACATAGTTATTTTCTGTTAATCTGTATATTTGTGTTGTTTTTTTTTATATATCTTGCATTATATTACTTTGTATTTCTGTAATGACTAACATTTCAATGTTCTTGAACCCAGGAAAACGAGAGAAATCTCAATGTATCCTTCCTGGTAAAATCCTTTATAAATAAATAAATAGTCAAATCCAAATGGTAAAGGTAAATTATATATGTATTAAACAGAAAAAGGAGAAAAAACACAGGGGGAATACAGTAGGTTTCGAAATGCAGGTAAACATGAAGCTTGGCAGGTGGTTGGGTGGAGTAGAGGTAACATCACCGCTCTATAACTGTGGAGACACAGGTTTGAATCCCAGCAATAGCACCTCTCCAGTAAGTGTCCTTGGGCAAGACACCTAACGGTACATACTCGCCACCCAGGACATTTTTTTTTATGAGAAAGGATTTTACCAGGATGGATACATTGAGATTTCTCTCGTTTTTAAGTATGTCCTGGGTGGCGAGTATGTACCGTTAAGTGTCCTTGGGCAAGACACCTACTTGAGAGGTGCTCTTGCCAGGATCGAACCTGTGTCTTCACAGTCTCTCTCCACGCTTATAGAGCAGCGATGTTACCTCTACTCCACCCAGCCGGCACTGACATACTTGAAAACAAGAGAAATCTCAATGTATCCTTCCTGGTAAAATACTTTCCTATAATAATAAAAAATAAAGGGGCAAAACAGGAAAAAAAACACACAGTGGACACTGGCAAGGCATGAACTTGAGTGGACATGGACAAGGTGGGAACACAGCTTGACAAGTGCAAGGCAGGATCACACCTTGACATGCTCGGTGGAGGAACACGACTGTACACGTGTAAGGCAGGAGCATGACAGGAAACAGGCTGTGGTTCTCTGGAATAAGGTGGGCAACAGGTTGGGGGTCTCTGGTGCACATTGAATAAAGTAATAGGAAGCCAATTCTTCAAGTCAGTGGTTAAATTAAATTAATGGCAAGGAGGAAGGGGGTAAGACTGTATTAATTTACTAAGTAGGGAGGACAAAGAGTGTTAGCTGAAGCCAGGTAACAACAATGAGTGTTGGCTACATCCTTGCCAAAAAAAGGGACAAACCGCTAAGCAGTGTGGTGAGAAACTTGACATACTGTGCATTTCCCAAGAAAGAAAGGAATAAAGAAATTATTAATAAATCTCACTAGTTGCTTTTTAAGTAAAAACCACTTGATGTTCAAAAACTGTTGGACGAGCCCAACCTCAAGTAAACTCACTGGCCATATTTCAAAGCAATACAAAAGAATTTTGTTCACTGGAAACAAAATGCAAATGCAAACGGGCTCCAGAATGTGCCCCCAAACTTTCAGCACATCGGACAAGTCAGCCAATGTGCTGAAGTTGTTTGACCAGCTTGGAGATCCATTTTTCTTTTACAGAAAGATGGCGCTTCAGCTGCATTATCATACATGTAGTAGCGCTTTTAGCCAGCAGGGGTCCTTCTTCCTTTCAAATAAGGCTTGCTAAAATGTATCAAAAATCTACAATAACCACTTGACTGCTAAGGACGCGCTGAGCGCGCCCTGCCAAGTGCTCCTCCTGTGCGATGGACGCGCTGAGCACGTCCTAGCACAGGAAGCAGCAATTGGACGGGATTCCGGCCGATTACTGGCCGGTGCGGGCTGACATCTTGGATATCAGCCTGGCACTCCGGGACCCCGGCGGGGACAATAGATGTCATCGCGCTGGCGCGATGACATCTATTTCAGGCAACCCCCCCACTAGTGCGGAGGAGGTGCCTGAAAGGACCTCTCTCCCTCCCGATCGCCGGGGGCCAGCGGTGAAAGTCAGGCACTGTTTTGAAGGGCACAGCCTGCCCTTCCAAACGGTGCCTGGCTTTAACCCCTTGGGGGAGCTGGCCGACACAGTTGATAGAATATATATAAGCTATAACTGAACACTAATACCATATCGATGTAACCACTTGAACGTCAAGTATGTGTGCGTCCTTCCGCTTCACTCCAGTGCGCGAAAGACATTCCACAGGCGCCTTCGCGTTGACCCAGCTTGGCGTCAATCTGGTGCCAATCTGGGGCTTCATTCACAGTGGTCTGACATCTTGAATGCTTTCAATGAGGTCATAAAGATGGAATCCTTCTGCCCAGCAGGGGAATCCCAATACAGGAGATGCACCGTGCAGCAGACACTCTGGCCTTTAAGTCTGGGGCCAGACTAATGCATTTTTAACGTGCGTTTAGGCACACTTAATCACGGCCGCAGTGGCAGCAAATGACAGGCAATGATGGCCGATATACGAAGTACGGCCGCACAACGCAAGCGGCAAACGAACACATTTTTTTGAGAATGCAGAACCGCTAGTACTGACGTACAGAGTGCGCTGCGCCTGCTTAGCGCCGCGTGTGCGTGATTAGAAGATGTCAGACGCTGCACATGTCCGGCCAACATAACGTCCAGACACCCAAAGTTTCCTGGTTTGGATCCGTAACAAATCACGCACGAAAATGCGCATCGTATGACCGTTTTCGCACATTCCGTGAAAAAACACGTCAATGCGTTTGGACGCACTTTTTGACGGTTGCTGCAAATAATGTGTTCGGACGCACTTTTTGACGGTCGCTGCGAATAATGCGCTCGTTTGACCCTAGCCTAAAATGGTACCAAACATGACATCTGTAAAAATATATTTTTTATAAATAAATATATATATATATATTTTTTTTTAAGAAGCAGTATTGTTTACATTTCAATAATAAAGGGAATAATATTACTGCACTTCCTCACCTTCTCATTTCCCACAGCAGCTCAAGTGTGGAGGTGGTGGAGCAATGCCGTATTACGCATTGTTTCATCAAAATATTCTTTAGACCTATACATCACCCTTCAGTACTCTCCACAAGATCAAGTGAGGTGTCATTGAAAAGGTTAGAGTCTGGCCTTTCCAATGATACCAAACATGACCATATAATGTGTAAAATAAAAAAGGTAAAAACTCTATTGCAAAACGTCTTTTTTTATACTCCTTTTAAGGCAGTGACATTATTCACTTATAATGCAAGTAATGCCACTGAGCTAATTCACCTTCTCAGTTCCCACACGGTGGGCAAGATTGGAATCGATTGCATAAAGCATTATTACGCATTGCTTCATCTAAAAAACACAATCCTTCACACCGCTGCAAGGAGAGGTGGGGATCATTTGGACCCCCTTACCACCATTATTTACACCACACTTGGTCAAGTCAAGTGTCATTAGAAAGGTCAGAGTCTGGCCTTTCCAATGATACCAAACATGACCAAGTAACCTATTAAAACAAAAAATGAAAACCAGAAAAATAGAAGGGAAAAAAAGTTGATTTTTCCTTAAGCCTGTGACATTGTCCATTTTTAACATATAAAATGAGCAATACCACTGCCATTACTCGCCTTCTGATTTCCAATGCCGAGAGCAAGTTCAGTGTTTTATATAGTGTCATATTTTTCATAAAAATGCAATGCTCCAAAATACTAGCAAAATTTTCTCAGTTTTGGTTAATTTGTGTTTTTTCTGAAAACAACTTAACAGGGTCTCCATTTAGGATTGGTTTTCATAAAAAATATATAACCAAAAAAGATATTCATGATAAAATGTGGAAAAATAAATTTATACGCTGTAAACAATTGAAATCCAAATGGAAATTAACACTTTTTTCAAAAATATTATTAGAGCATTCTGATGGATCGTGACATATAGAGATAGAAATTATATATTTTGTATCTGCGGAGTCTGCTGAAAAAAAAAGATATTTAATTTGTCTGGGTTCTACAATAAAACAATATTTCAAACCATGTTTAGACATGATGAGCAACAAATGGGGAAAATTAGCTCAACACACACACAGGGGTGAAATGGCTTAGCAGCGAAGGGGTTAAGGCTGCTGTCAGACGAGCGTAGTGTTCACGTCCGTGACTGTGCCTAAAAGTACGTCCGTGATAGCATGACAGGAAACCCATTGGAGCCGTTACACGAAGTACGTCCGCACTGAACTGCGGACGCACAACGGCCGGGGCCCACGGACGCAAGGCAGGCAAGAACGTACAACCGCTAGAACGGCCGCACAAAGTGCGCTGCGTCCGCAACGTCTGCATAGCTTTGTGTGTGAGTGATGGAACGTGGTCAGACGGACTGCATTTATACGTCCAGCATTTTTCACGGACAAAATGGTTTTGCATTTTAATTTATTTTTCCCTCCTACATCCGTCAAAAATAACTTCAGTGAAAAAACGGACTGTGTGGCCACTACTGCGTCTTCCGTACTGACGATGTCCGTACTGCACGGACGTACAGTCCGTAGAAATCACGCTCGTCTGACCCTAGCCTAAAACTGAACTCATGAAAAATAAAAATGGGTATTGCCCAATTCCTGCAAAAAAAATGTATTTTGTTTATCGAACTAGACATTTTAATCAAGGAGTTTGCTGTCTTTGCCCCCTGTCTATTCTCTATAGTTTCCTGTTTAGAGAATAAAGCCTTGTATCAGTAAATAAAGTATTCATGATAAGTGATGCATCTCCTCTAAATGTGTATATATTGGCGAAGTGTATTTACTGCTGAGATTATCAGTTGACATGTCTGGCGTAAAGCAGCGCTGAAGTCCTGGCCGCACTGTTGATGGCGTCTTTGACGTTAATGGACCATCAGGGGAATTTCAAGTACACCTCTAAGCATTATTACATAAACACATTGGCAGCGCGCGAACGTCCAGAGCAAATCCCCGTTACCTTCTGCTTGATGTACTGATCCCTTGTGCATGGACAACTCAGGCCAGTTATATTAACAGTGGGCAGACATCTGAAAAAACAGCTTTCTCATCTCTTCAGCTGGATGTTGAATTAACAAAGGGAAATGTGTGGGAAAGCTGTGTTACACAGGACCTATGGCTCTCTATTTTGCAAACAATTTGGATCTTTATCCTATTATCAATGTGAAGAAAATAACACTTGAAACAAGATAGATATCCTGCACACTGTTATTATTATTCTTTATTTATCATAAGACTATCCCAAAAGAGGGTGCTCATCCAAAAAAAGGGGACTCCCCAAGGTCCTATAAATATATAACAGAACCGCACTAAGTCTGGATGGCACAAACAAAATATATGATGTATACCCAAAGTATAACTAATATCTTTATCGAATACAAAAATAAGGCCGGCGTCAGACGAACGCAGTGATCACGTCCGTGTTGCTGCACAGTTTAGGCTAGGGTCAGACGAACGCATTTTCGCGTTGTCTGTGAAAAAGTGCTTTCGAACGAATGGACGCATTTTTTCACGGAGTACGCGATAGCGGTCATACGATGCGCATTTGCGCTCGTGATTTTGTACGGATCATCAATAAAACACTTTTTGCATCTGGACGCTATGTTGGCCGGACATTAGCAGTGTCTGACATCTCCAAATCACGCACACACGCCGCTAGCGGACGCAGCGCACTCTGTACGACGTACTAGCGGTTTGACGTTCGACAAAATGCGTTCGTTTGCCACTTGCGTTGCGCAGTTGGACTTTCGTGCGACCGTACTTCGTATATTGGCCGTCATTGCCCGTCATTTGCTGCTAGTGCGGCCGTAATTAAGTGCGCCAGAACGCACGTTTAAAGTGCGCTAGTCTGACCCCAGCCTTAGGCTATGGTCAGACGAACGCATTTTTCGCGTTGTCCATGAAAAAGTGCGTTCGAACGAATGGACGTATTTTTTCACGGAATACGCGATAGCGGTCATACGATGCGCATTTTCGTCCGTGATTTTGTACGGATCATCAATAAAAACCTTTTAAGTCTGGACGTTATGTTGGCCGGACGTGTGCAGCGTCTGACGTCTCCCAATCACGCAAACACGCCGCTATGCGTCCGCAGCGCACTCTGTACGTCAGTAGTAGCGGTTTGACGTTCTCGAAAAAATGCATGCATTTGCCACCTGCGTTGCACGGACGAACTTTCGTGTTGCCGTTCGTCGTATGTTCCCCGGCATTGGACGTCATTTGCTGCTAGCACGGCCGTGATTTTGTGCGGCTAAACGCACGTGAAAAATGCGTTCGTCTGACCCTAGCCTTAACGTCCATCGTAGCATAGAATCATGATCAATAGAGACCCACACACGAAGTACATGCGCACCGAACAGTGCACGCACAACGTACGTGGCAAACGGATGCAAATTAGGCAAGAACGTAAAAACGCTAGACGGATGCGCATTGTGCGCCACGTCCGCGTAGCGTCCTGTGTGAGTGATGAGATGTCAGACGCAGCGCATTTGCGACGTCCAGCAGCTTGACACACAAAATGGCTTTTCATATCATTTTCCAATTTTTATAATTTTTCATATTAATTTTGTTTCCCATAATTCCATTTTTTTTGACGGACGTAGAAAAACAAGGGACCGTGTGGTGTCTACGGTATCTTCCGTCAGTACGCCTGTCTGTTATGCACGCACGCAGGCAGCGCTCAGACTGCGTTCATCTGACATTAGCCTAAATACTGTCAATAACAAGAATAATGATATCACAATTAGGGATGTGCACCGATTTTTTATTTCCGGTTCGGCTCGTTCGGGTTTTTAAAATTTTCGTTTCGGCCGATTTTCGTTTCAGCTCGTTTTTTCATATCGACTTTTACTTCGTGATATCGGAAATTTTCGGTCTTTTCGGATCGTCTGTTCTCTTCGTTTCAAAGGGTCTATTTGTTTTGACTAAGGCTAGGGTCAGACGAACGCATTTTTCACGTTGTCCGTGAAAAAGTGCGTTCGAACAAATGGACGTATTTTTTCACGGAATACGCGATAGCGGTCATACGATGCGCATTTTCGTCCGTGATTTTGTACGGATCATCAATAAAACCCTTTTGCGTCTGGACGTTATGTTGGCCGGACATTAGCAGCGTCTGACGTCTCCCAATCACGCAAACACGCCGCTATGCGGCCGCAGCGCACTCTGTACGTCAGTAGTAGCGGTTTGACGTTCTCGAAAAAATGCGTTCGTTTGCCACTTGCGTTGCACGGACGAACTTTCGTGCGGCCATTCGTCGTATGTTCCCCGGCATTGGACGTCATTTGCTGCTAGCACGGCCGTGATTTCGTGCGGCTAAACGCACGTTAAAACTGCTTTCGTCTGACCTTAGCCTTAGACGAATGGTATTTCGGATGCTCCGAAATTTCGGTCCATACGGTAATTCTGCCGATTCTATTGTTTTTTATGAAAGATCCTTTTTTTCTTATGAAAATGCATTGTACAACTTTATTTAATCATATTAATATGGTATGAAAGGAAAAAAAATGAACAAAACGATTTACCTACTGGGGTACAATCTGTATAGTTGTGATAGATTGCACCTGAATGGAAGAGGGTCTGCTGTGCTAGGGGAGAGGATGGTTAAAAGGTTGGAGGAGACTTTAAACTAGTGGAAGGGGGGAGGGATACAGTATCTTACAAAATGGAGACAGAGCAGATAGTGGAAGGGTTTCAGTTCAGACTAAGGGGGTGGAGCCGGGGGGATGGGTAATGTCAGAACAGTGGAGGCATGTAATGTAAAGTCGCATTCAGCATGTGTGGGTAGAGACAACATTAAATGTATGCTTGCTAATGCAAGGAGCCTCAATAACAAGATGGGGGAACTAGAGGTAATAGCATACACTAAGCAATACGACATTATAGGAATAACAGAAACGTGGTGGGACGAAACACATGACTGGGCTGTAAACTTAAACGGTTATACATTGTTTAGAAAGGATAGGAAACATAAGAAAGGGGGTGGAGTGTGTTTATATGTAAATCAGGATTTAAAGCCTAATATTACACAACTGGAAAGCGATGAGGGAAATGTGGAATCCTTATGGGTAAATATTTTGTTGGGAATAAACAGGGAAGTCAATTATTGGTTGGCATATGCTATAAACCACCTAATATAGATAATGATGAGGAAGAACAACTGTTAGAGCAAATTAGGAAGGCTGCACATCATGGTAGCACTTTAATTATTGGAGATTTTAATTACCCGGACATTAATTGGGATAGTGGGACTAGTAATTCAGCAAAGGGAATCCGGTTCCTGAACATTTTAAATGATACCTTCATGTCACAACTGGTAGAAACACCAACTAGAGAGGATAACTGTCTGGACCTGGTTATAACAAATAATGTGGATCTTTTCTCACATATTAATGTAAAGGAACAGTTGGGAAACAGCGACCATAACATGGTGACTTTTGAAATAAACTCAAAAAAACACATTCATAAGGGGCATGCTAAAATATATAATTTTAAAAAGGCCAACTTTATTAAAATAAAGGAAGCTCTCAATGTCATTGACTGGCAGAAACTCTTTCACGGGAAAAACACTGAGGATAAGTGGAATATCTTTAAACTAACACTAGAAAAGTACACGTCACAATATATTCCACTGGTTAATAAATATAAAAGAAACAGACTGAAACCAATGAGGCTTAGTAGGAAGGTAACTAAGGAAATGAAAAATAAAAAGAAGGCATTTAAAGCTTTTAAATTTGATAACTCTGAGGCATCCTATAAAGCATATAGGGCAGCCAATAAAGCATGTAAAAATGCGATTAGATGGGCTAAACTAGAAAATGAAAAAGAAATAGCCAAAGAGAGCAAGACCAACCCTAAAAGATTCTTTAGGTACATAAATTCTAAAAAACCCAAGAGTGAAAATGTAGGTTCACTAAAATATGAGTCAGGGTTATTGTTAACTGAAGATCAGGATAAGGCAGAAATTTTAAATGATTATTTTTCTTCAGTATTTATCAAAGAGAAACCTATAACAGGAGACATGAAATTCATTAATAAAAACTTACTAATACAAAGTGACTGGTTGACTCAGGACAAGGTTTTACACAAATTAAACAATGTGAATGTTAATAAAGCCCCAGGGCCAGAAGGAATTCACCCGCGAGTACTAAGAGAGCTATGTGTTGAAATATGTAAACCTCTGTTCTTAATCTTTCAAGATTCTTTTCTTTCAGGAATAGTACCAGAGGATTGGAGAAAAGCTGACGTGGTCCCTATATTTAAGAAAGGTTTAAAATTTGTGCCTGGGAATTATAGACCTGTGAGCTTAACATCTGTGGCTGGGAAAGTATTTGAGGGGTTACTAAGGGATAGTATTCAGGAATTTATTGGGAGGTATAATGTTATTGGCAAAAATCAGCATGGTTTCATGAAACACAGATCATGTCAGACTAACCTAATTACGTTCTATGAGGAAGTAAGTAGAAGTATAGATCAGGGGGTCGCAGTGGATGTGATTTACTTAGATTTTGCCAAAGCTTTCGACACAGTTCCACACAAAAGGTTACTATTTAAATTAAGAAAAAATGGTCTAGATGAAAATACTTGTTCTTGGATAGAAAACTGGCTAAAAGATAGGGTACAGAGAGTGGTCATAAATGGTACATTTTCAAGATGGACACCAGTGGTAAGTGGTGTCCCTCAGGGGTCTGTTATAGGACCAATACTATTCAATTTATTTATAAATGACCTTGAGATAGGCATTGAAAGTCATGAATCAGTGTTTGCAGATGACACAAAGCTAGGAAAAGTAATACAATGTGAGCAGGATGTTACTTCGCTGCAGAGGGATTTAGATAGATTGGGGGACTGGGCACTTAAATGGCAGATGAAATTTTATCTAGATAAATGCAAAGTTATGCACTTTGGAGTGAAGAACACACAAGTAATTTATACCCTAAATGGTACGGAGTTAGGGAAATCCAAGCAGGAGAAGGATTTGGGAATAATCATAGACTTCAAACTAAGTAACAATGTGCAATGTGAAACAGCAGCCGCCAAGGCCAGCAAAGTACTGGCATGCATTAAAAGGGGAGTTCACTCACGGGATGAAAACATAATTTTGCCTCTATATATAAATATATACGGGGCCATTATCAACCATTGTCTGATAACCTATTCATTAACAGGTCTATACATAGGACAAGGGGTCATCCATTTAGACTGGAAGAAAGAAAATTTAGCTTAAAGCATAGGAAAGGTTATTTTACAGTGAGAACAATAAAGCTGTGGAATTCTCTGCCTGTTGAGGTGGTTGGGTCAGAGTCTGTACAGACTTTTAAAAAACGACTGGATGATTTCCTGCAGACACAGAATATTAAGGGTTATAATATTTAATATGTGGGTAAAAGCTTCTTGATCCAAGGAGAAATCTGACTGCCATTCTGGGGTCAAGAAGGAATTTTTTCCCAGTATGTTGCATATTTCAGACTGGGTTTTTTGCCTTCTTTTGGATCAACAGCAGTAGGTTATGTGGGAGAGGCTGAACCCGATGGACGCATGTCTTTTTTCAGCCTATATAACTATGTAACTATGTAACCTCTACAGTATAATTAATGCAGCATAGGAATCCTCACACTGCCGGGCAGCACCTCTACATTATAATAATGCAGCATCTGAATCCTCACACTGCCGGGCAGCACCTCTACAGTATAATTAATGCAGCATAGGATTCCTCACACTGCCGGGCAGCACCTCTACATTATAATAATGCAGCATATGAATCCTCACACTGCCGGGCAGCACCTCTACATTATAATAATGCAGCATATGAATCCTCACACTGCCGACAGCACCTCTACAGTATAATTAATGCAGCATATGAATCCGCACACTGCCGGGCAGCACCTCTACAGTATAATAATGCAGCATATGAATCCTCACACTGCCGGCAGCACCTCTACAGTATAATAATGCAGCATATGAATCCTCACACTGCGGGCAGCACCTCTACATTATAATTAAGGCTAGGGTCAGACGAACGCATTTTTCGCGTCGACCGTGGAAAAGCGGTCGAACGAACGGACATATTTTTCACGGAATACGCGGTAGCGGTCATACGATGCGCCTTTTCGTCCGTGATTTTGTACGGATCATCAATAAAACACTTTTGTGTCTGGACGTTATGTTGGCCGGACATTAGCAGCGTCTGATGTCTCCCAATCACACACACACGCCGCTATGCGGCCGCCAGCGCACTCTGTACGTCAGTAGTAGCGGTTTGACGTTCTCGAAAAATGCGTTCGTTTGCCACTTGCGTTGCGCGGACGAACTTTCGTGCGGCCGTACTTCGTGTGTTCCCCGGCATTGGACGTCATTTGCTGCTAGCACGGCCGTGATTTTGTGCGGCTAAACGCACGTTAAAGCTGCGTTCGTCTGACCCTAGCCTAATGCAGCATATGAATCCTCACACTGCCGGGCAGCACCTCTACATTATAATTAATGCAGCATATGAATCCTCACACTGCTGGGCAGCACCTCTACATTATAATTAATGCAACATATGAATCCGCACACTGCCGGGCAGCACCTCTACATTATAATTAATGCAGCATATGAATCCTCACACTGCTGGGCAGCACCTCTACATTATAATTAATGCAACATATGAATCCTCACACTGCCGGGCAGCACCTCTACATTATAATTAATGCAACATATGAATCCGCACACTGCCGGGCAGCACCTCTACAGTATAATAATACAGCATATGATTCCGCACACTGCCGGGCAGCACCTCTACAGTATAATAATGCAGCATATGAATCGCACACTGCCGGGCAGCACTTCTACAGTATAATAATACAGCATATGATTCCGCACACTGCTGGGCAGCACCTCTACAGTATAATTAATGCAGCATATGAATCCTCACACTGCCGACAGCACCTCTACAGTATAATTAATGCAGCATATGAATCCGCACACTGCCGGGCAGCACCTCTACATTATAATAATACAGCATATGATTCCGCACACTGCCGGGCAGCACCTCTACAGTATAATAATGCAGCATATGATTCCGTACACTGCCAGGCAGCACCTCTACAGTATAATAATGCAGCATATGATTCCGTACACTGCCGGGCAGCATCTCTACAGTATAATAATGCAGCATATGATTCCGTACACTGCCGGGCAGCATCTCTACAGTATAATAATGCAGCATATGACTGATTCCGCACACTGCCGGGCAGCACCTCTACAGTATAATAATACAGCATATGATTCCGTACACTGCCGGGCAGCACCTCTACAGTATAATAATGCAGCATATGATTCCGCACACTGCCGGGCAGCACCTCTACAGTATAATAATGCAGCATATGATTCCGCACACTGCGGGCAGCACCTCTACAGTATAATAATGCAGCATATGATTCCGCACACTGCCGGGCAGCACCTCTACAGTATAATAATGCAGCATATGATTCTGCACACTGCCGGACAGCACCTCTACAGTATAATAATGCAGCATATGATTCCGCACACTGCCGGGCAGCACCTCTACAGTATAATAGTACAGCATATGATTCCGCACACTGCCGGGCAGCACCTCTACAGTATAATAATGCAGCATATGAATCGCACACTGCCGGGCAGCACCTCTACAGTATAATAGTACAGCATATGATTCCGCACACTGCCGGGCAGCACCTCTACAGTATAATAATGCAGCATATGAATCCGCACACTGACAGGGCAGCACCTCTACATTATAATAATGCAGCATATGAATCCGCACACTGCCGGGCAGCACCTCTACAGTATAATAATAATTATTAATAATGCAGCATATCGAGTTTGAAATGAACTATCAAAATGAAAAAAAGTTGTCCAAAATGACCGAAACGGAACCCAAATTACGAATGGAATGAAAATGACTTGCGATTTTACAAATTGCATGTTCATACGAAATAACGAAATTATTTTGTTTTGTATCGGAAATTATTTCGGATTGGTGTGTATTTCGTCGCCGATCCGATTCGGAATATCGGCCTAAGGCTAGGGTCAGACGAACGCAGCTTTAACGTGCGTTTAGCCGCACAAAATCACGGCCGTGCTAGCAGCAAATGACGTCCAATGCCGGGGAACACACGAAGTACGGCCGCACGAAGGTTCGTCCGCGCAACGCAAGTGGCAAACGAACGCATTTTTTCGAGAACGTCAAACCGCTACTACTGACGTACAGAGTGCGCTGCGGCCGCATAGCGGCGTGTGTGTGTGATTGGAGACATCAGACGCTGCTAATGTCCGGCCAACATAACGTCCAGACACAAAAAGTGTTTTATTGATGATCCGTACAAAATCACGGACGAAAAGGCGCATCGTATGACCGCTACCGCGTATTCCGTGAAAAATATGTCCGTTCGTTCGACCGCACTTTTCCACGGTCGACGCGAAAAATGCGTTCGTCTGACCCTAGCCTAATCCGAAGCACCGAATCAGCCCATTTCATGGAAAAAAAACAATCGGTACAAAACGAAATGCGCATCCCTAATCACAATGTCAAATGTTACATATGGTTACAGCGCACAATATACAGCATATATCAAGGCAGCCCCACAGGTTGTCTCAACCAAAAAAACCACAAGTAGGATCTCTAGCTGAACCAAATGAAATATGCAACATAGGAGAAAGCAAAATGCAAAAAAGCAGCCTCCACATATAGTGGGTCAGTACAAACCGACTCCTAACAGTCAAGACAAGGGATGCCATTCAAGAAAATAACACTGCCAGGTCTATTGAGTTAAAGGTGTACTGGCAGGAGAAGAGAACAATCTACACCAAGTAGCCAATGTGGAAAGTGAGATAAATGGGAGAATTTTTCTGGTCTGGCTATTTTGACCTGCAGGGTTATTCAAAGAGATTTCGAAAAGTCATCGCACATTCGTGACTTTTTGTTCCCCGCACTTAGGAGCGATTCAGCGATCCTAGTTCGCCAACCCTGCGATGTATTCAGCAAGCACCGCAGGGCCCCCCTAGTGCAGGGAATACTCGCCACAAACCCACAGAACACTCACCGAAACCCACAGAAACAGCTGGATTAACCATGCCGAGCACGCCGGAGAAATACGAATAGCCGCCGATCACAGCGCAGAGCAGCCGCCGGAAAAAGCCGACACGAAGCCGAACGAGTTGAAAAAAAAAGAGAAACAGTTCACTTGAAAGTTTGAAAATTAAAACTCTGTTTGCAAAAAAACTACTAAACGAAAATGTATGAAATTTACATATAAGATCCTATGAATTATAATAAAAAGGGCTGTTACAGAAGAAAGAAAAATATATTTTTTTGAAAAAACTGTTTGCCAAAAAAATTCCAAAAAATACCTACAAGATTCTAAAAAATCTATAAATAAAGAGACTCTTTACTGCAGAATAAAATAATAAACGGTTTATTAAATATTGAATTAAAACGGGAATATTTTTAACATTGAAGCCTATGGGAATCGCCTGAATAAACCTGTCGAATGAAACCACCGAATGGCAGGGTACTTCAGCAACTTTCACTGCTGGTTTGTGTTCTCTGAATAGAGGAAGCATTGCTTCTCTATGGGGATTTCACTGCCCTCGAACAGGCACCGTACGTGCAGGCAATTCGCCAACATTTGGCGAACTGCCTCCTCTCTGAGTAGCCAAATGGCCAGGAAACGTAACCGTACACTGAATTTCAGTGTCTGGTTACATTTTGGGCCAGGTCGGCTCTCTTGGAATAACCCTGCTAGTATTTTCACTTCTCCAGTCATTCTCCTGAGTTTCACCCACAGTGAATAGCCTTGTACATGTAATTTAAGGCTGGGGTGAGACAAACGCAGTACGAACGCGCGTGCAGCCGCACTTAATCACGGCCGTAGTAGCAGCAAATGACGGGCAATATATGAAGTACGGCCGCACGAAAGTGCAGCCGCGCAACGCAAGCAGCAAACGAACGCATTTTTCCGAGAACGTGAAACCGCTAGTACTGACGTACAGAGTGCGCTGCATCTGCTAGCGGCGTGTGTGCATGATTAGGAGACGTCAGACGCTGCTAATGTCCGGCCAACATAACGTCCAGACGCAAAAAGGGTTTTATTGATGATCCGTACAAAATCACGGCCGAAATTGCGGATCGTATGACCGCTATCGCGTATTCCATGAAAAAATACGTCCAATCCTTCGAACGCACTTTTTCACGGACGACGCGAAAAATGCGTTCGTCTGACCCTAGCCTTAATAGAGGTGACTGCTTAAGATTGTGTTTTATTTTTCACCTTTATTGAATAGACCTGTGTATTTTTAATCGTTTTATCTACACAAAAATATCACAGGAAGGATTCAGTATTCACCAAATCATAAAATAACCCATTAATAAAAAATGTGTCTTTAGTCAATAATGGCATTTGTTTCTACCTATGTAGAGGCAGAGTAATTTTTACATCGAGACTGAGACCTGCTGCTTTGTTTCCTAGTCGCATAGTTCAACTACAGTCAGTTTGATGGTGCATGTAAAGCTAAAGCAATTTCACTCTAAAAATCACATGATTTCCACATCGCGTCAGTATCATGTTTAATTGTGCATCTAATTACAATTATTTTTAAATTGTCACCATATTCCATAGCGCTGTACATTGGGTAGGACAAAAGAAAACAAAATTTACAAACAAGTTTGACAGACAGTGACCTGTAGGAAAAGAGAACCCTGCGCAAGAGCTTACAATCTAACAGGAGAGGGGTGACACCTAAAGATGAGAGTAAGTTACAGAGTTTGAGAAGTAGTGGGATGCATTAACACATGCGATTTCACTCAGTGCCTATTCATTCCACATGTCTTTATATAATCCGTGTCACAATAGCCTGGAATTATTGCAAATTGACAAAGGAATATAAATATTATTCCACGATGTCTGGGTGGGAACATGGCACGCTATTTTTCTCAGCTTGCCAATTCTGGGTAAAATATGAAATTCTTTATTCAATTCCCAACCAATCGCAGCAGAGGAATATTGATTTAATATATATGTGGGTGTAGGTTGTAGACCAGTTCAAAATTTGCTTCACTGGTAAAGGCCAGCGTAACCTTAACACTAGTCCTGTGGAATGACCCGTCTCACCCTGTCGGACTCTCCCCTAATTTTCTGTCCTTTGTGAAATCCCTCAAAACGCATCTCTTGAGGTCAGTGTATCACATTCTTGATTAGACCCTCACCTCTCTTACCGTTCCCATATCATTATACAGGGTTATTCAAAGAGAATCGAAAAGTCACCGCACATTCGGTGACTTTTCATTCTCTTCAATTCGGTGCAATTTGGTTATCCCATTTCGGGGACCCTGTGGTGTATTGTATTCAGCAAGCACTACAGGGCTGTCGTAGTGCAGGGAAAAGCAGCCGCAAACTCGCCGAACACTCACCGCAAAACCCGGTGAACGCTCACTGAAACCCACAAAAACATCAGGATTAACCCGCCGAACACGCTGGAGAAACCTGAGCAGCCGCCGATCACAGCGCAGAGCAGCCCCTGGAAAAACCCGACACCGCAGACGAATGGAGTGAAAAAAAACAAAAAACCGTACGCATCAGTGTTTGAAAAGTGAAACGCTGTTTGCAAAGAAACTACAGAACGAAAATGTCTGAAATTTACATATAAGGTCCAATGAATGATAATAAAAAGGGCTGTTACAGATTAAAGAAAAAACGATTTAAGAAAAAAAAACGAAAAAAGATGTTCTCTAAAAAATCCAGAAAAATGCCTAAAAGATCCTAACAAAATCTATACATTAGGAGACTTTTTACTGCAGAATATTATAATCAACGGTTTATTAGATAGTGGATTAAAACGGGAATATTTTTAACATTGAAGCCTATGGGATTCGCCTGAATAAACCTGTCGAATGAAACCACCGAACAGCAGGGCAATTCGGCAACGTTTCACTGCTGGTTTTTGTTCTTTGAATAGACGAAGCATTGCTTCTCTATGGGGATTTCACTGCCCTCGAACAGGCACCGAACAGGCACCGTATGTGCAGGCAATTCGCCTACATTTGGCGAACTGCCTGCTCTCTGAATAGCCGAATGGCCGGGAAAGGTAACTGTACGCTGAATTTCACTGTTTGGTTACCTTTCGGCCACAATTCGGATCTCTTTGAATAACGATGATAGTTTTCACTGGCGTGCGCAGCCCGTTACATTAGGGTGGGCACACATGTAACATTTATTAACTGAAAACTTATGCTTAGAAGATTTTTCACAAAATGCTAATTTTTCATTAGAAAGAACAAACCTGCAATCAGAGATAAAGTCACTTTTTATGTTATTCTTCATGAACCAGATAAGGGACACCTAAAATATCAACGTAAGAAGGGAAAGAGGACCTCTTTACCCAACATTCGGGTGTGCCCTTACACACCAGGTACAATCGCTGCTCACACCTATGATCCTTTTAATAGCATCTCTCACCATTGTTTCTGTCACCATTTCTTATACAAACACTAACATTAGAAATGCTCACCATTAATATGATGGCGACTCCAGCCCTGCCAAATTCAGCAGGTAGAAGATTGGATGAAAGGGAACATGGCCACAGAAGGGGCATGGCAGTGGCATGAATCGTGTCAGCTCTTGTGTGGCAGAGTGGCCAGATGCCCAGCCGAGCAGCCGATCAGGGCCGCACTCGTCTGTGGGCTTCAAAAGCCCTGATTTAACCATTTAAGCAGTGGTGTATTTTGACCTAGGCCAACAAGGCCTAGGGCTGCACTTTCCAGGGGGCGGCAGCCCGCACTGGTGGCCCCACCCCCAAGTGTGTTCTGGGTAGGCAAGGCCTAGGCTTTCACTTTCCAGGGGGCAGCAAAAAACCTCACCACTAAATGGGTTACTCACAGAGCACCGAAATGACGCCAACATTTTGGTGTTCTGTAGTTCCCTGCACTTCGGGGAATAAAATTTCCCCACCCTGCAGTGAATTCACCATTCACCGCAGGGTCCCCAAAGTGCATGGAGTCGGCCGCTGAATGCTGCCACCGCAAACCCGTAGCCTGCTGTTTTCAAAAGAACTACTGAACGAAAATGTCTGGAATTTACATATAAGATCCTATGTGTCATAATAAAATGTTCTGTTACACAAAAAAGAAAAACCACTATTAAAAAAAAGGGGGGGAAATTTTGCTGAAAAATTACTAAAAGGTACTAAAAAAAAATCAAGAGACTTTTTACTGCAGATTAAAATAATAAATGGTTTATTATATATTGCATAAAAACGGGAATATTTTTAACATTGAAACCTATGGGGTTCGCCTGAATAAACCTGCTGATTGAAACCACTGAACATCAGGGCATTTCACTGCCATTTCTCTGCTGTTTGGTGTTCTCTGAATAGATTAACCATTACTTCTCTATGGGGATTTGCAATGCCTTCAAACAGCACCGTACTTGCTGGCAGTTCGCCAAACTTGTGTGTGAGCATATCACAGAGCAGTGGTGTACTTAGGGGAGTGGCGGAGGGTGGGCCACCCCAGGTACCAGTGATTATTTGGGTGTCATTAGGGGGTACTAGGAGGTGCCACTGTCACTGTGTGTCAGCATTGAGCTGTGTTCTCAAACAACGAGCAGCGGAGCAGGGCGTTTGCATACGGAAAAAAATCGAATAGAATAAAAATCCCCCTCTCCTCCCTCCATAGCTCCTCCCCTGCCCCACAGCAGCTCTAGGAGAGGGGAGGGGATGTGAGTTGTGTGCAGAGAGAGAAGATGACAGTAAATGGCAGGTAAAGGGGGGTATCAGCAGAATATGAAGCCCTGTCTGCTTACTGCTGTTTAAAGTGGACCTTTCCTTAACCAGCACTGCAGTGATAGAAATTTGTCATTGAGCTGCCTGGCTCCTGGTGAGGCTGCGTGCGTGCAGGTCATGCAATCCGGCCAGTCAGGTGGTACTGAGTCTCAGTACCACCTGACTGGCTGAACCACGTGACACACACGCAGCTGCCTGCCCTTTCGTTAACACGGACTCTCACTCTATTCTGGACTGAACACCCACCGGGAAGGGAATCAAAGCCACAGTGCACCCTCTGGCAGTGGCACCCCACTGCTGACAAGATGGCTCCACGCACAGGCACAGCCACGATCCTAATGTGGCCTGGAGGGACCTCCTGCTGAGTCTGTACACGGTCCCTGCTGACTCTGCACACAGCCCTACCGCGGACAGAGGCCGGTAAATATAGAATAAATAATTGCTGTGTGCTCATATTCACTCGGTTTGCTGGGAGTCTTATTGCAGTGGATTCTGTGGAACTCATACACACCACACATTGCATTGCTGTGAGTTTTATTGCTGTGAATTCTGATACGCTGACACACACACCGCACATTGCGTTGCTGGGAGTTTTATTGCTGTGGATTCTGATACACTCATACACACTGCACATTGCATTGCTGGGAGTTTTACTGCTGTGGATTCTGTGATACACACTGCATATTACTGTGAGTTTTATTGCCCTGGAGCTCTGGGAAACGCTCATACACACTGCACATTACTGTGAGCTTTATTGCTGTGCAGTTCTGATATGCTCATACACAGTGCCCATTTCTGTGGGTTTTATTGCTGTGCAGCTCTGTGATACACTCGTATGCAGTGCACGTTTCTGTGGATTTTATTGTTCAACCAATTAGAGCCGCTGTGATCCAGTATACTTGACATGCATGGCTGTTCTTTGTAAAAATGCTTGAATTTAAACATTTCATAATTTTATTTATCTCAATAGATACATTTGAAATGGTATACAAAATATACAAGTAGGCACTTGGTAGCCACTTTTAATATAAAGAGAGGAAAAGACGGAGCTCTAAGAGGAAAAGGTGGAGCTTAAAGAGGAAGGGTGGGGATTAACCAGGAAGAGGTGTGCCCTTGACAGGAAGGGGTGCCTAAAATTTAAATTAGGGGGTGCACGAGTTTAGTCAGGCCTAGGGCAGCACAAAACCTAAATACACCACTGCATTTAAGCACTGTGAGGGCCATTACACAGGCACTTGCAATCCATTTCCTCAGGTTGCAAGGCGTATGGGAGATTTAAAGGGATACTCTAGGCAACATGACCACCTAAGCTTTTTTAGGTGGTCATGATGCCCTGAGTATGCCCTTGTCTGTCCCCCCTCCCTCCGCTCAGCCGATCGGCTGAACCAGCTGAAAACAGCTGAGAGACGCGGAGGACTTTACTCCGCCCTCCCAGCTGTCATTCAGCAGATCGGGATTCATATTTCCTGCTTCTGCCGACTATTGCCGAGTAGGAGACGTCATCGCGCTTTCAGCACGATGACGTCTCCAACTCGCCGCAGTAGCTGGCGGCAGCGGCTGAGGATTAGTGTTGCGTGCATCCTCTTGCGCGCAACACTAATCCAAGAAGATGGAGCCGGGAGGAAGCCTGCTGATTGGCTGGTTTACGTGAGAGGCTCGCATGCGCGCTTCTCACGTAAACCATTAGCCAAGTGAAAGTTAGAAGTACGGGAGCGGAAGAGGAGGGAGGTGAGTATATAAAAAAAAAAAGCCGCCGATGGAAACAAGTGGATTTTAGGGTAAGTATTACAGTAAAAAAAAAATCCCTACCTATTTATTGAAGGAATAGGTATAGTTTAATGTAAAAAAAACGGGGGGGGGGGATTTTTGATTAGAGTGTTCCTTTAAGGGAAAAAGAGCTGTCACACAGCCGGACCGTGTGGGTTGGTTAGTCTGCAACTCTTCTTGTTCTTCTCCACCCTGGCTCCTCTAGTCTATAAACTCCTGTGAGCAGGGCCCTCTACTGCCGCTCTCTCTGGTTGTACATTTGTAAATGTGTTCGATTACTGCCTCATTCTTTATGGTACTGCTCTGTGGAACTTGTTGGGGCTATATGATTAATAATAATAAAAACAAGACCCAGACGTCTCTGAACTACATTACTCTGATACTCCCTCAACACAAGGAGAACGTTCCCAGTTCTTTCCATAATCTCTGAATCAACATAACAGATTTGCTTTATTTTGGTGAACATTTCATATAGATAGACTGAAACAAACCCCAACAGCCAAACAAATATCTGTGAGGGCAATACACAGGGCTAGCTGGCCCTCTAGTGGGACTAGAGATGACACTCAGGCAGGCTCATGTATTTACTGAGGGAAGACTTGCAATAGCTATCTAATCTATTTTTGCAAACTCTCCTCCCATTAAACCATCAGCTGAGAGGTACACTTTAATCTGACACATTTAGAAGACTTAAAAAGAGACCCCTGTTTTACCATCTTCTTGACCACATGTGATTTGCAAGTGTTGTTACCTCATTACCAGTGTATGCTCCAAGAGAGATCAGAGGACTCCATGTCAGCTTTCCAGTCAGTGGCGTAAGGTTGGTGTCACCCGGTGTGGTAACTCATGGTGTCACCCCCCCCCCCACCTGAGTTTTGCGGTTTCTTTTTTTAACTACTCTTACTCATAAATCAGTACTCCCATATAACACTGAATGCTCATACACAGCGCACATTACTGTGAGGTTTATTGCTGTGGAGCTCTGTGATGTGCTCACACACAAATTTTGGTGAACTGCCAGCAAGTACGGTGCCTGTTCGAAGGCAGTGAAAGACCCCATAGAGAAGTAATGGTTAATCTGTTCAGAGAACACCGAACAGCAGAGAAATGTCCTGATGTCCTGTGGCTTCATTTGGCAGGTTTATTCAGGCGAACCCCATAGGTTTCAATGTAGAAATATTCCTGTTTTTATCCAATATCTAATAAACCGTTATTCTTTTAATCTGTAGTAAAAAAATCTCTATTTTTTTTTAGTATCTTTTAGGATTTTTAAAAAAAACAAAAAAACAATTCTAATAGCAGTTTTTCTTTTTCTGTAACAGACCTTTTTATTTTAATTTATAGGACCTTATATGTAAATTCCAGACATTTTCGTGCAGTAGTTTTTTTGGAAACAGCAGGTGATGGGTTTGCGGCAGCATTCGGTGGCTGATTCTCTGCACTTCAGGGACCCTGCAGTGAATTCACCGGGGAAATTTGAATCCCCCAAGTGTGTGGAACAACGGAACACTGAAATGTGCATCATTTCAGTGCTCTGTGAATATCCCCTTCAGGTTTTTTTTCTGCCCCCTGGAAAGTGCCACCCTAGGCTTTGCCCACCCAGGACATACTTGAAAATGAGAGAAAGCTCAATGTATCCTTCCTGGCAAAATATTTTTTGTGTAAAAAAATATATACAGTTGTGTTCAAAATTATTCAACCCCCACTGAAATTGAGTGTTTTGGCCAGTTTGACATTGATTTTGATCATTCAGTCATCTTGCTTACAATTAAATCAAAGAGGCATGTGTAGATCAGTCAAATATAACATAACATTTATAATGAAATAACCACAAATGTCTTTTCTGTGCTCACATCATTATCAGTTTTATTCAACCCCCAAGTGACATTCAATCTTAGTACTTAGTACAACATCCTTTTACAGTTATAACAGCTTTTAAACGTGAAGCATAGCTTGACACAAGTGTCTTGCAGCGATCTACGGGTATCTTCGCCCATTCGTCATGGGCAAAATCCTCCAGTTCAGTCACATTCTTAGGCTTGCGCACTGCAACTGCTTTCTTTAAGTCCCACCAGAGGTTCTCAATCGGATTTAAGTCAGGTGACTGCGATGGCCACTCCAAAATGTTCCAGCCTTTAATCTGCAACCATGCTCTAGTGGACTTGGAGGTATGCTTGGGATCATTGTCTTGTTGAAAGGTCCAACGTCTCCCAAGCCTCAGGTTTGTGATGGACTGCATCACATTGTCATCCAATATCTCCTGGTACTAAAGAGAATTCATGGTACCTTGCACACGCTGAAGCTTCCCTGTACCTGCAGAAGCAAAACAGCCCCAAAGCATGATTGACCCCCCGCCATGCTTCACAATAGGCAAGGTGTTCTTTTCTTCATAGGCCTTGTTCTTCCTCCTCCAAACATAGCATTGATCCATGGGCCCAAACAGTTCTAATTTTGTTTCATCAGTCCACAGAACACTATCCCAAAACTTCTGTGGTTTGTCCACATGACTTTTGGCATACTGCAGTCGACTCTTCTTATTCTTTGGAGACAGCAAGGGGGTGCGCCTGGGAGTTCTGGCATGGAGGCCTTCATTACGCAGTGTGCGCCGTATTGTCTGAGCTGAAACTTCAGTACCCACATCTGACAAATCTTTTCTCAGTTCCTCAGCAGTCACACGGGGACTTTTCTCCACTCTACGCTTCAGGTAGCGCACAGCAGTCAAAGTCAGCATCTTCTTTCTGCCACGACCAGGTAGCGTTTCAACAGTGCCCTTTGCCTTGAATTTGCGAATGATGCTTCCTATGGTCTCTCTTGGTATGTTTAACATCTTTGCAATCTTCTTATAGCCATTGCCCTTCCTGTGAAGAGTAATCACCTCTTCTCTTGTCTTCCTGGACCATTCTCTTGACTTCACCATGTTTGTAACCACACCAGTAAATGTCTAGAAGGAGCTGAGTATCACAGTCATTTTAAAGCTGCCTAATTGGTGCTTATTATGCTTTATTGCTGCTCCATGACATCCACAGGTGAACCTCTGTTCTTCAGAGTGGTAGTCTTTAAGGGGTTGAATAATTCTGTCAATGAAGAATTCACAAAAGAAACATTTACTACTGTATTACAAAACCAATTGATGTCATTTTAGTCGCATATGGTTCTTTAAAAAGTCCTTGTAGGATTTCATTCTGAATACAATTACAAATGTACACTAAATTCCCTAAAACCCTTTACAGCATTGGGGGTTGAATAATTTTGAACACAACTGTATATGTATATTTTTTTAAGGGTGTCACCCTAGGGGGTGGTGTCACCCGGTGCAGGCTGCACTCCTGCCCCCCCTTGTGACGCCACTGTTTCCAGTGGTATTTTGAGCACTGCGGTTTTATTTTGGACTAAAAAATCTAAAGGTGTCTCTGTTTTATTGTCAAAAAATGACTTTGCCATCCAATGATAATAATGGTAGAGGTTTATAAATTCTCCTGGTATATATACGTCCATCGGAGTTATACTCTGTGACTGACACACATAGAGGTTTATAGTATATTAGGGTTTGCAGATTGCTTGAACGTGTTCTTGCACAATTACGAACAAATCCCATCCCAAGCTCCTCACATAAATCCCCACAGCTAACTGCAGAGACTTCCTCACATATTATTCTTGTGCCAGGAGAACTGATTTGTGGATCCAGTAACCTGGTAATCTGACAACATATATTAAGATGAAGCTAGACTTTGATCCACATATCTTTCAAATTTAGTGCTTGAGTCTTTAAATGATGAAAGTGAAATATAAAAGGTAAATAGGAGCTGCTGATATCCATGTGCCTTTCCTGATAATCATTTTTACTGCACAGTAGCTCAGAAGCTGTGTTACCAGAGAGCAGGTGGTTATCAAATGAAGTGCATAATTCAATTCCATTTGCAGATATTTCAAAAATATATCAGCAGTGTTCAACCGATATTTTTCCAATATATCATCCGAGTCAATTGAAAAAAAATCGTCTGCAGGGGAATCTAGATAAATGTCTACAGGTTGAATAATTTAGCGATGCTTAATAATGCCTTTTTTATAGAGAATTTGTAATTAATCACTGCTACTAAACTTAACCACAAATATAATCCCAACCCCAAACATAACCCTTAAAAATAACCCCAACCTTAACCAGAACCCAAACCTCAAACAGAAAGGTAGCCTTAAAAATAATCCCAACCCTAACCCTAAAATAACCCAAACCTCAAAAAGAATGGTAGCTTTAAAAATAATCCCAACCCTAATCAGAACCCTAACCCTAAAATAACCCAAACTTCAAACAGAATGGTAGCCTTAAAAATAATCAGAACCCTAACCCTAAAAATAACTCATCCCTAAACTGAACTCTAACCCTAAAAGTAACCCAAACCGCAAACAGAACACTAACCTTATAAATAACCCCAACCCTAAACAAAACCCTATTTTTATAGTTAGGTTTCAATTCATAAATCAACATTTAAAATAGTTTGAGGGTATTCAGTGTGATTTCAGAGGAATATTCCCTGGTTCTCAGTTAACCCCATGAGGACCAGGCAGTTTAACCATTGGGGTTACTGAGAGAGATCCGAAATGTGGCGGACATGTAACCGGACACTGAATTTCAACGAGCAGGGACATTTCGGGGCCATTCGGCTATTCAGAGAGCAGGCAGTTCGCCAAATTATAGCGAATTACTTGCACATACGGTTCCTGTTCGAGGGCAGTGAAATCCCCATAAAGAAGCAATAGTTCGTCTATTCAGAGACACCAAACAGCAGGGAAAAGTTGCTGAAATGCCCTGCTGTTCGGTGGTTTCATTCGACAGGTTTATTCAGGCGAATCCCATAGGCTTCAATGTTAAAAATATTCCCGTTTTAATCCAATATCTAATAAACCGTTTATTATTTTATTCTGCTGTAAATAGTCTCTTTATTTTTAGATTTTTTAGGCATTTTTGGGATTTTTTCAGCAATTTTTTTTTTAAATAGTTTCTTTCAAGTTTCCTTAACAGACCTTTTTATTATCATTCATAGGATCTTATATGAAAATTCCAGACATTTTCATTCAGTAGTTTTTCTGCAAACGGCGTTTCAATTTTCAATCTTTCAAGCGTACTGTTTCTTTGTTTTTTTTACCATGTTTGTCTGCTTGTTGGGTTTATCTGGCGGCTGCTCTGCGCTGTGATCGGCGGCTAGTCGGGTTTTCCCCGGTGTGTTCGGTGGGGTTTTTGCAGCGGTTTCAGGGAGTGTTCAGTGAGTGTTCGGCGAGTGTTCGCTGGGTTTGCGGCGAGTTTTCCCTGCAATATGGGGGGCCCCCCTGTGGTGCTTGCTGAATACACCAGAGGGTCGGCGAACAAGAATCGCCGAATCGTCCCGAAGTGTGGGGAACGAAAGGTCACCGAATGTGCAGTGACTTTTCGATTCACTCTGAATAACCCTGCATGTCAGTCCAAAAGTACCCACTGCTGTTTTTACATTTCTGCGCTGTTTGGGCAGTATTACAATGTTGGTGCTAACGTAACCAGAGCTGTTGTAAACTTAAAACCTCCATAGGCTATAATGGCTCTGGGAAGTTTACAACAGCTCTGGTTAAGTTAGCACCAAGTTTGTAATATGGCCCTTTGTGTTTAGCTCCAATTTTCCTGTTACTCGTTTATGGAACCCACACACATTTTTTAGAACTTTGACCCCCAAAATCTACAACCTCCAAAAAAGACTCCAGATAAAATAGTTTCTAAATTTTGTCCTGAGTTTAGAAATACCCAATGTTTATATGGTTTTTTACTGTTTAACCCCTTCACTGCTGAGCCATTTCACCTCTGTGTGCTGAGCTCCTTTTGACCGTTTTGTGCTCATCATGTTTAAACATGATCTGAAGTCCCGTTTTATTATACGACCCCGTATTAATGGGGATAGTGGATTGCTGCACTGTCTTTTATAGCATACATATTATTTAGGTCCAAGAAAAATTTAGTGACCACTCCCAATAATAAAATAATACGTATCTGCTAGGCTTCGTACAACAGCACTGTCCCCTCAATGCCAACAGGATATATAAAGGAAAGAGAATTGTGAAGCATAATCTGCAAGACAAATCAATACACACATAGTGCAGACTGCAGATACAACATTTAATCAATTATGCCCCCGCTGGATTGGCACTCACAAGATAAATAATTTAATCAGGCACATACTGTAGCAAGTACTTGGTTACCCTCTCCTGATAGATTGTGTTGCCTCCTGAACTCCGGACCATCAGAATAAGGCCAAGGAATTCCTCCAGGCTTGTTTGGTCAGTCAGTGGAACAGGAATCAGGAATCAGGCTCATTGAAAGAAAATCAGACCAGCAGTGGCTGAAATAAAAAACAATTTAATTAAAATAACATGAATAAAAAAGTTGGAACACCATCCAACGCGTTTCGTCTCTGCTACACGCAAGACTTCATGAGGGATATCCCTGATGAAGTCTTGCGTGTAGCAGAGACGAAACACGTTGGATGGTGTTCCAACTTTTTTATTCATGTTATTTTAATTAAATTGTTTTTTATTGGAGCCACTGCTGGTCTGATTTTCTTTCAATGAGCCTGATTCCTGATTCCTGTTCCACTGGCTGACCAAACAAGACTAGAGGAATTCCTTGGCCTTATTCTGATGGTCCGGAGTTCAGGAGGCAACATAATCTATCAGGAGAGGGTAACCAAGTACCTGCTATGTGCCTGATTAAATTATTTATCTTGTGAGTGCCAATCCAGCGGGGGCATAATTGATTAAATGTTGTATCTGCAGTCTGCACTATGTGTGTATTGATTTGTCTTGCAGATTATGCTTCACAATTCTCTTTCCTTTATACATATTATTTAGGCCCATCTGGTGGCATGTATTAGATAAAGTCAGAAAAATGGTCTCATATTCAAATCCCATCAGTAAGCTACATTCTATAGCTGTCCCGTGGAGACTACAGTAATGGCCCCGGGCCCACGTCTGTGACCTTGCTACTTCATGTAGACATTCATGCCATCCAACATTGTCTCCAGACATCTTTATTTATTGAATTGTCTTAAGTGAAGTCAGGTGGCCCCTGTACAAATTTATGGCGTTAATATCCTGCTGTACACAACTTGCAGAGACAGAGCAGAGGTATCACGACGAGGCGTGGGAACCCTAACAAAAGTGGATTTTACTTCTGTTGTTTCATAGCATTAGGTAGGCTCAAGATTCACTCAAAGATATGTGTACGCGGATGCAAACATTCGTTCCATTTATTGAGCACTTAACAAAGGTTTAACCTTTAACACATACAATACAAAAACAGAAACGCAAGAGTCTTGAAATAATTTTTTTTAAAAATGTTTAAATAATACATTGAAAACAAACCAACACAATAAAATTATATTAATGTGTTAGAGAATGTGATTTATTTAAAAATAATAACTACTTTTCTGTTACCTCGGATGCTCTGTTGCAAAATTCTGCAAAATTTTGACTCCAGTTTCAGATCTAACTATTAACTAATGCTTTTTTGGATGTGTAGGTTGACCAACCTTTATCCAGAATTCTAAAATCCAAAAGACACTAGGGGTTATTCAGAGAGCACCGAAATGTCGCCGACATTTCGGTGCTCTCTCGTTCCCCGCACTTCCCTGCACTTCAGGGAATCAAAGGTCCCCACCTTGCGGTGAATTCAACATTCACCGCAGGGTCCCCGGAGTGCAGTGAAAACCTGCTGGAACCGCCGGAAAAACCTCACCGAAAAAAGGCGACGAGCCGTCGATCATAGCACAGACCAGCCGCCGGAAAAAGCCGACAAGCTGACGAACGGGGTAAAAAAAAAATGTACGCTTGAAAGTTTCAAAATTTAAACGTTTGCAAAAAACTACTGAACGAAAATATCTGGAATTTACATAGAAGGTCTAATGAATGATAATAAAAAGGTCTGTTAAAGAAAAAAAAGAAAAAACTATTAAAAAACCCCATAAAAAATGCCTAAAAGAACCTAAAAAATCAATAAATAAGGAAACTTTTTACTGCAGATTAAAATAATAAATGGTTTATTAGATATTGAATAAATACAGGAATACTTTTAACATTGAAACCTATGGGATTCGCCTGAATAAACCCGTTGAATGAAATCACCGAACAGCAGGACACTTCGGCAACTTTTCACTGCTTTTCGGTCTTCTCTGAATAGACGAACCATTGCTTCTCTATGGGGGATTTCACTGCCCTCGAACAGCACCGTACATGCAGGCAATTCACCAAAATTTGGCAAACTGCCTGCTCTCTGAATAGCCGAATGGCCCTGAAATGTCATGAATTTCAGTGTCCGTTTACATTTCGGACCTCTCTGAATAACCTCTACTGAAAACCAAGAGTTTTCGGAGTCTTTTGTTCATAGTTTTAGTCACCTTCCTGCTGCTCCTGGCAGGCGTTCCTTCTGTCCAATTATTCGTCGCAGCTGCAGAGAGTTTTGCAGCACCAGCGAGGACATGCTGTGCAGCAGCATGTGGGACATGCTACACAGCACTGGTGAGAAACATACTGGCGCTGATCAATATATCCCTCATTGACGATGCATGGCAGTCTCTGGAATTGCACAGCATGAGCTGAGTCACGGCTCCCTTCCTTGGGATTCTAAAATCCAGAAAATCCTAAATTCCGGAATGTCTGAGTTCTGCCATTTCAGATTTGGGATGCTCAACCTGCTCATTATTATTAGGGATGTGCGTTTCGGGTTTCGGAATTTCGGAATTTTCACGAAATTTCCCGATTCGTGTCTCCGGATTCGGCCGATTTTCCGAATCGGATCGGACCCGAAAACCGACAGATACGAAAAGTTTTCCGAGCCGAAAGGAAAATTTTTCGGAGTTTTCGAATGGACTTGAAATGTGTCAAATCGAAATTTATTTTCGCTCTATTCATGATTTCGGTTCCATTCGTGATTTCGGTTCCATTTCGGTAATTCTGGACATCGTATATTTAACTATTATCGGTTATATCGCTGATTCTGTAAATTTTGTATTTGTAAATCCGTATCACTTGTTTTTGTTTCCAACGATCTGATAATTCTGTCGATACGATAATTCTGTCGTAATCGGGTCGGATCCGATTCGTCCGCGGGTCGCGCATGCGTGCGCGCGCGGATGTCGTAACTTTATTGAGCCAGTTTTGACAATTTTTTGACAGGCCAAAAAATATTGAAATTATTTAGAATTTATCATGGCTGAAAGACGAGACAGAGAGTCCCATTCGGACACCTCCTCATCCTCATCTGCTTCCACCCCAGAGACACCACCCAGGAAGAAGCGGGCCAGCAACATGGCATTTGAGGAGATGTTGGAGCTGGTCCGCATCTTTGATAAAAAAGATTATGACTGCCGTAAGGGCGCTTATGGCAGAAAGAATAATTCACGCAAGGACCGTATCCTTAATAAACTTCGCACCACCATCCTGGAGTTGTTTGGGAAAGACCGGACGAAGGACCAGCTCCGAAAACGCTGGTCCGATCTGAAGGCACGTGAGCGGAGCAGCTGAGGCACATCCGTCGCGTCATAGCCAAACGTAAGTGTCATGTTATATTGTAAAGCGCTGCGCAAACTGTTGGCGCTATATAAATCCTGTATAATAATAATAATGTGCTTGCATGTGCTAATGTGCACAGAAATACGTTGATTTATCTAGTCCTTTTTTCATGCAATGTGATTGTGTATAGCTTTGCGTTTTCACAACTCGGCATACATGCATTTTTGCCATAGCTCTTCTTTTTTGTGATTTTACGTATTCGTGAAAATTGTGATATTTGATGTATGTAGATGAAATAACAATGCTGGATTTCTTTTGGCACTGTGTGTACTGTAGTGTGCTGGGGGGGAGGTTGTTGTGATTGAGTGATGCATACGAGATGACCCGCAGCTTGCCCAATATTGGCTCCCACCTGCGCATCAACAAAAATCTCTGCGTCTCTGCTAAGTGGTAGGATGGGACATGTAGTTCTTCTGAAAGTGCATCCAAACAGAGCCGCGTTCAATACGTCCTCAGCAGCTGCTGAATTGATGCAGCGCAGCAATTCAGTTTGCTACAGCAGTGTCATTATTGAACGCTTTAGATGCAAATTTTGAAACAAAATGGCGGGTTTCTGTTGTTTCTGTTACATCCTCAGTTTTATTAGCAGAAACTGAGGCTGAGGCATCTATAAAATAACTAAAAGCAGTCAGCACAATGCGTTTTGTACGCACACAACACAAATAATAGTTTTTATTGAATAAACGTAATGTTTACTACTGAAAAAAATATATAATTGAACGGTAATATATATCTATGTGCAGGGGAAATAAATAAATATTTTGTGACTTTAGAACTATGAGATGGGAGTAGTGGTGGGTCAAACTGGTAGTGCTAGTGGAGGGGTGTCGCAATACTTTCGGCAATATAGTGTATAGATATACCATTTTTTCCAGTCTGCATTATTTACGTGTTATTTTTTGGATTTGGCAGAAGACAGCAAGGCAAAGGCAGCATCTGCCCCGGCGGGCACCAGTGCCCCAGTGGAGGAGGAGGGGAAGCCACGGGCGACCACCAGCGCTGGCATATACTGTTTTATTTTGCAACGACTTTTGGTTAAAAACAGAAACATTTTTTGTTTACTGTATTTTCATTTAATATTTTTATATATAGCACAAGAGGAGCAGGAGGAGGAAGAGGAGAGTAGGAGGAGGGCGATGTTGGAGAGAGGGAGCCGGAGCCGCAGCAGGAGGCCGCGAGTCCAGGTTTTTTTTTTTACTGCTGTATTTTGCATCGACTTTTGTTCAAAAATAAATCAGTTTTGTTGTTTACTGTATTTTTTATTTCTTTAATTTCTTAGATATAGCACCGGAAGAGATGCTGACGGTGGTGGTGGAGGAGGAGGAGTCAGAGCCTCAGGAGGCCGCCAGCTCTGGTATATACTACTGTTATATTTTTTCAAGACTTTCAGTCAAAAATAGAAACCTGCTTTACTTACTGTATTTTCCTTCTTTCATTTATTGGATATATAGAAGGAGAAGCCAGACCGGACACTGACAGGTCCAGCGTCAGGATGGCGATCGGCGAGCTACGCCTGGCTGGCAGCAACCTCAATGCCATACAGGAGTTGCTCCAGGAATTTAGGGAGCATTTTAATTAAAACGCCATTGTCATCCTGGAGCGGCCAGCCTCCTCCTCCCCTATGTTTGTGCCCCTGTTGGGCAGTTTGCCAATGCCATGTGGCATCATGTTGTAAATAAATTTTATATTTTTTCTATATTTTCCTGTTTGTGTGCGTTGCTTTTCCTTACTTAATAAGTTAATATGTATTGCTTGGTTTCCACACTGTTAAAATTATATGTACATAAATTTATTGACATTTCTATGGACCCTTTGTCATAAATTTGTCAACATATTTGTGGCCATGAATGTGACTGTGCACATTCTACACTGCCTGCCTGGCCAAAAAATGTCACACACTAACACAACCTTGTTGTACTGCCTTGAGATTTGATTACCGACGTGGCATGGTTTTGTTAAGCTTAGGCGATGTCACAACAACATGGATTTTTGTAAACAGTCACATTCATTGTATAACCAAGAATTTATCAAAAAATATTGATGGCAGCACTGCGTGAAGTCTTCTCCGACACAACCCAAAGATCCTCAGTGTGGCTCAGGTCTAGTTTATTTGTCCCTGTTTGCAGCTTCACGCAACACCTCCTCCCAGCTATGAGCTCTCGCTCTCCCACCGCTGCTTCTAAGACGCTGCCCGCCAACATGGTCACGTCTTTGCAGGAAGACAACAGCGTGGGGGAACGGCAGCTGCCGACAGTCCCAAGACCTCGTTACAATGACGTCAGTTCTGGAGTTAACCCCTAACTGCGACCAATGGTGGAGATAGGGGGTTCCAATGAACCCCCTATCTCCCGATCCGCAGCAGCTATCGGTTAAGGTTTGGTATCTTTGGATCGACCAGAGCATGGCCTTTCCAACAATACCAAACATGACAATGTTAAAAATTATAACAAATTAAAATATAATAAAATATAAAAAAAAAAAAATAGGGTTTTTTTTGTTTTGTTAATGCAGCAATATTGTTCCCATTTTAATTATAATGTGAACAATGATGCTGCACTAAAGATTTTTGTATGGGGTGCGTTTGTTAAAAATAGTGTAATTTTCACCCAAAAAAATATAACAAGTCCCCATTTCAATTTTTTTTAACAAACGCAACTCATAAAATATAACCGCAAACACTCGCATGTTAAAATGTGAAAAAAAAACACTTTACACCTTGTAAAACAAACATTGAAAATTCTAATTTTATTGCATTTTTTGTTATAATATACAGACAGGATATGACGCATACATATGATAATGATATATTATGAATCATCTGCCGAGTCTGCCGTAAAGAACGATATATAACATGTCTGGGTCATATTATAAAATAAGGCTTCAAAACGTGTTTAAACAAGAGGAGCGAAACTGTTAAAAATTAGCTCAGCAGCAGACCGCACACAGGCGTGAAGGGAAGCCGCTCTTTTTTGTTCCTTGGCTTTCATACCATTTTAATATGATTAAATAAAGTTGTGAAATGTATATTCATAAGAAAAAAAGGATCTTTATTTAATAAAAAAAAACACGATAGAATCGCCAGAATTATCGTATCGACAGAATGAATTATCGGATCCGAAGAACAAATCAAAAATTTATTATAAAAAAATATATAAAGTATTAAAAAAGTAAACCATAGTAGTTTACGTCAAAACTAATAGAGTTAGACACTTTGAAACGAGGAGAACAGACATTCCGAAAAAACGAAAAATTTCCGAAATCACGAAAAGTCGATACAAAAAAATAGCAAAGTGACCCGAAAACACGAAAAATAGTTGATATTCCGAAACAAAAATGTACACGAAAAACGAGCCAAACCAAATCGAAACAGAAATCGGTCGAAACGAGCCGAATCGAAAATTTTAAACAACCGAACGAATCAAACCGAATCGAACCGAAAAAAAATCAGTGCACAAGTCTAATTATTATGCTATCCCTAGAAGTGAAATATGTTTAAAAGTAGTTCTAATGCCCATCACGAAAATTTAAGTATTTGTCATTTAATGAAATATCACCAAAAGCTGCAGACTTTGTGATACTTGTGTTTTATTTTCATGCTATATTTTTATAGCACCAACAGATTCCACATTGCTGTACAAGATAAGTGGACAGGGTGGATAATACATTAGAACATAAATTAGAACAATAAGTAAATTAACACAGAGGTTTTCAGGGCACAAAAGGGTGACAATGATCAGGAGAAGGTTGTAGCAACAAGGGGACCTTATTTATTCATTACTTTGAAACAAAAATACATAGGGTGATACCCCTTAAGACAATTGTATGCGCAATACAAAAATGGACGCTCCTTATGAAGTCTGGATAGACGAAACGCGTCGAGCAGCAGTGCAGTGGCGACTCTAGGAACAATATTTAGGGGGGGCACAGAAGATACCGCAGTCAAAACTGGGGGGGCACTAATAATTTTCACCACTAAATCATACCACTGAATAAAAGTAAGGGCCCTATCACCTGGTGTGAGCTAAAACACCATCACTAAAGAAAAAATTTAGTGCGAGTCGCTAAAACTTACAGGGTTATTCAGAGAGAGGTGAAAAGCAGGAGAATGACTGGAGAATGGAAAATTCTTGGTCAAAGAATCGGCTATTTTGACCTAGAATTTTCCATTCTCCAGTCATTCTCCTGCTTTTCACCGCTTTCTGAATAACCCTGTTAGTGCCTGACGACCTACTAACAGATCACCTTGACTGCAGTAGTCCATGAACAAGGTCGTTTGGCGCACGCTAGGGAAACTCTAAGACCCAAGTTGAGACCCAGCACTAATGCGGTTGTGTACAGGATAGAACGTTTTTTTCTTTTCCATACCTATCCCCCACCCTCACAAGTTTGAATATGAACACATCCAGTGAATAACCTCTCACCCCTGCATTATTAAAATCCTCCACGGTGGCCGTATCATCCATGTTTTGATGCACACATATATTAAGGCTGATGGGCATTGCATGATAAATGCCTCCCAGCATCATGTAGAATCATTACACTACATTTAATAGATCCAAAAGGAAGGCCAGGTGAGCGACAAAAATTTCCCTGCTACAGCATATAAACAATACATGTTTCAGGGCAAGCCTTATCCATGTGTTCCTTTAAACATGGTCCACACAGTCACCCTAATAATCAACTGCTTACATATTATGAATAGCCGCCAGCATAAAATGTTTAAAATTAGACAATATATTAGAATTAGGATATATGTGGATAAAGGATACATTTATAATAGAGCCGACTGCAACAGCAGCGACATTGCTGACCATATCCATTACTATGGTGTATGGGGCCAAGAGAACACCTGTGTTGCATTCCTTTCAATTGCCTGTTAATTTTGGACGAGGACCTGTTTTTTTCTGTTTTTTTTGGAGTTAGCACCAGGGCTGAGCAGTAGGTAAAATGTTGCAATTAGTGCACCTCAAAAAATTTAGTGCTGGCACCAAGTGATCTGTAAAGATATCTAGCACTCCCCCTGTTAAGTATAGGACGCGGAAAGTACAGTAGGCTCGCGGTACAAATCGCTAATAGCGCCGCGCTAAGTAATTTTTCCCATTTGTAGCGGGAGGCAAACGATCTGTTGGTCAGGTGCTAGACTGAATTAACCTGGCGCTAACGCAAAATCACGCCGACGCAAGGGTTAGCTCACACCAGGTAATAGTGCCCTAAATAAGTATATATATAAATAAGATTACAAAACCCCAGAGTAATGTGATGCAATGATGCCTTTTTGTTGTACTAACCTGATACTTAAATTCAATATTTTATTGACGCAATTCGGCAGTTTCCGCTGAATGTCTGATAGCTGCTTCAGCGACTCCATTTTAGCAAATTACAGTGACCATTCCCTAAATAGGGAATTCACCTTATTTTCTGCAAAATAAATTCCCCGAAATGTGACGGAAAACAGAGGATCTACAGATCATTAGACCCTTTAGATTCTAACTTCCATAATAACCCCTAAAATGCCTTAAACCCAGAGAAATGCAATAAAAATAATAAACAATGTGGCATTTAGCTACCCCTTAACCCCTAAAATGCCATTAATCAAGGGAAAACATGAAATGAATACAATGAGGCATGTAGCCAACCCATTAACCCCTAAAATGCCATTAATCAAGGAAAAAACAAATGTATACTGTGAGGGATGAAGCCTGCCCATTAACCCTTAATATACAACTAAACCAAGGCATAAACTAATGTAATACATAATGTAATGTATAGTCTGAACATTAACCATTTCACTGCTGAGCCATTTCAACCCTGTGAAAATGTTTACGTTTAAGTGCACGTTTTTATTTGATGTTTTATGACTTTTACATCACACTGAATATGGTCATGTGGGATATCATTGGAAAGGCCAGAATCTGCCCTTTCAAATGACACCTAGTTCATCCATATACGATGCATAGCTACGGAGATATGTTGGTCCGAAGACGTGTGGGAAGCTGGATGATGATTTTTGGTGGGGGGGCACATGGGGGGGCAAGGAATAACCTAGGGGGGCAATTGCCCCCCCTTGCCCCCCTGTAGAGTCGCCTATGAGCAGCACCATTCAACGATCTGACACGCTTAGGAATTGGTGATGTTGATATGCCACATTTGTTTCTAACTATGTAAGCGCAATAAAAAAACGCTGTTTTAAACTATTGCAATCTACACTATTATGTTAATTTTCTCTTTAAGGCAAATGCAAGTTTCTGACAATTCAAACAACCTGCGATGAGCCTGTGAAACATTGGCAGCTTGTGAGTGGCCATTTTTGTAT
Organism: Leptobrachium leishanense; assembly: GCA_009667805.1. NCBI lineage: Eukaryota > Metazoa > Chordata > Amphibia > Anura > Megophryidae > Leptobrachium > Leptobrachium leishanense. The sequence goes on from CM019063.1 coordinate 467,978,479, forward strand.
TGCATATACAATTGGCTTAAGGGGTATCACCCTATGTATTTTTGTTTCTATTATTCATTACTTTACTAGTAACCACATTTTGGTGCCTTACTATCCAGGATGGGAGGGACTATACGATTGTTCAGACACCTCCACATTAAAGTATAGAGTATACATGACATTGATTGTGGTGATATATAACATCTAATGGTTCCCATAAGTTTTACTCAGCAGTTTCCTGTAAGTTTAACTCACACTAGGTTTCACACTCACCTGGCTGAGATCATGTTAACAAATTAGACCTTAATGACCTTTTCCCTTTTATTGGGTCCTAGTAAAAAAAGAAAAGAAAAAGCCCTGTATTCTCTAATGGGATAACTGGGATTCTTGCAGGAAATCTATTCAGAATACAGTTGTTATTTGTGCCTTGCAGTGGTAAAGGATAAAAAGCTGCCTCCGGGCTATCGCAATGGTACAGATTTAAATAGGCAGTGAGACTGCGCTCTCTGTTCAGCTAAAGCTCAATCCGACCCCCTGCTCATCTACGTGCGGAACTCCATGGAGGAAGCAAAGATCAGGCAGGGCTTCTCTGGTGATTAAACAATGTGTATTGTTATCTTGGGTATGAGACTGAAACAATAGCAACAGCATACAGTTAATAGAATACAATGAAATTACCCAGGACATACTTGAAAATGAGAGAAATCTCAATGTATCCTTCCTGGTAAAATCTTTTCTCAAAATTAAAAAAAAAAAAAATGATAGTATAATTTTGTGTTCACACAATTCTCCGTATCTATGTTTTGTATGGAATTTAAGCCAAGGGTTACAATGGCTTCAGTCTTTCTGCACAGTTACAGTTACAAGTATGTATAAAGCGCTAACAAGTTCCGTAGCGCTGTACAATGGGTGAGACAGAATAAAAAATATACATGCAAGTTAAACACACAGAATAGTAGGAGAGAGGACCCTGCTCAAGAGCTTACAATCTAAGAGGAGAGAGGTGGCACACTAGGTGATGGTAAATAGAGAACCTGAAGTAGTTGGATGCGATTTGGCTCGGTGTGAAGACGAAGATGGTGCAAGAAATGTACAGTGGGGGAATCATGGAGTGAGATGATAAGCTTCTCTAAAATAATGTGTTTTCAGAGATTCCATGAAGGACTGGAGAGACAGGGAGAGTCTAATGTTGCAGGGGAGGGATTTCCATAGAAAAGGGGCAGCTCGGGAGAAGTCTTGAAGGTGAGAGTTGGGGGTGTGGGTACGTGGAGCTGATAGCATCAGATCATTGGCAAAGTGAAGTGGTGGGGATGGGATATATCTGTTAATAAGGGAGGAGATGTAGGCAGGGGCGCGGTTATGCACAGCTTTGTAAGTGAGGACCAATATTTTGAATTGGATTCTAAAGGAAACAGGAAGCCAGTGTAGAGATTGACAAAGGGGTGAGGTGTGAGAGGTGAGTGAGGTGAGGTGGATGAGCCTAGCACAGGCATTCATTACAGATTGCAGAGGGAGAATCTGGGATCTCTTAACGCCAGAGAGAAGGAGGTTACAGTAGTCAAGTTGGGCGATAATAAAAGCTTGGATGAGCATTTTAGCAGAATCCTGATTAAGACAGGGGCGGATGCGAGCAATGTTTTTTAGGTGGAAGACGCAGGATTTGGTTAGTGACTGAAATGAGAAGTGAAGGAGAGATCGGAGATGAAGAGGACTCTGAGCCAACAAACCTGAGGTAGAAGTAATGGTGGCGCCATTTACCTGAAGGGAAGTGGGTGCAGGAATGTTAATTTTAGAGGGAGGGAAGACGAGAAGTTCAGTTTCAGAGAGGTTAAGCTTTAGGAAACGGGAAGTCATCCAGTCGGAGACAGCTGATAGCAGGCGGTAACGTGGTCCAACACGGGAGGACAGAGATCAGGGGAGGAAAGATAGATTTGGGTGTCATCAGCATAGCGATGATATTGGAATCCATAGGAAGAATTGAGGTTGCCCAGTGAGGCAGTATAGATTGAGAAGAGTAGGGGACCCAGAACAGAGCCTTGAGACACCTCAACTGAGAAAGGAACTGGGGGTGAAGAGAGTGATAAGTGAAATACTATTTAGCAGGAACCTCAAACTCTAACCCACCAGATGTTTCCCAACTACAACTACCATGATTCTGTAGTCATCTGTTGCAATCAAAGAACTCTGGGAATGGTAGGCAATTAACAACTCGAGGGCCATAGTTTGAGATATAGTGATGCCTCTCTCTTGTACCCTAGATGGGGCTGACATTTCCCAGCATGCTTAGCCAGCTTTTATTTGCAAATATCTGGGTATTCCAAGATGTACCTTCAAGGTTCTGGATTATGGAGACTTAAGCAGGTATTTAGTTATAAGAGAATGATTAAGTACAAGTAGTGTTTGCTTAAATACAAGGCTTGAGGATGTGGAAGGCAGTGATTGAAGATGATTAATTGCTAAGCACACCACATTAGTATAAACTGGTAGATTTCATTGTATTCTGCTCCAAAATATCCTAAGGCGCAGCAGAATGCCATTTATCACAAAAACAATAAATCAGGATTTAATCCTATGATAACAAGCCAAACACAAGATATGGTGCTGAATCCCAATGCATTGGAATAGCAGAATATTGAACAATGCCCAATGTAGACCTAGTAGTCATTTATAAATAGGTATAAAATAAACACAACCCCAGGACTTAACATTATCCTGCTGAGATCATGAAAATGTATTAATATTTGTCTTTATAACTAGAACGTCGCTGAATTTATCATCCCCTGAATATAGCTCCATATTGGAACATGAATGACAGCTAATAGAAGTAATTCCCAGTCAACGAACATCATCTCAGATTTGTATTCACAACTCACTGACGCATGCCATAGTCCAGGACACACTTAAAAAGAATAGAAAGCTCAATGTATCCTTCCTGGTAAAATACTTTCTCAAAAAAAAAAATGTATTCATTTTCCCATATATGTTATTTGAAACATTGTAGAACACTGTCAGGGTTATTCAAAGAGAATCGAAAAGTCACCATACATTCGGTGACTTTTCGTTCCCTTCACTTCGGGGCGATTCGGTGACCCTGCGGTGTAGTCAGCAAGCACCGCAGGGCCCCCGTAGTGCAGGGAAAACCCGCCGCAAACCCGCCGAACACTCGCCGCAAACCCGCTGAACACTCACCGAAACCCGCAGAAAACAGCTGGATTAACCACGCCGAACACACCGGAGAAACCTGACTAGCCGCCGATCACAGCGCAGAGCAGTCGCCGGAAAAAGCCGACACGCAGACAAACGAGGTGAAAAAACAAAAAACGGTACGCTTGAAAGTTTGACATTCGAAACGCTGTTTGCAAAAAAACTACTGAAGGAAAATGTCTGAAATTTACATATAAGATCCAATAAATGATAATAAAAAGGGCTGTTATAGAAAAAAGAAAAAAATTTGCCAAAAAAATCCCAAAATTGCCTAAAAGATCCTAAAAAAATCTATAAATACAGACTTTTAACTGCAGAATATAATATCAAACAGTTTATTAGATATTGAATTAAAACAGGAATATTTTTAACATTGAAGCCTATGGAAATCGCCTGAATAAATCTGTCGAATGAAACCTCCGAACAGCAGGGCATTTTGGCAACTTTTCCCTGCTGGTTTTTGTTCTCTGAATATTCGAAGCATTGCTTCTCTATGGGGATTTCACTGCCCTCGAACAGGCACCATATGTGCAGGCAATTCGCTAGGATTTGGCGAACTGCTTGCTCTCAGAATAGCCGAATGGCCAAGAAAGGTAACCGTACGCTGAATTTCACTGTTCAGTTAACTTTCAGGGCCAGATCGGCTCTATTTGAATAACCCTGTGTGTCCTTGGAATGAGTACAAAACAGCAATGTAAGGACAGACATGCAAAACAGTGACAGTGGACTCATTTTTCTCAATGTTTACTTGATGACACATTTGGAACTTAGGGAGATAACAGAAAACGAATTGGCTTATGAAGAAATACATTTTTTCTAACATATGCATTGTTTGGTTATTTTATTGTCTATCTGTAGCATTCTTTATTTAACTCTTAAAGATGAAAGATGGGAGGTGGAAAAAAGGTGATCAGACCTGAGTCAGAAAATAGAAAATGCTAATGACTTCACTACCCAGTGATTTGCCATAAATCCACTGTCAAGACCCCTGGTTTTATGATAAATTACCTTCCATTACTCACTTTCCTTAACTACATTCACGTGCATCCCACTGTACATGTTCATTGTATTTAAGTCCTATCTGACAGGCAGAGTGCTCCCTCTGCTGGCCCAAAAAAGCTACTACAGTTAAATTATAGCTTAGTGTTTCCGTGAAGGAAAAAACAGAACGCAAGCTGTTCAAATAATTTCAGCACATCGGCTGTCATGTCCAATGTGTTGAAATTCTAGGGGCCTGTCCTATAGCCCATTTAAAAGGAAATTTTGGGTTAAAATAAATGAAATTAATTTGCAATGCTACAGAATTAGACCATATACAGTATACTTGATCTCAGGTCACTTGCAGGTGCTTTTGAGAATCTAGTAGACTTGATAATGATAGTGAACGGGTTAACAGAAATGGATGGGGGTGTAACATGAATGGGTTGGGTAGAGAGGGAGAAACATGACATTAATATGTTAAAATCTATACTGTAATGGCACGGCATCATTAAAATGTCAAATTACAGATTCAGTTTGACCTATATATACCAACACTGAGAAATATCTTGTTTGGTAAATCACACGTCCAGTGAAGAAACCTTTTAAGTAAAAATCTTTTCCAGATTAATTTATTTATACAATGTGTATACAGAAAAGTAGATTCCCAGATTATGAAATTATGAACATAACAAAGTACAGTAAGTGGAGGAATACTCAGCATTTTAGTGTAATAAGTATGATGAAATTGACTTTCTATACTATATATGTGTGTACTACATCCAAAATAAGAATAGAAATAATGTCAACGTATAACAACATCCTGATCTTCAGGACTGGTCAATGTGCCACAGTTTATACATGTTATGGGATAATCTAGCACTTAATCTGATACAGGGGGATTAAGCCGGCTGCACACTAGACGTTTTTTGTAACGCACTAACGCGCGTTAAAAAAAAAATCCTCGTACTCGACACTCGTCTACCCCCCTTGCGTTATCTTCCATAGGAGGATAGCGGAGCACCCGTCGACGCGAATCCTAGCGCATCGCCATTCTAGAACGCTAGGATTCACGTCGACGGGTGCTCCGCTATCCTCCTATGGAAGATAACGCAAGGGGCGTGGACGAGCGTCGGGTACGATGTTTTTTTTTTTTAACGCGCGTTAGTGCGTTACAAAAAACGTCTTATCTAGTCTAGTGTGCACCCGGCCTAAGGCTGCGGTCACACGAGCGCACTGAGTACATCCATGTGACCCCTCCTCCCTGCATCCTTCACAGCTTTCTGACGGCTCTATGGGGAGGGCCACACGCTGCAACGTGCATAATAGTATCACACGTTAAACTGGACCTGCTGAACCCTTCCCTGTCGAAATGCTATGGCGACCGCTCGATGGGCTTAAAAAGCGCGATCTTTCATAGGAGGCTAGGGCTGAGGGCATTAACATGCACTTAGCGAGATGGCCACACGGGCATCCGAGCTGAGAAAACACCTGTTCTCACGGACGTTCCATCCGTGCTCGTGTGCACTCATGTGACCGCGGCCTTAATGTCAGCAAATGGTGAAAACAACAGTGAGATTAATGGTGAGTGTGAAAATGATTGTGGAAGTGGATAATGGACACTATGAGGGTTATGCAGAGAGAGGTGAAAGCCTGGAGAATAGCAGGAGAAGAGAACAATCTTATTGAACAATCAAAATATTTTCACATAGAATTTTCACTTCTCCAGTCATTCTCCTGAGGTTCACCTCTCTCTGAATAACCCTGTATGAAATAGAGGAGAAAATAAATAATGAAGACATTCGCTCTATACAATGTATAATAAAAGAAAAAATGAAAAACAGGTTTACAAAAATGGATTATATCAAGGCCCTTGGACAGCAAAATAGTAAAACCATTATTACAGTGTTATTCTCATACTTGACAAAAAGGATACACAGCTAGGGATAAAATAGTAATATTGCACACCTGTACTGCCAGCTCTCGCCTCCAGGATTTTGCAAGGGCAGCTCCAGTCCTGTAGAATGACTTGCCTCGCCCTATCAAACGCTCCCCTGACCTTCAGGCCTTCAAGAAATCCCTCAAAACCCATCTCTTCAGATTAGCGTACCGCATCACTGATGCAACTCATCCCTCTGCTCACCTACTCACATCTGATTGAAGCTGCTTCTATGGCCCCACCATTCCCAAACCACTGGCACTAATGATCCTGCCGTCTAGTAAAAGTCCCCTTGTCTTACTCAACCCCAATCCCTCTAGACTGTAAGCTCCTATGAGCAGGGCCCTCTACACCTCTTGTTTCCATCATATGTCCGTTTATCTGTATCTCTTCCTTTTGGTTATTATAAAGCGCTGCGGAAACTGTTGTCGCTATATAAATGATGACAATAATAATAATAATTGCTTAAAATATTAAATTATGTTTATGTCCTTTTCATTTTTTGTTGGTTTGCTCAGCATTTACTGAAACCTTAATACAATAAATTGATGTAAGATATTTTACCGTGTGCGTTGGCTTCCAATAACAGAAAGAGGGTACAAAGTAGTAAAGATTCATTCTAGTTCAAGAATTATTACATGGCAGTTTAAGTGCACTGTAATCCCTTTATGAGGATTTTCATGGGCAAAATGAGCTAAAATTACATACTTTACAAAAAAAACTGACACTTTTGAACAAGAATGTCCTTTAAATACACTTACACAACAACCATGTGATCTCACACAATACATATGATAAAATAAACTGTCAAATATGATATTCATGGATATTTGTTTTAACGTAACACTGAGGTGAATCTTCATATTGTACTTGTTGTTGTTTTTTTTTTTTAATCCGGGCCTGCTTCCTCCTTTACCTCCCACCGAGAGGAGCCCACAGGGGCCCTGACCCCTATAATTTACACCAAGATGAATTACAACAAGGCTTTAGGCACCAGTCTTTATTGCTTAATACATCATGCATCTCTTTGAAACACTGAGTTTACAACATTACCAATGGGTTGCATGGACTGACCTGCATCCCTATCCATTTCCACCACAGAAACACCCATAAATAGACAGTCCACTTTCATAAATAAGTTTTTTCTCCCTTGTGGACTGGACCTCTTCCTTTATACATATCAAGGCATTAGTATTGGGTGAATTCTAACATAAAAAGATGAGTGACTCAGCGCACACGTGTAAAGAGATAAATAGTATCTTACACTTGTAGATATATTGCGGTCTTGATACAATGATATTCAGATACAAATCTCGATCAATCAAAAACCTCAAAAATATAAAATGAGACACATATATAGTGAAGTTCTATTACATATTGTAGAAGAATAAACTTCAGTTGGTCGCACTCATGCTTTGAAGAGCCTAAGGGCTCGCTGGTTTTTCACCTGTGGGTTCTTTATGCGACCGTTACGATTGCGTGACATCATCGGGAGGCGTCCAGTTACAGGGACGCACGTCCCCATGTGGACTTTTTTACGATAATGAGTGTTAGTTACTGTAAATAGAACATTATTAAATCCTCACGTGATTCTTGATTGTTGCTTTGGTTTACACCAACTGAGGAAGCCTATGTTTAGGCGAAACGCGTTTTGGGAACCTTTATTTTATTTCTTGTTTTATGATAACGATCAATAAATCCCGTTTTTTATCCAAGTTGATTTATTTAATATGTATGGTCGACTCCACATACGGGTCTCCAGTGTAGCGGAGGAACGCATATACGCTGCGTTCATATTGGAGCCAGTGCCGCTGAATTCTAATAGGAAGAGTGCTTCCGTGTTCGAAGATAGGCTGATGGGTGAGCCTTATAAAGAACCCACAGGCGAAAAAACAGCGAGCCCTTAGGCTCTTCAAAGCATGAGTGCGACCAACTGAAGTTTATTCTTCTACATATATGTTATAGAACTTCACTATATATGTGTCTCATTTTATATTTCCGAGGTTTTTGATTGATCGAGATTTGTATCTGAATATCATTGTATCAAGACCGCAATATATCTACAAGTGTAAGATACTATTTATCTCTTTACACGTGTGCGCTGAGTCACTCATCTTTTTATGTTGGTTTGATGTTTGTGCATGAATAGGGGGTGCACATTGAGGTGACTTTCAGTGACGGTGTTTATAATTCATTAAGTGTGCTCCCCACCTCACCATTTTTTCGAGGGGTTTGAGTGAATTTTAGTCTAAAATAACCCAGTATGCTTCTCAATGACCTATTTTGTGTCTTTTCTGGCAAGTGGACACAATCGACTTGAACTGTAATGTCTACTGCAATACAACTCAACTGACCCTTGCATAAGAAAACATTGTTGTACCCTGACCTTTGTTTCCTGAGTTGATTTATAGCTTTTCTGTGTGTAACATACAAGAATAATATGTAAGAATTAATTATCCTTCTCTTTCTAACCCTCCTCTTCTCGTCTCTCTCATCCCAGATGTCTATGACCTTCTTCAAAAAGGTTCCACGGGTCTTCATCAGTGGGAAATTTTGTTCAACAGAACGTGGGTGACCACTCTTGTTAATTAATGTGAAGGAGATCTACTTTAAAACTACATTGATCCCTTCATGCTGCCCTTGTCTAAACAAATCTTTACCAGCAAAAGTTTTGTGGGAGTAGGCGAACCCTATTTATTGCATTAGGGGATCAGTGGAACCTTTTGAAGACCAGTGGAACCTTTTGAAGAAGATGATAGACATCTGGGATGCCAGAGTCGAGAGGAGGAGGGTCAGAAAGAGAAGAATAATTAATTCTTACAGCTAGCAACAAAAATGTAGATCTTAAAGTATACACATAAACTGTTTTAATTAAATAGATAAATGACTAAAAATAAAGACAAGATTGAATATATAATGCCATCTACTGGTCTCCATTGGTACCACACTTAACATATTAGGTACTCCTGTGGACACTATAAATAATATGGATCCATATGGGGTATCATGGTTTTAAAAAAAATACCTTAGCGAACACTAGCAGTGTCCCCCCCTATAAGAATACACTAAAGGGGGTCATTCACACTCTCTTGATCCCCACACTTCGGGGAATCAAATCTCCAGACCCTGTGATGAATTCAGCTTTCAGGGACTCGAAAATCTGCCACAAAAATCACTGCAAAATCTGCCGAAACAATGCCGAAAAAAAAGCTGAAAATCTGCTGAAAAACGCCACTGATACGATCCGAAGTGTCGGATCACTTGGAACCACCACAAAAACACGCAGAACACATCTGGAAAAGCTGACAATCCGCCAAACACCACGCCGACCAGACACTAGAAAAAGCCGACAAGCCGACGAACGGGGTAAAAAAACATAAAGAAGCCAAAACGATTGAAAGTGTCAAAATTGAAACGCTGCTTGCAAAAAAACTACTGAACGAAAATGTCTGGAATTAACATATAAGGTCCTATGAATGATAATAAAAAGGTCTGTTACAGAAAAAAAGAAAAAACAGTATTTAAAAAAAACAAAAAAACGGAAATAAATTTCTGAAAAAATCCTGAAAAGGCTTAAAAGGTCCTTAAAAAATACATAAATAAAGAGATTTTTTGCTAGATTAAAAGAGTAAACAGTTTATTAGATATTGGGTAAAAACAAGAATATTTTTAACATTGAAACCTATGTGATTCACCTGAAAAAAACCTGCTGAATGAATCCTCTGAACAGCAGGGCATTTCGACAACTTTTCACTGCTGTTCGGTGAATTAACGTAAAAATTAACGTGAAATTAACGTAAACATAAACCAGCGTGGTAAACCGATAGGAGTCAGTCTGACCAATTCACAAACTATTAAAATCCATAGGTATAAACACTCAACGCATTTCGCCACCTACAGTGGCTTCCTCAAGAGTAAAGTAAGCCATTGTAGGTAGCGAAACGTGTTGAGTGTTTATACTTTTGGATTTTGACAGTTTGAGAATTGGTCAGACTGACTCCTATCAGTTTACCACGCTGATTTATGTTTACGTTAATAACTTGGGTGCACTTTTCATTTGTTTGTGTAGTCAGTTGGGACGATTAGGCAGCTTGTCACTGATTACTATTATTATACTCCATAAGGATCCATACTTTTTATTGTGTTCACAGGACTACCTATTATGTTAAGTGTGGAACCGATGAAGGCAAGTAGGTGACGTTATATATACAGTCAGGTCCAGAAATATTGGGAGATCGACACAATTCTAACATCTTTGGCTCTATACACCACCACAATGGAGTTGGAATGAAACAAACACAATGTGCTTTAACTGCAGACTGTCAGCTTTAATTTGAGGGTATGTACATCCAACTCAGGTGAACCGTGTAGGACTTACAGCAGTTTACAGATGTGCCTCCCACTTGTTAAAGGACCAAAAGTAATGGGACAGAATAATAATCATAAATCAAACTTTCCCTTCTTAATACTTAGTTGCAAATCCTTTGCAGTCAATCACAGCCTGAAGTCTGGAACGCATAGACAGCACCAGATGCTGGGTTTCATCCCTGGTGATGCTCTACCAGGCCTCTACTGCAACGGTCTTCAGTTCCTGCTTGTTCTTGGGGCATTTTCCCTTCAGTTTTGTCTTCAGCAAGTGAAATGTATGCTCAATGGGATTCAGGTCAGGTGATTGACTTGGCCATTGCATAACATTCCACTTCTGTCCCTTCAAAAACTCTTTTGTTGCATTTGCAGTATGCTTTGAGTCATTGTCCATCTGCACTGTGAAGCGCCGTCCAATGAGTTCTGCAGCATTTGGCTGAATGTGAGCACATAATATTGCCCGAAACACTTCAGAATTCATCCTGCTGCTTTTGTCACCAGTCTCATCATCAATAAATACAAGAGAACCAGTTCCATTGGCAGCCATACATGCCCACGCCATGACACTACCACCACCATGCTTCACTGATGAGGTGGTATGCTTAGGATCATGAGCAGTTCCTTTTCTTCTCCATACTCTTCTCTTCCCATCACTCTGGTACAAGTTGATCATAGTCTCATCTGTCCATAGGATCTTGTTCCAGAACTGTGAAGGCTTTGTTAGGTGTTGTTTGGCAAACTCTAATCTGGCCTTCCTGTTTTTGAGTTTTACCAATGGTTTACATCTTGTGTTGAACCCTCTGTATTCACTCTGGTGAAGTCTTCTCTTGATTGTTGACTTTGACACACATACACCTACCTCCTGGAGAGTGTTGTTGATCTGGCCAACTGTTGTGAAGGGTGTTTTCTTCACCAGGGAAAGAATTCTTCGGTCATCCACCACAGTTGTTTTCAGTGGTCTCCCGGGTCTTTTGGTGTTGCTGAGCTCACCGGTGCATTCCTTTTTTTTGAGAATGTTCCAAACAGTTGTTTTGGCCACGCCTAATGTTCTTGCTATCTCTCTGATGGGTTTGTTTTGTTTCTTCAGCCTAATGATGGCTTGCTTCACTGATAGTGATAGCTCTTTGGATCTCATATTGGAGTTGACAGCAACAGATTCCAAATGCAATTAGCACACTTGAAATGAACTCTGGGATTTTTATCTGCACATTGTAATTGGGATAATGAGGGAATATCGCACACCTGGCCATGGAACAGCTGAGAAGCCAATTGTCCCATTACTTTTGGTCCCTTAACAAGTGGGAGGCACAGCTGCAAACTGCTGTAAATCCTACACCGTTCACCTGAGTTGGATGTACATACCCTCAAATTAAAGCTGACAGTCTGCAGTTAAAGCCCATTGTGTTTGTTTCATTCCAACTCCATTGTGGTGGTGTATAGAGCCAAAGATGTTAGAATTGTGTCGATGTCCCAATATTTCTGGACCTGACTGTATATATATATTTATTTTACCAGGAAGGATACATTGAGATTTCTCTTGTTTTCAAGTATGTCCTGGGTGGTGAGTATGTACCGTTAGGTGTCTTGCCCAATGACACTGACTGGAGAGGTGTTCTTGCTGGGATTCGAACCTGTGTCTCCACAGTCTCTCTCCACGCAGAGCAGTGATGTTACCTCTGCTCCATATTCAATCTTGTCTTTATTTTTAGCAGTTTATTTATGTAATAAAATTGTTTATGTGTATACTTTAAGATCTACATTTTTTTGCTATATGTGTTGCATTGGTTTGGGTTTAATCCCTACTTTAGTAGTATCTTTTTCTGCTACATTGTCGGGCCTTTTCTTTTGGCCCATATATCTATCTTACAGCTATGTTGTCCCAGACAACCATGTTGGCATGGTACTCCAGATCAATCCTGTTGCTGTGGACTGGAGCACTCACTAGTACAGGGTACTCCATTATGGAGCAATTATACAATTATCGGTCGATCACATAAAAGGTGTCACCCTATCACTGCTAATAATCTTATTTTGGGACAAACCTTAGTTTTCTGTGACTAATCTCTAAACCCTCCAACAGATTACTGCCTCAAATCACTGTAACGACCTGATGCTCATTCACCAAGCAGTGGTAATCTGTGGTCCATCCAATACCCACGTTCTGTGAAAAATTTAAATATATACGTACTAAGGACTCCATAACAGCCATTCATTCAGACTCATTGATTCTCCTTAACAAAATATGGGGCCTTTGGTTCCTGTGTATGGTGCATAGTTTCCAGAAGACAATTTGAATGGGAGAGTGTACCCCTGAATAGACAAAGTTACTGTAAAATGAGTTTTAAAACTATACAATTATTGTGTAGCACTGTGTTTAACTTGGATCTGGGAACTGAAACCATATTGCCTCTAGAGGGAGCCAGAACGCAATGCATGGGAAAGACTATAATGGACTTATGGACTACATCCCCCAGAAACACCTGGTAGAGAGGAAGGATGCGAGTGCGATGGCGGCAGGAAGTGAAGGGCCTCGTGTGCAGCGTGAGGAGAACGAGAGAAGCAGTGAACAGACACAGTTGCATGAGAGACACCTTCCTTGATCTGAGCAAGTTGGAGCGCGGAGAATCGGAGGCATCCATTGCTGGAGTGATGGTGAAAGTGCACATCGATCTGGAGTGTATCCCGCTGAGCTGTTCCAGTGGCAAGTATATTCGAGAAGGACCTCGTGTAAGGAGACCATGGACGGAGCGGAGTGCAGGTGGCATTCATCTTCTGGCTGAGGAGATTCAGTTCGGGGGCGTGGTTTCGACAGCATCGGGCTCCAGACGGCAGAGAAGGACTTTCGGCAGAGTTCATCTGTCTGGGACAAGCTGTTTCGCAGGTTGGGTGAGAGGCCTATGACTTTGATAACAGTGCGCACTTATTTGATTGCTTCAAATTTCAGGGCCCCAACGTTGAACAGTCGAAGATATTCGTCCATTCACTGGCGAGTGGACTTAGTACCCGGGTACCTTAGGACATATCTAACGAGCATTATTGAGTGGGACTTGGAACCAAAGAACTGAGAACCTTGCTAACCGTTTATTCGCCATATATATATACACGTTACGTATTACCGCCATTCATTTTCCTAGCCTGACTGATTTCATGTTTAAAGTACATGTATCCTTATTGCCGTTTATTTTTTCAGTTAAGTATAACTTAGAAAAATCCATATAGGTGTGTTGGTGTACAGTGAATTGTTAGTGCGGTGAGACCAATCCTGGGGTTAATCCGCGGCTCCTCCGGGGGTGAGCACTACAATTGTATTCTTTAATTAGCCCTATATCATATATATATATATATAAATAAAATGTGCAGGCCCATGCAATTATTGTATTTATCTTTTCTCCCCCAGATACTGTGTTGTCTTTATTTTTTGCGCATATGCTACTTAATTCTTTTAAGTCAATATTCAACAAAAACTGTAGCAGAAATAAATGCAACAATGAACGCAATGTTTTGGGGCATTCCGCGTACACGTGCCACTTTACAAAGCTGAATTGACCTCGCATAATAAAGCTTTCTCTCTGCATAAAGCACAAGCTAAGTTATAGCTCTCCCACCACATTAGTAAGATGTGTTTTATATTAGTGACTTTCAGTAAAGGGTCATAGCCTGTGGGAAAAGTTTATTTCTCGGCTGGCAGTGTGATTAATGGTTTATTTACAGCACTGACATCCAGTCTGTCAGAACCTGGCAGTGGCCTTTGATGTAAAACACACAGAGAGGCCTAGGGTCATCCTTATCAGCACAGATGACTAAAATCAGACATGAAGAATTGGGCATTAGCCTGAACCATCTAGTACAGTGATTCCCTGTGATGTCCAGGAAACAAAATAACATTTCATTTTCTTGGGTAACCTACCATAAACAAAACACACACACACGCAAACACACACACACACACGTTGTCACGTGAAATGAGAACATTTTCATTGATCTCTGACTTATTTCGCTGTTTTTTGCTTAACAAGGTACATAAGTCATCTTGGAAACAGCTCATTTTGTTACTATTCCATCTTATCTACGACATTAAATTCTACTAAATGCTGAATTTCATCTTATTATCTCTCCCTGATATAATAAGTAAAAAGTAAATAGGCATAGGAAGGTTTAGTGTACATTGGATAAAAGGGCAAACTAGAATTACAGAATAAAATGAAAAAGAAACTTGCTTTGCTCTTTACATCCTTACAGTGCCAATCTTTATCCAATGAAAAATGTGTCCAGGGATCAGTTTCTAGACACGTGCGTTTTGTATCGAAATTCAGACAAAAATTAGCTGATTTGTGTTTTGGAAGGATTTCCGAAATACGACAAATCGGCATTCTGAATTTTCGGATTGGTCCAAAATACGAATTGCGGTAACCTAACGAAAAAGTTGAAACAAAAATCAGAAAGAAAATAATCCGAAACGGTAAAAAACGGAACGAAAATGATCCAAAACAAAAAAAAGGAAACGAAATTATCCGAAACTAATAAAGTTAGAAGCTAGGGTTAGAAATGAGGGTTAGGGTTAGGGTTAGAAATTAGGGTTAGAATTTTTAAACCTAATTTTTAACCCTAAGGGGTGGGAGTTACTCCAGTGGCGCAAAAAGGGGAGGTAATTAGCGTAGAAACTGCGTGTAATGTGAAAAAAGCAGTTTAAAACAACTGTAGGAGCACAGTCTCAGAGCAGACCAATGATAAAGTGCTATCTTGAGTGTACACTAGAAAAAGTGCAAATGCAATCAAAAGTGCATATAGTGCAAATGGCATCTAAAAACGTTGTGCACGTTAATGGCGTACTGTGAAAAGTGCATTAATAGAACAAATTCCGTAATAAGAACAGTTCATAAAAACACATAAGAGCACATAAAAAGGCGTAAAAAAACAGCAGCACACGCTTTTGTGCAAAGGTGCAAAGATAAAGTGCAATTATAATGACACAAAAATGGTGATAAAAAATAGTCCAAAGGTTGTGCAAAAGTCTAGTAAACAGTCTTATTCGTGAATGGATAAAAGGAGGGCTTAACTGAATTGTGTGAGCCTCTCACTTATACCGTCCATATACGGAGATCCTCAAAATAGGGGAGAAAAAAGGTCTTGTTCTTGTTGTCCTAGTGGATTCTGTGTTCTAGTAGGTTCCACGTTCTCGTAGTGCGGGGAAGGGAAAAAAAGAAAAAAAAAAAAAGAGAATAGTGCAATATTGTCTGGATATGTGAATCGTGGACAAATATAAGAAAAGTGCATACTTACACTTTCCAGAGCCTATGTGTTCCAGCCTCTGGTTCGAAGTGCACTGGGCCAAGTATAGAGTGGCCTCTGCCCTTCTTTTGAAGTTGTTATTCACCTCGGATATAAAGGAACAGAGTATTCATAGCGCAACTTGAATGGTGGCTAGATACATTAGTAGGGATAGGGTTGGTCTCACTCACCGATGGTGGAGCCTTGTTCCAGGCTCAACTTAATGGCAGATAGTGCTCCTTTGTTCGGTGGGCACCGTCACCTCTTTAGCTGCACCTCTTTGGCGGTCTTCTACCGGCTCGGAAGGGTGGATGGAGTAAATAGACCGTAAAAAACGGCAGCAAAACCACGGATGGATAAGTTAAAACGTGGTTTATTGAAAAATCTAAAATAACAATGGGGAGGAAGGTAAAAAGGGGAAAATGATGGAGGATACGCGTTTCGGCAGCTCACGTGCCTTCTTCAGTCCATAATCAAGGGAAAAAAGGGGCAATCAGAGGTATTCCACAGGTCTCACTTTATAAGGATACAATGGGTTTTCAATTAGGGTGTGTCCAGTCGTTTACTTCCGGGTTCAAAGGTAACCTAATCTCAGTGAGTATATCCATAAAAAAATTGAGATATAAATTCTGATCGTAAATAACAGTGCATAAAATAAATTCGTATTTATAGTTTCGTATTATTTTCGTATTTTTAAGAACGTGCATATCTGTTTTCGTAAATCAAAAAACTTCCGGGTTCGTAGGTCTCCCGTTTTCCGGGTCAAATTAAGAATATAGCGTTGCGTTCCAGCGTATAGAGCTTGCGTTCCAACTAAATAGTATGCTAAAATGTAAAAAAATCCGGTTTTTCGAATGAGTAAAAATACGAAAGTTGTGCGGTTAAAGATACGATAATTATACGATAAGATAGACAAACGAAAAGAAAAAGAAAAGAAAGGATATGTAAATAAGAAAAAACATGAAATTAGGAAAAAACATGGGGTTGTGTTCCAATGTCTGGCACTTGGATTCCATCTACCATTATGACAGCTGACGTGCAAAATTCAAATTAGGCTTCAAGTTGCCAATGTCATAAAAACTTGCCAATACCATAAACTTATCACTTATTGTGAAGAACGATATGATTGATAATGTAATATATAAAAGGAGCTATAAAAAATATATTAAAATGTTAATATATTAATAAAAATAAAAATGTTAATATTAATGTTAATGAGGGCATACTTAAAATGCATATAAAATATGTAAAAACATATAAAACATATAATATATGAACTAAAAAGAGGGCATTGATATGGATATGTCTATAAAAGGACTGATATAAAAGAAGTATAAAAGTATATAAAAGGGCAGATGCGTAAAAACAGTGTTGTAGGGAGGAAATGGTGGTAGAAAAACTAGCCAAGGAAATGACACAGCTCAAAGTCGGCATTTAGGCCTTGTGGGTGTAGTGAGCCTAAATTAAAAATCCAACTCATTTCCTCTTTCCCAATCAGTTTGTCGAAATCGCCACCTCACCATGGCGCTACAACTTTTTTTATTCCGATGAAGGTCAAACCAGCTGGATTCATGGCGTGTTTGAGTTTAAAGTGTAACGGGACACTGTGATTGTCGTTTCCATTCCTGATGCTCCGGACATGTTCCTGTATCCGTATATTTAGGGGTCTGGTGGTCCTACCCACATATTTCAGACCACAAGGGCATATAAGCAAATATATAACGTTCTTCGTAAAACAGGTAATTGTGTCTCTGATTTTAATTGGTCCGGTGGTTCCATCAATTTGTGTGATTATCTGTATTGGACTTCTTGTATTCCGACAATTGAGGCAATTCCCGCATTGATGAAAACCTTTCTTGATATTGTGGAAATGGGATGTTTGCTTTGGTCTTCTAGTGTGTTTTTGGGCCAGTGTCATTTTGAGATTATTGGCTCCTCTGCATATCATCCTGGGGTTGTCGGGCAGTATGTCTTTTAGTTGTGGGTCCTTTCTTAGGATCGGCCAGTATTTTCTTACCACTTTCCTAATTTGTTTGTTTTGCGCACTGTATGGGAAAATAAATGGTACATCTGTGGCGTACCCTATTTTGGTTTTCTGGTTCTTCTGAAGTAGAGTCGCGCGTTCTACGTTTTTCACCTCTAATCTACTGGTTTCGAGTCGGTCCGCATCATATCCTTTTTCTACGAAATCTTTCTTCATTTTTTTGGAATGTATTTCATATGTAGCCACGTCCGTGCAATTTCTTCTGATTCGAAGAAATTGTCCTTTAGGGATTCCTTCCAGCCACTGCGGTAAATGGCAACTGGTTGTTTCGATGTAACTGTTGACATCTACTTTCTTGAAGAAAGTTTCAGTCTTGATCATGTTGTCTTGGATGAAAATGTTTAGATCCAGGAAGTTTATTCGCTCTTTACTCCAGGTGGTGGTAAGTTTGATTCCTCTATTATTCTGATCTAATATTTGTAAAAAAATTTGCAGTGTGTCTGTTCCGCCCTTCCAAATAAAAAAGATATCATCGATATAACGTTTGTAACATATCAGATTATCTTGATATGTTGTTAAAAACGATGTCTCCCAAAGTGCCATGAATAGGTTAGCGTAAGATGGGGCAAACTTAGTCCCCATCTCACGAATCATTACCAGTCACGCAACTACCAAGATCTATCGTAAATAACTCGGAACGGTAACTATAGACAGAAAGACAGCAATTATGCTCAACATTCTACATATCCAACCATCCCTAACCATAATAGATATGAGACACTGAAAGAGCAGAAGGATTTTCATGGGAACCACCCGCAAGAGGACAGGAGCCTCGTAACAATGAGAAGAGGGTGGTCACCAGGGAAAAGACCATACCAGGAAGAGGATGCAGAGCAGGGAGGATTAGAGGAAGAAAGAGGGAGAAAGGAGAAGATAAGCAGGAAGGAGGGATTTATAACTTGACAGAGATTCCACTCACAGATGCCCAAAGAACACTGTTGAGAAAAGGCATGAAATTCGCCCCTACCACTAATATGAATAAATTAGAAGTTTACATTGATCTACAGAAGTTCAAGAAGAACCTCTGCTTGAAAAAATATTTTTTGAAGAATCCAATTGAGAGACTAAACAGTATCCAGGTGTATCAACACACTAACCTCAAAGAAAAATCAAAGTTCTTTCCAAAGTCACTCATTTCTCAAGAAATGAACACTTTCGAACAAATGGTGTTGAATGACATTAGTAAAATTAAGATACCAACTAAGTCTAACAACCTGACCAACAAAGAAAAAACAGCCTTAAAAGAACTTACATCTAACAATGAAATCGAAATAAAACCAGCTGACAAGGGTGGCGGCACAGTAATTATGTCTGCAATTTATTATAAAGAAGAAGCTACCAGAATATTGGGTGATGAGATGACATACAAAAAACTCACGAAGAACCCCACAAATGAGATCCAGCAAAAATTCGATGACTTTTTTGATGAAGGATATGCTTTAGGCATCCTGAACAATCAAGAATATCAATACTTAAAAATTAAACACCCGAGAATACCAGTGTTTTACTTCCTACCAAAAATCCATAAGGACATCAATAAACCTCCAGGGAGACCTATCGTCTCTGGAGTAGGATCAATTTCAAGCAGACTATCAGAGTATATTGATCATATACTCCAACCCTTCGTCACCAATACCTCAACCCACTTGAAAGATACAACGGCTCTTCTGAACATATTGACAGACATCCAGTGGGATAATGATCTACTTTTAGTAACAAGTGATGTTCAATCACTTTATACGATTATACCACACCAACTGGGTATCGAAGCAACCGAACACTTTCTGAAAAAGAACGATACATTACAACCTGAACAAATTGTTTTTATACTTGAGGGCATACGTTTGATTTTAGAAAATAACTTTTTTTATTTCCAAGAAAATTTTTACCTACAACTCAACGGAACTACGATGGGGACTAAGTTTGCCCCATCTTACGCTAACCTATTCATGGCACTTTGGGAGACATCGTTTTTAACAACATATCAAGATAATCTGATATGTTACAAACGTTATATCGATGATATCTTTTTTATTTGGAAGGGCGGAACAGACACACTGCAAATTTTTTTACAAATATTAGATCAGAATAATAGAGGAATCAAACTTACCACCACCTGGAGTAAAGAGCGAATAAACTTCCTGGATCTAAACATTTTCATCCAAGACAACATGATCAAGACTGAAACTTTCTTCAAGAAAGTAGATGTCAACAGTTACATCGAAACAACCAGTTGCCATTTACCGCAGTGGCTGGAAGGAATCCCTAAAGGACAATTTATTCGAATCAGAAGAAATTGCACGGACGTAGCTACATATGAAATACATTCCGAAAAAATGAAGAAAGATTTCGTAGAAAAAGGATATGATGCGGACAGACTCGAAACCAGTAGATTAGAGGTGAAAAACGTAGAACGCGCGACTCTACTTCAGAAGAACCAGAAAAACAAAATAGGGTACGCCACAGATGTACCATTTATTTTTCCATACAGTGCGCAATACAAACAAATTAGGAAAGTGGTAAGAAAATACTGGCCGATCCTAAGAAAGGACCCACAACTAAAAGACATACTGCCCGACAACCCCAGGATGATATGCAGAGGAGCCAATAATCTCAAAATGACACTGGCCCAAAAACACACTAGAAGACCAAAGCAAACATCCCATTTCCACAATATCAAGAAAGGTTTTCATCAATGCGGGAATTGCCTCAATTGTCGGAATACAAGAAGTCCAAAACAGATAATCACACAAATTGATGGAACCACCGGACCAATTAAAATCAGAGACACAATTACCTGTTTTACGAAGAACGTTATATATTTGCTTATATGCCCTTGTGGTCTGAAATATGTGGGTAGGACCACCAGACCCCTAAATATACGGATACAGGAACATGTCCGGAGCATCAGGAATGGAAACGACAATCACAGTGTCCCGTTACACTTTAAACTCAAACACGCCATGAATCCAGCTGGTATGACCTTCATCGGAATAAAAAAAGTTGTAGCGCCATGGTGAGGTGGCGATTTCGACAAACTGATTGGGAAAGAGGAAATGAGTTGGATTTTTAATTTAGGCTCACTACACCACAAGGCCTAAATGCCGACTTTGAGCTGTGTCATTTCCTTGGCTAGTTTTTCTACCACCATTTCCTCCCTACAACACTGTTTTTACGCATCTGCCCTTTTATATACTTTTATACTTCTTTTATATCAGTCCTTTTATAGACATATCCATATCAATGCCCTCTTTTTAGTTCATATATTATATGTTTTATATGTTTTTACATATTTTATATGCATTTTAAGTATGCCCTCATTAACATTAATATTAACATTTTTATTTTTATTAATATATTAACATTTTAATATATTTTTTTATAGCTCCTTTTATATATTACATTATCAATCATATCGTTCTTCACAATAAGTGATAAGTTTATGGTATTGGCAAGTTTTTATGACATTGGCAACTTGAAGCCTAATTTGAATTTTGCACGTCAGCTGTCATAATGGTAGATGGAATCCAAGTGCCAGACATTGGAACACAACCCCATGTTTTTTCCTAATTTCATGTTTTTTCTTATTTACATATCCTTTCTTTTCTTTTTCTTTTCGTTTGTCTATCTTATCGTATAATTATCGTATCTTTAACCGCACAACTTTCGTATTTTTACTCATTCGAAAAACGGATTTTTTTACATTTTAGCATACTATTTAGTTGGAACGCAAGCTCTATACGCTGGAACGCAACGCTATATTCTTAATTTGACCCGGAAAACGGGAGACCTACGAACCCGGAAGTTTTTTGATTTACGAAAACAGATATGCACGTTCTTAAAAATACGAAAATAATACGAAACTATAAATACGAATTTATTTTATGCACTGTTATTTACGATCAGAATTTATATCTCATTTTTTTTATGGATATACTCACTGAGATTAGGTTACCTTTGAACCCGGAAGTAAACGACTGGACACACCCTAATTGAAAACCCATTGTATCCTTATAAAGTGAGACCTGTGGAATACCTCTGATTGCCCCTTTTTTCCCTTGATTATGGACTGAAGAAGGCACGTGAGCTGCCGAAACGCGTATCCTCCATCATTTTCCCCTTTTTACCTTCCTCCCCATTGTTATTTTAGATTTTTCAATAAACCACGTTTTAACTTATCCATCCGTGGTTTTGCTGCCGTTTTTTACGGTCTATTTACTCCATCCACCCTTCCGAGCCGGTAGAAGACCGCCAAAGAGGTGCAGCTAAAGAGGTGACGGTGCCCACCGAACAAAGGAGCACTATCTGCCATTAAGTTGAGCCTGGAACAAGGCTCCACCATCGGTGAGTGAGACCAACCCTATCCCTACTAATGTATCTAGCCACCATTCAAGTTGCGCTATGAATACTCTGTTCCTTTATATCCGAGGTGAATAACAACTTCAAAAGAAGGGCAGAGGCCACTCTATACTTGGCCCAGTGCACTTCGAACCAGAGGCTGGAACACATAGGCTCTGGAAAGTGTAAGTATGCACTTTTCTTATATTTGTCCACGATTCACATATCCAGACAATATTGCACTATTCTCTTTTTTTTTTTCTTTTTTTCCCTTCCCCGCACTACGAGAACGTGGAACCTACTAGAACACAGAATCCACTAGGACAACAAGAACAAGACCTTTTTTCTCCCCTATTTTGAGGATCTCCGTATATGGACGGTATAAGTGAGAGGCTCACACAATTCAGTTAAGCCCTCCTTTTATCCATTCACGAATAAGACTGTTTACTAGACTTTTGCACAACCTTTGGGCTATTTTTTATCACCATTTTTGTGTCATTATAATTGCACTTTATCTTTGCACCTTTGCACAAAAGCATGTGCTGCTGTTTTTTTACGCCTCTTTATGTGCTTTTATGTGTTTTTATGAACTGTTCTTATTACGGAATTTGTTCTATTAATGCACTTTTCACAGTACGCCATTAACGTGCACAACGTTTTTAGATGCCATTTGCACTATATGCACTTTTGATTGCATTTGCACTTTTTCTAGTGTACACTCAAGATAGCACTTTATCATTGGTCTGCTCTGAGACTGTGCTCCTACAGTTGTTTTAAACTGCTTTTTTCACATTACACGCAGTTTCTACGCTAATTACCTCCCCTTTTTGCGCCACTGGAGTAACTCCCACCCCTTTCCGTACCTTAAACACATTTCTGTCGAGGTTTTGTGTTCTTCTCCCAGTAGGCTGCATACATATTTTTACCTATATCCTATTCACTTTAGCGCCTCCTCCGTACCACAATCCTTGATTAATTTCTAACCCTAGTTTCTAACCTTAAATTCTAACCCTATCCCTAACCCTATCCCTAATTTCTAACCCTAGCTTCTAAGAGGCTATGTTTAGAAATTAGGGTTAGAAATTAGGGTTAGAAATTAGGGTTAGAAATTCTAACGCTAATTTCTAACCCTAGCTTCTAAGCTTAATTTTTAACCCTATCCCTAACCCTAAAACCCATCATTACAATGTTATTCTCATATTTGACAAACAGGATACACAGCTAATATATAAATTTGGGATAAAATAGTAATACTGCACACCTGCCCTGCCAACTCTCGCCTCCAAGATTTTGCAAGGGCAGCTCCGGGAAACTTCTAGGAAGCTAGGGTTAGAAATTAGGATTAGAGCAAGAAATTAGGGTTAGAATTTCTAACCCTAGCGTCTAACCCTAATTTCTAACCCTGATTTTCATTGGGTCGTTCGACAGGTGATCAGGCGAATCCTATAGGGTTCGATGTAAAAATAATCCCCGTTTTTATTAAATATTTATTTTTTCAACCATGTATTCTTTTCACTTGCAGCGAAAGTTCTCTTTATTTATTGTTT
Organism: Leptobrachium leishanense; assembly: GCA_009667805.1. Taxonomy (NCBI): domain Eukaryota; kingdom Metazoa; phylum Chordata; class Amphibia; order Anura; family Megophryidae; genus Leptobrachium; species Leptobrachium leishanense. The sequence goes on from CM019063.1 coordinate 468,002,141, forward strand.
TTTTAAGGATTTTTTAGGCATTTTTGGAGGTTTATGGTGAAATTTTTGGATTGCTTATTTAATTTAAAATGAGGCTTTTTTCTTTGCCTAACGCAGCATTTTAATTCTTTTCTTCAGCCTGGCTACGTTCTGCGGGGGGCTTTCCATGGTGCTGAAACCTATTCAGAACCAAGGACAGCAGCCCTGCGAGGCTCCGGAGCAGGGCGACTACTTTTTTATTTTTTTACAATAGTCAAAGTAATTAATTAATCCATTTCACATTCCAATAACTACTAAAAATGAAATACTAATCTAGCCGAAATACAAATTAACAATAAAACCAAAAAACGAATGGACCCAAAAAATGAAACACCGGCCGTCTGAATTTTCGGATCGTTCTGAAATAGGAAACGTGGTAATATATCCAATGATCCAAAACGAAAAAAAAAAACAGAATGAAAGTATCCGAAACGAAAAAAATTTTTTGGCCGTGCACATGTCTATCAGTTTCCCAATGTCAAGCAATGATTCTGTGCAAACCTGCAATGGGTAACATTGCATCTGAGGGCTAGAGCTTGAGGTCCCTGTGGTAGAAAAAAAACATATCACTATCAGGTCTATTCAGTAAAGGTGAAACTCTGGAGAATTGGCATCAGAAGAAAACAATCTAGACCAAATAGTTGATTTTGGAAAAGGAGATAAATGGGAGAATTTTTCTGGTTTGGCTATTTTGACCTAGAATTTACACTTCTCCTGCCATTTCTCCTGAATTTCACCTCAGTGAATAGCCTTGTACAGTTGTGTTCAAAATTATTCAACCCCCACTGAAATTGAGTGTTTTGGCCAGTTTGACATTGATTTTGATCATTCAGTCATCTTGCTTACAATTAAATCAAATAGGCACGTGTAGGTCAGACAAATATAACATAACATTTATAATGAAATAACCACAAATGTCTTTTCTGTGCTCACATCATTATCAGTTTTATTCAACCCCCAAGTGACATTCAATCTTAGTACTTAGTACAACATCCTTTTACAGTTATAACAGCTTTTAAACGTGAAGCATAGCTTGACACAAGTGTCTTGCAGCGATCTACTGGTATCTTCACCCATTCGTCATGGGCAAAAGCCTCCAGTTCAGTCACATTCTTAGGCTTGCGCATTGCAACTGCTTTCTTTAAGTCCCACCAGAGGTTCTCAATCGGATTTAAGTCAGGTGACTGCGATGGCCACTCCAAAATGTTCCAGCCTTTAATCTGCAACCATGCTCTAGTGGACTTGGAGGTATGCTTGGGATCATTGTCCTGTTGAAAGGTCCAACGTCTCCCAAGCCTCAGGTTTGTGACGGACTGCATCACATTGTCATCCAATATCTCCTGGTACTGAAGAGAATTCATGGTACCTTGCACACACTGAAGCTTCCCTGTACCTGCAGAAGCAAAACAGTCCCAAAGCATGATTGACCCCCCGCCATGCTTCACAATAGGCAAGGTGTTCTTTTCTTCATAGGCCTTGTTCTTCCTCCTCCAAACATAGCATTGATCCATGGGCCCAAACAGTTCTAATTTTGTTTCATCAGTCCACAGAACACTATCCCAAAACTTCTGTGGTTTGTCCACATGACTTTTGGCATACTGCAGTCGACTCTTCTTATTCTTTGGAGACAGCAAGGGGGTGCGCCTGGGAGTCTTGGCATGGAGACCTTCATTACGCAGTGTGCGCCGTATTGTCTGAGCTGAAACTTCAGTACCCACATCTGACAAATCTTTTCTCAGTTCCTCAGCAGTCACACGGGGACTTTTCTCCACTCTACGCTTCAGGTAGCGCACAGCAGTCGAAGTCAGCATCTTCTTTCTGCCACGACCAGGTAGCGTTTCAACAGTGCCCTTTGCCTTGAATTTGCGGATGATGCTTCCTATGGTCTCTCTTGGTATGTTTAACATCTTTGCAATCTTCCTATAGCCATTGCCCTTCCTGTGAAGAGTAATCACCTCTTCTCTTGTCTTCCTGGACCATTCTCTTGACTTCATCATGTTTGTAACCACACCAGTAAATGTCTAGAAGGAGCTGAGTATCACAGTCATTTTAAAGCTGCCTAATTGGTGCTTATTATGCTTTATTGCTGCTCCGTGACATCCACAGGTGTTTTCAATACCTGATTGAAAACACTTGAATGAACCTCTGTTCTTCAGAGTGGTAGTCTTTAAGGGGTTGAATAATTGTGTCAATGAAGAATTCACAAAAGAAACATTTACTACTGTATTACAAAACCAATTGATGTCATTTTAGTTGCATATGGTTCTTTAAAAAGTCCTTGTAGGATTTCATTCTGAATACAATTACAAATGTACACTAAATTCCCTAAAACCCTTTACAGCATTGGGGGTTGAATAATTTTGAACACAACTGTATATGTAATTTTAATAGAGGTGACTGCTTAAGGTTGTTTTTTATTTTTCTATAAACAGTTGATACTTATTTTATCTGTCTACACATGGACTCTTGTTACTTTGGGTTATTAATTGTAAAATTACCCGATAATTTTGCTGTTCATTTTGTCATTGCCGAGCCACAACATCAAGATTTTGAGTCATTACAATGAACTAATGGACACTAAAGAAAGTTTTTCCCACACCATTTTTATTTTTTTATTGATTAAAGACAACAATGCTCACATTTTGAGAAATGTATTTGGAAAAATTAACTTTCAGAAGCATTATTATTATTACCTGTAATGATTAGGTACATAAAAGTCTATCTTTTTTTATTTTTATTTATTTGAATTTAATCTAAAACATCTGCTGTAAACTAATGCTAAGCCAATAACTAGGTGTCCTTATTTACTGGAAGTATTTAAACAAAACATGTTTTCCATTGACTTTAAATCCTCCAGAACTTCCTGTTTAATGGAAAAAAAACCAACAAACTGTTTTATCATTTGGCAATTTGATATAAGCTTCTTGTCATTTACTCTGGTCAGGATTAAAATGTGTTAGAGGCCCAATAACAGCCTTAATTATTGGCAACATTGTCTCCCACATGTAAACGCTTCAAGCCTGAAAGCCTTATTGTAGGGTTCAATAAATATTTATGTATTATTATCCTTTATGTGTTAATTATTATATTATTTTTTATCAGTTATTATAGTTTTAATAATAATTAATATTTATTTGTCATAACATGTAAAACACCCAACCTAACAAGCTCATACAGATTGTTTAGGATTCTCTTTCAGTGTACGGATTTCTCGTGATTAAAAAAAGAAGTAAATCCTAACTCTAATTTCTGATATTCAGGGTATAGGTACAAGTAACAAGAACACCACTACCTTTGTGCACATCTTAAAATAACCAATGATGTATAGAAAATAATATCTCTTCCATCCCAAAATATCCTGTCATTAGGGGGTGCTAGTCAACAACAGCAGGTTATTAAAGAAGAGATAAACATATATATGGTGGGCACATTTTCCAGTAGTCAATCAAGTGAAAATGTGTTGAGTTGAAAATATATATTATGTGCTAACATGCTAGCAGGGATATTCAGAGAGAGGAGAAAAGCAGGAGAACGACTGGAGAAGTGAAAATTCTAGGTCAAAATAGCCAAACCAGAAAAATTCTCCCATTTATCTCACTTTCCAAATCGGCTATTTTGACCTAGAATTTTCCATTCTCCAGTCATTCTCCTGCTTTTCACCGCTCTCTGAATAACCCTGTAAATTGCAAAAGTTGACTACTAAGAGAAAGAATATTGTAAATATTATGAAAATAGTATATGTTAAATTTGCTTCATATTTCTCATTCAGAAGATTATTTTTTCCCAACATAAAAAAAAATCATGAAGAGAAGCTGTCCAGGTAATCCATAAAGTCCATAGAAAACATGTATGAATTCTGTGATGGAAAGAGGAACTATTGACTAGACCTTTGTCCTCATAGCAACAGACAGTAGGCTTTTAATTTTTCACAAATAACTGCATGCTGTAGGGAACTCTGTTGAGGACATATGTTGATGGGCTCAGCTTATTGTATTATTTACAATAAAATATTATGAATTTATAGAGGTGCTTCAATATGAGTTTAATTTGGGTTGCTCTTCAAGTACTTTTAGGCTGGCGGCACACGAGCGCATTTGGTGCTTGCGTGCGCCCGCGCTTCCCTGCGTCCGTGCCGTTTTGACAGGGAGGGCCAAACACCGGACGTGAAAAAGCCCTCCCTGTCAAAAAACTAAACGGATGCTGACAGGGATACAATGCGATCCTCCATAGGAGGATCGCGCTTTGTACGCTGAGCGCACAGAGTGGAAGGAACGCCCACTTTCACGGACGTTCCTTCCTCTCTCTCTGTTAACGCTCGTGTGCCGCCAGCCTTAAGGGTTTTTCAGAAAGCCCCGAAATTTCAGTGCTTTCTCGTTCAGCGCACTTCGGTCAGCATCAGCGATACAATTTTGACGACCCTGCGGTGAATTCACTATTCGACCGCACGGTCCTCGAAGTGCACCAAACATGGAACCGCTGAAGACTGCCGAACGCCACCGAACTGCAGAGAAAACCCCCTGAACTGTGCTATTCTTCTAAAAGGTGTTTAAACCAATAAAAATGCATGACAATGTCTGTGAATAATAAAAAAGGTCCTATAAAAAAATTAGTAAAATGGTCTGTTTCTGAGTAAAAAAAAAACACCTTTAAAATAAAAATTGGGAATTAAAAATTTCAGCTAAAAAAATACAACAAAATGTTCCAAAAAATAAATAAAACGGTTTGCTGAAAATGAAAAGAATAAACGGTTGAATAAAAAATAAAATGATAATATTTCTGTACATTGAAATTATGGGATTCACCTGTTTACACTTGTCGATCTGAACCACTGAAAGTTAGGGCATGTCACAGACACTTTGGTGCAGTTCAGCGCTCTCTGAATAGATTAATCGTTACCTCTCTATGGGACAATTTAGCTGACACCGAAGATGACTGATCTGTGGCGAACTGCACTGTATTTTGCTGTCAATTCACCAGTATTCAGTGAATTGACAGCTTCAAGAATAGACAAACTGCTACAAAATTGCACCGTACGGTGAAATTCACCCTTCGGTGCAATTCGGTTGCAAGTTCGTCGCTTACTGAATAACCCATTTAGGGTGATCTCTGGGGCATCAATTAGTAATATATCCAGAGACAACGCTAGAATAGGCAAAATAGGTAGATGCCTAAGAAGATCTCAACAACAGAGACCCCACAGGATGGGATTTGTGTAGAATATCAGTTTGATGTCATTCATGTGCATACTTGTATTCCAATCAAATAAAATGCTACATTTACATACCTCTATTTACCAAGAGATGTTGGGAAAGCTTCATTAGTTATGTTTATTGGGTGAATGTCTGTATTTTCTTGAATAACTGGAATGTCCTCATGTTTGAGCCTTTCTAAGGTCTCTTGGACCAAGCCTGGTTTGGATATGAATTCCTGTGAAGTGATATACTCCACATTGCAATGTATGTGGACATCAAATATTCATGTAATGGCTGTGGCCACCAATAGCTGTCACTAAAGGGCAAAATATTCTCCTCCCTTTGTCTCACAAGACAAATTGTCGGTGGAATTCCATGTGCTTTTGGCAGGACGTGACATAATAAGCCAGCTACCCCCTCCCAGGAAAGTCACTTTCCATTCAAGAGTTACTCTCAGGGTTATTCAAAGAGAATTGAAAAGTCACCGCACGTTCGGTGACTTTTCATTCTCTTCAATTCGGTGCGATTTGGCGATCCCATTTCGGCGACCCTGCGGTGTATTCAGCAAGCACCACAGGGCCGCCGTAATGCAGAGAAAAGCCGATGCAAACACTCGCCGCAAAAACCGGGTAACGCACACCGAAACCCGCAAAAACATCTGGGTTAATCACGCCAAACACGCCGGAGAAACCCGAGCAGCCACAGATCACAGCGCAGAGCAGCCGCCGGAAAACCCAACACCGCAGACGAATGGAGTGAATCAAAACACAGTACGCTTGAATGTTTGAAAAGTGAAACGCTGTTTGCAAAGAATCTACACAACGAAAATGTCTGAAATTTACATATAAGATCCAATGAATGATAATAAAAAGGGCAGTTACAGAAAAAAACCTATTTAAAAAAAACAGAAAAAAGAATTCTCAAAAAATCCATAAAAATGCCTAAACGATCCTAAATTTTTTTATAAATAAAGAGACTTTTTACTGCAGAATATTATAATAAACGGTTTATTAGATATTGGATTGAAACGGGAATATTTTTAACATTGAAGCCTATGGGATTCGCCTGAATAAACCTGTCGAATGAAACCACCGAACAGCAGGGCAATTCGGCAACTTTTCACTGCTGATTTTTGTTCTCTGAATAGATGAAGCATTGCTTCTCTATGGGGATTTCACTGCCCTCGAACAGGCAACGAACAGGCACTGTATGTGCAGGCAATTCGCCAGGATTTGGTGAACTGCCTGCTCTCTGGATAGCCGCATGGCCAGGAAAGGTAACCGTACACTGAATTTCACTGTTCGGTTACCTTTCTCAAGCAATTCGGATCTCTTTGAATTACCCTGTAGGACCCATCCTGGTGGGTGGAAACAAGACTGTAGACCAATTTCCTAATGATTTAACTAGGAAGGCCAGAAAATTGACTTTCTCTTGTGGATTGGCTGTTGTCCTGAACACTGGGCCATGTAGATCATGCGGCATGCAAGTCTACTCAGATGGGTTACGATGACTGTAGAAGTCATCTAAATATGAATTTCAATCATCTAAGCTGTAATTTTCCGGCAGTGTTAACTAACTTACATGCAATGCTAGTTATTGCAATGCAATGCATGCAAGTGATAGTTACTGGTAATCGATATATAATCAATAACATTGGGTTCTCTTTTTAATGGGTAACTGATAGTTACTGCCAGCTTATAGCATGGATTCTCATGTAAAAGGGTGACTGACTTAATTGTGTTGTCGCTTTTAACCCCTTAGTGACCGGGCAGTTTTACACAAATCCGTCCTTTAGTGACCGCTGCTGTTTTTACGTTTCTGCGCTGTTAGTGTTTAGGACAAATTTTCCTCTTACTCGTTTATGCAACCCACACATATTTTACACTGTTTTTCTTGTCATTAAATGGACTTTATAAAGATACCATTTTTTTCATCATTTCATATAATTTACTATAAAAAACATTGTGAAATATGCCCAAAAAAATTAAAAAACACCACTTTTTCGAACTTTGACCCCCAAAATTTCTTATGTATCAACAACCTTCAAAAAAAATTAATTCCTCAGTAGTTTCTAAATTTAGTTCTGAGTTTAGCAATACCCAATGTTTACATATTCCTCGCTTTTTTCCTTATTTTATGCAACAATAAGTGCAAGTAGCACTTTGCCATTTCCAAAGAGTTTATTTTCAAAACTAGTGCTAGTGACATTGTAACACTGATATCTGTCACTAATTCCTGAATAACCCTCCACATATACATATTTTTTTAAAGTACACAAATCAAGGTATTAAACTTGGGGTATTTTGACTCTTTCCATGCAAACCATTTTACCACAAATCTATGCCAAAGTTTGAGAAAAAAAAAGTTTTGGTGATTTTTTTTTTGAACGCAATTTAAGAATACATGTACTGTGAACTTTAAGGTTTACTGCCAAAAAAAAACCCCAAAATATGTTCAGCAACATCTTCTGAGTAAATTGATACCACCCATGTATAGGTATGTCAGGTCATTTGGGGGCAAATAGGCCTTATTTGGGGGGTGCGCATTTCAGTTTTCCAACTTGGAATTTTCACATTTCGTCATCATGCACCCATGTCCTATTTGGGACATTTTTGAAGCCGGCCAAAGTAATTTACCCCCATCAAACCATATATTTTTAGAAAGGGCACACCCTAGGGTACTTCAAAGAGTTGTATTTTAACACTTTCCATGCACTAGCTCTATGTCAAACTTTCGGGTAGTCACTTTTTGGGTTATTTTTTCACACACATTGTACTTTAGGCATGAATTGTCAAATCCAGTTATGGGTTACTGCCAAAAAACACCCCAAAATATGTTCAGCAACATCTTCTGAGTAAAGTGATACCACCCATATATAGATTTGTTCTGTTGTTTTTGGGGTGCTACGCCAATCTTTTGACATGTGCTTGTCAATTTTCTAATTTGACATACAGTATCTTCTTTGCTTATCTTCTTTTTAGGGGCCTTTTTACATACCCCAATTTTATGAACGTGCATATATTTGGTAAGCTAACACCACAAAGTATTGTAAATGGAGTGTTTTTATGCCATGGATGCAACCGTTTGCTCCAAACAAATTGGATACTGTTTGGTGGTCATTTTTCATTTTCACACCCACATCAGTTTTGGACTGTGATTTAGGAGACACTGTTGTTTGTTACTGCATGAAAACTCTCCAGGTTGTTTTCTGCAAGGTCTCCTGAGTACACCCATGCCCCCCATGCATAGGTTTGCCAGGATTTTGGGAAGGTTCAAATACAATTTTTATGACTTTGTCATTGGAGTTGAAATTGAGATTATTTCTTCAGCTAGGCCTATCTTTGGTTTTGGGTCTACCGCATACCCCAGTTTGAATTATTGCCAGAAAATTGTTTAGATTTGTTATGTTGACACCCCAAGGTATTGCATATGGAGTGCTTTGATGCCATGGATGCAACGGTTTTAGCCCAAAACATCTGAGAAGGTGTGTGGCGGTAATTTTTCAATTTTCAGATTTTTACGCCCACATTAGATTTGGACTGTGATTTAGGAGACACTGTTGTTTGTTACTGCATGAAAACTCTCCAGGTTGTTTTCTGCAAGGTCTCCTGAGTACACCCATGCCCCCCGAGCATAGGTTTGCCAGGATTTTGGGAAGGTTCAAATACAATTTTTATGACTTTGTCATTGGAGTTGAAATTGAGTTTATTTCTTCAGCTAGGCCTATCTTTGGTTTTGGGTCTACCGCATACCCCAGTTTGAATTATTTCCAGAAAATTGTTTATATTTGTTATGTTGACACCCCAAGGTATTGCATATGGAGTGCTTTGATGCCATGGATGCAACGGTTTTAGCCCAAAACATCTGAGAAGGTGTGTGGCGGTAATTTTTCAATTTTCAGATTTTTACGCCCACATTAGATTTGGACTGTGATTTAGGAGACACTGTTGTTTGTTACTGCATGAAAACTCTCCAGGTTGTTTTCTGCAAGATCTCCTGAGTACACCCATGCCCCCCGAGCATAGGTTTGCCAGGATTTTGGGAAGGTTCAAATACAATTTTTATGACTTTGTCATTGGAGTTGAAATTGAGTTTATTTCTTCAGCTAGGCCTATCTTTGGTTTTGGGTCTACCGCATACCCCAGTTTGAATTATTTCCAGAAAATTGTTTATATTTGTTATGTTGACACCCCAAGGTATTGCATATGGAGTGCTTTGATGCCATGGATGCAACGGTTTTAGCCCAAAACATTTGAGAAGGTGTGTGGGGGTAATTTTTCAATTTTCAGATTTTTACGCCCACATTAGATTTGGACTGTGATTTAGGAGACACTGTTGTTTGTTACTGCATGAAAACTCTCCAGGTTGTTTTCTGCAAGGTCTCCTGAGTACACCCATGCCCCCCATGCATAGGTGTGCAAAGATTTTGGCAAAATACAGCACCAATTGTAGAACATAAAAATGTAGGAATAAAATGTAAAAGTCTGGTGCAGTAAAAGAAAAAAAAAACTAAACTGAACTAACTAACTAGACTGTAAGAAAAAAAAGAAAGGAAAAAAAAAATCACAGATCACGCACAGTGTGATATATCTTGAAACAGTCCCCAAGACACAGACCGGGTTGTCCAGGGCATTCTGGGCAGTAAAAGATTGTGTCTCTCCTCTGCCCCCTCTTGAAACACACCCTGCATCTTTTTTGGGGTTTCTGTTTGCCCTCAGTAGGGGGGATTTTATAAATAAAATGTGTAGCCCCAACTCTGTCCCCCACCACCGCCCGGGGAGCATGTGCATCCTGGTACAAAAACCCCGAAATGACCTGGAGCTGAAACTGTAAAAAGGACAGCGTCACTCCGGGGTTTGCCTTTTTGCAGAGCAAAAAGGCATTGTGGGTTGCAATTTGCATCAGGTAAATTGCAACCTTTTTGTACCAGGCCCTTGACTTCCGCATAATCTGGTAGGGCTGGAGCCTGTTATAGACTTTGATGCACACTGGCTTCCTGATGCGCTCAGCTCTGCCACGTACAGAGACCTCCACAGACCTCTCAGTGTGGATGGTGGATAGAAGGTATACTCCTTCTTGTCTCTGTACTTGACCGCCAACAGCTCCTCTTGGCGCAGAGCTGAGGTCTCCCCCCTTTTTAACCGGGTGCGGACAAGCTGTGCTGGGAAACCTACGCGGTTCTTGCGAACAGTACCGCATGCTGCTGTATCAAAACAATACAGCAGCTTGAACAAAGGGACACTCGTATAAAAATTATCAACATACAAGTGGTACCCTTTGTTCATCAGGGGAAAAAGTAGGTCCCACACAATCTTGCCACTGGTTCCCATGTGTTCTGGGCAACCTGGAGGGTCAAGGCTACTATCCTTTCCCTCGTACACCCGGAAGGCCTGAGTATACCCACTCTCGCTGTCACAGAGCTTATACACCTTCACTCCATACCTGGAGCGTTTGGAAGGAATATACTGCTTGAATCCCAGCCTTCCCTTGTATTTCATTAGGGATTCATCCACGCAGATATTCCTTCCAGGTGTATAAGCCTCTGCAAACCTGGCGGCGAAGTGGGTAATCAGGGGGCGGATTTTATACAGCCTGTCAAACTAGGGATGCTCTCTAGGAGGGCACAGGCTGTTGTCACTGAAGTGCATGAAACGCAAAATGTTTTCATACCTTCTACGTGACATTGATTGGGGGTAAATGGGGGTAGAGCAGATGGGGCTACTGCTCCAGTAGGAGCGAATTGAGGGCTTCTTTATGATGCCCATCAGCATAGTAAGTGCCCAGAATTTCAGAAATTCTGGCACATCTAGCGGGGTCCATTGCTGCCTTGCCAAGTAGGAGTCTGGCTTCGCAGCACAATGCTGATGAGCATACAGATTTGATTGGGCAACAATGTGGCCCAACAAATCATCCCCCATAAACACCTGCAAAAACTGTGTGGTGGTAAATCCTGCAACATCAATATTGATGCCAGAATTTGCCGTGAAAGGAGGGATATCTGGCCTCTGGCGATGAGGCACTACCCACTCCTCAGCTGGAGCTGTGCGTCTCCTGCTGGCAGGTGGTGGCCCAGGATCTGCATCTGAAACATCACTAGGAGATACATCAGCCAGCATAGATGATGTATTTAGCGAGGTCTCTGAGCAGGTAGCGGGGTCAAAATCTGGGTCTGAGTCCGACGCAGATGCCTCAGATTCTGACGCCAGGATGGCATATGCCTCCTCGGCGCTGTACACCCTCTCAGACATTATATATAACAGATTATAAAATTTTATAATTATTATATATATAAGCGGATTATTGGTTCTTAGAAGAACCGTTGGGTTTCACAAGAAAATACAAATAAACACCTAAATCTCTCTAAATCCCTCTAAACCTGCCTTAATTGTTCTAAATCTCCCTAAAATCTCTCTAAATCTGCCTCAATTTTTCTAATCTCACTAAATCTAAGTAAAATCTCTAACCTGTCAAATCTGATCTCTCTCTCTCGCTCACCAAAACACAAGTGAGGCAAGGGAGGGAGAATCACAGAGGTCACGGCCAATATTTACAAAATATTGACCTGACCTGACAAATTAGAAATTTTATTTAGATTTTTTATAACTTCTGATTGGATGTTGCCAGCCTGCCTCTCTGATGAGGCAGGCTAGGAACATCCCACACAGTCCCAAGATGACCCTGCCCTTAGAAGGGCAGCGCCATCTTGGCTGTCACATTTATTTTATTTTATTCATTTTTATACATTTATTTTTCTTTTTTTACACTTTTTTACACTTTTTTTAGTCTGCTGGGTGCCTTGATCCCTCGAGGCACCCAGCAGAGCACCTGATCACTCATGTGATCTTTTTTGTACTGAGTGCCACGATACCTCGTGGCACTCAGTACTTCCTGCTGCTTCCGGAAGTGATCGCTCTGGGGGAGCGATCACTGAGCGGACCGGCGGCAGGTAAACATATTGCAAGGATGCCTCGATGTCGAGGCATCCCTGCAATATACTCAGAGCAGCTGGAAGCGATACCGATTGCTTCCAACGCTCTGTAGAAGTGCAGGGCACCTTTCCAGTCAAACCGGATGTTGATCGCTCCCGGGGAGCGATCACAAGGGGCCCCGGCACTTCTGTCTGCCATTGCACGGATGCCTGGACTCCCAGGCAGGGTGCAATGGCCCTCGAGCTGCTGGAAGCGATCCGATCGCTTCCAGCGCTCTCTAGAAGTGAGGGGCACCTTTCCGGTCAAACCGGATGTTGATCGCTCCCGGGGAGCGATCACAAGGTGCCCCGGCACTTCTATCCGCCATTGCATGGATGCCTGGACTCCCAGGCAGCCTGCAATGGCGTTTGAGCTGCTGGAAGCGATCCGATCGCTTCCAGCGCTCAAAAGACCGCAGGACGTACCATGTACGTCAGCGGGTCTAAAAGAGACCCGCGGCCGTGACGTACATGGTACGTCCGCGGTCTCTCTTTATTTCTCTTTATTGTTTCCTTTTATTATCTTTCTGTTAACCATTATTGGTCTTTGTTAAGTAAAATTGATTATACCCATCACTCTGTGTGTTTCCTCACTTGTTATGCTACATCCTATGCTATTGGCTGGTATACCTTTGAAATATCATAGTTTTCACAACAATAGAAACATAGAAACATAGAAAGTGTCGGCACATAAGAACCTTTCGGCCCATCTAGTCTGCCCAATTACATGGATACTTTACCTGGATTTATCTTTTGTTTAGGATAGCCTTATGCCTATCCCATGCCTGCTTAACCCTTTCGCTGCTGAGCCTTTTCACACCTCTGTGCTGAGCTCATTTTTACCGGTTTCGCTCATCATGTTTAAACGCGTTTTGAAGCCTTATTTTAGTATATGACCCAGACATATTATATATCGTTCTTTCCGGGAGACTAGGCAGATTCATAATATATCATTATTATATGTATGCGTTATGTCCTGTCTGTATATTATAACAAAATATGCAATAAAATTTGAATTGTGTAAATGTAAAGTGTTTTTTTTTCACATTTTAACATGCGAGCGTTTGCGGTTATATTTTCTATGGGTGGCGCTTGTTAAAAAAATTAGAAACGGGGAATCTTTACTTTATTCTGGGGAAAATTACATGTTTTTTAGCAAACGCCCCCCACAGAAAAAATCATTAGTGCAGCATCATTGTTCACATTATAATTGAAATGGGAACAATATTGCTGCACTAATAAAACCAAAAAAAAACAAAAAAAAGTTTTTTTATTTTTTTTACATTTTTTTATTTTTTATTTTTTTAATTTTATTTTTAATTATTTTTTTACAGGTTACATGGTGATGTTTGGTATCATTGGAAAGGGCATTCTCTGGCCGTTCCAGTGATATCAAACATTAACCCATAGCTGTCATTGGAACCCCCTATCTCCACCAGAGGTGGCAGCAAGGGGTTAATTGTGAAACTGGCGCCACCGCGCTATGCACGATGGCGCCAGTCGTTAGGGGGATATCCCGGAAGCTTGGCCAACATCCAAGATGTCGGCCAGCTCCGGGAGGGGACTGCGATACGGCGCATGTTAGCGCCATATCGCGATCCAGCCCCCGAAGGCTGTGCCGCAGGCTGTGCCCTTCCAAGCGGTACCTGTCTTCAGCCGATGGCCCGCACGGATGGGGAGGGGGAGAGGTCCGAAGGACCTCCCCCCCTCCCCTTCAGGCACCTTCCCTGCAATGGCGGGGGGGTGCCTGAAATAGATGCGCGATGACATCTATCATGCCCGCTGGGGTCCCCGAGGTTGGGCTGACATCGAATCCCGGACGATCGCCGCTGCAAAGTGAGGACGCTCAGTGAGGACGCCCCTCCGCAGCCAAGTAGCCATGCGGCAGGACGCGCTGAGCGCGTCCTCCGGATGGAAAGGGTTAAATTCAATCACTGTTTTGGCCTCTACCACTTCTACTGGAAGGCTGTTCCATGTATCCACCACCCTCTCAGTAAAATAATGCTTCCTGATGTTACTTTTAAACCTTTGCCCCTCTAATCTAAGACTATGTCCTCTTGTTTTGCTACTTTGTTTCCTTTTAAATATACCCCCTTCCTCTACCTTGTGGATTCCCTTTACGTATTTAAATGTTTCTATCATATCTCCTCTGTCTCGTCTTTTTTCCAAGCTATACATGTTAAGATCATTAAGTCTTTCCTGGTAACTTTTCTCCTTCAAGCCGTACACCATTTTAGTAGCCCTTCTCTGAACTCTCTCTAAGATGTCTATATCCTTCTGGAGATACGGTCTCCAGTACTGCACACAGTACTCCAAGTGAGGTCTCACCAGTGCTCTGTACAGTGGCATGAGCACTTCCCTTTTCCTACTGCTAATACCTCTCCCTACACAACCAAGCATTCTGCTAGCATTTCCTGCTGCTCTATTACATTGACTACTTACCCTTAGATCCTCTGAAATAATAACCCCTAAATCCCTTTCCTCAGATGTTGAGGCTAGGACTGTATCATATATTCTATATTCAGTCCTTGGGTTTTTACGCCCCAGGTGCATTATCTTGCACTTATCCACATTAAGACTCAATTGCCACAGCTCCAACCATTTTTTTAGTTTACCAAATCTCTGAAGATATCTGTGGAAGTGCAATATTCACATTAGGTCATTATGATCCATAGACATACAGGGTTATTCGGAGAGCGTGAAAAGCAGGAGAATGACTGGAGAATGGAACATTGTAGGTCAAAATAGCCAATTTGGAAAGTGAGATGAATGAAGAGAATTTTTCTGGTTTGGATATTTTGACCTAGAATTTTCCATTCTCCAGTCATTCTCCTGCTTTTCACCTCTTTTGAATAACCCTGATAGTTTTACCAATAATCAACCTCAACTATGTTGTTCTGACCCTGTCCCTGTTGCTGAAATGTGGTTTCAGCACCAAGGACAATACCGCCTGAACATAGAAAAAAGAAAAGAAAACGTCGCCAGATGATGCATGGAGAAAAAAAAACCGTCCCTGGTGCTGGAATGGGGTTTCAGCACAAACGTAGTCGGACAGAAGAAAAGAAAAAACAACGCGTTCGGCCAGGAAAAAAACCTATGGGGGTTATTCAGAAAGCTCCGAAATGTCTCTAGTTTCCCACACTTCCCTGCACTTCGGGGAATCAAATCATACCAATCATCAACCTCAACTTTGTTATTCTTGGCCACCAACACGAAGGAATAAAGAGTCTGTTTACAAACGGCCGAGTCGACATTGAATTATTGAGTCAGCTGAGTTGTACTAACTCAGTGTTGACTCAAATGTTAGTGAACAGACTCTCAATCTCTGCAGTGAACACATTTAGAGGTGACACCTGACTCCCAGGTGGCTCTCGTTGCCCATCCCATTCTGAAGCCAAAACCATTGCAGTGAACAGGACATAAAACATTACCAGCAGATGCATTCCTCAATTATGCACAATATTATTAACAGAGATACAAATATTTAGAGTTTTCAGCCATTAATATGTTTATATGAACCTGTGCATCATTCGGAATAATAATCGAAGCTTCCCTGCAAGCAGATTGGTTAGTCAGTGTTATTATTAAGCCTGTGAGTTGGTGTATAACATAATCAGCAATTTAGTTTGTCTAAACAGAAATCTTATAAATACTACTACGGCTACTGCCACCTGCATAAATAAAGACACAGCTTTTCATTAAGCAAGTCTCATTTTATTTTCTGCACATCCATCTTAATCACTACATACAGCATTCCCGAAAATACATTATTCCCATTTTGTTTATTCCTTTGATTTAATACTTTCAAACTAATGTTAACTGAGCCTTGTAGATTTATACGGCCTTAATGGGCTAGATTAAAGAAAACATTGAAGGCTACCACAGGTCAACTCCGAACCTCACAATAAATGTGTACTGCAATTCAAGGAATATATGGTAAACACAGCCAGGCTAAACATTTGTTGGGCCATAGGCAAACTAAATTTGTGGGTTTCCATCCCCACCGAATTCTCTGTATATATATGCGCCTTCATACTCATTACATATTCACACTCATATACAGGGCCGGATTTGCATCTCAGGAGCCTGTAGGCACAGAAATGTGGAGCGCGCCCCCCCCCCCCCCCCAAAACAAAAGAAAGAAACATGCCAAAATGACTTTATAAATTTTGGTTTGGAGGAAAACAAAAAAAATAAAGAAAAAACATTTTAAAAAACTGAAACAGTTTTTCTCTGCGCTCAAATCAAAAGAAGGGGCGGAATCTGTCGCCTAGGTTGAGTTAGTGCAGCGGCATTGTTTGTTTTTACATATTACATGGTCATGTTTGGTATCATTGCAATGAGTAGACCAGACTCTGACCTTTCCAACGAGACCTCAAACTTGTGCGGTGTACAATTCTGAGAAGCACGTTTCCAAAGTCCCCCCCCCCATCTCTCCTCACTGCAGTGCCACGGTCTAGATTGTTGATGAAACAATGCCTTGCATCATCAGCTCCACACTTGCTGGCAGTGTGAGAAATGAGAAGCTGAGTTAGCACAGCATTACTGTTCATTTTGTAATTGTAAAGTGAATAATAGTGCTGTGTTAGAAAAAAAATAGAAAAATATTATTTTATTTGTTATTTTTACATAACTCTAACCTGGTTATATTTGGTATCACTGGAAAGGCCTTTATGTCCTTTTTTTTAGGGTGTCACCCTAGGGGGTGGTGTCACCTGGTGCGAGCCACCCCGCCCCCTTGTGACGCCACTGGACGACGGACAATCACAGGTTTGCACAAGTATCGACCTAGTGGACGGCCAGCCTCAAGCACCCATAAACACACTTACATGTTTACTGACTCAGAGAATTATATACTCACATGTCTACAAGCACTTTGATACTAGCATGTATGCATGCATACACACCCATATACAATGACATGTACAGTTGTGTTCAAAATTATTCAACCCCCAATGCTGTAAAGGGTTTTAGGGAATTTAGTGTACATTTGTAATTGTATTCAGAATGAAATCCTACAAGGACTTTTTAAAGAACCATATGCAACTAAAATTACATCAATTGGTTTTGTAATACAGTAGTAAATGTTTCTTTTGTGAATTCTTCATTGACACAATTATTCAACACCTTAAAGACTACCACTCTGAAGAACAGAGGTTCATTCAAGTGTTTTCAATCAGGTATTGAAAACACCTGTGGATGTCACGGAGCAGCAATAAAGCATAATAAGCACCAATTAGGAAGCTTTAAAATGACTGTGATACTCAGCTCCTTCTAGACATTTACTGGTGTGGTTACAAACATGGTGAAGTCAAGAGAAACTGTTGAAGCGCTACCTGGTCGTGGCAGAAAGAAGATGCTGACTTCGACTGCTGTGCGCTACCTGAAGCGTAGAGTGGAGAAAAGTCCCCGTGTGACTGCTGAGGAACTGAGAAAAGATTTGTCAGATGTGTGTACTGAAGTTTCAGCTCAGACAATACGGCGCACACTGCGTAATGAAGGCCTCCATGCCAGAACTCCCAGGTGCACCCCCTTGCTGTCTCCATAGAATAAGAAGAGTCGACTGCAGTATGCCAAAAGTCATGTGGACAAACCACAGAAGTTTTGGGATAGTGTTCTGTGGACTGATGAAACAAAATTAGAACTGTTTGGGCCCATGGATCAACGCTATGTTTGGAGGAGGAAGAACAAGGCCTATGAAGAAAAGAACACCTTGCCTACTGTGAAGCATGGCGGGGAGTCAATCATGCTTTGGGGCTGTTTTGCTTCTGCAGGTACAGGGAAGCTTCAGCGTGTGCAAGGTACCATGAATTCTCTTCAGTACCAGGAGATATTGGATGACAATGTGATGCAGTCCGTCACAAACCTGAGGCTTGCGAGACATTGGACCTTTCAACAGGACAATGATCCCAAGCATACCTCCAAGTCCACTAGAGCATGGTTGCAGATTAAAGGCTGGAACATTTTGGAGTGGCCATCGCAGTCACCTGACTTAAATCCGATTGAGAACCTCTGGTGGGACTTAAAGAAAGCAGTTGCAGTGCGCAAGCCTAAGAATGTGACTGAACTGGAGGCTTTTGCCCATGACGAATGGTCGAAAATACCCGTAGATCGCTGCAAGACACTTGTGTCAAGCTATGCTTCACGTTTAAAAGCTGTTATAACTGTAAAAGGATGCTGTACTAAGTACTAAGATTGAATGTCACTTGGGTGTTGAATAATAACTGATAATGATGTGAGCACAGAAAAGACATTTGTGGTTATTTCATTATAAATGTTATGTTATATTTGTCTGACCTACACGTGCCTCTTTGATTTAATTGTAAGCAAGATGACTGAATGATCAAAATCAATGTCAAACTGGCCAAAACACTCAATTTCAGTGGGGGTTGAATAATTTTGAACACAACTGTACATATACACACACCACAATAAATGTTAGCATCATAGGCGTGCGCACGGGGTGTGCCGGGTGTGCCTAGGCACACCCTAATGCCGGCCCGCGGCACATTCTGGGTCCAGGCTGGCCGCATCCGATGGATAGCCGCCGGGACCCCTCATCTCCGCGGGCCTGGCGGCAGCCTCCGCTTCCCTGGTGGTCCCTGTGGTTCGTGGGGTGCTGCACTGCGATCTGTGCATGGCGCACAGACCGCACAGCACATCCCTCACTGACACGAGCGGCCGGCGATCTCTGATGACCTGTCACCTGACCGCCGGCGCTCTGACACAGTCAGTAAGCGCCGGCGGTCAGATGACAGGTCATCAGCGATCACCGGCCGCTCGTGTCAGTGAGGGATGTGCTGTGCGCCATGTACAGATCGCAGTGCAGCACCCCACGAACCACAGGGACCACCAGGGAAGCGGAGGCTGCCGCCAGGCCCGCGGAGATGAGGGGTCCCGGCGGCTATCCATCAGATGCGGCCAGCCGGGTTCCCCCTCCTCGACCCCCCCCTCTGTGCCACTGGACCACCAATGATACATATTCAACCCCCTCCTGCAAGCACAAAAAACAAACAAAGGTAAGCAGGAGAGGGGGCAATTTTTAGATATCAAAAATATTGTTTAATAGTGTATTCAAAATATTTAAACAGAGTTTTATGGCTGTGGATTCTATGATACACATATACTGCTGAGTTTTATGCCTGTGGATTCTGTGATACACATACACTGCATACTGCTGAGTTTTATTGCTGTGGATTCTCTGATACGCTCATTCACATTGCTTGGTTTTATTGCTGTGGATTCTGTGATACACATATACTGCTGAGTTTTATGCCTGTGGATTCTGTGATACATACTGCTGAGTTTTATGGCTGTGGATTCTATGATACACATATACTGCTGAGTTTTATGGCTGTGGATTCTATGATACACATATACTGCTGAGTTTTATGGCTGTGGATTCTGTGATACACTGTTACACACTGCATACTGCTGAGTTTTATGGCTGTGGATTCTGTGATACACATATACTGCATACTGCTGAGTTTTATGCCTGTGGATTCTGTGATACACATACACTGCATACTGCTGAGTTTTATTGCTGTGGATTCTCTGATACACTCATTCACATTGCTTGGTTTTATTGCTGTGGATTCTGTGATACGCTCATTCACACCGCACATTGCTTGGTTTTATTGCTGTGGATTCTGTGATATGCTCATTCACACTATATACTGCTGAGTTTTATTGCTGTGGATTCTGTGATACGCTCATACATGCTGCACATTGCTGAGTTTTATTGCTGTGGAGCTCTGATACGCTCATACACTCTGTATATTACTGAAGGTGTTATTGCTGCGAATCTCTGATACGCTCATACACACTGTACATTACTGTGAGTTTTATTGTTGTGGTTTCTGGGATATGCTCATTCACACTGCACATTAATGTGGGCTTTATTGCTACATACCCCCAGGGTGTAGGGAGGAGGATATATAGTTATGTATGTGAACGTATGGCTGTGTGTATAAATGCATGTATCTGTCTTTAAACAGGCTGCTTTGCGTAAAATTCTGCACCTGTTTCCTTGTCCGGTGTTGCCCCCTTGTCTTGTACCATAAAGGATTGTATTGTGCACAGAAATCACCACAATATCTGCTGCCTGCACTCCACAAAAAGAATTACAGCGAGCGTCTTGGCAGCATCGTGAGGTACAGGTAGGAGACTGTATTGGTACAAGTCAGCAAGAGGTTAAATGGGCCACTATACTCAAATTTCACTCCCTTTTTAACATTTAACCACTTTGCTGCTGACGACGTGCTGAGCGCATCCTCTGGTTTCATGTTTGTGTGTAGAGGATGTACTCGGCACGTCGTTGAAGTCCTTGTGAGATCCAGCAGGTCGACATAGTGATTCCCAGAGTGAGACTGAGGGACTTTTTCTCCCAGTCTCCCTCTGCTCCTGGCGGCGAGAGGAGGCGAATGGAGCAGTCGTTCTTTTTGCGGGATGAGAGGTGAGTATCTGATTTTTGGGGGGGGGGTTCAGCTGTTGCTGACTGATTCTGCAGAAGTGGAATCCATTAGCACCAGGTCCTGGTTGTGAGTAAATGTTCAGTAACCGCAACCGGACGGTAATCAGCGCTAGTAGATTGTAATGCTAATGCTAATTAACACTTTCCACTCCCCATGTTAAGTATAGGGAGCTGAAAAGTGCAAGATTCCAAACGGTAACTGGTTTTCTAACAGATTAGCTTTTGGATTTTAATATGGTGCGCCCGCGCTAACTAACAATCTTTTGGATGAAAAAATGTGGTAAAATAAATTTACACGCTGCATGTGATCAAAATCCAAATTTAAATTTTTTGATCTAGCATTTTGAGGTGACATGATGTATACCGGGGTCATTGGTCCTCTAGCTCATTTGGAACTATATCTCCTATGTTGCTCGGCCAATAATTAAGATAGATGAGACTC
This sequence comes from Leptobrachium leishanense, assembly GCA_009667805.1. NCBI lineage: Eukaryota > Metazoa > Chordata > Amphibia > Anura > Megophryidae > Leptobrachium > Leptobrachium leishanense. The sequence goes on from CM019063.1 coordinate 468,023,233, forward strand.
ATTGGAAATGTAGTTTCAAAACGTCTGGGTATCGAAGGTTGCTTAACCCCTGAAGCATACACATAGTAATGGTGTGTGTGTCGTTATATGTATGTATGTATGTGTATATATATATATATATATTTATATTTGAGCTTTTGGGTGCACACCCTAATGCAATAGGCTGCGCACGCCTATGGTTAGCATACATTTTTTAAATCTTTTACTGACCATTTTTCCTGTCACTAAAATGACTCTCCAGACTGCTTGGAATACAGTTATTGTGAAATACATCTGTTTTTTGTCTAACTATATTACAAAATGGCTTGACAAAATTTTAAGCTATCGTTGGCAACTCAGACCCATCTTTACATAGGCCCCTATTACATTGTTCGCACAATTGCGTTCGCACAATTTTTTTTCCGCGCATCGTACAGCGGTATCGCACGAAAATTAACGTGATATTCCAATCCGAACGCATTTTCTCATCCGTCAAAAAATAACGTTCATAAAAACGAAGCGCAAAACGAAGTGTAATGCGCGTGCAGTAACGTTGCGCATGTAAATCTGTGTGCGGACTGTTTTTTTCACGCGATTCAGCCAATCAGAATTAAGAACCTTAATTGACATCAATTTACCTTAATTGACTCACTTAAGTTTTTGCGTCTGTCAAAATAAATCTGAGTATACATGCTGCAGCAATAATAAAATATGCACAAATTCACAATTGTTTTAGTTTGGGTATGTGTAGAATGTGTAACTATACTGTGCTGTATTTTTTTTTCGTGCTGGTGTTTTTCGTTTCGGCCAGAACGTTCAGATTTTTTTCAAAGACGTTAAAATTATGCGCGCAAACGTCGCTCGTAAAAAGTTGCGCATTGATTGAAATACCATCCGCATAACGAATTTACACTCACAATATTAAGTATAGGACGCGCACAGTTCATCACGCTCGCACAAGTCCATCCGCGTTAAACGATAACGCGCAACGTTTGTGCGAACATTGAAATACGACTTTCTATGCGAAGGGTTATGCAACTCGCTCAAATGCGCATTTGCGCACGCAAAACACGCTGCGCGAGGAATGTAATAGGGCCCATGTATTTAAAACGTAATCAATATATTTATGCAGAGTATATGATTGCATGCTGGAGACTAGCCACGACTGCTTAAAGATGTAAATATCAGATTGAACCTTAAAAGACACTGAAGTAAAAAAAGTACGGTTTGATTTCTTATGCCATTTTAAGGTAATATTATAAAGGTAACAATCTGATTTTATTTTGATTGAAGAAACATTTTTAAAAAGGTTTAAAACTTGCATTTCTTCTAGAATACTGCTGTAGTAGCAAATCATCTGAATCTCATAAAAAGGATATGCAGCGTGAGTAAATATAGAAAATTACACACCCACAAAATGTATTAAACTGACATATTTCACACTAACACATAAATCCTGCATGCTCACACATTATCTTTGACAGGTCTGCCTTGGTTGATCAGACGGATGCATATAATGTAACGCCTCCATGTAGGCTGGTGGATCCAGAGAAGAGGCATAGGGGGCATCTGCCCCCCCCACCCCGAGCTGCAAACCCATTGTAGGTGATACAGGGAACATGTGAACATTTTATCTCCTGTATCTCCACTTCCATACAACCTACATGTTTAAATGAGATGTCATTGGAGTCATTGGAGATGCATGGAGGGTGCACAGGGGGCATTTGCTTCTGAACTGCAATCCCATTATAGGAGATACAGATGACCTTTGGAAGTTTGAACCCCTGCATCTCTGGTTCTATGCACCCTACATAGTCAAATGAGGTGTCATGGGAAAGGACAGACAATGTAAAATAAATAAATAGAAAAAATAAAGTGAGAAATTAATTTATATATATATATACAACAAAGTTTATATTTACTTCGGAAAATTAAGTGGCGGGTTCTCCATTTCTGAGAGGTTTTTTTTAACCGATACCCTGTAAAATTTATAAGCACAAAAGGTTTGGATGATAACATGTGGGAAAATACATTTACATGGTGAAAATGGTGAAATACGAATAAATATGTACACTTTTTTTGCAATTGTTTTGATATTGCATTCTGATGTGACATGACATATACACATTGTGATGAAAATTTTGAATCTGTTGACTCGCTGTAAATAATATATACAATTTGCCACAGTCCTACAATAAAGCATAACTTCAAATATGGTTTAAGTGTCATGGGCAAAAAATAGTCAAAATTAGCTCAACTCGTGGAGGTGAAATGGCTGAAATGCGAAGGGGTTAACGTCTATGTATCTAACCTCTGGAATTAAATTAAAGGAATACTCTGCTCATCCTGACTACTATATATTTTTAGAATGAATGAAAATATGGGGCAGATCTAAAAAACAACTTCCCAAATTGGTATGTGTCTCTATGTCCAGGGTCCGATTTACATCTCAGGAGCCAGTAGGCACAGGAATCTGGATCACCCCTAGCCCCCCCCCCAAGCCATACAAATGTACCAGAAGTACCAAAACTACTTTTTAATATTTGTCTTGAAGAAGAAAAAAAAATAATTAAAAAATTTAAAAAAGACGATTTCATATCAAAAGAATGGGCAGAGTCTGTTCACTTAAAATTAAGCAAAAAGGGAGCATGAATGTTAGGACTCAGGGTAACACTAATAGAAGCACAAATAGTAACCGAAACCTAACCGTAATTTCTCAGCCTAACCCTAACTTCTAAACCTAGCTATGGAAACTGATGAACCATTTCGGCCAGAAGCAACCAAAATTCTGGGCATTTAAGCACGGCCGCGGCCGATGGTCTTTTTCAAGACGTTACTTTTAACCACTTCATTTTTTGATGCTGCATTATTTTCTGCAATTTATCAGTAGGATATCAAAACTTGCTTTGGAACAAAAAAAAGAAGGGAGGGACGTGTTCTCTCTTTTTTTTTTTCTTTTTTCATTCTACATCACCTCCACATTTGCTCCTGATGTGGAAAATGAGAAGGTGAGTTAATGCAGTGGCATTGTTTGCTTTGTTTTTTATTTTATTTATTTGTTGTTATATTTTTGGTATCATTGGACAGGTCCAACACAGGAGGAGAGAGATGGGGGAGTAAAGGTAGATTTGGGTGTCATCGGCATAGTGGGGTGATATTCCATAGGAAGAAATGAGGTTGCCCAGAGAGACAGTATAGGCTCAATTTGTTTTGGTTCCTATAATGCCCCTTTAAAAAGGTACTTTTTGGTGGTTTTAAAGTATGCGTCAATATATCCAGACTGCTGAGAGAAGAATTTTAGCAATTTAAAAAACTGAATATACTTTGGTACAAGAAGTTTTTCCTATTATTCAGCAGCCTTCAAGAAACCACCCACAACATCATGGCTGTGTCATCACCCTGGATGTGGAGCGGGGCAAGGGAGAAGCATTGTACAGCGCTACGGAACTTGTTGGCCCTTTATAAATACTTGTAACTGTAACTCTTTATAAACACATGTAACTTTTAACAGAAGGTGTCTGTGAGTGTTGCGTGCATGGAGGATAAGAGGTAGGGAAGGATTTAGATCATGTTACAGACAGAAAGAGGTAAAAAGAAGGCTCTGCTCGAACACAAAAAAGAAACAAATGTCATGTTTTAACGTTTTAACTAAAAGATTAAAAACATACATTATCCAGAAACCCATTGAGATACTTATAGACAATCACAATTGTTCAGTTTTGATTCTTACATCAGTTTTTGGGAGATTGCATTCCTGCATTGGCATTTAATGAGTTAATAAGCAGTAGCATGGTTATGTTATTTAGCATAAATAGCAATTAATAGTAGCTCCGCACATAATAGCCTCACGCAATGCTCATTTCCTTGTTTACATATATTCGTTGCTCAAGATTAAAGGACGCGAGGACGCAATGTAATGAACAATATCATGTGGTTTGAATTTGGATTTTTTTACTCACTACGTACGCTGTTATGCAAGAGATTTCACATTTAAGAAGAAAAAATAATTCTTCCGAATAACAGGAAGTAGTAGATCAGTTCCTTGTTTGCCTGGATATTCTAAACAAAGGATACTATGGTGCAGAGCATCAAGGCAAAGCTCTATCACCTGTTGGGAAGTTAATATTGCGGTTTAAAAGCCCTTCTTCAGATACCTTTGTGGTTTTAATAATTTCATAAATATTTGGATCCCGCTAATGCCGCTAAAATGCTTTAAAAACTTGCCGAGGAAAGGAAGCCGTACGTTTTGCCCTGTCCAAATAACCCAGCCTAAATCACCTTGTATAAATATTTATCCGAAACATAAACTGAAGATAACAGCCTTTAAAAAATATATGCAATTTCCTACAGCCCGCCTATTCATCAGTTTGGTGGGACTTTTTGTCTATATTATTTTTCACATAAAACATTGCTTTTTCATGTTGTAAGTCTTTCTTAATTGAATCTTTCATTGCAAATAATGCAGATTCGATCATTTCTGGAGTTTCCATTAACTGGTGATTTTTAGAAGAGGTGAAAGGACATTGCATATTTTAGACGAACATTGTGGAATCAGAGACTTTTTTTTTATAATTCCAGCTTCTTCTCAGTTCCATTATTGTGCAATTCTTCAGAAATTCGCATCTTAGCGCCTAGTATTTATTGAATTGTTTACCACTTATGCTTTGGAAAGGTTACATACTTTCAGGGTTATTCAAAGAGAATCGAAAAGCCACCGCACGTTCGGTGACTTTTCGTTTTCTTCAATTCGGTGCAATTTGGCGATCCCATTTCGGCGACCCTGCGGTGTATTCAGCAAGCACCACAGGGCCATCGTAGTGAAGGGAAAAGCCGCTGCAAACCCGCCGAACACTCACTGCAAAACCCAGGCGAATGCACACCGAAACCGGCAAAAACATCTGGATTAACCCCACCGAACATGCCGGAGAAATCCGAGCAGGAGCCAATCACAGCGCAGAGCAGCCACCGGAAAAACCCAACACTGCAGATGAATGGAGTGAAAAAAACAAACCAGTAAGCTTGAATGTTTGAAAAGTGAAATGCTGTTTGCAAAGAAACTACAGAATGAAAATGTCTGAAATTTATATATAAGATCCAATGAATGATAATAAAAAGGGCTGTTACAGAAAAAAGAAAAAACGATTTAAAAAGAAATGGAAAAAAATGTTTGCAAAAAAATCCCCAAAAATACCGAAAAGATGCTAAAAAAAATCAATAAATAAAGAGACTTTTTACTGCTGAATATTATAATCAACGGTTTATTAGATATTGAATTAAAATGGGAATATTTTTAACATTGAAGCCTATGGGATTCGCCTGAATAAACCTGTCGAATGAAGCAACCGAATGGCAGAGCATTTCGGCAACTTTTCACTGCTGGTTTTTGTTCTCTGAATAGACAAAGCTATGGGGATTTCACTGCCCTCGAACAGGCACTGAATAGGCACCGTATGTGCAGGCAATTCGCCAACATTTGGCGAATTGCCTGCTCTCTGAATAACCGAATGGCCAGGAAAGGTCACCGTACTCTGAATTTCAGTGTTCGGTTACCTTTCGCTAGCAATTCGGGGCTCTTTGAATAACCCTGTTTGAAGACCAGTGATGGCTAACCTTGACACCCCAGATGTTTATAAACCACTGGGAAATATAGCTCTCATACACATGAAGCGCCAAGGGCAGCCAATCACTGTTTGAACTTGAATTATTATTTCTGAGCGCAAATAATACCAGTTTCAGGTGTATGATGTCACTACCCACATCTGGATTTTATAAATCCAAATCCATAAAACAACAGACTGGCTTGTGAGTGACTCAGTGATTTGTAAACTATAAAGGTTAGAGAAGTCAAACACACCTCAGGGATTTGCAGTTTAAAGACAATAACCACAAAGTATAGTTAAAAAACCCTCTGCCTTAGCAGCCTGGAAAGTTAATGTGTTTTCCAGATTGGAACGGCCTACTTGAAAAATCAGCCAGTGGGTATTTTAAATCGTATTGCTGGCAGTATTTTGTTGGTGTTATCTAATGCACTCTGTTTAGATAGAACTAAAATGGACAGATGGTAAACTGAAACAATGACCTAAAAACAAAGTAGGTGAAAGGACACTTCAGGTTCTGTAAATAGGAGAGTTCTAGGATATTTTTCTTGTTGGTTTTGAATATTTTTGTGCTACAGATTGGATTCCAATAACTTTTAATGTGACGGATATACATGGAAATGGGGCAGCCCGGTTGCCATTTGTGTGGTAGCACCATGTTAGATCAAAATTAGTAAAGAAAGGTAGTTCGTCCTGGAGGGGTCCCATTTGGTGGATTAATCTATGAGTTATGCCTCTGGTCACGCAAAATGTACGTCATTGTGCCTTTGGGATTCCATTTTGGCAATCACTGCAGACTCAGGCCACCCATATGATTCTAGTCTCCACCTCCTTGAATATAAAAGCAATATTACATATGGATACTTGGCTTGGTTTCAATGTGGGTATGCTATCCCACGCCACATTCCACACAAAACGCTTTTTCTCACGTTACCCCTATGTCCAGTGAGTGTCACTGCCAAGCTGGCACTCGCATTCACCCACCCCTTTTCATGTTACCCATACTTTCTTAATGTGATGCTGCCACAAAATAAACAGAAGGGCTCCCACACTTTCTGTTAGGTCCTTCCCCGCAGACACCAAAAAAGGTCCTGATCTGGGTCTCTGCCATCCATAGACCCAGCTACACCCTCCCTGTTATGTCTCATTCCAGGTTTTCCCTCCAGCCCACTCCCTCAGTCAGTTCCTTGATCCTTCAGCCCAGTGTTTCCCATCTGTATAACTCTTAGGTCAATCACCCCTCACCTGCCCAGGTCTTCATATAGGAGACCTACGCCTGATGCACCCCACTTCAGCATTGAAGTCTGACTAGAATCATATGCTGTGTAATCCTGTCTGTATCTAGACTCAAGACCCCCTTGCCTTCCCTACCGGACTCTTGTTTATTAAGACTACCTTGCCATGTTTATCTGGACTTCTGTTGTTTTCGATTATCCCCTCATTTTGCCTAAAGGAGTTTTGTTTTTTCCAAAGACTTCCACCATTATTCATATAGACTCCTGCTAACCCCTGAACCTAAACCCATTTGTTTCCATGTCCACCAAAGACCTTCTGCTATCTTTGTATCTGTCCCTGTATGCTGCAATCTGCCTTTTGTTTATAACCTATGTCTCAGTAAGAACATTCTATGTTTAGTTCCTTATTCATGTCATGCCCCTCTGTCTTTTAACCTATGTTTAGTTTATTCAGTTTCCTCCTAGTCTAGTTTTCATTTTTTTTCCTCTCCGGTCTCTCCCTTACATCTAGTTTACTTCTCATGTTCATTTCATTTCATGTCTAGCCCCTGTGTATCAGCTCCTTTCATGTCTTGCTCCTGTGTCTAGTCATAATCTGTATTTAGCTCTGCTTCGGTATATTCCTTTGCCCTGTCTGTGTAAAATAAAACCAAGCCTCGTGGCCTGCAACCTGTATAGCCTCCTGCACTGACCGCAAACCGGACTCACCCACTCACCACACACAGCGCACCTGACACTTTCATAGTATCCATCCTCTTCTCCGTCTGAGCTCAACATTCAACTACACTGACAAAGTCACTGAACTCCTACCTCTCTCCACCCTACACGCAGGCCTAACCGCCATCCGTGGCACACTAAATACACATGCTATCTTTGGCGGTGTTCTAGGGCAGCTGAACATGGTTGGAGGAAGTCTTGCACATCGGCTGACTTCCTGCACTACAAATTCATGCTCCGTTCCTACAGTCTCGCTCGATCCATCACTAAACAATCTTATTTGTCGTCCCTTACTCCGCCTTTTCTCATGATTCTAGACGTCTGTATCATACTTTCAATCTTCTAATGCACCCCACTTCCACTAAACCTTCCACGGACTTCACAGCTGTCAGCTATGCTGACTACTTCACAGATAAGATTACTAAACCTAGACTGTAAAGCTCTTCACTTCCCTCCTCCATTAACCACTCTACTTTATTCACTCCCTGCTCCCTCTGCTACTATGGCTTACTTTTCTTCGGTCTCAGAGGAGGATATCTCAGCAGTTCTCATGTCCTCCTGCCTGACCAACTGTCTGCTTGATCCCATCCCCTCGCATATTATTCGGTCTGTCCTCCCAGTCATTGTCCCTGCTTTGAGTCATACTTTCAACCTCTCCCTCTCCTCTGGACTATTCCCCTCTGCATTCAAACATGCTCTGATCACCCCCATTCTAAAGAAGCCATCACTTGATCCAACCTCCCTTTCGAACTACCGTCCCATCTCTCTGCTCCCTTTTGCCTCCAAAATCTTATAAAGTCTGGTCTATAACCAGCTCACCGTTTTCCTTGTTGCTAACGCTCTACTTGATCCCCTCCAATCCGGCTTTCACTCCCAGCACTCCACCGAGACTGCTCTGACCAAAGTGACTATTGACTTATTCTTGACTAATGCTTATTCTTCTTGACCTTTCTGCTGCATTTGATACTGTTGACCATCCTCTCCAACTCCTCATACTGTGTCAACTTAGCCTCAGTTACACCAACCTCTCTCCTAGTTCTCCTCCTATCTCTCTTCGCTCCTTCAGTGTCTCCTTCACTGGTGCCTCTTTCAGTTGGGGTACCTCAAGGCTCTGTTCTGGGTCCCCTACTCTTCTTGATCTATACTGCCTCTCTAGGCAAACTCATTTCTTCCTATGGACTCCAATATCACCTCTATACTGACGACACTGAATTCTACCTTTTTCCTCCCTGATCTCTCTCCTCCTGTGTTGGACCGCGTTACAGCCTGCCTGTTGTCTGTGTCTGACTGGATTACCGCCCATTTCCTAAAGCCTAACCGCTCCAAAACTGAACTGCTCGTCTGCCATCCCTCTAAAACCTACATTCCTGCACCTACATATTTCCCTTCAGGTGAATGGTGCCACCATTACCTCTGCCTCTCAGGCTCGTTGCCTCTGGGTCCTCTTCGACTCTGATCTCTCCTTCACTCACATTCAGTCACAAACCAAATCCTGCTAATTATGCAAAAAAAAATAATTGCACGTGTCCGTCCCTGTCTTAATCGGGAATCTGCTAAAATGCTCATCCAGGCTCATTATCTCCTGCCTTGACTACTGTAACCTCCTTCCCTCTGGCCTTAAGAGGTCCCAGATTCTCCCTCTGCAATCTGTTATGAATGCTTGTGCCAGGCTCATCCACCTCACCTCATGCACCTCTCACACCTCGTCCCTTTGTTAATCTCTACACTGGCTCCCGGTTTCCTTTAGAATCCAATTCAAAATACTGGTGCTCACATACAAAGCTCTCCATAACTGCGCCCCTGCCTACATCTCCTCCCTTATTAGCAGGTACATCTCATCCCGACCACTTTGCTTTGTCAATGATCTGATGCTATCAGCTCCACTCACCCGCACCCCCAACTCCCGCCTTTGGGACTTCTTCCAGGCTGCCTCCTTTCTATGAACTCCCTCCCCCACAACATTAGACTCTCCCGTCTCAAGAAGTCTCTGAAAACACATTTAGAGAAGCCTATTGGCTCACTACAGGATTCCCCAACTCTACATTTCTTGCACCATCTTCCTACCCAGCCAACATGCACAGTGCTACCTCGGGTCCTCTATTTACCCTCACCTACAGTGCCACCTCTCTCCTCTTAGATTGTAAGCTCTGAAGCAGGGTCCTCTCTTGTACTGTTCTGTGTGGTTACCTTCTACTTATATTTGTTATTCTGTCTCACTCAGGGCCATATTATATTGTTGGTGCTAACTTAACCAGAGCTGGCAGAGCCATTATAGCCTATGGAGGTTTTCAGTTTACAACAGCTCTGGTTAAGTTAGCACCAACATTGTAATACTGCCCTTAGTGTATAGCGCTACGAAACGTTTTAGCACTTTGTAAGTAACTGTAAATATATATACCTGCCCCATGGGTTCGGCTAATCTGAGTTGTCCCCCATCCAAATTCTTTGTTCATCAGTATGACTATGATGACTATCAGTCTTATCCTAGAGATACTGTATATTTAATTTTTTTATATTTGGGGATTTTTCTACACAAATACATTTAACTGTATCCTTAATGCTGTTTACTTACCTGTGCCTCTTTCCTTTTATACAGGCTCTCAGAGGTCTGCTTCCTCTTTTTCTACATCCAATATAGAAGTAGTTTGTGCCCTCAAATGCCATACAACCAGCAATAGGCAAATCTAGATTCAGGGTGTTGTCCTGAGAATAGTTTATTTTACATGTTTTATGTGTACCTATTTGTGTTTGGCTGTCTCTTCATTTTTATGTGTAATATTTTTTTCCTGTTTTTTTCATCGGGTCTGCATGTAACCCTCTCGGTTACCGAATTCATTAAATGTCAAGTTTTAAATCTCACTCCGTGAAGTTTCTCTCATTTGTGTTATCACACACATCGAACCCAGGACATACTTGAAAACGAGAGAAATCTCAATGTATCCTTCCTGGTAAAATCCTTTTATAAATAAAAAATAAATAAATAAATCTCACCTCAGTTTTTTCTTAGGAACTACGGCTGGAATCATACACATTATACATAGTTTACCCAGTTTGCTCCTATATCTACATCAGCTAGAAACATGGTTTTGACCTTGGACTAGTTTATACATTTTGTTGTTCTCAGTAATCTGGACCTTGGACTGTTTGAGTTTATTAAATTCTGTGTTCATGACTTTGGCTGGTTTACGGACTATTCCCCTGTATCCATTGCTTGTTTCCTCCAGTAGCTCATGAACTATACTCTTGGGTGGTGAGAGACCATCCTTACTCAATTTTTTTAAATTTCACCAAGTTACTCTGCTAATCTGTATTTGGCCTTTGACATTTTCATTAATATGTATATTAATTCATGTTAATTTGTAAAACATTTCCCCATGTATTTTAATATGTAAATACAGTAAAAAATATATATTTTTATTTGAGAAAGGATTTTACCAGGAAGGATACATTGAGATTTCTCTCATTTTCAAGTATGTCCTGGGTGGCGAGTATGTACCTTTAGGTGTCTTGCCCAAGGACACTTACCGGAGAGGTGCTCTGGCCAGGATCAAACCTGTGTCTCCACTCTCTCTCCACGCAGAACAGTGATGTTACCTCTAAATTGACTGAAGGTAATTCAACTACACAAATTGCAATCACCCCATCTAGGTGTCAGGACAAGATCAAATCAAATGACATGTAGACCAGTCACTTTTCTCAAATATCTAGGTATGTGGTTAGACCCAAATCTATCCTTTGGCCCCCACATCAAAAAACTCTCATCTAAGCTTTACCGCAAACTAGGCGCCCTGTACAGAAACAAATCCTGTCTGAGCCCCGCGGTAAGACAGCAGATTGTACAGCAAATGCTTATGCCAGTTTTTGAATATGGAGATGTAGTGTATGCAGCGGCCCCACAAACACACCTTCAGAAACTTACTACATTGTATAACTCATTCTGCCGCTTTGCACTACAATGTAACTACATGACCCACCATTGTGACATGTTAAAAGAGCTAAACTGACCGTCGCTGGAATCTAGATGCACTCTTCACCTTTCCAACCTGGTGTTAAAGAGCTTCTCTGGGTAGCTGCCACCCTACCTGAAAAGGCTGCTTTCCCAGCAGTTCCCTCATCCTATAACATTAACCTCCGATCCAGGACCTGCAACTTACTTGAAATACCAAAATACAAAAAGAAAGTGGCTTGATCCTCATTTTGCCTACTGAGCACTACAATTATGGAATAACCTCCCAGAGGCCATCAAATCTTCCCCCAGTCTAAAGTCACTTAAGAGCTCCCTATTAACATACCTCAATATGAATGCACCTGTAAACATGTAACCTAATGACTATATACAGAATGCACCAGTAAATGTGTAACATAGTGACTATATACAGAATGCACCTGTAAATATGTAACATAGTAAATATATTTATTTTCTGTTAATCTGTATATTTGTGCTATTTTTTTAATATCTTGCATTTTATTACTTTGTATTTCTGTAACAACTGTAACAATTTAATGTTGTTGAACCCAGGACATACTTGAAAACGAGAGAAATCTCAATGTATCCTTCCTGGTAAAATCCTTTATAAATAAAATAAATAAAATAAATTTCTACTACAGATCTTACTGGGTACCATCACTTTGATGGAATCAGAATGCTATGAGAGACTTTGAGCCGTATTCTATAGTTAACATAAGGCTAGGGTCAGACTAACGCATTTTTCGCGTTGTCTGTGAAAAAGTGCGTTCGAACAAATGGACGAATTTTTCACGGAATACGCGATAGCGGTCATACGATGCGCATTTTCGTCCGTGATTTTTTACGGTTATCAATAAAACCCTTTTTGTGTCTGGACGTTATGTTGGCCGGACATTAGCAGCGTCTGACGTCTCCTAATCACGCACACATGCCGCTAGCGGATGCAGCGCACTCTGTACGTCAGTACTAGCGGTTTGACATTCTCGAAAAAATGCGTTTGTTTGCCACTTGCGTTGCGCGGCCGCACTTTCGTGCGGCTGTTCTTCGTATGCTGCCCGGCATTGGACGTAATATGCTGCTAGCACGGCCGTGATTTAGTGCGGCTAAACGCACGTTAATACTGCGTAAATCTGACCCTAGCCTAAAGATGGGGACTCTAACGGGGAAAATCAGGGCCTGCAGGTTTCCTCATAGCATCCCCATGTTAGCGTGGTATTCCGGGGCAGGCAGTAGCTCAGCCAGGGCCAGATTTGCACCTCTGGAGCCTGTAGGCACAGGAATGTTGGAGCGCCCCTACCCCCTCAAACAAAAAAAAGAAACATGTCAAAATAACTATTTAAATTTTTGTTGTGAGTCTTCGAAAATGGGAAAAAAAATACATTTTAAAAACCTGAAACTGTTTTCTCCGCGCTCAAATCAAAAGAAGAGGCAGAATCTGTTGCCTTAGTTACATTGATCGGAGTCCAAGAGGACCCTGAGGCAACGAGCCTGAGAGGAAGAAGTAATGGTAGCACCATTCACCTGAACAGAAATGGGCATAAAAATGAAGGTTTTAGGTTGGCATCAGACAAGTGCACTATGTGCGCTCAGTGAGGTGGCCAGATGGGCGTCGAGTGGAAGGAATGTCCACTCTCACGGATGTTCCTTTTGCTCTCCAAAGACACTCGTCTGACCCTAGCTTTAGAAGAAGGGAAGATGAGAAGTTCAGTTTGAGAGGTTGAGATTTAGGAAATGGGAAGTCATTCAGTCGGAGACAGTCGATAGGCCGGCTGTAACAGGGTACAACACCGGAGGAGAGAGATCGAGAGAGGAAAGATAGATTTGGGTGTCATCAGCATTGAGGCGATATTGGAATCCATAGGAAGAGATGAGGTTGTCCAAAGAGTCGCTGTAGAGCGAGACGAGTAGGGGACCCAGAACAGAGCCTTGAGGTACCCCAACTGAAAAAGGAACTGGAGGTGAAGAGACACCAGCGAAGGAGACACTGAAGGAACTAAAAGAGATAGGAAGAGGACCAGCAGAGAGTGATGTCACTGAGGCAAACTTGATGCAGCGTGAGGAGCAGGACAGGGTGATCAACAGTGTCGAATGCAGCGGAAAGGTCCAGAAGAATAAGGAGGGAGAAGTGACCTTTGGTTTCAGCGGCAGCTAAATCATTAGTCACCTTGGTCAGACTAGTCTCAGTAGATTGTTCGGAGCGAAAGCCGGACTGGTGTGGATTAGGGATGTGCGTTTCGGGTTTCGGAATTTCGGAATTTTCACGAAATTTCCTGATTCGTGTTTTCGGATGCGGCCGATTTTCCGAAAATTTTTAGATCCGAAAATGGCACATCCGAAAAGTTTTCCGAGCCAAAAGGAAATATTTTCGGAATTTTCGAATGTACTTGAAATGTGTCAAATCGAAATTTATTGCTTTGAAACGAGGAGAACAGACGTTCCGAAAAAACGAAAATGTCCTAAAATACGAAAAGTCGATACAAAAAACGAGCTAAGTGACACGAAAATACAAAAAATGGTCGATATTCCGAAACCATTTACAATTCCGAAAAACGAAAATTTCCGAGAATACGAAAAGTCGATACAAAAAACGAGCTAAGTGACACGAAAATACGAAAAAGGGTCAAAATTCCGAAAAAAAATGTACACGAAAAACGAGTCGAGCCGAATCGAATCGAAACAGAAATCGGTCGAAACGAGCCGAATCGAAAAGTTTAAAAATCTGAAAAATCGAATCGAATCGAACCGAAAAAAAAATCGGTGCACAAGCCTAGTGTGGATCGAGGAGGGAGTTAGCAGCAAGAAAACTGGTAAGCTGGTTATAGACCAGATGTTCTACGATTTTGGAGGCAAAGGGGAGCAAAGAGATGGGACGTTAGTTCAAGAGGGAGGTAGGATCAAGAGATGGATTTTTTAGAATGGGAGTGATCAAAGCACGTTTGAAAGTAGAGTGGAAGATTCCAGAGGAGAGGTTAAAAATAGTCAAACCAGGAACAGTAACTGGTAGGACAGGCCAAATAAGGTGTGAGGGGATGGGATCAAGTGGACAGGTGGTCGGGCAGAAGTTCTGAGACATCCTCCTCCGAGAACAGAGAAAAGGAAGACATAGTAGAAGTGGGGGCAAGGAGTGAGACAGTCAGTGGGGTAAAGGAGGAGGGCAGTGAATGCAGCAGCATTGTTCGTTTTATTTGTAAATGCATATATTGCCTCTGCTGTAGAACAGAAAAATATTATTTTGCATTTACTTGTTTCAATTTTTTAAATTTGTTTACACATTACATGGTCATGTTTGGTATCATTGTAAATACCAGATTCTGACCTTCCCAATGACACCCCACTTATCCTTGGGCATTGTACAATTCAGGGAACAGGTTCCATAGTCCCCCTGTCTCTCTTCACTGCAGCGACACAGTCTAGGTTGTGAATTAAACAATTCACCAGATATACACTTGCTTGCAGTATGGTAAATGAGGTGAGTTAGTGCAGTATCACTGTGCACTTTATAATTGTAAACTGAATAATAGTGCCATTTTAGAAAAAAAGAGAAAAATATTATTTTATTTTTACATAAATTTAACCTGGTTATATTTTATATCACTGGAAAGGGTATAAGCCGACCTTTCCAATGATACCTCATATGTCAACCTAGCCCTTAGGGCTCCAGAGATACAGTGGTCTAAATCATTGCAAATGGTTAAAAAAATAACACAAAGAGCAAGGCGTCGCCTTGTGGCAGGCGTCTGTAGGCACATAACAAGGAAAAAAGGGGTCATCTGCGCTCGTTTCTATGTGTTCCATGTACAACAAAACTGAGGTTTTTGTTTGTTTCAATGGCCATTGCAACGTAAGCTCACTCGCCACTTCACGGCACCTCTTTACAGAGTGAGTACCTAACATGTACCAAAAGGCCACTCTACTGAGCAGCTCCAAGCCCCTCCTGCTGCTTTTCAGCCAAGGAGAGGCAGAGATGGTGGGTTTTATTTATACATACACCAAACACTTCCCATTTGGGATTAAAAACAAAAACATGGAAAGAGGAACAGCTGCAGAACGACGGACTGGTGTTACAAGCATGATATACATAAATACAGAAAAAATGGCGTGTTCCTCTTTCCATGTTTTTGTTTTTAATCCCAAATGGGAAGTGTTTGGTGTGTGTATAAATAAAACCCACCATCTCTGCCTTTCCTTGGCTGAAAAGCAGCAGGAGGGTCTTGGAGCTGCTCAGTAGAGTGGCCTTTTGGTACATGTTAGGTACTCACTCTGTAAAGAGGTGCCTTGAAGTGGCGAGTGAGCTTACGTTGCAATGGCCATTGAAACAAACAAAAACCTCAGTTTTGTTGTACATGGAACACATAGAAACGAGCGCAGATGACACCTTTTTTCCTTGTTATGTTTTATACATTAACTGGGCTGTTACTCCTGGCAGTTGCTGCCGCTCCGGTGAGTATGGGCGCGACGCCTGTAGGCACATGCCTACTATGCCTAATTATAAATCCGTTCCTGAGCTCAGCACTTCACCTGGGAATGCAGTGCTAACCGAAGTGATATATGCAGTAGCGCTTCTGCACTGCCAGGAATCCTATGGACTCAATGTAGGGTTGCACTTCTGGACTGGAGCCCTGCGCAACCTTATTCTCGCGAGATCGCGCAGCGCCACGGATTGATCAAAGGAAGACTGAGAACTATTTGTCCCCAGTCTCACTCTGCTGCCAGTGACAAGAAACTACCCTTCTTGCGACCCTTCTCCCCGTGGGATGAGAGTTGAGTACGGGATTTAATAGGGAGGTTTAGGGGGTGTTAAATGATTTTTCAATTGTAGAATCATTATAACACCAGCTTTTAGGCGGTAATGACTTTTGGCTGTCTACATCCCGACGGTAATTTGCGCCTGCACTTTGTAATACGTTGCTTATCCTAATGCTAATTAATGATTGCGCTCCCCATGTTACGTATAGGACGCGCAAAGTACAGTAAGCTCTCACAAGCTGCAAATCGCTAACTGACTTCACCCCAGTGTGGCATCAGGAACGTAATATGAATGTCATCACTTATCTTAGCACTAATGATTACATATCGAGGCACTGCATTAGCACCAAATATGGAATAGAGCCCTTTGTATCTGGCAGCATTATTTAGGGAAACAATATAATTGTGGCTAGCAACACATTTTACCTGCTGTCATCGTTAACATCAGCCCTGTTTTACGGCTTTGCTTGAATAGAGGCCCCTGGGGTCTATTGGATTATTATTTTTTTAATTTTCTTTTGAAGTGCAAAATTGTAACCGATAGATTGAAGTGAATCGTCTCATTAGATGTGTAGGTGAAGTGATTAAGCCATAATTAGATTGATTAGAAATCCCTGTACACCATAGTTAACATTATTTTGATAAAACATAAGCAAAATTTAAAAGATAATGTGTATGTGAAAGCCACAAATATGTACTTCAAAGGCGTGTTGTTAAATAATGTAACAGATTTTTATCTTTATAACTCAAAGTATTATTATTTGTGTATTATAATTGCACCGACATATTCTGTAGAGCGGTACAGGGTTTACAGTATTCTTAGTCAAAGATCAGTGGTGTTTGATTGAAACTACCAAGAATCGCAGTTGCTGTAATGGCAATAAATAATGACCTGTTAAGGACCTTGTTTGGGAACCACTGATCTAGAGCAGTGGTTCACAAACCTGGTCAACAAGTCTCCCTAACAGTTAGGTTTTGCAGATCACCTTGAGGAAATGCAGACTGAATCCTGCAATCACTGAGCAGCAAATCATATCACCTGTGCTGTTCTTCATATACAGTGGCAAGAAAAAGTATGTGAAGCCTTTGGGATTACGTGGAGTTTTGCATGAATTGGTCATAAAATGTGCTCTGATCTTCATCTAAGTCACAACAATTTGAAAAACACAGTCTGCTTAAAATAATACAACACAAACATTATATGTTTTCATGTGTTTATTGAACATAACATGTAAACATTCACAGTGCAGGGTGGGGAAAGTATGTGAACCCCTAGCCTAATGACTTCTCCAAGAGCTAATTGGAGCCAGGAGTGAGCCAACCTTGAGTCCAATCAGTGTAATATTATTGGATGTGTTGCTGAAAGCTGTCCTGCCCTTTAAAAACACACACCAGTTTTGGGTTTACTGGTTTCAAGAAGCACTGCCTGATGTGAACCATGCCTCGCAGAAAAGAGCTCTCAGAAGACCTACGATCAAGAATTGTTGACTTGCATGAAGCTGGAAAGGGTTACAAAAGTATCTCCAAAAGCCTTGATGTCATGTGTCCACGGTAAGACAGACTGTCTACAAATGGAGAAAGTTCAGCACTGTTACTACTCTCCCTAGGCGTGTTCGTCCTGTAAAGATGACTGCAAGAGCACAGCACAGAATGCTTAATGAGTTAAAGAAGAATCCTAGAGTGTCAGCTAAAGACTTACAGAAATCTCTGGCACATGCTAACATTTTTGTTGACACATCTACAATGAGGAAAACATTAAACAAGAATGGAGTACATGGGAGGACACCACGGAGGAAGCCATTGCTGTCCAAAAAGAATATTGCAGCACGTTTGAAGTTTGCAAAAGAGCACCTGGATGTTCCACAGCACTACTGGCAAAACATTCTGTGGACAGATGAAACCAAAATTGAGTTGTTTGGAAAAAACACACACTATGTGTGGAGAAAAAAAAGGTACAGCACACCAACATCAAAATCTCATCCCCACTGTAAAACATGGCGGAGGGAGCATCATGGTTTGGGCCTGCTTTTTCTTGCCACTGTATCTGCAAACCTGGCCTGTTGGGGGAACCTAGGGTCCAGGGTTGATATTTTGAAAAACACTGATAGGACTCATAAAGAAGATGAAAGATGCATATGCATTCAAATACATAGAAAATAGACAAAAGGATTTTCATTTTAACGTGAAATAAACAAAGAATAGGAAAGTGAGATTATTAACCATTTCACTGCTGACGACGTGTGGGACACGTCCTCATTGATGCACGTTACATGCTGAGGACGTGCCCCACACATCATCAGCTGTGCGGGACCCCCGGTGGAGATACTCACCTCTCTGTCCGGGGTCCTGCGGCATTCTGACTTCAGCGTCCTCAGATGCTGAAGTCAAGCTCCTCCCGGTGTAAATGACGTCATTTCCAGGCGACCCCCCGGCAATGCCGGGAGATAGCCTGGAAGGGAGGGGGGATCCGTTCATGTCCCTCTCCCTCCTGATCAGGAAGGAGCAGCGCTAAAAGACAGGCACCGCTTAAAAGGGGAGAGTCTCCCCTTTTAAGCGGTGCCTGGCTTTAACCCCTCAAGCGCCGGGTTGCACTTCAGCGCCTTGCGGCGCCGAAGTGCAGCCTATCTCCGGTGGGGGCCGCCATCTTGGATGGTGGCTCCACCCCGGGTCTCCCCTCGGTGCCTGACATCATCACGCATAGCGTGATGACATTAGATAGCCGGGGAACCCCTAGCTGCCCAGGGATTTCCCAAGGAAATCCCCTGGTGGAGATAGGGGGTTCTTGTGAACCCCGATATCTCCAGAACCGTGGCAGCTAGGGGGTTATGACCATGGCCTTTCGAATGATACCCAACATGACTAGGTACAAAGTTAAAAAAATAAAAAAATAATAATAAAAATAATAAATAAATTAAAAAAAAATAAAAAAAAAATTTGTGTGTGTTGTTTTTATTAATGCAGCAATATTGTTCACATTTCAATTATAATGTGAACAATGATGCTGCACTAATGATTTTTTTCTATGGGATGCGTTTGCTTAAAATCACGTAATTCCCCCCACAAAATGTAACAAGTCCCCATTTCAATTTTTTTTACAAGCGCACCCCATAGAAAACATAACCGCAAACGCTCATGTGATAAAATGTGAAAAAAAACACTTTACACACTGCAGATGATTAAAAATTCAATTTTTATTAAATTTTTTTTGTTATAATATACAGGCAGGACATGACGTATACATATAAAAATGATATATTATGAATATGCGTAGTCTGCCGGAAAGAACGATATATAATATGTCTGGGTCATTTATTAAAATGTGGCTTTAAATCGCGTTTAAACATGAAGAGCAAAAGCGGTAAAAATGAGCTCAGCACACAGTGGTGAAATGCCTCAGCAGGGAAGGGGTTAAAGAATCAAATATTGGAAATTATGCTTGAAAGTTGACATGGCATGTAAAAGTGTGTGACAGTGTTCGTGAATTCAATATTATTTTTTGCTTTTGCCACCTCCAAAATCATTTTTAAATAAATTTATTTAGATTGTCTTTGAGCTGAGATATATCAATTCATGACAAAGAAGGCAATAGTGGTAGCAGAAAATTTAAATAATATAAATTATGGATTTTTCTTTTCTCCCAAAGAAGGTCACATCTCAGCATGCGGGCATATTTTGATAGAATGGTTATTTTCAGTTTCTGCTTATTCTAACAGTTACATAATGTGATTTTAGATTTAAAAAAAATATTGTAAAGAAAGTGCAAATCATCTATTATGCATCCTAATGTTTGCTGGACCTTTCTGTAGATACTCCGGGTTTTTGGGAATCCTAATGATAAATAATCACAATAAATATTGTATACGTTTGGTGACTTACACGTATTAAGGGAACATATGATTGAATTCTAGGAAAAGCTTTTCAGTTTGTGGGCCAAAAGGGACCTCTGTTCCTCTTGAAAAAATGGTGGACGAACTGCTTTTCCAAGAGTTTCTGCTTGACTCGATCCCTGTTAATATCACAGCGCAAGAGCATCAAAGACAGTGCTGTGAATATTTTTGTTCAGTCTTTGCAGAAGAAAAGGAAGGAAAGGGACCTCAGGAGGAAACACTAACGAGACAATTACATATCGGTTTACAGAGGAGGAGGTTCTACAGCAGCTGTCTAAAGTAAAGACAAATAAGTCAATGGGGCCTGATGGGATCCACCCTAAATTATTAAAAGAGCTCAGTGAAGTAATAGCAAAACCGTTAACAGATTTATTTAACCAATCCTTGCTAACGGGAGTCGCCCCAGAAGACTGGAAATTAGCAAATGTTGTGCCTATTCACAAGAAGGGTAGTAGGGAGGAATCTGGGAACTATAGGCCAGTTAGTCTTACATCAGTAGTGGAGAAATTAATGGAAACCATGTTAAAGGAAAGGATTGGTGAACATCTAAAAACACATAGATTACAGGATCAGAAACAACATGGGTTTACCTCAGGGAGATCATGCCAAACTAATCTTATTGATTTTTTTGATTAACAAAAATAATAGACACAGGTGGTGCAGTAGACATTGCTTATTTAGATTTCAGTAAGGCTTTTGATACTGTTCCGCATAGAAGGCTTATCAATAAATTGCAATCTTTGAGCTTGGATTCCAATATTGTTGAATGGATTAGGCAGTGGCTGAGTAACAGGCAACAGAGGGTTGTGGTAAATGGAGTTTATTCGGCGCAAGGTCTTGTTACCAGTGGGGTACCTCAGGGGTCAGTACTTGGACCCATTCTCTTTAATATTTTTATTAGTGATATTGCAGAAGGTATTAATGGAAAAGTATGTCTTTTTGCTGATGACACAAAGATTTGCCACAGGGTTGGCGTTCCTGGAGTGATCAGCCAAATGACAAATGATTTAGGTAAACTAAAAAAATGGTTGGAGCTGTGGCAATTGAGTTTTAACGTGGATAAGTGCAAGATAATGCACCTGGGACGTAAAAACCCAAGGGCTGAATATAGAATATTTGATACAGTCCTAACCTCAACATCTGAGGAAAGGGATTTAGGGGTTATTATTTCAGAGGATCTAAAGGTAAGTAGTCAATGTAATAGAGCAGCAGGAAATGCTAGCAGAATGCTTGGTTGTGTAGGGAGAGGTATTAGCAGTAGGAAAAGGGAAGTGCTCATGTCACTGTACAGAGCACTGGTGAGACCTCACTTGGAGTACTGTGTGCAGTACTGGAGACCGTATCTCCAGAAGGATATAGACATCTTAGAGAGAGTTCAGAGAAGGGCTACTAAAATGGTGTACGGCTTGCAGGAGAAAAGTTACCAGGAAAGGCTTAATGATCTTAACATGTACAGCTTGGAAAAAAGACGAGACAGAGGAGATATGATAGAAACATTTAAATACGTAAAGGGAATCCACAAGGTAGAGGAAGGGAGTATATTTAAAAGGAAACAAAGTAGCAAAACAAGAGGACATAGTCTTAGATTAGAGGGGCAAAGGTTTAAAAGTAACATCAGAAAGCATTATTTTACTGAGAGGGTGGTGGATACATGGAACAGTCTTCCAGTTGAAGTGGTAGAGGCCAAAACAGTGATTGAATTTAAGCGGGCATGGGATAGGCATAAGGCTATCCTAAACAAAAGATAAATCCAGGTAAAGTATCCATGTAATTGGGCAGACTAGATGGGCCGAAAGGTTCTTATCTGCCGACATTTTTCTATGTTTCTATGTTTCTAATACATACATGGAGATTTCTAGTATCCCTCTCCAGATTACCAGATCACAATGACAAAACTGTGGGCTCTATTCCATAATTGGGGCTAATGTAGCATCTCGATATATATGTAAGCGTTAACGCTAGGATTAGTAAGTTTAATGTTGGGCAGTGATATCCCAAATTTGACGGTAAACTAGGTTGAAATCAGTTTGCGCTTCACGGCTTGCATGAGCTTACTGTACTTTGCATTTCCTATACTTAACAAGGGCCGCGCAATCTATTTTTACCACCTCAAGATGGGAGGTATTACAAGGTGCTGGCACAAATTACCATAAGGACACAATTTGAAAATTTTTAACACCTCCTAAAATCTGGTGTTAAAGGATTCTGCCAACGTTAAATCATTTAACACGCTCAAACCCCCCCCCCTAAAATACTTACCTCTCATCCCGCAGCGAAAAGGGTGGCCCGATCCGCCGCTTCTTCTCGCCGAAAGAGTGAGACTGGGAACAAATAGATTGGCGTCGCTGTGCGATCTCGCGACCTGGAAGCGCAAAGCTCCATGGAGTCCTATGGACGCCACTCCAGGAGCTGATACTCGCGGTGGCGTGGAAGTGCTACTGCGGGTATCAGGGAGGTTAGTGCTGCATTCTGGGGTGAGGTGCTGAGGTAGCATCTTCCCCAAAATATGACGTTAACATGGAGAAGGTGAGGGAAAATCTGCAAGCACACATTACCTTCCTTACCATCTCCATGTTAACGTTCACAATAGAATATGGCACCAACTTGTCACAAATAATTATACCAATGTTTCTTCATCGTGAAAATTGATTTCTCACAGAAAATGAAAATATGTGATATTACTGCACATGGTGTTATTCAGGTATATTTATCATTTCTATTGTTTAAGCTAGTTAAGTGAGTAATATAGTACCTTAATGATACAATAAAGTGTAAATGGGCCATATCGCAGGATTTGCCTTGTAAAAGAGAGAGTCCATGCACATTGTACAACCAAACCTCAAACAGATTTACCTATTGCAAGAAACAATGCTGTGGCCTCACTAAAAGGGAAAATGTCCTGGGATTTCATCTGATTCAATGTATTTATGTGGCTTTAAAGGAATGAAAACAATATGTCCGTTCACAAAGAATTTTCATTTATTTTTTTGCTCTCTGTAATAAAAGAATGTAATTTCCATGGACACCAAGATAGTTCACTTTCATGTCTATATAGAGTGCCTATAAAATGTTAAAAGTTTTCCGAAGACATCATTATTATCGTCGACTGAAAATGCATTTTCTTGTAGAATTCATATTTATTGCTGCTCTAGCTGGATGTTCTATACCAGTGTATGTTTCTCCTCAGAATGACAGGTAATTATTGGGTCCAGTGCAAGTTGAGCGTTAGCATGAGGATTGGTAAGTATTGCCAGACGTATAGCTGTAACTGTCATGGATTTTCGGTTAGCACACACATCTTATACTCATTCTTATTCACATCTATTGAAATACAGAATGGTAACCTCTAGTAATACTACTACATTAATTATGTGTGGTTGTCTTACTTGCCTCAGACCAAGGCGGCCACAGCGGGCAGGTAAAATTGAAATTACTGTAGAAAAACAGACACAGAATGTGTTACGGGCTGTTGCTGCCATCTTTAATTTACTGTGGCCAAAGCAGCCCAGCTCCTCCTTCCCACAGCACCAAACCCCCCTCTACAGAAG
This sequence comes from Leptobrachium leishanense, assembly GCA_009667805.1. Classification (NCBI taxonomy): domain Eukaryota; kingdom Metazoa; phylum Chordata; class Amphibia; order Anura; family Megophryidae; genus Leptobrachium; species Leptobrachium leishanense. The sequence continues at coordinate 468,046,909 of CM019063.1, forward strand.
ACACGGAGGCAGAAAGAACCACAAAAGAATTCTCAGTAAACCCATTAATGTCTTATTGAAATTAGACATGTGCACAGCACAAAATTTAGTTTTGAACTAGTGGATTAGTCCTAAAATGCAATTTATTTAGTTACTAAATAAATTCGTTTTCAGTTCTTTAGTATGAAAACTAATTTCATTCATCCGAAAACCAGTGGATACAATTACTATTGTAGTGGCTCCTCTGAGGGCTGAGATTGCTGCTTGTTACAGTATCTCTCACTCTCAGCACAATGTGGGCCATATTACATAGTTGGTGCTAACATAACCAGAGCTGTTGTAAACTTCCCAGAGCCATTATAGCCTATGAAGGTTTTCAGTTTACAACAGCTCTGGTTAAGTTAGCACCAACATTGTAATACTGCCCCGTGTCAGGCAAAGCTGTTACAGTAACTGACTGCTGCTCATCACAGCGCTCAGAGTTTCAATAAAACTAGTAAATAATATTTTTATATATAAGAGGTTAGAACAATATTATTTCCTTGTTTTACTGAAACTCTGAGCGCTGTTACAGTCAGTTACTGTAACAGCTGAGCCTGATACATTGTACTGAGAGATAATATAACAAGCAGCTGATCTCAGTGCTCACAGCCACTGGATTTAAAGGGCTGAAAATAAAGGATCCTCTCTGTATAATGTTTAGAACATCCTCCTGCATTAATTAATACCCCTCTCTGTATAATGTATACAACATCCACCTGCATTAATTAATACCCTTCTCTGTATAATATATAGAACATCCTCCTGAATTAATTAATGTCCCTCTCTGTATAGAACATCCTCCTCAATTTATACCTTTCTCTGTATAATGTATATAACATCCTCCTGCATTAATACCCCTCTCTGTATAATATATACAACATCCACCTGCATTAATTAATACCCCTCTTCTGTATAATGTATAGAACATCCTCCTGCATTAATTAATGCCCCTCTCTGTATAGAACATCCTACTGCATTGGCATGTGGAGGGTGCAGAACTTCGGATGTTGCGATGTAGCGCTCTTCATTGCTGGTCTCCTTCACTCATCAATGTAATATCACAAAAAGGACTGAAACTAAAATGTAGTGCATTTTATTTTAGTTTCTTTCGTTTTTTTGTACTGAGCAGTTTCGTTTCTCTTGAGTCATACTAAAACTAAATTATCCCAAAATTCTGACTAAATCGTTTTAGTACTAAAACGAATACACATGTCTAATTGAAATAAGTAAATTGTAATACTGATTTCAGCATTGCAATATACGTCTAGATTTATAATGTCTACTCATTGCCATATCCAATACACTTAAAAAATGCCTGTTTTTGCATTGTAATCCCGGTATCCTAGTGCTATCGGTATAATTAAAAACATTATTTCGCCCTTTGCCTTTAACCCTTTCGCTGCTGAGGCTTTTCACACCTCTGTGCTGAGGTCATTTTTACCGCTTTCGCTCATCATGTTTAACCGCGTTTTGTAGCCATATTTTGATATATGACCCAGACATATTATATATCGTTCTTTCCGGCAGACTCGGCAGATTCATAATATGTCATTATTATAGGTATACGTTATGTTATGTCTGTATATTGTAACAAACAATGCAATAAAATTTGAATTTTCAATAATTTATTATGTGTAAAGTGTTTTTTTCACATTTTAACATGCGATCGTTTGCGGTTATATTTTGTATGGGGTGCGCTTGTTAAAAAAATTAGAAATGGGGTCTCGTTACATATTGTTTTGGGGAAAATTTTGCTTTTTTTAACAAACGCACCGCATACAAAAATCGTTAGTGCAGCATTATTGTGCACATTATAATTGAAATGGGAACAATATTGCTGCATTAACAAAACAAAACAAAAAAATATATATATATTTTTTTTTAAATATTTTTATTTTTTTATTTTTATTTTTTTTAAAAAACATTTTTCATTTTCATGTTTGGTATCGTTGGAACGGCCATGCTCTGGCCGATCCAACGATATCACATATTAACCCCTAGCTGCCACAGATCGGGAGATAGGAGGTTCATTGGAACCCCCTATCTCCACCATTGGTGGCAGCTAGGGGTTAACTCCAGGACTGGCATCATCGTACTATGCACGATGATGCCAGTCCTCAGGGGGAGTTCCTGGAGGCTTGGCCGACATCAAAGATGTCGGCCAGCTCCAGGAGAGGATCACGATCCGGCGCTTTTCAGCGCCGATTCGTGATCCGGCTCCCCAGGGGTTAATCACAGCCACCGTTTGGAAGGGCAGGCTGTGCCCTTCCAAATGGTGCCTGTATTAACCCCCTGCCCCCCGGCGATCGGGAGGGAGAGAGGTCCAAAGACCTCCCCCCCTCCCTTTCAGGCACCTCCTCCGCACATGCGGGGGGGCCTGAATTAGATGTCATCGCGCCGCCGCGATGACATCTAATTGCTCCGCCGGGGTCCCGGAGTGCTGGGCTGACATCCAAGATGTCAGCCCGCACCGGGGGGCGCAGCAATCTGCCGGAATCCGGCGGATTGCTGCCTCCTGTGCATGGACGCGCTCAGCGCGTCCATTGCACAGGAGAACCACTTGGCTGGACGCGCTGAGCGCATCCATAGCAGCCAAGTGGTTAATACTCGCTGCTGTATTTTTGACCATGATCCATTTTGTTACAAACTCTGCTACTTTCTTTTTGTAGAATAATATTTATCATCATAATCAATTATCTATTTATTTATTTATTTATTTATTTATAAAGGATTTTACCAGGAAGGATACATTGAGATTTCTCTCGTTTTCAAGCATGTCCTGGGTTCAAGAACATTGAAGTGTTACAGTTACAGAAATACAAAGTAATACAATGCAAGATATTAAAAAAAAAAAACAACACAAATATACAGATTAACAGAAAAAATATGTAGGAAATATAGTCACTAGGTTACATGTTTACATTTAGCGCCAGAGCTGCTCTACTGCAGAATGAGATCCGGCCTGCCCATACGCTCCCCCACTCCTGGCCAGCCACAATCATGTGTGTGGGCAAATTGTTGGGCTAGCCCTGCCAGTGACTACTGGATGGGGTAAATTTTAAGGCATATTAATTCATGGAAGACCTATCAAAATGACCTATGAAATTCATAATTTTATCATCACTCCCCAATCACGTTCACATTCTAAACGTTCACAATTTGAGCCTTATTCAATATTGTGATCTCATTTTACTATACTGATAAATATAAAAATACAGATAAATTGAATCTATTTAATTTCTACATAAAAAGAAGATTGGTAATGCCTCTCATCTCTTTTCATGATTTTCTTAAATATATATTTGTCCTTATAGAGATATTTTCGCTCACAGACAGTTTTCTTTTAACAACAAAATGAAACGTGAATTTCTTTTTCTACAAATTACCCCTTTTTTCCAAATACTATTTATTCTTATTAATTACATATGCTAATAAATTCTCTTATTAGAACCAGTGGGAATTAATTTAGTTTTCTTTATCCTTCAGAGAATGCAACTTCCCCCGACATAAACAAAGAGTCTCACAAGTTACATATTTGTTTAAAAGGCTAGAAGATGAATGGCTTATTTAGAATGTCAAGCCAATCATTCCATTAAAAAAATCGGACTGGTTAATAAATCTGCAAAGGTCTCCGTGATCTAAAAAGGAAATGCCAAGAACAAGTCAGCAGTGGCCAGGTGCAAGGTTTAAAGTGTGATCTCTAGGGTCACTCTGCTCTTCTTTTTGGAAACAAGTTGACATTGAAAGGAGAAAACACAGAGGGCCTTCTCAGTCGGCCTTTTAGATATTTCCTCTCAGTAACACTGAGTCCAGTGTGGGTGATAATGGGAATCACTATGTTCTTTATAAAATATATTTCCTGTTGATGTCTTGACCAGCACACTAGAGCAAGATGTTGAATAGTCAATGCCGATTGCCGAATCCTCAAATAGGTTTGAATGTGAATTGCGTCTGGGAAAAAAATCTTAACTCAAATTGTTTGCTAACCAAATGAACACTTGTACTTGTGTCTATGATATGATCTGTCCATTTGCCGCACTTGCTATCTGAGTTGGTTGGTGGGTATTTTTTCACAAACTTGGAATTCCCTTTTATTATTGAGAAATAAATTATCTTACATTCCTAAAAGACCTTCTCAACTCAATGATTATATTATAAAACAGGGCTGTCAAGCTCATGGACCTCCAGATGGTGTAAAGGGTCATGTTCATTTTGCACTTTTAAGCTACTTCAGGCAGCTCTCAGCTGTCACTCTTAATATAAGGCACCCAGAATTTCTTATCAATATTTTTTTTTTTTGGAGAAAGTATTTTACCAGGAAGGATACATTGAGATTTCCCTCGTTTTCAAGCATGTCCTGGGTGGCGAGTATGTACCGTTAGGTGTCTTGCCCAAGGACACTTACTGGAAAGGTGCTCCATTCAAACCCCTGTCTCCACAGTCTCCATGGTTATAGAGCAGTGATGTTACCTCTACTCCAAAAGACCAAAATAACTGTATTTGACATTGCTCCTGGTTAGATAAATGTATTTATACAATGCACGGTAGCATAAACACGCTTTCCTTAGGAGTCCGTAGACATTTCCTTAACATCCCTGGCGCTATTCCTGAGTTTGACTCGGGGTTAAATTTCGCTACCGCGAACGGTAACCCGGAGCCACACTCAGGCTGTATATACTCACCGCATCCTGCGCTCCCTCGCTGTCCCCTACAGTCACCGCAGTGTGATCGCGGCTGCCGGCGACTTGCTTCCTGGTTCCGCGGGAGGGGGCGGGACCTGGTGGCAAATCTGAACAGTAAATATTAAAAAAAGTGTAAAAAATACTGTAAAATGGATTTTGTGCCGTCCCAGGTTTCAAGATAAATAAATAAATAAATGAATAAATAGTATATCATACCAAGGATGTTTACTGAGAAAATAATATTGCACCCTTGTTTTCTGAAAGATTTCATTAGTTTTTGATTGATTATATTATTAAATATTATTTATTTCCATTATTTTGGATAAATATTTATGGGATAATAAATAATTATTTCGTGTTTCAAACTTTATCTGACTCCGTCTGTTTACTAGACTCTTGTTTGCACGGATCTCAGTGAGTTATTCCTAAGGATTACAGGCTTAGGGCTCTATTACATTCTTCGCGCAAAAACGCTTGCGCAGTGCTATTTTTTTTTACGCGCAGCGTTAAACGTTAATGCTCGAAAATTAACGCTGGTATTACAAACCGAGCGCATTTTTTCAATCGTCAAAAAACAAGCGCGCATTAACGCTGCGCGCAGAAATCAGTGGGTAGACTGTTTTTTAACGCGATTCAGCCAATCTGAATTAACCCTTTCGCTGCTGAGGCATTTCCCGCCTCTGTGCTGAGGTAATTTTTACCGGTTTTGCTCATCTTGTTTAAACGTGTTTTGAAGGCTTATTTTAGTATATGACCCAGACATATTATATATCGTTCTTTCCGTCAGACTTGGCAGATTCATAATATGTCATTATTATATGTATACGTCATGACCTGTCTGTATATTATATCAAAAAATGCAATAAAATATGAATTTTCAATAATTTACAACGTGTAAAGTGTTTTTTTTTCACATTTTAACATGCGAGCAATTGCGGTTATATTTTGTATGGGGTGCGCTTCTTAAAAAAATTAGAGATGGGGGAAAATTATGCGATTTTTAACAAACGCACCGCATACAAAAATCATTAGTGCAGCATCATTGTTCACATTATAATTGAAATGGGAACAATATTGCTGCATTAACGAACCAAAAAAAGAAAAAAAAACTTGTTTATTTTTTTTATAAATTTTTTTTTAAATATTTTTTTATTTTTATTTTTATTTTTAATTTTTTTTTAAAACTTTTTTCATAGTCAAGTTTGGTATTGTTGGAACGGCCATGCTCTGGCCGATCCAACATTGTCAAACATTAACCCCTAACTGCTACGGATCAGGAGATAGGGGGTTCATTGGAACCCCCTATCTCCACCATTGGTGGCAGTTAGGGGTTAACTCCAGGACTGGCGTCATCGTGCTATGCATGATGACGCCAGTCCTCAGGGGGCATTCCCGGAAGCTTGGCCGACATCCAAGATGTCGGCCAGCTCCGGGAAAGGATCACGAACCGGCGCTTTTTGGCGCCGATTCGTGATCCAGCCCCCATGGGGTTAATTCCAGGTACCGTTAGGAAGGGCAGGCTGTGCCCTTCCAAACGGTGCCTATATTAACCCCCACAATGCCAACGATCGGGAGGGAGAGAGGTCCGAAGGACCTCCCCCCCTCCCTTTCAGGCGCCTCCTCCGCACATGCGGGGGGGGCGCCTGAATTAGGTGTCATCGCGCCACCGCGATGACACCTAATTAGGCCGGCGGCGGTTCCGGGTGCTGGGCTGACATCGAGGATGTCAGCCGCACCGGGGGGCCCAGTGATCGGCCGGAACCCGGCCGATCGCTGTCCCCAAAGGGAGGACGCGCTCAGCGCGTCCACCGCAAGGAACGTTACCTGCGGGTGGACGCGCTGAGCGCGTCCTCCGCAGCGAAGGGGTTAAGAACCACAATTGTCTCCCGTTAAGTTTTTGCGCCTGTCAAAATCAATCTGAGTATATATGCTGCAGCAATAATAAAAACACGCACAACTTCTCCATTTTATTGTTTGGGTATGTGTAGAATGTGTAACTATACTGTGCTATAGATTTTTTTTCGGGCTGGTGTATTTGGTTTCGGCCAGGACGTTCAGATTTGCAGTTACCACCAGCTTTACAAAGACGTTAAAATTATGCGCACAAACGTTGTCTGTTAAAATTTGCACTAAGATTGTAATACCATGCACGCACCAGCGCATAAACGCATTTGCGCTCACAATGTTAAGTATGGGATGCGCGCACGAACTTGCGCTCGAGCAGGGTTCGCGCAGGGTCACTCGCATTAGACGTTAACGTGCATTTTTTGCGCGGACATTGTAATATGACGTTCTGCGCAAAGCTTTTTCTCCCCTCGCGTTAATGCGTTTTTGCGCATGCATTAAAATTTGTGTGAAGAATGTAATAGTGCCCTTACTACACATTTCTTTTCTAAAAAAATTTAAACGCTTTTTAGACACAAAATTTTGAAAAAATCTGACCGCCAGGGAGGTTATTAAGAAGGTTAAATTTGGTTGCAATAACACTCTACAAGTTTTAAATGAAATGTTCTAGTGTAGTGGAGTATAAATACTTGCTTATCGGCATTTCTATTAATACCAAGGACACAATATGCTTTGGTTATCTGTTCAAGATCTTCTCTCTCGGAACCCACCCAGCAGGAACCAGTTTTGCTTTCATGCCATTATGTGGTGTCTGTTGTTTTGGTTATACTGTATCTCTTCTATTCAGCATTTGACCACCATGAAATACTATTTTGGTAGATCCCAAGACATACCATTACTGAATGATTAAATCTCATCAGGTCCAGGGTGAACAGCCATCTCTTGGATTTCCATGCCATTCCTTCATAGGTTTAATCAATACACACTTTTTGCACCTGGGGCTCTATACCCTAGACTCTTATTAAAAGTTGTTATTCCATGCTTCTTAAATAAAAGAGAATAAGGGACTCACGCTACTAAAGAGATGCAGTCAATTAGGTGAGTGTCCAAGGGGCCAGGAGAGGCCAGACTCCAATGGAACTTTGAAGAAGAAAAGGGACCTGGCACTCCAAACCTGCTGGTGACTAGAATGACTAGAATAATGGGTACGCTTCAAGAAATATTTTGGCTTTCTTAAGCTTAGTACAAGCACTAACAGGGTTATTCAGAGAAAGGTGAAACTCTGGAGAACGTTTGGAGAAGTGAAAATTCTAGGTCAACATAGCTGTTTTGGAAAGTGAGATCAATGGGCGAATCTTTCTGGTTATTTTGACCTAGAATTTTCACTTCTGTCATTCTCCTGATATTCACCTTTCTCTGAATAACCCTTTTAGTGTTGGTGCTAAGCAGCTTCACCAATCAAAACGTTGCTTGATGCTTACCCATAAACTAGTCATCAGCAGATTTGGAGTGTCGGGCCCTTTTTCTTCTTCAAACCTCTTGTGCTTGTTATCCTACAACTCCAACACCTTCATAAGCTCATCTAAGAAGGACTTTCTTCATGATTCAACTTCTGAGCTCATTCATGTATTTGTCTTTTTAAATGCTTTACAGTTTGTACAAAAATTCATAAAGCTAATACAAACTAGACTGGCAAAGCATAGGCGTGTTACACAATATTACTATAACTATTCATTTTGACTTTTAGTATTGTGATGCAGAATTTGTCTTGAATGTATGAATAGATTTCAAAATACTTTTTTTAACTAAGCCGATTCTTCTAATAGGCTTCAGTTGACCTAATTTTTTAAATTCTGGAATAAGCTAAATATTTAAAATAGAAACATAGAAACATGTCGTCAGATAAGAACCTTTCGGCCCATCTAGTCTGCCCAATTACATGGATACTTTACCTGGATTTATCTTTTGTTTAGGATAGCCTTATGCCTATCCCATGCCTGCTTAAATTCAATTACTGTTTTGGCCTCTACCACTTCAACTGGAAGGCTGTTTCATGTATCCACCACCCTCTCAGTAAAATAATGCTTCCTGATGTTACTTTTAAACCTTTGCCCCTCTAATCTAAGACTATGTCCTCTTGTTTTGCTACTTTGTTTCCTTTTAAATATACTCCCTTCCTCTACCTTGTGGATTCCCTTTACGTATTTAAATGTTTCTATCATATCTCCTCTGTCTCGTCTTTTTTCCAAGCTGTACATGTTAAGATCGTTAAGCCTTTCCTGGTAACTTTTCCTGGTAACTTTTCTCCTTCAATATATATTATATTCAAAATAATTATGTCATTGCAATTACTTTTGGAAAGGTAGAGCTTACATTCTTATTTTAACAACACTTGCAACAAAAAACATTATCTTGTTATATATTTACATACACACATTGAGCAAGTTGCTAGATTAACATTGAAATAGTATATTTAATTGCGCGCGCATCATTCATCAACAATAACCTGTTAGAATTGGTAACTTACTCCCAAAGGCTGTCATGGACCTCATTGATATGCAAATACATGCATTCACTGAATATGCAAAAGAGTTCAGTAGTCAGAGTTGCACATGTAGATATACTAGAGCTTCTTTTCCCCAATTAAGTCTTTATTATCAATTTGGTAATGGCCAAAGAACCACCTGGAAAGGCTTAGTAGACTCTTTCAATGGTGTTTCAACAACAATTGAGATTCCAGGTCAGATGTTGTGACCTAGTGATCTGAATTTCGATTCTAAGGTCATCTGAGACTGAGTGAGATTATAGGGGTTAATCAGAGAGCACCATAATGTCGTCGACATTTCGGTGCTCTCTTGTTCCCTGCACTTCGAGGAATCAAATTTCCCACCCTGCAGTGAATTCAGCATTCACCGCAGTGTCCCCGAAGTGCAGGGAATCGGCCCCTGAATGGCGCCGCCAACCTGTGGTACACCCGCCAAACATGCGTTGCAAACACGCCAGACAGTCTGCAAACGCAGCTGACGAGCCGCTGAGCACAGCACCGACTAGCCGCAAAAAAAAGGCCGACAAGCTGCCGGATGGTAAAAAAAACAAAAAAAAACAATAGGATTGAAAGTGTAAAAATGTATTAGTTTATTAGATATTGAATAAGAAACCGGAATATTTTTAACATTGAAGCCTATGAGGTTCGCCTGAATAAAGCTGCCGAATGAAACCACCGAACAGCAGGGCATTTCGGCAACTTTTCTCTGCTGTTCGTTGTTCTCTGAATAGATTAACCATTGCTTGTCTATGGGGGATTTCACTGTATTCGAACAGGCACCGTACTTGCTGGCAGTTCGCCAAAATTTGGGGGAACTGCCTGCTCTCTGAGCAGCTGAATGGCCACAAAATGTCCCCGTAAGGAGAAATTCCCTGTTCGGAGCTATTTCGGGGCCTGATCGACTCTCTGAATAACCACTTATACATCTTCTTTAGTTATTCATAAATTCGTTTTTTGTGCATTTTTTAATTGCCTGATATTCTCTCTTATATATATATATATATGAGAGCGAACTATACAATACCTTAACATAAGGATGTATGGTATCAATGTGACTAGTGACATAGTGACTATATTTCCTACATATTTATGCCTTGTGTTAATCTGTATATTTGTGTTTTATTTTTAATATCTTGCATTTTATTACTTTGTATTTCTGTAACGACTGTAACATTTCAATATTCTTGAACCCAGGATATACTTGAAAAGGAGAGAAATTTCAATGTATCGTCCCTGGTAAAATACTTTATAAATACATAAATAAATGTACAGGAATATTTTGCGTTGTGAGTATTTTAGCTTCTACATGCACCTTGTTATACGGATTCTATGACTTTTTGGAATTGGCTGTGGACAAATAATCTTTAGACCTCAATTCTTTTGTTATAGACAGCTCTATAGCTAAGGACAATGTTAGTGCTGCTTTGTTCCTAGAGCAAGAATACCTTTTGAATGTGGGAGGAAATTTCTCATTAGGTTTGAGACGAAGGAACATTTTATTGCTTATTATTTGGACACAATGCAAACTCAGCCGTTCATGAATGTGAACCTGGCACGTAGGGACTGAATCAATGTTTTGTGTTTATTTTGAATCCATGCTTCTGCAGTGTATGCACAATAATTTGGTTTCATAAAAAAAAAGTACTAAAATATTCAGTGCATGTGGGAAAACATTTCCCAGACCACAATTCACATTAATTTCAAACCGTGCTGTCTTCGTCTCTTTCTTCTCTAACTTAGCAATTTTTTCCACATTATTATGCTACTCAGTGTTAGCGGAGAGGGCATTGCAATTGGCATAGAATCATCATTAGATTTAGCTAACAGCAAAATGTGTCAGTGCCTGAAATAGTTCTTACTTAAGTGAGGGTTTTTTTATACCTTAAATTCTTTGCCTTCATAAAGATGGGTACAAAATGTAAGATAAAAAAAAAAGAATATAAAAATATGCAAGAATATTTATATTATCTAAATAAGTTGTAAAACATTATACTTTGTACATACTATGATATGTTTACCACCATTTTCAATAAAATTAAAGGTAACAATAGAAAAATGTTGGCATCACAAATCATTTGCACATTTAATGAATGGAAGTGCTTGCGATTGAGATACAGTATGTATATATATATATATGTTATATATTTACAGTTGTGTTCAAAATTATTCAACCCCCAATGCTGTAAAGGGTTTTAGGGAATTTAGTGTACATTTGTAATTGTATTCAGAATGAAATCCTACAAGGACTTTTTAAAGAACCATATGCAACTAAAATGACATCAATTGGTTTTATAATACAGTAGTAAATGTTTCTTTTGTGAATTCTTCATTGACACAATTATTCAACCCCTTAAAGACTACCACTCTGAAGAACAGAGGTTCATTCAAGTGTTTTCAATCAGGTATTGAAAACACCTGTGGATGTCACGGAGCAGCAATAAAGCATAATAAGCACCAATTAGGCAGCTTTAAAATGACTGTGATACTCAGCTCCTTCTAGACATTTACTGGTGTGGTTACAAACATGGTGAAGTCAAGAGAATGGTCCAGGAAGAGAAGAGAAGAGGTGATTACTCTTCACAGGAAGGGCAATGGCTATAAGAAGATTGCAAAGATGTTAAACATACCAAGAGAGACCAAGAGAGAAATGAATGAAGAATTCTTTCCCTGGTGAAGAAAACACCCTTCACAACAGTTGGCCAGATCAAGAACACTCTCCAGGAGGTAGGTGTATGTGTGTCAAAGTCAAAAATCAAGAGAAGACTTCACCAGAGTAAATATAGAGGGTTCACCACAAGATGTAAACCATTAGTGAGCCTCAAAAACAGGAAGGCCAGATTAGAGTTTGCCAAACAACACCTAACAAAGCCTTCACAGTTCTGGAACAAGATCCTATGGACAGATGAGACCAAGATCAACTTGTACCAGAGTGATGGGAAGAGAAGAGTATGGAGAAGGAAAGGAACTGCTCATGATCCGAAGCATACCACCTCATCAGTGAAGCATGGTGGTGGTAGTGTCCTGGCGTGGGCATGTCTGGCTGCCAATGGAACTGGTTCTCTTGTATTTATTGATGATGTGACTGCTGACAAAAGCAGCAGGATGAATTCTGAAGTGTTTCGGGCAATATTATCTGCTCACATTCAGCCAAATGCTGCAGAACTCATTGGACGGCGCTTCACAGTGCAGATGGACAATGACTCAAAGCATACTGCAAAAGCAACCAAAGAATTTTTGAAGGGACAGAAGTGGAGTGTTTTGCAATGGCCAAGTCAATCACCTGACCTGAATTCCATTGAGCATGCATTTCACTTGCTGAAGACAAAACTGAAGGGAAAATGCCCCAAGAACAAGCAGGAACTGAAGACAGTTGCAGTAGAGACCTGGCAGAGCATCACCAGGGATGAAACCCAGCGTCTGGTGATGTCTATGCGTTCCAGACTTCAGGCTGTGATTGACTGCAAAGAATTTGCAACCAAGTATTAAGAAGAGAAAGTTTAATTTATGATTATTATTCTGTCCCATTACCTTTGGTCCCTTAACAAGTGGGAGGCACATCTGCAATCTGCTGTAAGTCCTACACCGTCACCTGAGTTGGATGTACATACCCTCAAATTAAAGCTGACAGTCTGCAGTTAAAGCACATTGTGTTTGTTTCATTCCAACTCCATTGTGGTGGTGTATAGAGCCAGAGATGTTAGAATTGTGTCGATGTCCCAATATTTCTGGACCTCACTGTAGCAAGTTGTCAGTGTCTCATTTTGCACAAGCACACGCTCATCAATGCCAGGGTACAGCAAATCCTGACCGCTGATGGAGATGCGGGGACATAGGGAGACCGGAGATGGGAAAGGAGAGCCATTCAGACCTAACAGTGCATATTGGTCATCCCGGGTACCGATATCTGTGACACAGATGGAGACTGCAGATCTGGTCACGGCTGAGCCTGGAATGTGGGCGGCACTCTGCATCAGTCAAGCCACCCGAAGTTAGTCATATTATTTATACACGATGTGCCCGTGGAATTCCCAGTGCCCAAACAATTTTTCCTGGCGTTGGAGACGGTTTCACCATATATGGATTTTAAAATTTGGCACTTTGTGTCTAGATGTTAACTTGCGACAGCACCTTGGAATAACTCACATCTTGAGACATTAATAAATGATTGTGCACCCCATGTTAAGTATAGGAGATGCTAAGTACAGTGAGCTCACACAAGCTGCGAAGGAGCAAAATGATTACACAACTGTTTAAAGGCAAGATTGGAATAGCGATGCCAGACGTTAAACTTATTAATGCTCACATAAATATCTACTACTCGAGATGTTAGTATAAAGACAACTATGGAATATGACCCTTTAATGGCTCTGGGAGGCTTATAACAGCTTGGTTAGGTTTACTGATACCAGCACTGTATAGACCATCTGTTATCTAAAAAAAATTGAGATTAACGCTAAACACAAAGGGCAGTATTACAATGTTGGTGGTAACTTAACCAGAGCTGTTGTAAACTTAAAACCTCCATAGGCTATAATGGCTTAAAGTTTACAACAGCTCCGGTTAAGTTAGCACCAGCTTTGTAACATAGCCCAAAGTGTAGGCCTTATCCTTCAACACAAAAATACGACAAACAAACAACATGTGTAGCAATGTCAATGTCTCATTCAAGGATAAATTCTAGTGAATTTCCAGAACTTCTCCACTTCTTTTCCTCCAATACCCTCAGAAAAGAAGAGAGAAAAACATAGTGTGACCTGTGCACTGACGAGTTGATAATTTCTTGATGGCAATTACCACTTACGTGATGAAGAGCCCGCCTGGCTCTGGATAGTGGGCCTCTGAGCTGTTATATCCACCGCTCAATCGCCCCAATGATGTATGGTGAAGATCTTCCACCTTAAACATAAAATACATGCACCATAGTGTATACTGCATACCAAATGGTGGATGACCTCAAATAATAGATCTACTCACATGGTGGAGGACCATATCCTGATCCTAGGTGTATAGAGCCCAGAAGTTCGTTTTAGGAGGCACAACGTCCAAAAAAAAGCCTTTCTTCAATATAATCCAGGACAGCAAATTATGGATAATAAAATTTATTAAAACAACATAAAATAACATAAAAATAAGACAGAAAGCGTTTCACCTTAAAGGTCAATAACCCACTGGCTTCCTCAGCTGGCTTCTACATTCAAATTAATACAATCTCTTTATACAGTAATACCTTGGATTACGAGCATAAATCGTTCCGGAAGCTTGCTTGTAATCCAAAGCACTCTTATATCAAAGCGAGTTTCCCCATAAGAAATAATGGAAACTCTGACGATTGGCTCCACAACCATTTATTCATATGAAAATGATTGCAGTAGCACAAAATACTGTACTGTGTAAAGTAAAAATAAAACCAATTAACCTGCATGTTGCCTTTGAGAAGAATTGAGGCTGGTGGGAGAGAGGATAGGAGGAGGGTTATTGTGCAGGACATTTATCACTTAAGGGTTCACTGCTATCTGTTGGGGAGGGTTTCAGCATGTCCGGTGTAATGTATTATGCATGTTACCTGTGTGGCCCTCCCCGCCAAGCTGCCAGAATGCTGCGACGGACACAGGGAGGAAAGGTGACCATGGCCACAGTTGTGACGTGACGCTCGGCAGACAAAGTGTATGTACTTTGAAATCACTTGTATATCAAGACATTGCTTGTAAACCAAGTCAAATTTTTTAAAAAATTGCTGTTCTTCTTGCAAAACGCTCTCAAACCAAGTTACTCTCAATCCAAGGTTTTACTACATGTTCATATTAATTGCTGTCCAATGATTCACAGTAAAAAAAAGCAGCATAAACCTTTCACCAATCTAAAATTTCCTTTCATTTGAGCCAGACCAAATACACCGGAGGGCGCATGTGCACAATTTCGGTTGTGCAAAAATGCCGGATTGCATTGTGGGGAACCCCTATTAAGGCTAGGGTCAGACTAACGCATTTTTCGTGTTGTCCGTGAAAAAGTGCGTTCGAACGAATGGACGTATTTTTTCACGCAATACGCGATAGCGGTCATATGATTTTGTACGGATCATCAATAAAACCCTTTTTGCGTCTGGACGTTATGTTGGCCGGACATTAGCAGCGTCTGACGTCTCCTAATCACGCACACACGCCGCTAGCGGACGCAGCGCACTCTGTACGTCAGTACTAGCGGTATCACGTTCTGGAAAAAAATGCGTTTGCGTGCCGCTTGCGTTGCGCGGCCGCACTTTTGTGCGGCCGTACTTTGTACATTGGCCGTCATTTGCTGCTACTACGGCCGTGATAAAGTGCGGCTGCACGCGCGTTCGCACTTCGTTAGTCTGACCCTAGCCTTAGGTTCTCAACCAATGAATATATTTGGCTGAGTAATTGGAAGATCCACAATTGGTCTGGCTCAAATGAATGGAAATTTTAGATTGGCGAAAGGTTTTTCCAGCATTTTTTTTTACTGCGCTGATCTTCTTAGGTTGGTCACAAATTAACAGCTCTTATAAAAAGTACAATAGCCTCAAAAGTACAAAGCAGCCACAAATGTCAACCCTCAAGCTGAGTCAGAATAGAATCCAGGGATTGTATAGCCTTTACATTATAAATCAAACAGTACTCTGCGTACAATGTACCATACTCTATCTGTATATAACATGTATATATGAATATAAATTAAATACATGGGGGGGGCAGCACTGAACCTTAACTAAGCATTCAGTGTGCATCTCAAGTAAAACAATACAACAAACCAGAAGGACAGATCACCAAATATTACATTCAAAGAGAACAGCAACAGCAGCTTTATACATTTTTTACTCCCTTCAGGAGCACAGCAGTTATTAACCCATTCAAGACCCTTTTCAGTGTTTCTGTCCTTATGGATATGTATACAAATGCTAAGCATTATGAAAATCACAATAAGATTAAAAAGCGACACTTATGTATCATCTTTCTGTAATTTACATTTTCAACTGCATTCCGGGAAGGCTGTGGAAATAAACAAAAAGGGGCTGGTTTTCCATATTCTACCTATAGGGATGCGTTACATATTATCTATTTATATAGATAATATGGGTTCTTGAACCCAGGACATACTTGAAAACGAGAGAAATCTCAATGTATCCTTCCTGGTAAAATACTTTATAAATAAATAAATAATATATACATCCACTACTGCCTTTAAATACTGTGGGTTCAATTAAATTCTTTGTGCAAACGTTAACGTGTGCGCAAAAACGCATTAACGCGAGGGGAAAAACCCTGTGCGCAGAATGTCGTATTACAATCTCCGTGCAAAAAAGGCGCGTTAACGCCTACCTCTGGTGAACCTGCGCGAACCCTGCGTGAGCGTAATGTACATTGCGCATCCTATACTTAACATTGTGAGCGCAAATATGTTGGTGCGCTGGTATGCGGATGGTATTACAATCTATGCGCAAATTTTAACGGACAACGTTTGCGCGCATAATTTTAACGTCTTTTAAAAGCTGGTGGTAACGGCAAATCTGAACGTCATGGCCGAAACCAAATACACCAGCCCCCAAAAAAAAAAAATACAGCAACGTGTAGTTACACATTCTACACATACCCAAACAATAAAATTGAGAAGTTGTGCGTGTTTTTATTATTGCTGCAGCATATATACGCAGATTGATTTTGACATGCGCAAAAACTGAACAGGAGACAATTGTGGTTCTTAATTCTGATTGGCTGAATCGCGTGAAAAAAAAGTCCGCACACCGATTTCTGCGCGCGTGTTTTTGTGCGTCTTTTTTACGCACGTTATTTTTTGATGGATGGAAAAATGCGCATGGATTTTAATACCAGCGTTAATTTACATGCGTTAACGGTTAACGCTTCGCGCACAAATTAACGCGCTACGCGAGCATTTTTGCGCAAAGAATTTAATAGAGCCCAGTGTGTGTCTTCCTTCTTCTTTGTTCCAGGTCTCCACTTTTTTGTCGGTAACCTTTTGACCAGTTGATGTTTTATGTTTGTGTGCAGGCTTTTGCGTGACATTTTCCAGGCATTTCAATTCACTGTCTCAGATAACCTTGAGGTCTGCTTTCTAGTATTCACTGTGCACCTAAGACCTTTCCATGATTCAATAGCGGATCATCTGCCTATACATATTCTGAATCAAAAGGTCTTTCTGCATCCATAGAGCTTCTACTTCCAGCGAGCAATGTAACCCTTGTGAACTAGGGAAGGGTAAAGAAATGGGCCATGCTCTCTATTCTTCTCCTTTTATGATACTTGCTTAATATTTTCAGTAAGGAAAAATATAATAAATAATAAAAAATATAAGTCCCAAACAAAAGACAAAAGCACACAATAAATGTACCCCCCCCCCCGATTCACTCATTTTTCTCTTCTCTGAGATTAAATTGAAGTGTGAAAGGAATAATATTTAAAAATTTGTTGGCACAAAAATTATTAAAACAATAAGGCAGAGAGCATATTTAAACAGGTATTTCAGCATATAAAGAAGCAACGATCCTTTCAATGAACCAAACATCTAGCCTTCTATTAAATTAATTAACATTTCACTGTAAGTTGACTCACGAGCTTCCAATATAATGATTGTGGTTCCAGAAGCCACTCATTTACAAAAGGAAAGATTATTGAGAATCACAGATACCTTTTAGGTTCAGAAGAGAATTGATAGCAATGGGAGACAATTTAAGACATATGGGGAATCCTGTTGATATGAATGGGTGGGTGTCCATAGCAGGGAGAGGGATGATTAATGATTGTTGAGATTGGGATTATTTGAAGGATAAAGTTCATATTTGATGAGGATCTGCCCTTCAGAAATCCAGTGATGATATATGGATGGAAATGCAGAATTTTCATGTAACTCTATAAAGCAGCTTAATTACCACTGCTAAAACAAACCGTCGAGTTACTCACTCCATTCTAAAAACTGAAAAATAAGGGTGCTTAGCTGGTAAGAAAACGGTATTTGTTTAGGTCAGGAGAAATCTGCAGATTCTTTATTTTTATAGAAATAGTTCTCAAAAAAGGTAGAAAATAACAGATAGAAAATAGGAAACTCCTTGTTTTAGCATTTTTAATCGAGGTAGGTATAGCTCATTGTCATGGAACTGACGTAGCGCTCCACGCTTCAAACCCCAAGAGACTTTATGTTCATTTATATCGTGTGATTTTGAATAGATTTTACATTGTTTGGTTTTAGTTTAAATTAGTTTAGTGTAAATTGCGTAGCTTTAGTTTTAAATATACTTATATTCCTGTAGGTAAATGTGTTTTTGTGTAGCCAGTAAACAAGCTTTACTACTATGTCATTTATGCAACAGGGCTTTTCCCCTTATCTGGCTGCATGTTTGATTCAAGAAGTCTGGGATAGTGTTTGTCTTTAATCTGATGTGTTAGAACAATAGATTATGCAAATGTTGTGTGAGCTAAAGGCTAAAAAATGTTTATTGTAAATATCTAACTGACATAATGTAATTAGAGACTTTAGGTACGTGTTCACCATTTGGTATGCAAATTATAACTGAAGAGGACCGGAAGAAAACCTGCAGTGGTCTTGGAACCAATATATATATATATATATATAAATATCCGGTGAAATCTTCCATAAAGAGAGAGAATCCTGTTGGAACATACAGCTCTCATTGTGTCTCCTTCAACTACGCTACACTACACTCAACCTCAGAAGGCACAGAGCGGCCTTCTGGAAATGCAAAGAGGCTACAAGGCAGAGGTTCAGATCAAGCAGATCTGGAGCTGCAGATCAGGCTGCTCGAGGCACTGAGCTCCAAGCAACTCAGAGGCCGGGCTGATCTTGGCAAGGGGTTATCTGGAGAGTCAGGACAGGAGGAAGAGAATGGTTCCGTCACATTGGCTGGCAGCGGTGTGGATAGAGGCTCTCCAACACCAAGCCCCCCCCCCCGAGATGGCCAACTATGCAGTCTGCAAGCAGGACACCCTGAAGGACCTGCTCGAGAGCTGTGGATGGAATGGATACTGAAGTAAGAGTCAAAGGCACAAGTGTGGTGCAACCAGGAGTGAGATGGAAACGCTCAAGGAGGTAAAAAGACGCCTCAAGCAATATGGTCCAAACCCTAGCATGGACCTGTTCCAGAGCGTTTGGAATGAGGTCTGTTTATTGCAGAAAGGGGAAGCTGTGCGGGACCAGGAAGATTTTAACCCTTTGCATGTAGAATACAATAAATACAAGGTCCCAGGCTGGATTGAGCCAGGGGACATTCGTAGCCAGGAGGAGAACTGGCTGGTAACTACACTACACACCCAGAGGATGCCTACAGACTTGGATTGGCAGAGACCAGGGATTTTGGAAGCATCGGCTTCTGCCAACGCCAAGACCCAAACAAAATATGCCTCCACACCAACCGTGACCGTCAACCCACCCTTAAGTAAGGCTAAAAAGAAGCGGAGGGGTGGACGGGTGAAAGAAATGGAGGAGGTGTTGGATCCAGAATGCAAATTTTGTGACCCGTTTCGAAGGGAGGTAGAGACATTGAAAGGGCAACTAGAAGCTGCCACCCAGAGCAAGAAAGAGACTGGCCTGCAATTGCACCGGCTACAGGATCAGCTGCAAGATGGCCAGAGAGAGCTGGATGAGGTGAGACTATCCAGAGATGCTGCGGAGGTGAATGTACAGCGCCTGGAGATGGAAATCACTGGCTTACGGGACTTACTCACAGCTGCTGAGCGAGCCAAGGATAATGCTGCTCGGGAGCGAGAAGAGGCCATGGCCATTGGCGTTTTAAAAGTCCAAGCAGCCTTGGGGGGAAAGTGTCTCCTGGAATCACAGATAATGGCCCTGACAGAGACATTACAGAACCATCAAAATGAGCTGCGAGCTGTCACAGTGGAGATAGATGGTCGCTGCATGGAAGTGCAAGAACAGCCAGCCACCATACAACAATTGTCGGTCCAGCTGCAGGCCTGTGAGGACTCGACCCTCAACCTACACACGGAGCTCAGTGGTGCTCAGGCGCAGATAGCGGAGCTGGAGCACGGCTCCCTTGTAATGATCGAGCAGCTGGAGGCTGAGCGGCGAACTGGAGCTGCTCTACACATAGAAATGACAGCTTTTAAAATTCGCCTGGAGAACTGCGAGCAGGAATTAGAGTGGACACAGCTCTCCCGGGATACTATTCAGGCATGGGCCTGGGAGCAGGAGGAGGAAATACAGCTGCTCCAGAACCAACTCCAGCTGTGCCAACACCAGCTACTAGATGCAGACGCAGCTCGGAAGGAAAACCTCACTCAAACCAAGGCAAGCGAGAGGGAGGTGAGCCATCTGACACATCAACTATGTGTATTGGAGCAGGAGCACCAGGGCACTGTCAGCCACCTACAGGCTGAGCTCGAAGGGACATGAGCACAGTGCCAACAGCTCCAACATGAGTTGTCCCTGACACAAGCTGCCAGCACCCATGTGCCCACCACGGAGGAGAGCAGCACAACAGGGAGTCAAGTCATTGCCCCTGATATATTTTGCATAGATGAGCGATTGTACCCAGTATTGCTGTGCTGGCATCAGAGTGTGCCTTGTCCCCAACAAAGATGGAGACCCCCCAGCACTCCACCCCTATGACCCAAGGTGCCACCAGAGAGGCAACTTCTTACCAGCCCAGAAGACCAGCAGAATCGGTGAGTGACTACCCTGAGAGACTACCAAGTTCCTTGGAAGAATTGCACCCTTTTGGGATTGTGGGGATTGATGTTAGGGATGTGCGTTTCGGGTTTCGGAATTTCGGAATTTTCACGAAATTTCCCGATTCGTGTTTTCGGATGCGGCCGATTTTCCAAAAATTTTTAGATCCGAAAAGTTTTCCGAGCCGAAACGAAATATTTTCGGAATTTTCGAATGGACTTGAAATGTGTCAAATCGAAATTTATTGCTTTGAAACGAGGAGAACAGATGTTCTGAAAAACGAAAATTTCCGAAATCACGAAAAGTCGATACAAAAAACGAGCAAAGTGACACGAAAATACGAAAAATGGTCGATATTCCGAAAAAAAAATGTACCCGAAAAACGAGTCGAACCGAACCGAATCGAAACAGAAATCGGTCGAAACGAGCCAAATCGAAAAGTTTAAACATCCGAAAAATCGAACCGAATCGAACCGAAAAAAAAATCGGTGCACAAGCCTAATTGACGTGGGCTGGGCCCCTGCTAAATGTTCAGGAGGGGGGCGGGCAGCAGCAGAAGGAGAGACTGGGGACTTGGATTGCTGACTGTGTTCTAGTCCTGGGTCCGCAGAGGGGCCCTGGAGACAGAAAGATGTGGGGGGGAATTCCAGTGTGCCCGCTAGAAAATGTTTTGTGGGGGGCATGTTCTGACCCTCGACCACATTCTAGACGAGCTCCAGAGTCCCCTCCGACTTCTCCACGCTCCCCCAGTACTGAACGGGACATGGTTCGAGGAAAAGGAAAGATATCCACCCTGAAAGCTCCTGCTCACCCCCCGCGAGATCCGCGGGCTCTCTGGATGCATTTCTCATCCCGCCCGGGACGACACTGACCCCTGCAGCACCACCTAACATGGCGGACGGGCCTTCCCCACCACCCCGAGCGCCGGACCACGAGGAGGTTACATGCCGCCTGGAACGCCTCATATCTGCTCTCCCCACCAAAGCGGATCTTTCCGATATTGTGGCTGACCTCTGAGAGAACTTTGGAAGGGAGGTCCGGGAGATCCGAACCGAGGTCTCAACCCTGTCGACTAGAGTGGGCGCCCTGGAAGAGGTTGCACAACGGCCTCCCCCCGAGACATCGACCACTCTACCAGCGGCCTTCTCAGAGCTACAGCGCCGTGTAGACGACCTCGACAACAGAGGTAGGAGACATAACATAAGAGTCCGCGGCCTGCCTGAATCGGATGGGCCGGAAGATCTCCGTGCTATCCTAACCGAGCTGTTCAATCACATACTAAATAGGAAGCTCGACACTTCCATTCTCATTGACAGGGCTCATAGGGCCCTGCATCCCCGGCCTCCACCGACAGTGCCTCCCAGGGATGTGGTCTGCCACCTGACCGAGTTCGCCCTCAAAGAATCCATCATGCTTAAAGCCAGGTCCTCGAGGCAATGGGATTTCCATCAATGCAACATTGAACTCTACCAGGACCTGTCTCCATTTACCCTGGCGGCTAGAAGATGTCTACAACCAGTCACGCAGGCACTCAGGTGGGCTAATCTGCCCTACAGGTGGGGATTCCCCTTTACTCTACTCGTGCTGTGCAACGGGGTTCGGCACACAATCTGCTACCCGACGGATGTCCCGGCCTTCCTGGAGGCCTTGGAGCTACCGGAGATATCTGTTCGCAGCTGGGAAGACACAGCCCGACCGGGCCCAGACCTTCCTCGCCCTCGCAGACACCGGTCATGCAGACGCGCATGGGCATCTCCGGACCGAGTCCTCGCCCGGGAGCTGTCACCCGCACCACGCTGATGTTTGACTTTCCACCTTGTAGCCACACTGGAGTTCCCTTGCCGGTTTTTCAGACTCTCCTGGAATCCCGTATTGCTCGGTCCCTCACCCCCGCTAACTGGCTCGCCTCTACGATCCACAGGAATAATTCTCCCACTTTTCTGCTGGACGTGCCCATCCTCCACCCCGAGGCCACCCGCGGACAACCTTTGTCATGGTATCGCTAGCTCCCCCTGAGCGTTCTACAAACTCTGCTGGGACAGATGGGAGAATTACTCTTTTCCACCCCTCCACCCCTTGGGGTTTTTTTCCTTTCCCCCCCTTTTTTTTCCCTCTCCCCTTATTTGTTGTTTGCCTGTCTTCTTTTCCACGCCGCCTTGACGGGCCCACCTGCCCGACTCCCTGAGTCCGCCTGATAGTGGACCGCACGCACATGCCGAGGACTGGATGTCCTAATTTTCTAGGCCCCTCCGCAGCCAACTTGTTTCATCCTCCCAGGCTTCCCTCCCCCCCATTTTTTTTTCTCCTACTGTTGATCTACCACGCTGAGACCGCTCTAGGCTGCCTTTCACCTTGACTCTCTCCGGCGGAAGACAGTAGAATCAGCACATCGCTTCTGGAGTTCCCCTCCACATAGGACCTGATCCGAACTTTGAGACAATGCAGGAGACAGTCGACTCAGCACATCACTTATAGAGTTCCCACCCGCATGGACTCCAACGCATCGGACCTAAACCATGGTCCTACCTCGAAGTCTGGGACAATGCAGGCATGTCCACTCTTCGGTGCACCGCTCCATCAGCGACATCTTCGTACCAAGTCCAGGGAGGATATGGACATTCTTCGAACGACGCCTCCTTCTGCTCCCCTGTCCTCTACGGTACAGAGACTCTGTCATGACTGGCCCCCTACCTACCCCCTACGCACTATGTGGATATCCGATCATGTCCTTTTCCCCCAACATCTATCTCACTTTTCTGACGCAGCTTACAGGTTTTCGTGTATACTCACCTGTTGTATAATATCCCTTATGCATGGGAATGGTAGACCTGGGGGACCTTTAGAGGGAGGGGGGCTATTATCAGGCTGTTTCCAAATTTTTTATATTTTTTTTTTATTTTATTATTTTTTTTCTTGTTCTTCTTCTCAACCATATGGCCGAGAAGAGCCCGGCTAAGGGAACTCTACGCATCACACTCCTAATATGGGGACCATGCTTTCTTTTCTGTATTGGTGTTTGCACTTTCTCAATTTCTCTCCTACAGTTGGAGGGGCCTCATTTTTACTCGTTATTACCTGTTTGATTTGTTTCTTTAGACCTAGATACTTGACCGTAGCTGGTTCAGTTTTATTCTCCCCGTTTTCTCTTCACAGTCGGTCTAAACGGCCTCTAGAGTCTAGGTCTGTCGCCCACGAGGATCGGACGTCGACTTCTTTGCAAGAAGGTATTTGGCCTCTAGCCAGGCTGATATAGCCTTTCTTGGTGACGTATCACTCCTCATTCATTCTCTGTCTTTCTTCTCCTTCCCGTCTATACACCTCTTTCCTGTCACCCTCCCCTTACTTTCTCTGCCCTCTACATACCCTTCTCTCCCCCACCCTCCCCTTCCCCTGTCTGTCTATTTGTTTGTCTGTTTGTTAGTTTGTGAGCCATGTCTACAATGCCAGGCTTTTCTCCAAAGTCCTTTCGTTTTCTCACGTATAACGTTAATGGACTTAACACGCCCGAAAGGCCTAAAAGGCTGTTTAGAGAGCTCCGGGCGCTGCGATATTCGGTGGCCTTCCTCTAGGAAACGCACTTTAAGATGGGAGCTTCCCCGATTCTCAGGGATCCGGCCTTTCCGGTGGGACATTTTAGTGACCCCTACCAAAACAAAAGCCGTGGGGTGGCGATCCTCTTCGCTAAAGATGTACCCGTGACCGTGGACGCAGTCCTCCCCGATA
Source organism: Leptobrachium leishanense (assembly GCA_009667805.1). Taxonomy (NCBI): domain Eukaryota; kingdom Metazoa; phylum Chordata; class Amphibia; order Anura; family Megophryidae; genus Leptobrachium; species Leptobrachium leishanense. The sequence goes on from CM019063.1 coordinate 468,071,395, forward strand.
AGGAAGGTCACTTCCTATTTGTCAAATGCACCATAGTTGACGCAGTATACACGTTTGCGTCTATATACCTCCCAAACACTAACCAGCACCGTTGTCTCGCCTCCATACTTCGCTGTCTCGATTCCTTTAAATCTGGGACCTTAGTGGTCGCCGGAGACTTTAACGCCCCCCTCGACCCGCGGACGGACACATCTGCTGGCCGATCCTCGATCCCACACAATGTGCTTCGACACATGCGTCGCTCCCTTGATAGTCTACAATTGGTGGATGTTTGGAGTGCCTTTCATGCAGGCGAGCGGGATTATACATTCTTTTCTCCCGTGCACTCCTCGTACTCGAGACTGGATTACGTGTTTGTCCAACAATGCATGTTACTTAACGTGGTAGATTCGGCTATACAAGCACAATCCTGGTCAGACCACTGCCCATTGTTGATCACTTTTTCCTCTCCCCTATCCCGCCCCTCAGAACATCAATGGTGCCTAAATCTGACCCTGCTACAGGACCCTGCCATCCGCCAAGACGTTACAACATGTATACGCAACTACTTCTCGGACAACGAACACGCGGAGGTACCATTCCCTACCACGTGGGAAGCTCACAAAGCGGTCCTTAGGGGAATGCTCATTAGCAAAGCCACCGCTCTTAAAAGGGAAAGCTCGGGGAAACTCCGTGCTTTATTTACCGAAATTAGAGATCTTGAGCTCTCACATCATTCCTCTGCCCTCCCCTCTGATTATGCCTTACTAGTGTAGCGCTGTGTAAAAAAATCATCTTGCTGTGGCAGTACCTATTTTTGGCCACAAGATGGAGACTATCGCGATCAGATACTGGACATTGGGACTACAATGCCCGGCATGCTTTGCAAGAAGACAGGAAGTGGGTGGGGACTGGACACTTACATCCTCTGCCTCGTGGAGAAAGTTCCAGAGCGCGCCAGGGAAGGAGAGAAAGCAGACGCACCGAGGAGATCGCGGGAGAATCTAGGCCCAAAGCCTGAGGGAGACCTGTTGTTCCGGTTTGGGTCACCTAGCCTGAGGAGAAGGAGACTCGCCAGAGCCCAGACACTGCTGCAGACCGGCGGAATCAAACGGAGAGCAGGCGGTGAGCTGGACAAGCGGCATAAAGTGAGACAACGGATCCGGCCGCTAGTATCCCCAGTCAAAATCCGGAGGAGAGACGTCCTGGGTCAGCGGAGCCTAAAGCCTGCGTCGGATGGGTGAGAGGCCTCCAAGGCTGTTTGTGATTAAAGGTCAAGCTGCTGTTTTCTGTTTAAAGTCCACAGGGCCCCAACTGACTAGTCGAAGACTTTCTCTAAATAAACTCACTGGCCAGTTGAACAGTACCCGGGTACCACACACACATATACACCTTTCACCTCCTGGGACTTAACTTGTGCAGGACTCATTTTCTTTTAGGAATCGGAATAGGGGTTGAAAATAAAGATACGTTCCGAATATATATTTTTCCTCTTTTTCCGTTGCGCGTTTGCCGTAATACGAAGGGATTGTATGTTCGGGTTTTTGCTGCGTGTTTTCTTTTTCTGAACTGTCGGGAAATTGCATTGCTTTTATGTTCGGTTGCGAATATTTTATTTTCCGAAATACGAAGCCTCGTGTTTCGTTTCTTTTCCGCTACGCGTTTTACCGGGATACGAAAATACTGTAATAATACTTGTGAATACCGTGTCTAAACATCTGCTCAAATATTTTAGTAAACTATATAAATATAAAAAACTCACAACTGTGTTGGAGTATATTTATTCCCTAGTGCGGGGAGACTGACCCGTGGTTCATTTTCAGCGGCTCCTCCGGGAGTGAGCGCTACACTAGCATCCAAACGCAGAGTGCTTAACGACCTGCTAGACGCGGATATTCGCTTTGCAGCCCAGAGAACTAAATGCTACTTCGCCCTCAAGGAGAACAAGCCAGGGAGATACCTGGCCCTTATGCTCCGTAAAGGACGGGAGGCAAACTACATCGCTAGAATTAAACTTTCCACGGGGACGCTAACATCACGCCCGGACCAGATCCTTGAGGAATTCCGGAGCTTTTATGAAAAGCTCTACCATATAGACGATGGACCAGATCGAGTCCCGTCTACCATCGAAATTGACGCCTACCTCAACCATGACCTAGCCCCTACGGCTATAGAAGCCCTGGACGAACCGATTTCCGCGGAAGAGATTAAACGGGTTATCACCGCTCTTAAAATCGGGAAATGCCCGGGCCCAGATGGGCTCCCGGCAGAGTATTATAAAACCTTCCCAGATGAGTTGCTCCCTCATATGACTTCCCTCTTCTCCCGGTTGCAGGATGGTGAGAAATTTCATCCCCATACCCTTTCCGCTACCATTTTGGTAATCAGCAAACTGGGGAAGGACGTCTCTTATGTGCATAATTATCGCCCCATTTCCCTCCTGAATACAGACCTGAAAATCCTATCCAAGATCCTGGCGAATCGCCTCGCACCTCTCCTACCCGCTTTAATTCACTCAGACCAGGTAGGCTTTATTCCGGGCCGCGAAGCCCGAGACGCGACGACACGCGTGCTGAGCGCAATTGGACTGGCCAGGGTCTCGAGCATGGGCCTTCTCCTGCTGTCCACGGACGCGGAGAAGGCCTTCGACAGAGTTCGTTGGAGCTTCATGTTCTCGGTCCTACAGTGCATCAGAGTAGGAGACTCCTTCCTGCACTGGACGGAAGCACTCTACTATAACCCCACAGCTAGGGTACGCGCCAATGGGGCCTTGTCACATAAGAAATGGCACGCGCCAAGGATGCCCCTTATCCCCCCTCCTATTTGCCATCTCCCTTGAGCCTTTATTAGAAGCAATCCATCTTAATGCCGATATTACCGGTATCCGAGGTCACTCCTCCGAACACAAAGTCTCGGCATACGCGGACGACCTGTTGTTCCTTGTCGCGGATCCCGACTCTTCCCTGCCGGCGATTGTACGGACGTTGGATGACTATGGAGTGGTAGCGGGATATCGGATAAACCGAGAGAAATCAGAATTTTTGAATATTTCCTTACAATCCACTTCTGTCTCCTCGATCAGGAGGACATACCCATTCCGACACTGCCCGGGGCAGATGAAGTACCTTGGGGTATGGCTGGCTGCTACCTCCAAACAAATTTTCGAGCTGAATTTCTTGGCGATCCTCGGCACTTTTGTAACAGACTTAACGGAATGGAATGGTAAGATGCTTTCCTGGTTCGGCAGGATTGCCGTACTTAAGATGAACTTGTTACCACGTCTGTTGTACCTATTTAATACCTTACCCATACCGATCCCGGTCTCTTTTTTTACCACGCTCCGAAAAGAGTTGCTACGCTTTGTCTGGGCCCACGGCCGTCCAAGAGTGAGTTTTAAAGTAATGTGTGTCCCTAAGTCTCGAGGCGGCTTAGCCCTACCGGACCCGAGGAAATACTATCTTGCCAGTCAAGTGGCGAGGAAAGTTGACTGGTCAGCGCAAGAGCTAGACAAGCGCTGGCTAGACGTAGAGCGTGCCCTTTCCCCCCCCCCGTCCTTTGTGGACACTCCCCTGGCTGCCACCAAACAGTCTTGCTGGCCCCCGCCCTGATCTGGACCCGGTTTCGAACACGTTATGACTCTGGCACTCACGTAAACTGGTGTTTGGCCTTTCTTCGGCCCTCTCCCCGCTTTTGCCCCTGATGCACAACCCGGGCCTGCCGAGTGGAGTGTTGCCATCTCTGCGGGATAGATTATCCGACACTGGTAGACTATGCGCCTTAGACCTCCCTCCAGATGGTCGCTTAGACCTATCCTCACGATCGGCCGCTATGGGTCCACTCTCCCTGCTGGAACAATTCAATTTCACCCAAATTAAATCATACTTGAAGAGTCTTAACTGTGGCTATAGCTTGAGCCGCCCGCTACTGCCATTTGAACTAATCTGCCAAACGGGTCTCCCCCTACCACGTGGGGTATCTACTATCTATGGCCTGATCTTGACATCCGACTCAGAAGACCCACCTTTCGTGTCTAGATGGGAAGTGGAACTCGGAACTACTTTTACCTTAGCCCAATGGTCCAACACGTTTACACTGGTCCACAAAGGCTGTGGAGCTAACCGCATACAAGAAACATCCTATAAGATTCTTTCCTATTGGTATAGGACCCCCAGGTTCCTTCACCGGCTATTTCCACAGACCCCCTTGGTGTGCTGGAGATGCAATAACACGGAAGGAACATTTCTGCACATCTGGTGGGCCTGTCCCCCCTTACTGGGATTCTGGCGCAAGATTCATGACGCTATACTCCGGGTCACCGGTGTGGACCTGTCACTCTCTCCGGCCTGCTTCCTTCTGTTTCACATAGCACTCCCCCTCAAAAACCTGAAACGCTCGGTACTATTGTCTATCCTTCTTGCAGCTCGCTCTCTCGTACCAGTCTTGTGGCATACTGGCAGTATCCCCTCTATTGAGGATTGGATGGGTAGAGTGGAAGCGCTTCGATCTATTGACCATCGAGAGATGTCAGGCAGGGGACTGTCGGCAGAATTCGCGACAAAGTGGTACTACTGGGAGGACTCCGCTGCATCGCGGCGCTCGGGGCTCATCGGAGACCAGATAGCCCATAGCTGATTGAGCCCTGATTAAAGAGCCCTGCTTACCTTGTCCTGGCACTGTGGCTTTATGTATGTCCGCTGCTCGATGTGTCCCCTTGTTGTGTCATCACCCCCCCTCTTTTTCGTATCCACTTTTTCTATCTCTTTTCCTTCCCCTCTCTCTCTCTCTCTCTCCTCTACTGGCATCGCTTGTACACCGACACTCACGGTTTGACCCCACAATCTCTTTTACGCTCCGAGAATTCTATCCTTCGCCCCCCCACATTAGGTTTGGCTAAGTAAGCGCACGATAGCCGAATATTGATGATCCGACTCTCGTGGCGATGGGAGTAGACCGGAGACTCGTGACCGACTGTCGAATTTCTCATACTGTTGGGTGTACACCTATATACATCCGGTTTACTTTGTTATTGGCCTTTTTCTTTGTATTTGTTGTACTCTTATCTCACCCCTGACGATTGTATCTACTTTACCTTTCTCTGTTATTTTTGTGATAATAAAAAACTTTGAATTTCAAAAAAAGAAAATGTTTTGTGTCTGTGGACTGTGGTGGCCTGTTGCCTGGCAGACACTACTGCGGTGAGTCCTTGGGAGCACTGGACAAGAGGGTTGGCTTGCCGCTTACCCCGGGACTATGGACCCACACCCAGGCATACCCCGTGGCGACCGTCAGACCCCGCTGACTTTGCTTATTTGCCCGCAACCTGGAACTTTGAAGATGGTGCAGAAAAGGGACAAAGTGAGAGGTCTCGGCAGTGGCAAGCGATCCGTTTGGGATCTAAGCTTGCCCTGCCGTTCTGGAAGGGGGGACATATGTCATGGAACTGACGTAGTGCTCCACGCTTCAAACCCCAAGAAGACTTTTATGTTCATATATATCGTGTGATTTTGAATATATTTTACATTGTTTGGTTTTAGTTTAAATTAGTTTAGTGTAAATTGCGTAGCTTTAGTTTTAAATAAATTTATATTCCTGTAGGTAAATGTGTTTTTGTGTAGCCAGTAAACAAGCTTTACTACTATGTCATTTATGCAACAGGGCTTTTCCCCTTATCTGGCTGCATGTTTGATTCAAGAAGTCTGGGATAGTGTCTGTCTTTAATCTGATGTGTTAGAACAATAGATTATGCAAATGTTGTGTGAGCTAAAGGCTAAAGAATGTTTATTGTAAATATCTGACATAATGTAATTAGAGACTTTAGGTACCTGTTCACCATTTGGTATGCAAATTATAACTGAAGAGGACCTGAAGGAACTGTTGGGATGGGTGGGAAGTTTGAATGTGCATTGCTGTATTTTGTATAAATATCCAGTGAAATCTTCCATAAAGAGAGAGAATCCTGTTGGAACATACAGCTCACATGGTGTCTCCTTCAACTACGCTACACTACACTCAACCTCAGAAGGCACAGAGCGGCCTTCTGGAAATGCAAAGAGGCTCCAAGGCAGAGGTTCAGATCAAGCAAATCTGGAGCTGCAGATCAGGCTGCTCGAGGCACTGAGCTCCAAGCAACTCAGAGGCCGGGCTGATCTTGGCAAGGGGGTATCTGGAGAGTCAGGACAGGCGGAAGAGAACGGTTCTGTCACACTCATAACTGACTACAAAATTAGCTCATGAAGTACTAAGGTACTACTGTGGAATGAACACATTAAGAACACAAAGGTGTGTATTTAGGCTTGTACCTGGCCTAGGCACTCCAAATTTTGCAGCTCCTGCCACCATATACATAAATAGGAACATGTATATAAAGATGCAATTAACCCCTTCACTACTGTGAACATGTAAGCATAATCAGTAGCATACACAGCAGCCTGAGTTCATGTTGTCACGATCTGGTACTATGCTGTATCACTGCAAATGAAAGTCATTTGTTGCAAACAAATGTAATTTTCATTTGGGCTCTATGACATGCCCCCAATGTTTTAGGACCGACCGTTGGCATGATGCCTGTGGTACAAACAAACACTTTTTAAAACCAGCTGGGGAATGTCTCTATGGAACTTTTTCCAAGCTTATCTTGCACAGAGCCATGAAATGTAATGGCTCCATTTGACCAGCATATTATTTATTTATTTGTTTGCAAAGTGTTTTACCAGGAAGGATACATTGAGATTTCTCTCATTTTCAAGTATGTCCTGGGTGTCATATGTCAAGGTCTGCCTGCCAAGGAGGTCATTACAGTAATAAATACATTGAGAATATTCCCAAATAAAGAGAGAGTTTTGTCATGCTGATGGCTGCACCGTGCTTTTTGCTCAGAAGGATATAGACATCTTAGAGAGAGTTCAGAGAAGGGCTACTAAAATGGTGTACGGCTTGAAGGAGAAAAGTTACCAGGAAAGGCTTAATGATCTTAAAATGTGCAGCTTGGAAAAAAGACGAGACAGAGGAGATATGATATAAACATTTAAATATGTAAAGGGAATCCACAAGGTAGAGGAGGGGAGTATATTTAAAAGGAAACAAAGTAGCAAAACAAGAGGACATAGTCTTAGATTAGAGGGGCAAAGGTTTAAAAGTAACATCAGAAAGCATTATTTTACTGAGAGGGTGGTGGATACATGGAACAGTCTTCCAGTAGAAGTGGTAGAGGCCAAAACAGTAATTGAATTTAAGCAGGCATGGGATAGGCATAAGGCTATCCTAAACAAAAGATAAATCCAGGTAAAGTATCCATGTAATTGGGCAGACTAGATGGGCCGAAAGGTTCTTATCTGCCGACATTTTCTATGTTTCTATGTTTCATTGTGTTTAGCATGTATCAATTGAATAGCTTCTGCTGCACAACAGAAAAAATTGTGCAGATTGCTTCAATACAAACTGCCAAGCAAGATCTCCCTGGAGTGTACTTTGGCGTTCATCCTCAAGAAATTTCCACATATGTAATATAAAATTATTACATTAAAACTCTTCAACAATAGTTGCTGTTAATTACAGAGTGACTGATCCTAAATACAGATTGGTTTGTAAAATTGAAAATATCATGTACTTAAATTCAAATTATGCAATATACAGACAATTATTGGTCAAGTTCCCGGCAATTGTGTTTGTGATTCATACAAACACTTTGTCAATCCAAACAGTGATTACACAACACGATTTTAAATCACCAGGACCAAGAGGAGGGTGGGGATTAATTCCATGGTCATTGGGGGCGGGTCTATGTTCTTATACTGCATAAAGTAGAAGCAGGATACTTATTGGAGAAAAGAGGAGAAACAAAATATTATATATCATTGTATGTTCTTGAACCCAGGACATACTTGAAAACGAGAGAAATCACAATGTATCCTTCCTGGTAAAAACCTTTATAAATAAATAAATATTGATCTCTTCCTTTTCTGTGTTGGGAGTTCCATTTTAGAGTTGTAGGGGACAGACGAAACAGTAACTGTAAGAAATGTTATGGTTTGAGTTTGAAGTTACTACCATTGTTTAGGCTAGGGTCAGACGAACGCATTTTTTGCGTCGTCCGTGAAAAAGTGCGGTTGAACGAATGGACGTATTTTTTCACAGAAGACGCGATAGCGGTCATACGATGCGCATTTTCGTCCGTGATTTTGTACGGATCATCAATAAAACACTTTTTGCGTCTGGACGTTATGTTGGCCGGACGTGTGCAGCGTCTGACCTCTCCTAATCACGCAAACACGCCGCTATGCGGCCGCAGCGCACTCTGTACGTCAGTAGTAGCGGTTTGACGTTCTCTAAAAAATGCGTTCGTTTGCCACTTGCGTTGCGCGGACGTACTTTCGTGCGGCCGTTCGTCGTATGTTCCCCGGCATTGGACGTCATTTGCTGCTAGCACGGCAGTGATTTCGTGCGGCTAAACGCACGTTAAAACTGCTTTCGTCTGACCCTAGCCTAAATCTGTTTATGGATTTTAAGTAGCAAGATTTGGTGGTAGATTTGGAAGGAAACTAATTGTAACAAACCCAGTAACCCAACACACAGACATAAAACAGGAGAAAGCAACTACCTATATAACCAGTTCATAAATCTCAATTGTACATAGACGACACCATAATCTATACCAGCAACCCAAAAGCTGGAGGCCGTGCTGCAAGAACAATTCACAGAGGTAGAAACGTGGATCAAAGATAACAAACTTTTTCTAAATATGGCAAAACTGTCACAATGCTATTTGGAACAGCACCTAAACTACATAAATTGCAAACTCCCCATCTATGTGTCAGGACAAAATTAAATGACGCTGACCACAGTCAGTTCCCTCAAATATCTATGTATGTGGTTAGACCTAAATCTATCCTTTGGCCCTCATATCGAAAAAACTCTCATCTAAACTTTACCCCAAAGTAGGTGCCCTGTACAGAAACAAATCCTGCCTGAGCCCCGCGGTAAGAAAGCAGATTGTACAGCGAATGCTTATGCCGGCTATTGAATACGGAGATGTAGTGTATGCAGCTGCCCCGCAAACGCACCTCCAGAAACTTACTACGTTGTATAACTCATTCTGCCACTTTGTGCTACAATGTAACTACACGATCCAACATTGTGACATGTTAAAAGAGCTAAACTGGCCGTCGCTGGAATCCAGACGCACTCTTCACCTTTCTAACCTGGTGTTTAAGAGCTTTTCTGGGAAGCTGCCACCCTACCTTAATAGACTGCTTCCCCCCAGTAGTTCCCTCCTCCTATAACCTCCAATCCAGGACCAGCACCTTACTTGCAATACCACAATACAAAAAGAAAGTGGCTCGATCCTCATTTTCCTACAGAGCACCGCAATTATGGAATAACCTCCCAGACATCATCAAATCTTCACCCAGAATCAATTAGCACCAGCCAAAACCCCCCCCCCAAATCTCAATGTATCCTTCCTGCCTTCCTGGTAAAATTCTTTGCAAATAAATAAATAACTATGTGGCCAGGCTTGCCAAAGAATATTGAAACAGTCCAAGATCATGGGCAGGAGAGATACACGAAACTGAGGGATTAGACAAAGTTTCAGGGCAAAGGAATATCCTCACAAACTCTGTACAACAAAGACAAAAGTCAACAGCAGGAGAGATACAGAGAGTCAATAACAGGCTGACGTCAAAATTCCAAAACAGAATGAACTATAATGCTCTGATGGGAAAATCCAGTGACAAAGGGAATAGTAAGCCCTTCTACATCCTGACTAGGAACCCCATTGGTCAGGAGATTAGAGTATTGAATTAGGCAAACCAATGGTCAAGAGATGAGAGGGCAGAACCTGTCCTTATCAGGAACTATAGAAAGAGTGAACATAATTAAATATGCCTATAGTTGCATATCTATCATCTATTTATTTCATAGGTCATACAAAGAAAAATGTATCACCATCATCACCACAATAGCATCGCTTTCCGCCCAGGTCCTAGAATGTTTCATAAACGTTACATTGTCCAATAAGCTTATCAATGCCAGCTGAAGGTTTGCGTAGCATATATATAGGTATGTTTTACTCTAAAGTTATAAATGTTGTATTGCACAATTTCTCCTAAAACGCTGGGGTGTCGATTTATTCTTAATATTCAGTATCTGGACAGTACTGGTGAGGTGAGAAGCAAGACCTCAAATGCACTTCTGGATCCAATATAACACAATAACTTTCTTCCAACTAATCATCACAAAATATAGCTGCAAGAAATACAACAGATGACTTTGCCTAAAGTCATTAAATGAACATATGTTACAGTTTAACACTGTTCTTGAGGGCTTCTTCTCAAAGTTTGCAAAAGAAATCTATACAGGCCGTAGGGGATATACACCAAATTCTATTGTCTGAAAAAGGATACAGCCTGTATCCATCCCAACAGCATTTATATAAAACGATTATAGCATGTAGGGCAGTTACCTGACTTTCTAATATAATATAGTGGCAGTTTTAAATTTAACCATCTGTTCTCACAGCTTTGTCTATCAAATCTGAATGCGGAAACTGTTGGCGCTATATAAATGATGACAATAATAGTAATAATAATTACATTGATTATTTTTTCCAGAAAGAACTGAACACTGAAATTTGAGAGAAAAAGAACTAAAACAAGCAGCAGGAGTATCACATCTCACCTAAAGAATTTAAATAGTTTTCAGTAAAGTTCATACTTTATTTAAAAGACCTTAGTTCCAGTATATTGATGGAAAAAAAATGTTTACATCAGAGGTCAGCAACCTTGGCCTTCCAGATGTTTGGAGCTCCATCTCTTCCGTGATGCTCTGGTACCCATTAGGTTGGCATATCCTCAAACGTAGTTACAAATTACCTGGGGCCATATTACATTCATAACGCCAACATTAGCGCTCACCTGTCAGCGTGAGCTTACTGTACTTTGCGCTCCCAATGCTTAACATGGAGAGCGCAAAGTGTTAATTAGCATTAGGATTGCAAAGTCCTAATGCTAATTACCATCCTGCTGCGGTTAACTGAAAGGTTAACCACAGCTAGGACCAGGTGTTACCGGATTCTGCTTCTGCGGAATCAGTCAGCACCAGCAGAACCCCCCCCCCCAAATTACATACTCCTCTCTAATCCCGCAGCCAGAACGGCGGCTCCATCCACCTCTTCTTGCCGCCGAGAGCAGAGAGAGACTGCGAGAAAAAGTCCCCCAGTCTCCCTCTGCGAATCACTACACCGACCTGATGTATCTCGCGAGGCAAGATCCTGCACGTCATGTGACCGGTAGCGCAGAAGCCTCAATGGAGTCCTATGGACTCCATCGAGGGGATGCTCACGGCGGCACTTAGTGCTGCAGCGAGCATCCTGAGGCTTAGCGATGTGTTAAGATGCGGGCTGCTGGATTAGCGCCTGCACCATGCTAAAACGGGGACACTAGGGAGAAACCGACAGGAGCAGGTCTTTCTCATTAATGTCCCCGTTTTAGCGTGATCATCGTAACATGGCCCGGGGGGGGGCTACAGTTGCTCATCCCTGGTACACAACAATTTAAAAATATATGACCATTTCTGGTGGATGAAAGGATGCCACGCACAATCAATGCCAAGAGTATTTAAAATCACCAAATATACTGTGTGCATCATAAGAAATAAGAGAGAGGAAGTACAATAAAAGGTCAGGATTAACTAGGCCAGAAAACCAAAAAGGAATTAACAAAAGTATAGAACAACTTACCTTAATATTGTGCACACATCAGATTCACAACTGCTTATTGCACAAAGTTGTAAATTAAACAATGTTAAACCAAAACCACAAACATATGGACAAACCAATGTGTTGTGCACATTTTAAAAACAAAAAACTGTTAAATAATTTCAGAAGACATTAACATTCCTTTGACTCATTCAAAATTAATGTTGTGGGTTTCTTTTGTTATTTTTTTCCATGTTCTTCTCTTGGCTCAACATACATAGTGTAATTTTCCATGTTTTTACACCATATATTTGGGGTGACAACGATCAATATCAATGGGGTACGTCAGTGCCCCCTTCATGCATTCATTATACTACACCCAAAACTCATCAATTAAGGGCAATATTCCAAAGTTATTGTAGCGGTACACTCGCCACCCAGGACATACTTGAAAACAAGAGAAATCACAATATATCCATCCTGGTAAAATCCTTGCTAAAAAAAAACACCATAGACTGTAATGGCTCGGGTACGTTTGCAACAGCTTTGATTAAATTAGCACCGGTTTTGTAATATTGCCTTAATTGGTGGAGTTATTACAGTTCTGGACTTATTGCTCCATCAGCTGGGGAGATGTAGTCATTCAGAGGCATTCCTCGGCTGGTTTTAAAAAGTGTTAGTACCATGTGCATCATGTCCACTGAGCTAAACTCAGCAGAGCAACCAACTGAGCAAAACTTTGGGGCCACCTAAATTTCATTTGCAAGGATACACCTTAGGCCTAGATTTTGTGAACATTTCATTTATTTATATAATGATTTTACCAGGAAGGATATATTGAGATTTCTCTCGTTTTCAAGTATGTTCTGGGTGATCTTGAGCTGCTTTGTCTTCTACCTCTGATCATGTTTACAGAATCAGAGTAGTTAAAGGATTAATGAACCAACACATAGCATTCTTCATAGATATCAAGTATTAAGAATTAATGTATTTGTTTTCTATACTTCAATGATGATGATAAAAGTATATGATTAGGTACTGATGTGTTGTTTTGAGGCACTAACACCAAAATGAGGAGTCTCTTGATTTACAATTTTGTGTAACATGATTGCAGCCGGAAAATTCAGTTGTGTGGAATATAAACATAATTCATAGTTTTACGCTTCTTGCTACAATTCTTTCTGTTGACTTTAGAAATACTCATTTAAACCCTACAGATACTTAACCACTAGATTAAACAGTTTTTTGTTGATAGAGTCAACTGTCTACCACTACATTTACCACTGACCCAAAACACAGGATCAGGTTTATTTACTGCAAACATTTCTCTTTTCACTTCCATTCCTTGTTACCAGTATGTCTCGGATTCCCGTAGCGGTGCTGATACCACTTCCCAGCTGTCATTCACACATCACAAGTATAGGTCTAACACGGCTCATGGGCTGCAAACACATGCCTCCATGGAGTCCTATGGACTCCAGGAGGTGATACTCGCGGCCCTGTGGAAGCATTACTGCGAGAATCGCAGCAGTTAGCGCTGCGTTCTGGGGCAAGGTGAGGAAGTAGCGCCTGCCCCGGAATATTGCACTAAAATAGGGATGCTACACAGAAATCTGCAGGCGCAGATTTTCCCCGTTAGCGTCCCCATGTTAGTGCGAACAACGGAATAGGGCCCACAGTGTATTTTCATTACATTTATTTCCTATAAGATATATAGGGCGAATCTGTGGTGTTTCAGATATTCAGATGAAAAGAAAATAGATATTTAGACATACAGGGTTATCCAAAGAGATTCGAAAAGTCACCGCACGTTCGGTGACTTTTCGTTCTCTTCAATTCGGTTCCTTTTGCCGATTGCATTTCGGTGACCCTGCGGTGTATTCAGCAAATACCACAGGGTCCCCGAATTGCAGGGAAAGGTCACCGCAAACCTGACGAAAACTAACCGAATGCACGCTGAAAACAAGCAAAAACATCTGCATTAACCTTTGAAAAAGACGAACAGGAGCCGAACAGGAGCCGAATCACACAGAGCCGAAGCAGCTGTGACGTAGAGGAGGCAGTGAATAAATTAGAAAAACCATTTGTATGAATCTGGGAAAATGAAACGCTGTTTGCAAAGAAACTACTGAGCCAAAATGTCTGAAATTTTCACAGGAGGTCCAGGAATGATAATAAAGAGGGCTGTTACAAAAAAAATAAGCAAACTGAAAAAAAAAAAAAAAAAAATCGGACTTTTATTTTTTTTTAAAAAATTCAGAAAAATGCTTAAAGTATCCTAAAAAATCTATAAATAAAGAGACTTTTTGCTGCAGAATTTTATAATGAACGGTTTATTAGATATTGAATTAAAACAGGAATATTTTTAACATTGAAGTCTATGGGATTCTCCTGAATAAATTTGCCGAATTAACCACCGAATGGCAGGGCATTAGGGGAACCTTTCACTGCTGGTTTGTGTTCTCTGAATAGCCGAAGCAGTGCTTTTTCATGGGGATTTCACTGCCCTCGAACAGGGACCGAACAGTCACCGTATGTGCAGGCAATTCGACAGGATTTGGCGAATTGCCTGCTCTCTGGATAGCCGAATGGCCAGGAAAGGTAACCGAACGATGATTTTCAGCGTTCGGTTACCTTTCTCAAGCAATTCGAATCTCTTTGGATAACCCTGATAGTTCCTATGCGATTCTTGGGGATAGCCTTGTGTTTCCTTTTCATGCAACTTGTGATCATCTATTCAAATTACGGAAGATTCACTTTCACTTTAAAAAAAGTCATTTTGAAAATGTTAATATGTTTCTTAGAAAAACAATGAACACGTTGTCATCACCATTTATAATGACATGTCAATAACAAGGTCATACACTGCTGTCCAGTGATTTAACACCATGCTAGGCTTATAAAGCATGGGTGTTAGAGGATCATTATATCCTCCAAACTCTGTGGATTACATTTATGAACACTTGGACTCATATTTCTAGCAGTGTCGGCTCTATAATTAGGCTAATTAGGCGGCCGCCTAAGGCCTTGTGCTTACAGTGCCTCACGGCCACCTGATTTTCATGATGCATTACCATACAGACACAGTATGAGACTAGGGGCCCTAGTCATGCTAGATTCTGGTGGCTATAGTCATGCTAGATTCTGGTGGCCATGTTTCTATAGGCCGCAGGCGGCACTGAGGCCTACCTAGACCGGCTGCCAGCGGAGAATTTGGGGCACCTTTGGAAACACATATGTGTAAGGTATGTGATATATCTCTATATATAGTATCTTATCTGCCTCTGGTCCTTTGACACTGGATCATCCCTGTTTCCCCTCACACAAAAATGTCTGTACTCTAACTCTAGTCAAATCTTGTTCTTTTTTTATGTGAAAAAATACAATTTTCCATATATATATATATATATATATTACTTTCAATGCCAAAAAACGATGGCCCCCCTAATCCAATAAATTCATAAAGTCATTAAACCTGGTATGTGCCACATGTCTTCCTATCTCCCTCTTCCACCTCGTGCATTGGGTCTCTCTCTCTTCACAGACCTTCTTAAGGTTGGTTTTCTAAAGAGCTATCTGTTTAACTAGTGAGGCCACAGCAGTCGCAATGTCAGAATTTGTCTCTCTAAAGGGATGGGCCGGGAGACCCTGCTTCCCATGTAGTATAGTGAGCTGCACTCCCTGTTCTAGGGCAATTCAAATGGTGAACGATGCATTACAGCGTAATTACAGCATTACAAGTGCATTACAGCGATTCAGGCTTTCATCTGGTGAGCCTCATCTTACATAGCGTAGATTAGCTTGTTTTACAACAGGAGTCCAGCTGGGGTTCAAGGTGGAGGGGACTGGGGTTAAAGAGGAAAGTGGGGGTTCAAAGGGATCAGTAACTTGAGAAGACCCAGGGGTTTAGTGGGGACTTAGCACAGATCACATTGCACTCACACAGCCACCCCGACCGCCAAGAATGGAGGGGGGAGGGATCAGCCAGCTAAAAGAGCTGGGAGGCTGAATCATTGGACCACCAGGGATTCAAAGATGTGTCCCCATTCTGTCAACTCCCACTTTTTTACAATATTTGAATATTTTAATAACATTTTCACTTATTTAAATATATAAACATAGATCAGTATATTTATTTAAATAGATGTATTTTAATATATTTAAAAAACTTAAATAATATTTTAATTTTGTATATATTTTAATTTATTTTCACTTAAAATGTAATTATTTTAATACTAAATTTTAAATATTTTATTATAATATATTTATTTTAATAATATGTATTTATTTTAATAAAATAACTGTAATAATTTACTGTATATTAATATATAATTAAGTTTAAAAAATAATGTAGCGCTGTGTTTAAACTCTTACTGTGGCAGTGCCTATTTTTGGCCACCGGAGGGAGACAAGCGCGATAAGAGACACTGAACATTGGGACTACGTTTCCCGGCATGCTTGGCAAACAGACAGGAAGTGGGTGGGACACAGACGCTGTACATCCTGAGCCTCGTGGAGAACGCGGCAGAGCGCGCCAGGGAGTGCATGAGAGAGGACACAGTGTTGCCGGGCGGAACCGTGACTAGGCCAGAGCGCAAGTGTGGCCTATCAGGATTCTAGTGGGGTTATCCTGCTGTAGCGCTCACTCCCGGAGGAGCCGCTGAAAATGAACCACGGGTCAGTCTCCCCACACTAGGGAATAAATATACTCCAACACAGTTGTGAGTTTTTATCATTTAAATAGTTTACTAAAATATTTGAGCAGATGTCGAGACACGGTATTCACAAGTATTATTACAGTATTTTCGTATCACGGTAAAACGCGTAGCGGAAAAGAAACGAAACACGAGGCTTCGTATTTCGGAAAATAAAATATTCGCAACCGAACATAAAAGCAATGCAATTTCCCGATAGTCCAGAAAAAGGGACACGTAGAAAAACCCCAAACATACAATCCCTTCGTATTACGGTAAACGCGCAGCGGAAAAAAAGGAAAAATATATATTCGGAACGTATCTTTATCTGTAACCCCTGTTCCGATTCGTAAAAGGAAATGAGTCCTGTACAAGTTAAGTCCAGAATGTGAAAGGTGTATATGTGTGTGTTGGTACCCGGGTACTGTTCAACTGGCCAGTGAGTTTATCAAAGGAAGGTCTTCGACTAGTCAGTTGGGGCCCTGTGGACTTTAAAGAGAAAACAGCATAGCGTCCTTTAATCATAAAACAGCCTTGGAGGCCTCTCACCCATCCGACGATTGCTTTAGGCTCCGCTGACCCAGGACGTCTCTCCACCCGATTTTGACTGGGGATACTAGCGGCCGGATCCGTTGTCTGACTTCATGCAGCTTGTCCAGCTCACCGCCTGCTCTCCGTTCGATTCCGCCGGGCTGCAGCAATGTCTGGGCTCTGGCACGTCTCCTTCTCCTCAGGTTGAGTGACCCCAAACAGGAATAACAGGTCTCCCTCGGGCTTTGGCCTACGTTCTCCTGCGATCTCCTCAGTGCGTCTGCTTTCTCCTGTTCCCTGGCGCGCTCTGGAACTTTCTCCACGAGGCAGAGGATGTAAGTCTCCAGTCCCCACCCACTTCCTGTCTTCTTGCAAAGCATGCCGGGCATTGTAGTCCCAATGTCCAGTATCTCTGATCGCGATAGTCTCCATCTTGTGGCCAAAAATAGGTACTGCCACAGCAAGATTTTTAACACAGCGCTACACTCTCCCCCTCCTAGAACTCTTGGGTCTCTCCAAGGAGGTACAACAGTTACATTACATTTCCACAATATTTAAATACAGTTTACATAACATGTACAGGTTCAGCAGCATACAGGCAGTGGGTTAGGAACACTTCCTCAAGTTGACTCATATTTTGGGCTACCTCAGCTAGCATAGCAGACACTTCGGGCAACCTCCGCACCGTGGTGATGGCCTCTTCAGTGCTATGTCCTGGTGAGTCGTAGGTGAGTCGTTGGGGCGGTCGAACAGAGCGTTTTGGTTCTGGCTCAATCAGTTCCTCTTCAGGTGGAAGTACTATAGGCGTTGGCTCAATTCTTCTCTCTATCACTGGAGCAGACGTTTCTTCAGAGTATGATCCCTCCAGTGAAGGCATAGAACTATAATCACCTGAATAAGCCTCCGGAGCTACCGGGATCCCCACAGCCTCAGGGACTTCCAACTGAAATTCAAGAGGCTCAGGGATATCAACAGTCTCAGGGACTTCCAACAAAAATTCAGGAGCTTCAGGCCTCAAATTACTCTCCCACCGTTCAGGGACAACGACAACCTCTTCAGGCTCCGGCGAGCGCATCCAATCTAGACAATAACTCTCTTCTTCACTGTCTCTTTCGCTCTCTTCGGCAACCCGGGTCTGTTGAGATTTGGTTAAAGGATTTGGACCAGACGCCACAGCAACTCCCGTCGTCTGCATACCTGTGAGGAATTTCTGCATTTCTGCCTGCATCTCTGTCACCTTCATCAATACCAGGCACAGTTCCGCATGCGCTTGTTGCAATTCAACTTGAGCTTCCTGAACTTTCTTGACGGTTTTGGACAATTCACCCCGTTCAGGGAGGTTCGACTCTTTGGCAGCCTTCTCTGTAGATTTAAAAACAACTAGATGTTCTTGTTCGTCCTCGTCAGATCCATAGGGATCTAGAGAGTCGCTCTCAGGTTGCAGGCCGTCATTATGTCTCACAGGTTGTGCATAAGCCCTTTCCCCCCGCCTGAAAGATTTCTCTTCTAGTAAAGCCTCTTCCTCTCGTACAACTCGGATCAGTTCCAGGTACTTTAACTCTTGGTTACCTGCTCTGCTTCTCAGCTGCATCATCACTGGATCTAGAGGTTGAGAGCCCCTCAGGATCTGTTTTATTCGGATCTTATCTACTTCGGCCGGTTCAGCCCCTTTCTTCAGGAGTATCTGGTGTAGAATCTTATCCAGGGCGCTCATGTACTCGGTCATCCTTTCACCTCTTCTCTGATAGGTGTGTTCGTACTGATATACCAATTCGGCCGCCTTTTCAGTTCGCCCAAAAACTTCTTCAAGAACGTTTAAATAATCTAAAGCAGTACAATCTTTTCTACTCAGTTTTAGGTTTCTCACCGCTTCTGACGCAGGTCCCTTTAAGCTCTCGGTGATCCTTTGCTTTTTCTGGGCCTCAGGGACATCCCACTCATCCAGAGCCTGCATCGCCTGTTCCACCATTCTTCAAAAGTTTCTTCTCCCGCCGGAGTTGGTACGTTTCCTGTAAAATTTTCTTAACCGTCGATAACCGAAGTTAGTGTGAGGAGGGCTTGTTTTCTGACATTTAGCCAGTAGATCTCCAATAGCCACGATAAATTCAGCCCTATCATGGCCAACGGACTAGGCGCGGAAACACTTGCGGATTCGCCACGTGGCGTACTTGGCTTAATTAGTTGGACTTCCACCTCTTTGGCCAGTTTCACGCTCGTGCCCTGAAAACATGGAGGAACACCCTTTCTCCATTCGAGAAGAACATACATGTGAGAAGTATCTGGGGTTTTTTTAATGTCCAGTATTAACCCCCGATGATCTGGTGCTAGCGTGGCCACGGCCTGGCGAATCTGATCTTCAGCCCAAGTGTCTGCTGGAATATCCATAACTATACAACATTCTGACTGGCTACTGTGCTCCCCACACCACTCGGCAGCAGTGTCTGGATCCATATTTAACCCTTTAGATGCGGTTTTTCCAGAGACTGGATCCCGGAAACGAGCCCCCACGTGTAGCGCTCACTCCCGGAGGAGCCGCTGAAAATGAACCACGGGTCAGTCTCCCCGCACTAGGGAATAAATATACTCCAACACAGTTGTGAGTTTTTATCATTTAAATAGTTTACTAAAATATTTGAGCAGATGTCGAGACACGGTATTCACAAGTATTATTACAGTATTTTCGTATCACGGTAAAACGCGTAGCGGAAAAGAAACGAAACACGAGGCTTCGTATTTCGGAAAATAAAATATTCGCAACCGAACATAAAAGCAATGCAATTTCCCGATAGTCCAGAAAAAGGGACACGTAGAAAAACCCCAAACATACAATCCCTTCATATTACGGTAAACGCGCAGCGGAAAAAAAGGAAAAATATATATTCGGAACGTATCTTTATCTGTAACCCCTGTTCCGATTCGTAAAAGGAAATGAGTCCTGTACAAGTTAAGTCCCAGAATGTGAAAGGTGTATATGTGTGTGTGGTACCTGGGTACTGTTCAACTGGCCAGTGAGTTTATCAAAGGAAGGTCTTCGACTAGTCAGTTGGGGCCCTGTGGAC
Source organism: Leptobrachium leishanense (assembly GCA_009667805.1). Classification (NCBI taxonomy): domain Eukaryota; kingdom Metazoa; phylum Chordata; class Amphibia; order Anura; family Megophryidae; genus Leptobrachium; species Leptobrachium leishanense. The sequence continues at coordinate 468,091,350 of CM019063.1, forward strand.
TTTAAAGAGAAAACAGCATAGCGTCCTTTAATCATAAAACAGCCTTGGAGGCCTCTCACCCATCCGACGATTGCTTTAGGCTCCGCTGACCCAGGACGACTCTCCACCCGATTTTGACTGGGGATACTAGCGTCCGGATCCGTTGTCTGACTTCATGCAGCTTGTCCAGCTCACCGCCTGCTCTCCGATCGATTCCACCGGTCTGCAGCAATGTCTGGGCTCTGGCACGTCTCCTTCTCCTCAGGTTGAGTGACCCCAAACAGGAATAACAGGTCTCCCTCGGGCTTTGGCCTACGTTCTCCCGCGATCTCCTCAGTGCGTCTGCTTTCTCCTGTTCCCTGGCGCGCTCTGGAACTTTCTCCACGAGGCAGAGGATGTAAGTCTCCAGTCCCCACCCACTTCCTGTCTTCTTGCAAAGCATGCCGGGCATTGTAGTCCCAATGTCCAGTATCTCTGATCGCGATAGTCTCCATCTTGTGGCCAAAAATAGGTACTGCCGCAGCAAGATTTTTAACACAGCGCTACACTGCCTTGCCAGAAGGAGCCTTACTTATCGACAGACATCACCCAAGCTGCTATCCAGACAAGCTGAGGACCTCGAGTAAGGAGTACCGCGAGTCCATTGGATGGGAGATCAGGCGGTAGCTGGACAAGTCCGGGCCGGAGCACAGAAAGCCCGACCACCGATCCAGTAGCCGGTATCCCAGCGAGGAAACAAGCGGAGAGACGTCCTGGGTCAGCGGAGCCTTGGTGATCGAACGGATGGGTGAGAGGCCTCCAAGGCCGGTTTTACAAAGCTCAAGAAAGCACGCTGTTGTTTATTTCTGAAACCCACAGGGCCCCAACTTGACTAGTCGAAGACATCCTTTAAAAGATTCACTGGCCAGTTGAATAGTACCCGGGTACCATAACACACACATACACTCACAGTTCGGAACTTAACCTGTTCGGGACTCACTCCCTAGTATCCGAAAAAGGGGCAAAGATTCGCATCTTATTTTGTTTTCCGCTGCGCGTTTCTCGTAATTACGAAGCATTGTATTTTTCTGTTCGGTTGCGCATTTTTTTCAGAAATACGAAGTCTCGCATTTCTTTTTCCGCTGCGCGTTTACCGCGATACGAAATACTGTAAAAATATCTATGAACACCGTGTCTCATTATATGCCTTTTTACCTCAGTAAACTATATAATTTATAAAATCCACAAAGGTGCTGGAGTATATTTATTCCCTAGTGCGGGGAGACTAACCCGTGGTTCATTTTCAGCGGCTCCTCCGGGAGTGAGCGCTACACGTGGGGGCTCATTTCCGGGATCCAGTCTCTGGAAAAACCGCATCTAAAGGGTTAAATATGGACCAGACACTGTTGCCGAATGGTGTGAGGAGCACAGTAGTCAGTTAGAATGTTGTATAGTCATGGATATTCCCGCAGACACTTGGGCCGAAGATCAGATTCGCCAGGCCGTGGCCGCGCTGACACCAGACCATCGGGGGTTAATTCTGGACATTAAAAAGAACACAGATACCTCTCACACGTATGTTCTTTTTGAATGGAGAAAGGGTGTTCCAGTGTGTTTTCAGGGCGCGAGCATGAAGCTGACCGATGAGGTGGAAGTCCAACTGATTCAGCCAAGTGCTCCACGTGGCGAATCCGCAAGTGTTCCTGCGCCCAGTCCGTTGGCCATGATCGGGCCTGAATTCATAGTGGCTATTGGAGATTTGCTGGCTAAGTGTCAGAGAACAAGCCCTCCGCACACTAACTTCGGTTATCGACGGTTGAGAAATTTTACAGGAAACGTACCAACTCCGGCGGGAGAAGAAACCTTTGAGGAATGGGTGGAACAGGCGATGCAGGCTCTGGATGAGTGGGACGTCCCTGAAGCTCAGAAAAAGCAAAGGATCACCGAGAGTTTAAAGGGACCTGCGTCAGAAGCGGTGAGAAACCTAAAACTGAGTAGAAAAGACTGCACTGCTTTAGATTATTTAAACGTTTTGGAGGAAGTTTTTGGGCGAACAGAAAAGGCCGCAGAGCTTGTATATCAGTATGAACACACCTATCAGCGGAAAGGTGAGAGAATGACCGAATACATGAGGCGCCTATATAAGATTCTGCACCAGATACTCCTCAAGAAAGGGGCCGAGCCGGCCGAAGTGGATAAGATCCGAATAAAACAGATCCTGAGGGGCTCTCAACCTCTAGATCCAGTGATGCTGCAGCTGAGAAGCAGAGCAGGTAATCAAGAACTGAAGTACCTGGAACTGATCCGAGCTGTCAGAGAGGAGGAGGCTTTGCTGGAGGAAAAATCCTTCAGGCGAGGGGAAAGAGCTTACGCACAACCTGTAAGGCATAACGACGGTCTGCAGCCTGAAAGCGACTTGCTGGATACCTACGGGTCCGACATGGACGAGCAAGAGCACCTGATCGCTTTTAAATCCACAGAGAGGACTGCCAAAGAGTTACACCTCTCTGAACGTGGTGAGTTGCACAAAACTGTTAAGAAAGTACAGGAAGCTCAAGCTGAATTGCAGCAGGCGCACGCGGAACTGTGCCGAGTGTTGATGAAGGTGACAGAGATGCAAGCAGAGATGCAGAAGTTCCTTACAGGCATGCAGACAACCGGAGTTGCTGTGGCGTCTAGCCAAGGTCCTTTAACTGAATCACAACTGGCAGGCTCAGCAGTTGGCCGGACTTTGGGCCCTCTTGCCCTCTTAGTCCTGGCTTGATTTTTGGAGCGGGGTTCAACCTTCGGGCACCTAGGTTGCTCCTTCACTGGCGCCCTCTGGCGTTTCCCGCCGGAGTTGCTGTGGCGTCTAGCCAAGGTCCTTTAACTGAATCACAACAGGCGACTGCGTCTCCACTTTCTAAGAAGAGATGTTTCGGTTGTGGAGAAATGGGCCACTTCCGCGCACAATGCAAAGACCGAAAGCCTGAGAAGAATAGAGTTGATGAGTTGTTAAAAGCCTTAGAAGGACTATTATGTACCTCACCGGCGGGAAACGCCAGAGGGCGCCAGTGAAGGAGCAACCTAGGTGCCCGAAGGTTGAACCCCGCTCCAAATATCAAGCCAGGACTAAGAGGGCAAGAGGACCAAAGTCCGGCCAACTGCTGAGCCTGCCAGGACTGAAAGAGTCACTCCCTTAGCATCCGGACCTACGTCATGGGGAAGCAATGCACACCCAAAACCTACACGGGCCAAGAAAAAGGCCAGGGTGCAGCAAACTGGGTCTAAGTGTCCTGATACCGCCACCAAGTTTCCTGACCAACTGATAGGTCCTTCTCCTATTGTGCCAATCCAAGTGGAGGGAGTCTACACTAAAGCCCTGATGGATTCAGGGACTCAAGTGACATTGATCTACCGAGACTTCTATGAGAAACATTTGAAGCACATTCCTCTACAGAAATTGAAGGACCTGGAAATCTGGGGTATCGGAACTGAGAAACTCCCCTATGACGGGTATCTACAGGTGAAATTGGAGATCGGATCCGAAGTCATCGGACAGTCCGGAGGTTGTGATGCATTGGCCATTGTGTGTCCTCGACCCTCAGGTGCCAACAGAAGTTCCATGATAGTGGGGACGAATACTGATTTGGTGCGGCGTCTCCTGACACCTATCGTATTGGAAGAAGGTTCTACTCAAGGAGTACACCCAATGCTACGTCCAGTCTATCAGAGGATGGTCGAAGAACAGAAGGCACCTGCTGAAGTGGGGCGCCTATGGAGATTAGAAGGAACAGAGAGGGTTCTGCAAGCAGGAGAAGTAGCAAGTTTCCCGGGCTTCAGTCAAGTTGAACGGGTCGCAACCAGGTCCCTATGTGGTGCTGGAAACCGATTTTAATCATGGAGTGAAGCCGGAGTCGAAGTAATCCCTTGAAAATCTCCACTAAAGCTCTGAAAGAACACGAGGAAGAGTCTCAGTCAGCGTGTGCAATGTGTCTGATTCTCCAGTAGTCCTTAAAGCACGAATGCCTATCGGGCAAGTAGAGTCCGCTACGCCCCTCTCCACCGATTTAGGAGGGGGAGTGGATAAAGAGATTCCAGATGAAAGATTCTACCCAAGGACGCTCCCATTTCATCCGAGTGGAAGAAACGTCTTCAGTCTCAAGTTCTAAAGTGGAGAGAATTGTTCTCGAAAGATGAGTTCGACGTAGGCCTAGCTAAAAGTACTGAGCACCGCATTCGATTACAAGAAGACAAGCTGTTTCGTGAAAGGTCAAGGCGAGTTCCGCTGGGAGACTTGGATGATCTGCGAGAACAGCTGAATGAATTGCAAAGAACCAAGGTGATCCAAGAGTCCAGGAGTCCATACGCATCTCCAATAGTGATGGTCCGGAAGAAGAACGGTTCTGTCCGCCTATGCATAGACTACCGCACGTTGAACCGGAGAACCATCCCAGACCAATATGCTACTCCTGGATAGAAGATGCCTTACAGTGTTTGTCTGGAGCGAAATGGTTTAGTGTACTAGACCTACGAAGCGGGTATCACCAGATACCAATGCATCCCGAAGACAAGAGAAAACTGCGTTCATCTGTCCACTGGGGTTCTTTGAATTTAACAGAATGCCTCAAGGCCTTACGGGGGCTCCAGCCACGTTCCAACGGTTAATGGAGAAGACAGTCGGGGACATGAATCTGATCGAAGTATTAGTGTACCTGGATGACATAATCGTGTTTGGGAAGACTCTGGAAGAGCATGAGCAGCGTTTGGAAAAGGTCTTGAAGAGGCTCCATGAAGAGGGATTGAAACTGTCTCTGGAGAAATGCCAATTCTGTCTACCGTCTGCAGGGCAGCCATCAGAAATGATGGGGCCCCTTACTAAACCTCACGATGGGGCCCCCCCCAGGGCCCCCCCCCTCAACCTCTAACAGCTTTTCTCCCCTTCAAAAAAAAAGGACATAACATAGCACCACAGCAATAAAACTCCCTGTAATGTGCAGTGTGTATTAGCTTATCACAGTATCCACAGCAATAAAACTCACAGTAATGAGCGGTGTGTCTGAACATATCACAGAATCCACAGCAATAAATCTCACAGAAACGGGCTGTGTATGATGGCCTTTGGGTCTGGGTCTGGGCCTGGGCCCTGGGACTGGGCCTTGGGGTCTGGTCCCTGAGGTCTGGGCCCTGGGGTCTAGCCTGGGCCCTGGTCTCTGGGTCTGGTCCCTGGGCCTTGGGGTCTGGGTCCTAGGGTCTGGGCCCTGGGTCTAGGCCTTGGGGTCTGGGCCCTAGGGTCTGGGTCTTGGGGTCTGGGCCCTGGGTATGGGGTCTGGACCCTAGGGTCTGGGCCCTGGGTCTGTATTTGGGCTTTGGGGTCTGGGCCCTGGGTCTGGGCCCTGGGTTTGGGCCCTGGGTTTGGGCCTAGGGGTCTGGGCCCTGGGTCTGGGCCTAGGGTCTGGGCCCTGGGGTCTGGGCCCAGGGGTCTGGGCCTAGGGGTCTGGGCCCAGGGGTCTGGGCCCTGGGTTTGGGCCCTAGGGTCTGGGTCTGGGCCCTGGGTCTGGGCCCTGTGTCTGGGCCTTAGGGTTTGGGCCTAGGGGGTCTGGGCCCTGTGTCTGGGCCTTAGGGTTTGGGCCTAGGGGGTCTGGGCCCAGGGTCTGGGCCCAGGGGGTCTGGGCCCAGGGTCTGGGCCTTGGGTCCTGGGTTTGGGCCCAGGGGTCTGGGCCCTGGGTCTGGGCCCTGGGGGTTTGGGCCCAGGGGGTCTGGGCCCTGGTGTCTGGGCCCTGGGTCTGGGCCTTGGGGTCTGGGCCCTGGGTTTGGGCCTAGGGGGTTTGGGCCCAGGGTCTGGGCCTTGGGTCCTGGGTTTGGGCCTAGGGGTCTGGGCCCTGGGTCTGGGCCTTGGGTCCTGGGTTTGGGCCTAGGGGTCTGGGTTTGGCCTAGGGGGTCTGGGCCCTGGGTCTGGGCCTGGGCTGGGCCTTAGGGTTTGGGCCCAGGGGGTCTGGCCTAGGGGGTCTGGGCCCAGGGTCTGGGCTTTGGGTCCTGGGTTTGGGCCTAGGGTCTGGGCCCTGGGTCTGGGCCCAGGGGTCTGGGCCCAGGGTCTGGGCCTGGTTTGGGCCCTAGGTCTGGGTCTGGGCCCTGGGGTCTGGCCCTGTGTCTGGGCCTTAGGGTTTGGGCCTAGGGGGTCTGGGCCAGGGTCTGGGCCCGGGGTCTGGGCCAGGGTCTGGGCCTTGGGTCCTGGGTTTGGGCCTAGGGGTCTGGGCCTGGGTCTGGGCCCTGGGGGTCTGGCCCAGGGGGTCTGGGCCCTGGTGTCTGGGCCCGTCTGGGCCTTGGGGTCTGGCCCTGGGTTGGGCCTAGGGGGTTTGGGCCCAGGGTCTGGGCCTTGGGTCCTGGGTTTGGGCCTAGGGGTCTGGGCCCTGGGGTCTGGCCTTGGGTCCTGGGTTGGGCCTAGGGTCTGGGTTGGGCCTAGGGGGTCTGGGCCCTGGGTCTGGGCCCTGGGTCTGGGCCTTAGGGTTTGGGCCCAGGGGTCTGGGCCTAGGGGGTCTGGGCCCGGGTCTGGGCTTTGGGTCCTGGGTTTGGGCCTAGGGGTCTGGGCCCTGGGGTCTGGCCCAGGGGGTCTCGGCCCAGGGTCTGGGCCCTAGTGTCTGGGCCCTGGGTCTGGGCCTTGGGGTCTGGGCCCTGGGTTTGGGCCTAGGGGTCTGGGCCCTGGGGTCTGGCCTAGGGTCTGGGCCCTGGGTCTGGGCCCAGGGGTCTGGGCCTAGGGTCTGGGCCCAGGGGTCTGGGCCCTGGGTTTGGCCCTAGGGTCTGGGTCTGGGCCCTGTGTCTGGGCCCTGTGTCTGGGCCTTAGGGTTTGGGCCTAGGGGGTCTGGGCCCAGGGTCTGGGCCCAGGGGTCTGGGCCCAGGGTCTGGGCCTTGGGTCCTGGGTTTGGGCCTAGGGGTCTGGGCCTGGGTCTGGGCCCTGGTGTCTGGGCCCTGGGTCTGGGCCTTGGGGTCTGGCCCTGGGTTTGGGCCTAGGGGGTTTGGCCCAGGGTCTGGGCCTTGGGTCCTGGGTTTGGGCCTAGGGGTCTGGGCCCTGGGGTCTGGCCTTGGGTCCTGGGTTTGGGCCTAGGGGTCTGGGTTTGGGCCTAGGGGGTCTGGGCCCTGGGTCTGGGCCCTGGGTCTGGGCCTTAGGTTTGGGCCAGGGTCTGGGCCTAGGGGGTCTGGGCTCAGGGTCTGGGCTTTGGGTCCTGGGTTTGGGCTAGGGGTCTGGGCCCTGGGTCTGGGCCAGGGGTCTGGGCCCAGGGTCTGGGCCTGGGCCCTAGTGTCTGGGCCCTGGGTCTGGGCCTTGGGGTCTGGGCCCTGGGTTTGGGCTTAGGGGTCTGGCCCTGGGTCTGGGCCCTGGGTTTGGGCCTAGGGGGTCTGGGTCTGGGCCTTGGGTCCTGGGTTTGGGCCTAGGGGTCTGGGCCCTGGGTTTGGGCCTAGGGGGTCTGGGCCCTGGGTCTGGGCCCTGGGTCTGGGCCTTAGGGTTTGGGCCAGGGTCTGGGCCTAGGGGGTCTGGTCTGGGCCTTGGGGTCTGGGCCTTAGGGTTTGGGCCCAGGGGTCTGGGCCTAGGGGGTCTGGGCCCAGGGTCTGGGCCTTGGGTCCTGGGTTTGGGCCTAGGGGTTTGGGCCTAGGGGTCTGGGCCCTGGGTCTGGGCCCTGGGCCCTAGTGTCTGGGCCCTGGGCCCTAGTGTCTGGGCCCTGGGTTTGGGCTTAGGGGTCTGGGCCCTGGGTCTGGGCCCTGGGTTTGGGCCTAGGGGGTCTGGGTCCTGGGTTTGGGCCTAGGGGTCTGGGCCCTGGGTTTGGGCCTAGGGGTCTGGGCCCTGGGTTTGGGCTTGGGCCTAGGGGTCTGGGCCTGGGTCTGGGCCCTGGGTTTGGGCCTAGGGTCTGGGCCCTGGGTCTTAGGGTCTGGGCCTAGGGTCTGGCCCTGGGTTTGGGCCTAGGGGGTCTGGGCCCAGGGTCTGGGCCTTGGGTCCTGGGTCTGAGCCTAGGGGTCTGGGTCCTGGGTTTGGGCCTAGGGGTCTGGGCCTGGGTCTTAGGGTCTGGCCCTGGCTCACCACTCGCTGTCTTCTATCTTCTTTTCTTCTGTCTTCAGCTCTCTTTTCTTCACCTTTTCTTCAATCTTCTTCTCTTCTTTTCTTCTGTCTTCTTCCTGGTCCCTCCAGCTCCGGCGCGCAGCTCCACTGAGTGGAGGGGCGGAGCCAAAGCAACGTGCTTGGGAGGCCCCTCACACGCTGCTTGGCCCCGCCCAGCCAGGAAGTGAAGCTGCCAGGAGCCGGAGGAGACACAGTGTCTCCTCCGGCTCCTGCAGCAGCAGGGACACAGCTCCGGATTCGGACTCATCGAGTCCGATACCGGAGCTGTTAAAGGGCGACGCCGCTGCCGTTGGGGGCCCGGGATCCTCCCCCCAGGCCCCAGCGGCCCGGGCCCCCACCGGGCCCGGGCCCCTTACGGCAGTAATGGGCGTAATGCCCTGATGGCGGCCCTGACCGTCTGTTACGTATCTGGGACATGTGGTCTCAGCAGAAGGTGTTTCGACAGATCCTCGGAAGTTGGAGGCCGTAGCTTCTTGGCCCAGACCCAGAAACGTCACTGAACTTAGATCTTTCTTGGGGTTCTGTTCCTATTATCGAAGATTTGTAGGAGGATTCGCAAAGATAGCTCAACCACTGAACAAACTCCTACAGAAGGAGAACACCGAAGAAGGCTGCAAGGCCTCTGACCGAAACCCGTCAGCTCCAGGACCAAGGAAGCTCGAGAGTCCATACAGGGCGAATGGACTAGTCAGTGTGAAGGTGCTTTCTTGAAGCTAAAAGAGAGTCTAACTCAAGCTCCTATCTTGGCCTACGCGGACCCTCACAAGCCGTATGAGTTACATGTGGATGCCAGCAGAGAAGGGCTAGGAGGAGTCCTGTATCAGGAGCATGGTGGATTGCTGAGGCCTGTAGCGTACGTGAGTCGGAGCCTTACGCCTTCAGAAAAGAACTATCCTACCCACAAGTTGGAGTTCCTAGCCTTAAAGTGGGCAGTGGTGGACAAGTTAAAAGACTATCTGTATGGAGCCGAGTTTGTGATAAAAACGGATAACAATCCTCTTACCTACGTTCTTACTAATGCGAAACTGGACGCAACGGGACATCGGTGGTTGGCCGCTCTGTCAGGGTTTCGGTTCAGCCTGAAGTATCGCCCTGGGGTGAATAATCGAGATGCTGATGCTTTATCGAGAAGACCCTACACTACAGAATGGACTCAGTTGACTCCAGACGGGGTGCAAGCTTTGTGTCAAGGAGCAGAGCGCCGGGTCAAGGGAGGGATCGAAGCGGAGGCCATAGGAGTCATGGCTGCGGCTGTTCCTGAGTTCTACTGCAACCCTACGCAATTGAGGGATGAAAGTCTACCTACCTTTTCAAAACAAGACCTGAAGGCGGATCAGGCCAGAGACCCTTTAATTGCATTGACCATAAAGGCCCTAACTGCGAACCAGTGGGAAATTCTGCTGACCAATTCCCCGGATGGAGCCAGATTGGTCTACAAAGAGTGGGAACGGTTGAAGATGTTGGATGGGGTGGTCTACCGAAGGGGCCCCTCAACAAATGCTGAAGAGATTCAACAGCTATTCCTTCCCACTAAGCATAGAGAGAGTGTGCTGCGATCGCTACATGATGAGCATGGACATTTGGGTGCTGAAAGAACTTTTAAGCTGGTGCGAGACAGGTTCTATTGGCCTTGCATGAGAGCTGAAGTGGAAAGTTACTGCCATTCCTGTCTGAGGTGTATTCAGAGGAAGACTCTACCGACCCGAACCGCTCCAATGAGCCATCTACAGAGTCAGGGACCCATGGATTTGGTGTGCATTGACTTCCTGTGCTTAGAGCCGGATGCTAGTGGGCAAGGGAATATTCTAATAGTGACTGATCATTTCACTCGTTACGCCCAAGCTTTTTCTACGAAAGATCAACGCGCTCCGACAGTAGCCAAGGTTCTGATGGAAAAGTTCTTTGTTCACTACGGCCTGCCAAGGAGAATACACTCTGATCAGGGTAGAGACTTTGAAAGCCGACTTGTTGGGCAATTGTTGGAACTGTTGGGAATCCAAAAGACTCGAACTACACCATATCACCCTCAAGGGGATGCTCAGCCTGAACGGTTTAATTGCACGCTGCTGAATATGCTGGGGACTTTGTCAAACATAGAGAAGCAGAGTTGGAGTCGTCACATAGCTACTCTGGTGCATGCATATAACAGTACGGAGAGTGATGCGACTGGATACTCACCATACCGTCTTATGTTCGGAAGAGAAGCCCGACTGCCAGTTGATTTGGCGTTTGGGTTATCTCTAGACCAGACGTCGGTAGCTTCCATAGAAACTACGTGGATAGACTTCAAGAATCTGGCTTCTGCGTTTGAACAGGCCCGTTTGACCTCAGGAAACAGGGAGCAAAGGAACAAAAAGAATTATGACTTGAAAGTTCGGATACAAGATCTACAACCCGGTGATAGGGTTTTGTTGAAGAACTTGGGTGCTGCTGCGAGACACAAGTTGGCGGATAGATGGAGTTCTCAAGTCTACATTGTCTGCAAGCAACTGCCTGGTCTGCCGGTGTATCAAATCCGACCGGATGGAAAGGCTGGGCCTCTTAAGAACTGGCACCGGAATCATTTGTTACCTTTGAGAGAGGCTGTGAGGATACCAGTTGGGGACGAACTTTCTTTGCCAAATCCGCCTGCTCCACGTTTGCCTCCTGTTACTCGGTCTCAGCAGACCCGGGTTGTCGAAAAGAGCGAAAGGGACAGTGAGGAAGAGAGTTTCTGTCTGGACTGGATGCGTTCACCGGAGCCTGAAAAGATTATCTCAGTTCCTGAACGATGGGAGAGTAATTTGAGGCCAGAAGCTCCTGAATTTCGGTTAGAAGTCCCTGAGACTGTTGATATCCCTGAAGCTCTTTAATTTCAGTTGGAAGTCCCTGAGACTGCTGGAGTCCCTGTAGCTCCTGAAGCTGAATCTTATGATTACAGTTCTATGCCTTCACTGGAGGGATCATACTCTGAAGAAACGTCTGCTCCAGTGGTAGAAAGAAGGACTGAGCCAGCACCTATAGTACTTCCACCTGAAGAGGAACTGATTGAGCCAGAACCAAAATGCTCTGTTCGACCGCCCCAGCGACTCACCTACGACTCACCAGGACATAGCACTGAAGAGGCCATCACCACAGTGCAGAGGTTGCCCGAAGTGTCTGGTATGTTAGCCGAGGTAGCACAAAACATGAGTCAACTTGAAGAAGTGTATCTAACCCACTGTATGTTTGCTGCCAACCCTGTATATGTTATCTAATTGTATCGAAATGTAAATGTAACTGTTGTACCTCCTTGGAGAGACCCAAGAGTTCTAGGAGGGGGAGAGTGTAGCGCTGTGTTTAAACTCTTACTGTGGCAGTGCCTATTTTTGGCCACCGGAGGGAGACAAGCGCGATAAGAGACACTGAACATTGGGACTACGTTTCCCGGCATGCTTGGCAAACAGACAGGAAGTGGGTGGGACACAGACGCTGTACATCCTGAGCCTCATGGAGAACGCGGCAGAGCGCGCCAGGGAGTGCATGAGAGAGGACACAGTGTTGCCGAGCGGAACCGTGACTAGGCCGGAGCGCAAGTGTGGCCTATCAGGATTCTAGTGGGGTTATCCTGCCTTGCCAGAAGGCGCCTTACTTATCGACAGACATCACCCAAGCTGCTATCCAGACAAGCTGAGGACCTCGAGTAAGGAGTACCGCGAGTCCATTGGATGGGAGAGCAGGCGGTAGCTGGACAAGTCCGGGCCGGAGCACAGAAAGCCCGACCACCGATCCAGTAGCTGGTATCCCAGCGAGGAAACAAGCGGAGAGACGTCCTGGGTCAGCGGAGCCTTGGTGATCGAACGGATGGGTGAGAGGCCTCCAAGGCCGGTTTTACAAAGCTCAAGAAAGCACGCTGTTGTTTATTTCTGAAACCCACAGGGCCCCAACTTGACTAGTCGAAGACATCGTTTAAAAGATTCACTGGCCAGTTGAATAGTACCCGGGTACCATAACACACACATACACTCACAGTTCGGGACTTAACCTGTTCGGGACTCACTCCCTAGTATCCGAAAAAGGGACAAAGATTCGCATCTTATTTTGTTTTCCGCTGCGCGTTTCTCGTAATTACGAAGCATTGTATTTTTCTGTTCGGTTGCGCATTTTTTTCAGAAATACGAAGACTCGCATTTCTTTTTCCGCTGCGCGTTTACCGCGATACGAAATACTGTAAAAATATCTATGAACACCGTGTCTCATTATATGCCTTTTTACCTCAGTAAACTATATAATTTATAAAATCCACAACGGTGCTGGAGTATATTTATTCCCTAGTGCGGGGAGACTGACCCGTTGTTCATTTTCAGCGGCTCCTCCGGGAGTGAGCGCTACAATAATAATACAAAATTATTATTAACTATAACTGTTTAAGGGCACTATATACATTGTGCCAACTAAAAGAGGACGCTAAGGAGGAAAACATGCGCCTGCAGGTTTCTCCTTAGCGTTCCCGGTTTAGCTCTATATTTCAGCATATAATGCAGCGCTAAGCCTCAGGATACTCGAGGTGGCGCTACTGCGCCGCACCGAGCATCCACTCTATGGAGTCCATAGGACTCATTGAGGCTTTGACTCCCGGTCACATGTCCTGCAGGATCTCGCCTCTCGCACGACTATAATATAGTATAATAATATAATAATATAAACTATAATAAGTAAAACTGAAATACCTTGTCACCAAATGATGCATGTCTAAAAAGTGCATCACGAACATGAAAAGTTTGGAAAGCTCTGCACTAATGTGTCGCGGCGCACAATTTGGAAACCTCTGGTGTAAAGAGATAACGGTAACAAATGACCTCAATCATTCTTTGCAGTATTGTATCTCCCAGCCATCATTAAAAATTATTGCTAGATCCGGCGTCATAAATTACCAATAAGACATTTTCTTTTTTCAGCCAAATATAACTTTCAGCTTGCATAAAGGGTTTATGATTTAGAATAATGGTGTGCCGCCCCTTTACTTTAATCACGGTAACCGCGAGCTGAATGTGGGTAAGTGATTGGGCAGAATTAGGTACCTGGAGTCTACAAGGCCGACCACAAACCTCCTCTCTTCTCTTACCATAGCTGGTAAACAGTAAACTTAATAGATTGATAATATAATAAATACATTTTATTGACATATATAAAGGGATAAAATATTTTAAGAATTCAAGTGATGTTCATTTTGATGGTAAATAAAATGTATATTATTATTATTATTATTATCATTTATATAGCGCCAACAGTTTCCGCAGCGCTTTACAATAATCAAAGGGAGCGAGATAAATGGACATATGATGGAAACAAGAGGTGTAGAGGGCCCTGCTCATACAAGCTTACAATATAGTGGGATTGGGGTTGATGAAGACAAGAGGAATTGCACTAGATAGCAGGATCATTAGTGCCAGTGGTTTGAGAATGGTGGGGTCGTAGAAGCAGCTTCAATCATGTGTGAGTAGGTGAGCAGAGGAATGAGTTGCATCAGTGATGTGGTACGCTAATCTGAAGAGATGGGTTTTGAGGGATTTCTTGAAGGACTAAAGATTAGGGGAGAGTTTGATAGGGCGAGGCAAGTCATTCCACAGGACCAGTGCTGACCGTGAAAGGTCTTGGAGGTGAGAGTTGGCTGTGCGTATGTAGAAGGATAACAGGAGGAGATCGCCTGCTAACCGGAGTTGTATGGATGTGACTTGCTTGCGGAGAAATGAAGACATGTAGGGAGGGGTTGAGTTATTGAGCGATTTGAATGTGAGCTTCAGTACTTTAAACTGTATCCTGGAACGCACAGGAAGCCGAGGGACTGGCAGAGGGGGGAGGTACGCGAGGTGCGTCTGGTGAGAAAAATAAGCCTGGCCCCTGCATTTATTACAGACTGCAAAGGGGCAATATGGGAGTTGGGGAGGCCAATAAGGAGCGAGTTGCAGTAGTCAAGTCGTGAAATGACAAGAGCATGAACCAGCACCTTTGCAGCATCTTGTGTGAGAAAGGGGCAGACACGGTCAATGTTTTTGAGTTGAAATTAACAGGATTTGGTCACTGTCTGGATGTGGGAAGAGAACGTTAGGTTGGACTCGGAATCAAAAGTGACAGCAAGGCAGCGGGCTTGAGGCGTCGGGCTGATGGGTGTTCCATTTACTCGTAGAGAGATAGGTGGTATTGGGTTCTTCTTGGAGGGAGGAATGATGAGAATTTCAGTTTTGACAAGATTGAGTTTAAGGAAGTGGGAAGCCATCCAATTTGAGATGGCAGAGAGACAGTCAGTGACTCGATCCAGGAGAGCCGGAGAGAGATCTGGGGAGGAGAGGTATATTTGAGTGTCATCAGCGTATAGGTGGTACTGGAATCCAAAGGAGCTGATCAGTTTTATAAAAGATATATAAAGACATATAATAACTGAATATGAGTCAAAATTCTAAAAATAGTGAATTCTTCATAGGACTTAAGGCTTGTCTTAATATTCAATTGATACATATAGAGGGGAGGGGGCAAAATTTTGAGGTATTTGTATCATCTATCTTCATACAGGAGTGTAAATGCCCTGATCTTTGTAAAATATTTATTTCTTTTTCTTAAGGCCCCCCGATGGAGACTTGCATGCAGCTCTGAGGAGTCATAAGGGCCCCTCGGCAGAGGCTTAATAAAATACTATAGGGGGTTCTTGTTTATTAAATGTGGGGGGTTTCTAGGCAGTTTTGATTTTTAAAACTGCCACGAGTGACCTCGCTGTGTGGTGTGGTTTTGTGTAAGACTACTAGAAATGTCTAATGAGAAATTGTGTAGATGTGTATATACAATATACATATATATATATAATTTTTTTAAGCTGCAAAGTGACGTACATCTTAAAAAGGGAGCAGATTTCCTTTGGTTTGGACTAATATATAATGTCTTTGAATTAATCAAACCGTGGAGAAGTTGAAACTGCCATCTGATCTGATCAAGCCAAAACACAAAAGGTCTGAAGTACCATATATTTGGTGGGAGGATGCATTGCATGACTAATAAAAAAAGCAAATAGAAACACATATGGGCATGTCAGGGAAGCCTGTATTTCAAAACGCGTTTTACAATCTGCTTAGTGTTTATACATCCTTTATAAGTGGGTGGGAAGTTAATTCAATCAGCCTTACAGAACGCACAGCAATAACACTCATGAGACAAATTAAACACGAAGCAAATGCTACAGTCATATAGCAGTTCACACAAGGGATGCTCTTCTTAATTAAAGATACAAAGAGAAAATATATATAGCACGAACATATTAAATGCCCAAAATAAAAGCAAAGTGTGATTATCCCCTCACAGAAACTATTAACCATTCATTCTCTCCCAGTCCTATGCATATATACTGACATCAAGAACCCCCATACATAAAGTTACCCCAATGGCCACCTTCTTCCTCATGCAGGCTAAAAAAAAAACACCAGAAGGGCACAGCAGCAAATTAAAGAAAGATTTTTTTTTTGAGAATGGATTTTATCAGGAAGGATACATTGAGATTTCTCTCGTTTTGAAGTACCTGTATGTCCTGGGCGGTGAGTATGTACCGTTAGGTGTCTTGCCTAAGGACACTTACGGGAGAGGTTGCTCGTCGGGATCGAACCCGTGTCTCCACAGGCTCTCTCCATGCAGAGCAGTGATGTTACCTCTACTCCACCCAGCCAAAATGATGTTGCCAAGAACTGACCCTACAATTTTTTTTAACAACTTTCAATGTTCTCAAGTGCCCTTTGCCAACAATTGAAAAATGTGACTGTTTTCTGATTGGCCAAATTTGTTAAACCAGGCCAAACTACATCAAACCAATCAGAAGAGGTGAACGATGTTCTCTCACGCCTTCTCTGATTGCTCAGTTGTATACTAATGGCCGCCCTAAGGCAAACCAATCAGAGTAAAGTTGTCTCTGATTGGACATATGGAACCAATTTGGCCAATAGACTTCAGCCAATGAAAGAAGCTTGTCTATGGAGCTCCCTATTTGACTGAATCAAACATTTAACAAGAAATGCTATTGGATAACATTCCTTGTTAAATAACCCAGAGTCCATACGTCTCATTCAAGGCAAAACCCTGGTGTGGAAGGATTTCCTTGGAGTCACCGATCTTCAGATAGTAATTATTATTCACTAACAGGCTTTTATTTAATTTTAAAATTAATTTTAAATTAATTAATTTAATTTCAACATTAATTTTAGCAATAGCTAAAAGCTATTTAGCTATTTAGCTAAGGGTTGGTAGGGGGTTAGGGAATTATTTGATATAGTGTTAAAAGGAGGGGTATTTAATTTATTTTTCGGGGTTTTAGCTGTAAATTTATATTAAGGGGTAGCCCATAGATCTAATGTTTTTTTACATAATGTAATGGTGGACATAGCATTGGATAATTGTCTGCAACAAGTCACATGCACGTTGCTGTGGATCCCAATACACCAGTGTTTTTTTCTCTCTCTTTAAAAAGTGATAGCTGTTCCTATTTGTATCACCTTGGAAACTGCATCAATAGTCTTTTTCCCATTATTATGTCATTTCGATTATGTCCTTTCTGATTGTATTTGCATACTCAGTTTTATAGTGACACTAGATGTTTTGTGTACTCATAAAAGAAATCCCACAAAAGGCATATACTACTGCAGCATCCAGAGACCACTGAAGATAGCCAGTTTTACTCTATTCGCCCCCTTTTTCTTTGGAAACTCAGAACAATTGTATTTTGACAAGAGGTATGACATTGTCTGTTTTCAGGAATTGCTTCCATAGGAATCGTTAAATCAAGAACAAACCGAGGATTCAAAGGGTGCAGATGTCCCAAATACAATAAACAATATAACGCTGTGTACAATTTTCGAATTTCAATGGACACCTGCAGCAAAGCCTCTACTAAAAGAAATATATGCTTTTTTTTTACAATAGGTTACTTTGTCTTGATGTTTTCAAGTGTCATTATAAAGTTTGATTTCTTTTCTACGTGGAGATGAATGCAAATAAGAATAACTTGTGTGTTTGTTTTTTACGAGGTCTAACAAGGCTGAACTGATCGTCGCAGGATGCTGCATCTCTTGTGCAGAAGAGGTTGCCTTGGCATTCAGTATTGGCCGCTCTTTCTGCGTGATAGCAGACTCATTTTTGTATGGTATCATCTCCTCTGTAATAGCACCACCAAGCTAAAAAAAACTTAGGAGACCAGAGTGAGGACTCACTGTAGTGCAGGCCTGTTATGTTGCCCATTCTCAGTGCTCTCAAACTTACAGGGTTATTCAGAGAGAGGTGAGAACCAGGAGAATGACTGGTGAAGTGAAAAATCCAGGTTAAAATAGCCAAACCAGAAAAATTCTCCCATTTATCTCACTTTCCAAATTGGCTATTTGGTCTTTGATTGTTCTCTTCTCCTGCCAGTCTCCTGGTTTTCACCTTTCTCTGAATAACCCTGTTAATTTTTCTCATTATTGTTTTTGATATGCAGACGTATATGGAAAAATGGAGAAACAACCCTTTGAAGCCCTAGCATTTGGCCATCAAGTGACAGCTTGCAAATTAGTTATCCCTGATAGGGTTACCAGATCCAGACAGTTTTCCTGAACACATACGTCACTGATGGACAATACATGAAAATGCAACTCTGCAGTAAATGCAATTCATACACTGCATTTAGGAAACCCCAGATGACCTGCATTGATTTGGTAGCTGATTTTCCTCCTGAAGCACTTTGCCTCTCCTCTCCATCTGCTGGAAATAATAAAATGTTTCCAGGAAAATAAGGTTGATCTGACAACCCCAATCTCTGCCCACTAAACTATTGTAACATTTGTTATATTTTTCAGAGAGATACCATATTTTTCACACTATAAAGATGCACCTAGGTTTTAGTGGAGGAGAGCAAGAAAAAAAAATATTCTGAACCAAATGGGCTCCCAGAATTATGTATACCCATCACAGGATCCCCAGAATTATACTTACCCGGTCAGACCTCAGGATCAGGTAACCTGTGTGTTCCTCCGAGCGCCAGCGTGCTCCCTCGTGCGGCCGCTGGCTTCTGAAGGCTGTGACGCGTTCTCGTGAGATCGCAGCTGTAGGCCGCGTCACAGCCTTCACAGGACGGCGGACGCGCGAGGGAGAATGCTGGCGCTTGGAGGAACACGTGGCCCGCAGGGGAATATGTAGGTCAATGTGTCAATATTCACTCCATAAGAGGCACAGACATTTTCCCCCATTTTTTTTGGGGTGGGTGCGCCTTATGGAGTGAAAAATATAGCTTTTCCTGGAGTAAAGATGTCCACGTTTTAATCAATGAGAATTTTAATTTATTAGACTCCAAAAGATGAAACGTTGATGAAGAGCATTAACCTTGTGACTGAGGGTAAGTAATAGAGATACTATAGATCTGGAGCTAGCAACCTTGGCCCTCCAAGGTGTTTTGGAACTATCAGGGTTATTCAAAGAGAATCTTTAATTCGGTACCCTTCGGCGATCCCATTTCAGCGACCCTGCGGTGTATTCAGCAAGCACCACGGGACAGTCGTAGTGCAGGGAAAACCTGCCGCAAAACCCGACGTACACTCACCGCAAAACCCAGCGGAACACTCACCGCAAAACCCAGCGAACGCACACCGAAACCCGCAAAAACATCTGGATTAACCCCACCGAACATGCCGGAGAAACCCGAGCAGCCACCGATCGCAGCACAGAGCAGCCGCTGGAAAAAGCCGACACGCAGCTGAATGGAGTGAAAAAAAAGGAAACCAGTAAGCTTGAATGTTTGAAAAGTGAAACACTGTTTGCAAAGAAACTACAGAATGAAAATGTTTGGAATTTACTTATAAGATCCAATGAATGCTAATAAAAAGGGCTGTTACAGAAAAAACGATTTAAAAAAAAGAAAGAGTTTTGCAAAAAAAATCCCAAAAAATGCCTAAAAAGATTCTAAAAAATCTATACATAAAGAGACTTTTTACTGCAGAATATTATAATGAACAGTTTATTAGATGTGGAATTAAAACGGGAATATTTTTAACATTGAAGCCTATGGGATTCGCTTGAGTAAACCTGTCGCATGAAGCCACCGAACAGCAGGGCATTTCGGCAACTTTTCACTGCTGGTTTTTGTTCTCTGAATAGACGAAGCATTGCTTCTCTATGGGGATTTCACTGCCCTCGAACAGGCAGCGTATGTGCAGGCAATTCGGCAGGATTTGGCGAACTGCCTGCGCTCTGGATAGCCGAATGGCCAGTAAAGGTAAGCGTATGCTGAATTTCACTGTTCGGTTACCTTGCGGCCACAATTTGAGAGATGAAAAGTCTCCGAAATGTAACCAAACGCTGAATTTCAGTTTACGGTTACCTTTCCTGGCCATTCGGCTATTCAGAGAGCAGGCAGTTCATCAAATTGTGACGAATTGCCTGCACATACGGTGCCTGTTCGAGGGCAGTGAAATCCCCCATAGAGAAGCAATGCTTCGTCTATTCAGAGAACACCGACCAGCTGAGAATGGTTGCCGAAATGCCCTGCCATTCAGTGGTTTCATTCGACAGGTTTATTCAGGAGAATCCCATAGGCTTCGATTGTTAAAAATATTCCTGTTTTAAATCAATATCTAATAAACCGTTTATTATTTTATTCTGCTGTAAAGAGTCTCTTTATTTTTAAAAATTTTTAGGATCTTTTAGGCATTTTTCGGGATTTATTGGTCAAAATTTTTTTGCCCTTCTTTTTAGATCATTTTTTCTTTTTCTGTAACAGACCTTTTTATTATCATTCATTGGATCTTATATGTAAATTTCAGACATTTTCGTTCAGTACTTTTTTTGCAAACAGCGTTTCAATTTTCAAACTTTCAAGTGTACTGGGGTTTTTTTTTCACTCCATTCGTCTGCGTGTCGGGTTTTTCCTGCGTCTGCTTTGTGCTGTGATCGGCGGCTGCTCGGGTTTGTCCGGCGGGGCTAATCCAGATGTTTTTGCAAGTTTCGGTGTGCATTTGCCTGGGTTTTACGGTGAGTGTTCGGCAGGTTTGCGGCAGCTTTTCCCTGCACTACGACGGCCCTGTGGTGCTTGCTGAATACACCGCAGGGTCGCGAAATGGGATCGCCAAATCGCACCGATTTGAAGAGAACGGTAACTTTTCGGTTCTCTTTGAATAACCCTGCCTGTATATTTTTCATGAGACTCAGCCAACCTAATGAGTGACAGAGCATCATGGGAGATGTAGTTTCAAAACTTCTGGAGGGCCGATGTTCCTTACCCATGCTATAGATCAATCTTTATTCACCAAGCTATGTTGAAATCATACTCACCGACACAGAATGTAGCAATTTTGTGCCCTCATTTTAATTCTGCGTCTCATTTCATCACTGTTTAGCAATGGAATCTCCCTCTTTTTATTATTTGTGCGTTTGAGTTGCATGGTAACAATTATGGAAAGGCAGAGAACAGAGAAAAATATTAATTGGTGCTGGATCAATTGCATAACACACTACCCATTCAATCAACTAATGACGTTCTGTATTTCTGCAAGCTGAGATTAATCCTTCATGGCTATTAGAAAGGGAAAAAAATGATACCACAACGTTTACTTTTTTTTTTTTGTATGGTTTTTCAACAGATAATTTGGTGAATATTCAGAATATTGTTTCACTGCCAACAGCAAGCATTATGATTTCTCTGAAGCCACCGTTACACTTTCATGTCCGGTTGGCATAAGCCTCTCTACGGTTCTTGAGCTTTTTTTTTTATCTTTACAGTTTTAAGCCAGACAATGTTCTGTCAAAGGTCTGTCGGGATGTTTACGTCTGCAGAAGGTAAGATCTCGCTTACGACCGTTCTTATATCATTAGCCTCTGTGTTGTATGTTCAGTAACATTCACTGAGTCATCGTCAGCCAGTGAGTCCATGGGAGCCAACTGCTGGATCTGCAGAGGAGTTGGTTATTTGACAGATTTCTGATATCATCCAGCTGTTGTCCGATATTAGATTATGAATAGTTTTATTGTAAACACAGGGCTATTAATCAAAGTCCCGTCTGCAGATAATCTAATGTGGTTTCCTGTCCTGATTTGGTAGCCAACAAGACTTTGATAAGCAGCATGCTAACTAATAATGAAATTCTGTTGTACTGAAGTTGAATGAATTGTAAAAACTCAATATAATCTCTTGTTACGTTCAGGGAGGAATGACCCATGAAATAAAATATATTCTGAACTAATTAAAAATGTTTAATTCAGGCTAAAACATATATCTTACTCAAGGGAAATGGAAATTAAGTTTTCATGGAATCCTTGAAATGCAGTACAGAGGACACAATGTAAAAATGGCATTTCTTTGAAAAAGGTCCAATAAGTCGATGACCAAACAAACCAAAGGTTATTCATTTTCAAATCGATTTTGATATTTTGCATTGAAAATCCCAACAGTGTTTTGTATTCCATTTTTTACATATATTATTAAGTATCGGCTGACTATGTAGCATCTTGTGCAATATGTATGAAACCTTGATTACATCCCAGGGGAAGACCAGAACGTTGGGGTTTTGTAAACCACAAAATTAAATTATACATGTTTTGTGAGCAATTGATATATTCTTTTATGTATATAAAATACAGGTCAGTGGGTAACCCGGAGCTGACAGCAACGTGGGTCTTTATTGGAGACAAAAAAACAATGACGTTTCAGCCTCACATGGCCTTACAATGTGTATCAGCATGATTAAGGCCATGTGAGGCTGAATCGTCGCTGTTTTTGTTATTGAATAACCCCTATTGTGTTAACAAGAGCCAAACTTGCCACCGAATTGCACCGCATGGTGCAATTATGTGGCAAGTCGGCTATTCTGAAAGCTGGCAATTTGCCAAATATTGGTGAATTGCCAGAGAAATATGGTGACCTTCAGTGGCAATAAAATTGTTATTCTAAAAGTAACAGTAATGGTTAATCTATGCAGAGAATGCCAAACTGCACTGAAATGTGGGCGAAATGCCCAGATTTTTGGTGCTTCAGTTCGACAGTTTTAACCCCTTAAGGACCGCTGACGTACTATGTACGTCCTGCCCACGTGTCTCCCTTAGACTTGCGGACATACATAGTACATCAGCGGCGCCTAACCCCCTATTTACCTCGCTCGCTGGATCCCTCGCAGATCTGGCAGGGAGGAAGTGTTCCCTCGAGATTTGCATGGGCCAGCGAGCTCGTTGACGTCACCACGCTGCGTGGTGATGTCATCAGCAGGCGCCCCCATTGAAATCAATGGAGGGAAGGGGGGCTCCTTCGGAGCCCTCTATCTCCCCAACCATTGATGATAGAGAGATGCATGTTGCACCACTGGAAAGGGGAGAGTCTCCCCTTTTCAGCGGTGTACTGCATTAATGGTATTTTTTTTGTCAAAATGTTTGATTCCTAAGTCTTTATTTTTGTTTTTTAATTCTGTAACACACTTTTTTTAATTATTTATAGGACCATTTTATTATTTCCATGCATTTGCATGCATTTTTATTGTTTAACCCTTTCGCTGCTGAGCCATTTTATGCCTGTGTACTGAGGTAATTTTTACCAGTTTCGCTCATCATGTTTAAAAGCGTTTTGAAGCCATATTTTATTATATGACCCAGACATATTATATATCGTTCTTTCCGGCAGACTCGGCAAATTGATAATATATTATTATTATATGTATACGTCATGTCCTGTCTGTATATTATAACAAAAATGCAATAAAATTTAAATTTTCAATAATTTATTTATTCATTTATTTATTTTATTTATAAAGCAGGGTTATTCAGAGAGCGTGAAAAGCAGGAGAATGATTGGAGAATGAAAAATTCTAGGTTAAAATAGCCAAACCAGAAAAATTCTCCCTTTCATCTCACTTTCCAAATCGGCTATTTTGACCAGAATTTTTTATTCTCCAGTCATTCTCCTGCTTTTCACGCTCTCTGAATAACCCTGAAGGATTTTACAAGGAAGGATACATTGAGATTTCTCTCGTTTTCAATTATGTACTGGGTTCGAGAACATTGAAGTGTTACAGTTGTTACAGAAATACAAAGTAATACAATGAAAGATATAAAAATAACAAATAAAAAACACAAATATACAGATTAACAGAAATAAATATGTAGGAAATAAAGTCATTATGTTACATGTTTACAGGTGCATTCCGTATTGAGGTATGTTAATAGAGAATGAGATCTCTTAAGTGACTTTAGACTGGGGGAAGATTTGATGGTGTCTGGGAGGTTATTCCGTAATTGCGGTGCTCTGTAGGAAAATGAGGATCGAGCCACTTTCTTTTTGTATTGTGGTATTGTAAGTAAGGTGCAGGTCCTGGATCGGAGGTTATAGGTTGAGGGAACTACAATGTGTAGTGTTTTTTTCCCATTTCAACATGCGAGTGTTTGTTGTTATATTTTCTATGAGTTGCGTTTGTTAAAAAAAAATTGAAATGGGGACTCGTTACATTTTTTTTGGGGGAAAATCACACGATTTTTAACAAACGCACCCCAAACAAAAATCACTAGTGCAGCATCATTGTTCACATTATAATTTAAATGGGAACAATATTGCTGCATTAACGAAAACAAAACAAAAAAAAGGTTTCTTTTTATATTTATTTATTAACCCTTTCGCTGCTGAGGCATTTCCCGCCTCTGTGCTGAGGTAATTTTTACCGATTTTGCTCATCATGTTTAAACGTGTTTTGAAGGCTTATTTTAGTATATGACCCAGACATATTATATATCGTTCTTTCCGTCAGACTCGGCAGATTCATAATATGTCATTATTATATGTATACGTCATGTCCTGTCTGTATATTATAACAAAAAATGCAATAAAATATGAATTTTCAATCATTTACAACGTGTAAAGTGTTTTTTTTCACATTTTAACATGCGAGCAATTGCGGTTATATTTTGTTTGGGGTGCGCTTGTTAAAAAAATTAGAGATGGGGTCTCGTTACATTTTTTTTGGGGAAAATTACACGATTTTTAACAAACGCACCGCATACAAAAATCGTTAGTGCAGCATCATTGTTCACATTATAATTGAAATGGGAACAATAGTGCTACATTAACAAACCAAAAAAAGAATAAAAAGCTTGTTTATTTTTTTTTATAATTTTTTTTAAATATTTTTTTATTTTTATTTTTTATTTTTTTTAAAAAACATTTTTCATACTCATGTTTGGTATCGTTGGAACGGCCATGCTCTGGCCGATCCAACAATATCAAAAATTAACCCCTAACTGCCACGGATCGGGAGATAGGGGTTCCAATGAACCCCCTATCTCCACCATTGGTGGCAGTTAGGGGTTAACTCCAGGACTGGAGTCATCGTGCTATGCACGATAACGCCAGTCCTCAGGGGGCATTCCCGGAAGCTTGGCCGACATCCAAGATGTCGGCCAGCTCCGGGAAAGGAATCACGAACCGTTGCTTTTCAGCGCCGATTCGTGATCCAGCCCCCATGGCGTTAATTCCAGGTACCGTTAGGAAGGGCAGGCTGTGCCCTTCCAAATGGTGCCTGGATTAACCCCCGCAACACCGGCGATCGGGAGGGAGAGAGGTCCGAAGGACCTCCCCCCTCCCTTTCAGGCGCCTCCTCCGCACATGCGGGGGGGGGCGCCTGAATTAGATGTCATCGCGCCGCCGCGATGACATCTAATTCGGCTGCCGGCGGTTCCGGATGCTGGGCTGACATCGAGGATGTCAGCCCGCACCGGGGGGCACAGCGATCGGCCGGAACCCGGCCGATCGCTGGCCCCAAAGGGATGACCCGCTCAGCGCGTCCACCGCAAGGAACGCTACCTGCGGGTGGACGCGCTGAGCGCGTCCTCCGCAGCGAAGGGGTTAATATTTTTTTCTTTTCATTTTTTTTCTTAAATTGTAACATGGTCCGGTTTGGTATCGATGGAAAGGCCATGTTCTGGCCGATCCAAGGATACCAAACATTAACCCCTAGCTGCCACGGATCGGGAGATAGGGGCTTCATTGGAACCCCCCCCATCTCCACCATTGGTGGCAGCTAAGGGTTAACTCCAGAACTGACGTCATCGCGCTATGCACGATGACACCAGTCATCAGGGGGAGATTCCGGAAGCTTGGCCGACATCCAAGATGTTGGCCAGCTCCGGGAGAGGATCGCTATCTGGTGCTTTTTGGCACCGAATAGCAATCCGGTCGCCTAAGGGGTTAAAGTCGGGCACCGTTTGGAAGGGCAGGCTGTGCCTTCCAAACGGCTTTGATTGCTGCCCTGAACGGAAGGGGAGGGAGAGAGGCCCAAAGGACCTCACCCCTCCCTTTCAGGCACCTTCCCCGCACTCAGCGCCGCCGCGATGACATCTATTAATGCCTGCGACGGTACCGCATCAAGGATGTCAGCCCGCACCAGGGGGCACAGCGATCGGCCGGAATCCGGCCGATCGCTGGTTGCAAAGAGAGGGTGCACTCAGCACATCCTCTGCAGCCAACGCTACCTGCGGCTGAACGCGCTGAGCGTGTCCTCCGCAGCGAAGCGGTTAAACGTGTTTTCAAAATTGCAGTTTTTTTTCTACCCCCAGTTCGACGGCTAATTGTCTAATTTTGGCAGCTGATCGGTGGCGTTCGGCAGTCAGCTCGGTGGGCACCGGCTGCTTTCAGCGGTTTGTTCAGTCAACATCTGCGTTCAGCGAGTTGATCGGTGGCGTTTGGTGGATCCATTTGGCACACTTCCGGGAAGTCAGCGAACTGAACTCGCCATAGTGCGTGGAACGAGAAAGCACCAAAATTTCGGTGCTCTCTGAATAAACCCTAATGTGTATCAGCATGATTAAAGCCATGTTTAGTTGAAACGTTGTTGTTTTTTGTCTAGATTTAAGACCCACATTATTGTCAGCACTGAGTTGCCCACTGACCTGGATTTTTTATTAGTATTTTTGGGAGGAGTGGCTCCTGCGGTGGAGCATCGTGCTGCACTGGCCGGCCATCAGGGGCTCTCTGCTTTACTATATTCATATACTTTTATGTAGTCATTTAGTCATATTCTTGGAAATAAGGAACAAATGATATAAAAAGTAAACTAAACAAAACTAAAAAAAATAAGTAAAGTGATATTTTATTCCAGGACACTACTACATGCCATACAACCAAAAAGAGAAACATAGAAATTGTTATGGCCAACATGCACATGATCGAGCAACCCTAGCTGTACAATAACACCAGGTCAAGGAAATAGGTTTACCTCTGTAAGTGTGGTGAAAAGAACAGGATGAGCTTGGAAAGATTGCTTGTGAAGTCATTTTAGGAAACATCTTGACAGACTTATGAATTGCATTTTTTGAACATAAAGATTATTATTATCATCATGTGTCTTCACCTTTTGTACGAAGAAGCAGTATAAAGTCGATGTTCATTGTGATGGACTCTTCGAAACCACGACTGGGTATCTCCGCCAAGATGTGTTTCCTATGTTATGAACCTCCAAATTGCTGCATAGAATTCCCAAAAATAACCAGACAGAACCGATTTTGGGAGTAGAAAACCTTAGACTGTTTATTCAAACTTGGGCAGACACTTTTAACAGCTCTTAGGGACAATCCCCCTGTGATGCATAAAAACACATAAACCACTCACTGAAGAGGGGGCAGGGAAATACAAACTGGGAAATTCCCAGAAGTGACTCAGTCAGGCACTTACAACTCTTTTAAACATTAATCCAATTAACTCCCTGGCACATGGACACTTCTTATCAGTAATCTTTAGTTAGCTG
Source organism: Leptobrachium leishanense (assembly GCA_009667805.1). Lineage (NCBI taxonomy): Eukaryota > Metazoa > Chordata > Amphibia > Anura > Megophryidae > Leptobrachium > Leptobrachium leishanense. Next base: position 468,118,125 of record CM019063.1, read on the forward strand.
GGCGGAATGGTCAAACAGTGAACAGTTGTACATTGGAAAACCAAATCTATAAGATCTACCAGCTCCGGATTCCCCAATAGTCTGGTTGAATAAGTCTCTTTAATATAAAAATGTCAGTTTCCACTTAGCCGGGCGAGGGGCGAAGGTATCCGAAAACCGCTCTACAGACCTGGCTACCTTCCGTGCCCTTACCAAGCCAAATCCTCCCCCTCCAGCACCCACAACCAAACCATTCTCCAAGGAATAAAAAGCCCCTGCATGGCTGCATCCTTGGGTCTGTCACATTCATGATCTGATGTTCTTAGCAAATTACCAATGTAGCGCACACTCGTCAAAACAAAACATAAAATGGATGCAACACTATTTAAAGGGTGTTCCCCTAATCAATTCCTAATCAATAATACACAGAAAAATATCAAACTATGCACAATAAAATATATAAATAATAGTATTGCTGCTAGATCGCCTTTTTTCTGAGCACAATCTGATGTTTTTTCATCTGCTTTATTTTTCCATGATCACATTATTTACATATTTAATATGTAATTTAATCATTTATGTTTTTCCAAGCTATATATTGTACCCTAAGAGCACAGCAGTTTATTTACTAGAAGGCTGTTTAATCTCAAAGTTGAATTGGAAAATGTAGAACTTCCTGGTGGATTTGACCAAATTCAGTTTAGTCAGTGAATGAAGTAGATAATAATTTTTATTTTTTTTTACAAAGGATTTTACCAGGAAGGATACATTGAGATTTCTCTCGTTTTCAAGTATGTCCTGGGTGGCGAGTATGTAGCGTTAGGTGTCTTGCCCAAGGACACTTACTTGTAGAGGTGCTCCCTGGGATTGAACCCATGACTCCACAGGCTCTCTCCATGCAGAGCAGTGATGTTACCTCTACTCCACCCAGATAATTCTGTGTCAAAGACACCTATGGAGTTCATGAACAGTTTGTTAAAGACTATACTTGAAACACTTTTTTCTCTGCAATACATGCAAAGATTTAACCCATTAAATATTGTTTATAAAGCCTCACATGGTTCATTTCCCTTATTTTTTTTCTGTTCATCTCCCCATCTGCCTAGTTTATCTCTTGCCATCTGCCTTGCTTCCTGCCTTGTATGTTATAATCTATTTCAAACCACAACATGTCTCACCAAACGTCACTTCTTATCTTAGTATGTTTCTCTCCACCCCCAGTCCAGGTTTGAGAGAGGCCTTTTTTTGCTTGATAATAACGCTACTGACTGCTACAGGGTGATTTATATAGACCCAAGCACAATGTTTTCTTTATAGAAGGTTAACAAATGAATGGAATTTAATGAGAACTTTAGGAAACGTACCTCCTCTTATGTTGCACACATTGCATCAGAGTGGGAAGTAGCCGCTAGGTGTCAGCACAGCCACAACACAAGCACAACCATTAGAATAGCACTCACACAAAATTAGAGGGGTTACTCTTTGGTAGAGTCTGTTTATAGTGTGAAATTATTAGGTTAAGTGATAATCCTCACGTGAGTCAATGGTGACAATCCAAAGTAATTTTTTAGGGTGGTATCATTTCAAAGAAACCACGGTCACCCCAGTCTCCCAATCTTATTTTTGGCAGGCTATCTGAAGTAACGATGCACATTACCAAGCCCCGCACTACTGATGCCTTATTGGAAAACATTAGGAATGACATCCAAAACATTGATGATGCAACATTATGTCTCATTTGCAACAACATGCAGGGCCGCAACGACATGTGCCTGATGGAAAAAGCAGCCACTTCCAACATGTATAAAACATATCAAGAAAAAAAATGTCATCTGTGCTTATACCTTTAACACCATGTGAAACAAAACACAATTAGAGGTTTTTGTTTACTTGAATGGCCACTGAAGTTTTAAGTCCACCTGCCGCATCAAGGCACCTCCAGTAAGGCGAGACCTATCTAATAAAGCCAAAAGCTGCTCCCTGTGCAACCACATACGCTCATGCTGTTTCTCAGTCATAAGACAAACTGGTGGGTTCTCTTTTTTTCTGGGGCTCAGGCATGACACCATTTTTCTGTATCTATGTACACTTCCAACATGTGCTGGATGAGATGTGCTTAACATAAGAACATAAGAGGATGTATGTTCCCTGAAATGCTCATCAATTCAAATTCATTGGTTTAAGTTCTAAAACAAAACTTTGGGTTCGGGTCTATATGAATCATTTATAAATTGCTGTGCTATCTGAAATGAAGAGAATTGTGGTCAGGTCGCCTCAAATTGTAGCCATGTGAGATGGCAAATAAACTAAGGATATAAATCTCAGTGTCATTCAAGTCCACAAATGTAATGGGGTTTGGAGCATATATTTACATACACAAAGCCGTCAGTGTGTGCAAATCATTAGGGCATGCAAGCCATGGAACTAGACTGCGGGAATAATCTTATTAAATAATGTTAAAAGTGAAATACTATTCCAGAGCATACAATAAAGATTCATATACGTACAATGTTACTTTGTTGATGAATCAGAAGTATGTATTTCCATTTCCCCAATGTTATTTTTGCTTCATATTTTCCAATTTACATTATTTTAAAAATGGTAAAATCATCATAAGTGAAGCAGACACCTCTGAAGCCACGCACTGGACTGATGCTAATCACCTGTCATTTGGATGTCAGGTTCAGTATCTGAGTGTATAATTCATAATCTGAAAAGAGAAACTTTTACATGTTCTGTCATTTTACATAATCATTGCAGCCAAGCCTAGAAATGCTTCTCATCAGAAGCTGGTCTTGGTTATCTGATTGTCTGGTATACAAAAACTGTGCTCCACTACAGGACGCTACTTGTAATAACCCAAGAAAAGGAAACAAATCACACAAGACTACATTTTCCTATATAAAATAATCTTCTGTTGCATTGGTGGGACAGGTTAATCTCTATCCACATCTGAGTTCCACCTGGACAAAGTGAATATTATATCTAAATGTATATAGTGGATTTAAAAGGTCTGCACACCCTTATGAAGTAGCAGGGTTTTGAAATGTAACGACAGAAACACCCTCAATGTCAATGCAAGACCTTTTCTGTCTGTAATGGGTTTGTTCAATAAACAAAAATCCAGAGAAAAAAACAAAACATAAAACGCTGGGTGGAGTAGAGGTAACATCACTGCTCTGCGTGGAGAGAGCCTGTGGAGACATGGGTTCAATCCCGACGAGCATCTCTCCAGTAAGTGTCCTTGGGCAAGACACCTAACGGTACATACTCGCCACCCAGGACATACTTGAAAATGAGAGAAATCTCAATGTGTCCTTCCTGGTAAAATACTTTCTCAAAATAAAAAAGTAATTATCTCCTTAAAAACGGGGGCAATTTTACAAGTTCAGCACTCTTCTAAAAGTAGAAGTGTGCTGAACTCATTTCACCTCTGTGTGCTGAACTCATTTTGACCGTTTTTGCTCATCGTCTTTAAACGCGATATGAAGTAGCGTTGTTTTATATGACCCAGACAAATTATATACCGTTTTTTTTTTGCAGACTCAGCAGATTCATAATATATCATATTATATGCATACATCATGCCCTTCCAGAATGCTATAACAAAAAATGTAACAGGAAATGTGAATTTTCAATAATATTTCAATCATCCACAGTGTGTACCGTCATTCATTTCATGTTTTATCAGCTGAGCCTTTGCGGCTATATATTCTATGGGGTACGATTGTTAAAAAAAAGTCTGAAATGGTAATAAATCTAGGATTACTCTTTTAAAACTGACATTACCCAGCAACAAAATCCCTCCTGAGATGTGTGCAAACCTGGTGGCCAACTACAAGAAACGTCTGACCTCTGTGATTGCCAACAAGGGTTTTGCCGTCAAGTACTAAGTTACTAAGTCATGTTTTGCGAAGGGGTCAAATACGTATTTAACTCATTAAAATGCAAATCAATTTATAACTTTTTTGAAATGCGTTTTTCTGGATGTTTTTGTTGTTATTCTGTCTCTCACTGTTAAAATAAATCTACCATTAAAATTATAGACTGATCATTTCTGTGTCAATGGGCAAACGTACAAAATTAGCAGGGGATTTAAATACATTTTGCCCTCGCTGTATATAAACACACACACAAATACAAATGATAAGCAGTATGTCAAAAAGCAAATAACATTAGCTGAGTCTTCGTGCTTCGATGATCAAAACTTGCTGAATTTTATAAATCAAAAAGAAAATAAAAAAAAAATCGCCAGCTCTCATGAGTCTTCATTAAAATTTCTAGTTCTTTCAGCTTCATTCCAAAGTTACATGCATCAACATTTTGGCTCCATTGAACGAACACACACACACTTTTTTATTTCAGTAAAGATAAGGACTAATTATTTTTCACGGCTTAAAAATATATATAATGTGGAGGAATAAAATAAATGTGCATAAAAATACAAGTTTATAAAGTTAATGTAAGGACACACTTATTGATTGTAGAGAATAAAATGATGCATATTATAAAATAAGGTGGGCATCATGTGTTTCCAGTTAGATCACGTATAATATTTACCAACACACTTTATGGTTAATATTCAGAGCACTACATTACAGAATTCTATCATATTTATTACCATTCACTCTTTTAAAGAATTTCTGTCACCCTGAATTATCTTGGCATAAATCCACTTAAAACAATATTCCCACTAGATTAATATTAGTTTCCTCTATCCAGCCTGCAGTAAAGTTTCTTATAATTAATACATAAAGACTTGACAGTTTTTCAGAGTGGAGGTGGCAGTCTGGGAATTGTATTACCATTTTCTCTAACCATTATTGATTAAGAAAAAGACTTTAGAGGACTCATGATGTCTGGAATCCATGATTTGCACCGTTCGGCTGATTAGCTCCCAGGGTTCCAGTGTAAAGGGAAGAGGAAATTGTTATTTAAAACCTCATCTTTATGTGGTCTCCCACCTGTGACCACTGAAATCTCAGATGAGACAGAATTTTCTATGCACGCTTAAACTCTTTTAGGGCACTATTCCTTGCCCTGCGCTAAAACAGGAACGCTAATGCGGAAAACCTGCACCTGCAGGTTTCCCCGTAGCATCCCTGTTTTAGCACCAGAATCGGCTGATTGGGCCGCCGTTTGCACCCTGGGATGAGAGGTGAGGATCTGACAGTTTTTTGGGGGGGGGGGGTTTAGTTGGTGCTATATGATTCCACAGAACAGGTATCAGTTAGCACCAGCTTCTAGCTGTGGTTAAGTTTTTCGTCACTGTATCGGTGTGGTAATTAGCGTTAGGACTTATCGCTAATTACTGATTGCGCTCCCAAGGTTAAGTATAGGGAGCGCAAAGTACAGTAAGTTCGCTGAAGGGAGCTCAATCACGGATGCGCTAACGTTTTTTTAACCCGTCAGCGTTCGGAATGTAATATGGGTGAAAGCGAGAAAAGGTACTTAACCTAGCGTTAACGCTCACCTATATGAGCACTAAAGCTAGCATTAAGAAGGTAATAGTGCCCTTAGACTCTTGATCAGAATTAAAAGTCAAAATAATTATTTTTGGGATAATAAATTATTATGTCGTGTTTCAAACTTTATCGGACTCAGTGTATTTACTATTTTTTTTAAATTAATTAATTTATTTATTTATAAAGGATTTTACCAGTAAGGACTCTTGATTTCACGGATTTCAGTGCGTGATTCTTACTTATTACAGGCTAACTATTTTCCAAAACACGTTTCCTTTAAAAAAACAATTGAGACGCTTTTAGGCTAGGGTCAAACGAAAGCATTTTTACACGCGAACGTAAAAAAGTGCGTCCGAACGCATTGACGTATTTTTTCACGGAATACGCGAAAACGCTCATACGATGCGCATTTTTGTGCGTGATTTTTTACGGATCCAAACCAGGAAACTTTGGGTGTCTGGACGTTATGTTGGCCGGACATGAGCAGGGTCTGACGTCTCCAAATCATGCACATACGCCGCTAGTGGACGCAGCGCACTCTGTACGTCCGTACTAGCGGTTCTGCGTTCTCGAAAAAATGCGTTCATTTTCCACTTGCAGCCGGACTTTCGTGCGACCGTACTTCGTATATTGGCCGTCATTGCCCGTCATTTTCTGCTAGTGCGGCCGTGATTAAGTGCGCCAGAACGCACGTTAAAGTGCGCTGGTCTGACCCCAGCCTTAGACACAAAATTTTGAAAAAATTAGACCGCCAGGGAGGTTAAAGAAGCTAAAATTGTAACCTAACCCTAATTTATAACCCTAATGTTAGGGTTACATCTAAGCCTAAATGTAATCCTAACCCTAAAAGAAATTTACATGGTAACCTAACCCTTGTCTCTAGCCTTCAAACCCTAATTTCAAACTCTATCGCTAATTTCTAACCCTAATCCTAATTTACAATCCTAGCTAAGAAAAATTATGCTCTAATTTGGACCGATATGTCGATTTTGGTAATTGCCACTTAGTTTTTAAAGATGTATCTTTTTTAATGCCTCTTTTTTTTACACTTCCAAAAAAATTAAATAAAACACATCTCTTCCATAGTAAACTGGTGTAAACAGGAACTGTTTACTTTAGGAATTACCCACATTGTTTTGGTTCCATTAAGGAACATTTATCAATATATATTTATTTCCTTGACGGAATCAAAACGTTGTGGGTTTTGTCTGAATAATCAGCTCCTGTTAACACCTATGCTTGTCTGTCTAGTCCTCTAATTTTCTATGTGTTTGGCAACGTGTTTTAGGCTGGGGTCAGACGAGCGCATTGTTCACGTCCGTGTTGCCGCACTTTTTAACGTCCGTGGGAGCATAAAATTATGATCAAAAGAGACCCACACACAAAGTACTTCTGCACAGACGTGCGGACACACAACGGACGCAGCAAGCGGACGGAAATTAGGCAAGAACGTAAAACTGCTAGAAGGGACGTGTGGAGTGCGCCCTGTCCCCAACGTCCACATAGCTTTGTGTGTGAGTGATGGAATGTAGTCAGACGGGCTGCATTTTTGACGTCCAGCATTTTGACGGACAAAATGCTCTTCATATTAATTTATTTTCCATTCTGCCGCTTTGTGCTACAATGTAACTACAGGACCCACCATTGTGACATGTTAAAAGAACTAAACTGGCCGTCGCTGGAATCTAGACGCACCCTTCACCTTTCCAACCTGGTGTTTAAGAGCTTTTCTGGGAAGCTACCACCCTACCTGAATATGAGCAGTTCCCTCATCCTATAACCTCAGATCCAGGACCAGCACCTTACTTGCAATACCGCAATACAAAAAGAAAGTGGCTCGATCCTCATTTTCCTACAGAGCACCGCAGTTATGGAATAACCTCCCTGACACCATCAAATCTTCCCCCAGTCTAAAGTCCCTTAAGAGCTCCCTATTAACATACCTCAATACGGAATGCACCTGTAAACATATAACATAATGACTTTATTTCCTACATATTTATTTTTCTGTTAATCTGTATATTTGGTCTTGTGTGAACCCTTTCGCTGCGGTGGACGCGCTCAGCGCGTCCAACCGCATGTCACGTTGCGTGCGGAGGACGCGCTGAGCGCGTCCAGCCTTTGGGGTCAGCGTTCGGCTGGGTTCCGGCCAATCGCTGGCCCCCCCGGTGCGGGCTGACATCCTCGATGTCAGCCCAGCATTCGGAACCACCGCCGGGCTAATTAGGTGTCATCGCGGCGGCGCGATGACACCTAATTCAGGCGCCCCCCCGCATGTGCGGAGGAGGCGCCTGGAAGGGAGGGGGGAGGTCCTTCGGACCTCTCTCCCTCCCGATCGGCGGCGTTGCGGGGGTTAACCCAGGCACCATTTGGAAGGGCACAGCCTGCCCTTCCAAATGGTACCTGGCATTAACCCCTGGGGAGCCGGATCACGAATCGGCGCTGAAAAGCGCCGGTTCGTGATCCTTTCCCGGAGCTGGCCGACATCTTGGATGTCGGACAAGCCTCCGGGAACTCCCCCTGAGGACTGGCGTCATCGTGCTATGCACGATGACGCCAGTCCTGGAGTTAACCCCTAGCTGCCACCAATGGTGGAGATAGGGAGTTCCAATGAACTCCCTATCTCCCGATCCGTGGCAGCTAGGGGTTAAAGTTTGGTATTGTTGGATCGGCCAGAGCATGGCCGTTCCAACGATACCAAATTCAAATGTGAAAAAAGTTAGTAAAAAAAAATTATTTAAAAATAAAAATAAAAAAATATTTAAAAAAATTATAAAAAAAAATAAACAAGTTTTTTTTCTTTTTTTTTGTTTGTTAAAGCAGCAATATTGTTCCCATTTCAATTATAATGTGAACAATGATGCTGCGCTAACGATTTTTGTATGCGGTGCGTTTGTTAAAAATCGTGTAATTTCCCCCAAAAAAAAATGTAACGAGACCCCATCTCTAATTTTTTTAACAAGCGCACCCCATACAAAATATAACCGCAATTGCTCGCATCTTAAAATGTGAAAAAAAAACACTTTACACATTGCAAATTATTGAAAACTCATATTTTATTGCATTTTTTGTTATAATATACAGACAGGTCATGACGTATACATATAATAATGACATATTATGAATCTGCCGAGTCTGACGGAAAGAACGATATATAATATGTCTGGGTCATATACTAAAATAAGCCTTCAAAATACGTTTAAACATGATGAGCAAAACCAGTAAAAATGAGCTCAGCACAGGGGCGGGAAAAGCCTCAGCAGCGAAAGGGTTAATATCTTGCATTTTTACTATTTTGTATTTCTGTAACCACTCAATGTTCTTGAACCCAGGACATACTTGAAAATGAGAGAAATCTCAATGTATCCTTCCTGGTAAAATACTTTATAAATAAAATAAATAAAATACATCAGTCAAAAAAAAGTCAGTCACAAAAATGGACTGTGTGGCACTACCACGTCTTCCATCAGAACATGCGTCCGTACTGCAAGGGCGCACAGTCCGTACAAAATGCGCTCGTCTGACCCTAGCCTTAGTTTGGTCATCCTGGACCTTGTGGCAACTTGCAGGGTGAGATCCAGGGCTAGATTTATAATTAGGCAGAGTGGGCATGTGCCTACAGGCACCTGCCACAAGAGGGCTCCTTGTTATGTGTCCTTGCTCTTTATAAAAAGTTAAAAAAAATTACAATTTACAATCATTTAGACTGCTGTACCTCTGGAGCCCTACAGGCTAGAGGGACAAACAAAGTATTATTGGAAAGGCAAGAGTATCTTTCCACTGATACTAAACATAAACTAACAGATAAACAAAATAAAGATTTTTTCTCTTTTTTCTAATGCAGCACTGCAGTGAGGAGAGACGAGGGGACTTCGGAACCCTGCATCTCTTATTTTTACACCGTGCAATGTCAAGTGAGGTGTCATTGAAAAGTTCAGAGTTAGTGCTAACTCAACTTTTCATTTCCCGTGTTGGGAGTAAATGCAGAGATGATGGTCAATACGTTATTACACATTGGTTCATCTAAAAGACAAGCTCTGCTGCGAGGAGAGAAAGGGGGCGCATTGAACGTCTTTATCTCCATTCTTTACACCCCACACATTTAAGATAGGTGTCAGTGGACAGGTCAGAGTCTGGCCTTTCCAATAATACCAAGCAAGACCATCAGGGTTATTCAAAGAGATTCGAAAAAGTCACCGCACGTTCGGTGACTTTTCGTTCTCTTCAATTCGGTTCCTTTTGCCGATCCCATTTCGGTGACCCTGCGGTGTATTCAGCAAGCACCACAGGGTCCCCGAATTGCAGGGAAAAGCTGCTGCAAATCTGACAAAAACGTACCGCAAAACCCAGCGAATGCACGCAGAAAAGCCCCAAAAACATCTGGATTAACCTGCGAAAACCACGGAAAAAGCCCGAGCAGGAGCCGATCGCACACAGCCGAAGCAGCCAAAGCAGCTGAGACCGCAGACGAGGGAGGTGAATAAATTAGCAAAACCGTTTGTATGATAGTGTGAAAATGAAACGCTGTTTGCAAAGAAACTACTGAGCGAAAATGTCTGAAATTTACATATGAGGTCCAGGGAATGATAATAAAAAGGGCTGTTACAGAAAAAGAAGTAAACTTAAAAAAAAAATCGGACTTTTAAAAAAAAAAAATTCTGAAAAATGCTTAAGGTATCCTAAAAAATCTATAAATAAAGAGACTTTTTGCTGCAGAATTTTTTAATGAACGGTTTATTAGATATTGAATTAAAACGGGAATATTTTTAACATTGAAGCCTATGGGATTCTTCTGAATTAACTTGCCGAATTAAACCACTGAATGGCAGGACATTAGGGGAACCTTTCACTGCTGGTTTGTGTTCTCTGAATAGCCGAAGCAGTGCTTTTTCATGGGGATTTCACTGCCCTCGAACAGGCACCGAACAGGCACCGTATGTGCAGGCAATTCACCAGGATTTGGCGAATTGCCTGCTCTCTGGATCAGTGGTGTATTTAGGTTTTGTGCTGCCCTAGGCCTGACTAAACTCATGCACCCCCTAATTTAAATTTGAGGCACCCCTTCCTGTCAAGGGCACACCTCTTCCTGGTTAATCCCCACCCTTCCTCTTTAAGCTCCACCTTTTCCTCTTAGAGCTCCGCCTTTTCCTCTCTTTATATTAAAAGTGGATACCAAGTGCCTACTTGTATATTTTGTATACCATTTCAAATGTATCTATTGAGATAAATAAAATTATGAAATGTTTAAATTCAAGCATTTTTACAAAGAACAGCCACGCATGTCAAGTATACTGGATCACAGCCGCTCTAATTGGTTGAACAATAAAATCCACAGAAACGTGCACTGCATATGAGCGTATCACAGAGCTGCACAGCAATAAAACCCACAGAATTGTGCACTGTGTATGAGCATATCACAGAACTGCACAGCAATAAAACTCACAATACTATGCAGTGTGTATCACAGAATCCACAGCAATAAAACTCCCAGCAATGCAATGTTTGGTGTGTGTCAGCGTATCAGAATCCACAGCAATAAAAATTCCAGCAATGCAATGTGCAGTGTGTAGGAGTGTATCAGAATCCACAGCAATAAAACTCCCAGTAATGCAATGTGCGGGTCAGAGTATCAGAATCCACAGCAATAAAACTCCTAGCAATGCAATGTGCGGTGTGTATGAGTGCATCAGAATCCACTGCAATAAAACTCCCAGCAATGCAATGTGTGGTGTGTGTCAACGTATCAGAATCCATAGCAATAAAACTCACAGCAATGCAATGTGTGGTGTGTATGAGTGCATCAGAATCCACTGCAATAAAACTCCCAGCAAACCGAGTGTATATGAGCACAGAGCAATTATTTATTCTACATTTACCGGCCTCTGTCTGCGGTAGGGCTGTGTGCAGAGTCAGCAGAGACTGTGTACAGACTCAGCAGGAGGTCCCTCCATGCCACGTTAGGATCACGGCTGTGTCTGTGCGTGGAGCCATCTTGTCAGCAGTGGGGTGCCACTGCCAGAGGGTGCACCGTGGCTTTGATTCCCTTCCCGGTGGGTGTTCAGCCAGAATAGAGTGACAGTCCATGTTAACGAAAGGGCGGGCAGCTGCGTGCATGCGTGTCACGTGGTTCAGCCAGTCAGGTGGTACTGAGACTCAGTACCACCTGACCGGCCGGACCGAGTGTGACCTGCACGCACGCAGCCTCACCAGGAGCCAGGCAGCTCAATGACAAATTTCTATCACTGCAGTGCTGGTTAAGGAAAGGTCCACTTTAAACAGCAGTAAGCAGACAGGGCTTCATATTCTGCTGGTACCCCCCCTTTACCTGCCATTTTCTCTCTCTGGACACAAATCACATCCCCCTCCCCTCTCCTAGAGCTGCTGCGGGGCAGGGGAGGAGCTATGGAGGGAGGAGAGGGGGATTTTTATTCTATTCTATTTTATTCCGTATGCAAACGCCCTGCTCCGCTGCTCGTTGTTTGAGAACACAGCTCAAAGCTGACACACAGTGACAGTGGCACCTCCTAGTACCCCCTAATGACACCCCAATAATCACTGGTACCTGGGGCGGCCCGCCCTCCGCCACTCCTCTAAGTACACCACTGCTCTGGTGATATGCTCACACACAAGTTTGGCGAACTGCCAGCAAGTACGGTGCTGTTTGAAGGCAGTGCAAATCCCCATACAGAAGTAATGGTTAATCTATTCAGAGAACACCAAAACAGAAGAGAAATGTCAGTTAAATGCCCTGATGTTCGGTGGTTTCAATCAGCAGGTTTATTCAGGCGAACCCCTTAGGTTTCAATGTTAAAAATATTCCCGTTTTTATGCAATATCTAATAAACCATTTATTATTTTAATCTGCAGTAAAAAGTCTTTATTTATTTTATTTTTTTAGTACCTTTTAGTAATTTTTCAGAATTTTTTGGGCAAAATCCCCCCCCCCTTTTTTTTAATCGCGGTTCTTCTTTTTCTGTAACAGAACTTTTTATTATCAATCATAGGATCTTATATGTAAATTCCAGACATTTTCGTTCAGTAGTTCTTTTGAAAACAGCAGGCCATGGGTTTGCGGTGGCAGCATACAGCGGCCGACTCCATGCACTTTGGGGACCCTGCGGTGAATGGTGAATTCACTGCAGGGTGGGTAAATTTTATTTCCCGAAGTGCAGGGAACTACAGAACACCAAAATGTTGGCGTCATTTCGGTGCTCTGTGAGTAACCCAATTAGTGGTGAGGTTTTTTGTTGCCCCCTGGAAAGTGAAAGCCTAGACCTTACCTACCCAGACATACTTGAAAATTAGTGACATCTCAATGTTTCCTTCCTGGTAAAATAGTTTGCAAAAGTAAAAAAAAAAAAAAAAAATTTTTTTTTTTTAGGGGTGGTGCCACCCGGCGGGCCGCCACCCCCTGGAAAGTGCCGCCCTAGGCCTAGGCCTTGTTGGCCTAGGCCAAAATACACCAGTGCTCTGGATAGCCGAATGGCCAGGAAAGGTAACCGAACGCTGATTTTCAGCGTTCGGTTACCTTTCTCAAGCAATTCGGAACTCTTTGGATAACCCTGCATGTAAAATGTAAAAGAGAATTCAAACCAAAAATAAAGGGAAAAAACATGCCCCCTTTTTATTCCAAAGCTAAGCATGTTTTGATATCCTATTGAACAAAAAGCTGAAAATAAAGCAGCATCAAAAAATAAAGCGGTAAAAAAGTCAAGTGTTGACAAAGACAGTCAGCCACGGTCGCATCTTGATGTCCAGAATTTTGGTTGCTCCAGCCTAAAATTTAGCATCTTTTTCCATAGCTAGGGTTAGAATTTAGGCCAATGTCAGACAAACGCAGTGATCACGTCCATGTTGCTGCACAGTTTAAAGTCCGTCGTAGCATAGAATCATGAGCAATAGAGACCCACACACAAAGTACGTACGCACCGAACTGCACACTTACAACGCACATGGCAAACGGATGCAAGTTAGGCAAGAAAATAAAACTGCTAGAAAGACGCGCAGAGTGCGCCACGTCCGCGTAGCGTTCTGAGTGAGTGATGAGATGTCAGACGCAGCGCATTTGCGACGTCCAGCACCTTGACGCACAAAATGGCTTTTCATATCCTTTTCAAATTTTTATCATTTTTCTTATTAATTTTGTTTCCCATAATTCCCTTTTTTTTCTACATCCGTCAACAAAAACCGACCTTGTGGTGTCTATAGTATCTTCCGTCAGTACGTCCGTCTGTAGTGCACGCACGCAGAGTGCGCTCAGACTGCATTCGTCTGACATTAGCCTTAGGGTTAGACAACTATTTCTGTTTGTTTTTTGGTAAATTTTTTGGGGGTGTTGGGGCGCTCCAGTTTCCTGTGCTTACAAACTCCTGAGATGTAAATCCAGCCCTGGTGAAATCCCATGGAAGGAGCATGCATACTCCTAACCTGTACATTATGGGTCCTATTCCAAGCTTGGCGCCAATGGAAAACCTGAGCATCTGCCATTTTCCACTAGCTCCTGCCACTTAACACCCATATTACGATGAAGCTGCTTTCTCAGCAGGTCCAGTCGTAATACTGATGATGTGTTAAATGATCACACCAGTCGCGTTTTGTGCCGCTCGTGTTACCTGCTCCAGGAGTCCATAGGACTCAATGGAGACAGGATGCGATCTCGTGCGAGCTCTTGCAGAGCTCACGCAAATGAGATACCACCAGGCGGCGGAGTGATATGCAGTGGTAGATTGGGAAATATTTGTTCCCAGTTTACCTCTGCCACGGAGCAAGGAAGCAGCGGATCACGCCGCTCTCGCTAACAAGGGATCTGAGGGGAGTATGGGATATAATGAATCCCAGTCAGGTCATTGTGTTATGTGACTGTGCAGAATAGCAATCACATAACAACAGATTCTGAAAGAAGTTATTCTTATCAGAATAGAGTCAAATGCAGATGGAGAACAGGCTGGCTGGTATGGCTTGTTCTTCATCTGCTGGGGCCACATTAGAGTCTCCCATACAAAGTTTAGGAGATGTTAATGTACAGTAACCTGGCGCTACTCGGAATAGAGTCCTATAAGCTTGTAAAACCAAAAAAATATTGAAATTCCACCCAGAAAGCTGTCAGAATCAGATAATTAACCAAATTGGGCAAACGTTTATGGTACATGTGAGCAATCCATGTCATATGGAAGCATAATAATGTTATTTTTAATTCTCATAGTTTAATTGTGTGTATGGGTGTGGTAAATTTGTGTTCCTATAGATGTAGAAGATTATTCATGCCGCCAGTTTCTTCAAGCTTTTCTGGATATACATGATATAAACATAGTAATTACCAAACCTCACAGGCCACTGCCAGGCAACGCATATTTAAAGGGGGGGGGGTCTGATTCTTTTGTGTTTTTCTGTGAACTAAAAAAACCTTCCATTCCTAGAAGAATATTTAAGTGCCTTGTGCCTACATATTGATCAGATTGAACCAGAGTGAGCAATGGCCATGACACACACCTATAAATCTACGAGAAAACATGTCAACCAAAGAGTCACTACGTCCAACAGTTTAATCGTTACACTTCAGCAAGAGATATTTACATAGTGAAAGTCAAACACCAAAATTTATTTTCATAAAGTAAATTAATGAAGAAATTCTTTGGATAACAGGACTGCAACTTTGTGAGAAACATGAGCATACCTATACTATAGCTATAGAAACATTTCTGATTCACGACAGTTTGTTTTGCAAACTAGAACAATAAGTGAATAAGACTTCTTTTATTGTAAACAAAAGATTACAGTAATTAACAAGTGCACAATTACAAAAATGTAATCTTTACCCCTGTCATGGAGCTGATGTAACGCTCCATGCTTCAAACCCCAAGAGACTTTATGTTCAATTTATATCGTGTGGTTTTAAATATATATTACATCGTTTGGTTTTAGTTTAAATTAGTTTAGTGTAAAATGGCGTAACTTTAGTTTTAAATATACTTATATTCCTGTAGGTAAATGTGTTTCTGTATAGCCAGTAAACAAGCTTTACTGCTGTGTAATTTATGCAACAGGGCTTTCCCCCTTATCTGGCTGCATATTTGATTCAAGAAGTCTGTGATAGTGTTTGTCTTTAATCTGATGTGTTAGAACAATAGGTTATGTAAATGTTGTGTGAGCTAAAGAATGTAAAGAATGTTTATTGTAAATACCTAACCGACATAATGTAATTAGCATATTGGTAGGACGATGTGCGTCATTTATGCAAATTATGACTGTTGGATTTCAGCATAAATGGTGGCGTTTTTGTTCATTAAAAGTCTGAACTCTCAGAGCTCAGAGAGAGAGAGAATCCTGTTTTAAAGCATACAGCCATGCCTGGTGTTTTTTTTTCAGCGACGCTACACTATACGCAACCTCAGAAGGCACAGAGCGGCCTTCTGTGAATTCCTAACGGCTCCAGGGCAGAGGAACAGAAGCAGGTGAGTCAAGCTGCTCGAGGCGCTGAGGACAGCGCTCCCAGTAGCCGGGCTGACCGCAACGAAGAGGTGTCTGGAGAGTCAGGACTTTGGAGATTTTGTCTGATTTGGCAAACAAAAGATGCCCTAGTGCATTTTCTGAGATAAAAACCCTGGCACATATATATAGTCAACATGTCAGTGTTAGTTAAGGTTAATTATAACTACCATTGTTTATGCATGATGTGCTGTTAAAGAATATATCATTTATTTAATTATGATTCATTAATTGTCACGTTTCCGCTGGTTCCTGCTATGCCCCCTGGTGGTGAGAGTGGAATTCTTCAGCTCTGGTAGGTTCTTGGGCTTAGCCACTGCAGACCATCTCCCCTGTGGCTGATAGTCTGCTTATCACATGACGTGCCCTGCCCTATTTATATGGCCAGCAGTGCTCCTGTTCTCTGGTCCAGGATAGGTCTTTCTCCCTGAGTACCTGCTATAGCGACATTGGTTCTGGTATTTCTGTGTATGACTTCTGGTTCTGGTTTTGGTATATTCTCTGGTCTATTCCCTGTACCCTGTATCAAGATATTCCTGTGTATGAATACTGGCGTGTTTCTGGTTCATTCTTGTTCATGTATGTGTCTGTATTGTATTTAACCCGCAGCATAGAATATACAGTCAGGTCCAGAAATATTGGGACATCGACACAATTCTAACATCTTTTGGCTCTATGCACCACCACAATGGAGTTGGAATGAAACAAACACAATGTGCTTTAACTGCAGACTGTCAGCTTTAATTTGAGGGTATGTACATCCAACTCAGGTGAACGGTGTAGGACTGTAACGTTGGGAGCTTCCAGCCCTACCTGTGTGCTTGAGGGCAGCATGTCTGATGCTGCTCGCTGACCAAAGCCCGGTTTAAATGGAGACAGGCAGGGAGGTGGTTGCATGAGGCGCGGCTTGAGTGGGGGGCGTGGCCTGGTGAAGGTCTTTAAAAACCCTCAGTGTATTCTCAGCAGTTGCCAGATTGTGGTTATCCATACCTGAGCTCCTTGTACCTGACTGCTATATTGAATTAACCCGTTATTGACCTCTGCTTGTTTCTGACTATTCTGCCTTCTGTTGCCCTAGACCATTTTCTTGTACTACGCTACTGCTCTGATATCGACCCGGCTATTCCATTTGACCATTCTGAACTCTGTATTCCTGATTCTGGCTCGGCTGACTACTCCCCGTGTTGTTAACCCTTTCTGTCTAGTTAGTTTACCTGGCCAATTCTAAGGACCAGACAGTTAGAGATCTTTCACGGCTACTCTGTTGGTAGCTTCTGGGCTCTGTGGAGTGTGGGGCGTTAAGTACTGCGTGGTGGGATCTGGGAAACGTGACATTACGATCTGGCCACTATGGATCCCGCAGACTTAACACAGCACTTGGCTAACTTTGTATCCAGACAGGATGAGCAGGATCATAGGATGGATCAGTTTGCTATTGCCTTACAAACTATCCTGACTCGTACGGCTCACCTGGAACCAGCTGGGGTTGCACCCCCGCTTGATATACCTGTGTCCCCTGTCGTTCAGACATCCCAGGTACACATGACCGCTCCTATGAGGTTTGACGGTACTCCCTCAGAGTGCCGGGGATTTTTGGTCCATGTGGACATTCATTTTAAATTAAATACACAGATGTTTTTCTCTGACATTGCCAAAGTGGGGTTCATTATTAATCATCTGTCTGGCAGAGCATTGACATGGGCGACTCCGTTATGGGAGGCAGAGAAGCCTATCATACGGGATTATAAAGAATTCATAGCCGAGTTACAACGTACATTTAATCCTACCAGAAAGGCCACGGTAGCTGGCAAATCCTTGTTCCGCATACGTCAAGGGAACAGGACTGTTTCTGATTATGCCATAGAATTTAAAACCTTAATCTCTGATGTGAACTGGACAAATGAGACACTGGTTCTGGCTTTTATGGAGGGGTTATCAGAGTCATTGATGCATGAATTGGCTCCACGTAAACTACCTGAGGTATTGTGTGAACTCATTGATTATTGTATAGATCTGGATAATCAGATAAGGGACAGAAGGACTCCAAGAGAGAAACCCAAGAGACCGTTACCTAGGTTGGCCCCTGTCTTTCAGGCACCACCAAGAGAGTTATCTCCTCCCTCTGAGCCTATGCAACTAGGCCATACTAGGCTTACAGAGGAAGAGAGAACAAGGCGTTTTCGTGAGGGATTGTGCCTGTATTGTGGTTTGGGGGGACATGTACGATTTCAATGTCCTACTCGTCCTAAAATGCATGATAAGCCGGAAAACTACCGCACCTAAGGCAGCTGAGGAGACAGGCCTTGGGTGTGACGTGCATGTCTCCTGTCAAAGACACTAAACTTATGTTACCAGTATCCTTGGCTTGGGAGACCAAGACCACACAGACTACCGCTTTTTTGGATTCTGGGGCTGCTGGCAACTTTATCGATGTTAACTACGCTTCTTCCATTTCTCTACCTCTGGTTGTAAGAGAGACACCCTTAGTCATCGAAGTCATAGACGGCAGACCGTTATCCTGCCCTAGGATTACTCACGATACGGTTACAGTGGTTCTTACCGCTGGTCTCTTGCATAAAGAAGAAATCATATTTCAAGTTATCCATTCACCTTCCAATCCTGTTGTACTTGGTTTCCCTTGGTTGGTGAAACATAATCCTGTTATTAACACACAATACAAAAAATGGTCAGCGCCCAGATAAGTTCCACCACCAGTATACCAATGCCAAACCAGATATATAGAGGTTTCCCCCAAACCAATGTGACAACAGGTATAATTATACGTATCTGGCGGCGCGATTGCAGTCGCTTCTTGGTATTCAGATGGTCCTCACGGTGTGTATCATAAATGTCCAATATGGATTATATATAAAAAACACACAAATGGCAGAATAATAGTGCAGGGTGTATACACAATGTTGGAATAGATGATAATAAATTGTTCCACTCACAGACAAAGAGCCCCGTCACTGGCTCTGAGTGGTTCCAAACATCTGGGTCCTTTTTCTTCTTAGGAATATTTAAAGGAGACCCACTCCCTTTAAAGTTGGTGTTTTCTTTATCTCGTCAAATATGGAAGAAAACATAAAAACAAGGACCTTCTTGTGTAGATCTACCACAATATTAATAATATATATGGTGATGGTATCAACTCACATTGGGTGGAGCTTAAAACCAAGCTCTGGGTGGAAATGCCGGTGGATTTATTGAGTAGGTTAAATCCACGAATACCTCTGAATTCCAAAACAGCAGGGACCAGACTTTTCTTTATAAAAGAAAAATCTTTAATTTAAAACATAGAGTAAAATAAAACATGTTAAAATGAACACAAAAATGCTCTGTAGATCGCCAGAACGCGTTTCGCCATAAGATTAGGCTTCTTCAGCTGGTTTACAGAGATATTCTACAGTGTACCATATATATAGTCCCTTAATTGGGTATTGAAAGGTCCCATGTGTTTGTAATGTCCGAAAATAGGTTGGCGTGCGTGTCACGCCTCCATCTGTCTGCTTCCGTTGTTTGCCGCCATCTTGCGCACGCGCAGTAATGACTCATGCGTTCCATGCGTTTCAACTTGATATTTCCGGTATTTCCCATTAGGTTGATGGATAGAGAGCGACTCCCGTGCGGAGATCGCAAACATAAGCACAATTGAGATCTCCCTGCAGAACACCATACATTTTTGGGGGTTATATAACTTGGTGCAATTCGAATAAGATAGACAAAATAGACCAACTCCCTCCTGGTGCAATCGGCACAACTATATCAGATGTAACATAATCTGGTGTGGTATTGATTATGAATTGAGGATGCGTATATGGGGAAATTCACCATATAGTGTCATATGGCACAGGGATGGCATCTCCTACCCGTGGACAGTTAACATAAGGAGATAATTATATCCTTGAAGGCTTATATATGATATTATAATATATATGGACTTTAAACTAATTTGTGTTGTTAAAAGTGGTGTGGAAAATTGTGTGAGTTTATTCTCTACCAATTTACATATGAAATAATTGGGGGTGGGCAGCCCAATGTGTACAGTTATTATAAGGAGATATTGATATCCTTGAAGGCTTATATATGATATTATAATATTAAACGACTTTTTACTAAATTAGTATTGTTAAAGGTGATGTGAAAAATAGTGTGAGCTTATTTCCTACCAATTTATATAGGAAATATCCAATATGTGTATCGTTAAATGTATTTTATGTGACATCTTGGTCTCATTAGTGTAATATTGCCATAAAAATGACAATATTTTACAGTAGTCTAGTGTAATGTAAAGAAGATTAAAAAAACAACAAGATCTAATGGTGATCCAAATATAGTGGCCATTGAAGTTATAATTTATCAAATTTAAGGATATTTTTCCCCTTTTTTTTTTTTTTTTTTTATTATTTGTATGTATCAATGCTGTTGGCAAATTGCCTCACATATCCATTTAAATCAATATTGTTACATATTGTCGTGAGTGCACAAAGAAGGAGTAAGTGTATCTATTACAGAAAATGAACTAACTCAAAATCGTCATTTAAACCATTGGGTGTCAACGTGCCATTATCAAAGATAAGCCTCATCTCTTCTTTCCCCAGTCTATTCAGTATATTTTCTTCTACATCCCTTTTCTTAATCTGTTTTATAGCCCAAAATTTTATACCCGCAGGGGAGCTGTTATGTTTGTTCTTAAAGTGAAGAGAGACAGAATGTTTCTCAAAACCATTTTTAATATTACGCACATGTTCGCTAATCCTTACGTTGAGTGCTCTCTTAGTACGGCCTATATACCGCAGGCCACAAGGGCATTCCAGCATATATACTATATTTTTGGAGCAACAATTCAGCACTCCATTTATTTTTACAGACTTTTTAGATTTTAAATTAGTATATGTACTAGTGAACTCCTTCTTGTTGGTAGTGGATCTGCAGGCCAGACACTGGCCGCAACAGTAGAACCCCTTTTAAATCCAAAGAAGCCTATACCCAGTTCTTTTTTCTTGGATTTACTGTGTACCAAATTATTTTTTAAGTTTTTAGTGCCTCTAAATATAACCTTAGGTTTTGTTCCTATGTATTCTTTCAAATCGCCATCGTTCTTTAGAACATGCCAATGTTTCTTTAAAATCTTTTTGATATCATTGGCTCTATTGCTATAGTCACAAATAAAGAGAATTTCTTCTCCCTTATTCTTTTTAGGTTTGTACTTAAGCAGTTCATTGCGATCATCTTGCATTATGTTGGAAATAGTGTGATCTAGATCCAA
This sequence comes from Leptobrachium leishanense, assembly GCA_009667805.1. Lineage (NCBI taxonomy): Eukaryota > Metazoa > Chordata > Amphibia > Anura > Megophryidae > Leptobrachium > Leptobrachium leishanense. The sequence continues at coordinate 468,139,323 of CM019063.1, forward strand.
TTCATTATATCCCTTGGCTACAAAATCTTCCTTTAGGGTATTGGCTTGTATTTTATAGGTCTCTATATCTGTACAATTCCGTCTGAGGCGGGTGAATTGTCCTTTTGGGACCGCCTTTAGCCACAAAGGGTGGTGACAACTAGTATGATCTATATACGTATTGGTATCGACTTCCTTAAAAAAGGTTTTTGATTTTATAGTATCGCCTTCTCTATATATCTCGAGGTCTAAAAAATGGATCACTTCTGAGCTCCAGTGGTTGGCCAGTTTAATGCCCCATTCGGCATTGTCAAGTTCTTCCAAAAAAAACACAAACTGTCTTTACCCCCTCTCCAAATGAAAAACAAATCATCAATGTATCGCCTATTTGGATTAAAAGAGGGTTTCTACCGTTGCGGCCAGTGTCTGGCCTGCAGATCCACTACCAACAAGAAGGAGTTCACTAGTACATATACTAATTTAAAATCTAAAAAGTCTGTAAAAATAAATGGAGTGCTGAATTGTTGCTCCAAAAATATAGTATATATGCTGGAATGCCCTTGTGGCCTGCGGTATATAGGCCGTACTAAGAGAGCACTCAACGTAAGGATTAGCGAACATGTGCGTAATACTAAAAATGGTTTTGAGAAACATTCTGTCTCTCTTCACTTTAAGAACAAACATAACAGCTCCCCTGCGGGTATAAAATTTTGGGCTATAAAACAGATTAAGAAAAAGGATGTAGAAGAAAATATACTGAATAGACTGGGGAAAGAAGAGATGAGGCTTATCTTTGATAATGGCACGTTGACACCCAATGGTTTAAATGACGATTTTGAGTTAGTTCATTTTCTGTAATAGATACACTTACTCCTTCTTTGTGCACTCACGACAATATTTAACAATATTGATTTAAATGGATATGTGAGGCAATTTGCCAACAGCATTGATACATACAAATAATAAATAAAAAAAAAAAAAAAAGGGGAAAAATATCCTTAAATTTGATAAATTATAACTTCAATGGCCACTATATTTGGATCACCATTAGATCTTGTTGTTTTTTTAATCTTCTTTACATTACACTAGACTACTGTAAAATATTGTCATTTTTATGGCAATATTACACTAATGAGACCAAGATGTCACATAAAATACATTTAACGATACACATATTGGATATTTCCTATATAAATTGGTAGGAAATAAGCTCACACTATTTTTCACATCACCTTTAACAATACTAATTTAGTAAAAAGTCGTTTAATATTATAATATCATATATAAGCCTTCAAGGATATCAATATCTCCTTATAATAACTGTATACATTGGGCTGCCCACCCCCAATTATTTCATATGTAAATTGGTAGAGAATAAACTCACACAATTTTCCACACCACTTTTAACAATACAAATTAGTTTAAAGTCCATATATATTATAATATCATATATAAGCCTTCAAGGATATAATTATCTCCTTATGTTAACTGTCCACGGGTAGGAGATGCCATCCTGTGCCATATGACACTATATGGTGAATTTCCCCATATACGCATCCTCAATTCATAATCAATACCACACCAGATTATGTTACATCTGATATAGTTGTGCCGATTGCACCAGGAGGGAGTTGGTCTATTTTGTCTATCTTATTCGAATTGCACCAAGTTATATAACCCCAAAAATGTATGGTGTTCTGCAGGGAGATCTCAATTGTGCTTATGTTTGCGATCTCCGCACGGGAGTCGCTCTCTATCCATCAACCTAATGGGAAATACCGGAAATATCAAGTTGAAACGCATGGAACGCATGAGTCATTACTGCGCGTGCGCAAGATGGCGGCAAACAACGGAAGCAGACAGATGGAGGCGTGACACGCACGCCAACCTATTTTCGGACATTACAAACACATGGGACCTTTCAATACCCAATTAAGGGACTATATATATGGTACACTGTAGAATATCTCTGTAAACCAGCTGAAGAAGCCTAATCTTATGGCGAAACGCGTTCTGGCGATCTACAGAGCATTTTTGTGTTCATTTTAACATGTTTTATTTTACTCTATGTTTTAAATTAAAGATTTTTCTTTTATAAAGAAAAGTCTGGTCCCTGCTGTTTTGGAATTCAGAGGTATTCGTGGATTTAACCTACTCAATAAATCCACCGGCATTTCCACCCAGAGCTTGGTTTTAAGCTCCACCCAATGTGAGTTGATACCATCACCATATATATTATTAATATTGTGGTAGATCTACACAAGAAGGTCCTTGTTTTTATGTTTTTTCCATATTTGACGAGATAAAGAAAACACCAACTTTAAAGGGAGTGGGTCTCCTTTAAATATTCCTAAGAAGAAAAAGGACCCAGATGTTGGAACCACTCAGAGCCAGTGACGGGGCTCTTTGTCTGTGAGTGGAACAATTTTATTATCATCTATTCCAACATTGTGTATACACCCTGCACTATTATTCTGCCATTTGTGTGTTTTTTATATATAATCCATATTGGACATTTATGATACACACCGTGAGGACCATCTGAATACCAAGAAGCGACTGCAATCGCGCCGCCAGATACGTATAATTATACCTATAATCCTGTTATTGATTGGGCTAAGGGAGAGATACTGTCTTGGAGTCCTGCTTGTTTTGGGACTTGTTTAATACCCATTCAGCATGTCGGTGCCCTGAACACACCCACAGCTCCTCCATTGTCTACATACAGAGGTTCCTGACCAATATGCCGACCTCAGGGCTGTATTTGATAAAAGAGAGGCAGAGAAACTGCCTCCACATAGACCATATGATTGTGCCATAGATATTCATCCTGGTACCATGCCTCCTCGAGGCAAAGTATATCCTCTTTCCATAAAGGAGAACCAAATTATGGAGGAGTACATAAAGGAGAATTTGGAGAGAGGTTTTATCCGACGTTCCTCTTCTCCAGCAGGGGCTGGGTTCTTTTTTGTGTCTAAAAAAGAAGGAGATTTACGCCCGTGTATCGATTATAGGGGGCTTAACAAGATCACCATTAAGAACGTGTATCCTATCCCTCTCATATCAGAACTGTTCGACAGGTTAAGGGGGTCAGCAGTATACACAAAACTTGATTTAAGAGGAGTTTACAACCTGATACGTATAAAAGAGGGGCATGAGTGGAGAACAGCATTTAACACCAGGAGTGGGCATTATGAATACTTGGTCATGCCTTTCGGTCTTTGTAATGCTCCAGCGGTATTCCAGGATTTTATTAATGATGTGCTCAGAGATTTCTTACAAACCTTTGTTATAGTATACCTAGACGATATATTGATTTACTCTCCCGATCTGAAAACCCACCATGCACATGTCAGACAGGTATTAGCAAAATTACTGGACAATGGTCTTTATTGCAAACTAGAGAAGTGTTTATTCGACATTACTACTGTGAAATTTCTTGGGTATATTATCACTCCAGAGGTTTTGAGATGGATCCTTCTAAACTCACGGCCATCTCAGAATGGCCTCTCCCTCAAGGTCTCAAGGCCATACAGAGGTTTCTGGGGTTTTCCAACTATTATAGGAGATTTATCAAGAATTATTCCGCTGTAGCCTCCCCTATCATTAATATGACACGTAAAGGTCTGAAGAACCAGATCTGGTCTTCTCAATCCAAACAAGCATTCGAAGACCTCAAACAAGCTTTCACTTCCGCTCCCGTGTTACGGCATCCTGATCCCAGGATTCCGTTTGTTCTTGAGGTTGATACTTCCAAGATAGGCATTGGGGCGTCCTGTCTCAAAGAGAGTCTCCAGGAAAACCTCTACATCCTTGTGGGTTCTTTTCAAGAAAATTATCACCAGCAGAACGCAATTATGATATCGGTAACAAAGAATTGCTTGCTATTGTGTCTGCCCTATCAGAGTGGAGACATTTGTTGGAAGGTACTCTTGACCCTTTATTGATAATTACTGATCATAAGAACCTTACGTACATCGGGGATGCTAAACGTTTGAACGCGAGACAGGCCAGGTGGTCATTGCTACTGTCTCGGTTTAATTTTGTATTGACTTACAGACCAGGTGACCGCAATGTAAAGGCTGATGCCTTATCTCGTCAATATGACCCGTATGAATCAAATACACAAGACCACAATCCTATAGTTCCTCCTGAACGTATTGTGGCTTCCACAGTCTTGTCTGTCTCCTCGCCTTTCCTGGAACGCCTCCAGGCAGTTCAAGTAGGGGCTCCACCTGACAAGCCTCCAGATATGTTGTTTGTACCTGAAAAGGAAAGACAAGAATTACTCAATGTTTCATGATTCTAAACCAGCAGGTCATCCTGGTATTACTAAGACTCTTACCAGTATCTCCAGACAGTTCTGGTGGCCCACCATGCGACAGGACGTACGTCTGTCTGTTTTGGCTTGTCAAGTCTGTGCCAGAAGCAAAACCAGTAAATCCTTGCCTGTCGGTCTATTGCAGCCTTTACCCATGCCTAAGAGGCCTTGGTCTCATCTATCTATGGATTTTATTGTGGACTTGCCGAAGTCCAAGGGTCATACTGTGGTTCTGACAGTTGTAGACCGCTTCTCCAAAATGGCTCATTTTGTCCCTCTACCTAAGCTTCCTACAGCCAAAGAACTGGCAGTTGTATTTGCTAGAGAGATTGTACGAATACATGGGGTTCCGTCTGAAATCGTCTCTGATAGAGGAGCCCAGTTCGTCTCTCGTTTCTGGAGGGTTTTCTGTGCAGAGATGGGGGTGCGATTGGCCTTCTCTTCAGCAGATCATCCACAAACTAATGGGGCAGCAGAGAGGGCAAATCAGGGTCTCGAGCAGTACATACGTTGCTTTACCACACAACAAGACAATTGGTCGGAGTTGTTGCCCTGGGCTGAGTATGCACGTAATAACGCCGTTAACGAGACCACTGGCCACTCTCCTTTTTCTGCCATCTATGGTTTTTTCCCTCCGGCTCTACCGCTTCAGTTTACTGAACAGGCCATCCCGGCTCTCGATGACCATCTCACTCAACTGCAAGAGATTTGGAGACAGATTCGAGAAAATATGGAGCGCAATGTTGCTGTCCAGAAACGCAAGGCTGATAGGCATAGGTTACAAGCTCCCTCCTATAACGTGGGGGATAGAGTTTGGTTGTCCACTAGGAACGTGAAGTTGCGGGTGCCTTCTATGAAAATGGCACCTCGGTTTATAGGTCCATATAAGATCATTCGCCGCATTAATCCTGTGCTTATGCTCTTGCCCTTCCTAAACATCTTCGCATGCACAACGTCTTCCACACCTCCCTACTGAAGCCTTTGTTGTGTAACAGGTACACGCGGGTCGTTCCTCCTCCTCCACCTATTCAGGTTGATGGTGAATCTGAGTATGAGGTTAGGAGGGTTTTGGATTCTAGGCTGTGCAGGGGCACTCTGCAGTACTTGGTCGATTGGGTGGGTTATGGTCCAGAGGACCGGTCCTGGATTCCAGCTTCCGACATGTCTGCCTCTAGGTTGGTCAGGGCGTTCCATGCCTCGCACCCCGATTGCCCTGGTGGTCGTCCTGCCGCTCGTACTGTTGGTCGTCCGGTGGCCTCCCGTGGAGAGGGGGGTACTGTAACGTTGGGAGCTTCCAGCCCTACCTGTGTGCTTGAGGGCAGCATGTCTGATGCTGCTCGCTGACCAAAGCCCGGTTTAAATGGAGACAGGCAGGGAGGTGGTTGCATGAGGCGCGGCTTGAGTGGGGGGCGTGGCCTGGTGAAGGTCTTTAAAAACCCTCAGTGTATTCTCAGCAGTTGCCAGATCGTGGTTATCCATACCTGAGCTCCTTGTACCTGACTGCTATATTGAATTAACCCGTTATTGACCTCTGCTTGTTTCTGACTATTCTGCCTTCTGTTGCCCTAGACCATTTTCTTGTACTACGCTACTGCTCTGATATCGACCCGGCTATTCCATTTGACCATTCTGAACTCTGTATTCCTGATTCTGGCTCGGCTGACTACTCCCCGTGTTGTTAACCCTTTCTGTCTAGCTAGTTTACCTGGCCAATTCTAAGGACCAGACAGTTAGAGATCTTTCACGGCTACTCTGTTGGTAGCTTCTGGGCTCTGTGGAGTGTGGGGCGTTAAGTACTGCGTGGTGGGATCTGGGAAACGTGACAAGGACTTACAGCAGTTTGCAGATGTGCCTCCCACTTGTTAAGGGACCAAAAGTAATGGGACAGAATAATAATCATAAATCAAATTTTCCTTTCTTAATACTTGGTTGCAAATCCTTTGCAGTCAATCACAGCCTGAAGTCTGGAACGCATATACATCACCAGACGCTGGGTTTCATTCCTGTTGATGCTCTGCCAGGCCTCTACTGCAACAGTCTTCAGTTCCTGCTTGTTCTTGGGGCATTTTCCCTTCAGTTTTGTCTTCAGCAAGTGAAATGCATGCTCAATGGGATTCAGGTCAGGTGATTGACTTGGCCATTGCATAACATTCCACTTCTGTCCCTTCAAAAATTCTTTGGTTGCTTTTGCAGTATGCTTTGAGTCATTGTCCATCTGCACTGTGGAGCGCCGTCCAATGAGTTCTGCAGCATTTGGCTGAATGTGAGCAGATAATATTGCCTAAAACACTTCAGAATTCTTCCTGCTGCTTTTGTCAGCAGTCACATCATCAATAAATACAAGAGAACCAGTTCCATTGGCATACATGCCCACACCATGACACTACCACCACCATGCTTCACTGATGAGGTGGTATCAAGGCTCGAGTCCTGCGGGAACGCGTGGGAACGGCATTCCCACACTTTTCCCAAAGCAGGAACACTGTGGGAATGCAGGTTTCTGCTGTGGCCCGAGCAGGGCCGCCATCGGGGGTACAGGGGATGATTGTCAGGAACGTGGGGATGGTACCTGGGTGGCACCTGGATGGCAGGGGTATGAGCCCAGGATGCAGTGTCCTGCACTGATAAGCAGGCGGGAAGGGGTAGGGAGGATGATGTGGAAATAAACTGACCGGATGATTCTCAGAAGGATGATGGTGGAGTTGCAGGAAACAAATAATAAACAGGAACAGATGGGTATAGCAGAGCAGCGAGTTAGCAGCACCTCACTCTCTCAGCACAAGAGCTGTAATGAACCAGCAATGTTAATTGTGGGGCAGAGCCCTTTATTTTGTGTGTCACGTGTGTTGGTTGTGAGTTAACTGTTGCATTGCTGGATGCTGATAGTGAATGCTGGTTACAGGGCAGGAACAGTACATAGAAGTGTACCACCAGGGGGGGTTTCAGGATGGCTACAGCCAGGGATCCTGACAGTGATGCAGTAATGGGTCCGGTGGCCCTGTCCCCTGCCAGGGCTCCTGTACCGAGTCCGAGGGTCCAGTGCCTGGGCACCAAGGGTAAACTACTGTATTTCCCTGGTGACTCAGAGGGAGAGCAGGGCCCCTCCTCGCTCACTCAGACTGCCTGCGCCGACACTTCATATCCCAAGATCTTGTAAGGAGGACTAGGAGGCCCCATTAATGCCCACCGAAAATGGAACAGACATTATCCTAGACGGCCATGGGGTCCTCAACAGCTGACTTTCAGCATCTTGTGGAGGACCCGGTGGCTGTCCAAGAGAATGCCTGTTCCAGTGATATGAGCTGCCAATCATGAAGTCTCTCTGAAAGGCAGCGCTGTGTGCTTGGGGGCCGGATGGGAGTAAGAGGTAGGAGATTTTGGAAGTCTGCTAGTGTCTGGTGGTAGTGGGATTTAAAAGACCTGGGGTTAATGGGAGCTGGAGGGATTAAGGGGGATCTGGGGTTAATGGGAGCTGGAGGGATTAAGGGAATGTGGGGTTAATGTGAATTGCAGTGATTTATGGAGGCCTGGGGTTAATGGGAGCTGAGGGGGTTAATGGGGATCTGGAGGGATTAAGGGGATCTGGGGTTAATGGGAGCTAGAGGAATTAAGGGGATGTGGGGTTAATGTGAATTGCAGTGATTTATGGAGACCTGGTTAATGGGAGCTGGAGGGATTAAGGGGATGTGGGGTTAATGTGAATTGCAGTGATTTATGGAGGCCTGGGGTTAATGGGAGTTGAGGGGGTTAATGGGGATCTGGAGGGATTAAGAGGATCTGGGGTTAATGGGAGCTAGAGGGATTAAGGGGATCTGGGGTTAATGTGACTTGCAGTGATTTATGGAGACCTGGTTAATGGGAGCTGGAGGGATTAAGGGGTTTTGGGTTAATGCGAGCTGCAGGGATTAAGGGGTTTTGGGTTAATGGGACCTGGAGGGATTAGGGGATCTGGGGTTAATGAGACCTGGAAGGATTAAGGGGATCTGGGGTTAATGGGAGTTGAAGGGATTAAGGGGGATCTGGGGTTAAATGGCAGATGGAGGGATTAAGGGGATCTGGGGTTAATGGGAGTTGGAGGGATTAGGGGATCTGGGGTTAATGGGACCTGGAGGGATTAAGGGGATGTGGGGTTAATGGGACCTGGAGGGATTAAGGGGATCTGGGGTTAATGGGATTTGAAGGGATTAAGGGGGGTCTGGGGTTAATGGGAGCTGGAGGGATTAAGGGGATCTGGGGTTAATGGGATTTGAAGGGATTAAGGGGGGTTTTGGGTTAATGGGAGCTGGAGGGATTAAGGGGCTCTGGGGTTAATGTTAGTTGCAGTGTTTTATGGAGTTAATGGGAGTTGGAGGGAATAACGTGGATCTGGGAGGTAATGGGAGTTGGAGGGGGATTTATGGAGACCTGGCGGAAATGGGAGTTTGGGGGTTGTTGTTTGGCAAACTCTAATCTGGCCTTCCTGTTTTTGAGGCTCACCATTGGTTTACATCTTGTGGTGAACCCTCTGTATTTACTCTGGTGAAGTCTTCTCTTGATTGTTGACTTTGACACACATACACCGACCTCCTGGAGAGTGTTCAGGGAAAGAATTCTTCATTCATCCACCACAGTTGTTTTCCGTGGTCTCCCGGGTCTTTTGGTGTTGCTAAACTCACCGGTGCATTCCTTCTTTTTGAGAATGTTCCAAACAGTTGTTTTGGCCTCGCCTAATGTTCTTGATATCTCTCTGATGGGTTTGTTTTGTTTCTTCAGCCTAATGATGGCTTGCTTCACTGATAGTGACAGCTCTTTGGATCTCATCTCAAGAGTTGACAACAAGAGATTCCAAATGTAAATAGCACCCTTGAAATGAACTCTGGGCCTTTCATCTGCACATTGTAATTGGGGTAATGAGGGTATATCACACACCTGGCCATGGAACAGCTGAGAAGCCAATTGTCCCATTACCTTTGGTCCCTTAACAAGTGGGAGACACATCTGCAAACTGCTGTAAGTCCTACACCGTTCACCTGTGTTGGATGTACATACCCTCAAATTAAAGCTGACAGTCTGCAGTTAACCAAAAACCCAAACAAATGAGCACAAGGAATAGATTATTATTATTATTCTTTATTTATAAAGCGCCAGCATATTCCGCAGCGCTGTACAATAGGCACAGTATAGACAGGGTTACAATACATTGAACAACATTTGACAAACAGTACAAGAGGAGATGAGGGCCCTATTCCCGTAGGAACTCACAATCAAGGAGGGTTGGGGTTGGAAACAGGAGGAGAGGACTGTAAGGTGAGAGTGATTGATGGTTGCGTCAGTGAGTTGGGTGGTAGGCTTCCCTAAATAGGAACGTTTTAAGGGAGCGTTTGAAGGAAGAGAAGTTAGGGGAAAGTCTGACAGTACGAGGGAGAGCGTTCCAGAGAGTGGGGGCTGCGCGTGAGAAATCCTGCAGTCTATCATGGGAAGAGGTGATGCGGGGAGAAGCTTGGCGCAGGTCACTGTTTGACCTTAGGGAGCGGGCTGGGGTGTATTTGGTGATTAGTGAGGACAGGTAGTGGGGAGCTGAGTTAGTGAGGGTTTTGTAGGTAAGGATAAGGATTTTGAACTTAATTCTGCAGTGGATGGGGAGCCAGTGAAGGGACTCGCAGAGGGGAGCGGCAGAGACAGAGCGGCGGGTGAGGTGAATTAGCCTGGCGTTCAGGATGGATTGTAGGGGGGAGAGGCGGGAGAGAGGGAGGCCAGATAAGAGATTATTGCAATAGTCGAGTCGGGAGATTACCAGGGCGTGTATGAGTTGTTTTGTGGTGACAGTGGTAAAAAATGGCCGAATTCTGGAAATATTACGCAGTTGGTATCGGCAGGAGGAGGAAAGAGACTTGATGTGGGGGATGAAGGAAAGAGCAGAGTCAAGTGTAACTCCAAGACAGCGAACTTGGTTTGATGGGGAGATGGTGATACCCTCCACCGTGATAGAGAAGTCAGGAGGTGGGAAGGCATTGGAGGGAGGAATAAGTAGGAGCTCAGTCTTTGACATGTTGATCTTTAGGTGGTGGGAGGCCATCCAGGAGGAGATGCCAGATAAACAGTCACTGACTTTTGAAAGGACAGGGGGAAGAGAGATCAGGGGTAGAGAGGTAGATCTGAGTGTCATCAGCGTAGAGGTGGTAATTAAAGCCAAAGCTGTTGATGATTTTGCCCAGGGAGGAGATGTAGATGGAAAAGAGCAGAGGACCAAGGACAGAGCCTTGAGGTACACCAACAGATAGAGGCAATGAAGAGGAGGAGTTACCAGCAAAGGACACACAGAAGGACCTGTTGGATAAATAGGAGTCAACCCAAGCAAGTGCAGTGTCACCGAGACAGGTCAACAGTGTCAAAAGCAGCCGAGAGGTCAAGCAGGATGAGACACCCAAAAGGGCCTGACCCAACAAGAACAAAATGGAACAACAGTTGCACAATATGCAGGGAAGGTGTCTAGGAATAAAATTGAATAACCAATTTATTAAGCAAAAAAACCACTAAAACCAAGAAACATAAATGGTGGAAAAATACATGAAAAAAATAATAAATGACGGCACCTCGTCAGAGTCCACAGGTGATAGCACAGTGAGAGGAGTAGGTAATACTAAATTGGCAAGGCACCTGAGGCTGATAACAGAGCCAGGACACGTGGTTACGGCATCCAATCACAAGGATACCGAAGTCACATGGTCAAAAGGACCAACCGCACATCAGGCTGAAAGACACACCCCAGATGAAAGATACGGACAGCCAGAGCAGCCAACGGCTGTATAGCGGCGTGTGCAGTAAACCAGGGGAGGGGGCGGCATACAACTGGCCATGCTCAGGTTGCGAGGCAACCAAAATAACATAAACAAGGATGGCATCAAGTCCCGGACCAACACCCTGGTCAGAATGGCCAACCATACCGGGCAAAGACGCCACCGAATGGAAGCGGCCCAAAACGATCAACAGCAATACAAGGGCTGAGGAGTAAAGCACGGAAGGGGCGGGTATCGGAGCGGGCCTGGATAAGTTGTTAAGCAACCAAAAAATAAACAAAAGGACCCAATCTAAAGCGGATCCAAAGGTCCACCGATCTCAAAAAGTATATATACGTACATAGTAGTAAAACAAAGCATAAATGGAATGCTGCAAGCGCAAAGGCATAAAGAAATAAAGAAAATGTGTAAAAAGAGTGTAATTACACAATGCTAATGCACAATCCAATAGGGGACAGAAAAAATATTATGAAAATAAACAAACAATAGCAAGGAGTAAAAATAGAAAAAATAATAAATAAATAAATAAATGTATATATAATGTTAAATATATGAAACATAAATCGGTAAGAAATAACCAAATAACGAGTTATATATGGTCAAATGAAAAACTGCTCAAACGAACGGAGCGAAGGTAAAGCCTTCGTTGAGACCCAGGGGGGCACGGGTATTAAGTTGATATATCCAAAAAGCCTCACGTTGAAGTAACTTAACGTCAAGATTGCCTTTTCTAGGGCCAAGTTTGACCTGTTCAATGGCCACAAACCTGAAATTGTTTAAGGTGCAGATACAACACGATTCGAAATGCCTGGCGACCGGGGTATCTTTCTTTAATCTGATGGCCCTAATATGCTCCAAAATACGGATTTTTAAGGGGCGGATGGTTTTGCCAATATATTTTAAGCCACAAAAGCAAATGAGTTGATACACAACCCCAGAAGAATTGCAATTGAGAAAAATCCTAATGGTGTAAGATTTAGAATTATTACAATTATAAAATTCTTTGGGCTTATTCCGAACATAAGGGCAAGCACTACACCGGCCACACTTATACATTCCAACCAACGTATTTGAAAGCCAAGTGTGCGTACCAACATGGGTAGGTTGAAAGTGGCTGTGCATCAATCGATCATGGAGGTTGGTACAACGTCTGGCTGTGATGCTAGGTCTAGGATGAAGGATGTGTTTAAGATGAGGGTCTTGGGTGAGTAATGGCCAGTACCTTGAGCATATATTAAAGACAGACTGCCAACCCAAATCATAATCTGCAATCATTCTGATAGTATCAGAATTAGAGGTGATGGATTTGTCTTGTCAATAGAAGATAACGGTCAGTCAGTAAGGCACGCTTGTACGCCAATTTAAGAGCTCGATTCGGGTATCCTATCTCCTTAAAGGATAAACGTAACCCCTTAGTTTTCATCTTAAATTCGTCAACAGTACTGCATGTACGTCTTAGCCGAAGGTACTGGCCTGTAGGGATACCCCGGCGTAACGGTAAAGGGTGATGACTCGTAGGGATGTGCGTTTCAGGTTTCGGAATTTCCACGAAATTTCCCGATTCGTGTTTTCGGATGCGGCCGAATTTCCGAAAATTTTTAGATCCGAAAATGGCAGATCCGAAAAGTTTTCCAAGCCGAAACGAAATATTTTCGGAATTTTCGAAACGAAATCGAGCCGAACCGAATCGAAACAGAAATCAGTCGAAACGAGCCGAATCGAAAAGTTTAAAAATCTGAAAAATCGAACCGAATCGAAAAAAAAAATCGGTGCACAAGCCTAATGACTCGACCACATTAAAAGATTATTGGACGCAGTAGGTTTACGATATAAGGTGGAAGACAGTTCACCTATAGAATCTTTTTGGATAGAAATGTCCAAGAAATTCAAGAGGAGATATGATAGAAACATTTAAATACGTAAAGGGAATCCACAAGGTAGAGGAAGGGAGTATATTTAAAAGGAAACAAAATAGCAAAACAAGAGGACATAGTCTTAGATTAGAGGGGCAAAGGTTTAAAAGTAACATCAGGAAGCATTATTTTACTGAGCGGGTGGTGGATACATGGAACAGTCTTCCAGTAGAAGTGGTAGCCAAAACAGTAATTGAATTTAAGCAAGCATGGGATAGGCATAAGGCTATCCTAAACAAAAGATAAATCCAGGTAAAGTATCCATGTAATTGGGCAGACTAGATGGGCCGAAAGGTTCTTATCTGCCGACATTTTTTCTATGTTTTTCTATGTTTCTATGAATTTGAGATTAAATTCATTAACATTCAAACGGTCCACAAATTCCCCAAAAGATGCTGGGGTGGAGGTCCAAACGATAATAATATCATCAATATACCGACGCCAACTGAAAATGTGGGGTACAAATTCACTCATAGGGGGACCATTAACTATGGTTTCCTCCCATAGCCCCAAAAACAGATTGGCATATGAGGGTGCACAAGGAGAACCCATCGCTGCTCCGACGAGTTGGAGATAAAATTTGCCATCAAAGATGAAAAAGTTATGGAACAAAATAAACTCCAAGAGATCAACCACGAAATTGGTATGTTCAGAATGTACTTCCCCGCGTCGTGAAAGATAGGTCTTAACTCATTGTAAACCCAACACATGTGGGATACAGCTGTATAGTGATAGAACGTCAAGACTGCATAACAAAGCCTGAGGAGGTATGATACTACCCTCAAGTTCTCTCAACATCTGCTTAGAGCCACAAACATAAGAGGGCAGTTTATTGACAATACTGTAAAGGATACGATCCACATATGTACTGATATGATGAGAAAGGGAATTCAACCCTGAAACAATAGGTCTACCCGGTGGAAGGGTTTTATTTTTATGGATCTTGGGTAGTCCATAAAAGGTAGCAATGGTTGGTTTGAATGGTTTCAGATATTCGTACTCGTTCTTAGTAATGATTTCATTATCAAGACCGTTATTCAAAATTATCACCAATGTTTTCAGAAAAATTTCCGTAGGGTCACTAGAGAGTAGTTTATGTGTGCCCGGGTCGTGTAGGATGGTAAGCCTGATGTGCGGTTGGTCCTTTTGACCGTGTGACTTCGGTATCCTTGTGATTGGATGCCGTAACCACGTGTCCTGGCTCCGTTATCAGCCTCGGGTGCCTTGCCAATTTATTAATTGTTTCTTTGACCCATCTCCCTATTTATATGCGCATTTCTGTCTTTGGGACAGTACAGCTCAGGATTAAGCCCGCAACGGGCGAAACGCGTCGAACTATGTTAGCCCTCTTTTGTTTTTAAATCTATTTTTCTTCCTTTGGTGTTTTTTGTGCGGACTACCCTGGTGTGCACCTTTTGAATTAGTTCAGAGGTATGTAGGTGGCTCGAACCGCCGAGGTATTAGATAGCTAATTTGCTCCTTTATTACCTACTCCTCTCACTGTGCTATCACCTGTGGACTCTGACGAGGTGCCGTCATTTTGTCATTTATTCTTTATTTCATGTATTTTTACACCATTTGTTTCTTGGTTTTAGTGGGGTTTTTTTGCTTAATAAATTGGTTATTCAATTTTATTCCTAGACACCTTCGCTGCACATTGTGCAACTGTTGTTCCAGTCTGCAGTTAAAGCACATTGTGTTTGTTTCATTCCAACCCCATTACCTCAATACAGAATGCACCTGTAAACATGTAACCTAGTGACTATATTTCCTACATATTTATTTTCTGTTAATCTGTATATTTGTGTTTTTCAATATCTTGCATTGTATTACTTTGTATTTCTGTAACTGTAACACTTCAATGTTCTTGAACCCAGGACATACTTGAAAACGAGAGAAATCTCAATGTATCCTTCCTGGTAAAATCCTTTATAAATAAATAAATAAATTGTGGTGGTGTATAGAGCCAAAGATGTTAGAATTGTGTCAATGTCCCAATATTTCTGGACCTGACTGTATATAGAGGCCGTAACAGATCTCTGTGCCCGGACAGGGTCACATCTGCCAAAAGCTGCTTCCTCGCTGGACACCCATGTTCTCCTCGTGACTCTCACGCCTTTCTCCAGTACATTAGCAGCAGGTTAAGGACAGGTACACGTAGAGAGCATGACTAGCAGCCAACAGTACCTGCGGGTGGACGCGCTGAGCACATCCTCCGCAGCGAAAGGGTTAAATATTAAGCAGTGTCACGGATTTTGTACTTGAGTCAAATTAAACAGTGAAATTAAATAAATTTGTTTCATAAAGTCCTTTGCTGACTATTACTTGTATTGTAAATTAAGATCAATTTGATAGCTGATATCAATTGGAAATTTGATTTCAAATTCAATAGTTGATATCAAATTCGATAGTGTGGGAAATGTTGTATCCCACAGGCTTCAATGATAAAAATATTCCAGTTTTAATTCAATATCTAATAAACTGTTGCTTATAATATTCTGCAGTAAAAAGTTTCTTTATCTTTAGATTTTTTTAGGATCTTTTAAGCTTTTTTTTTTATCAATTCGAAATTTGATCCGAAATTTAAAATCGATCTGAAATTTCGTGTTGTCGAAATTTCGGATTCAGGATGCCCTCGGAAGCACAAAAATTGTAAATTTCATAGGAAAAATGAATCTGTATGAAACGAATTGCACATCCCTAGTATATCATAGTTCTGTGATTCCTATCATAATCCTGCAGTGTTATTTTACTTCCGTAGACTATAAATGTTTGATTTTGAATGCATATGGCAAATATAGAAAGATTTTCATTACTCCACATTCCCACGTTACTGACAGCCTGTAACATCCTTAATGGCAGGAAATTCAGATAAACTGTATCAAGAGAAAGAAATAGGTGTTTTTCTATAACAGTGCACTGAAAACTGTTTATTGTCTGGATGAACAGCAGTGGCACATGAAGCGCTTTACACTGTAGGCCAATTGGAAACACAGAGCCTCCTGCATAAAACATGCTACTTGACTTCATGCCCGATTGAACCTCATTTACTTTGGACCATAAGCTCCATCAGTGTTCTGGCATATCGGACTTGTATTGTCACGCTCACAAAACAAGTTTGACTTGTAAGTCTATTGCACTGCACTGCGTAATATGTTGGCACATTATAGATAACAATTAAACAAAATATCTTCGATTCCACAACGCCTATAAGTAAATTTGCATTACACAAGTGGAAACTGCTTCATATTGTTATTTCTCTCTCACCTTCTCTTGGATCACAAGCCTTTACAAATATATTAAAATATGATACAGATGGACTTAAGCCTTTTTAAATCATACTTTCATTTATAATTGTAATTTGAAACCATTTATATTAACATTTCAGCTCATTTTCACAAGCTAACAGGGAGCCTCAAGGTCTAAAGAGTGCTTTACTTCACTCTATGGGGAAATAAGCAGAAACAAGTCACACAATGACTAACAGACCTTTAAAGAATCCATTTAAAATGTTAATAGCTATTTTAACACCCAGGCTAACAAATGAATATTAATGCAAAGCTTTTTGGAATTCACCTGGACAGAGCTAATAATTTGTATGGTGACAGAATCACACTCAAAACTGTAGTCAAGAACAAATACTCCATGCACAGCCACCTGTGTGTGTATGTATATGTTCATTTATATACACAATCACAAGCGATCCTGCACTCCAGCTTGTGTTAATTGCCCGGTGCCTGAAACTTGGCTTCCATGTATAAAGGTATTAAATGTGCTGGCATTCCAGGACCGTTCAGCAAAAAACTTTTATTCTATCCATTAAAACATAGACGCGTCAACGTTTCAGTCCGCTAGCCGGCACATTTAGTGCATTTATATACAGTCAGGTCCAGAAATATTGGGACATCAACACAATTCTAACATCTTTGGCTCTATACACCACCACAATGGAGTTGGAATGAAACAAACACAATGTGCTGTAACTGCAGACTGTCAGCTTTAATTTGAGGGTATGTACATCCAACTCAGATGAACGTTGTAGGACTTACAGCAGTTTGCAGATGTGCCTCCCACTTGTTAAGGGACCAAAAGTAATGGGACAGAATAATAATCATAAATCAAACTTTCCCTTCTTAATACTTGGTTGCAAATCCTTTGCAGTCAATCACAGCCTGAAGTCTGGAATGCATAGACCTCAGCAGACGCTGGGTTTCATCCCTGGTGATGCTCTGCCAGGCCTCTACTGCAACTGTCTTCAGTTCCTGCTTGTTCTTGGGGCATTTTCCCTTCAGTTTTGTCTTCAAGTGAAATGCATGCTCAATGGGATTCAGGTCCGGTGATTGACTTGTCCATTGCATAACATTCCACTTCTGTCCCTTCAAAAACTCTTTGGTTGCTTTTGCAGTATGTTTTGGGTCATTGTCCATCTGCACTGTGAAACGACGTCCAATGAGTTCTGCAGCATTTGGCTGAATGTGAGCAAATAATATTGCCCGAAACACTTCAGAATTCATCCTGCTGCTTTTGTCAGCAGTCACATCATCAATAATTACAAGAGAACCAGTTCCATTGGCAGCCATACATGCCCACGCATGACACTACCACCACCATGCTTCACTGATGAGGTGGTATGCTTCGGATCATGATCAGTTCCTTTCCTTCTCCATACTTTTCTCTTCCCATCACTCTGGTACAAGTTGATCTTGGTCTCATCTGTCCATAGGATCTTGTTCCAGAACTGTGAAGGCTTTGTTAGGTGTTGTTTGGCAAACTCTAATCTGGCCTTCCTGTTTTTGAGGCTCACCAATGGTTTACATCTTGTGGTGAACCCTCTGTATTTACTCTGGTGAAGTCTTCTCTTGATTGTTGACTTTGACACACATACACCTACCTCCTGGAGAGTGTTCTTGATCTGGCCAACTGTTGTGAAGGGTGTTTTCTTCACCAGGGAAAGAATTCTTCATTCACCCACCACAGTGGTCTCCCGGGTCTTTTGGTGTTGCTGAGCTCACCGGTGCGTTCCTTCTTTTTGAGAATGTTACAAACAGTTGTTTTGGCCACGCCTTATCTTCTTGCTATCTCTCTGATGGGTTTGTTTTGCTTCTTCAGCCTAATGATGGCTTGCTTCACTGATAGTGAAGGCTCTTTGGATCTCATCTTGAGAGTTGACAGCAACAGATTCCAAATGCAAATAGCACACTTGAAATGAACTCTGGGCCTTTTATCTGCACATTGTAATTGGGGTAATGAGGGAATATCGCACACCTGGCCATGGAACAGCTGAGAAGCCAATTGTCCCATTACCTTTGGTCCCTTAACAAGTGGGAGGCACATCTGCAAACTGCTGTAAGTCCTACACCGTTCACCTGAGTTGGATGTACATACCCTCAAATTAAAGCTGACAGTCTGCAGTTAAAGCACATTGTGTTTGTTTCATTCCAACTCCATTGTGGTGGTGTATAGAGCCAAAGATGTTAGAATTGTGTCGATGTCCCAATATTTCTGGAGCTGACTGTATATATGTTACACACTCACTCGATTGGGTGCTTACGGATTCCAGAGAAGCCAATTTCACTTATCCAATTTAAACAAAAAGGACTCGAGGCTCTTCATTGTTCAAAAGGGCAAAGTTAAATGCAACATCTTCAGCAATAGTTCAGCTGTAAAAACAAGCAAAATGTTGCTGGTGATGTTACATTTAGGCAAATGTCAAATGAACACAGTCTGAAAGCAATGTGCGTGCGTGCACAACGGACGTACGTACTGACGGAAGATACTGTAGACACCACACGGTCCGTTTTTCTTGACGGATGTAGAAAAAAAGGGAATTATGGGAAACAAAATTAATATGAAAAATTATACAAATTGGAAAAGGATATAAAAAGCCATTTTGTGCGTCAAGGTGCTGGACATCGCAAATTCGCTCCGTCTGACTGCGTGTCATCACACACAGAATGCTATGCAGACGTGGCGCACTCTGTGCATCATAGAGGTTTTACATTCTTGCCTAAATTGCGTCCGTTTGCCATCTGCGTGGTGCGTCCACATTTCGGTGCACACGTACTTCGTGTGTGGGTCTCTATTGATCATGGATCTATGCTACGACGAACGTTTACGTCGCCTACTGATGACCGAGTCGTACGCAGGGAGACAATAAATACTCAAAAATACACGAACACATAACTGTGGAATAATATATTTATTTATTATATATAGGCCACAGCTAAAAACTCCACACAATAAACCCACCACTATGACATAAAAAATTCCCATAACAAAATATAAAACAATAATCCAGTGCTAAAAGAGGACTCCCCACAACCACCATACACCTCCAAACCAACCAACCACAAAAACTTCCCAACCATCTGACCAAAATTATCCTAAATAAAAAGGAACCCCTATTGCCAGCACTGCCTACAAGCCCCCGCCAAGAGCTCCTCACATAACCCCCTTATGGGAGAGCTCCCCCACCAAGAAAAAACAGGGCTTGTTGAATCCCCTCCTTGAGTCCCGGGATGAACAGATCCTTGCCCACATCATTCAGATGAACGCTATCCTCCATGAAATAACACGCTGCATCCTCCTCCTCAAAGATGCCGCACCACCACACCATCCATCCGCCTCACAAACCTTCCCATACATTGATTCATCTTGATCCGGCAAAGTCGTACTGCCTCCACACCATCCTTGGCATCACCTCGTACCACACCACCACTGTCCATGGTGACCACTCCCTCAACTGCCACAGACCCTCCTGCATCTGCTCCAGCAGCTTTCCATGAGGGACCACTCCCAAATCCCTCAGCTGCCGCAGATCCGCCTTCATCTGCTCCAGCAACTTTCCGTGAGGGACCACTCCCAAATCCCTCAGCTGCCGCAGATCCGCTCTCGTCTGCTCCAGCAGCTTTCCATGAGGGACCACTCCCAAATCCCTCAGCTGCCGCAGATCCGCCTTCATCTGCTCCAGCAGCGCACCATGAGGGACCACACCCAAATCGTTCCCTCCCATGTGTACCACCAGCACATGGGGAACTTCACCGTGCCTAAGGGCACCCAAAACGGTCGGCTTGAACTCCTTCCATAGGAGTCCACGGTTTCCGAACCACCGTACCCGTGTTGCCGACCCATGCAAACCCATCTGTACTCCAGATGTTCGCACCAACGCCCTTCTCCTCACCCAAAAACACAACGAGTCTCCAACGATCCATGCAACTCTCGAAGGATCTGCAAAAAACAAAAACAAATTACCAACATCTCCACGACACAAAATACTCAGAAAAAGAAAAAACTCTCCGCCAAACCACCACACCCCCACCAAATAAACGCTGTTCATACCTGCAAAGAAAACATAACATAAACAATGACCATACTCCTCGCCTCCAAATCCTCCAACCCCCACACTCCTCCACAAACAACAAACAGATATACAAAGATAAAATAGAATATATATATATTACATATAAAAGGTATAAATTATTCCATGTAAAAGGTATAAATTTATATTCCATGTAAAAATTTGATTTTCTCTTTTTTTTAAAAAAAAAAGTGAAAAACAGAACAGAACAGATCATACAGAAAACTTTCTCCACATAGCCTCCCAGCATTAAAAAGTGTTTCCAAAATTCATAACACCAAACATGGACGCACGTAGGACTGAAAAGCCCTCGAGTTCCATCTTCCCAATTCTTGAATTTCCACTCCCGACAAACCCAACCTTTTGAAGCTTCTGTTGCTGCCCCAATACAAAAGGAATGAGAACCAAATTGCTCCGGATTTCTCCCTAAACTCAACAAACCCGTCTTAAAAATGGTAACAAACTGATACCTCGATAAATCTGACCCGTCCACGTGACTTAAAAAGGCCACTCCAGACTCCACCCGTAACTCCAAAAATTCCTTAACGTTCTTCACTGAACAAACCACAAAGTTATCCACACTGGATAAACCAACTCTACGCCCCCTACCCAACTGATCAGTCTTGGAGTTAGAAACCCAAATAACAATTTCCTGAACTCCCAACCAAACCGCATCAGCTCCCGAACCACCACCTCCTCTCCTAGAATTGCACAACAGCTCACCCACTCGAACCGGATAACAAAATCCTTGGTAATATCTCTTTTCCCCGATACCTGGAAAAGGAAAGCCAAGACGACCAATGACTGCTGTACCATCCCAGAAGATCCCCTGATTCGAATAACCGAATGAGGTATGCCCTAAGCATACTCTCCTCATCCAATTCACCCACCAAAACGTACCTGAATCGTACAGCCAATGCATCCCAATCCCTCCAAACTCACAAGTAACCCTTCAAAAAGGACTCAGACAAAGAACCTCTCACCCATCTTCCAAAAATTCCAAGCATAGCTGCCAAAGGCCCTCCGGACAAGCGGTGCCCACCTCCTCTCCCAACGGAGTCAGGGAACGAAACCTGTCCCACTGTAAACGAGACAAAGCATCCACCACTGAGTTAAGGCGACCCGGAACATGACGTGCCTTGCATAAAACATTCAATTTAAGACAAAGCAATGCAAACGTCTTCAGAAATCTGATGACTGGCAATGATGAAGCCGACAAAGAATTAACCGCCGACACCACCGCCATGTTGTCAGAACGGAACAGAATTCTTCCCCCCTTCAGAGCACCCCCCCACAGCTCCAAGACCACCACTAATGGAAACAACTCCAAAAATGCTAAATTCCTCACCAAAGTAGATGCTAACCAATGATCAGGCCAACGAGAAGCACACCAAAGCCCCCCAAAGTATACTCCAAAACCAACACCTCCCGAGGCGTCCGTGAAAAATTCCAGTTCACTTGCCAAAACGTCTTACGAAGGGAATATGGCCACCCCATTAAACGAAATGAAAAAGGATCTCCACACCTCCAAATCTTCCTTCATGGCACCAGATATTCTAACAAAATGATAACCTTCCCGAATACCCCGTGTCGCCAAAGCCAATCCTCGTAAAAAGACTCTTCCAACCAGAATGACCCTGCAGCAAAATTCAAACGACCAATCAGCGATTGCAGCTCTCTCAACTGCAATTTCCTAACTGGCAGGGCCCCTTCCACTTGCCTCAAAACTTCCGCCACTTTCCCCAAAGGTAGACGACACTCACCCTTAACCGAATCAATCTCAATCTCCAAAAAAGTGATGACTGACGCCGGACCTTCTGTTTTATCAAAAGCCAAAGGAACACCAAAACGGTGTACCACCCACTGAAAAGACCGAAGAATGTGCACTCTCCTGTCCATTCCCTACCCACGCACAGAAAATTATCCAAATAATGTGTCAAATTAGTCGACCCTGCCACTTCACGACCCACCCATTCCAAAAATGTACTGAAACACTCAAAAAAGGAACAGGAAATGGAACAACCCATAGGCAAACATAGATCCACATAAAATTTGCCTTCAAACCAAAATCCCTAAAGATGATGACATTCAGGATGAATAGGTAATAGCCGAAAAGCCGACTCAATATCCACCTTAGCCATCAAAGCCCCCTTTCCTGCATCCCGAACCAAATTAACCGCGGAATCAAATGGCACATACAACACCGAGGCCAACTCCTCACCAATATCATCATTCACCGATCCTCCCCGCGGATAGGATAAATGATGAATCAAGCAAAACTCTCCTGCCTTCCGCTTCGGCACAACCCCCAAAGGGGATATCCTCAAATCCCGCACCAGAGGAGACGAGAATGGACCTGCTATCCTTCCATCCCCAATCTCCTAAACACCTTCTCCCGAACCACCTCCGGATACACTCTAGCCGACTTTAAATTTCTTAACTTGCCAGTTGCCACCCCCTGGCCTTACCACAAAAGGAATCCGAAAACCATCACCAAAACTGTCTTGCAGAAACTCTGCATCCCTACGTCTTCCGTAAAGCCTTAGCCACGGTAACATCGTGTCGAGATTCACTGGGGAAGCCCCCCTCTCCAGACCCTCCAAAAGGCAGACCTCCCTGTCTTGCCCTCTTAAAACATCTGGACAATGAATGCAATCCTCCACAATTTTCACATTCGTGCTTGAACCTCCACCCATTACCAAACTTGCACTGACCCTCGTTAAACTGCCAGCACGGTCCCTTTTTAACACCTGCCGGAGGAGAACTGACCCCTCCCCCACCGGCACCCCCTGGAAAGGGCAAAGCCTTCTGAGCCCCCATCAAATGCAACCACAGCGTTATGTCCATCTGATCCCACCCCATGCCTGGGTGAGCCGCCAAACGTTGCCTAAACTGCTCATCGTATTTCCACCACGCCCAACCACCATAAGTCCGATAAGCCTCCCAAATCCCATCCACATAACAAAAAAGAGCCGAACAGTGCTGTGGGCTCTTCTCCCCAACCACACTCGCCAAAATACAATAAGCTCGGAGCCAATTCCCAAACGACTTAGGAATCCTCCGATACCTCTTTTTCCTTTCCTCTTCTTCCTTTAAACCGTCCTTAGACGAATCATCTTTAACCCCAGCCACCTCATCCAAAGGAAGCAGGGAAAAAAGCTCCACATACTCACCCTGCCATATGCCTTCCTTAACCTCCTGTTTCAAATGAAACCCCAAAGGACCAGAAAATGACACGTACCGTAAGCATTCCTCCTGGCCACATCCGCCACCCCAGCGGACTCACCGAGTGAACCCAACACGCCACTCAGTCCTCTTGAAGCCATAGCTTCACCACCAAGAGCTCCACCAGCTCTCCCAACTGGCCCACCTGCACCCTTCCATGCTTGAGCCAAATCCACTCCCTGGTTCACCCCCCCTGGTGAAACCGACCAAGCCTCAAAGGCCCCCTGTAAAAAAGACATGAAAGAACTTATATCACCACCATTTCTATTACCTGTTGCCACAGGAGGTCCACCCGAACTTCCTGGAACCTCCTGTGCCACAGTTTCCGAACCCCTCACTCCAACTCCACCGACTCCACCAGCCTGGAAACCACCAACCGGCTGCGGACTCCTCTCCCGAACCATAGGAACTGTGGACGAAAAAACATTTGTGCGATGAGCCTCAGAACCCGAAGTACCAAAATCATTATATCGCTCCCCCACACCAAATTCCGGAGCCCCATCAGCTCCACCATCTGAACACCAATTTACTTTGAGCTCCTGAGTGACCTCATCCCGCACACCATCACCCTGTGCTACACCACCGTCCACACCCCATCCACAAACTGCCTTACCGCCGAAACATCTGTCCCTGAGACAGCCATCGCTCCACCTCTGGGACCCCTGGCAGACCACCGAACTCTTCTTCTACCCAAGGAACTCCTCGACCTCCGCACTCCTTCTCTCCTGGTAGCACTCACCACACCACCCCTCCAACCAGAAGGATCCTTAGCCCCCGATACCGGCCTCGAGCTCCTACCTTCCACACGTCTGGAAGCGCTCACGCCAGCCTCATTCCCAACTGCATCACCACCAGCCAACATCCCCTGAACCAACCGTCCTCGGCCTCTCACAGCCTCCAATCTCAACCTCTCAGCCGCCGATTCACCACTGGATTTGCCTCCCGGACTGAACCGCTCCGGAGGCCTCGAAATCCTGACAGGCCGAGCTCCCACTTCCTACTCTGTCGCCAGCACTTCCAACAGGCTTCTTCTGGCCCACTCCACACCACGATGCCGAGCCGCCTCCCGCACTTCCTCCAACAGCGACTCCAGTTCACCTCCTTCCGCCATCCACAAAGACAATTTTTAAAGGCAAAAAGCCAAAAAACACCGCTCTCTGACGCAGCTCAGATTTTCACAGCTCTACCTCAGGAGAAAAAGGCGCGCAGGGCCTCTCCACACGCGCCTTAAGTACCCTCCTGGTGACTCCTCCCACACCGCTCCCACTCAAACCTCCACACACGCTGTAAAACCTTTCTAGAAAAATCCTCACTGCATCCTGGCATCAGAGGCAACTTAAGGGCCCTACGCCTTAGGTGCTTCAGGCCTTCAAAATTGTGCGGCAACACGGACGTGATCACTGCATTCGTCTGACGCGGGTGTAAAGGTGTGTTAAACTGTATGTGCCTTCTGTTTTACATTGCTCAAAATTGTAGTGTCCTATCAAAGGGACCTATTCCCTGGGTAACACTAAATTTGGGATGCAAACTCTGAAAATCTGCAAAATCTGGAGGTTTGCGATTCTGGTCCACGAGTCTTCGCAATCTCGCTCCTGCAAGATCGCATTGCCCCAGGGAGTGATTGCAGAGGCAGACTGGGAACTATTTGTTCCCAATCTCATTCTGCTCCTGCAGACATGGAGAGGTGGATTGGGCCACCGTTCTTACCACGGGATGAGAGGTGAGTGTCGGATTTATTGGGGGATTGTTAGGAGGTGCCAAGTCGGAATATTTAGTGGAATCCTTGAGCACCAGCTTTTAGGTGTAGCTAAAATTTTGCCTTGCATGTCCCGCGGTAATTAGCGCTAGCACTTTGTTACAGTTACAAATATTTATAAAGTGCTAACACGTTCCATAGCGCAGTACAATGGGTGAGAAGAATAACAAATATACATACAAGTTAAACACACAGAATAGTTGTAGAGAGGACCCTGATCGACAGCTTACAATCTAAAGAGGTGTAACACTTACTTTTCTTTTTTTTTTTTTTTAAACATATTTTTATTCATTTTGGATCAGTAAAAAAATGCAATACGATAAACGACATATAACACAGCAAAGGAAAAAAGAGTTGCTAAAAACAATGCGTAGGCTCGGCATCCGAAACTGAGCAACGAGAACACGTCAGAAATAACAGTAATAATGCAGGCTAAGACACAAGTGCAAACATTTTAAATTTATAGCTGATTATTGCCTCCAGTGTAACGGGACCCCGCAGTCCTTTTTAGGGCCCTGAGAACAGGCATGGGAGTGCATTAGGGGGTCGCAGAAGGGGAAGGGTCAAGAAAACGAGTTACAGTGTGATCTGGGGGGTCATGGGGTATGGGCGGGGTGCCTCGCAACATTTGTAAGGAGAACCATGGCACACAGAAAAAGGTGTTTCGTAGTGCATCGTTAGTCTCGCACGGGAGCGAGCGAATGAAGGGGGTCCAGTTAGTAAAGAAGGCCTGCGTCCTCGCAGACTGGTTCGTGGATGCCTCCGACCAGTCGGCTAGAAATATAGCATAGATCCGATCGTACACCATACGGAATGAGGGGGTGAGTTAGAGATCCATTGGGACAAAATTGCTTTTTACCCATTGCAGCCAGTAGGGTCAGCCAAAATCGATGGCATTTTGAAAAGGGGTGGGGAGTATAGTTACTTTTCTTAATGATAATTAATCATTGCGCTCCCCGTGTATAAGTATAAGGTGCGCAAAGTACAGAAAGCTCACGGTAGCAAGCGCAATCGCCCAGTGGTGTTTTGTGGGTTTGTGCTTCCCTAGTAATAGAAATAATTTGGGTGCACTCTGGACCTGTTATCATATATATAATCACTGCATAAAATGTATCATTGTGATGGTCTGCTTCTAATTATACCGAGTTATTGGATCGATCCTGTATTTGTGTGTTCTTTCCAGCAGGAAGGTGATAATCCATAAATGATGGTTTCCCTTCCGTGGCACGGGTCTACCGGGCAAGCCAGCACACTTTACTAAACTTTGTATCCATAAAACAATTTATCAAACTCAAATAAAATCAAACTACAATAAAATATGGCATTAATCCGACGCGTTTAATCTTTAATAACTTTGTGTATCATCCCATCCTGATGTGTTCCTGTGTAACTGTACCGGCTGGGTGGAATAGAGGTAACATCAATGCTCTGCGTGGCGAGAGCCTGTGGAGTCATGGGTTCAATCCCAGCAAGAGCATCTCTCCAGTAAGTTCCCCGGAACCTGAATAAGTATACTCTGACCAGCACCCCGGAACCAGCCTAAGGTAGCAGGATCTCAGAACGCCGTCCTATGCTATCCTCCAAAGAACCCCATTCATGCAACTGTATTTTATTTTTAAATGTATTAATTTCTGGCTGATTCCTTGGTTCAATGTTCCCTCCATTTTACTTATAAAAAACTTTTTTACCTGGACTCTACCTCTGCTTCTCACCCCCCCCCCCTCTTCCTGCTCCTCCTCCTTCTTCCCCCTTCTGCTGTGTAGTTTTTAAGGGCACACTTAGCAAATCTCCATTCTATTTTGCAGCACACACTGACCATCACAGACCCAAGATTCTCCACTCTGCAGTCCCTCCCACCCAGGCCCGGTCCATAACTTAAGGGCTCCTTTACAGCTGTTTCCACTTCTCTTGCTAATTACCTTTACTCAGCCCCACCTTCTGGTCCTTCCCATGCAACCATCACAACATTTCTTCTAGCAACCAGCTTCACCTTCCCTCTGCTCCCATCTGTTTCACTTACCCCATCCCTTAGATTGTAAGCTCACGGGATGTCTGGCTGAGCACTTGGTTAAAGTGCTGTACTTTCTAGACAAGCTATCCTTTGGGCAGGGTTGTCTTTTCCTTATTTATCATGTATGTCTCATGTTTGTGCTGCCCCATTGTACAGCGCTTTGGAATATGTTGGCGCTTTATAAATAAAAGATAATAATAAAAATAAGTGTCCTCGGGCAAGACACCTAACGGTACATACTTGCCACCCAGGACATACTTGAAAGCGAGAGAAATCTCAATTTATCCTTCCTGGTAAAATCCTTTCTCCAAAAAAACAAAAAAAACTGTGTCTCCAAGCTTGCCTTGTAGCTCTTGTGTATCTCGTTCTGGAGAGAGTGTAATAAGCACAGCCTGTGAGCTGGTGACTGGTTTACTGTGAACCAAACAGTAGGTCTTAGCCAGAATTGGTAAAATTACTTTCCCAAAACGTGTGTCTTGATTAGGGATGAGCCGAACACTCCCCGAGTTCGGTTCGAGCCCGAACCCGAACTTCCCATTTGTTCGGGACCGAACCCGAACCCCCATGCAAGTCAATGGGGCTGAAAATTCGTTTTTTTGGAGTGCCCTCCAAGAGGGCATATATGCTACATATTTGTCATAAAAGGTGTATGGGGGTCCGGGTAGTGCCCTGGGGGACAGGAAACAAGGACAAAAAGTTTAAAAAAAAACATTTTTAAAGGGACAGTGAGTTTTCCATGAAATAAGGGTTAAAAATAAAAATGAAAAATTCCTTCAAATATCGTGCCTAGGAGGTCCCCATAACCTGCCCGTGAAGTGGTGGATTTCTAGGATGTATAGAAATATGTAAAAACCAAAAAATGACATTTCAAATGACGGTAAATGCTTTTCCTTTAATCTATCCATAAACAACTGCTTGGGGCGGCAGTCTGTATGAAAAGAGGAGACATTTTCGGACACGCAGAAAAAGTTTACTGATTTTTTGGCGGTGAAAAGCAGGAGAATGGAAACTTCTAGACCAAAAAGCCGATTTGGAAAGTGAGATAAATGGGAGAATTTTTCTGGTTCGGCTATTTTGACCTAGAATTTTCCATTCTCCAGTCATTCTCCTGAGTTTCACCTTTCTCTGAATAACCCTGTCAGGGTTATTCAGAGAGCGGTGAAGAGCAGGAGAATGACTGGAGAATGGAAAATTCTAGGTCAAAATAGCCAAACCAGAAAAATTCTCCCATTTAGGCTAGGGTCGGACTAGCGAATTTTTAACGTGCGTTTAGGCGCACTTAATCACAGCCGCACTAGCAGCAAATGACGGGCAATGACAGCCAATATACGAAGTACGGTCGCACGAAAGTCCGGCTGCGCAACGCAAGTGGAAAATGAACGCATTTTTTCGAGAACGCTGAACCGCTAGTACGGACGTACAGAGTGCGCTGCGTCCACTAGCGGCATGTGTGCGTGATTTGGAGACGTCAGACCCTGCTCATGTCCGGCCAACATAACGTCCAGACACCGAAAGTTTCCTGGTTTGGATCCGTAAAAAATCACGCACAAAAATGCGCATAGTATGACCGTTTTCGCGCAATCCGTGAAAAAATACGGCAATGCGTTCGGACGCACTTTTTGACGGTCGCTGCGAAAAATGCGTTAGTCTGACCCTAGCCTTATCTCACTTTCCAAATCGGCTATTTGGTCCAGATTGTTCTCTTTTCCTGACATTCTCCTGGTTTTCACCTTTCTCTGAACAACCCTGAGAGAGAGGTGAAAGCCAGGAGAACTGGCAAGAGAAGAGAACAATCTAGACCAAATAGCCGTTTGGAAAGTGAGATAAATGGGAGAATTTTTCTGGTTTGGCTATTTTGACCTAGAATTTTCACTTCTCCAGTTATTCTCCTGCTTTTCACCGCTCTCTGAATAACCCTGTGAATGTTTAATCCCGAGGTGAAAAATAACATTGCTTTAGATTTTTTTCAAACACCAGTTAAATGCAGCATATTAGGATGTTTTAGGGAAATTAATTCTCAAATCTCAATCAGAAGCAGACACCACCCCACCCTCAGTATATTGTACAATGTATCAAATTGATTACCAGACTAAAAACACCTGGTGTTATGCCCGTTTGTGAACAGAGGTCATTTAGAGTTGATAATCTTTCCACATACACATTAGTTTTTAATTCAATATCTAATAAACCGTTGCTTATAATATTCTGCAGTAAAGAGTCTCTTTATTTCTAGATTTTTTAGTATTTTTTTAAGCATTTTCTATAGTTCTTTCAAAATTTCCTTTTTTTTTTTTCGAACCCGAACCGAACACGCCCAAAAAGTTCGAAATTCGCGAACATTCGAACTGCCAAAGTTCGGGTCGAACTCCGAACCGTCCGAACCCGAACAGCTCATCCCTAGTCTTGATCCCTACTGCCTAGGGCTTTATAAGCGTTGAAACAAATGGTAAGCGCCACACAACACGCTGTAACCACCTCGACTCCAATGCTACACCAGTAAATAGTGGTTTCCCCCAAACCATGGAATATAAGGAAAATGTAACGTATCTGGTAAGCGGAAATAAATTTGCTATGGAGTCTAGGTGTCTCATACAGGTCCGTAGCACAACATGTGATTTGAAAGAGAAGCAAATACAAAAATCATGGTGCAATATTGGAATATATAAAATGGACGTTATACTATGTATGAATTTCACTCTATCACCGGCTCAGAGTGGGACCTCGCCTTTGGGTGATTTTTCTTCCTCCTTGTTTGCAGATGACCCCCACCTTGCGTATATAATAATCTTCAGTACCTCATTATGAGTGGAATCATAGAGGTTTTAGGCTGGGGTCAGACCAGCGCATTTTTAACGTGCGTTCTGGCGCACTTAATCACGGCCGCACTAGCAGCAAATGACGGGCAATGACAGCCAATATACGAAGTACGGTCGCACGAAAGTCCGGCCGCGCAACGCAAGTGGAAAATGAACGCATTTTTTCAAGAACGCAGAACCGCTAGTACTGACGTACAGAGTGCGCTGCGCCCGCTAGCGGTGTGTGTGTGTGATTTGGAGACGTCAGACCCTGCTCGTGTCCGGCCAACATAACGTCCAGACGCAAAAAGTTTCCTGGTTTGGATTTGTAAAACATCACGTACGAAAATGCGCATCGTATGACCGTTTTCGCATATTCCGTGAAAAAAATACATCAATGCGTTCGGACGTACTTTTTTACGTTCGCGTGTAAAAATACTTTCGTTTGACCCTAGCCAAAGATAGAGAAATACATGCTCTCCTAGTGTGAATCTTTCAGATAAATAGGTGCAAATTTCTTTTCTGCTAATTGGAAACTTACATGAGTTGGAGCTTCCAAAGCTCAGGTTGAAGTGTCCATGGATTTTTTGTGGAGGAAAAATCCAAGAAAAAAAACAGTCTGGAACCGAATTGTAGCCTTTAAAGGATTTATTAAAAGAATGTATAGAAACAAACCATAATATATGGCCCCAGGACGCGTTTCGCTGCTGTAAAGCAGCTTCCTCAGCTGGTCTTAACACATGGCTTCAATCGGTTCCAGAAGTTGTTTACCGGTGTACGCCGCCAACTTGCGCATGCGTCACACCCTCTTCCGCGTTCCACGCTGGTATAGGGCATTTCCTTGAAGCGCGGCCATTTTGCGCATGCGCTGTCCCAAATAAATGCTTTGAAAGCAATCGGCGAAACAAACTTTACTGCTGCATTACAACAGCCAGATAGATGGTAGAATAAAGGGAGAGCTCTGACGTCACTCACTGCTTTACAGAGATAAGATTCAGAGGGATCTAATTGCTGAAAATCCCTGTACTGTACAGATACATGGATTACTGTAATTTCGTAACACAGGCATTGGGCCACATACAGATATTATCTTTATATTCGGTTGATATTTCATGGAAGCTGCATCGCAAATGATCTCATTATGATCAATAAAAATCCCCATAAGCAGGAGAATTGATAATATCCTAATATCTATCAGAGTTATTCAGAAAAAGGTGAAAACCAGGAGAACTGGCAGGAGAAGAGAACAATCTAGACCAAATAGCCGATTTGGAAAGTGAGATAAATGGGAGAATTTTTCTGGTTTGGCTATTCTGACCTAGAATTTTCACTTCTCCAGTCATTTTCCTGAGTTTCACCTCCCTTTGAATAAACCTGTTTATCTCATTCCTCACTGAACTAGATCTCATATACTATCAGGGTTATTCAGAGAGAGCTGAAAAGCAGGAGAATGACTGGAAAATGGAAAATTCTAGGTCAAAATAGCAGATTTGGAAAGTGAGATAAAAAGGGAGAATTTTTCTGGTTTGGCTATTTTGACCTAAAATTTTCCATTCTCCAGTCATTCTCCTGCTTTTCACCTCTCTCTGAATAACCCTGTAAATTTGACACAAAGGCCAATTCTGCCTGTATGCAGATACTGCAGACCACGTTTGAATTTGTGTAAAATAAGAGACACCATCTAGAGTTTTGAACGTTTCAACCCAAGTTTTTTTTTAAAATAATAAGGAAATAGCTAAAAATGAAAGAATGAGCAGATTTACACTATCTCAAAATAGCAATTTTTTATGTAAAATTGCGATTCTGCCCTACATTTCTGAGCTAACTATGCAGCGTATATTTGAGGAAAAGAATAACATAATTTTTTTTCCAACAAAATGTGCTCTGTAGTGAAAGGGTTAAAAAATCTGCTCATTTCCTGTGTAGGCATGGATCGCAAACCAGGTTTTGAAGAATCCCTGATAATCTAAACAAAAATGTATCTTTCCTGTCCAACGTTTACCTTTATATATATGTCTTCATTTTTTATTTTCAGCTGACATTTCAAATAGAAATTCATCAGTCTTTCAGACACATCGGTCATGTCTCCAAGAGACAGGTCATGGTTGCAGCACCTGGGTTTTTGAAATCATTGTATGGGTATATGTCTAGAACTAACCATCCGAGACCTCCCACACAGTGACACATAAATGTATCAATATGCTTTATTGAAGATTGTTATTTAAATAAGCAGTGTTAGACAGTAAAACATGAAGCTATTCATAAGACTGTTTAAAGGCCTGTTCTTTTTAAAATAAACACAATTTTAGAATTTTTATAACTGTGAAAATTGTTATAAATTCATTCGAATTGACATACTGTACATTTGCCAGTATTTCCAAGAAATGACCATTTTGTACATTGCGTGTTTTATGTTTTATAATACTGTATATGCTGTGGCTATCAATAAAAACTATTTGGATATTTAAATAAATATCTGCTGATTCCATGAACCAAGACAGAGGTCTTCACTAAGGCTAGGGTCAAACGAAAGCATTTTTCCCCGCGAACGTCAAAAAGTGCGTCCGAACGCATTGACGTATTTTTTCACGGAATGCGAGAAAACGGTCATACGATGCGCATTTATGTGCGTGATTTTTTACGGATCCAAACCAGGAAACTTTGGGTGTCTGGACGTTATGTTGGCCGGACATGAGCAGTGTCTGACGTCTCCTAATCACGCACACATGCCGCTAGCGAACGCAGCGCACTCTGTACGTCAGTACTAGGGGTTCAGCGTTCTCGAAAAAATGCGTTAATTTTGCACTTGCGTTGCGCGGCTGGACTTTCGTGCGGCCGTACTTCGTATATTGGCCGTCATTGCGTGTCATTTGCTGCTAGTGCGGCCGTGATTAAGTGCGCCTACACGCACGTTAAAAGTG
This sequence comes from Leptobrachium leishanense, assembly GCA_009667805.1. Lineage (NCBI taxonomy): Eukaryota > Metazoa > Chordata > Amphibia > Anura > Megophryidae > Leptobrachium > Leptobrachium leishanense. Next base: position 468,172,377 of record CM019063.1, read on the forward strand.
CGCTAGTCTGACCCCAGCCTTAACATCACTTTGTGAGATGAAATACAATCAATTGCTCACATGGCGCAAAAGTGCATGGAGTAGTGGGCGGAGTCTGAGAGGCATGGTGGATGGTCGCATTTAGGCTAGGGTCAGACTAACACATTTTTCGCGTTGTCCGTGAAAAAGTGCGTTCGAATGAATGGATGTATTTTTTCGCGGAATACGCGATAGCGTCATACGATGAGCATTTTCGTCCGTGATTTTGTACGGATCATCAATAAAACACTTTTTGTGTCTGGACGTTATGTTGGCTGGACATTAGCAGCGTCTGACGTCTCCTAATCACGCACACACGCCGCTAGCAGACGCAGCGCACTCTGTACGTCAGTACTAGCGGTATCACGTTCTCGAAAAAATGCGTTCGTTTGCCACTTGCGTTGCGCTGCCGCACTTTTGTGTGGCCGTTCTTCGTATGCTGCCCATCATTGGACGTCATTTGCTGCTAGCACGGCCGTGATTTAGTGCTGCTAAACGCACGTTAATACTGCGTTAGTCTGACCCTAGCCTTAGCTGAGCTGAAACATTTTCTTTTTGGATGATTTATATGCGACCTACCCCAAGCCCGATATTTTTTTTAATAGCTTTATTTTTTCTGTAAGAGAATTTTTTATTATTATTCATAGGACCTTACATGTTAATTCCAGACATTTTCGTCCAGTAGTTTTTTTTGCAAACAGCTTTAAAATTTTAAAGGTTGCAGTAGTTTGTTTTTTTGTATTTTTTTTTTTACCCCGTTCGTCGGCTTGTTGGCTTTTTCCGGCGGGTGGTCGGCGCTCTGTTCAGCGGATCATTGGCTTTTTTCAGATGCGTTCTGCAGTTTGTTGGCAGCTTATTGGATCGTATACGATGTTTTACAGCGTGTTTGGGTGGTTTATCGGATTGGATCTGATATTTTAGACGGGTTTGCGGCTGATTTTCCCTGCACTTCAGCGACCCTGCTGTGAATGCTGAATTCACTGCAGGGTTGGGGAATAAAAGAGCTCTGAAATTCCAGTGGAATTTCAGTACTCGGAGAATAATCCTGTAAATCTATAAAGGGGTTATATACTAACCTCTGAATTTGCCACCGAATTGAACCAAAGGGTGAATTCGTGAACAGTGAATCCGTTCAGTGCAATTTCGGCAAATTGGCTATTCGCAAAACCGTCAATTCACCAAGTACAGGCGAATTGACAGCAAAGTACGATGCATTTCGCAGCACTGAAATTGTCCTATTGGAGACTATTGATTCTTCCATTCACAGAACGCCGATTTGCACTGAAGTTCCGTCAAAATGACCTGATTTTTGGTGGTTCAATTCAACAGGTTTAAATAGGTGAATCCAGTGTAACAAATGGAATATCATTAATTTATTTTAAAGACCATTTAATCTTTTTATTTTTTACAAAAGTAACCTTTTTATTTTTTTAAAAGACTTTTTTTTATTTTGTAGAAGACCTTTTTTTATTTTTTAAAGGCCCATTTTTATTATCTGGACACATTTTTGCTACATTTTTGTTGATTTAAATTCCTAATAGGAGACGAATAGGAGACATCCTTTTTTTTCAGTTCAGTGGAATTCGCTGATGTCAATTCGACAGAATTCTGTGCAATTTGGTGTTTATCGGCTCAATTTGGCGCTTTTTGCTGTCACCTGATAGCTTCTTCGTCGACTCCAATTTTGGCAAAATACGGTCGCCATTCGTTAAATAGTAAATTTTTGACAAAATGGAATCGTCAATGTGAGCTAAAATGGTGCGAAACACAAAGCCCCGAAAAAGCGTTCAAGTTCAGTGCATTGTGAATAGACCCCCTAGCATGCAAGTCACAGAGCTCTGGTTTAATCAGCATGTGGGTTGCTCTTTGGTGATCCTGGCCCTCTTTCCTGCAGGTTATTTAGAGAAAGAAGGAGATGCCAGTTCCATAGTAATGTTTTTACAGGATGAGGATTAAATGCAGTCGAAAGCGTACTCACCAATGCTGGAGCCAAATGAATGGCAGCTCCAGACTGAGGAAGGCATAATGCTGAAACGCATCGCAGTAACTCAATTGGTCTTTTCTCTAAAAGCTTTCATTTATGTTGCCTTAATAAAATTGTATGTTGTTTTTCTTAACCCCTGCCTGAGGCTAGGGTCAGACTAATGCATTTTTCGCGATGTCCGTGAAAAAGTGCGTTCGAACGAATGGACGTATTTTTTCACGGAATACGCGATAGCGGTCATACGATGCGCATTTTCGTCGGTGATTTTGTACGGATCATCAATAAAACACTTTTTGCGTCTGGACATTATGTTGGCCGGACATTAGCAGCGTCTGACCTCTCCTAATCACGCACACACGCCGCTATGCGGACGCAGCGCACTCTGTACGTCAGTACTAGCGGTTTGACGTTCTCGATAAAATGCGTTCGTTTGCCACTTGCGTTGGGCGGCCGCACTTTCGTGCGGCCGTTCTTCGTATGCTGCCCGGCATTGGACATCATTTGCTGCTAGCATGGCCGTGATTAAGTGCGGCTAAACGCACGTTAATACTGCGCTCGTCTGACCCTAGCATTTATTTATTTATTTATTTATAAAGGATTTTTTTATAAAGGATTTTACCAGGAAGGATACATTGAGATTTCTCTCATTTTCAAGTATGTCCTGGGTTCAAGTACATTGAAGTGTTACATTTACAGAAATACAAAGTAATACAATGTAAGATATTAACAACACAAATATACAGATTAACAGAAAATAAATATGTAGGAAATATAGTCACTAGGTTACATGTTTACAGGTGCATTCTGTATTGAGGTATGTTAACAGGGAATTTTGAGTGACTTAAGACTGGTGGAAGATTTGATGGTGTCTGGGAGGTTATTCCATAATTGTGGTGCTCTGTAGGAAAATGAGGACCGAGCCACTGTCTTTTTGTATTGTGGTATTGCAAGTAAGGTGCTGGTCCTGGATCGGAGGTTATAGGATGAGGGAGCTGCTGGGGAAGCAGTCTATTCAGGTAGGGTGGCAGCTTCCCAGAGATGCTCTTAAACACCAGGCTGGAAAGGTGAAGGGTGCGTCTGGATTCTAGCGATGGCCAGTTTAGCTGTTTTAACATGTCACAATGGTGGGTCATGTAGTTACATTGTAGCGCAAAGCGGCAGAATGAGTTATACAGTGTAGTAAGTTTATGAAGGTGTGTTTGCGGGGCGACTGCATACACTACATCTCCGTAATCAATAGCCGGCATAAGCATTTGCTGTACAATCTGCTTTCTTACCGCGGGACTCAGGCAGGATTTGTTTCTGTACAGGGCACCTAGTTTGGGGTAAAGTTTAGATGAGAGTTTTTCGATGTGGGGGCCAAAGGATAGATTAGGGTCCAACCACATACCTAGATATTTGAGAGAAGTGACTGTGGTCAGTGTGCCATTTGATATTGTCCCAACACATAGATGGGGATTTTGCAATTTGTGTAGTTTAGGTGCTGTTCCAAAGAGCATCGTTACAGTTTTGTCAGTATTTAAAAAAAGTTTGTTGTTTTTGATCCACTTTTCTACCTCTGTGAATTGATCTTGCAGCACGGCCTCCAGCTGCGGGAGATTTGGTTTGCTGGTATAGATCACAGTGTCGTCTGCGTACATATGTACAGTTGAGGCTTTGCAGACGTTGGGCAGATCATTTATGAATATTGTGAATAGCAGGGGCCTAGTACTGAGCCTTGGGGTACACCGCAAGTGACTGGGAGCGGGAGGGAGGAGCTGCCAGAAATTGACACATATTGTGATCGGTCGGATACATATGATTGAAACCAGGTTAGCGTGCGATCACCAATGCCAGAGTTTTTAAGTTTTTCTAACAAGATGCCATGGTCTACCGTGTCAAAGGCCTTGGCAAAATCAAGGAAGATGGCTCCAGTTAGGTTCCTTGTTCCATCCCAGCTTGGATATCATTGCAGACTTTTAAAAGGGCGGTTGTGGTTGAGTGATTTGGGCGAAAGCCTGATTGATCCGGGGTTAAGTAGTTCCAATATTGATAATAATCACGTAATTGTGTGTAGACACATTTTTCCAAGACTTTTGACATTACAGGGAGCAACGATATCGGACGGTAGTTGGATACCAAAGTACTGTCCCCACTTTTATGGATAGGTACCACTCTTGCAGTCTTCCAGAGCTTGGGTATGTAACCAGTTGCCAGTGACTCATTTATTAGGGTTGCGACTGGATTTGCAATTGCTGGCGCACTGATTTTCAGCAGCATTGCTGGTATTTGATCAGGTCCAGACTGGTATTTCATTTTTTGCTTACGGAGAAGTTTAGTAACGACACTGACAGGCACTGGTCTAAAACTGAATTCCTGTGTGATACAGGGACTTTGCACAGTTGTTGGGCCTGACCTGCATGAGGCCTCTCTGATTGCATGTCATTTCCTAGCTTGGCAATCAAAGTGGTGGCACATCCAACAAAATAATCATTAAAGGCATTTGCTACATCTAGCGGGTGTTGCAGGGTTTGGTTGTTTACTTTGACAGCAGCTGGCTGGGAGTGGACTGGGGGTGCTTGTATGTTACTTATGGTTCTCCAAAAGTTTCTAGGGTTTGAGATGTTATTGTTTAGATTTTCATTGAAGTAATGGGCTTTGGCCATTTTTGTTTGTTTTGTGCATTCATTCCGACATTTTCGGTATTCGTAGTGATCGTTCATGGAACCAGTACTCTTGAAATTTGACCACCGTGAATCTCTAAGCTGGTACATTAGTGTAAGATCAGCTGTAACCCAGGGGAGATGAGTCCCTTTTACTCGCACTTTACGCAGCGGGGCATGGGAATTCCAGACTTGCAGGAGCTCAGACTGAAAGTATTCAACTGCACAGTCTAGGTCTGGGATTAGGTTTAGCCTGTACCAGGGGAGCTGTTTGAGATCACTTAGGAAGGATTCAAGAATAAATTTCTTGAAAGACCTGGTGGTTATTACCTTTGGGGAAGATTTCAAGGCCTTAATTTTGCGCACGCAGTACACTAGACAATGGTCACTAAAGCTATTAGCAAGCACGCCTGCCTCCTGTATTCTATCAGGAGATGAGGAGAGAATCCAGTCCAACAAGGTATGGTTGGGGCTTTTCATATTAATGCGAGTGGGGGAGGAGATTAATTGAGTTAGCTGCAAAGTTTTAAACAGCGAGCAGTGTTTATTGTTTTTAGGATTTAGCCAATCTGTATTAAAATCGCCAAGGACCAGCAGTTCACTTTTTTGGTTTTGGGCAAGTAGGTTATTAAGGATTTGAGATATGTCAGAGAGGAGTGCACTGGAGAGCTCGGTGGGCGATAGAACCCAGCAACAATGATTGATTTACTGAATGGGATCTCAATTATACCAGAGAAGAAATCAAAGGTGACAGGAGAGCTAGAAGTCTGTAAGGGGTGAACTTTATGGACTCCTCAACATAAATAACAATTCCCCCTCCTCTCTTTGCTCTGTCTTTTCTAAAACATGAATACCCCTGTATTGATATGGCAGAGTCTGGTACTTTTGGGGTTAACCATGACTCTGTGAGCACAATGATTTTGGGTTTGTAATAACAACACCAAGCCTGAAGCTCATCCAATTTAGGGAGTAAACTGCGGATGTTACAGTGCACAAATGAGAGGCCTTTTTTAGTGGGGAGACTAAAGGTTGTGTCACCTATAGGACCAGGGTTAGTTTCCACATCGTTTGCCAGGGAAAGTAGCAGAATAAAAGGAATTTGGACAGTATTTTCTTTTGATAATGTGGTTGCAGAGTTTTAAATCTTTGTGTGGGGGTAGGAGGGCTGGATTTTAACACTCTCCACCAGCACTCAGCTGATAGGTTAAAAGAACTGAGCAGGCTGTGGTGTATTGGCACTGGTTTTCCATCCTGGGGCAATTGGAAAGGTGTATAGAAGGAGAGAGTAGCTTTAGAGAGAAGGGATGATAAAGAAAAGAGAAGCAATAGTGGGATAAACATTATAGTGAAAGGTGTTGGAGGTGAGTAAACAGGAAATAGAGAGGTAAATGGTGTAGGTTGCTGCGATATCACATGATCAATTAGTTGGGTATATATCAAATGAAAACCTTGGGGTGGGTGGGCGGGAGCAAAGTCCAGCTGGATGAGGGTACTGAGTTGTTCTGTGCAAGGGCCTGGTGCAAGCACTGAGTGAGGTTGGGGTGTGTGCTTCAGTGAATGGAGCCTCTACACAAGATGCCTCATTGTGGAAAGTCCAGCTGGATGAGGGTACTGAGTTGTTCTGTGCAAGGGCCTGGTGGCAAGCACTGAGTGAGGTTGGGGTGTGTGCTTCAGTGAATGGAGCCTCTACACAAGATGCCTCATTGTGGAAAGTCCAGCTGGATGAGGGTACTGAGTTGTTCTGCATGAGCCAGAGGCTAGTATTATTAATTTATACTGGTCACTTCTAAACAATCTAGCCCTGAATATTTCAATATACAGTTGTGTTCAAAATTATTCAACCCCCAATGCTGTAAAGGGTTTTAGGGAATTTAGTGTACATTTGTAATTGTATTCAGAATGAAATCCTACAAGGACTTTTTAAAGAACCATATGCAACTAAAATGACATCAATTGGTTTTGTAATACAGTAGTAAATGTTTCTTTTGTGAATTCTTCATTGACACAACTATTCAAACCCTTAAAGACTACCACTCTGAAGAACAGAGGTTCATTCAAGTGTTTTCAATCAGGTATTGAAAACACCTGTGGATGTCACGGAGCAGCAATAAAGCATAATAAGCACCAATTAGTCAGCTTTAAAATGACTGTGATACTCAGCTCCTTCTAGACATTTACTGGTGTGGTTACAAACATGGTGAAGTCAAGAGAATGGTCCAGGAAGACAAGAGAAGAGGTGATTACTCTTCACAGGAAGGGCAATGGCTATAAGAAGATTGCAAAGATGTTAAACATACCAAGAGAGACCATAGGAAGCATCATTCACAAATTCAAGGCAAAGGGCACTGTTGAAACGCTACCTGGTCGTGACAGAAAGAAGATGCTGACTTCGACTGCTGTGCACTACCTGAAGCGTAGAGTGGAGAAAAGCCCCGTGTGACTGCTGAGGAACTGAGAAAAGATTTGTCAGATGTGGGTACTGAAGTTTCAGCTCAGACAATACGGCGCACACTGCGTAACGAAGGCCTCCATGCCAAAACTCCCAGGCTTGCTGTCTCCAAAGAATAAGAAGAGTCGACTGCAGTATGCCAAAAGTAATGTGGACAAACCACAGAAGTTTTGGGATAGTGTTCTGTGGACTGATGAAACAAAATTAGAACTGTTTGGGTCCATGGATCAACGCTATGTTTGGAGGAGGAAGAACAAGGCCTATGAAGAAAAGAACACCTTGCCTACTGTGAAGCATGGCAGGGGGTCAATCATGTTTTGGGGCTGTTTTGCTTCTGCAGGTACAGGGAAGCTTCAGCGTGTGCAAGGTACCATGAATTCTCTTCAATACCAGGAGATATTGGATGGCAATGTGATGCAGTCCGTCACAAACCTGAGGCTTGGGAGACTTTGGACCTTTCAACAGGACAATGATCCCAAGCATACCTCCAAGTCCACTAGAGCATGGTTGCAGATTAAAGGCTGGAACATTTTGGAGTGGCCATCGCAGTCACCTGACTTAAATCCGATTGAGAACCTCTGGTGGGACTTAAAGAAAGCAGTTGCAGTGCGCAAGCCTAAGAATGTGACTGAACTGGAGACTTTTGCCCATGACGAATGGGCGAAGATACCCGTAGATCGCTGCAAGACACTTGTGTCAAGCTATGCTTCACGTTTAAAAGCTGTTATAACTGTAAAAGGATGTTGTACTAAGTACTAAGATTGAATGTCACTTGGGGGTTGAATAAAACTGATAATGATGTGAGCACAGAAAAGACATTTGTGGTTATTGCATTATAAATGTTATGTTATATTTGTCTGACCTATACGTGCCTCTTTGATTTAATTGTAAGCAAGATGACTGAATGATCAAAATCAATGTCAAACTGGCCAAAACACTCAATTTCAGTGGGGGTTGAATAATTTTGAACACAACTGTAGATCCAGTTCCTGGGGATTAACCACAGGGAACCATGGAACCACCGGCAAGCACTACCTCTGCACAGCCAGGGTTCTACCTTACAAAGGCACCCAAGGCGATTAAATTAGAGTCAACATTCATTTGGTTCCGGCATGGGTGAGTGCATTTTCAACTGCAATTAAGAGCCTTATCCTGTAAAAACATATAATTATGGGGACACCGTCTTCTTCTTTCTTTCTCTGAATTACCTGCAGGAAAAGAGAGCCAGGGTCATCCATGACTGACCCACATCCTGATTAAGGCTCGGGTCAGACGAGCGCACTGATCACGTCCGTGTTGCCACACATTTGTACGTCCGTTATAGCATATAATTATGACCAATGGAGCCCCACACACGAAGTACGTCCGCACGGAACCGTGGATGCATAACGGACGCGGCAAACGGACGGAGGTTAGGCAAGAACGTAAATCCTCTTGAACGGACGTACAGAGTGCACTGCATCCACAACGTCCACATAGCTTTGTGTGTGAGTGATGGAACGTAGTCAGACGGACTGCATTTTTGACGTCCAGATTTTTGGACGGACAAAATGTTTTTCGTATTAATTTATTTTCCCTTCTAGATCAGTCAAAAAAAACGTCAGTCATAAAAACAGACCGTGTGGACACTACCGCGTCGTCAGTCAGGAAGTACGTCCATTGTGCACGGAAGCAAAGTCCGCACAGAATGCACTCGTCTGACCCTAGCCTTAACCAGAGCATGGTTATGTGGGAGTCAAATCAGGTTGTGAGTAGACTGATATTTTTTGTTGGGACAGTAAAATGTAAAGCACAGATCTATGATGAAGACTGAAGAAATAATACTATAAATATGACAAGGGGCACTCACTATAGGCACTGCTTGTTCTTGATGAGATTGATTCTTTTTCTTTCGCTATAATGAGATGCATAAAAAAAAAAACCCTAACTCTGACTAAAAGATACTATGCTCACTTTACTATAAAATTCCACTAATGGCAGAAAGAGGAAAATACACTGCATTGCCAATGCCTCCTGCATATCGTTCTGGATGCAATCTAGCATCTGGTGCGGAGTCTGACTGTCCCACAACGCCTGCAGGAAATCCAAAGTGTAATTAAGGGACAAACTGTTTACCAATGCCTTGAAATAAACACAAAACAATTGAAAAACTGTAAAAAAAATGTTTATATCTTCCAGTATGTTCATTAAACTGAGCAACTTTGCAATGTAATGTGAAAGACCAAATAAAAGGTAATTATCAGGTCAATTAGCGGCTCATGTTTAATTAAATATAGAAGCTTTACGCATTCTACATTATATAATGATACCATAGAGACTTCCAAAGCTTAGTAATTGTGTATACTATAATTATTTTGGACCGTGAGCATTAGTTAATATTTAAAAAGGAGTTAACAACATTCGAGGTGGGAGTAGTATTGCTGAGCCAAATTAAGAATACATACCCGCCCAGACAATAATTTAATAATAGCATGATACTATATAGCTTCATCAGAAAGCAGACAGTAAAGAGATGTGCAATCCATTGAATACTACTTTGAATGTAAAATATTCCCTTACTTGCAACACTCATTGTACTGTATGCAAGAGTGGGGTTTATGGTTGTCAGGTCGGCTATGTTTTCCCGGACACATAGGGCCCTATCAGGGCCGGCCCAAGACATTGTGCTGCCTGGAGCGAAGGATGAAATGCTGCCCCCCAAACATGCCACCCAAAATACACCCAAATCCATTATGTTATATCATGATGTTTATCACTGATATATATATATACTGATGCGGGGGAGTTTCTCTGTCACTGATTATGGGGTTCTCAGTGAGTTAGGGGCCGCTCAGTCACCGAGTGGGGATCACAGGAGCTTACAATCTAGAGGAGCAGAGGGCCCTCTAGATGAATTTGATACATTGTCCATCTCAGTATTGCGAATCTTTTCTCAGGTGATGTCAAATCAGTTTAGCAATACCCCTATGGTTTGGAACTACGTGTCCCATGATGCTAAGCAGCACTTCTAGCGGGATGATATTCATGGGACATGTAGTTCCAAAACATTTGGAATTCGATGTTTCGCCATCACCGACCTAAACAGTGCATAACAAGGGTCTGGTCAGCCAACTGGTGCCTCATGCAGGCAGAGCATGCTTTGTTATGATGGAAGCAGATCACTGTATGGCACCTGCAATTCTGCCTGTCTATAGGACAGCAAGAGGTCTGGGCCTGCAGGGGACGCTCTATACTATACGCTCTATACTAGTCTGACATGTGCTCTCTATATGGGGACCACAGGCTCAGTGCTCCACAGGCTAAAACAAACATTGCCCCAGTAAAAGGTCACAGAGTGTCAACTGGAGGAAGGAGGGGGCACTACAGACAGGGTCTCGATCGTCCCCTTTCCCCCGCCGGAGATGAATGGAGGGCATTAGGAGCTCTGCACACAACGGGCGTTGGCATCGCTTACTGAAGCAGCTTCTTGTCTGGATCCCGGGGTGGGGGCGGGCTCTCTGCTTAACTCCGTGAATGCACACATGGAGCCTGCTGCAGCCTCCACCAGGAGAAACCTGACCATCTCGGTGTCTGGGCTCATGGGGTAGAGCCTGTTGGGGTTCTCCAAGGCCACCTTGCCGCTGACATCATACAGCAGGCTGGAGCACACCGTCTGGCTCTTACCCCCTTGCTCTTCCTTCTGGGCGCTGGGGGTCCTCACCTTCCTCCTGCGAACCCGGGTTCCCGCTTGCAAACTTTTGGATTGCCACTTAGTAAGCGAGCCCGCCCACTCAGCCGCCTCCTCCTCTCACAGACACTGCCATGGATAGAGGAATAGCAGGAGGTGCTGGCGCAGAGCCAATAAAAAAAATAATAGTGCAGTGGCCGGCTTTGGCGGCAAAAATTTGCCGCCCTTTTGCACCTTTAAAAATCTGCCGCTAGGCGCAACCGCTCCATAGTGCTCCATGGTCGGGCCGGCCCTGGGCCCTATTACAATCGTTGCGCAAACGTTTGAGCCGGCGCAAAAACGCATTAACACGAGGGGTAAAACCCTTTGCGCTGAATGCCGTATTACAATGTCAGCGCAACAAACGCGCATATTCGTCTACCGCGGGTGAACCTGCGCGAACCCTGCACGAGCTTACTGTACTGCGCGCGTCCTATACTTAACATTGTGAGTGCACACGCGAATGAACGCTGGTACGCGGATAGTATTACAATCTATGCGCAGTTTGTAACGCACAGTCTTTGCGCGCATAATTTTAGCAACTCCTAAAAGCTGGTGTTCTGTTTCTCCACCAAAGCACTGAGAATGTGATCTCTTAACTTACTGTTGTGATGAGATGGCTATAGCTCCCAGTCTAGATGAATTACAGACAGTGACTCAATCGAGATGACACCTTGAAGATCTGTTGAAGTTTTATTCCAAAACTGTAGAAAATCCACAACAATATACATCCAATAGATTCATTATGATTTTTTGACCTGAGTCCATAAGGCTTGCAAAGGATTACTGGGAAGGGAACAAGGGTGGAGCTATCTGAACAGGAAATCCCTGCGCCATGAGGAAGGGAGGAGAGAAACCCAGGGGTAGATAAGACATGTGCAATTCTTAAAGGCATATCACAAGTCATGTGAAACATGACACTCCCCGTCGAAATCTATGATTTCTATAATTAAATAACTTTGACTAAAGTTCAAAACAAATAAGTGAAGATTCTTTTCCAGGAACATCTGAAAAACAAGAGGGAAGGGAAGAACAAGAGAAAATAATGCAACATTAACAATTCTTGCAGATCTTGATCTTGATGGTCCGGGCTGTGAGAAGAACAGTCAGTGAGTCCATCTTCAGAGGGGAAGGCAGCAACATGCACCAATCCTTCTTACCTCCCGTTAGTCAAATTGATGACTTGTGAGGCTTGTCTTCCTCTTTGGGCAGAAGGAGTACTAGTTCCTTTATAGGCCTGAAGTAAAGGTGTGGAGAATCTTCTTTCATGAATAAGTTGTAAAGTTTTCTGGTCCAGTACCAGTCCAGGAATTTTCTTGCGACTCCAATCATGCGTTCCCAAGAGTCTCCCATGTGAAAGGAGTGAGGTGGGTTGAATTCCCATTTACACTTGTCATTCAAGAAGTTCAGTATCTTTTCTGGTCGAGAGGCCTCCTGAATTGTGGGGGGGGGGGTCTTTACAGATTTGCCGCTTGTGACATTGTTTGTTTGTATCAGAGCTGTTTGTAAATTGATGAGCAATGTGAATAAGACGTGCAATGGCTCGTACAACAGAAGACCACTTGGAAAAGCGTTCAAAATGGTGAGGACTCAGCCTTATCCTTTCTTTCACAGAGGTGTTGAGTGTAACGGTAACAGCTCTAATTTCTTTATCCAATTCTGGTTCAACCAGTTCAAATGTAGAATTTGTAGAATTTGAGATGAGGTCCTCATTCAAGAGTATTGGTGGGGATAGCCATAATGTGTCCAGAAATGCAGTAGCGGGTACTGCACTCGTACCTCGATCAGCAGGGTTGAAGTTAGTGGACACATAGTGCCATTGTTCAGGTGCAGAGAACCTTCTTATACGTTCCACTCTGTTGCCGACAGACAAGTGGAACTGTCTTGTCTGATTGTGTATGTATTGCTTTGTGAAGGGCTTGTCACAGGCTGATACTTGTAACGTGAACGTGTCTTGCTTAACGTTCCAAAGCAATCCAAGACTGCGCTGTGTAATGGAAAGGTCCGTTCCTAGTTGGAATTTCTTCACACTGACAGCGTAGTCAGAGGGAAAGGCTCTCATGGCCTTATCGCTGTTCGAAATGATTTTGTGAAGTCTGAGGTTTGCAGTGGCAAGCATGTTCTGAGTTCTAGTGAGAAGGTCAATAGCTTCTTCTTCTGTAGGCAGAGATTTGAGTCCGTCGTCTACATAGAGGTTCTTTTCGACGAGCTGTCGTGCATCAAACCCAAATTCTTTCTCTCCTTCTTGAGCCGTTTTCCTCAGTCCATAAATTGCTACTGCGGGAGAAGGACTATTACCGAAAACATGTACCTTCATCCGGTAGTCTATGACTTCATCATTGACATCATTATTGCGATACCATCGGAATCTGAGGAAGTTTCTGTTGTCTTCACGGACGATGAAACAGTGGAACATCTGCTGAATGTCAGCCATAATAGCAATTGGTTCTTGTCTGAAGCGAAGTAAAACTCCTATGAGGTTGTTGTTCAGATTAGGCCCAGTGAGAAGACTGTCATTGAGGGAGACACCTTCATGTCGAGCACTTGAGTCGAAGACCACCCTAATCTGATCAGGCTTGCGAGGATGATAGACACCAAAGCATGGAAGATACCAGCATTCTTCTCCTTCCTTAAGCGGAGGTGCAGGCTCAGCATGATCTCTCTCAAGCACTTTCTGCATAAATTCCACAAAGTGACTTTTCATCTCAGGTTTCCGATTCAAACTGCGTTGTAAAGAAGTAAACCGTGCTTCTGCATGTTCTCTGTTGTTTGGTAGTCTCTTTCTTGGAGTACGGAATGGTAGAGGTGCTACCCAGCTGTTGGAATCATCTTGGTGGAACTCTTTACTCATGGTTTTCAGGAATTCCTTGTCTTCCATGGTAGCTGCCAACTCGTTGTCTTTAGATGTTACCTCAAACACTGTGTTGCCGATGTTGTCATCCCAGAAATTAAGAGCTTTCTCTTCGTCCTGTATGATGTGTCGTTGTGCGCTCTTATGAAGCAGTCTTTCCTTCACACATGATATTGGTGTGGTCGTCGTGCAGAACAAGAAGTCCGACCATTTGGCAGGACGTGTGTTTTAAAGGAGGACACAGAGTAAGGTTTTCTGTCTTTGTCTCGACAAACATTGCCTATGATGACCCAGCCTAGATCCAGACACTGAGCATATGGAGCATCATGTGGACCGTTGATTTGTTGACGAACTTTGTGCACCCTTAAGATGTCTCGGCCGAGCAACAGTAGGATCTCAGCACTTCCGTCGAGGGCTGGTATTTGGTAGGCTATGTCCTTCAAGTGAGAATGGTGCAAGGCAGCTTCAGGACTAGGGATCTCCTCTTTGTTGCTTGGAATCTGGTTGCACTCAGTGATAGTGGGCAAAGGTATTTCCACATTGACGTTCAGAGGAGCAACCACAAGACCGCTGGCTCTCCTACCTAAGACTTCTGTAGTGCCGGTGCAAGTAGTTAGGGTATATGGTAGAGCATTTTCTTTTATGTTCAAAAGTTCAAAAAATTGTGTTGTTGCAAGAGATCTGTTACTCTGATCATCCAGAATGGTATACAGTCTTATGGCCTTTTCAGGTTGACCTCTTGGGTATACACGAACCAAACATATTTTTGCGCAGGATTTGTCACAGAGTCCTTCTCCACAGACTTCCATACATGAAGAGAACACTGAGGTAGAAGGTACTGCTTGGTCTGTGCGCTCCCCGCCTTGCTTTGCCTCAGGAGGATTGTTTGTGGGCTTAGTAAAGTTGTGCGGATATGGATGAAGAGCTTGTACATGGTCATCGCTGTCACACTCTATGCATTTAATGATAGCTTTACAGTCCTTTGCAAAGTGTTCTGTGGAGGCGCAGCATTTGTAGCAGACCCCAAATTTCTTTAAAAGTTCTTTACGTTCTTGTAGGGTTTTCTTTCTGAAGCCAATACATTTCTTAAGTGGATGCGGTTTGTTATGTATGGGACATTGGCGATTTGGGTTCTCGATGTTCTTGTTTTGTTCAGTCTTTTCAAGAACTGTAGCAGGTGCAGGTAGAACAGTGGTCCTTTTCACGGACACTGGTCCTCGATGGTCTCTGTGTGTCATACGTGTGTTTGTAGGTCTTGGAGGGGGTGAACTGAGAGGGTTACCGTCACCAAAGGAGAAACTTGGGTCATTCTTTGTGTCTGCAATTCGTTTGATGAACTCACAGAAGTAGGAAAAAGGAGGAAAGGAAACTTGATGTTTTTCCTTGTATTTTGATCCAAGCGCTGCCCAATTTTCTTGAAGGCCATACAGTAGCTTGAGAACAATAGGGTTGATGCCACGAGGGGTGTCAAGGTAACTGAGACCATGTAAGCGGATGTCAGCTTTAGCGAGTTGAAGCTCCAATAAAACATCACTGAGTTCTTGAAACTTTAAATTCTCTCTAGCGGAAATCCTTGGGAAACTGTGCAATCTTTTGAATAAGGCATCTTCAATGGCTTCTGGACTGCCAAAGGTACGTTCAAGTCTGTCCCAAGCAGCATTAAGGCCTGCAGCAGGGTTATCAATATGAACCGCTTTGAGCCTCTTGATGCGTTCAGTAGACTGGGGACCTAGCCATCTGATGAGCAGATCTAATTCTTCTGTAGCTGTGATGTCTAGGTCACTCATTGTGGCTTTAAAGGTGGATTTCCATACTCTGTAAATTTCAGGCTTGTCATCAAACTTGGTGAGGCCTGTCTTTGTGAGCTCTCTGCGAAGCATGTATTTAGCAAACTGCGACATGTCTGTGTTTTCAGACTTTGGGTGCATGACTGCAGGTGACTTGGGAACATATGTTGGTGCTGAGGCATTCAACACTGGAACTGGTTTAAAGTTCAATGGCATGTTGGTTTGTAGCTGTGGAGCAGTGTGCTTGCTAGTAGGTACTTGGCTGATGTCAAGGTAAGGTGGATAGTTAATTATGTGCATGCTATTGTTCACTGCTTGGTGAGATGCTGCAGTCTGGTGTACTGGAAGATATGAAGGCAAATTGTCTTGGAGTACAGTAGGTGCGGAGAAGAGACCTTGGTTGAGTGCTTTGGTTGCTGTGACAGGGAGCTGACGTTCTGGAGAGGAATGTGAAGAATCTGAGGCATAAGACACAGCTGAGTGTCTGCTGCTACTGTTGTCTCTTTCACTTTCACTAGCAGCCTGTTCTAAAACTTTTAATCTTGCCATGGCCGTGGCATGTTCACATTGTTTTTCCAAAAGTTCCATTTCCACTTTGTGGTGTGTGGCTTCAGCTTCCTTGCGTGCGGCTTCAGCTTCCATTTCTGCCTTCTGGCGTGCGGCTTCAGCCTCCATTTCTGCCTTATGGCGTGCAGCTTCAGCCTCCATGCGTGCGACTTCAGCTCCCATTTCTGCCTTCTGGCGTGAGGCTTCAGCCTCCATTTCTGCCTTCTGGCGTGCGGCTTCAGCTCCCATTTCTGCCTTCTGGCGTGCGGCGTCAGCCTCCATGCGTGCGGCTTCAGCTCCCATTTCTGCTTTCTTTTTGGCGAAGGCTGCCTGAATTATAGAAGATTCAGCATCAGCACGGGCCTTTATGAGTTGTTGACTGAGTGTGGAAGACCTTGATTGTAGGGATTTGGAAGACCTTGAGGAGTGTCTGGAGGATGCAGAGCGGTGGGATCTGGATTCATGGAGCTGTGCAATTCTTACTTCTGCCTTTGTCTTTGTTTGCATCACTAAATTGTCTCTTTCTAGATTGAGCTCATTGAATCTCTTTAGTTCTTCCAGTGACACTTTAGTGTTGTACCGCTTTAAGAGATGAATATATTTAACACACAGTCTTTGATAATTCTGATAAGCGACATCTAATTGCTTAATAGTGCACTCTAGTTGTAATGCATCATGACATGGTTGAGAAAGAACTGACATGCATGTGACATTAGTACACCATAGATCATTCGTTTGAGACACCAACTCTTTTGCGTGAGCTTCAAGATTTTCTTGTACTTTCCAGGTTGGTTTTGTTAATCTTTTTTCTCTTTTGTTTGGTTCAGGGTTTAATTCCTGATCTGAAAGGATTTCTGAGTCTGGTAGTGTGTCAGTTTGCATGTTGATTTGCTGGAACATTTTGCTGACAAGGAGAGGGTTAATGATCTAGTTCTAAAGCAGCAGAGAAATGTATCAATTTTGCTCAGCTCAGCTAGGATTTCTAGGCACTGGGTGAAAAAAGATTTGTTTTTACTTTCTTTTCACAGTCAAATCACATGCAATGCGTACAGAGAAATAAACTGGTTGTAGTGTACAGATACACTGGATAAACTGTTTGTAAGGCACAGATGTATTGAACTTTCACAGCACTAATATCCTTTGTTGAATGCTATGTTGGGACTTGCTTGCAGGCACATACAGGCTTGTGGTAATGGCTGCACTGTGTGAAGCTGCTATTTCCACTGTCCCTACAGCGTCTCCCTGTGTATCCAACAGCTAGCAAGGATCCTATGGAGGATGTCTGACTGATCTTTCTTGATCTTTTGGCTGATCTTTCTAAGATCTTCTGACTGATATATATGATTTTTTGACTGTTCTGTTTCTCCACCAAAGCACTGAGAATGTGATCTCTTAACTTACTGTTGTGATGAGATGGCTATAGCTCCCAGTCTAGATGAATTACAGACAGTGACTCAATCGAGATGACACCTTTAAGATCTGTTGAAGTTTTATTCAAAAACTGTAGAAAATCCACAACAATATACATCCGATAGGCCAAAAAATCATAATGAATCTGAGTCCATAAGGCTTGCAAAGGATTACTGGGAAGGGAACAAGGGTGGAGCTATCTGAACAGGAAATCCCTGCGCCATGAGGAAGGGAGGAGAGAAACCCAGGGGTAGATAAGACATGTGCAATTCTTAAAGGCATATCACAAGTCATGTGAAACATGACAGCTGGTGTTACAGGCAAATTCTGTCAACCTGGCCGAACCCAAATACACCAGCCCAAAAAAAAATACGCAGCAAAGTATAGTTACACATTCTACTCATACCAAAGCAATAAAATGGAG
This sequence comes from Leptobrachium leishanense, assembly GCA_009667805.1. NCBI lineage: Eukaryota > Metazoa > Chordata > Amphibia > Anura > Megophryidae > Leptobrachium > Leptobrachium leishanense. The sequence goes on from CM019063.1 coordinate 468,190,194, forward strand.
AAGTTGTGTGTGCATTTATTATTGCTGCAGTATATATACTCAGATTGAGTTTGGCAGGTGCAAAAACTTAATGTGAGATAATTGTGGTTCTTAATTCTGATTGGCTGAATCACAAGCACTGTTGCCACATGAGGCATGTTTTCCTTGGCACATATTACTATTTCTGAGGAAAAAGACAGTTAAGGTGCTGCCCTGCAACATGTATAATTCAAATGCTTCAGGAGGGAAATCCGTTACCTAGACAAGCCTGGCTAACTGGGATTGTATTTGATTTCTTCCTTATAGCATCTGAATGCTACATACCGCATGGTTACATTTTTCAAGCCCATCAGCATGAATAAATGGTATGCGTCGTTGCATATATAGAGGATCTGGCAACTTTAAAAAAAAAAGAGTGTTTTCACTGTGTTCTCAAATAGTCACACCTAGGAATGGATTCTTAGTATGCGAACTAGGCTTTGACTCCCCAGTACAGCCTATGTCAGGGGTCAGCAGCCTTGGTCCTTCAGATGTTTTGGAACTACATTTCCCTTGACTCTCCGTTAATCTAATATGTGGCTGAGCATCATGGGAGAGGTAGTTTCCAAATATCTGACCCCTGGTCTATGTTATCTTATTTAAACTACAAAGCTCATTTGAACACCCATGAAGTTGATGCAGAGTCAGGCTAGAGAAAAATAATACGCTCTAAGGCTGGGGTCAGACCAGCGCACTTTTAACGTGCGTTCTGGCGCACATAATTACGGCCGCACTATCAGCAGATGACGGGCAATGACGGCCAATATACGATGTACGGCCGCACAAAAGTCCGGCCGTGCAACGCAAGTGGAATTTGAACGCATTTTTTTGAGAACGCTGAACCGCTAGTACTGACGTACTGAGTGCGCAGCTGCGGCATAGCGGCGTGTTTGCGTGATTAGGAGATGTCAGACACTGCTAATGTCCAGCCTACATAATGTCCAGACGCAAAAAGAGTTTTATTGACGATCCGTACAAAATCACGCCCGAAAATGCTCGTCGTCTGACCGTTTTTGCACATTCCGTCAAAAAATACGTCAATGCGTTCGGACGCACTTTTTCACGTTCGCGGGGAAAAATGCTTTCGTCTGACCCTAGCCTAATTCATCATTTTCACCCAGCTGGGCTGAAGATGTGGTATTGGATGGGTGCTGCTGACAGAGCCAGAGTTTAGGTTGGGATATTCTTGAGAAAATGATAGGCCATATTGATATCCAAAACGTTGACCCATTCTAACATACAAATCCCCATAATTCTTTGAATTTATTAGAAAATCTTGGAAGATACATAGTTACATAGGCTGAAAAAAGACATGCGTCCATCGGGTTCAGCCTGTCACACATTACCTACTGCTGTTCATCCAAAAGAAGGCAAAAAACCCAGTCTGAAGCGCTCACCAATATGCAACAAACTGGGAAAAAATTCCTTCTTGACCTCAGAATGGCGTCAGATTTCTCCCTGGATCAAGAAGCTTTTACCCACATATTAAATATTATAACCCTTAACATTGTGCTTTTTGCAGGAAGTCATCCAGTCGTTGCTTAAAAGTCTGTATAGTCTCTGACCCAACCACCTCAACAGGCAGAGAATTCCACAGCTTTATTGTTCTCACCGTAAAATAACCCTTCCTATGCTTTAGGCTGAATTTCCTTTCTTCCAGTCTGAGGCTAGGGTCAAACGAACGCATTTTTCGCAGCGACCGTAAAAAAGTGCGTCCGAACGCATTGCCGTATTTTTTCACGGATTGCGCGAAAACGGTCATACGATGCGCATTTTTGTGCGTGATTTTTTACGGATCCAAACCAGGAAACTTTGGGTGTCTGGACGTTATGTTGGCCGGACATGAGCAGCGTCTGACGTCTCCAAATCACGCACACATGCCGCTAGTGGACGCAGCGCACTCTGTACGTCCGTACTAGTGGTTCTGCGTTCTTGAAAAAATGTGTTCATTTTCCACTTGCGTTGCGCGGCCGGACTTTCATGCGGCAGTACTTCGTATATTGGCCGTCATTGCCCGTCATTTGCTGCTAGTGCGGCCGTGATTAAGTGCGCCAGAACGCACGTTAAAAGTGCGCTAGTCTGACCCCAGCCTAAATGGGTGACCTCGTGTCCTATGTATAGACATGTTAATGAATAGGTTATCAGACAATGGTTGATAATGGCCCCGTATAGATTTATATAAGGTTATCAGATCCCCTCTAAGGCGCTGTTTCTCTAAGGCTAGGGTCAGACTGAGGCAGTGCGAACGCGCGTTCTGGCGCACTTAATCACGGCCGTAGTAGCAGCAAATGCCGGGCAATGACAGCCAATATACGACGTACGGTCGCACAAAAGTCCGGCCGCGCAACGCAAGTGGAAAATGAACGCATTTTTTCGAGAACGTTAAACCGCTAGTACTGACGTACAGAGTGCGCTGCGTCCGCTAGCGGCGTGTGTGAGTGAATTGGAGACGTCAGACACTGCTAATGTCCGGCCAACATAACGTCCAGATGCAAGAAGTGTTTTATTGATGATCCGTACAAAATCACGGATGAAACTGCGCATCGTATGACCGCTATTGCGTATTCCGTGAAAAAATACGTCCATTCTTCGAACGCACATTTTCACGGACAACGTGAAAAATGCGTTAGTCTGACCCTAGCCTAAACTAAACAGGTTTAAACTTGTTAGTCTTTCCTCATAACTTAACCCTTCCATTCCCCTTATTAATTTAGTTGCCCGTCTCTGCACTTTTTCTAGCGCTATTATATCCTTTTTTAAGACAGGTGCCCAAAATTGCACAGCGTATTCAAGATGCGTCTTACCCTTGATTTATACAGAGGCAAAATTATATTTTCATCCCGTGAGTGAACTCCCCTTTTAATGCATGCCAATACTTTGGGGGGGGGGTTGAGAACCCGATACAGCGCCTGACATCTTGCCACTAAACAACTACTTGCCGAAACTTCCGAAAAGTTATATTTTAGTATAGAAGGGCAGCGATTCTAACCTTTAAATCTTTGATGTAAATAACATATTTCCATGTGTTTCTCCATCAAATTACTGGTTAGTGAATAACCCCATTGTAAGGCAGTCCACATTGTTGGAAAGTATTGTGACTGAGCTATTAATCCCAGCTGTACACTAACATTAGCCCTGCAGCAGAGATTACCTGTGTGCAGGAGGTGGAGGTGTGGTGTCTGATGTCACCTGGGCTGGAATACTCACACACTTCACTTACAGGAAGCTCTACCATTAGTTTCTATGTTGTTGCTGGAAAGGCCAGCTGAGTTTCACAGAGTTATGGCTTTTGTCACGTCAGTCAAAATGGACTCTGCTGAATGAAGGTAAAATCAATAACTTTTCTTATTTCTCGCATTTTGTTGTTCTATTCTGACCTTGACTCAATGACGGTGCGGAATGAATCAAGGGTTTGTTCACTAAACTGTGAAATGTTGGGAACTGAAAGACACAGCATTTGTAGGAATAAACGGTAGAAATAGGAAAAAACTCTAATTCTTTCTTACATTCCTTTTTGTTGGCCAAATTTAGCAAAATTGGGCTTCAGTTCAGTGAATAAGCCCGGGGTTCAAAATTGATTAAACGTCATTTTTCCTTATCTGTGTTCACAGCTATAGGGCGGATTGAATCTTGAAGGTGTGTGGGGTTTTTTTTGTTTTTGTTCGTTCCTCTCTTGCCCTGTTACTAATACATTCCCAAAAATACTATATTTTACCAAGTATATTATACAGAACTAGGATTTTGAATTTCTAATGATCGCTGTAGACCAGGAGTCCGCAAGCTTCTCCCTCCAGATGTTTTAAAACTACATTTCCCAGAAGCCTAAGCCAATCTAATGACTGGCTGAGCATCATGGGATATGTAGTTCCAAAACACCTGACAGACCAAGGTTGCTGACCACTGATGTAGAGGAAAGGCCCGAACCTGTAGTTTCATTGAAATATTGCTTTGTTTTAAAAAGTCCTGTCATTCTATACATGTCCCACTGTCCATAAAGGAACTGGGATTTCCCTGATATTTTTTTTTGACGATGAAGATAACTTCTAGTTGCAAATTTAATGAAACAATGTATCTTGATGCGTCTACCTTCTAAAGGAAAACTACTTCATATCATATCTTGTGTTGTTTACGGCCCCATAAGCCACAGAAAGTTGTTGGCTCTAAGGCCCCGTTCACACCTAATGCGTTTAAGGCTGGGGTCAGACGAAAGCAGTTTTAACGTGCGTTTAGCCGCACGAAATCACGGCGTGCTAGCAGCAAATGACGTCCAATGCCGGGGAACACACGAAGTACGGCCGCACGAAAGTTCGTCCGCGCAACGCAAGTGGCAAACGAACGCATTTTGTCGAACGTCAAACCACTAGTACGGTCGTACAGAGTGCGCTGCGTCCGCTAGCGGCGTGTGTGCGTGATTTGGAGATGTCAGACACTGCTAATGTCCGGCCAACATAACGTCCAGATGCAAAAAGGGTTTTATTGATGATCCGTACAAAAACACGAACGCAAATGCGCATCGTATGACCGCTATCGCGTACTCCGTGAAAAAATGCGTCCATTCGTTCGAACGCACTTTTCCACAGACAACGCGAAAATGCGTTCGTCTGACCCTAGCCTTATATGGCGCAGGAATGCGCTTAACAGGGAAATCCCATGATTTCCTATGCGACCCATTCACACCTGGGCGTTTTAAAGCACGCAGGAACGCACATTAAAACGTCCTACACCCAAAGAAGTACGGGAGCTTCTTTGGGGTGTACTGCAGCGTGTTCGCGGCCATAGACACGGACGAGCTGCAATGCGCGTTTTTAACAAAAATTGCGCTTAACAAAACGCTTCGGTGTGAACCCAGCCTAAATGTCATTCAGGCTTGTTGAAACCTGAACTAGGTCTGATTTGCATTTTGATACAGCGGTATGTATATTCCACGGGGCTTCTAATAATGACGTGAAATCCTGCTCTGAATGGCATGGCAACAGATGGCAGCCTCCCACTGATTGCAAATTACATTTTTTTTTTTCTATTACAATTATTAATAATCATAATCTCCCTACCGAGAGAAATTGAGGTTTACAAACTAAGGAGCTGGCTGCCAGGCAGAGACCTTTGCTCCTGGATGATAAGCATGGGTCAGTGTATAGGGCAGTGATGGCGAACCTTGGCACACAAGATATTTTTGAACTACATGTCCCTTGATGCTCAGTCAGTCTTAAAGCTAGTGGAGCATCATGGGACATGTAGTTCAGAAACATCTGGGGTGCCAAGGTCCATCACTGGTGTTCCTTGGGTTTTTAATCAGGATTTATAAATTCTATCTAGGAAATCTGAACAGATGCGTGAATCTCATGCTAAGTATTGGAATGTGGATGTTTACCATGCATCCGAATGTCTGCTTATTGGATAAACTCGCTACAAATACATCTTTTTAAACCGCACAGAGCCAGGATCTGTTTATTCATCTTCATCCTGGAAAAAATTTGTTGGTTTCCTTAACCCCTCACTGCCTAGTCATTTCACTATTTTTGCTCTACACATTTAGGCTGGGGTCAGACCAGCGCATTTTTGGCTGGGGTCAGACGAGCGTAGTGTTCACGTCCGTGATTGCGCCTAAAAGTACGTCCGTGATAGCATGAAAGAAAGTCCATTGGAGCCTGTTACACAAAGTACGTCCGCACTGAACTACGGACGCACCACGGCCGCGGCAAACGGACGCAAGGCAGGCAAGAACGTACAACCACTAGAATGGCCGCACAAAGTGCGCTGCGTCCGCAACGTCTGCATAGCTTTGTGTGTGAGTGATGGAACGTGGTCAGACGGACTGCATTTATACGTCCAGCATTTTTCACGGACAAAATGGTTTTGCTTTTTAATTTATTTTCCCTCCTACTTCCGTCAAAATATATACGTCAGTGAAAAAAACGGACTGTGTGGCCACTACTGTGTCTTCCGTACTGACGTACGTCCGTGTGCACAGATGTACAGTCCGTAGAAATCACGCTCGTCTGACCCTAGCCTTAAACGTGCGTTCTAGCGCACTTAATCACGGCCGCACTAGCAGCAAATGACGGGCAATGACGGCCAATATACGAAGTACGGTCGCACGAAAGTCCGGCCGGGCAACGCAAGTGGAAAATGAACGCATTTTTTCGAGAATGCAGAACCTCTAGTACGGACGTACAGAGTGCGCTGCGCCCGCTAGCGGTGTGTGTGTGTATGATTTGGAGACGTCAGACCCTGCTCGTGTCCGGCCAACATAACGTCCAGACGCAAAAAGTTTCCTGGTTTGGATTCGTAAAACATCGCGCACGAACATGCGCATCGTATGACCGTTTTCGCATATTCTGTGAAAAAATACATCAATGCGTTCGGACGCACTTTTTTACGTTCGCGTGTAAAAATACTTTCGTTTGACCCTAGCCTAAGGCTAGGGTCAGACTAACACATTTTTCGCGTTGTCCGTGTAAAAGTGCGTTCGAACGAATGGACGTATTTTTTCACGGAATACGCGATAGCGGTCATATGATGCGCATTTTCGTCCATGATTTTGTACGGATCATCAATAAAACCCTTTTTGCGTCTGGACATTATGTTGGCTGGACATTCGCAGCATCTGACGTCTCCTAATCACGCACACACGCCGCTAGCGGACGCAGCGCACTCTGTACGTTAGTACTAGCGGTTTGACGTTCTCGAAAAAAAAAGCGTTCATTTGCCACCTGCGTTGCGCAGCCGGACTTTCGTGCGGCCGTTCTTCATATGCTGCCCGGCATTGGACGTAATTTGCTGCTAGCTCGGCCGTGGTTTAGTGCGGCTAAATGCACGTTAATACTGCGTTAGTCTGACCCTAGCCGTAAAGTCATGTTTTGTTGTAGGACCCAGGCAAATTATATATCGCTGTTTTCAGCAAACTCCACAGACTTAACATCTCACTACTAATTTATAGGGCATGTCACGTCAGAATGCTATTACAAAAAAACTATATGGGTTATTCAATAAGAGCCAGGCTTGCCACTGAATTTCAACGTACCATGCAATACCATACCGGCTGGGTAGAGTAGAGGTAACATCACTGTTCTGCATGGAAAGAGCCTGTGGAGTCATGGTTTCGATCCCAGCAAGAGCACCTCTCCAGTAAGTGTCCTTGGGCAAGACACCTAACGGTACATACTCGCCACCCAGGACATACTTGAAATGAGAGAAATCTCAATGTATCCTTCCTGGTAAAATACTTTCTCAAAAAAAAATAATGTAAAAACATTTCATGGCAGTTCGGCTATTCAATTTACCAAATACCGGAAAATTTCCAGTGAAACACGGTGCAGTTCGGCAACCTTCGGCGGCAGTGCAATTTTCCCATAGAGAAGTAATGGTTAATCTATTCAGAGAACGAATGTTGGCGAAATGCTCAGATTTTCAGTGTTCAGTTCGTTATTATTTAACTATTGTTCAGCTGTTTTTATTATTTTCATTTGCAGCAAAAAGCCTTTTTATTCTTCCTTTTTTTTTTTTCTTCCGGCATCTTTACCCTTATGTTTTTTTTTTCCTATTTTTATAGGACCTTTCATTAATATTTTCATGCTTTTGTGTAAACACCTTTTTTAACATGGCAGAGTTCCGTGTTTTTTTTTTTTTTTTTTTTAACCGGTTCGAAGGCTGATCAGCTATTTTCGGAGGTGGTCTTCAGTGGACCCCGTTCACTGCACTTCGAGGACCCTGCAGTGGAATAGTGAATTTGCCGCAGGGTCGGTGAACTGAAATTGAAGTGCAACCCCTTAAGGCCTGTGTCAGACGAACGCAGTGATCACGACCGTGTTGCCGCACATTTTAACGTCCGTTGTAGCATAAAATTATGATCAATAAAGACCCACACACAAAGTACGTCTGCACAGAAGTGCGAACGCACGTGGCTACAGATGCAAGTTAGGCAAGAACGTCAAACCGCTAGGACGGACGCACAGAGTGCGCACGTCCGCGTAGCTTTTTGTTGGAGTGATGGAATGTAGTTAGACGGACTGCATTTTAGACGTCCAGCATTTTTGACAGACAAAATGGTTTTTCATATCGTGTATCAATTTTTATTACCCATCTACACCAGTCAAAAAAAGGACCGTGTGGTGTCTACAGTATCATCAGTCAGAAAGTACGTCAGTTGTGCACAGACGCCCAGTGTGCTCAGAATGCGTTCGTCTGACATTAGCCTGAATGTCCCTTCGGATTTCAATAAACTTTTTTTTTTTTTTTTAATCTTTTGAATATTTACTACCTTTACTTCTTTACACTATAATATCATATCATCGCGTCCCTCGTCACCTCTTGTTCCTGTATTATTGCGCTGCACGTATGTTTTATTTGTTACTCACTTGTAGAGTGCTGTCATGTCAGGTGTGAGTTGTCCTTTTATTTGTGAGATCTTTTAATATACAGCATGATCAGATCCTTGTTCTGAGATGGTGAAAAATATAATATATATATATATATATATATAACGAATCACAAGGGGGCTGCACTCAACCTAAACTTGCAACACAGCGGGTGCATCTCAGACTTTAAATACAAAACACCAAAAAAGAGCACTCCATACCAATGACCACCTTCATCCACCATTTTCTGCACCAAAAAAACACACATTTTCCAAAAATTCTAAAAACCTGGCTGAGGTAAAATGATGGGGATTCAGTTAACAAAGTATGATCATAATTTGCGTAAGCCTGTCACAATCGCCAATCTCACTTGACTGTATCTGCATTTACAGAATTAACTCACCATAGAGCTTCCCAGCATGCACTAGCCTTTATAGGGTGTCACGGTGGGACACACCCTGTGAACAGGGAGGGGTGCATACCCATGAGAGATGTCAGCTCTCTATATATAAAACGAACCACAAGGGGGTTGCACTCAACCTAAACTTGCAACACAGCGGTTGCGTCTCAGACTTACTTACTTACCTATGGTCCAAGCATCCACTGCAACTGGTCATGCCTGGCTCCTAGCTGATGAGGGTTCAACAAACCCGAAACAGCGCTGTCCTGGGAGTGGCTTTGACCAGTTGCATAACCTTATCTTTGCTACAAAGCCACAGTGTGGCATAGCATTGATTTTAGGGCTCGGTGTAATAACAGACCCAGGATGCATAAAAGTGAGACAGAGGTCATTTGCATATCCTACCCAGAATTCCTTGCTGCATATGGGGAATGTGGCACAGGAGCTCTGGGATGCAATTCATTGAATTGCTGTGATGTGCAGGTGGCTTCTGCAATAATAAACACTAAAATATATATATATATATATTATTGACCTGTTCTCATATTGTGGTTACCTGTATATGCTTTCAGTGAGTTGATGGGAAAAAGCCACTTCCTATTTCCTGCACAATCACACACTTTGGTTGTTGATTCTTTGTAGCCTTGTTCCTATTAGTAATGGTTACTGAAGGCATGAAATCCATGGCCTATCCAAGTGAAGGAATGTCTAAGACATTCTGTGTGAAAAGGCTTCTCCCTATGGTGAGCTCTGACTAGTCACATGTGGAATGTCTATCGTTATTTACAGACACCCATTGCGTCTACTGAAGTAGTTGTTTTGTTATGGTGGATCATAACTCAAATGAGGTAAATGTGTGTTCAGATGCATGTACGCATGTAAATAAAATGACTACATTCAATGTAAATATGTGGAAATCCTAAAATTTGAAATGGAAATGTGGTACTAACATCTCTACTTGGATATGCATAGTTAAAGGTTTTTTTTTAACATATTGTGCTTTATTGTAAAGTAAGAACAGAAAACAACACCTGAAACAAGGTCAATGTAATACAAGAAGTGTTTCAGATCGGGTATCAAGAGGTGGCTCAGCGGGGTACTAACAACGTTTGGGAACCTGGGAACAGGCGTCATGGACATCACTGACGCGTTTTTAACCCCTTAAGGACCCTGGACGTACCATGTACGTCATTGCAGCGGGTCTCTCTTAGACCCGCTGACGTACATGGTACGTCCTGGGGTTTTTTTGAGCGCTGGAAGCGATCGATCGCTTCCAGCAGCTCAAACGCCATTGCAGGATGCCTGGGAGTCCAGGCATCCGTGCAATGGCGGTGAGAAGTGCCGGGGCACCATGTGATCGCTCCCCGGGAGCGATCTACATCCGGTTTTACCGGAGAGGTGCCCGGCACTTCTAAAGAGCGCTGGAAGCGATCGGTATCGCTTCCAGCTGCTCTGTGTATATTGCAGGGATGCCTCGACATCGAGGCATCCTTGCAATATGCTTACCTGCCGCCGGTCCGCTAAGTGATCGCTCCCCCCGAGCGATCACTTCCGGTAGCGGCAGGAAGTACTGAGTGCCACGAGGTATCGTGGCACTCAGTACAAAAAGATCACATGAGTGATCAGGTGCTCTGCTGGGTGCCTCGAGGGATCAAGGCACCCAGCAGAGTAAAAAAAGTGTAAAAAAAGAAGAAAAAAGTAAAGTAAAAATCAATAAAAATGAATAAAATAAAATAAACTGACAGCCAAGATGGCGCTGCCCTTCTAAGGGCAGGGTCATCTTGGGGCTGAGTGGGATGTTCCTAGCCTGCCTCATCAGAGAGGCAGGCTAGCAACATCCAATCAGAAGTTAGAAAAAATCAAAATAAAATTTCTAATTTGTCAGGTCAGGTCAATATTTTGTAAATATTGGCTCTGACCTCTGTGATTCTCCCTCCTCTCCTCACTTGTGTTTTGGTGAGCGAGAGAGAGAGATCAGATTTGACAGGTTAGAGATTTTAGTGAGATTTAGTGAGATTAGAAAAATTGAGGCAGATTTAGAGAGATTTTAGGAGATTTAGAAGAATTGAGGCAGGTTTAGAGTGATTTAGAGAGATTTAGGTGTTTATTTGTATTTTCTTGTGAAACCCAACGGTTCTTCTAAGAACCAACAATCCGCTTATATATATAATAATTATAAAATTTTATAATCTATTATATATAATGTCTGAGAGGGTGTACAGCGCCGAGGAGGCATATGCCATCCTGGCATCAGAATCTGAGGCATCTGCGTCAGACTCTGACCCTGATTTTGACCCGCCAACTGCTCAGAGACGTCGCTAGATACATCATCTACGCTGGCTGATGTATCTAGTGATGTTTCTGATGCAGATCCTGGGTCACCACCTGCCAGCAGGAGACGCACAGCTCCAGCTGAGGAGTGGGTAGTGCCTCATCGCCAGAGGCCAGATATCCCTCCTTTCACGGCAAATCCTGGCATCAATATTGATGTTGCAGGATTTACCGCCACACAGTTTTTGCAGGTGTTTATGGGGGATGATTTGTTGGGCCACATCGTGGCCCAATCAAATCTGTATGCCCATCAGCATTGTGCTGCGAAGCCAGACTCCTACTTGGCAAGGCAGCAATGGACCCCGCTAGATGTGCCAGAATTTCTGAAATTCTGGGCACTTACTATGCTGATGGGCATCATAAAGAAGCCCTCAATTCGCTGCTACTGGAGCAGTAGCCCCATCTGCTCTACCCCCATTTACCCCCAATCAATGTCACGTAGAAGGTATGAAAACATTTTGCGTTTCATGCACTTCAGTGACAACAGCCTGTGCCCTCCTAGAGAGCATCCCCAGTTTGACAGGCTGTATAAAATCCGTCCCCTGATTACCCACTTCGCCGCCAGGTTTGCAGAGGCTTATACACCTGGAAGGAATATCTGCGTGGATGAATCCCTAATGAAATACAAGGGAAGGCTGGGATTCAAGCAGTATATTCCTTCCAAACGCTCCAGGTATGGAGTGAAGGTGTATAAGCTCTGTGACAGCGAGAGTGGGTATACTCAGGCCTTCCGGGTGTACGAGGGAAAGGATAGTAGCCTTGACCCTCCAGGTTGCCCAGAACACATGGGAACCAGTGGCAAGATTGTGTGGGACCTACTTTTTCCCCTGATGAACAAAGGGTACCACTTGTATGTTGATAATTTTTATACAAGTGTCCCTTTGTTCAAGCTGCTGTATTGTTTTGATACAGCAGCATGCGGTACTGTTCGCAAGAACCGCGTAGGTTTCCCAGCACAGCTTGTCCGCACCCGGCTAAAAAGGGGGAGACCTCAGCTCTGCGCCAAGAGGAGCTGTTGGCGGTCAAGTACAGAGACAAGAAGGATGTATACCTTCTATCCACCATCCACACTGAGAGGTCTGTGGAGGTCTCTGTACGTGGCAGAGCTGAGCGCATCAGGAAACCAGTGTGCATCAAAGCCTATAACCGGCATATGGGTGGGGTTGATCTGGCAGATCAGCTGCTCCAGCCCTACCAGATTATGCGGAAGTCAAGGGCCTGGTACAAAAAGGTTGCAATTTACCTGATGCAAATTGCAACCCACAATGCCTTTTTGCTCTGCAAAAAGGCAAACCCCGGAGTGACGCTGTCCTTTTTACAGTTTCAGCTCCAGGTCATTTCGGGGCTTTTGTACCAGGATGCACCTGCTCCCCGGGCGGTGATGGGGGACAGAGTTGGGGCTACGCATTTTATTTATAAAATCCCCCCTACTGAGGGCAAACAGAAACCCCAAAAAGGTGCAGGGTGTGTTTCAAGAGGGGGCAGAGGAGAGACACAATCTTTTACTGCCCAGAATGCCCTGGACAACCCGGTCTGTGTCTTGGGGACTGTTTCAAGCTATATCACACTGTGCGTGATCTGTGATTTTTTTTTTCCTTTCTATTTTTTCTCACACTCCAGTTAGTTAGTTCAGTTTAGTTTTTTTTTTCTTTTACTGCTCCAGACTTTTACATTTTATTCGTACCATTTTATGTTCTACAATTGGTGCTGTATTTTGCCAAAATCTTTGCACACCTATGCATGGGGGGCATGGGTGTACTCAGGAGACCTTGCAGAAAACAACCTGGAGAGTTTTCATGCAGTAACAAACAACCGTGTCTCCTAAATCACAGTCCAAATCTAATGTGGGCGTAAAAATAAAAAATTGAAAAATTACCGCCACACACCTTCTCAAATGTTTTGGGCTAAAACCGTTGCATCCATGGCATCAAAGCACTCCATATGCAATACCTTGGGGTGTCAACATAACAAATATAAACAATTTTCTGGCAATAATTCAAACTGGGGTATGCGGTAGACCCAAAACCAAAGATAGGCCTAGCTGAAGAAATAATCTCAATTTCAACTCCAATGAAAGTCATAAAAATTGTATTTGAACCTTCCCAAAATCCTGGCAAACCTATGCATGGGGGGCATGGGTGTACTCAGGAGACCTTGCAGAAAACAACCTGGAGAGTTTTCATGCAGTAACAAACAACAGTGTCTCCTAAATCACAGTCCAAAACTGATGTGGGTGTGAAAATGAAAAATGACCACCAAACAGTATCCAATTTGTTTGGAGCAAACGGTTGCATCCATAGCATAAAAACACTCCATTTACAATACTTGGGGTGTTAGCTTACCAAATATATGCACGTTCATAAAACTGGGGTATGTAAAAAGGCCCCTAAAGAAGATAAGCAAAGAAGATACTGTATGTCAAATTAGAAAATTGACAAGCACATGTCAAAGATTGGCGTAGCACCCCAAAAACAACAGAACAAATCTATATATGGGTGGTATCAATTTACTCAGAAGATGTTGCTGAACATATTTTGGGGTGTTTTTTGGCAGTAACCCATAACTGGATTTGACAATTCATGCCTAAAGTACAATGTGTGTGAAAAAATAACACAAAAAGTGACTACCTGAAAGTTTGACATAGAGCTAGTGCATGGAAAGTGTTAAAATACAACTCTTTGAAGCACCCTAGGGTGTGCCCTTTCTAAAAATATATGGTTTGATGGGGGTAAATTACTTTGGCCGGCTTCAAAAATGTCCCAAATAGGACATGGGTGCATGATGACGAAATGTGAAAATTCCAAGTTGGAAAACTGAAATGCGCACCCCCCAAATAAGGCCTATTAGCCCCAAATGACCCGACATACCTATACATGGGTGGTATCAATTTACTCAGAAGATGTTGCTGAACATATTTTGGGGTGCTTTTTGGCAGTAAACCTTAAAGTTCACAGTACATGTATTCTTAAATTGCGTTAAAAAAAAAAATCACCAAATTTTTTTTTCTCAAACTTTGGCATAGATTTGTGGTAAAATGGTTTGCATGGAAAGAGTCAAAATACCCCAAGTTTAATACCTTGATTTGTGTACTTTAAAAAAATATGTATATGTGGAGGGTTATTCAGGAATTAGTGACAGATATCAGTGTTACAATGTCACTATCACTAGTTTTGAAAATAAACTCTTTGGAAATGGCAAAGTGCTACTTGCACTTATTGTTGCATAAAATAAGGAAAAAAGCGAGGAATATGTAAACATTGGGTATTGCTAACTCAGTACTAAATTTAGAAACTACTAAAGAATTAATTTTTTTTGACGGTTGTTGATACATAAGAAATTTTGGGGGTCAAAGTTCGAAAAGTGGTGTTTTTTCAATTTTTTGTCATATTTCACAATATTTTTTATAGTAAATTATATGAAATGATGAAAAAAATGGTATTTTTATAAAGTCCATTTAGTGACGAGAAAAACAGTGTAAAATATGTGTGGGTTACATAAACGAGTAAGAGGAAAATTTGACGTAAACACTAAGAGCGCAGAAACGTAAAAACAGCAGCGGTCACGAACGGACGGATTTGTGTAAAACCGCCCGGTCACTAAGGGGTTAATATACTTGTAGGGATGGTTCTGGGTATGGGCGCGGCCGCGCAGTGCAGCAAACCTGGACCGTCTAAGTCTGGGCAGTGTCTCAGCCTATGCGGAGCACTCAGACCGTCAACCAGTAATACCACGATCGGCAGTGTTCTGCGGTTTTACCTGAATCAGCGCGATTCATTCCTCAGCAGAGCGAATATTCTCTACTTCACGCATTCAGACCTTGTAATGGGGATGGAGTGGGCTTGTGCCAGAACATGGGTATGACCAGCCGCTCAGCGTTGAGGAGGCGATTGGCGACCGAAACCTCTCGGGTGGTTAAGCAAACAAAATTCAGGGGTTAACTGGGGTGAGGGTTCCGCAACCACAGAGATGGCCATTAATGGTGCACCAAATCTTGGAAATAACAGGGCAGGCCCACCCTACAGCAAAGTTTAAAATTTTAGTATAGTGTTGGCACTATAATCGGTAAACGATTAATACATTGTTGAACAAGAAATGTGCATCTCCAGCCCCATTCCATCGAAATGGGCCCAGAAAAAAAATAAACTACAGTATTAGGCACTGACTTCCTCCAATTCAGAGGCACAGGGCAGCGGACCAATGGGAGAGGAGAGTGGGATGGGATAAAGTCACAATAAAGGGTGGAAGTGATGGCATAGAGGCACAATAGAAGGTGGGGAATCGTCTGCTGTAGAAGGGATAGAACAAGCCTACAGTAGAGGGTGAGAGGGATGGGACAAAGGAGATTGCAGTAATGGGGCAGAGACAACCAAACATCTTCACATCTACTAACCCCATGATTCTATATTAAACATGGATTGTGTAAAGATATTTTGTTGATTTAAAACTGAATTTCTGATGTTTCTGGAAGCAAATGCTTTGTCAGTACAGAGAGGGCCACTGATTATACACCAAGACACGGAGGCTTCATATTATGCTAAACTCTTCTTTACTGTAACATCAGCAGCAAAGAAATACACAAATAAAGTTTTTTTTAAGTTTGAAAAAAGGAAAAAAGTTCACCTATACAGTCAGTGGCGTAGCGGGGGGGGGCTGGGGGGCCGTGGCCCGGCGCAGTTTTGTTAGGGGCGCATTTGGCGCCCCTAAAACTGGCCCGGGGGTTGAGGGGACCCAGATGCCGGGCAGCGCGGGAGTGCCTGCCGGTCCTGAAGAGTCCGTCCTGTTAAAGGGAAGCGGCTGCGTGCAGGCGCAGCCGGTCACGTGGTCCGGCTAATCAGGTGGTTTGAGTCTGTACCACCGACTGGCCGGACCGCGTGACCTGCGCACGCATGCCACACAGCCGCATCACCTTCAACAGGACGGACTCTCAGGACCGGGCAGGCACCCGCGCTGCCGGCATCTGGGTCCCCTCAACCCCTGCGGAGCTGGAGCAATATCCGGGTGAGAGCTGGGCAAATCCATGTGTAAAGCTGGCACAATCCATGACCTGGGGCAAATCCATGAGCTGGGGCAAATCCATGTGTGAGCTGGGGGCAAATCCATGTGTGAGCTGGGGGCAAATCCATGTGTGAGCTGGGGGCAAATCCATGTGTGAGCTGGGGCAAATCCATGAGCTGGGGCAAATCCATGAGCTGGGGCAAATCATGAGCTGGGGCAAATCCATGAGCTGGGGCAAATCCATGACCTGGGGGCAAATCCATAAACTGGGCAAATCCATGAGTGGCTGGGGGGCAGATCCATGTGTGAGCTGGGCGGCAATCCATGTGTGAGCTGGGGCAAATCCATGTGTGAGCTGGGGGCAAATCCATGTGTGAGCTGGGGGCAAATCCATGTGTGAGCTGGGGAAATCCATGTGTGAGCGGGGCAAATCCATATGTGAGCTGGGGGCAAATCCATGTGTGAGCTGGGGCAAATCCATGAGCTGGGGGCAAATCCATGAGCGGGGCAAATCCATGAGCTGGCGCAAATCCATGAGTGAGCTGGGGGCAATCCATGTGTGAGCTGGGGGCAAATCCATGTGTGAGCTGGGAAAATCCATGAGCTGGGGCAAATCCATGAGCTGGGGCAAATCCATGTGTGAGCTGGGGGCAAATCCATGTGTGAGCTGGGGCAAATCCATGTGTGAGCTGGGGCAAATCCATGTGTGAGCTGGGGCAAATCCATGAGCTGGGGGCAAATCCATGAGCTGGGCAAATCCATGAGCGGGGCAAATCCATGTGTGAGCTGGGGCAAATCCATGTGTGAGCTGGGGCAAATCCATGTGTGAGCTGGGGCAAATCCATGTGTGAGCTGGGGCAAATCCATGTGTGAGCTGGGGCAAATCCATGAGCTGGGCAAATCCATGAGCTGGGGCAAATCCATGAGCTGGGGGCAAATCCATGTGTGAGCTGGGGCAAATCCATGTGTGAGCTGGGGCAAATCCATGTGTGAGCTGGGGCAAATCCATGTGTGAGCTGGGGGCAAATCCATGTGTGAGCTGGGGCAAATCGTGTGAGCTGGGGCAAATCCATGTGTGAGCTGGGGGCAAATCCATGTGTGAGCTGGGGGCAAATCCATGTGTGAGCTGGGGGCAAATCCATGTGTGAGCTGGGGCAAATCCATGTGTGAGCTGGGGGCAAATCCATGTGTGAGCTGGGGGCAAATCCATGTGTGAGCTGGGGCAAATCCATGTGTGAGCTGGGGCAAATCCATGTGTGAGCTGGGCAAATCCATGTGTGAGCTGGGGCAAATCCATGAGCTGGGCAAATCCATGTGTGAGCTGGGGCAAATCCATGAGCTGGGAAAATCCATGTGTGAGCTGGGGCAAATCCATGTGTGAGCTGGGGCAAATCCATGTGTGAGCTGGGGGCAAATCCATGAGCTGGGCAAGTCCATGAGCTGGGGGCAAATCCATGTGAGAGCTGGGGCAATATCGATAACGTGTCCACAGGTGGGGGCGCACAATTCTTGGCTGGCCCTGGGCGCTGACAACCCACGCTACGCCACTGTATACAGTAGAACCAATCAGAATAGGGCAGTCCAACTTGGGCCAATCATTATCCACCATCGGGTATATATTCAGTCAGCTGCGCCACATTCGACCTCTTTTCTTTGCTGCTATTCATCAGCTAAGTATACTTTATTTCTCTCACTTATGTATTGTACCTATTACCATATTTGCTAGTTGCATATTGTTCTGTTCTGTTTATACAACGTTATCGCTGGCGCAATTTTCACAATTTTCTGTTCTGTTCAAGAGAGACAAAACGCTCTGCGTGGTCTCTATCACAAAGGAAATACTTTCCTTCGTCGCCGCTTAGGGCGGGGGGAGCGTGCGAGGTCAAGCAAGCCTGGTCAGTACAGCCCACCGCCATTTGCATAGCGGGCGCGGCTTCCCGCCATTTGCATTCCTGGGCGGTTGCTTGTTTCCCTGCGCGTGAGGTCTCCTCAGAGCGTTGCGCTGAGGTGATTTTTGCGCGGTTCACACCATGTCAGGCTCAGACTCCCCGGCGATAGCCATGGATAGCGCTCAGAGACCCTCCGTTTCAGCGGAGGTTATCTCTGCTATCACTTTGATGTCCACAAACTTTGAAAATACCCTGCTTAAAGTGCTTGCGGCTCAGCACACTGATAGGACTTTGATTGAAAATCCGAATGCAGTCATGCCTTCCACATCCGACAGGTACTGGTCGGCCCAAGAGGGTGGGGTACCCATTACCCTAAACAAGGGAGTTCACTGTCTCCCCAAAAAAACAGGTATAGAATGAACTCCCGTAAAAGAGATGGAGTTACTAAAATCACCACATAAAAGTGGCAAATCACTGCAAAAGAGGCCTCTCCGCAAGGCCAAAAAACGCGGTTGGAAAAGGGCCAGGCATGACGAGTCCAGTTATACCAGCTCGGAGGTTACCCTCTCAGAGACTGACAAAGACACTGATGACTCAGATACGAGTGATACAGACTGGGTTCCGAAAGAATCTGAGGGAATTTCGGATTCAGTCTCCTCACATTCTTTCCGTTCCCGTAGACCAAGGGATGATGCCACCCCGCTAGATGCGCTGGGGCAAGCCATGTTCGTCCCACAGATGCTAAAGCATCCCCGCTCCTCTGAGTGGGCTCCATTGGAACATGTGGCCAGTTATATCGAGGCTCGCATATGCACACCAATGGATAAGCAAACCCGCAATAAAATAAGGGCTGAATGCCCACGGCCGACACTGGCTAAACGACGACATTGTGGAGTTCCTCAGCAAGACTGGTTGGACTCCCAAAAAAGGTCTTGACGCAACCCTTAAGGTCTGCCAAGAGAAACTTTTGGACCTCTTGGGTCCCTTGACCAGAATGTTCAACGCTATTGAGCAATCCATTTTGGGGAATACCAAACCCGATATTTTTGAATATCGAGGCTGGGTTCAAAGAATGGTCTGCATCTTGGGAAATGCCAACACGGCCATTTCCACGGAACGCAGACGTTCTATTCTCCTAAAAGTGGAGCCAAAATTGGTCTCTATGGCCAATAAAGAACCTGGCCCACTGGCCAAAGGCAACCTATTCGCGGATGACTTCATCAAGCAGATGGGTTCTCGCGCAAATTCTTTTAGCTCCATAAAAAAGGTCCAAGCGACCATGAGAAACACATTCCCGAATAGGGTTTTCAACAGGGCCGGGAAAAGTAGAGGCCGTTTTCCCGGCTGGAACTCTCAATTCCATACCAGAGGCTTTGCCCACTCCTCTCAAACGGGTCAATCGCGGATGGTCGAGCAACCGACCTTTTTCCCGCAGAGGTCCAGGCACGGACGATCGAGGCCTTTCCGTGGATATCGCAGAGGAGCTTATTCTGGTGAGTACGTTGATACACCAACCTTCTTTTCATGCTCCTATAGGGGGCAGGGTCCATCTTTTTTTCCGATTTTGGCATCAGATCACATCAGACCCATGGGTATTAAACGCGATTATGGGTTACGAGATAGTTTGTTTCTCTACCAATTCAAAATCACTTGCCTCAACCTCTGTTTATGACCCCAGAGCACCACCATGTGATATCTCAAGAGGTTATAGATCTATCCCACAAGAACGCCATAGAAAAAGTGGTGCCTCCAATATTGGGTTACGTGAGCAATGTATTTTTAGTTCAAAAGAAAAACGGCGAATTCCGCCCAGTAATAAATTTAAAAAACCTGAATTACCACGTTCAGTATCAACCTTTCAAGATGGAAGGAATCCCATCATTAAAGGACAACTTATGCCCAGGGGATTGGATGGTCAAGATAGACCTCAAAGACGCCTACCTGACCATTCCAATTGCCCTCCACGACAGAGATTACCTTCAGTTTCTGTGGAAGGACGAGCTGTGGAGGTTCAAGTCTCTGCCATTCGGCCTCTCGTCGGCTCCCCGATGCTTCACCAAGATCATGAAACCAGTGGTTGCGTTACTGAGATCCAAAGGAGTTCAATTGGTCGTATATCTAGACGATATACTTCTAATGGCTCAGGATTTTTCCTTGATTATTCAGCATCGAGAATGGACAGTCAATCTCTTAACGAACCTGGGATTCATGATCAATCAGGGAAAGTCCAGCCTGGAACCTGCCAGGATTATGGAATTTCTAGGTTTTCAAGTGGATTCAGCCCAGATGTCCCTCAGTCTCCCGACTCAGAAGGTCTGTCAGATCAGGAAGGAAGTAAGGAGATTGTCCACACGGCCGACATTCACACTGAGAGCTCTCGCTCGCCTATTGGGAATGTTGTCGGCATCGATTCAGGCCATTTTCCCTGCACCTCTATTTTATCGGGCCCTCCAACGACTAAAAGCATCCTACCTTCGTCAGGGTCTTCAGTATTCAGATCTGGTGTCCCTAGACGACGACTCCCGGGGGGAGTTACAGTGGTGGAAAGACCACATCGAAACATGGAACGGCCGTTCCTTTTTTCCACCTCAACCAGAGGTGGTTATAGAATCCGACGCCAGCAACTTTGGTTGGGGCGCGCGTTTAGGTCCTATATCCACAGGAGGCAGATGGGCTTCGGAGGAAGCTTCATTGCACATAAACGTTCTCGAGCTCCTGGCTGGTTTCTTCGCTATTCGAAGTTTTCTAAAGAGCAGATCCTTCAACTCAGTGCTACTCCGTATGGACAATTTTTCCGCGGTGAGGCACATCAACCATCTGGGGGGTCCCAGGTCGAAACAATTGTCGGAGGTCTCCAAACTCTTTTGGGGATTTTGCCTATCCCGCAATGTTACAGTAAAGGCCCAGTTCATTCCGGGTTTATGCAACATTGTAGCGGATTGGAACTCCAGATTTTTGATAGACCCCAGCGACTGGAGATTACACAGGGCAATATTCCTATCTTTATCATCCCTATGGGGCCCTTTCAGTGTAGATTTATTCGCTTCTCGTTTGAATGCTCAAGTACCCCAGTATTTCAGCTGGAGGCCAGATCCAGACACGTCAGGAACAGATGCATTGTGCCAGTCCTGGCCGGCGGGGATCCTGTATGCGTTCCCTCCATTTATCCTGATTTCCAGGGTCCTTCGACTGGTTCGATCCAGTCAATCGACTCTGGTTCTGATCACCCCATGGTGGACGACTCAACCATGGTTCCCTCAGTTACTAGAACTAGCGATAGATGTTCCCCGGATCCTCCGGCCGAACCCTGTGCTTCTGGAGGATCCGGAGAATACCCTGCAGAATGTCCTGTCAGTCCCCTCGTTCCGCCTGGTGGCTTGGAGACTGTCAGGCATCCTCGCACTCACGGTAGACTTTCGGAAACTACTTCCGAGCTACTCTCCAGCGCTTGGACACCAGGTACTAGAAAGCGATACCTTTTATTACTGGAACTGCTGGGTTTCTTGGTGTCTGGGCAAACAAACTGATCCCCTTTCAGCCCCTATAGAGGACATCCTCCAGTTTCTCACCTCTCTATATGAGGAAGGCAGGGCTTATCGTACGATTAACAACTTTAGATCAGCTCTTTCGGCGTATCACCCTAGCATTGAGGGACTTCCTGTAGGCCAGCACAGATTAGTCTGTCGATTACTTAAGGGAATTCGTTTGAAACGTCCTCCTAGATCACGGTATTCATTTACTTGGGATGTTAATATAGTCTTAGTTCAGTATTAGGAGGCCACTGATCTAAAAAATCTATCAATTAAACAGCTGTCTGGTAAATTAACCATGCTTTTCTGTTTAATTTCGTGTAAAAGAGTCTCTGACGTCCGTGCTCTGGACCTGTCAGGGCGCTCATTTACGCCTTTGGGGTCTTATTTTCTGTATCCAGACGTACTAAAACGGCCATTTCCCAGGTATTTTATCCGGCTTTTCCTCAAAAACCAAATTTATGCCCAGTATTATGCCTACAGGAATATGAACGGGTCACTGCCCCGTATCGTCTTCCTTCCTTTGACCGGTTGTTCTTAACCATGACCAAACCGTATCACATAGCCTCATCTACTTCCCTAGCTAGGTGGGTTAAATGGATTATGGCTGAGGCAGGTATAGACACCTCCGTTTTTGGGGCCCATTCCTCTCGGAGTGCGGCAGCATCTGCGGCCGTGTCTCAAGGTTGTAGATTGGAAGATATTCTAAAAACTGCTAATTGGTCATAACGATTCCACCTTTAAAGAATTTTATTTTAAACCTATTGTTCATTTTGCTCATTCCATTATTAACTAGCTTTCAACGAGCATAATATGAAGCCTCTGTCTTGGTGTATAATCCCTAGATTCCCCTATAGAGTTGACGGGAATCAAGATTATAAATAAAGACACGGAGGCGAATATTATCCCACCCGAAATATGATTCTATCATAGTGTCCCTACCCATGACATGTAAATGTTCATACCTATTACCATGTTGGAAGTTATGGTGTTCATGCCTGATGTTCCATTAAAATCTTTTGATTCACGGTTCTAATCCGGAGATTCTTGTCCTTTGTTGTTTCAGGTTCATAGCATCAGAGGTGTTCTCCTCTACGAATTCCATTGGATTTCGGTTTCCTGTTATAAAGTTCAAAACGATCGCACCTAAAGAAAAGAGGTCGAATGTGGCGCAGCTGACTGAATATATACCCGATGGTGGATAATGATTGGCCCAAGTTGGACTGCCCTATTCTGATTGGTTCTACTGTATATGTGAAACTTTTTTCCTTTTTTCAAACTTAAAAAACTTTATTTGTGTATTTCTTTGCTGCTGATGTTACAGTAAAGAAGAGTTTAGCATAATATTCGCCTCCGTGTCTTTATTTATAATCTTGATTTCCCCGTCAACTCTATAGGGGAATCTAGGGATTACATGATCTCTAGCTCCTCATAATTTTGTTTGTTATATGCTTATGATTCTCATCTGAGACCGTGGTAGCAGATCATCCAGTATCACTTCTCTGCTTGCTTAAAGTTTACATAATGTATATTTTCTGTATTCCAGGGTACCCTTTGGTGGCTAGATACAGGGCATTCTGTCATGGTACCTCAGTTTGGAGTAGCTTGGTGGCATATTTTACTCAATATTCCAATTGCCTCCAGAATTCATTGGATTCCCTGTGTCTGACTATAAACCATTTATGAAACAAAGTCCACCTTTACCCCAATACCTTTTTTATATTGGAGGACCCAAGTTGCAGGTGTGTGACCCAGGGTCTTCTCGTGTTGTCCCCAACAATATGCGCACCCACTATAAGTTAACGTTGAAGTCACAGTTTGCCTATGTAATCTGTGAAGCGCACAGGGTGAAATCACATTACAAGTAACATATTCTCTGTAGAGAAGTAAATTTTTACTCTTTATGATTCTTTCAATAAGTACACAAATGCCATAAAGGATTGCCTTTTGTATTAAAGTTTCTACTGCATGGCGTGTGATGACCGTGGGGCAATCGAAACTGAACAGGTTAGGACAGATTTTTTGTAATTTTAACCTCCAAGAAGACATTCCGTTTGCTGCAGAAAACCCAACCCATGAGTTACACCAGCAGCTATAAGAGCATTATGGGACTTGAAGTTCACAGCAGCTCTAAAGCACGAGATTGTTTATTTCTACATCAAGCAAGATGCCACTGGGGGGAAGGTCTGACTTGTCAAAGCAAGTCAAAAAATTGTTGGAACTATTCGTCACAACAGATTTCTGTGCAATTATTTGTTTTGACTTGGCAATAATGCTGAGGTTTTATAATGTAAATTGGATCATTTTCTTTTTTTAAAAAAAAAAAAAAACCTCTTGGGCTATATTACGATTTTCACGCAAAGTGGAAATTTTTGCGCCAAGCGTTAAACTTTTGCACATGCAAATCACTGCTGTAATTACAATCCTCCCGTCTTTTTTTGTTACGCCGATCAATTGCACGTGCAAACAGGATGCGGCCAAATGCTCGCGCAGTACCGTCTCGCGCAAAATACAGTGTGCGAACAATCAGAATTAAGAACCACAATTATCTCACGTTCGGAAATTGCGCCTGCCAAAGTCAATCTGAGCATATATGCTGCAGCAATAATAAATGCGCGCACACAACTTCTCCATTTTATTGATTTGGTGTGAGTAGAATGTGTAACTATACTTTGCTGCGTATTATTTTTTTGGGCTGGTGTATTTGGGTTCGGTCAGGTTGTTCAGATTTGCCATTAACACCAGCTTTTAGGAGTTGCTAAAATTATGCGTGCAAAGGCTGTGTGCAGTGGCGTAGCGTGGGTTGTCAGCGCCCGGGGCCAGCCAAGAATTGTGCGCCCCCACCTATGGACACGTTATCGATATTGCCCCAGCTCTCACATGGATTTGCCCCCAGCTCATGGATTTGCCCAGCTCATGGATTTGCCCCCAGCTCACACATGGATTTGCCCCAGCTCATGGATTTGCCCCAGCTCACACATGGATTTGCCCCAGCTCACACATGGATTTGCCCCAGCTCACACATGGATTTGCCCCAGCTCACACATGGATTTGCCCCAGCTCACACATGGATTTGCCCCAGCTCACACATGGATTTGCCCAGCTCACACATGGATTTGCCCAGCTCATGGATTTGCCCCAGCTCACACATGGATTTGCCCCAGCTCACACATGGATTTGCCCCAGCTCACACATGGATTTGCCCCAGCTCACACATGGATTTGCCCCCAGCTCATGGATTTGCCCAGCTCATGGATTTGCCCAGCTCATGGATTTGCCCCAGCTCACACATGGATTTGCCCCAGCTCACACATGGATTTGCCCCAGCTCATGGATTTGCCCCAGCTCATGGATTTGCCCCAGCTCACACATGGATTTGCCCCCAGCTCACACATGGATTTGCCCCCAGCTCACACATGGATTTGCCCCAGCTCATGGATTTGCCCAGCTCATGGATTTGCCCCAGCTCATGGATTTGCCCCAGCTCATGGATTTGCCCCCAGCTCACACATGGATTTGCCCCCAGCTCACACATGGATTTGCCCCCAGCTCACACATGGATTTGCCCCCAGCTCACACATGGATTTGCCCAGTTTATGGATTTGCCCAGTTTATGGATTTGCCCCAGGTCATGGATTTGCCCCAGCTCATGGATTTGCCCCAGCTCACACATGGATTTGCCCCAGCTCATGGATTTGCCCAGCTCATGGATTTGCCCCAGCTCATGGATTTGCCCCAGCTCACACATGGATTTGCCCCCAGCTCACACATGGATTTGCCCCCAGCTCACACATGGATTTGCCCCAGCTCATGGATTTGCCCCAGCTCATGGATTTGCCCCCAGCTCATGGATTTGCCCCCAGGTCATGGATTTGCCCCCAGGTCATGGATTTGCCCAGCTCATGGATTTGCCCAGCTTACACATGGATTTGCCCAGCTCTCACCCGGATATTGCTCCAGCTCCGGCAGGGGTTGAGGGGACCCAGATGCCGGGCAGCGCGGGAGTGCCTGCCCGGTCCTGAAGAGTCCGTCCTGTTGAAGGTGATGCGGCTGTGTGGCGTGCGTGCGCAGGTCACGCGGTCCGGCCAGTCAGGTGGTACAGACTCAAACCACCTGATTAGCCGGACCACGTGACCGGCTGCGCCTGCACGCAGCCGCTTCCCTTTAACAGGACGGACTCTTCAGGACCGGGCAGGCACTCCCGCGCTGCCCGGCATCTGGGTCCCCTCAACCCCCGGGCCAGTTTTAGGGGTGCAAATGCACCCCTAACAAAACTGCGCCCGGGGCCACGGCCCCCCCAGCCCCCCCACGCTACGCCACTGGCTGTGTGTTAATTCCTGCACATAGATTGTGCGCTGGTACGCGAATGGTATTACATTCGCATTTGTGCTCACAATGTTAAGTATAGGACACGCGCAGTACAGTAAGCTAGCGCAGGTTCACCCGCGGTAGACGTTTGTGTGCGGTTGTTGTGCTGACTATGTAATACGGGATTAGGCGCAAGTGGTTTTACAACTCGCGTTAATGGTTATTTGCGCCGGCGGAAACGTTTGCGCGAAGATTGTAATTTAGCCCCTTTAATAAAATGCATTTTCCTCCATTCAAATCTGGGTTCTTGAGGGTGTGTGGTTTTTTTTTTTTATTTTTTTTTTAAATTATTATTTATTTTTGAATTATTATTTATTTTTGATTTTTCTATTTTTTTTTTCTTTTTAAATGCTGTGTTTCGCTGTGGTAAATTATAGAACATTAACACATAATTAAAATTGTATCACATTTTATTATATACACACTGTCACCACCTTCTGTTTAAAGTAAGGGGAATTCTTTATATTTCTGTAAGATACTTCAACATATTCCCTGAAACATAAACAGTATTATTTTTATATTCTTCATTGTCAAAGGAGAAGAACTCATTAACTCGTGCAGGGTTGGCTGAAGGCTAAATACCAGCAGTGCTTTATTTCAAGGGAAAAAAGTGGGGGGTACTCACCATGAATAATTGGGTACAAATAAATTTTAGGTCATATGAACACCGTTAACTGATCAGTTATCCACCTCTGCAGCAATATCTGTTGCATGCAGGCAACCGTAGATACTCGAGTATAACGCGACCCGAAATATATAACGCGATGGATAGAGATTTATTATGGAAATGAGGGAATACTCAAGACTCAAATATAACGTGAGGAACAAAATTTTACTGTACCAGTAAACAATTAAAAATCCTTCCAGGTTCTCTTAACACAGTCAGGCTACACCTCAGGCCAGGATGTTCTGCTCTAGAATGATTGCAGTTGTTACTAAGTATGAAGCCGCCGGCCACCCGTCTTCTTTACTAGCGATTGGATGGCAGGCAGTAGGCGAGCGAGGTGAATGATTGGCTTAAACTGAGCGTGCCCTCTGGCCGTGATAGATCCCACCTCTCCCGAATCCAGGAGTTCCTGAAGTGTTTGCAAGCATCAAAGAGCCCGTATTCCCTTCAGCGAGACTATTGGAACTTCCAGGAGACTTGGGATCCAGAGAAAAGCAAATTTTTTTTTTAATTTATTTTTTTACACGGGTGCAGATGTCTCGAATATAACGCGACCCCCTTCAATTTTAAGGAAATTTTTTGTCACCAAAATCTAGCGGTATACTCGCGTATCTACAGTATTCACCACTCTAAGAAAAGAGGGAAGCACGGACCTTCAAGGGTGTGCATTAGATAGGGGGAAAAAAAAAGTTTATATATTGTGCTGCAAAATCCAAACCAGTTTGGCAAATAAGCTCAAAATTACCAACTCAAGGGTTATAAACTGTTTGTTTTTATTTGTGAGTGTGTATGTTGACGCTCTACTCCTGAGGATGCTTAATTTATCAGTGAAACGCGTTGAGTGAATGGATTATAATCCTTGAGTTGGTAATTTTGAGCCTCTTAGAGGTGGTGAATACTCTGTAGTTGCCTGCAACAGATTTTGCCGCAGAGGTGGATAACTGGTCAGTGAACTGTGTTCATTTGACCTAAAATTTATTTGTACCCACGAAGGTGTGGTTCTTCTAGAGCGGTGTATACTCCATGGTTGCCTGCACGTAACCGATATTACCGCAGAGGTGGCTTACTGAACATAAGCTCTCATAATTGATTTGAATGCACCCACGAAGGTGCAGGTTTCCCATACAAGGGTGGCATAGGAGTGAATAATGTGTATTTGTATACTCCATCCAGCACGTTGCTAACATAGTACCAATAGCAAGTGTTTTCAATAGTCTCAAAGGGGAGACTTAATTGGGGAAATCCAGACAAGTGGTTTAATTTTGTGAATTATTCTGTACCTCTATACCATTTTCCCTAAACAGTGAATTAGAGGTGAACTTCTACTGTATGTTCACCATATTAGGTGAATCGCCATGCGCGATTATGTCATTTCCAGGTGACCCCCGGCAATGCCGGGAGATAGCCTGGAAGGGAGGGGGGGATCCGTTCAGACCCCTCTCCCTCTCGATCGGGAAGGAGCAAAGCCATGCACTGCTTAAAAGGGGAGAGTCTCCCCTTTTAAGTGGTGCCAGGCTTTAACCCCTCAAGCGCCGGGTCGCACTTCAGCGCCTTGCGGCGCCGAAGTGCGTCCTAGCTCCGGTGGGGGCCGCCATCTTGGATGGCAGCTCCACCCCCGGGTCCCCCCTCGCTGCCGACATCATCACACATAGCGTGATGACATCAGGTAGCCGGGGAACCCCTAGCTGCCCGGGGATTTCTCAAGGAAATCCCCTGGTGGAGATATCGGGGTTCACAGGAACCCCTTATCTCCAGAACCGTGGCAGCTAGGGGGTCATGGAGGGTGTCATTTGAAAGGCCTGAGTATGACTAGGTACAAAGTAAAAACAAATTAAAAAATATTAATAAATTTAAAAAAAAAATTTTTTTTTTGTGTTTTTATTAATGCAGCAATATTGTTCACATTTCAATTATAAAGTGAACAATGATGCTGCACTAATGATTTTTTTCTATGGGGTGCGTTTGCTAAAAATCACGTAATTCCCCGCACAAAATGTAACAAGTCCCCATTTCTAATTTTTGTACAAGCGCACCCCATAGAAAACATAACCGCAAACGCTCATGTGATAAAATGTGAAAAAACAACACTTTACACATTGCAGATGATTAAATTTTTTTATTTTTATTGCATTTTTTTGTCAAAATATACAGGCAGGACATGACGTATACATATATAAATTATATATTATGAATCTCCCGAGTCTGCCGGACAGAACAATATATATAATATGTCTAGGTCATTTAATAAAATGTGGCTTCAAATCGCGTTTTAAACATGATGAGCAAAAGCGGTAAAAATGAGCTCAGCACACAGCGGTGACATGCCTCAGCAGTGAAAGGGTTAAGAAAGGATTGGATTCCAAAGAACCCAAAAGGGAGGTGGGAACAACCAGTTAAAATTGTATATGTAAACCTTTATTCAACTTGTAAGAAAGAAAAAACGTACACAGCTACAAAATCTATAAAACAAAAGGTCATGAACTTGAAACCATAATTGGAGGTCGATGACCAGTCACAAAAGCATCTAATGCAGGGTGAGGTCTCTGTGTCAGCAGTTATATGTCAAAGCTGAGAACCACCACCTATAATAAGAGATGCATAGAGATCCCCCTCAAAGTATGCACACGTTTTAACTGCTGACACAGAGACCTCACCCTGCATTAGATGCTTTTGTGACTGGTCATCGACCTCCAATTATGGTTTCAAGTTCATGACCTTTTGTGGGTGTGTACATTTTTTCTTTCTTACAAGTTGAATAAAGGTTTACATATACAATTTTAACTGGTTGTTCCCACCTCCCTTTCAGGTTCTTTGGAATCCAATCCTTTCTTCATCATTAGGGCTATGTCCTGCAAGTTTCAGGTGGATGATTGCTGTTCTCAGAGGCTATAGTAATCACTTACCACTCCACGCACCACCCTGGTTTGAGTGGGTGCTCACTACCCTCAAATTAAAGCTGACAGTCTGCAGTTAAAGCACATTGTGTTTGTTTCATTCCAACTCCATTGTGGTGGTGTATAGAGCCAAAGATGTTAGAATTGTGTCGCTGTCCCAATATTTCTGGACCTGACTGTAAGTAATATTCCGCCAGGCCAGCATACTGAATACACTGCAGTGATTAACCGTTTATATAATACCACCTCCTATAAGCCTTGCTTGACTAATAATACGGCTATTATTTCTTACCCATTGAGGTTATAATCAATGTGTGATGTCTTTTAACTATTTTGGTTGATGGTTGTGTTCAGACACATTTTTTAGGAATTCCAACAAAAGTTCTATTTTACTTGGCTTACTTCACCAACATGTTAATTCTTTAAATCTGGGTTACCCCCATTAGGCAGTGAGGTAGCCTCCAAAATTGGGTCATTCCCAGACCCTCATTTTGACTAAATACACCATGCATTATTTGTTCTAGTACTCACCATGAAGCATCATATAGCGTCACGTAGCGAACAGGAAATGGAGATTGCATACGCTCGTATGAACGAATAGAGGGTGCATGCCAGCGTGCAGCCAGGGTCAGGCCGTGACATGTTGCCTGGGTCCAAAGATGAAATGTTGTCGCCCCCCCCCCAAACTATTCCCACAATACACACCACGATTATTACATAGCTGCATAGCAATATAACTTTTTAATTTGTGGTGTTTATGAGCATATTACAGAGTTCCACAGCAAAAAACCCCACAGCAATGCGCAATGTGTATCAAAGAGCTACACTGCAATAAAACTCCTAGTAATGCACAATGTGTATAAGCGTATCACAGAATACACAGCAATAAGACTCGCGCTCATAAACACCGCACATTGCTGTAGAGCTCTGTGATTATGTTCATACACACACACACATTCCTGTATCACAGAACTCGACAGCAATAAAACTCCGTGATGTGCGGTGTGTATGCGTGTATCACAGAGCTCCACAGTGCAGCATCATTGTTCACTTTTGTAATTGAAAAGTGAACAATAGAGCTGCATTAGGAAAAAAATAGATGTCTATCTCCGATCTGAATGTGTGTTTGTGTTAAGTGATAATTGGGGGACAGAAATGTGAGTTTCCACGCTTTTTTTTTTTTTTTTTTAATAGGCCTTGACCACTGGTCAATATTATTTATTATTTATTTATTTATTTATTTATAAAGGATTTTACCAGGAAGGATACATTGAGATTTCTCTCGTTTTCAAGGATGTCCTGGGTTCAAGAACATTGAAGCGTTACAGTTACAGAAATACAAAGTAATACAATGCAAGATAATAAAAAAACAACACAAATATACAGATTAACAGAAAATAAATATGTAGGAAATATAGTCACTAGGTTACATGTTTACAGGTGCATTCTGTATTGAGGTATGTTAGTAAGGAGCTTTTGAGTGACTTAAGACTGGGGGAAGATTTGATGGTGTCTTGGGAGGTTATTCCATAATTGAGGTGCTCTCTAGGAAAATGAGGACCGAGCCACTGTTTTTTTTGTATTGTGGTATAGCAAGTAAGGTGCAGGTCCTGGATCGGAGGTTATAGGATGAGGGAGCTGCTGGGGGAAGCAGTCTATTCAGGTAGGGTGGCAGCTTCCCAGAGATGCTCTTAAACACCAGGCTGGAAAGGTGACGGGTGCGTCTGGATTCCAGCGATGGGCAGTTTAGCTCTTTTAACATGTCACAATGGTGGGTCATGTAGTTACATTGTAGCGCAAAGCGGCAGAATGAGTTATACAATGTAGTAAGTTTCTGAAGGTGTGTTTGCGGGGCAGCTGCATACACTACATCTCCGTAATCAATAGCCGGCATAAGCATTTGCTGTACAATCTGCTTTCTTACCGCGGGGCTCAGGCAGGATTTGTTTCTGGACAGGGCACCTAGTTTGGGGTAAAGTTTAGATGAGAGTTTTTCGATGTGGGGGCCAAAAGATAGATTAGGGTCCAACCACATACCTAGCTATTTGAGAGAAGTGACTGTGGTCAGCGTGCCATTTGATTTTGTCCCAACACATAGATGGGGATTTTGCAATTTGTGTAGTTTAGGTTTTGTTCCAAAGAGCATCGCTACAGTTTTGTCAGTATTTAAAAAAAGTTTGTTGTTTTTGATCCACTTTTCTACCTCCTGTGAATTGTTCTTGCAGCACGGCCTCCAGCTGCGGGAGATTTGGTTTGCTGGTATAGATTACAGTGTCGTCTGCGTACATGTGCACAGTTGAGGCTTTGCAGACGTTGGGCAGATCATTTATGAATATTGTGAATAGCAGGGGGCCTAGTATTGAGCCTTGGGGTACACCGCACGTGACTGGGCGGGGGAGGAGCTGCCAGAAATTGACACACATTGTGATCGGTCGGATACATATGATTTGAAACCAGGTTAGCGTGTGATCACCAATGCCAGAGTTTTTAAGTTTTTCTAATAAGATGCCATGGTCTACCGTGTCAAAGGCCTTGGCAAAATCAAGGAAGATGGCTCCAGGTAGGTTTCCTTGTTCCATCCCAGCTTGGATATCATTGCAGACTTTTAAAAGGGCGGTTGTAGTTGAGTGATTTGGACGAAAGCCTGATTGATCCGGGGTTAAGTAGTTCCAATATTGATAATAATCACGTAATTGTGTGTAGACACATTTTTCCAAGACTTTTGACATTACAGGGAGCAACGATATCGGACGGTAGTTGGATACCAAAGTACTGTCACCACTTTTTATGGATAGGTACCATATTAACTTCAGCATTTCAGTAAAAATTAATCTAGGGGATACATATTTTTATTTATAATTATTTACTATGCCTTTCCATGTCTACTACATATGCAACTAGAAAATCACGTTACTAAAGGACCGCATCCTGATGTATGGAATCGTGTGTGTGATCAATTTTGTGTCATGAAGCAGATTTGCATTTATTAACTTGGGTAGTGGCAATCTGCAAATGTTGTCCGTGTTCTCTATCAAGCGGATGGTGTTTGAAAATCGTGGTCGCAATCTATTAATGAAAATGTTTCCCACTGTCGGGTAGTAACAGCCACGTAGTTCTAGCACACTGGCTGTTAGCGTAAAGCTTTATATCACTGACAAACCAGTGCTTAAAAGGAATCTACAAAACACAGCCTGGTGTTTATTTTCCTGAGAAATGTGTAACATTTTTTTGTAACCATGCTTCCATTTACGCAATGTAGAATATGAAAGTGACAGCTTTTGAGCTTTTAGAATGGTGTTCCTATTGATCTGCAAATAATTCATGGCTGTCATTGCTCCCTCGTGACATTGATTGCATAACTACATCACTGGGTAATTTTCTGCAGAGCAGCAGCAACACGTTCCCAATTATTAGAATATTGCTTCACATCTTACAAACATAAGGGAAAGGGTGGGAGACCGAAAGCAACTAGGCTGGGTGCAGTGACATCTGATGACTTGTCTTAACTACCAAGAGGCTTCTGATTTATAGATTTTGATAATGTTACAGCATATAGTCAGTGCTTATTTAGGGAGTTTTAAAGAGACAAGATCTGTTGTTGGCTATAAAACTTGTATTACCAGCTATACAAAATACATACAGTATATACCTGGTTTAGCACTTCAAAAGGTACAATTATTATCCTTTATTTATATAACGCCACGTATTCCGCAGCACTTTACTAGATCAGTGTATAAGGTGTTGATACATTAGAATACTACACATGGATGAGATGGCCTGATGAAGTACAAGTATTTTTGTAAGGTAGGTGCACCCAGATCGTTAGGTGTCTTGCCCCAAGGACACTTGCTGGTGGCGTCTTCTGAGTGGGATTGGACTCTGATCCTCTGCTTTCCGTGATTGTAACCTGGTGGTTAGGTTGAACTCGAGACTCCAGTTGTATTTGACTCGCTTACCCACTGTTGAAGAGCAGAGACGTTGCCACTGGACTTCACAGCCAATATTGTGTGGTGGGCAAGTATGTACCGTTGGGTGTCTTGCCCAAGGACACTTAATGGAGAGGTGCTCTGACTGGGATTCGAACCTGGGTTTGTAGTTATAGAGCAGCGATGTTACCTCTAACACAATATTCAATTTGAAAAAGGATAAACCCAAAATGTTAATATGGCTTAGTCTACACTTAAAGGGACAGTCAACATTGGAGTTAGTATTTTCAAACTTGTGTTGAAATTGTAATATGTAATCAGCTATGACACATTCACTTAAACATGTTTGCATCAAAAAAGGTCTTAAATTAAATTTATACAAGATTGCAGGATTATTATTATATAATCTTTTAACAAGGAGGGCTTGCCTGGAAAAGGAGGGGGGGGGGAGTTCAGAAAGTGTAAAATTTGCCATAGTAGTTAGAAACCATACAATGTTTAAATCCTTTTTTTCTAAGAATACTATTTACTTTTTTTCCATCTTGAGAAAATAAGTCCATTCTCTAATTAGAAACCTACAAGGAAATCTAGACCCATACTTTCCATCGATGGCCAGATTATACCTCTCCTTTTTTTTTTTTTTTTTTATCCTTTTTTAATTTCTCAAATATTAGTGCTTCTAATTTCCAAATTAATGACATTTCGGTCATGTGATCATTTTGAAATTGTTCTAGAAAATTTTTAAATGTATAAAAATGTCTTGAGGAGGCCAACAGTCTGCTAAAATGTAAATCTTATTTTAACTTTGCCAAGAAGTAATGTTAATAATGAAAATCCCGAAATCAAAGAAACAATCCTTGCACACTGGTATTTTCAATAGATGAATAAATCTAAGGGTGCTATCTCTAAAATTTGGATTTATACAGCGTTATTGAAAGAGATCCGAATTGTGGCCGAAAGGTAACTGAACAGTGAAATTCAGCGTACGGTTACCTTTCCTGGCCATTCGGCTATCCAGAGAGCAGGCAGTTCGCCAAATGTTGGCGAATTGCCTGCACATACGGTGCCTGTTTGTTGCCTGTTTGAGGGCAGTGAAATCCCCATAGAGAAGCAATGCTTCGTCTATTCATAGAACAAAAACCAGCAGTGAAAAGTTGCCGAATTGCCCTGCTTGTTCGGTGGTTTCATTCGACAGGTTTATTCAGGAGAATCCCATAGGCTTCAATGTTAAAAATATTCCCATTTTAATTCAATATCTAATAATCCGATGATTAAAACATTCTGCAGTAAAAAGTTTTATTTTTTTTATAGGATCTTTTAGGCATTTTTCGGGATGTTTTTGCGAAACTTTTTCTTTTTGTGTTTTTTTTAAATCGTTTCTTTTCTGTAACTGCCCCTTTTATTATCATTCATTGGATCTTATGTGTAAATTAAAGACATTTTCGTTCAGTAGTTTCTTTGCAAACAGCGTTTCACTTTTCAAGCATACTGTTTTTTTTTTTGTTCACTCCATTCGTCTGCGGTGTTGGCTTTTTCCGGTGGCTGCTCTGTGCTCTGATCAACGGCTGCTCGGGTTTCTCTGGCGCGTTTGGCGGGGTTAATCCAGATGTTTTTGCGGGTTTCGGTGTGTGTTCGCTGGGTTTTGCGGTGAGTTTGCGGCGGCTTATCCCCGCACTACGACGGCCCTGTGGTGCTTGCTGAATACACCGCAGGGTCGCCGAAATTGGATCGCCAAATCGCACCGAATTGAACGAAAAGTCACCGAACGTGCGGTGACTTTTCAATTCTCTTTGAATAACTTTGTGGTTATATTGCGTCCTGTTTGTATACACTTGCAGGGAACGTGTTGATGTGACATTTTGAATAAAGGTTATATTTGATATTCTAACAAAGTCTTTATTTTCCCAATAATGAAAGCCCAACCATCTCTTCTCCTTTTCCCTCCACACCGTTCCCGTCCCTGTTTGCACTATATAGAATAAGCAGAGCACTGAGAGCTGTTGGAGTGGAAAATGGGCCGACTTGCCTGCTTTATTCTTAATTATTGCACATGTAATACCTGAGTGTGTTAATTCAAGCAAGTATATTTTACAAAATGTATGCATCAATGTTAATCACCTAGAGCTAATAAGTCAGGAATGCATTTTTTTTTTTCCTTGAATAAAAATAGACATTCATATTACTGGACCTCTTGGATCATACACTTGAATAATGGATATAATGTGTTTTACAAATAATATGCGAATTGCATGACAATTTCACCAAATAATCAACATAATGGCTTAGACTGCTAGGGAGTCGATGCTGCTAATGCTCGATAAGGTCGTTTGTTATTGCTCATTTCTGAGCATGTGGAACCGTTATGAATCTTTATATACAAAGAAGAAAATATTACAGCTCTGGAGTGTGCTGCAAACGCTGATTCCTTGCATGTTTAACGCTATAGACCTTGTAGACATGATCCAGCACTCCAAAGGTAGATCTCAAGCAAGGTTATTGGGATGCAATTTGTGGCATCGTTTCAGCCAGTCACCGTACCATGGGATGACGGGTTGCCTGACTGACGAGACAATTGGGGCTCATGTATGTCCTTACAAATCCCTGAATATTAGCCAGTCAAGCACCATGAAACATGTAATCGCAGGGCATTTGCCCCTTGTCCTCCAAAAACTGGTTGACCGCCTAGGATTGCCAGGTAATCAGGAGCACTGAGAGAAAACCAAGGCAGACATCCCAAGCAACACAACTTGACCCTGTGACACACTGTCACGGGCTGGGTTGCAGGGTCGAGCCCAGGCTCGGTGACAGAGTAGAGTGAGGCTAAAATACGAGGTAAAACCGGTAAAGGTTTATTACATAAGGAAATCCCAACAGGAGTAAACCAAAAGGGAACACTGGATAATGTATACATTTTATAACAGGTGGCTGGGCAATACAGGAATGGGACTGACGTGCAAGACACAGGATAGCATACACCAGCTGGACAAACAGAATACTTTAGCAAGAGACCGAGGGGCAGGATACGAAAAGGGCTGACTGCTACAGAAAGAAACACACGTCAACTGGGAAAACACAAGTACACCTACTGGGAATGAGACCCAACTAAGGAGGGGGGCTGAGGACCAGGAAACACGATGGGCAAACGTCCAGGCAATATGGGAATCCGGCAAGGTATCCAAAAGGGGCAATCCAAATGGCATGGTCAGAGTTAAAGCATGGGTCGAGGTGGGCAGCAGACGAGAGTAGTCAAAGTCCAAAGCAAAAAGGTGATGCAAGGGATATCCAATGGCAAAAGGTATAGTGGGGTAAGGCAGGATCTTCAGGACAGAGATGCGCACAGCAATCAATGCAGAGGCACTCCATCTAGGGTGGAGTGCCACTATACAGGAGGCTCAGGCCCAGTCCACACCTGTGGTCTGTATTCACAGGTAAAGTCAGACATGGAGTCCTGGGAACAGGGAAAAACCTGGTCTGGAATGTCCAAGGAGAGGAAATGGCACCTTCTTTGGCCTTTTTACAATGCCGTTGGCGTGGACTGTGACACACACAAAGTTAAATGTGTAAAGGTTATTTGTAAACTAAAAATATTCAATGCTATTGTGTTTCGATTTTTCCTTTTGGGTTCTTCTGGGAAGGTCGTGTCAAATTTAAAAACCTAGGGCTCTGTTCCATAGTTAGCAGTGGCACTAACCTTAGCGCCTCGATATGCAAATGTTAGCACCAGGATAAGTGTTTAACGCAGGCCCCCCATATTACGTTCCTGACCCTACCCTTGTTAGTAATCCGTTAGCGCATAGTTTTTGCGCGAGCTTACTATACTTTGCACATCCTATACTTGACATGGGGAGTGCGAGCTTACACGAGTGTTTCGATAAGTTATTACAAAGTGCTAGCACTAATTACCGTTGGGATGCGGAGAGCCAAAAGTTGGCACCGCCTAAAAGCTGGCACTAAATGATTCTGCATTTGCAGAATCACGTTCCACCCCTTAAAATCCCCACCAATAAATCCAAAACGAACCTCTCCTCCCGCGGCGTGAACAGTGGCCCAATTCAACACTTCTTGTCGCTGGGAGCAGAGTGAGACTGGGAACAAATAGTTCCCAGTCTCCCACCACAGCTATTCAAGGAATGGGAGCGCAAACCTTCCTGGAGTCCTATGGACTCCAGGAGGTGATACTTGCAGTGGCGCTTCCACGTCACCATGAGTATCCCAGCGATTTAGCACTGTATTCTGGGGTGATGTGCTGAGGTAATGCCTGCCGCAGAATATCATGGTAACATAGGTATTCTGCTTTCCTAAGCAAAGCTGTGGGGCGTGGATGCTTTAGACTAGCGAAGTCTGTATTTGACCAGTTCTCACACAATGAAGTTCGGCAGATAGCTTCAACTCAGCAAAACTGACACGTAGACAGATGAATCCAGTTGAAGAGTTTAATGATGAGACTGACAATCTTGTAATCGTGTACAGCAATGCAGGTAAAAATACATTAGTTTTGTCCAGCAATGAGCACAGAATGGCTGCTATGTAACCAGGAAGTCCCTTAGAACAAGACACTGAGCAAAGGGGTGGAAACTAGCTGGATACAGAAAGCTAAGGAAAAACAGCAGGGACAAAATAGCTATGAAATCAATAGCATGTAAGCAGCAAAGGTAGATTCGACACAAAACAGAAACCTATACAATAAATCATGGGGCATTGTAGGCGGACAAAAACAGATTCACTTTAAAGACGGCGCCGGACCGGGCACAAGTAAGGATTGTCAGAACACGAGTCTCTTCAGGAAAGGCAAACTTTATTGTGTCGTCACACAAGTGCCCACACAGGATTGAATCGCAAAGAGTGAGCCCCCCTTTCACCCGTGCAAGGGATCTTATACCCAAAAATACGTAATTAGGTACGTCCCAGTTAGCCCACCTCCCAATGACACTTTATTCCACCCCACGTGGGTTAATACCTCCCTTTGGCTAATACAAAGACATTTCATTAATTGGCTGTAAATTGGCAAACTTTGTGTTAGTTTCAGTAAATCAAAATTAATTGCTCTTACTGTTCCGGGCTGCGCCCTCCTCCCTTGCGCCAACAATCACTTGTTACAGATGGCACCTGGCCTGATCTCTACTCCTTTGTCTTTCTGCGGGCCCCAACGACCTTGGAGGATCTACTTCGCTTTTCTCCTCCGTGCCAGGAACAGCAGAGATCTTTCATAAAGCTTTAATTGCTTTTCTGCTAATCTAAACGCATTCCTAAATTTCTACGTATACCTCATTCTAGTTTCAGCTACAAACCTGTCTAGTTATATACAAGTGAACCAATATTCTGAACAAGATGGCCGCCTGTGTACAATGGCGGCCGTCTTCCAGCCTATTTCCACTTCAGCATGACAATAGGGAAGCTACGGGGAAATCTGCTGGTGCAAATTTTCCCTGTTGCATCCCCATGTTAGTGCAAAATAGGTACCAGTGCCCCTAAAATATGCTTTTATACCTACAGTAGTTATCCCTAGAAGAATATAGCTGCTTCAGCTAATGGATTTGACTGAACAGAAACTGTATGCAATGTGTCTGTATTGAATGACTCATTGCAAAACCAGTTGTTGTTGGTTGTGTATCATTGCAGTATATTAATTGGCTGCCTCTCATTGAGTATATTAGCAAGAAATTGAAAACCAAGTGATATTGTCGTTTTTTTTTTTTTTTCGTTGTTTTTTACTTATCCACTGTGTCCTCGGTGAAACCTTAGTCTCATTGTATGCTTCATACTGAATGTCTCTTTAGAATTCAGGTTCTGTTTTAAAGGGCAGTCCGGGACTGGCACAAAGACAGATCTATCCTTGTCATTCAGGTACAGCAGGATATGCTCTTTATCGAGAATATCATAAACAATGACAATGCAGGGACTGAAAACCATTGTCCCTCAGTTTATGCTGAGGGCAGTATCTGTGGTTAAGTGTTGTATTAAAATCCTGAAGCTCAATAATTTCAATTAGCTGTGTAGCGCTCACTCCCGGAGGAGACGCTGAATAAACCTCAACCTTAGTCTCACCACACTAGGAAATAACTATACACCAGCACTGTTGTGGATTTTTATATATTATATTCTTTACGGATCCCAATAAAGCAACATATAATACGCATATACGGTATTTGAATGACAAGAATTCGTAACGCGGGAAAAACACATGGCGGTAAAAGAAACGGTTAACCCCCTCAGTTCTGGAGTGTAAGTCCCGTGAATAATAGCTCAAAAATATATATGTGTGTTGTCTAGGGTACCCGGGTACTGTGTTCAACTGTCCAGTGAATGAAACGAAACAATCTTCGACTAGTCACCGTTGGGGCCCTTAAAGGAACAGATAAACAGGTGCGCAATGTTCTGCGTTTTCACCAGGCCGAAGCCTTCTCACCCATCCGGTGTAACCGCTTGTCCTGGACTGATGAACGCTGAAGAAAGGGATCTCTCTCGAGAGGATCTGTCCTCGCTGCCACTTGGAACTCGATGCTGTTAACGCCTGCACTCCTGATCGGGTTCTCCTCCGCCAGAACACGAACACATAGGCTACCAGCACTCCTCTCCAGTTTGCAGCCTCTCCTCACACAATGTCCCTCTTCTCCCAAACCGCACTTTGTCACGAACAGTTCAGCATAGCACACAGCCGTCCGATGCACACTTTGTACTCTCAATGTTCAGGGAACAGCACGATCTTTAACAGGACTATAACAACTTCCACACTCCGGCCTGGTTTCAAACCCTAAAAGCCCCAGCGTGCATCCTACATCTCTCATTGCTCTGCTCACTCTGCTTCTGCCTTGCACGAGGCTGCTGATCTCTTTCCTCTTCCTGTACCACCTCCTTCCTGTCCCCAAGCAAAGGATGATGGTACATGTAGTTCTGTTTTGTCCAGCATAGTCTAACAATGTCTCTGTCTCCCTCTGGTGGCAGCAATAGTTCAATGCACCAGAATACAGTGTTTTTAAAGCAGCGCTATGCCTGTATATGGGAAAAATGAAAATGGTCAGTATTTCTTGCCATAGTGGGGATCCATTTTTGGGTTCTAATGTGATTTTGATAATAAAAAATATATACACAGACCCCCCCCCCCAGGGGTACTTGACAGTATATTCTAAGAGCAGTGAAACCTTTTTAATGATGGCATGATAAGGGTTTATTCCTTTTAAAGCATATATAGCGCTGGTTTAAACCCTGCTGCTGTAATTACTCGTTTCTGGCAACCAGGGGGAGACGAGCGCAATGTAAACCAATACTGGACACTTTTGGACTACGTTTTCCAGCATGCTTTGGGGCAGGGACAGGAAGTGGGTGGGGAGAACCGAGAGACATCCGCAACCTCGTGCAGAGGAGAGCCAGTGCGTGCCAAGGGGTGAAGAGAGCAAGACGCACGTGAGACAAGGAGCGACTGTGACCACCCCGGAGCGCAGGTGCTGCCTTGCGGAGCTGGAGATCAGCTTAAATCACTTGCCAGAGAGCTAGTAATCCATCAATGAAAAGTTTATACAGATACAGAGCTGCAGAAGGACCCCGAGTTAGGAGACCGCGATGATCTAATGGGAGTGCAGGCGGTAAGCTGAGCATCTTGTGGCAGAAATGGACAAGCAAGACAAGCGGATCCGGTGGCACAGAGTCCCAGTCAAGTTGAGCGGAAAGACGTCCTGGGTCGAGCAGAGCGCAGAGTATCTGGCGGATGGGTGAGAGGCCTTCCCGGCCACAGTAAAATAATAAAGCACGCTGCAGTTTGTCTAAACCTACAGGGCCCCAACGTGACTATTCGAAGACACATTGAAATCATTCACTGGCCAGTTGAATCTAGTACCCGGGTACCAACACACGCATACACGTACACCTTCTTGGGACACCACCTGTATGGGACTCACATTTCAGCAACGAAGGGGTTAAAGAAATGTTCTTTTCCGCTGCGCGTTTCTCGCATTACGAACTTCTGTAAATATATATGTATACCGTGCTGCTCTATATATGCCAGTTTATTTGAGATCAGTAAACTATATAACTTATACACCAGCACTGTTGTGGATTTTTTATTTATTCCCTAGTGCGGGGAGACTGACCCGAGGTTTAAATTCAGCGGCTCCTCCGGGAGTGAGCGCTACACATAATATGACAAATTTATCGGCTGACCATTGCACATGTAAAAACTGAGATATAAATGGCCACTTTTATTATTTTTTCCTGCTCAGGACAGCATTGTGACAGTATTGAGCTTTGCTGAAATATTTTACTGTAAAAGGTTTTTGGCCTATGCTACCAATTCTGGCAGGATTCTACTTATATTTACAATACTCTCTTTTTCATAAAGAAATTTCACATGATTTACCTGATAGAAGTTCTTTAGTGAATAGTTTTTTAAAGGTGAAACTCTGGAGAATTGGCTGGAGAAGAAGAAAACAATCTAGACCAAATAGCTGATTTGGAAAGTGAGATAAATGGGAGAATTTTTCTGGTTTGGCTATTTTCACTTCTCCAGTCATTCTCATGAGTTTCACCTTTCTTTGAATAGACCTGTATATGTACTGTATTTTCTTCAGTGCAAAAACAAGGCTTATGAGAGTACAGAGAACTGATTGCCAGGCGACTTATGCAGCAGCCCATTTTCAGTGTTCTCATAAGCTTAGAGAGTAATCCAGATGTGGACATGTTGCTCAAGGTAGCAGCTATACAAGAGATCAGCAACCTTGTACCTTGAGGCCAGTGTCAGATGAGAGCACTATGTGTGCCTGTACTGACATGGCTTCCGGCGTCTATCACAGCGTTGTGATGGGGCCGCTCAGACGCTGTTGGTCTCACACTAATTGCACGCACAACAGCGGTCGAGCTGCATCCATGCAGCAAGCCTCTCCATCAAAGCGTTAGGACACGCGTTGACAGAGCTGCAAAGCGTGATCCTCCTTGGGAGGATCGAGCCTTGCAGCGCTGAGCGCCCTATCTACGCTCAGCGAGGTGGTCAGACGGGTGTCGCGTGGAAGGAACATATACACACACACGGACGTTCCTTCCGCTCTTCAAAACACTTGTCTAACCCCAGCCTAAGATGTTGTGGAAATAAATTTCCCATGATGCTCAGTCAATCTAGTGAATGGTTGAGTATCATGGGAGAAGTAGGTCCACAACATCTGCTTGAACAATGTTGCTAACCCCTGAGCTATACCTTCCTGGCGAGGCCTAAAAAGGCTGAATCAATTGCCAGTGATTGCTGTCTGTCTCATGCATTGGAGGTTGTATTGGTATTTTAGTTCTGGTTGCCCATTTTGGGTGATAGCCATCTTATTTGCGTATGGTATAGTCTCTGTAATGAGACCATTGAGCTAAAACCTGAGCTGGGACCAGTACCGGATTTGCATCTCGGGAGCCTGTACGCACAGAAATGTGGAGCGCCTCCTACCCCACATTGTTATTTTACTTTTACATAAACTTAACCTGCTATATTTGGTATCACTGGAAAGGCCATAATATGGCCTTTCCAGTGATACCTCATATGTCCATCTAGTGATACCTCATATGTCCTCCAGAGATACAGTGGTTTGAATGATTGAAAATTGTGGGGGGTTTACAGAGCAAGGCGCCCCCTTGTGGCATGCCTGCTCTGCCTAATTATAAATCCAGTCCTGTCGGGGACCCATCGTAGGGCAGGAAACTTTTTTGTCACTGCCTGATCTCTGTGCTCTTGTGTGCTTGTTTTTGTTTATCTGTTTAGTTTTACCTACTCTTAATTCTATATTTTTTCCTCTCTTTTTCTTAACTCTTTTGTCATGTGCATATTTCTATTACACTCCTCTCTATGCTATATATATTAAAGTCGCACAGACTTTCCGCAACAACAGAAAAACTTATCCACTCAACAGAATCTTAAGTAGATATGTATATATTGTCTTTATCCGGTGATGTAATTGCTATGCTGCCAGTTATTGTTTGTAGGTTTTTATTATCATTTTTCTGATCTCTCTCTTCTCACATTTTTTTTTCCAAGGTTTCATTAATACCAAGACTTTCTACTGGATGTTCATCAAAGCAATTCCATTCTTCTGAACCAACAACACCTCAGGTTATTCTGTATCCCCTATTAACTGTTGGTGATTTGATCTCTTAATAACATGGAGTCCGTGGACACCATCGAAGTATTGGTTGCTGATACCCAAGAGCCAGTTTGCTCAATGTGTGGACAACATCATTCGACAGAAGAAAACCATTCTTACACCTACACAGACGATGTGGACGATGATTTAATTTGCCACATCTGCTTACATGCCCTCATACAGCCTTTAGACACTCCGTGTGGCCACACGTACTGCACTCTCTGCCTTACGAACTTCTTGATGCATGAAAATTTCTGCCCCGTAGATCGAAAGCATGTCATGCTACAGGAATGCAAAAAGTCAACCATACTTGTAAAGAACCTTTTGGATAAGCTGCTGATATCCTGTCCTTTAACAGAATATTGTACAGATGTTCTTCCGAGGTGTGACCTTGAGGATCACTTCACAAACCGGTATGTTACCTTTATTTTTTTTATGTTGAATGATTGCTGGGTTTGTGGCTATGTGTTCCAACATTTAGGACTGCTGTTTCTTGAAGGGAAGGTCTTGCTGACCGTCTTCTGGTTGTCGTAGACATTGTAAGCACTTAGTAGTCTTCGCATTTACAAGATACAAACTGTTGGTATGGGAAAGCTGAGGGTTAAATCTAGCTAAAATATCCACAAACATCTGCTGAACCTTGATCCTACAGGGTACTTTATCTTAAATTTTTCGTTATTCTGCAAAACCGTGGGGTTGGGTTTAATTGCATTGACTCACAAGTAATTCTTGTGAAGTTGCTCGTTGCAGGAAAGGTTCTTGGGATGTACAGTATTGGCTAATTACAGGTATACTACATGCTATGTACGGTATACTACAGTATAGGCTAATTACAGGTATTACATGCATGCAATGAATTTTTGCCAGGTGTCTGTCTCCTATAGACCAAATCAGAAGAATTGGTTACGTGCA
Source organism: Leptobrachium leishanense (assembly GCA_009667805.1). Taxonomy (NCBI): domain Eukaryota; kingdom Metazoa; phylum Chordata; class Amphibia; order Anura; family Megophryidae; genus Leptobrachium; species Leptobrachium leishanense. The sequence goes on from CM019063.1 coordinate 468,234,587, forward strand.
CAAACGCCATTACTAATGGACAGCACCGTAAAATCAGCAGACACCTACAGGTCTATTCACTAAAGGTAAAACTTAGGAGAATTGGCAGGAGAAGAGAACAATCTAGACCAAATAGCCGATTTGAAAAGTGAGATAAATGGGCGAATTCTTCTAATTTGGCTATTTTGACCTAGAATTTTCACTTCTGCCAATTCTCCTGAATTTCACCTTTAGTGAATAGACCTGTATGTACACAACAAACAAAGATGTATCCCTCATGCTCAAAATCCTCGAAAATTTACAAAAACGGCTTTTTTTTTTTTTCCTTTTTATTTAATTTTTTATAAGGTTTTGAGTATACTATAGGTCATACAGCTTCTGATTATTGTCTCCTTTAGCCAGACTCTACTAATTTCTGCTGTGGGTAAACATTGGCAGGTCTGATTGCTGGGCCAATGCCACTAACCTCCTAATTTCTATGCTGAAAGCGGTAACCACGAGCCACACTTGGGCTGGATACATACCTTTTTACCTGCGCTCCCTTGCTGACCTCCCGCAATCGCATTCTCCTCCATCTGATCGTGACTTCCTGGTTCCCTTCTCGCGAACCAGGAAATGGGACACCGTGATTGGCCGGAGGTGACTGCGGGGGACAGCGAGGGAATGCAGGGACAGGTATGTATCCAGCCCGAGTGTGGCTCACGGTTACCGCTTTCAGCATAGAAATTTAACGCCGAGTCACACTCTAATACTGCCAGGGGGGCCGAATGAATGGTACCGATTCTGACATCTAAAATATGTCCGAATCGGACCGTCAGGGAGGTTAATAAAATGGAAGCACCTTGTAGGTACATATGACAGGTGCGGTGCAACAATGTCTTTAAAATTTTGGGATTGAGCAAGGGATATGGGTAATCTGGGAACGTCGCCACCTTGCGCACATGTTTGGTTTGGACACCTCCAATGAAGTCGCCTTTTCAAAAGGTTTCCTAGTATTAAGACTGTACTGCAGAAAAAGATGTGTGTTGAAGTCAAAATTTGTAAAATACTAGTGTTCTTATACTCTACGCTCACTTCAAAAGAAGGAGCAGAATATGTTGCCTAAAATAGAGTTAACCTTAACCATAAAATTCTGCTCTAAGGATCGGATCAGACAAGCGCAGTGATCACGTCTGTGTTGCCGCAAGTTTTAACGTCCGTGGAAGCATATAATTCTGATCAATAGAGACCACACACGAAGTACGGACGCGGCAAACGGATGCAAGTTAGGCAAGAACGTAAATCCGCTAGAACGGAGGCACAAAGTCCGCATAGCTTTGTGTGTGAGTGATGGAACATAGTCAGACGGACTGCATTTTTGACGGACAAAATGTTTTTCATACTAATTTATTTTCCCTTCTACATCAGTCAAAAAAAAACGTCAGTCACAAAAACGGACTGTGTGGCCACTACCTTGTCGGTCAGTCAGAAAGTACGTCTGTTGTGCACGGACGCACAGTCCGCACAGAATGCGCTCGTCTGACCCTAGCCTAAAACTAACACCAGCATCGGTAAAATAATGCTAGTTTCATATTACTTTTGGTCAAAAAAAGCAAAAATTCAGTTTTTTTTCTTTATGGCCGTAACAGAACTTTTCCAAAAGGTGCCGTTATTATGGTATTTAACTAGAATGATAGAACTTTGCGCTAATATTAAAATATGTTTGCCAGATGACCCTGTTTTCTTTTTGTTGTCGCCATTAAAGTGTTTTCATGATCCTTTAATTTTTAAGTTGACATTTGTAGAGGGAATCCCACAGATTTACTCCATCTTTTATGATGAGTAAAGGGATGTCCCTGGTATTAATCCATGGACTGAGGACAAAAGGGATTCTATCTGAGAAAATAGGCCACCGGCATCCCTTTCAGGACATTTCTGCAAATCCCTGTTAGACTGCCAAATCTCTATCAAATGTGGCACAAACCCAGGCAAGGAAATTAAGTGTAAGTTGGCATATCTGTGTATTGAATGCCTAGATGGCTCAAATGGACTTTTCATAGCATTATAAAAGAGGTCCTGTTCGATACATTGTGGAGTATTCTTCTTTACTCTGTTTTAATGTATTTAAAAAGGCAACACTAGTGAATTTCCAGAGAAATGAAAGAAGGCTGAAATTGAAATGATAAATAACATGCATCAGTAAAGGCCACAAAAAAACCCTAATATATACAGTATATCTCCAGATGTTTTGTATACTTGTTTAGGAACTTACAAAATATTAGTGCTTGCAAGGATTATCTCAGAGGGAACATACTAGTATTCATTACAAACTCCTGAAACCACATACTTAAGAGCTTTATACGTTTTCAATATTGTTGGTTTACTGTTAGGCACCTGTTTCATGAAAAATGTCATGCATTTAATTTCAGAGCAAAAGAGAGGTCATTATAAACTTCCACCAAAGTCCATTTTTATTGCTTTTCATGTTTTATATTCAAAAAAAATGTATCGCTCAAAATTTTTTTATTCTGCTCATCCCTATAGATACAAGAGGATTCCACAGTAATTCTCAAAGTAGACCATACTACATTTCCCAAAATTATGGCTGGCAGAGGTTTTGGTGTGATCCATGAATCCCCTTTTACTATGATCAGGGTAATTAAGGATGAAAGATATACAGGGTTATTCAGAGAGAGGTGAAAACCAGGAGAATGACTGGAGAAGTGAAAATTCTAGGTCAAAATAGCCGATTTGGAAAGTGAGATAAATGGGAGAATTTTTCTGGTTTGGCTATTTTGACCTAGAATTTTCACTTCTCCAGTCATTCTTCTGGTTTTCTCCTCTCTCTGTATAACTCTGAGTCTTATGCTTGGCTTCTGACATGGTCATAGAGTAGGTTAAAATTCTAAATATTCTCACTGGCATGGATGAATAAAGACAATGCAATAACAAGCGATATTGGACATCACCTGTGTGACGCATGTATCGGTAATTCTATTCCGTTAGAATTTATGAAAGCGTGTCACATCATCAGCCTAGGACCTGCGGCTTCACAAAAGTAGAATTGGTTACTGTATATCCCTAGAGCAGAGCGGAATTGTAGAATTCAATGATTACTGTTGATGAAATACTGTTGGTCTGGTAGATCGCTGTAAAGAGTTGGCCTCATGAATTTGTGGGTGTCAGAACGGTTTAAATATATTCAAATAAAACCATTGTTTTTCAGTCCGTTTAATGGAAAGCCGTTTTATGGTAGAAAGGTGATCCAAAGCCAATCTGGTACATAATCAGATTTTGAGTACTCGTACAGCATCAGAGCTAAAGACCTCTTTCCCCCAGAGACATGAGCACATTACTCAATCCTCTCCAAATTCTTTGTCAATTTAATTTATATTTTTATAATAATGCACTGCGGCACTTAATTTGTAAGATGAATAAAGGATCTTCCCTTCTGAGAGTCCTGGTTTGCTCCCATACCATAAACAATAATGGAAGTCCTATAATTCTAAAATGAATCACAAATGGTGTGAATCTACAAACACAAACCATAAAGGCAAAGGATGAATAGGTATATCACCAGTCCACGGAACCGCTGCCGCTGGGACTGCTATACTCACTCCACTCACCACGTCCGCCCAAATGTAAGACAGACCGAAGTCTGCCTCCAGACAGGAACAGGAAACTCCAGAGTGTATTAAGTCTTTTAAAAACCACTGAAAGCTCAAAGCGTTTTGTCTATATCAGGGGAGGGGAACCTTTTTTTTTATTTTTTTCTGCCAAGGACCATTTGGAGATTTATAACATTCGATGGCCATACAAAATGAACAACTTCAAATTTAGCCAGCTATATTTTGGGAAGAAATTTAAATCCCTCCCCCCTAATTTGATGTCTGGAACTGCTTCTCTTTAGAGAGGTGCGTGATGTTAGCTGGTACAGATAGTGTTGCTACTCACAATTTTCCATTTTTGTCCCCTTCCCCATTTAATTGATTTCACACCCTCCTTCCCATCTAAGTCATTTCACACAGACACCCCCCCCCCGCAGCCTTTTTACCTGTGCAGAGAGCAGTAGAATAAAGGGGCGGAGACTATCCCCGCTTCCCGCGCTCGCTGAAGCGCACGAGATCCTCTTTCACACGGTGTCCGGAAGATGAGGGGTGCAGCGTGAAGGAGGATCCGGCGTGCAGCAGCGAGGGATGCGGGCATAATCCCTGCCCCCTATTTCTACAACTTGCCATGTGATGAGGTCCAGTAAAAGGGCCCTGGGAGAGGGCATTTTCACCCCACTGCTGTGGCGCTCTAAGGGCCTGTCACGGAAACCCTTGCTCAGACTGTGGTCTGTACTAAAACCTCGCTCCTCTGCTATTCCCCTCATGTAAGCTATTTGCCTGTTTATGTTTTAATGTTTAAAGTGGTGGTTTTGTGACTTTCTCCCCCCCCCCATCAGCACGTAATCAAAATGCCTTTAAGCCTGTCCCTTCAGTTCACTGGGTCTGAAAGCATGAGCTGGGTTTGAAACCCCAGCCAATCACCATCCAAGGAGCTAGAAGTGCCAACCAATCCCATTCACAGCATTCATTTTAATGGAAACATCTGCAGAAACTTTAAACCTCAGAGCCCTGAAAACCCTTTGATCCAGCAGGGTGCCCTTTTGGGGTTAGGGTCTCCCTCAGGGGAGCTACCGTTGTGGTGATTTCCAGGAGGGAACTATTTGCCCAGATAACTGCCGCACTGGTGAATTCCACTGAACTGATAAATAAAACGATTCCTAATAGGAGTTACAATCTGTAAAAATGTGTCCAAATAATAAAGTCCTTTAAAAAATAATAATAAAGAGTTTTGCTATAAATAATAAACTGTCTTTTAATTTTTATTTTTTTATTTTTTTTAAAGACGTCACTTTTTCTACATGGAAGCCTATGGGATTTGCCTGTTTTTAAACCTGTCGAATTGAAACACAGGAAGTTTCGATGCAGTTCGGCGTTCTGTGAATAGAAGACACGTTAGTTTTTTATGGGACAATTTCGGGGCCACCGTATTGTGGCGAAGGCGCTGTATTTCACTGTCCATTTGCCTGTATTTGGCGAATAGACCCGAAATTGCACTGAAGGGTGAAATTCACCGTTGGGGCCAATTCGGAGCTTGGTGAATAACCTCCTATATTGTACATCATACAATCCTCTAGGAGGATCACGCTTTGCAGCGCTGAGCGCACTAACTGGGTTATTCACAGAGAGGTTGTAACCAGGAGAATGACTGGAGAAGTGAAAATTCTAGGTCAAAATAGGCAATTTGGAAAGTGAGATAAATGGGAGAATTTTTCAGGTTTGGCTATTTTGACCTAGAATTTTCACTTCTCCAGGTTTTAACCTCTCTCTGAATAACCCTGTAACTGCGCTCAATGAAGTGGCCACACTGGTGTCAGTGGAAGGAACGTCCACTCTCACGGACGTTCCTTCTGCTGTGAACTACACTCGTGTGACAACAGCCTAAATAGGAGAGACCTAGTCAGAGTAGCCGTTCTGTACATAGTGAAAGAGGAGTCATGGTTCCACTCTATTCATAACCTAATCTAAAAATTCCACAAGATCATCTGTGGATGTTTTTTATAGATTTAAAAATACAGATGACAAACCCAACTGAGTGTCTGTCGTTGAAATCTCATGCATTTAACCGATAATCCCTCCTTTTTGTCTCTCTACCTGCTCCAAATTCACAGGCATCCCACACAGAGCGTTAAAGAATACACCTCCCACACAATATACATTGTAATTCTATAATTGTATAACCCACATTCTTGCAGAATTGTAAAGCGGCAGAAGTTTACATAAAGAATAGGTATCTGAAATGAGAGCCTTGAAACATGGAGCAGTTATTATTATGGAAACCGGGAGAATATCCTTTCTAATCGCTCCATTTTTTTTAGAGTGATGACACAGATTTGCTCTTTTAAAGGGCTGCTACCACCAAAAAAATGAAATGTCCTTTTTGTGTTTATGTTGCTGACCTTGTATGTGTATGTAGCGCTGTTTAAAAATTCTGTTGTATTGCTCGGGTTTGGCCACCAGAGGGAGACCAGCGCAATGTAAAGTATACTGGACACAACGGGACTACGTTTTCCATCATGCTTTGCGGTGGATACAGGAAGTGAGTGGGACAGAGAGCAAAGGACATCCGCCGCCTCGAGTGGAGGTGCGCCAGTGTGACGCACGTGAGACTGCCAGAGATTGAGACCAGACTGGAAAGCAGGAGCTGCCTTGCGGGTTCTGAGAATCAGACAGTGCTGGCATAGACCTATCCACACATCGCTGAGAGGTTTTGCGCAGACACAACGTTCCGGTTTGAACCCCGAGTAAGGAGATCGCGATGATCCACTGGAGGTGCAGGCGGTAGGCCGTAATTCTCGTTACCGAAATCCGACAAGCAGGAGAAGCGGATCCGGCAGCACAGCGTTCCAGTATAATCAAGCAGAGAGAGATCCTTGATCGGACAGCGGAACAAATTGTCTAGCGGATGGGTGAGAGGCATTCCAGGCCACAGTCCAAGTTTAAACAAAGCACGCTGCAGTATTGTTTAAATCTACAGGGCCCCAACGTGACTAGTCGAAGAATTGCTCAATCCATTCACTGGCCAGTTGAATATAGTACCCGGGTACCTGAGATAACACACACACCTTTTTGGGACATTACTTTTACGGGACTTACACTCCAGAAATGAAGGGGTTAAACTTTCATTTTGCCGCCGCGTGTTTTTCCCGCATTACGAAATCCTGTCGTTCATCTACCGTATTCACATTATATATGCCGCTTTTATTGGGATCAGTAAAGTATATAATCTATAAAATCCACAACAGTGCTGGTGTATATTTATTCCCTAGTGCGGTGAGACTAACCCGAGGTTAAATTCAGCGGCTCCTCCGGGAGTGAGCGCTACATGTAGTTAAGAAAATATTTTACTCTGTCACTGTGCACATCCATTTTGTGACCTTTACTTCACTAGATCCTCACTCTGAGGCAATGGTCATATAATGGAGTTTATGGATCTACTACAGAAAATTGTATTGTGCGGGATGTAATCAAAGGACATCACCGAGGGGTAGATTAGAAATCTTGTAAGTTTATATCATATATTCTATATGTCACATCTCATTTAGCTGTCATCTCTTATCTGGAGTAGCTTGGAAAATAATGGACCCCTGCAACCTAATTTAAATATTTCCTCCTCCACCTCATTAAATGTTAAATACTGTAGATAAGCCATGGAAGTAAAGATAAAGCTTTGCTCAGATTTTGGTAAATGTTGCCTCATGGGAAAAATCCACAAAATGGAAACGGGAGATATAAAAATACTAAATTTATTTCTCCTTCTTTACATGCAGTTACTTCATAAAAAAAACAAAAAACACATGTGTTTTATAATGTGGTTTTGTTTGTAATGCACAAGTAAAGTCCCTTTAACTTAAACCTACCTATTTCAATGGCCAATTTATAGGGCACGCTGTAAATCAACGTAACTGTCTATTTTCTTCTCAAAGCCTTATACCTCTGACTGCTATTTTTCACAAATTTAATGGCAGTTTCTGCAGAATTTTACAATAAGGATTGGGGAATTAAAGTAACAAATTACAAAAAAAAACTCACTTGGGAACCAGAGGCCCATACATTAGATTGTGATGGCTCCATTGGTAAAATGTTGGATTGTCCTAAAGGCAGTATCTTCTTTCACTTCGTTTTTGTTGCATATTCTTTAGATGGTTTTGCTTTATTTGAGCTCCACAATACATAGATCTGTTTAAAAGACAATCCTTCACATTGAGCTACACAATGGCTTGGGAAAACCTTTTAAAAAGTGATTTACAACTTTAATGTAAAATCTGGAGTAATGCCTTGGTAGATTGGGTCCATGTTGTGCTATATTTCCTGTGTTCTCACTACTACCCTGGAAAAAAATCAAAAAACATGTCATATCAATTATGATTAAACTTCTGCTAACCCAGATGTTTCTTCCCGATCACGTGTGGAGCAAACCAGTAACTCCAGTTGTCATGGCATGCACATGCTTGGGTGACAAAAATGATGGCTAGGGACATGAAAGCTACCGATAATCAGGGCTATCCTCGAATGACATTGTTTGGGTAATTGATGTGTGGCGTGCCTTGTATGAATCCTTTTTAAAGCCGCAATCTGCTCCGTTTTGTTTTTCCTGTGTTCATTTGAGGTTCTGCGCCGTGTCTGTTTTTAGTAAGTGAAGGCTAACATCAATTGGCAGTCTCCGGCACGTTGGCTTTAGTGGGCTGTAGGCCACACAGTCCCATATAGAACCACAAGGCCATGATGGAGTGTGTTTAATAAGCAGCTGTCTTAATGAAATGAGGATTAACACTGTGTACAAAGAAACCACCATATGGCTATTAAATATATGCTTCTATTTGCAGTACAGTCCTCTATTGTATGCTTTGTTTTCTGTTTTTGTTTTTTTACAAGTCTTTAATCAGGGCAAACATGTGATGTGTGGTTTATTATTCACAATGTCATTTTAAACCATTTGTACAACTGAGGCCATCCCAATACTGAACTACACAAATCTAGGGCAGGCAGCTTGGTCAAAGGCTTTATTTAGAGGATGCCACACTTCATTTAATAGAGGAGAATTAATGCTGGACCATTTGCGTCTCTTACTACCCAAGCAGTCCTCCAAGGCAGACCTGCCACACCGGGTCATTTGCCAAGAAATCTGCACTTATCTGCGCTGGAGGCAGTGTGTGCATCCTGTATACACACCTCTTCTGACCCTACACTATGACATCCCTCAGATAATGGAATGTGCATTACTGCTTGTATTGTTTATTATTTTTAGTTTTCTAATGTCACAAACACATTCTTGAAATGTACACACTCCTCCGGTGGAAAAGCTTGACAATGAGGTCACATGGCCTCAGCATTTCAGCCCTAATGAGCAATAAGTAATGTAAATATTGTGATGTCATCTGGAAAATATAGGTTACCCAAGCAAAACGATGCATAAAACCATCTCCTGCAGCAGAATTGCATGCTGTATGTAGGAAAAAAATATGGCTATTTTTAGAGGGACTGCTTTGCATAAGACCTCTATAATGGAAAATGTATCTCTTTTGGCATATGTTACCTCAAAACTGTGTTTGAGGTGTGCGCATGTGATTTTTTTTATTATTATTAGATTTATATCATAAAATCTATGTGCGTATGTGTTTTTTTATATTTTTTTTATTTATAAAATATAATTTCACTGACCTCCCTCGAACAGCACCGTACGTGCAGGCAAATCCGAATCGGGACATTTCACTGACCTTTAGGTGCTGTTCGGTGTTCTCTGACTAGATTAACCGTTGCTTCTCTATGGGGATTTCACCGTGCCAAAGATCACTGTATTTTGCTCGCAATTCGCCAAAATTTGGCGAACTGCCTGCTCTCTGAATAGCCATAATGGCCCCAAAATGTCACCGTACGCTGAATTTCAGCGTCCGGTTACAATTCGGCGACATTTCTGACCTCTCTAAATAAGCCCTTTAGCAAACTTTCAGCCCCAATATAGGGCATAAAGGAAAATGAAAGAGGTCTGTAGCGCAGTGCATTTGAATGCACATTCCCATAGGTATCACTACATGTGTAAAGGTGTGGTCATATTGGATGTGTTTCCTTTTTTTTCTCTCTTCTCTATGCACAAATATCCAAGATTCTGTATCTATGAACCTAGATGTTTTTCAAACAAAACCCGGAAGCACCTGTTGTGTACATTTTGGTGTTCTCATTTCTATACTTGTTTGAAGGTCGGTTAGAGGGTGATTGGACAGGAATGTAAATAAGTAATCCATGCCAACTGGCCACATTCCATTCAGACAAGTAACAAAGATGGGTCTCTTGATTAAATTGGATTAGGCAATTATCTTCAGGTGAGATAACTGGATAAACCTTTTTCTCGCTTTTCAAAAAACATCCAGGAATGTTCTACCAAGATTCACATTTAAAAATGGCAATTCCATGATGGCTGCCTCCAGTCCAGGAAAACCTGACATCTTCAGGAGGGAATCAGGATTCTTGTGATGCAACAGAGAGGGATGAGACAATGAAGACCTATACAGTAGATCGATTTTCAGTTTTTGCAAGAGAAGATAAAGGAGAGGAGCAAATGAAGATATCTGGAAAAGACCACAAAGTTGCTATATTAACACACAACTAAACCACTGTATTCCCAAAAACACACCATAAGGAAATACAATGTGATATCATTGGATGGTTTATAGGACGACGTATATACACCGCATGGAATGTGACATTACTTGATATACAGGATGTTCAGTGAGCTACAAAGCCTGGAATTTGGGATCTTTTGGGGTGGGTTTTCACTTCCAATGGGGCATTTAAAAGCCGTAACTTTAGACCAAAGTAGTGGAACATTTTCCCATCATGTTTCCAAAATTCGGAAAGGGAATTGAAAATTTATCAACAAAAAACAGCAACTGTGGTCTAGAAAGCCAACCTGTTCTGATTTGTATATTACTAACAGGGTTATTCAAAGAGAATCAAAAAGTCACCGCACGTTCGGTGACTTTTCGTTCTCTTCAATCCGGTTTGTTTTGACGATCCCATTTCGGCGACCCTACGGTGTATTCAGGAAACCCCTCAGGGTCCCCGAATTGCAGGGAAAGGCCGCCGCAAACCCGACGAAAACTAACCGCAAAACCCAGCGACTGCACACTGAAAACCCGCAAAAAATCTGGATTAACCCGCCGAAAACGCCGGAAAAACCAGAGCAGGAGCTGATCACACGCAGCGAAGCCGCCAGAAAAAGCCGACACCGCAGACGAATGCAGTGAATAAATTATCAAAACAGTTTGCTTGAAAGTTTGAAAGTGAAACACTGTTTGCAAAGAAACTACTGAGCGAAAATGTCTGAAATTTACATATAAGATCCAGGGAATGATAATAAAAAGGGCTGTTACAGAAAAAATAAGTAAACTTAAAAAAAAAACCAGAAAAATGCTTAAAATATCCTAAAAAAATCTATAAATAGACACTTTACTGCAGAATTTTATAATGAACGGTTTATTAGATATTGAATTAAAACAGGAATATTTTTAACATTGAAGCCTATGGGATTCGCCTGAATAAATCTGTCGAATTAAACCACCGAATGGCAGGGCACTTTGTGAACCTTTCACTGCTGGTTTGTGTTCTCTGAATAGCCGAAGCAGTGCTTTTTTATGGGGATTTCACTGCCCTCGAACAGGCACCGTATGTGCAGGCAATTCGCCAGGATTTGGCGTATTGCCTGCTCTCTGGATAGCTGAATGGCCAAGAATGCTAACCGAATGCTGATTTTCAGCGTTCGGTTACCTTTCTCCAGCCATTCGGATCTCTTTGGATGACCCTGATAATGTTAAAAAAAATTAACTGAAAAGGTTTACCCATAACCGATATCTACAACCCTTTTGCCGATCCTTGGTATAATAAAATACTTACTCATTGTATGGGTTGTTCACAAAGCCCAGTATTACAGCGCTGATAAGCACTGGCGTTTCACAAAACTAAACTCCAAAGAGCAACAAGTGCAGCTTTTGGATTTTTCGTTTTGTGAAATGCCGGTATTTTGTTGGCGCTGCAATGCCAGAGCTTTGTATTTATTCTAAATATCATTATCTACATTGCCTGGCCAAGAAAATAAATCCCCACCTGGATTTAACGATAGTAAAGTGTGAGCCTTCCATTGGATAATTACTGCAGTGATTTAATATGTGACTTCCTGACTATACTGAATAAGCAGGTTTTTCCATCAATGGATTTTATTTTCTCCCCTGATGGCACGGGCATATTCCAAGATGGCAATGACAGGATTTAGTCGGGCTCTATTTGTGCAAGAGTGGTTCAGGGAGTATGAGACCTCATTTTCATACATGGATTGGCCACCGCACAGTCCAGACCTTAATCCCGTTGAGAATCTTTGGGATCTGCTGGAGAAGACTATACACAGCGCTCCGACTCTTCATTAACACAAGATTGTGGCAATAAATTAAGGCAACTCTGGACAGAAATAAATATTGTGACATCGCATAAGTTTATCAAAACGCTGCTATGGTGAGTGCGTGTCGTAATCAAGCAAAAGGGGATCCAACGAAATGTTTGTGTTTTTGTTTTCTTTTTTGGCCAGGCAGTGTATTTGGTCCTTGACTCCTTTTTTATAAGAATTCCAATAACCATTTAATTGGGAATAATAACCACTACATAATGTTTAAAAACCATCTATCAGAAATATGTAAAAAAAAAAAATTTGCTTCATTTTTCTACGTGATTAGGGCCTTTTATTGAATGAAGGGTATGACGTCAAAGCTTCTTTTGATGGACAGGAACAAACCATCATTTTCATGTTGAGAGCACAGCCTTAGAATTTCACGTGCAGATTCATTTCTGAACATGCCAGGCTAATGCATTCTATAATTCCCTTTTTACGTCAAAAGAGCGCACATATGCACCTCCTACATTCATTGCGTCTTTCCCTGCGTTTGGCGATCAGCATCAGGCAATCAGACGTCTCCCTGACTTGCATAAGCTCTGCCGATCCATCTGCTTGTGGCCAGTGATGTAAATGTACCAGCTGTTTGTGAAGCCCAGCTCTGAGTGGTGCAGGAGGCTGGTCCCTTTTACCTTACATCAGACTCTTTCACAGCATAAGTCACAGTCTCGCCATCCATGCTCCATTGTCATTAAAGCGCTCCGGTCTCTCCAATCCAGGATGCAAATCATCTAATCCTTTTACAGGTCAATGGGTTTTTGTCTCCCCCCCCCCCGCTCTCTTTTGCAGCGTAGTTCTCGTAGCTTGAGATCCATGATGTGTCGCTACCACTGATGTGAAAAATGGAAAAGGACCATCTGAAAGGAACAAAATATTGGCTGTCCTAAAAAGCCGGAAACCTATTTTTTTTTCTCCATTTTTTTTTTTCTTGTTTTTAAACAGAGGAAGTGGTGTAGGAGGGGGGAATTAAAAACACAGCTCAATCCCCCTGCTCAAAATGAAGGCGCTCCTGCTATTGGTCTTACCTTGGTTAAGCCCTGCCAACTATATAGACAATATGGGCAACCTGCATTTGCTGTATTCTGAACTGTGAGTACTCACAGTGAATCCTCTGTGTGTGTCTGTACAGTCTGTGCACATTTGTGTCTAACCCTCCCCATGGTGGATAAAGCATGCTCTTTCATGTTTGTGGGTTTTTGTTGTTTTTTTTTTTTTTTTCTTTTTACGTGCTGTGGCTTTTTTTTTTTTTTTTTTTAACAAATTGGATTTTTCGTAACAAAGACATTTTCTTTTATGTTCTAAAAAATTTTTCCCTCCCCAATAAGAAATCTCATTCATGATTCGACTACTTAGGTGGGTTGAAAGGAAATAAACACAATGTATCTGCCACTCGCTATGTATTTATCTTTTTGTGAGCGGGTCAATGGTATTCATGTACTGCTGGAAAGCATACATTCTCTGGGGGGGGGGTTACTGTTGCTACATATTTATAGATCAGTATATAAATGTGTATATTTGTGTGCTATGTATATATAATTTTATAATGTATTTTTTCAAGGAAACTCCTAAAATAATATTGAAAAAGCACTTCAGGTAAGACGTCGGCACTATGTATGTATCAAGGATAATATTGTTGTTGTTGACGGCTTCACTTTATCACAATTTTACACAATTCTCCCCTCAACCTTGCGCAGTCTGTATTACATACTTGAAAACAAGAGAAATCTCAATGTATCCTTCCTGGTAAAAGACTTTTATAAATAAATATTCTCCTGCCAGTGAAGAATATCCCTAAAAAATATCTGCTACAAAGCATGGATATAAAATAAATGCTTAATAATATATATATTATTAACCGTTTCAAGTCTGTTCTGCCATCACCCCCTCTGCCATTCATTATTCTTGTTTATAGGTCATGCCTGTCTCCTTAAGAATCCTCATTTGTATGCACAAGGAGCGTAACGCAGACTCCTCGCGTCTCGTACAAGTCATATCTAGGCTGTTGCACGTATGAAAGAAAAAAGGGGGATAGATCAGGATAAATGTGTAAATTCAAAACAACCTGTGGAATTTTTTACATGCTTGATATGTCTTAATGTATTGTGTCACTTTAAGGGATGCTAAATGGAGAGGTAGGAATAGACGCACGAAACCTCCTTTTACCTGAGCTAATCGATCCCATTTATGGTTTAATATGGCATGATGGAGCAGGCATAGTGACGGCTTCGTCTGACAGCAAGATACACGATCCTGATTAAACCACACACTACTAATAACAAAGACCTTATTGGATTCCACTGGATTGCTTAATGCGCATCGTTAATCATTGATTAATAGCTCTACAGTTGCTCGTGGCATGGCTGAATATGTTGACCTATCTTTCAGTCAATTACCTTGTTACATCCTCTGACTCACTATGTGATCGCAGTCTTTTCTTGATGTGTATGAAAGGAAGGACATTAACACTTATCATCTACAGTCTGAAAAACATAGGTGTGACTCTTCTGCACTTAATAAGTGATAATTTGTGTCACATGGCCCAACATCTGCATGGAGATGACATTAGCATCATGGGCCAGGTTACGTTTAGAAACCCATTCGAGGTATTGGTTAAAAGACCTTCACTTGCTAACAATTTATGATTTGCCCTCCATGATTGGCCTGTTGCATTCCAAAATATTGAAGTTTCTATAACTTTTGCAATGACTGCAGGTCTCCCAAAAAGCTGTTTACAACATTGTGGTCTCATATTTCGGCCTTTTCTTCGAGTTTTGGTTCCATTTTGCTATCTTCAGTGAGAAGATGGAATCAGCCATGTAGCAATATTTAGTGTAGCGTGACGGTCTATGGAATACCTCCCAAGTCATTATTGACTGGAACACTTGATCAGGGGTTCACAACCATGGCAGTCTAGATGTTTCGGAATTACATCTTCAATAATGGTCAGTCACCCATTAGACTGATCTTCATGGGAAATGTAGTTTCAAATCATTTGGACGACCAAGGTTGCAGACCCTAGTGTAGATAAATGGGCCCTGTTTCACATTCCCAGCTTTTCCATGTTCATGGTGTCTTAGGGGAATTCTGAGAACCCAATACTTGGTGTTTGACTGGTCAGCAGAGCTTTCAATCAGCTTTGCAAAAAAGCATGTGTGTTGCATGGGTCATACACTGTTACCTCACTAATCAGCAGGAGCTGGAAACCACCCGATTGCAATCCCTTCACTTCTATGTTCATGCTTTTCAGTGTTTCTCGGTGCACTGTTGAAGGTTTAGGGGCACTTGGGATCAATCTTAAATACCTGGTATCCCTATAACGCTTCTCAAACCAAAATCTCTAAGGATTAACTTAATGTTCAGCCATTAATTCTAAAATACTGTCCTTCAGTTTCGGTACTGAAAGCCAGTTGGCCTTAAAATTCTGAGTTTTGGACTGCAACCTTTTTAAATGTATGTGTCCTATGTTATCTGTCTTTTGTAGTTATGAAATATTATTTGCAACGGAACAGCCATCTTGAATTTATTTTCCATTTCCAGAGGAGAGCATCCTCATGAAGTTAAATTACACAGGTTTATTCTCTGTCATCTAGTTGCGTAAAATGCCTTGGATTGTGAATGAATTGTCCATAGTCTTGCAAATTTGTGACACGTCTATGACTAGTACGGCGGAGTTGACCTACCGTAGGATATTGTGCTTGTGTTCTATTAAATTCTTTAAATCGGTAGCATATAGGCAATATATTGTCAACCTGTATATTGCTTACTATGAACCTTTAGAGAGCGATGGAACAGCACAAACGTCTAGATATCTCTCTTTAAGATTTTCATAAATATCATTCTAGGGATATGAATCAGAATGTAGCTATTAGACGCTTATTGAATGCGTCGTGCTGTTTCCATGGCAATTGCTTCACTTTTTTCGAAATCCACCCCAGTTTTACTCTTAATGACTCCCATTGATGCAGTCTTTTTTTAATTTTTATTTCCCTTTCCACAATCTTGACTAGTGACTGCAGAACTCCATGGATCTACGGCTAATGTCAGACGAACGCAGTCTGAGCGCACTCTGCGTGCGTGCATAACGGACAGACGTACTGATTGAAGATACTGTAGACACCACTCGGTCCGTTTTTGTTGACGGATGTAGAAAAAAGGGACTTAAGGGAATCAAAATTAATATGAAAAATGATAAAAAATTTGAAAAGGATATGAAAAGCCATTTTGTGCGTCAAGGTGCTGGACGTCGCAAAATGCGCTGCGTCTGACATCTCCCTTACACAGAACCCTACGTGGACGTGGCTGACTCTACGCGTCCGTCTAGTGGTTTTACGTTCTTGCCTAACTTGCGTCCATTTGCCACGTGCCTTGTGCTTGCGCAGTTCGGAGCGCAAGCACATCATGTGTGGGTCTCTTTTGCTCATGAGTCTATGCTACGACGGACGTTAAACTGTGCAGCAACACGGACGTGATCACTGCCTTAATGCTGCACTTTTCATTGCATAAATAGATCAACGTGCCCTGGGATCACACCGTCACCTGTCTCGGCCAGTGTTAAAGAAGAAATCCGCTAATTTCTATAATTCGCAGCTGGTACGAGGGGGATAAATGTAGGAGATGTACAACACCTACTAAAATAAACTCCTACAGGTCTCTAATGAAAGGACTCTTCGTTGACGAGCTATATTTATTTTAAGGGAACCAGTATATTCTTATGCTTTCTTATCCCAGGTCTGAATAACATTACATTACACACAGTGCTATGAGACGGATCTACATTCTTTTAATGGTTTCCTAGGAATAACTTTGACCAGTTTAAGGATCAGATATAGATCTAAAACCAAAATAACCCATACATTTGTCGATTTATATTTTCCCGGTGCCTTTTCAGGCATAAGCATTATGCAAACATTTTGTGCATCACTATTAGAATTATTGATTTAATATCCAAGTTCCACAAACACAAAATTTGTACTCTAGAAGTCTATTTTCTATTGTGAAACACTGTACAAATTTTGAACATTTTAAGATTTATAAAAAAAGTGGTATTTGTTGGTTGAATTCCCTGTTTTGTATACCATTATTCTAAATTTGCCCGGGTGGAAGCCGACATGGCCTCAATCTGGTTTGACGTATTGGCCTTTGACTAGTTATTCTGGTGTTATTCTTGATTAGAAGCGCTTCCGGAGTAGCTTGATGCATACTTTCACGGTTATTACACTGCTTTATGGTGAGTCATTGTCTCCATCTCTTTCATTTATACTTTTTAATTCTGGGACTCCATCCACCTTGCTCTCAATTCTTCCCACCTTCTCAGTACCTGTCAACAACAAAAAAAATCCCCACATTGTGAAGCTTACCACTGTTAGCCTTCACTGCGCAGGTGATGTTGACAGATGTGATATGTATGTTGGAAAGCCAATACTTGACTTCGGGTCCATAGCATAAGGAAAGGACCACTTATTATGGTTGAAGCTTGCTAGAAAGCACGCAAGGCATTTCTTCTGCCCCTCGCTTGCTTCTCAGGCTCATGTGACCTAGACAACAAGGTTTGGTGAATTGCATCCGTGTTGTGGGTTTGTGCGCTATTGTTCAGTTTTTGTCCTGGCCTATTACCCTAATGAATTAAGCATGCTTAAAGGGTCACTCTACTCATCCTGACCACTTTACTGTTTTAATGTGATCAGGATGTATACAGTTTTCTCCACACCACCCAGCATCACTAGCAGCCTGGATTTTGAGTTTACCGGCTGCCGGTCACTAGTGACATCAGAAAGCAGAGCGGATACCGGCGTCACCCTCTCGGAGACCACCTGTTGTTGTGAACGTTCTCAGAAAGGCAGCTATGGATCGGATCTCAGCTTGCGAACCCAGCTCCAATCCATTTGTTCTGTGCAGGTGCTACGTAACTTGCAGTTGTAAAGTGCACAAGTCCCTTAGCAGTCAGCAGACTCTGCTAATTATTTAAGGGCAATTAAAAGGCAACGCCTTTTTTAATAATGTCCCGTGTTTTTTTTTTTTTGTTTTTTTTTTTATGGATGTCCAAAATCTGGAATGTTTTTTTAGTATGTGATTGTTATTGGTGCTTCTCCAGAATTTTATCCTTGACATGTTAGAATACCTCCTTGTCATTGAACGATTATATTTGCCAAGTCCTTCTAGAAACTGGTGTATTTATTCTGAAGACCTGTAGTAAGTCCTTTTTAAGTCGGGAGACCTCCCTAGAGTGCCATAGCTTTAGGGATTTCATGGCAATGGGTATAAATATCTCTGCAACAGGCAACAGTCCATAAATGTTGTTTCATAGTCCAAGAGCATGTAATGCATGTGTGTGCTTAGGTTTTAATTGGCTGCAACCGCTGAATACATGATTATATTATACTTTACAGCTCTAATTTTGAGGCAACCCTCTTAATCATGCTCATTTGTTGTTGGTGTTTGCCTCCACCCATTTGTTGTTGTTATAGACTGATGACACACTCAATTAACAATTATTGAGCCATAAGAGAAACTCCTACTCTGCCAAGAGTCGCGTTCTTTTCTGAAGGGACGAGTTATGACCGTAAATTGTTGTATCAAGACACTTACAGGTCTGTTCAGTAAAGCTTGCTGTATGAAGAATTGGCAGGTAAAGAGAACAATCTAGACCAAATAGCCGATTTGGAAAGTGAAATAACCCGAATTTTTCTGTTTTGGCTATTTTGACCTAGATTTTTCACTTCTCCAGTCAATTCTCCTGACTTCAGTGGCAGGGGAAGAAGGGGGTTGGGCCAGTGATACTTTACCCCTGGTGGTCAGAGTGGTGGCTGTGCTCCAGGTGGATGCCGGCGCTTCTTGATGACACATCAGCTGAGTGTTGGCACTCTCTGACATGTCATCTGAGCGCCAGGGCCGCACTAAGTCACTCACAAGTAGTGGAGTCCAGCGTGGGCGTGCTTTGCTGTTTGTGCTGGAAGCACAGACCGCAAAGCAGGCCCACAGCCACTCCGACCAGGGTTGAACCAGGAGGAAAGGAGCCCAGCCGCATCATTCTGCCACGGTCCACTAGAGGTGTGTAGAAGGCCTTCCGGCCAGCTGCTCTTTCTCTATGTGATCTTGGCCTTGGGCCTATTTTCCCGAAGGGGCTGGAGCGACCGTTCCATCCGCCCCTATGTTAATCCGGCCCTGCTAATATGCTCATTAAACGTAATCTTCTCCCAATAATTCCCACCATCAAAATCCGCATCTTGGATTGCTATGAGAATTCCCTTCTTTAATTTTAACATAATTTGTGATTTCAGGAAGAGCAATTTACTTGCCTGAATTTTTTCATTTTAATAATCGAACACTGAAGCAAACTAGATACCATATTACTGTAATAACTCCAACTGCGAATCTCTGAGGTCTTTATTGCCAAATTGTTTTCTCTGCTAGCTGTGGATTAATATATCTCCTTTAGAGATATGTAAATGTAACATAAGCTTTTAAAATAATGATGAAAAATGCACATTTTGTGACGCATATTATTCATATGGAATATGTAAAAATTTTATCAAGCAAACTCTACATGAGTAGCTCTTTGGGAAAGAGGATGTTATCACTTTGATCTGGGTACTTTTTCATCAGGTTGATGAAGAGGATATTCCATTATAAAAAAAAAACTATTAGCAATAAAACCTTGAATGGAAACTGTATGTTAAATTACAATAGATCTGTGACTGGTCCGCCAGTGAAAATGATGAAAGATCGTCAATACCCCTGTATTAGTTGTCTTTTTTTTTTCCCCCCCTTTTTTTTTTCTTTAAAATTGGCACACCTGGATTCAGGATTATTATCTACCCAGGAATGATAGATATGGATAGAGTTGCATTAGTTCTTTTCCAAAATAGAAACTGTCCCTTTCTAAAGATACAAAATCATTTCACAGCTATCCAAGGCTCCTGCAAGCATACACACCTCCATACAGCTTCCAGGGCCAGGCTCTATCACGGCGTGCTCCTAGCTCCCACCTGGGCACATCTATCCAAGGCTCCTGCAAGGTGATTTGAATCTACGCTTCGCAACGCCTAATACCTTAACTTTAAATGTTTAGTATGTATGCTTTCATAGCACTGTCCATGTTAATATATGTTTATGTTAAAGTAAAATTACATATAGCGTAACTGTTAAAATATCTTTACCAGTCCTGTTTGCTATCATTATTTGCCATATCTTTACCAGTCCTGTTTGCCCTCCAAAATTGGCATCTTTTATCAGTTATTTATTTCCACTCGGCCCTGGACCTGCTATTCTGTGCCCCCCCCCTCGGTCATGATTCACTGCATTAGAGAATTTATTGCCCCAACATCCCCCAAAGATGCAATGTAATCCTGGATTTCTGTTTTTGCAGCATACACTCCTCCATACAGCTTCCAGGGCCGGGCTCTATCACTGCGTGCTCCTAGCTCGCACCTGGACTTGGCAGCCTGCCCCCCCCCCACGGTTCTTATTTCATTTATACCCAACTAATTTGGTCATGTGATATTTTTAGCTACCAACCTACGCCACTCTGGAACTTCACCTACCAGACTCCCATCTTCTGCTTCCCTTATCAATTCCCTGCCTGTCTTCTACTTTTCCTTTTTTTTTCCTCCCCTTCTCCCACACCACCTTTCCCTAGAAATGTTTTTCCCTATCTTCCCCCTCTTGCT
Source organism: Leptobrachium leishanense (assembly GCA_009667805.1). Taxonomy (NCBI): domain Eukaryota; kingdom Metazoa; phylum Chordata; class Amphibia; order Anura; family Megophryidae; genus Leptobrachium; species Leptobrachium leishanense. Next base: position 468,255,256 of record CM019063.1, read on the forward strand.
GCTTCTTTCTTCTATCTCCCTTCTCTCTAAATCTACCCTCCCTCCCTATACACCCTACAAATTACAGCAAGCTGGAAAAGAAACCCAAATACACCATAGCTTGCTCATCTCCTTTAATTTATTAGCTGAGAGCTGGTGGAGAGTGTTAAAATCCAGCCCTCCCACCCCTACACAACAGAGCTTTAAAACTCTTCAATCACTATTTTCCCAAAAGAAAAATATGTCCAAATTCCTTTTTATTCTGCTGCTTGCTCTGGCAAATGATGTTGAATCCAACCCTGGTCCAATAGCTGACACCATATTTAATCTCCCCACTAAAAAAGGCCTCTCCTTTGTGCACTGCAACATCCACAGCTTACTCCCTAAACTGGATGAGCTTAAAGCTTGGTGCTTCTATTACAAACCGAAAGTCATTGTGCTGACAGAATCATGGTTAACCCCTAAAGTGCCAGACTCTGCCACAGCAATACAAGGGTATTCATGTTCTAGAAAGGACAGAGCTAAGAGAGGAGGGGGAATTGTTATCTATGTTGACAACTCCATAAAGTTCACCCCAGTGCAGAATTCTAGCTCCCCAGCCACATTTGATTTCCTTTCTGGTATTATTGAGATCCCGTTCAGTAAAACAATTATTGTTGCTGGATTCTACCGCCCACCGAGTTCCCCAGTGCACTCACTTTGTGACATAACCCAAATCCTTAGTAAATTAGTCGCTCAAAACCAAAAAAAGTGAACTGCTGGTCCTCGGAACTTTAATGTTGATTGGCTGAATCCTATAAACACTGCTCACTGTTTAAGTCTTTGGAGCTAACACCATTAATCTCCTCTCCCACTCGCATTAATATGAAAAGCCCTAACCACACCTTGCTGGACTGGATTCTCTCCTCATGTCCTAATCGAATACAGGAGGCAGGCATTCTAGCTAACAGTTTCAGTGATCACTGCCTAGTGTACTGTGTGCGCAAAATAAGGGCCACAAAATGTCCACCAAAGGTAATAATCACCAGGTCTTTCAAGAAATTTAAACTTGAATCCTTCCTAAATGATCTCAGCTCCTATGGTACAGACTAAACCTAATCCCAGACCTGGACTGTGCAATTGAATACTTTCAATCCGAGCTCCTGAAAGTCTGGAATACCCATACCCCGCTGTGTAAAGTGCGAGTAAAAGGGGCCCACCTCCCCTGGGTTACAGCTGACCTCACTCAAATGTACCAGTTTAGAGACTCCCTGTGGTCAAGTTTCAAGAGTACTGGTTCCATGAACGATCACTGTGAATACCGACAGTGCTGGAATGCATGCACAAAACAAACAAAAATGGCTAAAGCCCAATACTTCCATGAAAATTTAAACAATAACATCTCAAACTCTTTTTGGAAAATCATAAGTAACATACAAGCACCCCCCCTCCCCCGTCCACTCCCAACCAGCTGCTGTCAAAGTAAACAACCAAACTGTACAACACCCCCTAGATGTAGCACATGCTTTTAATAATTATTTTGTTGGATGCGCCACCACCCTGATTGCTAAGCTAGGAAATGACACGCAATCAGAAAGGCTGCACACAGGTCAGGCCCCAGCAACTGTGCAAAAACCCTGTAACACAGAGAAATTCAGTTTTAGACCAGTGCCTGTCAGTGTCCTCACTAAACTTCTCCGTAACCAAAATATGAAATACCAGTCTGGCCCTGATCAAATCCCAGCAATGCTGCTGAAAAACAGTGCGCCAGCAATTGCAAAACCTGTCGAACCCTAATCAATGAATCACTGGCGACTGGATACATACCCAAACTCTGGAAGACTGTAAGGGTGGTACCTATCCATAAAAGTGGAGACAATACTTTGGTATCCAACTACCACCCGATATCACTGCTCCCTGTAATGTCAAAAATTCTGGAAAAATGTGTCTACACTCCATTACATGATTATTATCAGTATCAGAACTATTTAACCCCAGATCAATCCGGCTTTCGTCCAAGTCATTCAACTACAACTGCCCTTTTAAAAGTTTGTAATGATATCCAAGCTGGCATGGAACAAGGAAACCTAACTGGAGCCATCTTCCTTGGTTTTGCCAAAGGCCTTTGACACTGTAGACCATGGCATCCTATTACAAAAACTTAAACTCTGGTATTGGTGATAGTACGCTAACCTGGTTTCAATCATATGTATCTGATCGGTCGCAATATGTGTCCATTTCTGATAGCTCCTCCCTCCCCCTCCCAGTCACATGCGGTGTACCCCAAGGCTCAATAATCGACCCCCTTCTATTCACGATATTCATAAATGATCTGCCCAATGTTTGCAAAGCCTCAACTGTACACATGTATGCAGACGACACTGTAATCTATACCAGCAAACCAAATCTCCCGCAGCTGGAGGCCGTGCTGCAAGAACAATTCACAGGGGTAGAAAAGTGGATCGCAAATAACAAACTTTTTCTAAATACTGACAAAACTGTAACGATGCTCTTTGGAACAGCACCTAAACTACACAAATTGCAAAATCCCCATCTATGTGTCAGGACAAGATCAAATGACATGCTGACTACAGTCACTTCTCTCAAATATCTAGGTATGTGGTTAGACCCAAATCTATCTTTTGGCCCCCACATCGAAAAGCTCTCTTCTAAACTTTACCCCAAACTAGGTGCCCTGTACAGAAACCAATCCTGCCTGAGCCCTGCGGTAAGAAAGCAGATTGTACAACAAATGCTTATGCCAGCCATTGAATACGGAGATATAGTGTATTCAGCTGCCCCTCAAACACACCTTCATAGACTTACTACATTGTATAACTCATTCTGCCGCTTTGTGCTACAATGTAACTACATGACCCACCATTGTGACATGTTAAAAGAACTAAACTGGCCATCACTGGACTCTAGACGCACCCTTCACCTTTCCAACCTGGTGTTTAAGAGCTTTTCTGGGAAGCTACCACCCTACCTGAATAGGCTGCTTCCCCCAGCAGTTCCCTCATCCTATAACCTCCGATCCAGGACCAGCACCTTACTTGCAATACCAATACCGCAATACAAAAAGAAAGTGTCTCAATCCTCATTTTCCTACAGAGCACCGCAGTTATGGAATAACCTCCCAGACACCATCAAATCTTCCCCCAGTCTAAAGTCCCTTAAGAGCTCCCTATTAACATACCTCAATACGGAATGCACCTGTAAACATGTAACATAATGACTTTATTTCCTACATATTTATTTTTCTGTTAATCTGTATATTTGTTTTCGTGTTTAATATCTTGCATTTTACTATTGTATTTCTGTAACCACTCAATGTTCTTGAACCCAGGACATACTTGAAAACGAGAGAAATCTCAATGTATCCTTCCTGGTAAAAGCCTTTATAAGTAAATTAAATAAATAAATTTCGAAAATCATTTTGTGTTTCTGAAGGCTTAGTGACTCGGCTTATTCAGAAGCACGATCAGACTTTTCAGTTGTCATTCTTCCACCAGTACCACGTACGATACGTTGTACAGGTGCAAGAATGACAACTGAAAAGTCTGATCAAGGTTCCTAATAAGCCAAGTCACATGACCGTATAAGTCATGCTGCTGAAATATATGTACATTTTTTTTTATTCTTTTTTTGCGGTTTTCTTCTCTTATAACTTGAATGTTAAATGACACAGGACATCATTCTGTACACAGTCAATATTTAACCCTTTCGCTGCTGAGGCTTTTCCCGCCTCTGTGCTGAGGTCATTTTTACCGGTTTTGCTCATCATGTTTAAACGTGTTTTTAAGGCTTATTTTAGTATATGACCCAGACATATTATATATCGTTCTTTCCGTCAGACTCAGTAGATTCATAATATGTCATTATTATATGTATACGTTATGTCATGTCTGTATATTATAACAAAAAATGCAATAAAATATGTATTTTCAATAATTTACAACGTGTAAAGTGTTTTTTTTCACATTTTAACATGCGAGCAATTGCGGTTATATTTTGTATGGGGTGCGCTTGTTAAAAAAATTAGAGATTGGGTCTCGTTACATTTTTTTGGGGGAAAATTACGCTATTTTTAACAAACGCACCGCATACAAAAATCGTTAGTGCAGCATCATTGTTCACATTACAATTGCAATGGGAACAATATTGCTACACTAACAAACCAAAAAAAAGAAAAAAAAAATGTTTATTTTTTTTTTTATAATTTCTTTTTAAAATATATTTTTATTTTTAATTTTTATTTTTATTTTTTTTAAAAAACTTTTTTCACATTCAAGTTTGGTATTGTTGGAACGGCCATGCTCTGGCCGATCCAACCATACCAAACATTAACCCCTAACTGCCACGGATCGGGAGATAGGGAGTTCCAATGAACTCCCTATCTCCACAGTTGGTGGCAGTTAGGGGTTAACTCTAGGACTGGCGTCATCGTGCTACGCACGATGACGCCAGTCCTCAGGGGGGGTTCCCGGAGGCTTGGCCGACATCCAAGATGTCGGCCAGCTCCGGGAAAGGATCGCGAACCGGCGCTTTTCAGCGCCGATTCGCGATCTAGCTCCCCAGGGGTTAATGCCAGGCATCATTTGGAAGGGCAGGCTGTGCCCTTCCAAATGATGCCTGGGTTAACCCCCGCAGAGCCGCCGATCGGGAGGGAGAGAGGTCCGAAGGACCTCCCCCCCTCCTTTCAGGCGCCTCCTCCGCACATGCGGGGGGGCGCCTGAATTAGGTGTCATCGCGCTGCCGCGATGACACCTAATTCTGGCGGCTGCGGTCCCGGATGCGCGGCTGACATCGAGGATGTCAGCCCGCACCGGGGGGGCCAGCGATCGGCCGGAATCCGGCCGAACGCTGACCCCAATGGGAGGACGCGCTCAGCGCGTCCTCCGCACAGCAGCGGGAATGCGGAGGACGCGCTGAGCGCGTCCTCCGCATTGAAAGGGTTAATTAACATTGTAGAAAAATTTCAGGATTATTATTTTTTTTTAAATTGCTACAAGCCTGGATATCCAAATCTACAATGAAGCAATGTATTCCAATGAAACGGTGTCATACGTTTAGGGGTTTACTTGAAGAATGTATCCTAAACCCTCCCTTGACTCTCATTCAAGTGGCTGGGGACGGTATACTTTGCTTGCCTAACGGTTAGAATCGGACCCATTGCTTACCAACCCTGGTCCTCAGGTACCCTTAAAAGGCCAGGTGATCCGATTTGCTTCTCAGTGACTGCACTATGCAGTCTGCATTTCTCCAAAGTAATCCATAAATTTGGGCCTGTTTCAGGTACTTCAAGACATGGTAGGGCAGTGGGTCCAAACCCCAAACCTCCTTTTCCTACAGGGTTATTCAAAGAGATCCGAATGGCTGGAGAAAGGTAACCGAATGCTGAAAATCAGCGTTCGGTTACCTTTCTTGGCCATTCGGTTATCCAGAGAGCAGGCAATACGCCAAATCGTGGCGAATTGCCTGCACATACGGTGCCTGTTCGAGGGCAGTGAAATCCCCTTAAAAAGCACTGCTTCGGCTATTCAGAGAACACAAACCAGCAGTGAAAGGTTCCCGAAATGCCCTGCCATTCGGTGGTTTCATTGGACAGGTTTATTCAGGGGAATCCCATAGGCTTCAATGTCAAAAATATTCCCGTTTTAATTCAATATCTAATAAACCGTTCATTATAAAATTCTGCAGTAAAGAGTCTCTTTATTTATGAATTTTTTAGGATATTTTAATCATTTTTCTGGATTTTTTTTATATATTTTTTTTTAAGTTTACTTATTTTTTCTGTAACAGCCCTTTTTATTATCATCCCCTGGACCTCATATGCAAATTTCAGACAATTTCGCTCCAGTAGTTTCTTTGCAAACAGCGTTTCACTTTTTTCAAACATTCAAGCAAACTGTTTTCCTAATTTATTCATTTCACTCGTCTGCGGTGTCGGCTTTTTCCGGAGGCTGCGCTGCGTGTGATCGGCTCCTGCTCGGGGTTTTCTGGCATCTTCAGCAGGTTAATCCAGATGTTTTTGTGGGTTTCAGTGTGCATTCGCCGGGTTTTTCCAGTGATTTTTCGTCGGGTTTGCAGCAGCTTTTCCCTGCGCTTCGACGGCCCTATGGTGCTTGCTGAATACACCGCAGGGTCGCTGAAATGGGATTGCCGAATCAGCCCGAATTGAAGAGAACGGAAAGTCACCGAACATGCGGTGACTTTTCGATTCTCTTTGAATAACTCTGCTAATGTGACCTCCCAATACCCATCGTTGCCCTCCAACCCTATGTGGTTTTCTTCTGTTTGTGCCGTTCTTGATGTCCTTGTTCGTATCACAGCATGCGATACTCTGAAAGGTTCTGTATGACTGTTTTCTACAGGAAGTGGCCAAAATCAACATAAAAGGAATAATTCTGTATCTGCTAGTCAGTGGTTGCTCTTCAACTTCCTACACTGTTGGACATATGCTAATACATATTCAAATCCAAAATGGATGATAATTTTAAATGAAGCATAGTAATATCGTCACACAATACTGGGGATGGACCCTGTATGGTGTAGCACCCCAATAACCACTACTCCATACTGCTCCTACTTGACCGCTCAGCTGCCTTTTCATGCAGTCGACCATCCCCTCCTCATAGAGGCCCTCTTCTCACTGGGTCTCTGATACATACCACCGTCTCCTGGCTAAAAACGTACCTCTCTAATAGATCCTTCTCAGTATCCCTTGCTGGCAATTCCTCCTCTTAAATGCCTGTCAGTCGGCGTACCTCAAAGCTCAGTCATAGGTTCTCTGCTCTTCTCTATCTATACCTCCTCACTGGGTAAACTCCTCAACAACTATGGCTTAAAGTATCACCTATACGCTGATGACACTCAGATCTACCTGTCCACTCCCGATCTCTCTGCCTCTGTTCTCTCTCAGGTCAGTGACTGTCTGTCTGGGATCTCTGCCTGGATGGCCTCTCACCACCTGAAGATCAATTTGACCAAGACTGAGCTTCTTCTAATTCCCACCTCTAACTTTGCTCCAATTTCTGACTTCTCTATATTTGTTGCGGGTATCACTGTCCTTCCTTCTGCCCAAGTTCGCTGCCTTGGAGTGACTCTTAACTCCAGTTTTTCCTTCAGCCCCTACATCCAATCACTCTTCTCACCTTGCCGCAATCACCTCCTCAACATTTGAGCCGTAGTCAGATGACCAACTTGGTCGTCCGCCTACAGACAATGCCGTTGGACAATGAAGGTCATCCACTGGAAGCATCTGTGGGCAACCTAGGTTGGCCGACAGGCCGCCCAATGAAAAAAAACAAAAACTTGATGCACTAAGGGGGGGTGATAAACCACCGATCCCTGATGCTTAAATAGCTTTCAGCACCAGGGACAGCAACGCTGAATGCATTCGGCGGGAAAAAAAGAGCCTAGTCGGTTATTTTTTTTTTAAAATGGGAACCCAAATTTCGCTTAAGATTAAAATAAAAATCAATAACTAATAAGGCTTTTTGAAATTTGGAAGAATCGCTAATCTGTTGTAATCGCAAAAAATCGTCTGGAAGTCAGAGGCAGTGGAAGAGGGCTGATTCACCTGCATGGTGTGGGATCAGTTGGACGACTTCAGACGATATCGGATGATCGTAGAAATACGGACCCAGTGGACAATCGGCCTTTCGTTTACAGCAACAACACTAATATGCATCCAAAGCCACACTTTTTTTGTTATTTTATTTTTTCAAATGTAGATAATTTTACAATTTAAAGACTACAAAACACTATCTTTTCGCGCCTTAAATGGATAATCCAAACCAGGAGAGGAAGCTGTGGTCCTTAGGCAGAGAACGATGGAGGTAGTGAGGCCTTGGGCAAAGCCAAAGTAAATCCCTCTTTTGTTATAGCAGAAATTGAGACATTAACCCAATAATATTTAATTAATCAAAGCACACAAAGACTGATTTGTTGGTAGACGTGTTTTAAATGCGGGAATGGCGGTAAACACATTAACTCGGAGGTGTATTTCTATGGATTCACACAAGTTATTGTTGTATGTGTATTTTGTGTATGTAGACTTGAAATTGTAAATTCTAGGAGAGCGGAATTATTTCATGTTGCACATTTTTCTCTACCTATTGGCATTAGAGTTGTGCACTCCAAAAACATACTGCATTCCCTTTTTAAGCCGCTGCATACCGCTGCCACCGGGGAGGAAAGTCCCCTTCCAGGCATAAAGTAGACAAATTGAGGGGATCTTCGTAGAGAGGTTGGTGTAACACACTACAATAATATGTTGCAAACAGCCCGCAAAGACAAAGGTAGACTCTACAGGAAACGCTGTGAAAGCCCACACAGCTTGATAATTTCTGGGCACCTCCATTAATGCACTCCTATAGGTGGGGTCTTTTGATCTCACCTTAAACTTTGTCACTGAGCAGAACTCGGATTGATGTGCAAATTCTGTGCCGGTTGGGTGGAGTAGAGGTAACCTCACTGCTCTACAACCGTGGAGAGAGCCTGTGGAGACACAGGCTTTATTCCGGCAAGAGCACCTCTCCAGTAAGTGTCTTTGGGCAAGACACCTAACGGTACATACTCACCACCCAGGACATACTTGAAACCGAGAGAAATCTCAATGTATCCTTTCTCAAAAAATTGTTGCAAATATGGCAGTGCCCTGTAGACAAGTATGACAGGTGGGCTTTAAATTTTAAATTTAAATCACCAGCATTGAACTAGAAGGGGTTTTGGAGATGGAACATTTTTTATTTTTCTATTTTTATTTTTTTTGCCTAAAAATATTAATTTAGGCTGGGGTCAGACGAGCGTGATTTCTACGGACTGTACGTCCGTGCAGTACAGACATCGTTAGTACGGATGACGCAGTAGTGGTCACACAGTCTGTTTTTTCACTGAAGTTATTTTTTGACGGATGTAGGAGGGAAAATAAATTACAATGAAAAAACATTCTGTCCGTCAAAAATGCTGGACGTATAAATGCAGTCCGTCTGACCTCGCTCCATCACTCACACACAAAGCTATGCAGACGTTGTGGACGTGGCGCACTCTGCACGTCCGTTCTAGCAGTATTACGTTCTTGCCTAACCTGCGTCCGTTTGCCGCGGCCGTTGTGCGTCCGCAGTTCAGTGCGGACGTACTTCATGTGTCAGGCTCCAATGGACTTACTTTCATGCTATCACGGACGTACTTTTAGGCGCAATCACGGACGTGAACAGTACGCTCGTCTGACCCCAGCCTTAGGGTTTCTTGGCATTTGTTCCTTATCAGGGTTATTCAAAGAGAATTGAAAAGTCACCGCATGTTCGGTGACTTTTCGTTCTCTGCAATTCGGGCCGATTCGGCGATCCCATTTTGGCGACCCTGCGGTGTATTCAGCAAGCACCACAGGGCCGTCGAAGCGCAGGGAAAAGTCACCACAAACCCGACGAAAAGTCACCGCAAAAACACGGTGAATGCACGCCGAAACCCTCAAAAATATCTGGATTAACCTGCCGAAAACGCCAGGAAAAACCTGAGCAGGAGCCGATCACACACAGCGCAGCCACCGGAAAAAGCCGACACCGCAGATGAGTGAAGTGAATAAATTAACAAAACCTTTTGCATGAATGTTTGAAAATGAAACGCTGTTTGCAAAGAAACTACTGAGCGAAAATGTCTGAAATTTACATATGAGATCCAGGGAATGATAATAAAAAGGGCTGTTACAGAAAAAATAAGTAAACTTTAAAAAAAATCTGACTTTTTAAAAAAAAAAAAAAAAATCCAGAAAAATGCTTAAAATATCCAAAAAAATCTATAAATAAAGAGACTCTTTAAAGCAGAATTTTATAATAAACGGTTTATTAGATATTGAATTAAAACGGGAATATTTTTAACATTGAAGCCTAGGGGATTCTCCTGAATAAACCTGTCGAATTAAACCACCGAATGACAGGGCATTAGGGGAACCTTTCACTGCTGGTTTGTGCTCTCTGAATAGCCGAAGCAGTGCTTTTTTTATGGGGATTTCACTGCCCTCGAACAGGCACCGAATGTGCAGGCAATTCGCCAGGATTGCTCTCTGGATAGCCGAATGGCCAAGAAAGGTAACCGAACGGCCGCTGATTTTCAGCGTTCAGTTACCTTTCTCCAGCCATTCGGATCTCTTTGAATAAACCTGTACGTCTTTAAAGAGTTCTGCTACATTTTTGTGTTACTATTGTCCTACACAGGGCATTGGTTTCTGTTTTCCATAATAAATGAAGACCTAAACCATATAGCCCGGTTCGTCACAGGATTCATACACTGTTTAAGATTTTATCCCATAATTCCAGAATTGGGAAATTTATAGTATAAACACTCTAATATATCAGTTATGTTTTCCTAGGCTTAAAAAAAAAAATCATTGGAGGCTGGGGTCAGACTAACGCATTTTTAACGTGCGTTTAGGCGCACTTAATCACGGCCGCAGTAGCAGCAAATGATGGGCAATGACGGCCAATATACAAAGTCCGGCCGTACGAAAGTCCGGCCGCGCAATGCAAGTGAAAAATGAATGCATTTTTTCAAGAACGCAGAACCACTAGTACTGACGTACAGAGTGCGCTGCGGCGGCATAGCGGCATGTGTGCGTGATTAGGAGACGCAGGACGCTGCTAATGTCCAGCCTACAAAACATCCAGACACAAAAAGTGTTTCATTGATGATCCGTATAAAATCCCGCACGAAAATGCGCATCGTCTGACCGTTTTCACGCGTTCTGTGAATAAATACGTCAATGTGTTCGGACGCACTTTTTGACGGTTGCTGCGAATAATGCGTTTGTTTGACCCTAGCCTTAAAGTGGAGCGGTTTTATATACAGTATTTACTTTTTTTTGTGTATTTGTTTTGTGAATCTAATCCAAACTGACACGATTAGCTGTTGTATCTCAATGTATCCTTCCTGGTAAAATCCTTTTATAAATAAATAATTTTCACTTTTTTTTTTTTTCCCCCTCAAGCCGATTTCCATTTAAAGCTGTCAAGACACAAAGAAATTCATTAGTATGGTTATTGCCTTCGTTTTATTTTTTTAATTCAATGAAAATTCTATTCCTCCAGAGATTATTTTCCTTTTTAGTTCTTTCTTTTGACATCAAAGACTATTTGATTAGTGTCAATTTAAATGCACACAACTCCCATTAGGACAGTGTGTTGAAAACCTCTTGTGTTGCATGTTGTATTGTTTGTTGTTCTTAAAAACCATTGTTCGAGTGATGGGATCTCAAACGTTTGCCGGACTCTTATTATATTGATTGAGTGCTGATTTCCTTCAGCGAGATAATGAAATGCTGAAATTTAATAGGAATTTACTGCATATAGAAATGGTTAGACGAACAGAAAATATTTTGTGTGCTCGTATTTAGTCTGATTACACACTGGCCAAAGGGGACCACGTCTGTGGACTCATATCTAACGTTTATAGCATTTTTATACAATGGATAATGCAAGGGGTTAACTTGTCAGTATAGAAGAATAGAGGAAATGAACTATGGTTAGATTAATCTAAAAAGTAAACTCTGCTCCTTTTTTAAGACAAGTGAAAAATGAATGTCTGAGCATCATGGGAGATGTAGTTCCAAAACCTCTGTGGAGCCAAGGTTGCTGACCTAAGGTTGTCCGGTCATCCATATTTTCCTGGACAAATATTCCTATTGCATGCAGAGGGACGCACAGGGAAAAGTGCTCCCCTGCAACATGTACAATTCATATTCTGCAGGAAGGAAATCAGGGCTGGGTGTTTTTTTTTTATTTTATATTCTTACCTGCAGCGTATGGATTCTACGTGTTTTCAAGGTTGCATTTTTTTTCACGCACTGCCATTCAGCATGAAATAATTAGATGCATCCAGGAAAACACGTCTTATCTGGCAATCTCCTGCTGACCCCTGATCTAAATGAATTGCTTGAGTGGTCAAGTGTCTGAGGCCGTTTGTTGTAGTTTGTTGTAGCTGACACATCGGTTAAGGAGTGTATGCCTAATGGTAGGGAAGCAAGAAATAGAATTATTAAAGTTATCCTCTAGGGATGTGCGTTTCGGGTTTCGGCATTTCGGAATTTTCACGAAATTTCCCGATTCGTGTTTTCGGATGCTGCCGAATTTCCGAAAATTTTTAGATCCGAAAATGGCAGATCCGAAAAGTTTTCCGAGCCGAAACAAAATATTTTCGGAGTTTTCGAATGGACTTGAAATGTGTCAAATCGAAATTTATTGCTTTGAAACGAGGAGAACAGACGTTTCGAAAAAACGAAAATTTCCGAAGTTACAAAAACGAGCAAAGTGACACGAAAATACGAAAAACGGTCGAAATTCCGAAAACATGTACAATTCCGAAAAACGAAAAGTCGATACAAAAAACGAGCAAAGTGACACGAAAATACGAAAAATGGTCGATATTCCGAAAAAATATGTATACGAAAAACGAGTCGAGCTGAACCGAATCGAAACAGAAATCGGTCGAAACGAGCCGAATCGAAAAGTTTGAAAATCCGAAAAATCGAACCGAATCGAACCGAAAAAAAAATCGGTGCACAAGCCTATTATCCTCCTGGCTTGACAGGAAATAAACATGCATTGGTTGTCTTGAAAATCTACTGAAATTCACCAACGTTCATTAGAAGGTAATGGTAAATGAGATTAAGATCAGTTTAATGGCCCTTTATTTGGGAGCACGACATTGAAATCACATTGAGTGGTCATAATAATAGTGGTCCATCACAGGAATAGCCTCTGCACCCATCATACAGCATCATTCAGTGATAAAAAAATATAGCCCATTTTCTAACCTGTCCTGGGAAAAAAAAAAAACTATTAGAATGTTCAAAGAGCCACTTCCTGTTTTCTGCTCATTAGAGAGCAAGTCCAAGCATTCCAAAGTCTTTATTTGATTGGCTGATGACCTCACATGCGGTTTACAGCCTTATTATTATTTTTTATTTTTTTTAAGCATTGTGGTTTTTGACCATTATGTTATCTCATGATGGCTGCCTCAACACAGTCTGAATAGATTTTTCGGGAATTACCGTAAAACTGACTGTAGTTTGATTGGGAGAAATTTCAATCTGTGTTTTCCGCATTCTTTTTTCTTTTTCTTTTTTCTTATGAATAAAAAAAAAACCACACCAGTTTAACACTTTTGTTTCCATATAAATCCATGGGGTAGGTGTGAACTCTGTGTAAGGTGAACGGTCAGGCTATCGTCTATCTGTGCTACACAACATGGCAAGCAGAATGAAATATTTACTCTAAAAGGAGTGGTTCCCAATCTTGGTCACCAAGCACCCCGAACAGCTCAGATATTTTAGATTGCAGGATTCCGTCTAGATTTCCACAAGGTAATCAATGAGCAGCAAATCCGATCACCTGTGCTGTGCTTCAGATATCTGGCAAACCTGGCCTGTTAGGGGGACCTGAGGACCAGGGTTGCGATCCAATGCGAGTCTAAAGGATGGAAGGGAAGAAACATGGGATAAATGGTTTTCTAAACAAATCCGGCATGGAAGAATGTAAAGCAACCAAGACTACGCTGCCAACCTGGTCAAATGAATCACATAGCTGTACGTTTTGTTGCTAACGTTTTTAAATTGGACCATTGATCGCTTAGAATGCATCGTCTGTTTCCCCTTATTTAATCAGATTTTAATCTAATTTATACAAAAAGTCATGTTCCTGCTTATATATATTTTCTTGTAGCTCATGGCAAAAAAGTGAAGTGCTTGCAGAGAAATGTGTAATAAAGATGACCTCAGAACGCTAAAATTTAAGAGTAATTTTAATAATCGTAACGTTCTCTCCCGTAATTGTGGCGTGTTTAGTCTCTCTTTTTGTGGTTAAAAACATCCCGTCTTAAATCTTCCATTTTAAACTGTTGTTTCCATATTACAAGGAATGGAATTTCCTACTGTGGATGCCGAATATTGCATTTTGGAAAGCTGGTCATTTCGACTGGATTAGACATCTGCAAAGGCATGCTGTTAGAGTAATATTTACATAACGCAAGCTGGATTTGTTTGCAATATGTCTGGATTCATCCTGTCAGCACATCGAATATTATTCGTCGCAATACGCTGGACACAAGTGTTGAAGTCCCTATGGGCTCATTAATGTTTAATATAAATGGCTCAAGGTCTTTGGTGTCTTTTTAAAAGGAAAAGCTTGTTTCCTTTCCTTATAGAAACCTTGAAAAAGCCCTACAATGAGGATTAGGAGAGCATGGACATGATGTGTTTTGCTTCAAGAATCCAATAATCAAGACTTGTTTTTGTCACGTCTAGCGCCCAGGCTCCTGTCCGGCAGCGCCGTCCTTGCTGTTCACTGGCCTGGTGCTTTAAGTGTGTTACGTTATGGAGGATCGCGCTTTGCAGCGCTGTCGACGTGCATCCTAGCGCATCGACGGTGAGGATCTCTAGGTGGACGCATGCTACGCGCGCACAAGCATGTGACCGGCCCCATCACAGCATCACAACTCTGCGACTGACTGCGGTAAGTGCGTCTTAACGCACGTACTGCGCGCAGAAGAATACACTAGTGTGCACCCGGCCTAAAAGGTTTAACTGACTCCTTTCGATCACCAATTCTTCAAGTTGGAGAAATTGGCAGACTACTCCTTGTACATGAGCATGCAAGTCCGCTAAAAACCGCTGAATCACTTTTAGTCACTGTTTACTTAATTTACTTAATAGACTCTTTAGCATCTCTTTTATACAGTCATGCAGTTCTTTAAACTAAGCCGATAACATAGGGGATTATTCTGGTAGAGCCACTGTTTGGCGAAATTGCAAACACAGAGACCGGCTGGGTGGAGTAGAGGTAACATCACTGCTCTGCATGGAGAGAGCCTGTGAAGTCATGGGTTCGATCCCAGTGAGCAACTTCTCCAGTAAGTGTTCTTGGGCAAGACACCTAACGGTACATACTCGCCACCCAGGACATACTTGAAAATGAGAGAAATCTCAATGTATCCTTTCTGGTAAAATCCTTTCTCAAAAAACTTCACCAGCGTTGCAACTCTGAATAACACTGGCATAATTTAACATTTTCTGTTATTTTAAGTTGGTTTTATTTTCCTTTCTTTTTTTAGGGTGGGGGTTGCAACTCCAGTGATTTTTTTTTTTATTATTATTTTTTTTTTTTTTTTTTTATTTTTATTTATTTTTCTGGTGAGTGCAACATTGACAAAGAAGAGCAGTACCAGAACAAACCTCAACAAACCCAGGACATACTTGAAAACGAGAGAAATCTCAATGTATCCTTCCTGGTATAATCCTTTATAAATAAATAAATAAATAAAATAACAGTTTATAATCTGACAACTAGCTCTCTCTCTATTACAGTCAATTATTACTAAATTATGAGCCCATATGGTCAACAGTAGCCAAAAATGAAGCCAAAAATGTTAAGCACAATATACAGAGCTTGTAGTGCAGATAAATGCTATGTGAAACAGATTACATTTTTCATTACAGTATAAATTTTGCTGACAATTAGAAGGCTAGTTTTACCCCCACAAGGCTAGTCTCACCCCTTTCTCTCCATAAAGGTTACTATAAAAAAAAATATAAATAGGAGTCAAAGGACCGTCCTATGTATTTTTTATTAAAGATGTTTAACTCTTCATATAAAAGTGAAATATGTCTAGGCAGAGAAAGTGTAAAGTTCTGAATCTGCATAATGAGTTTGTCTATGTATGCTATACAACTTCTTTTTTAATATTTTTCGTAATTACGTTTGCACGTGCAAGCTTAAACTGTTCCATCTCAAGTAACTAAATGAAACCTTTAGATATTCAAAACATATTTTAGGAGTTGAAACACATGTAGAGTTGGTTGGAAGAACACGATACCCCCCTGGAGAACATTTAGGCTTGTTTGTAAATTCCTGTTGAATTTATGATAAACACGCATTACATTGTTACCATTTGTTTAAATGTTTGTCATCCTCTTTTTCCCTTCCCAACTTCATCACCCTGTAGATTTTAAGATCATCTGAGCATGGTTCTTTACACCTCTCGATTCTATTTTCTAGAGATTATTTGATTTAGATTAGTGTTTCTCAAACCTGTCCTCGAGAACCCCCTAACAGTCCAGGTCTTCCAGATATCCAAAGCACAGCACAGGTGCGATGATTTGGTGCTCAGTGATTGCAGGATTCAGTCTGCATTTCCCCAAGGTGATCTGCAAAATCTGGCCTGGTTGGGGGTCCCGAGGACAGGTTTGAGAAACAATGGATTAGTTTATATCCAACACTTTTATTATAAAACTCTACAGAAACTGTTACCACAATATATAAATGATGATAATGCCCTGCAGCCTCTTGGAAGGTCCCTTTAATCCAGTGTTTCCCAAATCTGTCCTCAGGACCCTCAACCAGGCCAGATTTTGCAGATCACCTTGGAAATACAGACTGAATCCTGCAATCGCTGAGCAGCAAATCAGATCACCTGTGCTGTGCTTCAGATATCTGGCAAACCTGGCCTGTTAGTGTTTCCCAAACCTGTCCTCAGGACCCCCTGCTTTATTCCATATTCTTCTTCTATATGAAACTATCTAGACCAGGGATCTCAAACTCCGGACCCACAGATGTTTGTTTATTTATTTATTTATACAGTATTTTACCAGGAAGGATACATTGAGATTTCTCTCGTTTTCAAGTATGTCCTGGGTTCAAGAACATTGAAGTGTTACAGTTACAGAAATACAAAGTAATAAATGCAAGATATTAAGAACAAAACACAAATATACAGATTAACACAGAAAATATATATGTAATATAGTTACTATGTTACATGTTTACAGCTGCATTCTGTATTGAGTTATGTTAATAGGGAGCTCTTCTTGAGTGACTTAAGACTGGGGGAAGATTTGATGGTGTCTGGAAGGTTATTCCATAATTGTGGTGCTCTGTAGGAAAATGAGGATCGAGCCACTGTCTTTTTGTATTGTGGTATTGTAAGTAAGGTGCTGGTCCTGGATCGGAGGTTATAGGACGAGGGAACTGCTGAGGGAAGCAGCCTATTCAGGTAGGGTGGTAGCTTCCCAGAAAAGCTCTTACACACCAGGTTGGAAAGGTGAAGGGTGCGTCTAGATTCCAGCGACGGCCAGTTTAGCTCTTTTAACATGTCAATGGTGGGTCCTGTCTATTGATGACAGTTCCCAGAATTCCTTGCAATAAATGGCCAGAGTATCATGTAATGTATTGTTCAGAAACCTCTGGGGGGGCCCGAGTTTGAGATCCCTGATGTAGACAGTTGTAACTAATACAAGGGGTGAACTTGGTTTCAACATGAAAATGTTAAGTAAAACACGATCATACCACATCTTTAACAGATAATAAGCTAATGTTGACCAGGTTTGTCTTAACTTTGCCTCCTCTAGCTAATGTTGTATATTTTTTTCTGGTCTCCTCCCTCATCAACGTCTATTGAATATATACAGGTATATTCAAAGAAAGGTGAAACTCAGGAGAATTGGCAGAAGACGTGAAAATTCTAGGTCAAAATGGCCAAACCAGAAAAATTCTTCAGTTTATTTCACTTTCCAAATCGGCTATTTGGTCTAGAAACATTGTTTCTCAACTCTAGTCCTCAGTCAGGACCCAATACAGGTCAGGTTTTCCAGATATCTGAAGCACAGGTGATCTGATTTGCTGCTCAGTGATTGGAGGATTCAGTCTGCATTTCCACAAGGTGATCTGCAAAATCTGGCCTGTTAGGGGGCCTGTGGCCTGGAGTCGAGAAACACTGCTCTAGATTGTTCTCTTATGCCAATTCTCCAAATTTTTCACCTTCCTTTGAATAGACCTGATAACATTTGATAACTAGTTTCTGTAATATACCAAGAACTACACAGGAATTAGAATTTGAGGGTGATTAAAAACTTTTCAAACTTTATAGTGGTTTTATCAGAATTTGGAGTGCAAACATTGCCTCAGATTAGCTTCATCACGTTCAGTTTTTTTCACAATGGGCTCTGATGGTTGTTGTATAATGAATGTAGTGAAAAATTACCACATGAAATCTGTATTCTGGCCAGTTTCTGGCCTTGCAGAATCCTATAAAGAAATGGGGTGAATGTCTTCCAGTAGACCTCCAAAATACTTTTAATTCACTGAAGCACAGAAACCAGTTCAAATTATCAAAACGACACAATTGTGGATATCAGAAACAGCACCTGGTAATACAATATTGAAATTATGAGAAAACTGACATTTCTGGTTTTTCGACTTTAGCAGTCAAAAATACATTATGCAAGCCGCTAGCCATTTTTAATGTTAATCCATTGCAGAACTGTTATTTAAAGGGACACTACCGCTTACATAAGCTGTAACTAGATTGCTTGTGCATTACAAATAAAACCACTTTATAAAACACATGCTGCTGCTTATTTTTCTTTCTTTAAGCTAGTGTCAGACGAGCGTCTTTGGAGAACGGAAGGAACGTCTGTGAGCGTGGACATTCCTTCCACTCGACGCCCGTCTGGCCACCTCACTGAGTGCACTCCGTGTGCTCAGCGCTGCAAAGCGAGATCCTCCTACGGAGGATCGCGCTTTGCCTCCCCATCATCGTGCACCCTAGCACATCGACGGAGAGGCTTTGATAACTGATGCTTGTTGCGTGCGCATTTTGTGCACGTGCACAAGCGTGTGGCCGGCCCCGTTGCAGCGTCACAACGCTGCGACAGACGCCAGTAAGCACATCAGTACGGGCACACATACAGGGCTATTCAGAAAGGTGGAAACCTTGAATTGCCAGGAGAATGAACAATCTACACCAGGCTTTCCCAAACCTGTGTTCAGGACCCTCCACCTCACTAGGTTTTCCAGATATGTGAAGCACAGCACAGGTGATATGATTTGCTGCTCAGTGATTGCAGGATTCAGTCTGCATTTCCCCAAGGTGATCTGCAAAAATCTGGCCTGGTTGAGGGTCCCGAGGACAGGTTTGGGAAACACTGATCTAGACCATATAGCCAATTTGGAAAGTGAGGTAAATGGGAGAATTTTTTTGATTTTTGACTATTTTGACCTAGAATTTTCAATTCTCCAGCCATTCTCAAGGTTTTCACCTCTTTCTGAATAGCCCTGATGGTGCGCTCGTCTGACACCAGCCTTAAAGTAACTGCATGTAAAAAGGAAAAATAAAGTTAGGTTTGTAACTCCTGTTTCCATTTCATCAGTTATTTTTTTTGCCATGATGCAACATTTACCAATATCGGTGCAAAAGTTTCACTTTACAGGTGTAGTATAGCTTCAGTATTGAAGTGGCAAAGGGGTGGAGGAGAGAATGTTTTGATAGAGCTGCAAGGGGTGTGTTATGTTGTGTATGCTACCCAAGATCAGAGATGACAGCTGAAGGAGATGTGATAGTTGACTTAACCCCATAAGGACCAATGACATACCAGGTGTGTCCTACAAAAACGGTCACTTATCGACAAAGGACGTACCTGGTACGTCATGGTTTTAGGGGGCTCTCCCTCCCTATACTCACATTTCTGGTCGGGGTCCCACAGTGCACACAAAAAAGAAATGGTAAGCGCCCACAATATGCACCGCCACCGGAATCCCAGGCTAGGCCAGATAGTTAGTGGTCTCTCCCAAACCAAAAAAATAGTGTATACGCATCTGGTCGACGCGAAATACAACGCGTTCGGATGGCTCTCAAAATGTCATCATCCATATGAATACATATAAGAAGCAAGATAAAGAATAGCATACATTAGTGTAGTATGTCACATTAAATATGTAGAGTTTGATATCCTATCATAGAGCCACTCACAAAATAAGAGCCCTAACACAGGCTCTGAGTGGACCAACGTATCTGGGTGTGTTTTCTGGGATCTTCTCAGGTAACCCACACCTTGTTATCAAAGATCTCTCATCACGGCAATAGGTGTAAAGATGAAAAACAGA
Organism: Leptobrachium leishanense; assembly: GCA_009667805.1. Lineage (NCBI taxonomy): Eukaryota > Metazoa > Chordata > Amphibia > Anura > Megophryidae > Leptobrachium > Leptobrachium leishanense. The sequence goes on from CM019063.1 coordinate 468,275,148, forward strand.
AGATCTCCTTGTGCAGATCCAGTATTATTCAATATAAAATCGGTCATATAGCGATATACAACTCACTTTTGGTGTAGCTTATCCAAACTCAAGGTGACGCGCAAATGGATTTGTTGCTGGTCAAATCCAAAAAAACACCTTGCATGCGGGGACTTATTTTTCTTTTTAAAAGGTTTATTAAAAGAATATAGAATAAAATCAAAAGTAAAGGACTAGACTGGTGTCCAGAACGCGTTTCGCCACAACAAGCGGCTTCATCGGCTGGTACCCTTCTGCATGCATTTATAACAAACATGATAAAAATTAAGTAGACTCATTTTTAAAGGGCCACTACCAGCAAAAAAAAAATTGTCCTTATGTTTAGTTATCAGTAACATAAACACAATAAGAAGAACATGTAAGATAAGAAAATATTTTACTCTATTTGTTACTGTGTGCACCCATTTTGTGATTTTTGTTTTCTAATCTGCCCCTCACTATATCTTTACAGCTCTTGTTCCTCACTGTGTGACATTGGGCATAGAATGGGCTCTATGGGTCAGAGGTCCAAAATCTAACTCCTAAGAATTGCAATGTGTGAGGTGTATAAAAAAAAAGACATCCCCAGAGGTAGACAAGTAGTCTTTTAAAAGGAACACTCTACTGAAAAGTGGATGTCCCTTTTTGCCCTTAAATAATTGGACAGAGGTTGCTGACTGTGGAACACGGACTGGAAGTCAGACCACTGTGGGACTCCAGGTTTAATTTAATATGTTTAGTCTATAGATACACATTAATGCACACATAGGATCAGGATATTAATTATAGTATATTTTATTTAATTAATACACTTAGCTTATAATATACAACTTCATTTATATATAAAACTCGGACACATCGATAAACTGCCTAAAAGCTATGGAAGGAAGGTGAATTTTGGAGTATTTGTAGCAACCTTTGTATTTTTTTTCTAGCCATATTAAAATCCAAGACTTATCTAGGACAATTCAACATCCCATAGCTAGAAAAAAAATACAAAGGTTGCTACAAATGCCCCAAAATTCACCTTCCTTCCATAGCTTTTAGGCTTGAAGTTATCACCCTCTCAAAGCAAAAATTTATGTCTATCCTAATGTTCTTTAACCCCACTAACTAAGTATTGTTTTTTGGGTGTTTTTTCTTCAGTTTTCGAAAATGTAGTTTGCATTACCTAGGGTTTTGTATTTTAGTATAGAGTAGCTGGTAAGTGGACTTTAAATGGTCATGGTATTGTTTCCACAGCATCCCCAGCTGGTTGTGACATCCTTTCACAACTGAGGATTCCATCTTACCAGAAGGCTACCCATTGGATCACACTAGGACAGCTTTCTGAGATTACGATCTACACTGCACAAGCGGTTTGTTAAATAAATTGAAATTACCGGCTGGGTGGAATAGAGGTAACATCACTGCTCTGCATGGAGAGAAGCCTGTGGAGACATGGGTTCGATCCCAGCAAGAGCACCTCTCCAGTAAGTGTCCTTGGGCAAGACCCCTAACGGTACATACTCGCCACCCAGGACATACTTGAAGATGAGAGAAATCTATATTATTGTAAGGTTAAACCGGACAGCGGGTCTGTGGTGTTGGTAGTAACACCTCCGGTTTCTATTCTCCTTGGTTTTCAGCTTGGGGAGCCCTTTGAACACTTTCACCCTCAGGGTTTTCATAAACAACAAAGATCTCTTATAAGCTATTTTGGAAGGCATCCTTTGGTTTCCAATGTGAGATAACCAAAAAGCCAAACGTAATTCATGATCAAACCAATTTGTATATGTAAATTCCTATTGACCCTTAAATGTACTGCTGTACTTTGTTTGTTAATTTTATAATGGAAAGCAATAGTCCATGGATTCAAAATGTATACTGTTACGAGAGCCAAGGTCAAAGATTTTCCCTCGAACATCGTGACTCGTTTTCCTCTACTAGTTCCCGGATTCTTCCCTCAGCAAGCAGAGCTGAATCAGTGTCAGTTCTTATTTTCTCCCAATAAAGTAGACGACACTGGTCATATTGGGTTAAGGCTAGGGTCAGACTAATGCATTTTTTGCGTTGTCCATGAAAAAGTACGTTCGAACGAATGGACGTATTTTTTCACGGAATATGCGATAGCAGTCATACGATATGCATTTGCGTCCGTGATTTTGTACGGATCATCAATAAAACCCTTTTTGCATCTGGACGTTATGTTGGCCAGATATTAGCAGCGTCTGATGTCTCCTAATCACGCACACACGCCGCTAGTGGACGCAGCGCACTCTGTACGTCAGTACTAGTGGTATCACGTTCTCGAAAAAATGCGTTTGTTTGCCGCTTGCGTTGCGCGGGCGCACTTTTGTGCGGCCGTACTTCGTACATTGCCCCGTCATTGGCTGTCATTTGCTGCTACTACGGCCGTGATAAAGTGCGGCTGCACGCGCGTTCGCACTGCGTTAGTCTGAGCCTAGCCTAAGCAGACTCACTGGCCATTTCAGCTGGCCCCTTTTTATTTGGTACAGAATCCTAGAAGAACAGTTAACATCCCAGCCCACCCATACATCCCAGCACCGCTGTTCACCCTGGCCTCTATCAGGTCCTCCTCGCAGACTGTAAGCTCTTGAGCAGGGTACTCTCTCCTACTGTTCTATTTGTTTAACTTGTATGTATATTGGTTAGTCTGTCTCTCCCATTGGGGGATTTCAGGGGAGCAGCAGCAATCCGTGGGTACTGTTTGATAGCTCGGGCCCCTATGGTGTCAGTCCAAAAAGCGCCCAGATCCGCAGGCATGGGCCAGAGTGGCAGTGTGTGGAAGTTACCCCAGGTGAAGCCACATGGCCACTGCTGCCTGGAGCTAAGAAAGGCTCAGAATCTTGGCTTCCCGATGGAGCTCTCTCCTGAAAATCACCCCAACTGCAGCTCCCATGAGGGGCACCCTAACCCCAAAAGAGTGCCCTGCTGGAATAAAGGGTTTTTTGGGGGCCTGGGTTTAAAATTTCTGCAGAGGTTTCCGTTAAAGGGAATGCCATGTGGTCCTTGAATGGGATTGGTTGGCACGTATGACTCCTGGATGGTGATTGTCTGGAGTTTCAAAACCAGGCTTCCCTGGAACACGAGGCTTAGAGTTTAGGGTTTAGAGCAGGCTTAGAGCATTTGGATTATGGTCTGATGGCAGAAAAGTCACAAACCACCACTTTTAACATGAAAACATAGACCAGTAGCTTAAATGAGGGGAATAGCGAAGAGCAAGGTTTTAGTACAGTCCATTCTCTGAGCACAGGGTTCCGTAACATATACTTTTTATCCTGACTGTATAATTTCTTTTGTAAAGAAGATATGTAGACATTACAATGGCTATTGATGTTGCATTGGATTCACAAACTCTAAAATGGCAGGAATGGGAAGATTTCTCACTTTTCTTTACTATTTTGTCGTGCTGTCAACTTCTAATGCTAAAGCTTTTTTACTTCAACATGGGAAGTAAGGACAGGAGACACCATACCTTCAAATGAGCTTTTGATCATCCAGAACTGAAAGGTCAGGAGGGTCAGAATCTTGTTCTGCTAATCTAGACTTCTGGGAGACTTACTTGATCTGTGATCTATAAATACAAAGTAAATGACTCCCTTACTGTGTGAAGAACACCTCCGGACAGGATTTTCATCACTTGGGTTGGGAAGCATTAAATATAACATGCAGTTTTACACCATTCTAGAATTGCCGCAGGCCCTGTATGAACTAATTTACTCTTTGCCACGGTGTTATCCATATTAACAAAAGGGTTAATGTCCGCTGATATATTTATAATATATACTGCCATCTCAATTTTTCTTTACATAGATATTAAAGATTACCATGCAAGTATATTCGTATTAAGCCACAATTGCAAGAAACCTTTTGCTCGCGTAACCTACCCATTTAAAGGTTTCTCTGTCTAACCCCATAATAAAGAATAGTTCTCACAATGATGCATTGATGAGATAGATGGGATGGGTCTACCTTATCTATCCAGACTTTCATATGATACCTACAAAACCCTCATTAACTCAGCTCCCCACTACCTGTCCTCACTAATCACCAAATACACCCCAGCCCGCTCCCTAAGGTCAAACAGTGACCTGCGCCTAGCTTCTCCCCGCATCACCTCTTCCCATGATACGCTGCAGGACTTCACACGCGTAGCCCCCACTCACTGGAACGCTCTCCCTCGTACTGTCAGACTTGCCCCTAACTTCTCTTCCTTCAAACGCTCCCTTAAAACGTTCCTATTTAGGGAAGCCTACCACCCAACTCACTGACGCAACCATCAATCACTCTCACCTTACAGTCCTCTCCTCCTGTTTCCAACCCCAACCCTCCCAGATTGTGAGTTCCTACGGGAATAGGGCCCTCATCTCCTCCTGTACTGTTTGTCAAATGTTGTTCAATGTATTGTAACCCTGTCTATACTGTGCTTATTGTACAGCGCTGCGGAATATGCTGGCGCTTTATAAATAAAGAATAATAATACTAATAATAATGATATGCTGAGTGGACAACCGAGGAGCAAGAAGAACCGGGCTTTATTAAGGAAGCGGCAATGTTTCGGTTCTAATCATATACCTTTCTCAAACTGCTATTCTTTGGCTTGAGAAAGGCCCCAGGATTAGGCCTGAAACATTGCTGCTTCCTCAATTAAGCTCCTGTTGGTGCAAAGCCTTGCGTGACTGTTCCTTCTTTCTCTTTTGTCCACTACAGGGTTGGTGACCCTGGGCTGTAGGAAGCTAGGTTGATGCAGTGTATTATTTTCAGATGTGCCCCTTTTATATGCCTTATAATATGTTGCAGTGTCTCAGCTGACACTAAAATACATTTTGGTATACTTTTAGTGGCTGATGAACGTAATGAAGTAGATGTATTTCCATCCAAAGCATTTAATAGGAATTATATTGGCTTAAATAAATTTGCTTCGATATGCCTTTTATTTTAAGCATATTGATCTGCATTGATTTTTTTTTCTGCTCTCCGCAATAGCACTGTATGGAAAAAAAAACACCTCTTTAATGTTCTAGTAATTATCGAACGTTCTAAGCATCATGTCTTGGTTTCTGAATGTTTTTCTTCTGCTCTACTTACCCTGACTAAAGCCTCAGTTCACCTCCACAGTTGCGCTTGCTTTCTATCATTATTCTACTTTTCTCAAGAGTCCAAGAAAACGTCTAGCATGAACTATATCTGTTTTACCGACAGATGCGATGCATGGATGACTCTAGATTTTTAAATGCTCTTGGCAAACGTATTTTTATAGAAGCCTATTGTCCTTTCAGTAATAGACTGTTCTACTTGAACATTTATGAAGGAAAATATTACGCAAGCACAATAAATATATCTCGTGCTTCCTATATACATCTCTGTAGACTGTGGATATTTATACAGATACCGATGGATCTTTTCTGACATTATATATCTTAAACGTTTTTGTAGTGGAGTTTCTTTCCTGTAATTGCAGAAAATATTCATAGCTTAATTTTTATTTGCTTCCTTTTGGTCATGCGGGTTCTCCCTGCCATAGCCTTTTCATATTTTCAATTTTTTTTAAAAAAAAGATTTTGCACCTTGGAATCTCACATAACCCTTATATTTTGAAGATGGAATATCTTCTCTACAGGGTTATGCTGTCCATAGGGTAAGCTGGTCAAACACATGTCTGGTGGGCCATGGAATGAGAACGAGATCACATAATCTTCAGAACTGTCTCTTAAAACTCCAGCACTATTGCCAGATATGGCTAAGAGTTTTTGGTGTGACAATGAAGAGGGACTATGGACATGTCGTCAGGATCAGAGCATAGAGCTCTCTAGGTCCGGTGGCAAAAACCAGTATGTGAACCCTTTGGAAATTGTTTACTGCATGAATTGGTCATAAAATGTTGACATCTGGGCATCAAAGACAGTTATGATCTTTATTGAATGCCTCAAATAAACGTTAACCGTAATTTGGAAAAAGTGAATATTTAATAGCTAGTCGATCCTCCTTTGGCAGCAATAACCTCAGTCAAGCATTTCTGGTAGCTATAGGTCAGACCTGCTCAATGTTCAGGAGGAATCTTTGACCACTGTTTCTTATAGAACGGCTTCAGTTAAGACCTATTTTTAGGATGTCCAGTGTGAACCGCTCTATGGACCCCATTACACAGCAGATCTATGGATATACGGTCTGGTCTCTGATGGGCCACTCCAAAATGCGGATTTTCCTCTTGAAGCCATTCTGTGATGATTATTAGAATTATTTTCTTGCTTTTTCACCCAGCGTTTATTGAGTTTCAGTTGGTGCACAGCAATGCTGATATTATCCCCTTTTCCTCGATTTATGGCAAGGCTTGCTAAAGAGAAGGGGCAGAACCGGTTGCCTAAAAATGGAGCAGAATGTTAGTGTTGGGGTTAAATTGAACCCTAACCCTAATTTCTATTGCTAATTAATTGACACTCAGTTTAGGACCAGTGTACGGATTTCGGCTTCTGCTGCATTTTAGGCGTTTAATAGGCCACGTCCAAACTGGAAAAAAGTCCAGTGCAGCTGTATCCGAATTGGAGCGTCATTTTTTCTTAAGACACCTCTTACGTGAACCATATCACTCCATATCACTTGAACGTTCCCAAACCCTAAATTTCATGGTTACCTGTTAACTGTTTTCGTCTTGCACTGTCCCATGTGTCTCATTAATAGTTTGTTCTTGTGCTTTTATTTAATGTATACTATTCCGTTGAATTGTTAATACTATTTTTTACCATTTAACAGCGTGTGCTAAATTCATAAGTTCATTGTTCTGCAGTATAAAAAATTGTGACCTGAAGGGAATATTTTTAAGAACGGTGACAACTTTAGCTAAACTCCTTTTCTAGTATGTGTATCTGGAAAATACATTTAAACAAAGCAAGAATGACTTGTGTTATCATTTTTGGTGAGGCAAAGGCATATCATCCTTCATTACCCTTTAAGATGAAATGGTAACTTTACGGCGACTCTGATTTGTTTGCATTTCTATGCATTGAAAAGGTGGTGGAATTTGATCCATGTAATCAAATTGTCCTTATGATCCTGGTGTATACATATTATCTACATTATATCGCATACTCTAATCTTAGGGGGACACAAGCAGAGCCATAACTATCATGGAACCCTGTGCTCAGAGACTGTGGACTGTACTAAAACCTCGCTCCTCCGCTATTCCCCTCATTTAAGCTATTGGTCTGTTTGTTTTCATGTTAAAAGTTGTGATTTGTGTCTTTTTCCCTCATCAGAACATAATCCAAAAGCCCTTAAGCCTGTGCCTCGTGTTCCCTGACACCAGGGGAAGCCTGGTTTTAAAACCTCAGTCAATCCCCATCCAGGAGCCAGACGTGCTAATCCATCCCATTCAAGGACCGCACAGCATTAACTTTAATGGAAACATCTGCAGAAACTTTAAACCTTGTGCCACGAAAACTTTTTGTCCCAGTAGGGTGCTCTTTTGGGGTTAGGGTCCCCCTCATGGGAGCTGCAGTTGGGTTCCCAATGGAGCTCCCTCCTGAAAATCACCCTGAGTTTCTGAGCCTTTCCTGGCCCCAGGGGCTCACGCAGCAGCGGCCATGCGGCATCATCAGGGGTATCTTCCATGCGCTGCCACTCTGGCCCCTGCTCGTGGATCTGGGCGCTGTGACACTATAGGGGCCTGAGCTATCAAACAGTACCCCCAGATTGCCGCTGCTCTCCTGAAATCCCCCCAAACAAGGAGCCTTGATCTGTATGACTACAGTTATTTATTTATAACGTGCCACCAAATTCCATAGCGCTGTACAATTGGAGAGACAGAATAACCAATATACATACAAGTTAAACACATAGAACAGTAGGGTGAGGACCCTGCTCGAGAGTTTACAATCTGGTGGACCTGATGGGGACCAGGTTGGACTGCGGTGCTGGGATGTCTGGGTGGGCTGGGTTGTTATCTGATTCTGTGCCAAATAAAAAGAGGCCTGCTGAAAAGGGCAGTGAGTCTGCTTAACCCAATATGACCAGTGTTGTCTGCTTTATTGGGAGAAATTAAGAACTGAGATTGAGTCAGCTCTGCTTGCTGAGGGAAGAATCCAGGGACTAGCGGAGGAAAACGAGTCACGACGGCCAAGGGCAAATCTTTTGACCTTGGCTCTCCTGAAAAGAACTAAAAGTACACCCCTTCTAGATCAATTCAGTGTTTTCACCTTTACCACTAACTAGCACTTGCAAGATTTCTCAAGAATGGCACCAGTACCGTGGAATGACCTTCCTCATTATATTAGTCTTTTCCCCTAAACTGCAGTTCTTTAAGAAATCCTTCAAAAACTATAAAGATTAGCGTTCCACATTCCTGATTAATCCATCTCACCTACCCTTCCCACATCATATTGCGTTACTTGGCTTGTTTTACTACCATGCCTGTTGCCATTTCTGCTACAAACACTAGTCTTGGTGATCCTGACCACTAATAAGATGGTAATTCCTCTTGTTCTCCTCTACCACAACACCTCTGAGCAGTGCCCTCTACTAATCTTGTTTCTGGTTCCTAAGCTTCTAAATTTGGGAAATCCCAAATTCTTATTGTAAAGTGCATGCCAAAACTGTTGGTGCTATGCAAATGTTGATAATAAAAATAATAGAACATCGTGGTTGGAGTTGATGAGGGACGTCTCTCCAGTCCATGTCAAGAAGTTTTTAGGTATTTGAACACAGGCCAAAGTCGTGCTCACTGGCCTGGCTAAAAGACGAGAACATCTACAACAATAAGGAGCAGTGACTTCTTTTTCTTACATGGTTTGCTTTTACAAAGCCCCAACAAGGTATTCCCATCGGGTGCGTACGAAGAATAAGTAGTAGGTCATAAAAAAATGTCACCCGTAATCCATGTTCTGTTAATACTACATCTTCTTCACTTAATGTTTCACTGTTTTTGAGTGATGTCACAGCAATATGAACCCAGGACATACTTGAAAACTAGAGAAATCTCAATGTATCCTTCCTGGTAAAATCCTTTATAAATAAATAAATAAATAAATAAATAAAGAGGTTTTTTTTGGGTCTAAATAAACTTCCATACCTATCCCTGCCAAAACTTACTGTCTGGCTGTGGATTCATGCACTCCAATTGATATTGAACGTTTTGTTTTCTCATCTTCCTTCCGTCCACTTGTTCTAGTTGTGTATAGATCTAAATCTAACAAAATCTATTCCTGGACTAAAACGGTTCCCGTAGATTCATTCTAGGAATTTAATGAAAATATTTTCTGTCTGGAACGTTCCCACTCAGTGTTTATTTTTAGGATTTTTCTGCTGAACAGTATAAACATAAAGTAAGAATTACAATTCTCTTTGCCAGCATCCAATTTGAAGGCCTCGGTAGAATCCCTTGTATACTTAATAAGAAAAATAAAAACGCACAGAAGAATCATATTTCTCTACCTCAGACTTGCATCGGACCAGTTACTAAAGGGTGTACAGAAGCCTAAAATACATGCATTTATGGGCCTCCTCTTCTGTGTTCGTGCACATTTTTGTGTATGTATGCATTTCTGTGTGAGTACGTTTGTATATAATCAGCACAGAACCATAAAAGAGAAATTTCTCAAGATTTAAGTGTTTGTTTTGTTTTTTCTCATCACCGAATATGCTTTGAAACAAGCGCGAATGAATTTGGGATTAAACACAACTGTCTTGGGTATGGTATGTACATTTTGAAGCATAGCATTAATACATCTAAACTTGTCCTTGTTTTTCTTCGAAAAAAGTAAATAATAACTTGCAATCTGTGACAAACAAAGTTTAGTTTTTTGTAGTAGATGTGTGCACAGCAAAAAAAAAAATTAGGTTTGGATATTTCTAAATCCAAATATTTCATATTTAGAAATATATTGGTTTCGGAAATTTCCAATTTGGATCGATCCGATACTAGTTTGGTATATTTGGACAATTCATATATAGAAAATAGGGTTAGTATGAAGCTTAGGGATGGGGTTAATTTTGGTTCTAGGATTTCCACTAGTTTGTTTTGATTAAGGTTAGAGAATTTGTATTGCATAGCGAGTGTAATGGGATCGATATGGATTACTTAATGTCCAGGGTCAGTGATCCCACTAGGCAAGCTAGGCAACCGCATAGGGCCGCAGCCAGCCCCAACCCAGGTTCCATTATTGCATCCGTTCCTCACTGAGGCTTGTGTAGCCGGCAGTGGTGGTTCACAAAGCCGACATTGTTGGCTCGCAAAACCCCCGCTAGCGGCACAGAAAGTGGGCGTCTAATGGTGACGCGAAGGCACCAGCAGAGGCAGAAGAAAGAAAGACACAGAGAGAAATACAGAAAGGCACGAAAGAAAGAAAAAAGAGGCGAAAGAGGGAGGCACAAAGGGCAGAGGAAAAGAGGCAGAAGAGAGAAAGGCACAGAAGAGAGAAATACAAAAGGCACGAAAGAAAGAAAAAGAGGCAAAAGAAAAGGTGAAAGAAAGAGGCGCAGAGGAAAAGAGGCAGATGAAAGAAAGGGGCCCAGAAGAAATAAAGAGGCACAGATGGCAGAGGAAAGAAAGGGGCACAGACCGATCCCGGGATGACCAGCGGGGAGGGGTAGATGGCCACCGAATGACCATGCGCAGTGTGTGTCCCTGCAGTGTGTGTGTGTGTGTCTCCGTGCAAAGTGTGTGTCTCCCACCCCCCTACATGCAGTGTGTGTGTTCCCCCTCGCATTTCAACAGTTCACAACTTTTTAGCTGGTCTTGCCTAGGGTGCAAAATAGTCTAGTACCTGCCCTGTTCATGTCGTTTCAGATCCATTCGGAAAATTTATTTCCGAAGCACTTCAGCTTAGAAGCTCAGTGATCCAATTTTTTCAACGTATTCATACGACTTTGTATTTAATCCAAACAAAATTGCACATGTCTAGCTTGCACTATGGAAAACCAAAAAATGAAAGGTTCACTCTACTGAAAAACTGTATAAAGGCTAGATCTTCATTAAAGGGACACTCTAGTGCCCCCCCCCCACTCATCCAAACTGGTAGAAAATGCTGGGTGAAGTGGAGGAGTTTCCAAATTCCGCAGCTGCTGGGTGGCTGGAGGAAACTCCACCCCGCCCCCCACACTTCACCCAGCGTTAAGACCAGCTTGGCTGACTGGGGGGGGCATGCTACACATCCTGACCACTTTATAGTTTTGACGTGGCCAGGATGTGAGGAGTGTTCCTTTTAATGAAGAATCGAAGATATAGGCTAATGTCAGACGAGCGCAGTCTGAGCGCACTCTGCATGCGTGCATAACGGACAAATGTACTGACGGAAGATACTGTAGACACCACACGGTCTGTTTTTGTTGTCTGACAGAAAAAAAAAGGAATTATGGGAAACAAAATTAATATGAAAAATTATAAAAATTTGAAAATTATATGAAAAGACATTTTGTGGGTCAAGGTGCTGGACGACGCAAATGCTCTGCGTCTGACCTCTCATCACTCACACAGAATGCTACGCGGACGTGGCGCACTCTGCGCGTCTCTAGCGGTTTTACATTCTTGCCTAACTTGCGTCCGTTTGCCACGTGCGTTGTGCGTGCGCAGTTCGGTGCGCACGTACTTCATGTGTGGGTCTCTATTGCACATGATTCTATGCTACGACGGATGTTAAACTGTGCGGCAACACAGATGTGATCACTGCGTTCGTCTGACGCCGGCCATAGCCGATCAGAAAATAACTCCCGCTTTGGTCCTCTTTACTTGACTCGTACAATCACTTGTAGATTGTACAAAGAATGTGAGCATTTTTAAGTCTGTATTTTCCAAGTGTAAATGTGTCTGTTTACTTGCAATGGTGGTCACATGCAATATTTTTATGCTTGACTATATTTTAATTTTTAAATTGACAGGCAACATTTTTTTTACTAGAACATTTTTTCAAAACTCTGTATATTTTTTTTTTTCTCTGTTTAAGGAAAGATCCAAACATGGGCTGAGTTTTAAATACTGTTCACTTCTCCTACAAACGTATATCAAGTGGATTTAGTGTCACTAAATAAAGATGAAGGCTACTTTAAAATCCTCTATGGCCAATTTCCAAGACCTTCTCATCTCGAGCTGTACAAATGTGTGATCTGTATTTCATCAGCTTTTAGTGATATTTAACAGATATAGCAGCTTGAACCCAGACAACTCAATATGATTTTTAAAAAAAATCGATTTACTCCTGAGTAGTCTCTAGGTTCAAGAAGGAAAACAGATGCCTGGAATTTTTCACGTTTACTGGATGCTATGTTATGGATACAGAGAACAAGACTGAAACGCGTGCAGACCCATTGCGAGTCGAGCAGTCATTTTTGCCTGAGATACAGTAATTAACTCCTTAACTCAGTTGTTACCACTTCTTCATATTCCAACATGAACATTGAGCTTCATACTGTATTTTTTATTGTTCTGTAATGTACATTTTTCCCGATTGTTTTGAAAGCGTGTGGAGGTCAAATATTCCCCAGATATTCTTACTCCGGACCTTGGTGCCGTATAAAATCCTGTAAATTAAATCTCAAACTAACTGTAATAATGTCGTGACCCAGCAGGTCCTTATCATTAGCCGTTGTAATTCTAGTCCTCAAGATGGCACACAGCTGCCACACATTGACACTCTAGTTGACATTTCTATTGATTCGCCCGCTTACAGGGATGCCGGCTCTGGTACTATTGATTTTGACAGCTAATCATCTCAGACTAGGTCATTTCACTGATGCCACCAACAGTAAATTATTCCATACATGCACTCTGGTGGCGCCAACCAATGATGGCCTACTTACCTCTATATATGCTTTCTTTTCACATTCACTTACTGGGTTATTGGGATTCTGTTTTTGGCCCTTTAGTCCACTCAAATATCTTGCACTTTCTTTCTGGTTTTGACTCTACTTCCCATTCTTCATCTCAACCGCTATAATCCTTGGTCTGTCTCGTCTACTCTATATTTATTTACCTCTATTCTACTTAGACCTTGACTCAGCATTCTTGACCACTCCAGTTTTGGTTTATATTGCCATTAGGGCTGGTTTAGGATTTTTCTTTTTCAGTTCTTTCTGTCCCTTAGATATACACTATATTGCCAAAAGTATTCGCTCACCTGCCTTGACTATTTCGTAAACCTTGCTCTAACAAGAGTTCCATCATTGCTCTTGGCCTACTCCCTAACACTCGCTGTCACTTTGATAACATATTTTATTAATATTTTCACCATACTGATTTTATTTGTTTCACCCTCTATTAAGTGTAAGGGAATATGCACATTGAAGAGATGTTATCACCAGTTATTTTTGTCTCGTTTGCTAAGCAAATGCAGTGCTTATTTTATGTGCGGGGATCAGGGAATCCAGCTTTTGACAAATTTGTTACATGTGTGGTCTTGAAGCCATATGTGTAGTAAGCATGACATTCTTTGCCGAGCTGAGAGCGAGGCGTGAAGATACTTAGCAGATGCGGAGATACTGAGAATATCATTCCCTTATTTGTCGGCTTTGGAAAAGGTTAAGAATATCCGCTGCCTATATTTGCACACGTATAACACGTTTGAATGCCTGCATTACTTGTTATATGCATATATCATTGTGCCACATTTTAAGCCATGAATGTCAAATGTTTAACTGAGACATGTTGTTACATTTCTGGTTTTGTCCTTTTCTGTTCTGTTTTACTGTAATTTCTTTTGTATGTTTTTGAAGTAGTAGCGAGCTCTTGTAGAATCTGTTCATTACCTTTTATTTGTTTTCCAATGAATTCCAATCAAGTGATAACACGGAGCTTCTGGCCTACATTTCGCAAACTTGTTATTTTTAATTCAGAACATTAATATTTTTCAATATCTTTTTAAAATATTACCAGATTTTTCTTTTATATCCTAATATCCTTTTATATTCCACCTTTGAAAGAAAACCAAAAAACATGGATGTTTGCTCTGTCAAAAAATGTCAAAAATGGATGTGATTAAGGCCAGGGTCAGACCAGCGTTTGTGAGAGTGGACGTTCCTTCCACTCTGACGCCCGTCTGGCCACCTCGCTGAGTGCAGTTAAGGTGCTCAGCGCTGCAAGGCTCGATTCTCCTATGGAGGATCGTGCTTTGCAGCCCCGTTGAAAGCGCGTTGTAGTGCTTTGACTGGGAGGCTTTTAGAACGTCCGTAGCAGGCTGGCTGACAGCGTGTGGCCGGCCCCATCGAAGCGTCACAACGCTGCGACGGACGCCGTGAGGCACGTCAGTACGGGCACACATAGGGCCCTATTACATTCTTCACGCAAAAACGCACGCACGACGTGTGAATTTGTGCGCCCAGCGTTAAACGTTAACACGCTTAAATCAACGCTGGAATTACAATCCTCGCGCATTTTTTCATCTGTCGAGCAATAACGCGCGTAAAATGGACGCGCACAAACGCACGCCCAGCAACGTTGCGCACAGAAATCAGTGTGCGGACTGTTTTTTCACGCAATTCAGCCAATCAGAATTAAGAACCACAATTGTCTCACATTAAGTTTTTGCGCCTGTCAAAGTCAATCTGTGCATATATGTTGCATCAATAAAAAATGCACACACAACTTCTCAAATTTATTGGTTTGGTATGAGTAGAATGTGTAACTACACTTTACTGATTTTTTTTTTGGGCTGGTGTATTTGGTTTCGGCCAAGTTGATAGAATTTGCCATTAACACCAGCTTTTAGGAGTTGCTAAAATTATGCGCGCAATGTCTGCCCATTAATTCCTGCGCATAGATTGCGCACTGGTACGCAGATGGTATTACAAATGCATTTGCGCTCACAATGTTAAGTATAGGACGCGCGACGTACAGGAAGCTCGTGCAGCGTTCACGCTGGTACACTCGCTGTAGACTTATACGCATGTTTGTTGCGTTGACATTATAATACGACTTACAGCGCAAAGGGTTTTGCTCATCGCGTTAATGCGTTTTTGCGTGGGCGCAAACCTATGCTCGAAGATTGTACTAGGGCCCATAGTGCACTCGCTTGATCACGGCCTTAAAGATCAACAGGTTTAGTAACTTGGTCCCTAAAATAATTCTCTCACCTTTGTCTTGTTAAGTGTGGGAGCCTTTGGCACTAGGGGTAATTTTAACGGGTAACAATTTGCTGTAACTGATTTGGTATACGGGAGTATTTGCAAAGTAAAAAGTGTCCCACTCTATGAAACGCTCTTCTGAATATTAAATATCAGATGGGTCCCTCAAGGACTGTCCATATGGCCATAGTAACCCCAGTGCCATGCATTTTCTGTGTTGCACTGATTTGTGGTTTCATGCCCGATAATGTATTGGTGTCTTTCATCTCTTTCATCCCTGTTAACATACCTCAATACAGAATGCACCTGTAAACATGTAACCTAGTGACTATATTTCCTACATATTTATTTTCTGTTAATCTGTATATTTGTGTTGTTAATATCTTACATTGTATTACTTTGTATTTCTGTAAATGTAACACTTCAATGTACTTGAACCCAGGACATACTTGAAAACGAGAGAAATCTCAATGTATCCTTCCTGGTAAAATCCTTTATAAATAAATAAATAAATAAATATGCAAAGGAGAGCTACATAATCCTAGAATCAGTGTCATCATGACTTCCTTGTTTTTGATACATCAAGGAGCAAACACTCCGCCAGCTCCCAGGAGGCCACTCTGCAATTAGCCACCAAACCATTCTCACATCATTAATCACATAATATAACCTCTAAGGGGGAAACTTTTCAATGTTATTTTTGTTAACAGCCGCTAAGGACATTAATAAAAACAGATATATGCAGATACTATTTAAATTTATTCAAGAATGCCCTCTCAGCCTTGCATCAATTTAAACTGATCCTCTTTTATGATATCGTGCGTCGTTAAGGGGATTAAAGTTTCAGTCCGTTTGAAAGACGAGAAGCAAAGTGATTGATTTTATGTTCCATGAGGGGCGACAAGTATTTTGTAAGCATATTCTCTAATGCTGGGCATATGTATTATTAAAATAATGCAAATAAAGAAGCCTAAAAAGCCAACTGTTCTTTAATTCTGCCTACATTACTTTTTAATGAAACACATTTTTGTACTGTAATGGATATCTGAATTCCTTTATTCCCTAGAATGCAGGGTTATCTGCAGATGGGGTTGAACATTAATCCATCCTAAACCTGCCTGCAAATCTCTTTTGTTTTAACCATTTTAGTTCATGTTAAACCCCGCTTGAAATCCAGGGCCAGGCTCTGTCTAGGCTAGTCTGGACTTGATGGACTGTGGCTACTGGTCAAGATATGGTTGTCACATGGCCAGGGATACCAATCCAATGGTTTTTGATGCAAGCCCATTGGCTAGAGGCAGGGATGAATTACTAATAATTCCTTTTTTCAGGATGCCTGATCAGTGCTCACTAATCGGAGTCTTCTGGGTGGTGCTTAACTCCCACACTCAGAGGGCTGAATCATCCCACCAGGCTTCCCCCAATCCCCCCTTCCATCTGAAGAGGAAAGGACATTTGGGTCCCTCTGACCATTCAGTTAGCATTGAGTAGTCACCACGACTATAGGACGCGCTCTTGTTACTTTCATATCCTGCATTTGAATTCACTACATTTTTATTATTTTTTTGAGAAAGTATTTTAGCAGGAAGGATACATTGTGATTTCTCTCGTTTTCAAGTATGTCCTGGGTGGCGAGTATGTACCGTTAGGTGTCTTGTCCAAGGACACTTACTGAAGAGGTTACTCGCTGGGATCGAACCCATGACTCCACAGGCTCTCTCCATGCAGAGCAGTGATGTTACCTCTACTCCACCCAGCCGGCACATTTTACTGGTACACAGCATTTGATTTTTTTTCAATAAAGCGTATTATCCATATAGGTGGCTGAGCATTTATCCTGGCTGGACTTCGTTGTTCCTGACAGTTTTGTATGACTATTGTAGTGCTGGTTGTTGGGTTATACTGTGTATAGTGGGGTTTACATTGTTACTGCACATGCTGCTGGGGGACATGCATTTTGCAATATTAGGTTATTTTCTGTTTTCTTATTCTGCCATCTTTCTCCCTGGCATGTGCAAAATGTAACAAGACTTCTAGTATGTCATCTTTTAGGTACACTGGGGGTCTATTTTCAGCTCAGGACTATGTTTTTATATAGCATGGTTTTATTTTGTGTTTTTTTTATTGAATTGCGTTTAATAAAGATTCTGTTTTTTATTGGAATATTTTGCCAGGGAGGATACATTGAGATTTGTCTCGTTTTCAAGCATGTCCTGTGTGGCGAGTATGTACCGTTAGGTGTCTTGCCCAAGGACACTTACTGGAGGTGCTCTTGCTGGGATTTGAACCTGTGTCACCACGGTTATAGAGCAGTGATGTTACCACTAGGGATGAGCTGTTCGGGTTCGGACGGTTCGGAGTTCGACCCGTACTTTGGCAGTTCGAAAGTTTGCGAACTTCGAACTTTTTGGGTGTGTTCGGTTCGAGTTCAGAAAAAAAATAAAATTGAAAAAAAGTATAAAAAATGCTTAAAAAATACTAAAAAATCTAGAAATAAAGAGACTCTTTACTGCAGAATATTATAAGCAACGGTTTATTAGATATTGAATTAAAAACTAATGTCTAGGTGCAAAGATTCTCACCGCTAAATGACCTTTTTTTTCCAAACGGCATAACAACAACAGATGTTTAAGGCTAGGGACAGATGAGCGCATTTTCTGCGGCCACCGTCAAAATGTACGTCGATGCGTGCGCACGCATTTTTCACGGAATACGCTTAATGGTCAGACGATGCGCAATTCTGGACGTATTTCATGACGGTGGGGTAAAAAGAAGTCTAGGGAAATCCGGCTGTTTGAACGTTATGTAGGCCGCACACTAGCAGCGTCTGACGTCTCCTAATCACGCACACACGCTGCATGCGGCCGCAGCGCACTCTGTACGTCAGTAGCAGCGGTTTCACGTTCTGAGAAAAATGCGTTCATTTGCTGGTTGCGTGGTGTCGGCGCACTTTCGTACGCACGTACTGCGTATATTGGCCGTCATTGGCCGTTATGTGCTGCTACTGCCGCCGTGATTTAGTGCGTCTGCACGCGCGTTCCGACTGCCCCACTCTGACCCTAGCCTTAGTCTGGTCTAATCAATTTGATACATTTTATGTAGAATGAAGATGTGGGGTGTCTGCTTCTGTTCTGAGTGAGTAATTTCCCTCCTAAAACTTCCTAATATGCTGCATTTAACTGCTGTGTGAAAAAATACAAAATTTCCTCATTGCCCGCTTTTAACAGCTAAAGCAATGTTATTTTTCACCTCGGGATTAAACATTCACAGGGTTATTCAGAGAGTGGTGAAAAGCAGGAGAATAACTGGAGAATGGAAAATTCTAGGTCAAAATAGCCAAACCAGAAAAATTCTCCCATTTATCTCACTTTCCAAATCGGCTATTTGGTCTAGATTGTTCTCTTCTCCTGCCAGTTCTCCTGGCTTTCACCTCTCTCTCAGGGTTGTTCAGAGAAAGGTGAAAACCAGGAGAATGGCAGGAAAAGAGAACAATCTGGACCAAATAGCCGATTTGGAAAGTGAGATAAGGCTAGGGTCAGACTAACGCATTTTTCGCAGCGACCGTCAAAAAGTGCGTCCAAACGCATTGCCGTATTTTTTCACAGAATGCGCGAAAACGGTCATACGATGCGCATTTTTGTGCGTGATTTTTTTACGGATCCAAACCAGGAAACTTTGGGTGTCTGGACGTTATGTTGGCCGGACATGAGCAGGGTCTGACGTCTCCAAATCACGCACACGCGCCGCTAGTGGACGCAGCGCACTCTGTACGTCCGTACTAGCGGTTCTGCGTTCTCGAAAAAATGTGTTCATTTTCCACTTGCGTTGCGCTGCCGGACTTTTGTGCGACCGTACTTTGTATATTGGCCATCATTGGCCGTCATTTGCTGCTAGTGCGGCCGTGATTAAGTGCGCCTAAATGCACGTTAAAAATTCGCTAGTCTGACCCTAGCCTAAATGGGAGAATTTTTCTGGTTTGGCTATTATGACCTAGAATTTTCCATTCTCCAGTCATTCTCCTGCTCTTCACCGCTCTCTGAATAACCCTGACAGGGTTATTCAGAGAAAGGTGAAACTCAGGAGAATGACTGAAGAGAAAATTCTAGGTCAAAATAGCCTAACCAGAAAAATTCTCCCATTTATCTCACTTTCCAAATCGGCTATTTGGTCTAGAATTTTCCATTCTCCTGCTTTTCACCACCAAAAAATCAGTAAACTTTTTCTGCGTGTCCGAAAATGTCTCCTCTTTTCATGCAGACTGCCGCCCCAAGCAGTTGTTTATGGATAGATTTTAAAGGAAAACTGTTTACCATCATTTGAAACGTCATTTTTTTGTTTTTAAGTGTTTCTATACATCCTAGAAATCCGCCACTTCACGGGCACGTTATGGGGACCTCCTAGGCACGATATTTGAAGTAATTTTTCGTTTTTATTTTTAACCCTTATTTCATGGAAAAACTCCCTGTCCCTTTAAAAATGTTTTTTTTAAAACTTTTTGTCCTTGTTTCCTGTCCCCCAGGGCACTACCCGGACCCCCCAAACACCTTTTATGGCAAATATCTAGCATGTATGCCCTCTTGGAGGGCACTCTAAAAACCGAATTTTCAGCCCCATTGACTCGCATGGAGTTCGAGTTCGGACCCGAACATATGGAAAGTTCGGGTTCGGGCCCGAACCGAACTCGGGCGGTGTTCGGCTCATCCCTAGTTACCACTACTCCAACCAGCCAGTAGTTCTAGTCTTTGTGTAAGGCTAATGTTACTCCCCTTTTTGTTGTGGTAGTAGGTCACTGCTGTGAGTTTAGGTTTCTATCATCAGAGCTGATGAGTTGTATGCCGCTTTTGTCCACTGTGGAACTAGTTTGACCATAGTGTCTCTCTTTAAAGAAGTAGAAAATTTTATACTTATTAGTATAGAATAAACATTCGTGTGGTTTTAAAGAGCATTTTTGTTCCCGACTGTAAAACATTTTTATCTACAACCCGCTATTTGTCATTCCTATACTTTACTATATTAGTAGAGTCTGTATTCTATGTTATTTAATAAAATAAAAACGCCTGTTGTCCTTGAGTCCTGTGCATCTTACAGCTGATCTATTTTTCTTCTACGATTCCAGAGCCCACTGATTAATGCTAATCAATCTTTTTCTGAAAACCTCACTTCATCAGCATCATGAGCATATGTATGCATGTCACCATCATGACAGGATGTCAGCTGGAGGGTCACTGTGTTAATTAGAAGGACACATCAGAAAGCCTTTCTCAGTAGAGGGTCCTTGTTAAGAGATATGTCACACTATAGGAAACCAGCATCCGAAATGTAGGTTTCTTTAGATTGAGAGAGGGCATGTAGTTCACACATATGGCTCTTTGTCAATGTAGTTTTCAATCCTAAAACACAAATAGAAATCTTTAGCTTCTGTATGGCCACAGTGTACCAAATGATGAAACCGTAGCAGAGTGCCTATTTTCCCTGTCGCGTATCAGCCCTATATAATGCATGAATAATTTAACTTTAATAACTGGCTTTGTGGGTTATTTCATATTTGAAAGTTATGTTTTTGAAACTCTCTGGGATGTAAAGCTCTTTATTTTTAATGATATTTCTCCCTTTTTAAATGTGTTTCAAAGCCTAAAAATATCATATCTACTTCGAATTGTTCTTATTATTATTTATATAGCGTCCACATTTTCACAAGGCTTTACAATAACCTACGGGAACAGCTCACAAATAAACAAACATAGGATGGAGAGGTGTAGAGGGTCCTACTCGGATGAGATTACAAACTAGAGGGATTGGGGTGGAGGGAGACGAGATGAGTTTAATTAGATGTTAGGATCACTAGTGCCAGTGGATCAGGAATGGTGGGAGCCAAGGATGTGGCATCTATCATAATGTGCGGGTTTATGAGGAGAGGGATAGGTTGACATCAGTAATGTGGTACGCCAATCTGAAGAAATGGGTTTTAAGGGATTTCATGGAGGCCTGAAGATTTGGGGAGAGTTTGATAAGGTGAGGCAAGTCGATCCTCGGGACCACGCTGCCCTTGAAGCCTTGGAGGCAAGGGTTAGCAGTGTGGTTGTAGACAGAGGACATGCGGAAGATTCCTGCTAACCGGAGTGGTCTGTAAAGGACGTGCTTGGGGAGTAACGAAGGCCCCTTCTTATGTAGAGTTATTGAGCAATTTGAATGCGAGTATCAGTATTTGAAACTGTATCCTGACATGTACAGGAATGGAGGGACCGGCAGAGGGGGAGGTATGTGAGGACCGTCAGGCAAGAAAAATAAGCCTAGCAGCTACATTCATTAGATTGCAAAGGGGCAATGCGGGTGCTGGGGAGGCCAATAAGGAGAGAATAACAGTAATCTAGTTGTTATATAAAAAGCGTATGAACCAGCAACTTGGCAGCAGCTTGCATCAGAAAGGGGTGGACGCAGGCAATGTTTGTGAGTTCATAATAACAGGATTTGTAATGGATTTGATGAGTATCTGAACAAAAAAGGATCTGAAGTAGGGAATGCAAAGCTACTTGTTACAGTAAAGTACCCCTAAATCAAGGGTCAAGTCCTAAGAGTTCTGTCTGTCCATTAGCAATTATCATCTTGCACTTAAAAAAATCTGATTTGATTTATTTTTTATGTATAGATGTTGATTTTAGCAAAAATATGATAAATCCTATATTGATTGTGACTTGAGAGGAAAATATATGTTTGAACACATGAACGAAAAATTTATAGTGTATGAGATCAACGGGAAGTCGGATCCCTCTACAAAAATAGTGGAGGAACTGCGTTCCCACACTCCTCCCTCTATCAATTTGACACCGCCCTAAATGATATGTTTTAAAAAAATGCATCTGGCAGAAGGATGACTGGAGATTGTTACTCCATATCATATACAGTTGTGTTCAAAATTATTCAACCCCCAATGCTGTAAAGGGTTTTAGGGAATGTAGTGTACATTTGTAATTGTATTCAGAATGAAATCCTACAAGGACTTTTTAAAGAACCATATGCAACTAAAATGACATCAATTGGTTTTGTAATACAGTAGTAAATGTTTCTTTTGTGAATTCTTCATTGACACAATTATTCAACCCCTTAAAGACTACCACTCTGAAGAACAGAGGTTCATTCAAGTGTTTTCAATCAGGTATTAAAACACCTGTGGATGTCACGGAGCAGCAATAAAGCATAATAAGCACCAATTAGGCAGCTTTAAAATGACTGTGATACTCAGCTCCTTCTAGACATTTACTGGTGTGGTTACAAACATGGTGAAGTCAAGAGAATGGTCCAGGAAGACAAGAGAAGAGGTGATCACTCTTCACAGGAAGGGCAATGGCTATAAGAAGATTGCAAAGATGTTAAACAAACCAAGAGAGACCATAGGAAGCATCATTCGCAAATTCAAGGCAAAGGGCACTGTTGAAACGCTACCTGGTCGTGGCAGAAAGAAGATGCTGACTTCGACTGCTGTGCGCTACCTGAAGCGTAGAGTGGAGAAAAGTCCCCGTGTGACTGCTGAGGAACTGAGAAAAGATTTGTCAGATGTGGGTACTGAAGTTTCAGCTCAGACAATACGGCGCACACTGCGTAATGAAGGCCTCCATGCCAGAACTCCCAGGCGCACCCACTTGCTGTCTCCAAAGAATAAGAAGAGTCGACTGCAGTATGCCAAACGTCATGTGGACAAACCACAGAAGTTTTGGGATAGTGTTCTGTGGTCTGATGAAACAAAATTAGAACTGTTTGGGCCCATGGATCAACGCTATGTTTGGAGGAGGAAGAACAAGGCATATGAAGAAAAGAACACCTTGCCTACTGTGAAGCATGGCGGGGGGTCAATCATGCTTTGGGGCTGTTTTGCTTCTGCAGGTACAGGGAAGCTTCAGCGTGTGCAAGGTACCATGAATTCTCTTCAGTACCAGGAGATCTTGGATGACAATGTAATGCAGTCCGTCACAAACCTGAGGCTTGGGAGACGTTGGACCTTTCAACAGGACAATGATCCCAAGCATACCTCCAAGTCCACTAGAGCATGGTTGCAGATTAAAGGCTGGAACATTTTGGAGTGGCCATCGCAGTCACCTGACTTAAATCCGATTGAGAACCTCTGGTGGGACTTAAAGAAAGCAGTTGCAGCGCGCAAGCCTAAGAATGTGACTGAACTGGAGGCTTTTGCCCATGACGAATGGGCGAAGATACCCGTAGATCGCTGCAAGACACTTGTGTCAAGCTATGCTTCACGTTTAAAAGCTGTTATAACTGTAAAAGGATGTTGTACTAAGTACTAAGATTGAATGTCACTTGGGGGTTGAATAAAACTGATAATGATGTGAGCACAGAAAAGACATTTGTGGTTATTTCATTATAAATGTTATGTTATATTTGTCTGACCTACACGTGCCTCTTTGATTTAATTGTAAGCAAGATGACTGAATGATCAAAATCAATGTCAAACTGGCCAAAACACTCAATTTCAGTGGGGGTTGATTAATTTTGAACACAACTGTACATGTCCTAAAGGAAGCTTCACTATGGAGCTTAAACACCGACCTTTTAATGATGTTTAATAAAATAGTATTTTAATACAGAATGAAAATTTTTGCATCCTGACCCTAACTTTATGCATATATTGTCGTCATGCAGAGCACTGGGCAGTAAGCATGATGATCCAAGAGTGCAAGGGTTTTGAAATATATATCTAAATGTATATGTAATACATTTTATTTGCAGACTTCATTTGCATGTCCTACCCAGAGTTCCTTGCTGCATATGGGGAATGTAGCACACAAGCCCTGTAATTCAGTTCTCGGAATTGCTAGGATGCATAAATGTCTTCTACAATTTTAAACTAATATATATATGAAATATATATGAAATATTTATTTTCTTCATCATATTGATGACCTAGAGTGTATTGTCTAGTCCAGGGATCAGCAACCATATGCCTCCCAGATGTTTGGAAACTACCTCGCCCATTACTCTCAGGTACTCATTAGATTGGCAGAGCCTCATTAGAAATGTAGTTCCACAACATCTGGAGGGCCAAGACTGCTGATCCCTGCTCTAGACATGAATAAAGGATTTAATGAAAAGGACTGCAACATTCCACAAAATATTGACACATGTTCGAATTACACAACACCACCAATAGGTAAGCAAAGATACAAATGCATCGCACACATATGAAGGGTTACCCAATTAACGCCAGTTCAGTAAAGTTAATTATTGCTTCATTTTTAACATCTACTATATTAAAATGGCAAAGGGATATATGATCTATGCTTTTATTTCCAATAAATCAAATACTGACAGAATTTATCCCAAAACTGCTAGCTAAAATTGAGCGCCAGGAAAAAAAATAAGATTATTTTATAATCTGTGCTTTTATAGTGTAGATTTTGTAATGCGATGAACTACTCACTCAGCTCCTTAATGAATATAGCCATTTTTTTTAACATTCCAGAGCAGGAAACTGGAATACTGACCTGATTTCCACCCTTTGAAATCTATAGAGCATCATTTCTGTCTACCTCTTTCTGCTATACTTGTCCAATTCCTTTGAAGACGACTTAAACGCCTTTGGGCAGAAAACCACAACTTGGTTTTACGGAGAGAAAGCCATCCTGTAACAGCTGGCCAGTAACCGCCCAGCAACAATATAAAGCATAAAAACTTTGCTGATGCCCTTAGAAAAGAGGGCATATACATTATACAGAGCTTCGTGGAAGGTCGTTCAATAATGTCAGAGAAATATATCCGGAGAGATGATTTCTCACTCGCGCGTACCCAGTTGCATAAGCTTGGAATAAAAGCTGTCAAAATAAATTGAATATTCAAGAAATGGAATGCAAAATAACTTGGCAAATGCAGCAGTCAGGAAGTCAGTTTCTTTTTTTGACACAATCCAAATCTTTGATGTTCCTGCCAAGAGATCGTCTTCATGCAAACACTGCTGTAAGCGCACTTTAATGATATTAGTAGGCCTCTGAATACTGCTTTACTACGGCACCCTGATGAAGTGTTCAGGACCGTATTTAAAGGGCAGAGGGGACGTTGCACATTTTAAGGTGCCTTAACTTTCAACTATAATGCTAAGCCTAACCTGCGTAAAATGAGCTGCTCTTTGTGTACATGTATTTTAATCCAGCCATCGGCAAACCAAACACAACCGGCAACTATTGAGGTTTATCAATCTGCATGTTACGTCCTCAGCCCCTGCTGCGCTCCCTGGGGGGTCTGGGCATGGTTCTGTGTCACTGGCTGGTCAAGTGCCAGCACATTGTGATGGCCTATTGGCGTCTGAGGGGCGGGACCTGGCGTGGTCACGAGGAGCTGCTGGGTTTAAAGCAGGGCGCGAGGAGTTGCCTCATCGCCCTGACGTGGAGTTGGTTCCCGCATCGCCTGCTATTGCTATCAGTGTGTTTCCAGTTGTCGACCTGTTTTGTCTACGAATCCTGCTCCTGTTTTTGACCCGGCTTGTCTTTGACCATTCTTCTATTTATCCCATATCGGTTCATATTGCTGTGCGTTGTTTGTTTAACCCTATGTATGCCGCTGGGGTTTGGGCCCGCCACCTTGATATATACCCCTCTCATTCTGGCGTAATATCTGCAGCCTTATCGCGGTTGTGTTTGAGACCTAAGGTTTCTGAATTTGTGTTACGCTATCTTTACGTGAGATTAGGGAAAGATAGGTACAGCTTGTTTTCTACTACGTATTATTGTAATACATACGCCAAGTGTAACCCGATTTTCAGCTCGATACGATTCCGTGTGTCATCAGACTCTGATTATATCAAGGTATCGCAAACCCAGTCGGGTTTATCCAAGAACGTGTTATCTGTTAATTCTGTGACTGCCCTGCAGTCTACTCAATTCATCGACTGTCAAAGAAATCTGCTGGGAAACCAGCTTGAGAAATATACTCCGGTATCAACTGTATTGTTGAAAGTCCCTGTATGCGCACTAAGTTGTCTTTTGGTCTTGAAACCATCTGAGCTTAGTTGCAAATCAGTTGTGCTTTTATACTCCTTGGCTTTGGACTATAAGCCTGTGTTTACCGAGTGTTTTGTAACTGTCAAGCAGAGATTTCTGTCCCTTAAGATCACTACTCTGCTACTCTTGTGTGAGCGCTACAGCGCCCGTTACACTGCATAAGTCGTAAATCCTACATCATGTTATACAGGTGTAGCGCTCACTCCCGGAGGAGCCGCTGAATTTGAACCTCGGGTCAGTCTCCCCGCACTAGGGAATAAATATACTCCAGCACCGTCGTGGATTTTATAAATTATATAGTTTACTGGATAAACTGGCATATAATGAGTAACACGGTATATATATATATATATATATATATTTACAGTACTTTGTAATGCGGGAAACGCGCAGCGGAAAAGAAATACAATGCTTCGTAATTCGAGAAACGCGCAGCGGAAAAGAGAAAAATATATCTTTAACCCCCTTTGTGGTTGGGGAGTGAGTCCCGTACAGGTTATGTCCCAAAGAATGTATGTGTGTGAGTGTATTGGTACCCGGGTACAATATTCAACTGGCCAGTGAATCATTTATGAGGTATCTTCGACTAGTCACGTTGGGGCCCTGTGGGTTTTGAAACAAATTGCAGCGTGCTTTAGATTTTCCACAACGGCCTGGAAGGCCTCTCACCCATCCGCCAGATACTCTGTGCTCCGCTCGACCCAGGACGTCTCTCCGCTCGATCTTGACTGGGGTTCTCTGTGTCACCGGCTCCACTGTCTGGCTTGTCTGTATCAGCCTCAGAAGTCCAGCTCACCGCCTGCACTCCCTCTTGGATCGATCTGCGGTTCTCCTAACTCGGGGTCCTCCAGCTCACTCGGTATCAGCTCAGGTTACTGTGGTGGATCACTGGGTCTTCATTAGATAAAGGCGGAAAACCCAGTCTCCAGCTCGGTCAGGCCCCACCTGCGCTCCGGCCTGGTCACTGTCCCGTTCAGCTACACTGCGTCTTGCTTCTCTCACCCCTAGGCGCGCTCTTCCAGCTCTTTCCACGAGGCTCAGGATGTCAGCGTCTCTGTCCCACCCACTTCCTGTGTCCACCCGCAAAGCATGCCGGGAAATGTAGTCCCAATGTTCAGTGTCTCACATCGCGCTTGTCTCCCTCCGGTGGCCAAAAATAAGTACTACACGGCAGAGGATTTAAAACCAGCGCTACACAGGTTATTTATGATATATGCCTATGGAACAAAAATGAAATGCATTACATACCTCCCCTAATGCAGTAGTGATGATTCTCTTGGAAACACACTTGCCATCCGGCACGTAGACCATGATTCATGAAGCGTGATGATCACTGTAGCAGCAACACTCTCAGCTATTTTAACCCAATCACCACCAAGTTGTTTTCCATAAAAATTGCTAGGACCCAGTGGATTTATGGAAAACAACTTTCCGTTAATTCAATCTTCACAAAATACATTTCGGATACATTTTAGAGACGGTAAGCTTATTTGACAGGAAGAAGGCCAAAAGTGCTACTGCGTGCACAATAATACAGCTGGGGATTCATGCTTCCCTGTCAGAAAAAACAGAGCCCCAAGCCATTAAAACAGCTTGAGCACCTTTGGATAACCTAAATGGTCGTCTGTGATATAACTCCAATATTCTCACATGAGAAAATGGGAGTTCTAATGCAGATGACTTCTTTTAAGCTGTTTTGTAGATGAAGTGAGGCTGGACGCAGGGTTTTCCTGCTGCCCAGGATGATGGAGCATGAAATGGATTTGTGTATTTGACCTTGGATAACGTGTCCAGGGTGCTGAAAATTTGGGGCCACATTCTGGAACCCATTTGCAAACTGATGTCCTATGCAGTAAACAAATTTCCTTTCATTGCTTCAGAATATGAACAGAGTTTACTTTATTATGACCTCCTGCATGAGCTCTGAAACCCCTTTTATACCTGGCCATCGTAGTGAAAGGGTTGAAAACATCCTACAAAATCTAAAATAAATTACAAATATCTTGCTTTGCTGTACTTCTGTATACAAACAGGGTTATTCAAAGAGCATCGAAAAGTCACTGCACGTTCGATGACTTCGTTCTCTTGAATTCGGTACGATTTGGCGATCCCATTTCGGCGACCCTGTGGTGTATTCAGCAAGCACCGCAGGGTAAAGCCGCCGCAAACCTGCCGAAAACTCACCGCAAAACCTGGCGAAGGCACACCGAAACCCGCAAAAACATCTGTATTAACTCCGCCGAACACGCTGCGAAACCCGAGCAGGTACTGATCACAGCGCAGCCGCCGGAAAAAGCCGACCCCGCAGACGAAGGAGGTGAAGAAGAAAAAAAACAGTACGCTTGAATGTTTGAAAAGTGAAACGCAGTTCGCAAACAAACTACTTAATGAAAATGTCTGAAATTTACATATAAGATCCAATGAATGGGGGCGTGGCCTGACAGCGGACGGAGCTGGACGTGTGAGAACTGAGCTCCGTCTCCCGAGCGCCATTTAATCACCTTAAGGGGCCTGCAAGCTGTAATGGGGCAGCGAAAACGGACCTCCCAAGCCTCCCAACCTGCCGGTACTCGAACCAACACGAAAACCGCCACTTTATTGCCGTTTTTAAGCGGTTCCCCGCACTTGCGGCCTCCACCGCCGGAATCCAAGATGGCGGCCGCGACAGAGATGCACGAGGAGGACAGAGAGGAAGATCCACTCCCAGACAGCCCTCCTAAAGGTAACTCGGGGGCCTCTGCGGACATTGAGCTGAGGGATATTCTCAGAAATCTCCCCACAAAACGGGACTTAACTACCCAGCTATCAGTTGTGGAGAGAAATGTAAACGGCAGAATTGAGGCCCTGAGCTCTGATATAAAACACTTGGGAGGTCGCATTCTTGACTTAGAAGAAGATAGAGACTCTTTATTTACGCATGTAGAACACCTAAATGTACAAGTAGCGGAGCAGGCTAAACATCTTACGAATCTACACCGTCACTTAGATGACATTGACAATAGGGGCAGACGTAACAACATCCGGATTAAAGGATACCCAGAATCAGATGAAAGCCCGGAAAATTTAGTCGAACTCCTGCGGCACCTCTTTAACGATTTGTTGCACCGGCCAGAGGATGCGAAAATCAAATTTGATAGGGCCCACAGGGCGCTAAAACCTCGCGGTGCGACGACGGACCAACCACGTGACATTATATGCAGACTACATGACTTTGTCGTGAAAGAGGAGATCTTGCGGGCCGCACGTAAAACTGCAACCATAAAGGTGGATGGCTGTTCTGTGGCCTTATATCAAGATGTGTCTTGGATTACACTACAGGCCAGGCGTCTTCTAAGACCGATCACGGCTGCCCTTCGTGAACGAGAAATCAGGTATAGATGGGGTTTTCCCCTAGCACTTCATGCCCAGAAAGGCAACACTACCTACTCCATAATCACACCTGCAGATGTTCCGGGCTTCTTGATGGCGTTTGGTTTACCTGAAACGGATGTCGCAGATTGGTACGGAGCAGCATCGACTCTGGCACCGCCAGCCCAACCACAAAGGCAACGATGGAACCAGGTTGCTAAAAAACGTAAAGCGAAGCCACAATCACCACCCATGTCGAGCTCTCCAGGCCATGGCACTGGCCTCCGAGCACTTAGTCCATTACGGGCCTCGCAAGAACTGACCTAGGACATGGAAGTCTTCGGATCGTTTTCCTCTTTTTTCTATTGTATTTACTTCATGTTGCTGCCCCATTGATCCAAAGTTCTCAGTCCATTTCCTGTTTTTCCTTACGAAGCTTGCCTCCCCCTGATACACTTCTGTTTCAGAGGCGCTTGGGTTGGACGCTGGGACTATGGGTCCCTTGTTTTGCAATCTTCGACTCCACCACCCTGATCTACCTGGTACTAAGGTGGAAGGGAATAGATGGGCCCCATGGACTCGGCTTCTTTTCCTAGATGTCAAGGCCGTGTCTCCTGAACGGTGTATATCGTTTTTGTTTTCACCTTCTGTTGACGTCCGAGCACAGAGGTTTACACTGTTTGATTCTGTATATACGAGTTTTGTTTTTTTTTGTTTTTTGATGTTACTGTTATTGATTTTGTGTGCCGTGGTCGTGAATGAGATTGAAACATCAGGGGTCAAATGCTTACAGCCGGTCTTTTCCATTAGACTATTTAAGTGGTACACAGTTTCTTATGGCTGATCTCCGTTTGATTACATATAATGTTCGGGGTCTTAACTCTCCCCACAAACGTCGCCGTGCATTACAGGAATTCCAACGTCTAGGGGGTGATGTGATATTTATCCAAGAGACACACTTTCAGGAGGGACGCGCCCCGGCTTTGCATAACCGCAAATATCCACTGGGCTACTTTAGCAACTTCGGGGAAACTAAAGCTCGAGGGGTGGGTATACTGATTGGGAGCCATGTCCCTTTTCAGGAATTAGGGGTGTTGACGGACCCACAGGGGCGTTATATAATGGTGAAAGGAACGATTGGGACCACAAGGGTCACTTTGGTTAATGTTTATTTGCCCAATAGACTGCAGACTAAAGCATTCCGGAAGATCTTGGATAAGTTGACGACGTTTCTGGATGGAATGTTGATTATGGGTGGGGACTGTAATGTGGCGCTGGACCTGCCGGCGGAGGGTTTGGCGGGGCTACGACCTCGGCGGGGTCCTTGCGGCGGCAGTTCCAGAAGCTATTGGGTGATGAGCGCCTGTTTGATTGCTGGCGGACTCTCAATCCGTCTGACAAAGATTATACCTATTACTCACATGCCTTTTCTAGATATTCCCGAATAGACTATTTTTTTTTACCTCACCGTTATTTAGATCGAATTCGGAGATGCTGGATCGGCCCGATTACTTGGTCGGACCATGCACCAGTCATAATGCACTTGACTCTACCGCAGTCGTTTAAGGGTACATCGCACTGGAGACTTAATGACACATTGCTGTCGGACGTGATTTATCGGTCTGAATTGCAATCGGCCCTTACTAGATTCTTTGAAGAAAATGAGTCCCCAGATATAAAACCCACAATACTCTGGGAGACACATAAATGCGTTGCGCGAGGGGTGCTCATACAGATGGGAGCTAGAAAGAAAAGAGAACGTGACGTTAGGGTAACACAACTCCTATCCGATATACGGGACCTTGAGAGGGTGCACAAGGAGGACCTTGATCCGCAGTCTTTTCGGAGCTTGGTTTTACTTCGTGCAGAGCTAAATAAGATCTTAAACGACCAGGCTTCTCGATCAATTACTTTGACTAATCAGACATATTACTCTCAGGGGAATAAATGCGGGAAATTGCTGGCCCGCGCCCTTAAGAACAGACATCAAACAACTTTTATCCCCAAAATAAGAAGAGGAGGGGGAGACCTATGGCGTACACGACGGGAGACATAGCTTCGGAATTCCACCAATATTACTCCACCCTATATAATAACCGCCCCGACATTGCGCCTCCAACGGTAATCGACTCTTTTTTAGCTAAAACAATAGGCCCCACTTTGGCCCGTAACCACCGGACTTTATTGGACTCTCCCATAACGGCTGCGGAACTGAAACAAGCCCTGAAACTGACTCCTCACGGGAAGAGCCCAGGCCCGGACGGTTTTACCACTTTATATTATAAGACGTTTCAAAATATATTGACCCCGTTCTTTGTACAAGCCTTTAATAGCGTAGACGAGGAGACCCGACTACCCCGAGATACGATGGCGGCCTCCATAGCGATTATTCCGAAGCCAGGGAAGGACCCTCTTGACTGTGAGAATTACAGACCCATTTCGCTTTTAAATACAGACCTGAAGCTTTTCACTAAGATTCTGGCCCTCCGTCTGCGCCCGCTCCTGGGGGGCCTGATACATGCGGATCAAGCGGGCTTTGTCCCGAGACGTGAGGCTAGGGACAACACTTTGCGCGCTCTGTCGGCGCTTCATGGGGCGTTGGTTTCCTCCACGCCCATGTTGGTTCTCTCTGTCGATGCCGAGAAGGCTTTCGACAGGGTGAACTGGCAGTATCTCTTCGCGGTCCTGCACACAATGGGATTTGGCCCACGTTGGTACCAGTGGATGGCGGCTTTGTATGGGGAGCCACACGCCCGGATCAGAGTGAACGGTACCCTCTCTGATTCGATTACTATTAGAAACGGTACTCGACAGGGGTGCCCTCTGTCCCCACTGTTGTTTTTGTTGTACCTGGAGCCCCTGCTGCAGGAGATAAGACGAAGCCAGGATATTAAGGGCCTACGTTTAGATGGACAAGAATACAAGGTCTCGGCTTATGCGGACGACCTGCTCTTTACTCTGACCGACGTGGACCGTTCCCTGCCATCCCTGATGCGAGTCCTCACAGAGTTTGCTAACATTTCAGATTACAAGATTAACCCCACCAAAAGTGAGTTTATGGGCCCTCTGATTCCCAATGGTTCCCTAGTCTCTATACAAGAGACTTATGGTTTTAAATGGAAACCCGAAGGACTTACGTACTTGGGAATTAAACTAGCTACTACTCAATCTCAATTGATAGCCCTCAACTATGACCCGCTTCTTCGCTCGGTAACAGAAGACTTACAAAAGTGGAATCTACCGCACATATCATGGCTGGGCCGATTTGAATGTACTTAAAATGAATATTTTGCCCCGTTTCTTGTACTTATTTCAAGCCCTTCCAATATTTTTACCCAGTTCGTTTTTTATTTCACTGCGAACTCAAATCACACGATATATATGGAGAGGAAAGAGGGCTCGCATCTCGTTCGCGGAAATGGCCAGGCCGGTGGGTAGAGGGGGACTGGGAATGCCCCACTTTCAGTATTACTACCTAGCGTCTATGTTCTCTATCCTCTATCATTTCTCCAAACCGACGGCACACCGAAGGTGGATTGAGATCCTACAGGCCACCTCGGGATTTCCTCTGGCCTCTCTCCCATGGCAGACGGCCTCGCTTCAGGCCCTGGGGCTTGCGAACCATCCGATTTTAACCCCGATTTTGAAACTGTGGAGAAAACATGGGTTGGAGTTAGGATTGACGGCGGAGAGTTCCCCGCTGACCCCGGTCACTCACAATCCCCTTTTCCCGCCAGGAATAACTGGAGAGCTGTTGGGCCTTGGGAGGGAGATGCCATATCTTCCTGTTAATCAGATTGTTGAAAACGGGGCCCTGTTGCCCCTTAATGTCCTCATTTCCCCCACCCAGTCTACGTTTGCGCACGCTTTTAATTATACCCAATTACGCCATTTCTTTCACTCAGACCTCAGGGAGGCGGCTGCAGGACGTACGCTCACCCCATTTGAATCGATCTGCTCGGCGACAAGAGGAACTGAATCTATAGTGTCCGTTATTCAGACTTATTTAACAGAAGGAGGATACAGCT
Organism: Leptobrachium leishanense; assembly: GCA_009667805.1. Lineage (NCBI taxonomy): Eukaryota > Metazoa > Chordata > Amphibia > Anura > Megophryidae > Leptobrachium > Leptobrachium leishanense. The sequence continues at coordinate 468,308,593 of CM019063.1, forward strand.
CGGACTCGCCGAGATTGGCGAAATGGAAGGAGGAGTTAGGAAGAGATATAGATCCACAGGAATGGTACAAGGCTTTTCTCCTCACGTTTTATGCCTCACGGAGCATGACTATAAGAGAACAAAATTGTAAACTGTTTTTACGTTGGTACATGACTCCGGCGCAGCTACATCGTATTTCGCCCTCGGAACCGGCCTCTTGCTGGCGTTGTCTAGGTGACAAAGGGGACTACCTACATATTTGGTGGTCTTGTCCTCGTCTGCGTTCTTATTGGGGGGAGGTGGCGGCTCATATTAAAGAGATTACTGGCAGCGATTTAACATTTGAACCTGCATCATATCTATTAAACATGCTACAGTACTCAACTGATACCTTTTAAAAACTCCCTGCTAGCCATCCTCTTGTCGGCAGCTAGGGGGACGATACCGATGTATTGGCGCCAAAGGGTGATACCTACAGTTAGAGATTGGGTAACACGGGTTGAGAAGATCAGGGGATTTGAAGACTTGCATTACACCGCGCAGGGTAAATATGATCTTTTTTACGCTGTGTGGTGGCCATGGATTGACCGGTTGCCTGCCCTGGCAGAGGGCGCTGGAGGGGTGGAGGCCACGGATGTATGAGATATTGCGCTTGGGTAGTCGGCCACAGGGGGATAGGGCCTCATGGGAAGTACCAGCTTAGGCTCGTTATGTTACTCTTCGTTCTTGTTCAGACCACGATTAGACACACTGTTTGAGTTCTAGTTTTTAATGTTGTTTTAGTATTATAGACTGTTTTCCTGATTTAATTTGTCCTCCCTCTATGGCATCTGAGTAACATTCATCGGACAATGATATGTAAATACAACCTTAAGGATTTAGCACAGATCTGACCTGAGGTACAGGTTGCGAAATGTCCATGTGTATATGTTTTACTGCTAATATTGTTTTCCATACACGCCTTCTGTAAACATGTATGTTGTTTCCTTTGGTTGAATAAACAGAAATTACATTAAAAAAAAAGATCCAATGAATGATAATAAAAAGGGCTGTTACAGAAAAAAGAAAAAATGATTTAAATTTCTTTTTTTAAAATGTTTTCAAAAAAACCCTGAAAAATGCCTAAAGGGTCCTAAAAAATCTACAAATGAAAAGACTTTTTGCTGCAGAATATTATAATCAACGGTTTATTAGATATTGAATTAAAACAGGAATATTTTTAACATTGAAGCCTATGGCTGCTATAAACCTGCCGAATTAAACCACTGAACAGCAGGGCATTTCAGGAACCTTTCACTGCTGGTTTTTGTTCTCTGAATAGACGAAGCAGTGCTTCTCTATGGGGATTTCACTGCCCTCGAACAGGCACCGAACAGGCACGTATGTGCAGGCAATTCGCCAACATTTGGCGAATAGCCTGCTCTCTGAATAGCCGAATGGCCAGGAAAGGTAACCGTACCCTAAATTTCACTGTTCAGTTCCCTTTCGGCAGCCATTCGGATCTCTTCGAATATCCCTGAATGAGTCTTCTTTTCACCTTGATACGGATTAGATTCCTCCTAAAATAGTAAATTGAGACGTGCGATACAGCAGAGTCTAATCCATCTAGAATTCTAACACCTTTCAGCACACTGAGCAAACCATTCTGTATACCTATGAAAGCAACACATTATCACTTGTACAGAAACCATCACGTTGACTCCTTTTTCCTGAATTAGTAGATAACATATGAAATGGCTTTTATTTTATGTGAGGATGTAGGTAAAGTTGTGTAACAAAATAGAGATTATAATGTCTATTTGCCAAGCTGAGCTGTGACTTACTACACCTATACTAGAAGACTTAAACTTATTTGGTTGTGGTTCGACTGGTCATGAAATAATCACTGTACGAATTCTGAAAATTAACATGTCTGAATGAACACTATGACTATCCTCAGTGTAGAATGGCAACCAAATAGTGACCAAGCGCTTCAAACTGTCAGAACTAACACACAACTGCATTGTTGCGTTTTTTTTGTTTTTTTTGCCAGTGTAACATAGTTACTGACGCTGTATGTTCAGATAAAGTGTAGCAGCCAGAGAGAAAGGCTTATTCCAGTAGACTTACTCACCAATGTAATCTTTCTTACGCAAGTCGTACAGGGAGGTTGCCTAGGCAGGTTTATTCTTCCTTTATTTTTCTGTTTTGTAATTGAAAGTGCTTTTTCTTTATCATAAGCTACAATCAAAGTGCATTATAGAAACCTTTAAATGCAGGGATTGAATTACTAGTGGGGAACCCTGGCATGCCGTGTTGCTAAGAACTAGGGGGGGTGGTGGTCGGAGAGAAACAAATGGAATCAATTTTTACCATGTGGTTACCCTAATGTGAAACGATCAGATTTAAAGGAGGCCCAAGGCTAAATCATGTCTGAACACCCAGACCGCTGCGACCGACATCCAGCCGTATACGCATGACATTTTTCATTTGAGTTGAACATTTCTACAACGGAAAATAGTCCCAGAAATGTGTACCAAGTCACTTAAAGCGAGTTTTCCAGAGTCTGCGCCGCAGCAGCTGTGATACCTTGTAAGACAGGCTCTCTTCGGCTGGCAGGACCCCACCATAAATCTGAGATACGAAATAAATACCTTCAATTCAAGGGTGATAGTTTTGGCTTTGAAAATTTGCAACTGTAGGACATGTGTTTGCTGTAAAAAAAAAAAAAAAAAAAAAGCTTCTTTTGAATATATATAATCAATCTTCTGGGAGCTGAGGCCTCTGTTTATTATTAAACCTCGGTTAGAGTGGCTAGTATTTCTTTGTGCACAAAAGTTCCATGTTCAACATTTTTGTAATGGAGCGTGTCTAGATTTTGACCCGTTGCAATTTATTGGTATTTTATGTTAAAAAACCCAAGTAGTTGGGCAATATGAGCTAACCGTTGATTGTTCTGCTCATCTCAAAGGAGAGCGGACGCTACATTGCTTTGTGCATGTACATTTCAGTCACCTAACCCATGATCCTATTTACACGGTTTATCTGCCAATAGTAATGAAAATTCTGGTATTCTTATTTCTATTAAAGCAAACAAATTTGAAAGTTCTTGACACAAAGGGCCATGTTACAAAGTTGGTGCTAACTTAGACAGAGCTGTTGTAGACTTGACAACTCCATAGGCTATAATGGCTCGGGTAAGTTTACAACAGCTCGGGTAAGTTTACAACCGCTCGGGTAAGTTTACACCAACTTTGTAATATGGCCCAATGTCTTTTCACTTTTTTTTTTCTTTATTCCGGTGTCCGTAAAATGTGATGTGGCACCGATTTTAAGATGCTGAGTGATATTTTATGTGTTTATCATAAAAGTGGCGTGTTTCTTTATAAACCAAATATGTGATAATTTAAATTTCACACCTTGTGCATTATAGAAGATCATAACAAATGTAAATAACTAAATTTAAAAGTTGAGGATTTGCTCTCTGTGTTCCATTTTGACCTAAAATTGCAGTTAAATTTAGTCATGGTTTGGGCCTAGTACCTTTTTAAGATTTTGTAGTGAAAGTGACCTACGGTTGTGTGTGTCTCTGCTGGCCTTTCCGGGACAATATCACCTCGAATACATAGAGTACCACTTATATGCATGCTGTAGGCTGTTGTTGTTGGTAAGACCCCCTTCAAAAATGGTCGCTACAATAAACTTTGTCTCCTATCACTTGCCAATACAATCCTTTCTATGTCATGTGCAAGCACTATTGAAATGTATTAACGTGCACAAGATTACTCTCAGGCTCTCTTAGATTGTTGTTTGCAAGTTGCCAATGTAGTATCCTCTTTTCCGACCGTTTTCTGCATGTCAAAATCATTTGTCAATATTTCTGTCACACCCATTGTACAACACTGTGGAATATGTTGGTGATTTTTAAATATAGTAATCCCTAAATGTTTATTATGCTGTATGAGCTTTGGAAAACCTGAGTGAAATCACACTGTGATGAAGTCTGTATTCATAAAATCATGTACTTTTGGGTTGTGCGGATAACATGTAATGAAGCAATTTATAGTCAATGTCCTCAACTAGTGTTATTGACAAAAATCCAGGTGTCAAGTTGAGCAGGAATTCGTGGGAACACAGTACCTCCGCCATTTTGTTCAGGACTTACACGCTGAAAAGCTTTAATTGGGTTTCAATCACATTTTTCCTTAAATCACTAGAAATATAAGATATTTATTACAATTACCATAATGATTCCATAAGAACCAGGTTTTCATCGTATATGTCAACCTTTATATCAAATTGTGACATGTTATCGGTTAGTCGGGGAGTAGAAATAATGGCGAATTCCCATACTTTTTTTTTTTTTTTTTTTCCCCTTGGGACTAGACCCCTGGCAAAATCTAATGCTGAGGTTATGTTCAGATTAAAAATCCTTGATTTTGCGAGCTACACGGAGGATGGTGTAACTCCCGATGTTTGTACTTTGTGTAAACTACGTGTCAGCATTTATTTTATATGGGAATATAATTAATCAGTGGCACGTGTGCTTCCTTCCAGGTGTAAAGGAGCCTCGCATTATGGCCTAACTAAGGAACGCAAGAGACGATCCCAAGATGGTTCCCCAGACTGCAGCTCCTCGCTAGATCTAACCGTAGCAGCTGTCTCCCCAGAACTGTCAGCAGCTGTGGCCTTAGCAAACGATGAAACGGGTCAAGACAACCCTGCCTTTACGTCCCCCTCTGGAGACAGCCATTTGGGAAGTGGATCTGAAGAACCCTGCAGAATTAACAGAAGCAGAAGTAAGACCATGAGTGCTTTATGTTGACCTCTCTAAAGTAACACAATATCATATGAACAGTTACATTTTTCATATATAATGGGTGCTTTTCACTAGTGTCAAGTGGCCGCCAATAAGAACGTGTCTGTAATTACCGACTTACACTTATTATTGATGGCTTATTGCATAAAGAATTGTCTAAATCCGGGTTATTACCAAGCTAACACTGACCCGCTCAATTCAGCAAATACATCCAAGTTGTTCTTGTCATTAGCAACTCGGAGCTTAGTGAAGAGATCCTAATGTATATGATTACATACTGGAGTGAATTTGTGTACAATTATTGGAAAATAACTCTGTAGGCTTTAGAATACATTGATAAAGGCATTTTGAAGCCTAAGATTTTGATTTTCAATTACTCTGGAGTGTAGAGGCCTATGATATAATCCTTGCCACCTCCTATACATGGGTGTGAACCATAGCCATATGTGCTCTTTTGTGTCTCTTTTCTGGAAGTCCACGCTATCTCTTAGAATTGGAGTTCTACCACAGCTGTGATGTTAGTTGGATAATAAGAGGTCTACTGGGTAGTATGCGGGTCCGTACCCCTGCTTTTATTGTCCCTAGGACAATTGCGGTTGTCCTTGTGTGTTTTGTCGTCCCCCTCCCCTGTATTGCCTAGTCCGTCGCTTCCCCTCCCCTTGTTTTCTTCTTCTTTTCCACTCTCTTGCTCTTTTCGTCTTCTCTGTTTGTGCTGACTGCTCTTTCTCTGCTTTATCACTCGCCATTAGTCTCCTACCTGGTCAAAATGTATGACGGATGCCGGGCTGGGATATAGACACTTTACTTGCATGGTACATGCTGGGCATTGATGTGTTTAGTCATTTTTCAGGCTCCAGCTGTGCTGCGAAATGTAGATCTGCTTATGTGCGTTTCCTGCCCTGCAGACTGTTATGTTTTGTCTCTGTGTATTTCTTTGTGTCTCAATAAAATTGTGAATACATAAAAAAAAAAGTAGATGTGGTCATGCTAATCAATAAAACTTGCAGAAGGTTTTTTTCACTTTATACAAGGAGCACTCATGATCTTTTTGTGTGTGTTTAAAATTCAATCTTGGCAGAATTGCGCTTTCTTAAAGTGGTCGTTGGAAATGTAGACACACATGCACGTCCCATAGAAAAATCTTCCAGAATGTTAGGGGAGCTGGTTTTGATCCATGTTCAAAGTCAGTCCCAAGAGGAGGATCCGATCACTGGGAAAAAAAAGTTGCAAAAAAAAGGGACCAGATTTGGTATGCATATTTCCTTTAAAGAGTTCCCTACTTAGGTCTAAAGATAATCCAACGTGTGATGCATCCCACCCCAAATTGTTCCTACAGAGGATTAATGCTTGACATTCACAAACGTTCTACTCTTCATTATGCATATAATACCTTCTCTAATTCTGACTCTCTTTTGTATATGCTTATCACACAACCGTTGTGCAAATATATTGATAAAATGAGCATAGACATTTAACATAGACAGAGCTGTGATCACCTTCCTGCTGCGGCACCAGCGAGTACACCAGACGGCAGGGCTGGACTGAGATAAAAAAATTAGCCCTGGACTTCATCCCAACCGGCCCACTTTAATTCTGCAAACACACACAAAAATAGTATATAAACCAACCGGATCTCTCAACCAATCGCTCTGCAGATACTGGAGTTGCTGCAGAGTGATTGGATAAAGCAACACAGCGGCACTGAGGTTTAGCGCGCACCATGTCTTAAGATGAGGTGGAAGCGCAGCGAGTCTCACCGGCACAGTGGCCCCAATATGGGACTGCAGCAAACTGTCCTGTTTTACAGGTGGTGAGGAAGTTCTCACCTCACCCATTAAGGACAGTGTGAGCTGCACGGTGAACCAGCATTCACACTGGCCCACTGAGCAATCGGCCCACCGGGAATCTCCCTGTAGTCCCTATGGCCAGTACATGCCTGCATGATGGGATAACTGTGTAGCTTTTTTCCAGCGATATAATGCACAGAGGAGGCATGTCTCCATTACGCATATCACATGTTGGGGATGCAAAGAGTCTCCCATTGTGTGCCTCGCTGTTCGCCTCACTGTTCTGCAGGGAGCAGAACTGTGTCCTCAAGCAGGTGGACCTGTCCGAAGAACCAGGAAGTAGAATTTAACCAAAATCTGGAAGTCTCCTAAATTTATAGCTTTTGGAGTCATCTGGATTATAAAATTCCAGATAAGGGGTGCCCTACCTGTAATTCTGACGTTTTTCATGCTTTTATTTACGAAGCAGGTAATATACATCCACAAATTGTAGAAGGTAACCTAAAAAGGTGGACGAGCAAGGCCAATTCAGAAAGGGAAGCATTAACATGATCTAAAAGAGTCGCCAGGGATGCTTGCTCCTCTCTGGGTGGGAACAACATGGGAGCTGTTAAAACTATTGACCCCACTCGTTCATACCAATAAGCGAGCCATAAATTATAATGGCTTGTCTAGCAAAGGGCCCGTAGTATTTGGTTGATAATTTCTAGTATAGTGATGTTTCATGAAGACGTCTTGGCCTAAAATGTACTTTGAAATTCAATTTTTTTTTTTTTTTTTTTTGCAAGAAAAATATGACAGTGGGATACAGAAAGGAAAAACAGGGTAATCAAATCCTTTCTGATTACATATAAGGGGAACAATACAGACATTCAAATACGAACAAACACAAGCCACCAACTCGTAATTGAAGAGTAGCGCATTGGAAGAGAAATAATAAAATTAAACTAAGCTCCCAATATTACAGGGTGGCACGGTAACCAAAGCCGGTCAGGATCCCCTCTGTTCAGGAAAACCTGGGGCTGCGGTACACTCCGCAGCTAGCATAGAGTCCCAGAGGGTCCAGTGGTCTTTTTTCAGCTGTGGGAAATCTAAAATGTACTTTGGATTGTGATTATAGCAGATTCCAAACAATATAAGGACAGGCAGACTGCAAATTACATTTATAATCTATAAAAAGTGATGCTTTAAATTACTCTAGACTGTAGAGTACAAAAATATATATTCTCAAGGTGGTTACTTTTTCTTTTCTGCCAAGGAACTGTTTTTTTGTGATATGTCGCACATCTCTTGACTGGCGTGTCTTTATGCAAAGCGGGTTTCTATTAAACTTGCAATTGTTTTTGACTTGCAGATCGTAACTTTGAGCGTACCACTGTCAGGAGCCTGTCTTTTAAAAAACTGAACAGAGCCTTCAGCGTTCTTCGGAGAACAAAGAGTGGAAACGCAGTCGTACATGCCGCTGACCGGGACCGGGGGAACCTGCAAAATGCAAATGTCACCGAAGATTGTCTTGGTTTGTTCTCCTCTATAATTTAGCAAGGAATTAAGCGCTCACCTAATCCCGTTTCTGCGAAAAACTCAAATTTAAAGCTTTAGAAATGTATGACCAGAGGAGTCTATGTTCAATCAGCACTCAAACATAACAAACGGGGCTTAATGAGTAACATGAATGCCAAGTGAGAATTTAAGTGTAGATGTCCATACAAATAACAGAACTGTCACTTCATTCGTTACCGTTGCTGTGGATTTAGAACCTATAATCTAAGAAATGTATTTTGTCAAAGTCTACTTAAAAGGCTTTAAACGTTGAGACCCCTATAAATCGGCTACGCCTTCCTGAGACTACAAACAATCCTAGATCTAACAAAGGTTAAAACACATAATTTGCCAGATATTGAACATGATCCTTTACAGAGAACTCCATTTCTGTCTACTAGCTCTAAACATCCTTTCCAGAATACGTCTTTAAATGGAGTGTCTCCTAGGGAATTTGTGTTTCTTGAAAGGTTAAAGTTCTCATAATGAATATGTCCCAAAGTTTTATTTTATTCATACATATTGTAGGGGGGGGGGAAGACATGGCCGTCGTCCACTATAAAAACCTACAGGGTAATGCACGAAACGCCGGTGTTGCAGCATCGACGAACGTCGGCATTTCACAGAACTAAATTCCAAAGTGAGAATCTTTGCTTCATCGTGAAGTTTTTCCTGTCACGTTTTTGATTTCCGTTTTGATACCGGCACTTGTCACTGCCGCAATACTGGCGATTTGTGAATATAACCCCTACGGTAACAGGACAGTTAGGGCTTTAAGCCATACCTTGGCCATATTACAAAGTTGGTGCTAACTTAACCAGAGCTGTTGTAAATTTACCTGACCCATTATAGGGCCCGATTACATTCTTCACGCAAAAACGCACGTGCAACGCGTGAATTTTTGCGTTAAACGTTAACGCGCGTAAATCAAGGCTGGTATTACAAAAATAATGTGCGTAAAACGGATGCACACAAACGCGCACGCAGCAATCAGTGTGCGGACCGTTTTTTCACACGATTCAGCCAATCAGAATTAAGAACCACAATTGTCTCATGCTAAGCTTTTGCGCCTGTCAAAGTCAGTCTGCACATATATGCTGCATCAATAAAAAAACACGCACAACTTCTCAAATTTATTGGTTTGGCATGTTTAGAATGTGTAACTATACTTTGCTGCGTATTTTTTTTGGGCTGGTGTATTTGGTTTCGGCCAGGTTGATAGAATTTGCCATTAACACCTGCTTTTAGGAGTTGCTAAAATTCTGCACGCAAAAGCTGTGCGTTACAAACTGCGCATAGATTGTAATACCATACGTGTACCAACGCACAAACGCATTTGCACTCACAATGTTAAGTATAGGATGCGCAATGTACAGTAAGCTCGCGCAGCATTCACGCAGGTTCACCCGCGGTAGACGTATATGCGCGTTTGTTGCGCTGACATTGTAATACGACGTTCAGCACCCCTCACGTTAATGCGTTTTTGCGCACACGCTGATGTTTGCACAAAGACAGTGGCGGAAGTACCAGGGTCGCAGTTGCGACCGGGCCCTGGCATTCCGCCACTGGAGGGGGGCCCAGCGCCGCCGCCAGATTCCGGCAAAAAGCGCCGGAATCTGTGACCGCGCGCTGGCCGTCCCTCTCCCTACGCGAGCGGCCGCTGACATGCAGCTTGGCCGCTCACGTGGGAGAGAAACCACCTGACCAGCGCACGAGACCTCGCGCTGATCAGGTGGTTTCCGGCGAGCGGCCAAGCTGGATGTTTGCAGCGGCCGCTCGCCAAGGAGGACAAGAACACCGGAGGAGAAGACGCCGATGGAGCCTGCCCTGGGCCTGGGCCCCCCAGAGCAGGTAAGAGCTAGGCTGGGGGCAGTATATCCATGAGCTGGGGGGCAGAGCTGGGGCAATATATCCATGAGCTGGGGGGGCAGAGCTGGGGCAGTATATCCATGAGCTGGGGGGGCAGAGCTGGGGCAATATATCCATGAGCTGGGGGGGCAGAGCTGGGGCAATATATCCATGAGCTGGGGGGGCAGAGCTGGGGCAATATATCCATGAGCTGGGGGGGCAGAGCTGGGGCAATATATCCATGAGCTGGGGGGGCAGAGCTGGGGCAATATATCCATGAGCTGGGGGCAGAGCTGGGGCAGTATATCCATGAGCTGGGGGGCAGAGCTGGGGCAATATATCCATGAGCTGGGGGGCAGAGCTGGGGCAGTATATCCATGAGCTGGGGGGGCAGAGCTGGGGCAATATATCCATGAGCTGAGAGCAGAGCTGGGGCAATATATCCATGAGCTGGGGGGCAGAGCTGGGGCAGTATATCCATGAGCTGGGGCAATATATCCATGAGCTGGGGGGGCAGAGCTGGGGCAATATATCCATGAGCTGGGGGGGGCAGAGCTGGGGCAATATATCCATGAGCTGGGGGCAGAGCTGGGGCAATATATCCATGAGCTGGGGGGCAGAGCTGTGGCAATATATCCATGAGCTGGGGGCAGAGCTGTGGCAATATATCCATGAGCTGGGGGGCAGAGCTGGGGCAATATATCCATGAGCTGGGGGGCAGAGCTGGGGCAATATATCCATGAGCTGGGGGGGCAGAGCTGGGGCAATATATCCATGAGCTGGGGGGGCAGAGCTGGGGCAATATATCCATGAGCTGGGGGGGCAGAGCTGGGGCAATATATCCATGAGCTGGGGGGCAGAGCTGGGGCAATATATCCATGAGCTGGGGGGGCAGAGCTGGGGCAATATATCCATGAGCTGGGGGGCAGAGCTGGGGCAATATATCCATGAGCTGGGGCAGAGCTGGGGCAGTATATCCATGAGCTGGGGCAGAGCTGGGGCAATATATCCATGAGCTGGGGGGCAGAGCTGGGGCAGTATATCCATGAGCTGGGGGGCAGAGCTGGGGCAGTATATCCATGAGCTGGGGGCAGAGCTGGGGCAGTATATCCATGAGCTGGGGGGCAGAGCTGGGGCAGTATATCCATGAGCTGGGGGGCAGAGCTGGGGCAGTATATCCATGAGCTGGGGGGCAGAGCTGGGGCAGTATATCTATGAGCTGGGGGGCAGAGCTGGGGCAGTATATCCATGTGCTGGGGCAGTATATCCATGAGCTGGGGGGCAGAGCTGGGGCAGTATATCCATGAGCTGGGGGGGCAGAGCTGGGGCAATATATCCATGAGCTGGGGGCAGAGCTGGGGCAATATATCCATGAGCTGGGGGGGCAGAGCTGGGGCAATATATCCATGAGCTGAGAGGCAGAGCTGGGGCAATATATCCATGAGCTGGGGGGGGAGAGCTGGGGCAGTATATCCATGAGCTGGGGAAATATATCCATGAGCTGGGGGGGCAGAGCTGGGGCAATATATCCATGAGCTGGGGGGGCAGAGCTGGGGCAATATATCCATGAGCTGGGGGGGCAGAGCTGGGGCAATATATCCATGAGCTGGGGGGGCAGAGCTGGGGCAATATATCCATGAGCTGGGGGGGCAGAGCTGGGGCAATATATCCATGAGCTGGGGGGCAGAGCTGGGGCAATATATCCATGAGCTGGGGGGCAGAGCTGGGGCAATATATCCATGAGCTGGGGGGGCAGAGCTGGGGCAATATATCCATGAGCTGGGGGGGCAGAGCTGGGGCAATATATCCATGAGCTGGGGGGCAGAACTGGGGCAATATATCCATGAGCTGGGGGGCAGAGCTGGGGCAATATATCCATGAGCTGGGGGGGGCAGAGCTGGGGCAATATATCCATGAGCTGGGGGGGCAGAGCTGGGGCAGTATATCCATGAGCTGGGGCAGAGCTGGGGCAATATATCCATGAGCTGGGGGGGCAGAGCTGGGGCAATATATCCATGAGCTGGGGGGGCAGAGCTGGGGCAATATATCCATGAGCTGGGGGGGCAGAGCTGGGGCAATATATCCATGAGCTGGGGGGCAGAGCTGGGGCAATATATCCATGAGCTGGGGGGCAGAGCTGGGGCAATATATCCATGAGCTGGGGGGGCAGAGCTGGGGCAATATATCCATGAGCTGGGGCAATATATCCATGAGCTGGGGGGGCAGAGCTGGGGCAATATATCCATGAGCTGGGGGGGCAGAGCTGGGGCAGTATATCCATGAGCTGGGGCAGAGCTGGGGCAATATATCCATGAGCTGGGGGGCAGAGCTGGGGCAGTATATCCATGAGCTGGGGGGCAGAGCTGGGGCAGTATATCCATGAGCTGGGGGGCAGAGCTGGGGCAGTATATCCATGAGCTGGGGGGCAGAGCTGGGGCAGTATATCCATGAGCTGGGGGCAGAGCTGGGGCAGTATATCCATGAGCTGGGGGGCAGAGCTGGGGCAGTATATCCATGAGCTGGGGGCAGAGCTGGGGCAGTATATCCATGTGCTGGGGCAGTATATCCATGAGCTGGGGCAGTATATCCATGTGCTGGGGCAGTATATCCATGTGCTGGGGCAGTATATCCATGTGCTGGGGCAGTATATCCATGTGCTGGGGCAGTATATCCATGAGCTGGGGCAGTATATCCATGTGCTGGGGCAGTATATCCATGAGCTGGGGCAGTATATCCATGAGCTGGGGAAGTATATCCATGTGTTGGGGCAGTATATCCATGTGTTGGGGCAGTATATCCATGTGTTGGGGCAGTATTTCCATGAGCTGGGGGCAATATATCCATGTGTGGTCTTGGGGCAATATATGTCCATGTGAGCTGGGGGCAATATATGTCCATGTGAGCTGGGGGCAATACTATCTTTTTTATATTGCAGAAAAAAAAAAGGTAAAAATATGGATCTTTTTTGGGGGGGGTTGGGGGGCCCTTCATGGATTCTTGCACCGGGGGCCTCAGGTTTCTAGTTACGCCACTGCACGAAGATTGTAATAGGGCCCATAGTCTATAGAGTTGTTAAGTTTGCAACAGCTCTGTTTAAGTTGGCACCAACTTTGTAATATTGCCCCTTGTCTATAGAAACTGAGATAAGGTTATGCAGACCTGAAACTGATATGCTACAATCCCAGAAAATTCAAGATAATAAGGAACGAAATGGTCTGATGAATTTTATTCCATTATGTTTAATTGTACATTAATTTTATAAATTGTAAAGTCCTTTTTGTCTTCCCACAGTGCTTCCCAGATTATATCACCTTATTCCAGATGGAGAGATTACCTGTATTAGAATCAACCGTGCAGAGCCCAATGAAGGCCTTGGAATAAGGATTGTGGGTGGAAATGAGACCCCTCTCATCCACATCATCATACAGCATATTTATCAAGAAGGGGTAATTGCCCGTGATGGGAGGCTTCTTCCAGGAGATATGATACTAAAGGTAAAAATTATTGGTCACAACTACAGAATTTAAATTATTTTGTTGGTAATATATCTTCTTCAATCCCTCCCCCCCGTTAATGGGTAAATCATAGATGCCAAAAATGGATAGCTACTGGATAAGCAGACCATTTTGAAGAACTTTACGGCATGTTGAGAGGAATTTTTGTTTTCTGTGGTCCCAGGATAAGGAGATATTTAATGTTAATGTAACCTTTGATTTAAGCATAAAAGAATATACAAAGATACAGTTTTAAGCTAGTTACCTTTGGATCTCAAAATATGTGGTGTATTTTGTTGCCGGGTAAGACTTTGAGTAATGGTTTGATGTAATTATCTTTTGACTTGATAATTGACTGACAAAGCTCAGATGTAATGTCACACATGATATGCAAAGAAAAATAATAATTTTTGGATTGATGAAGACTCGCATATAGTGGAGTATGTGAATGGGTGTTTTTCTGTGGAATGTCGTTTGTGTGCATGACTGTTAATATTTGTTTGGGTAGTCAGTATTCACTTATCGCATGAGGCCTAATTATGGGCTGCCTCTAGACATAAGCTTTCTATCAAACTAGCTATCCCTGGGTTAAGGATGGCTGGGTGGAGAGAACAACATATTCCTGTACTTTAGTTTGTATTCTTTTCCTCCACAGTTCTTTCAATGTTCTTTACAGACAAATACTACCTGTACAGTGAACTGGTTGTTGACATATCAGCTTTCCATGAGATATCTCACAAAATAACATATATATATATACAAAATGATCATAGAATTCAATAAATCTTACACTGCTCCTTGAGGTGGTGCTAACAGGGTCTCGTCTCGAATCCAGTGGTAGGTGGCCACCACCAAAGTGGTCTATAGCTATCATTAGGTTTGGATCTACACCTCCTATGATGCTCTGTTGACCTAATGAGTGTCTGAGCATCATGGGAGATGTATTTTCGAAACCTCTGGAGGGCCATGGTTGAATACCACTGGTTTTTCATGTTAAAAAGGTGTAATGCTGGTTATAACACTACTACCTGAAATATAATATATATTGGCCTCCGGGTTCCTGTTTCTGGATTTTTCCCTTGATGAAACATTTACCTAAAGCTTTGTGGCTCTTGTTTATTTAAACTACAATATTTATCAGTTAGTGAGGTGGATGCGGGAATGTTTAGATAAGGCTATTGTTCTCTAGGCTACCTGAGACAAGAGCTGGCAGTTGAATTCCAGTCTATGGTCGAAACCACAAAGTGTGGACCAAGTGAGGTAAAGATACTGGGGGGGCAGTTTACAAAACAAAAGATCACACAATGGATGCACCCAGTGACAAATATAGAGTAAAATATTTTCTTAACTAAACGTACAAGAGAAAAACGAAGATCATGTAAGATATCAGCAGCATAAAATAAACCCAATAAGAACATTTCGTGTTTTGGTGGCAGTAGTGGCTCTTTAAAGAAGCCATGAGGACACTGAAACCCACAAAACATCATGGAATGATTGCCAATGCGGATAAACTGCTTAATAAATGTCCAAGAATCACAACCTTTCTACACCCTAGTCCCTAGACATGGATTTAATCAAGCTACGCACACTTGTTTATTGTTATCCTTGATTTTGGTGGTTATAAAAGTGTGTCGAGGGGGGTATTTGGCATATATTTTTATTTTTTGTGCAGAATTTTGTACATAAAAGCACCCAATGTATCACATGTACATCTGGCCTAAAGCTTGGAGTGATGAAGAGCCTGGCTGATGTTCGTGTTGTCTGTGTCTTTTCGAGATTGATGGATGCTTAGAAGTAAAATCAAAAGCCAACTATCCTTGTCCTTCAGGCACATCTCCCTGCAAGAGCTCATTTGCTTCTCATATACAGATCTCTTTTGTAATTTGCAAGGCATAAAGCGAAGTTAAAACACATGTAACAGGGGACCATATGAATACCATTTTAATTTATCCTCCCTTTACACAGGCCAGACGTTCTGAACTGCACAGGGTTTCACATTGTCCACACCTACAGGGTCATCAAATAGGGATGTGCGTTTCGGGTTTCGGAATTTCGGAATTTTCACGAAATTTCCCGATTCGGGTCTTTCGATGCGGCCGAAATTCCGAAATTTTTTAGATCCGAAAAAGTCGAATCCGAAATGTTTTACGAGCCGAATCGAAAAGTTTTCGGAATTTTCGAATGGACTTGAAATGTGTCAAATCGAAATTTATTTTCCCTCTATTCATGATTTCAGTTCCATTTGGGATTTCGGTTCCATTTCGGTAATTCTGAACATCGTTTATTTAACTATTATCGGTTATATCGCTGATTCTGTAAATTTTGTCTTTGTAAATGTGCTGGGGCAAATCCATGTGCTGGGGCAAATCCATGTGCTGGGGCAAATCCATGTGTGAGCTGGGGCAATATCCTATGTGCTGGGGCAAATCCATGTGCTGGGGCAAATCCATGAGCTGGGGCATCCATGTGCTGGGGCAAATCCATGTGCTGGGGCAAATCCATGTTCTGGGGCAAATCCATGTTCTGGGGCATCCATGTGCTGGGGCAAATCCATGTGTGAGCTGGGGCAATATCCTATGTGCTGGGGCAAATCCATGAGCTGGGGCAAATCCATGAGCTGGGGCAAATCCATGTGCTGGGGCAAATCCATGTGCTGGGGCAAATCCGTGAGCTGGGGCAATATCCTATGAGCTGGGGCAAATCCATGTGCTGGGGCAAATCCATGTGCTGGGGCAAATCCATGTGCTGGGGCAAATCCATGAGCTGGGGCAAATCCATGTGTGAGCTGGGGCAATATCCTATGTGCTGGGGCAAATCCATGAGCTGGGGCAAATCCATGTGCTGGGGCAAATCCATGTGCTGGGGCAAATCCATGAGCTGGGGCAAATCCATGTGCTGGGGCAAATCCATGTGCTGGGGCAAATCCATGTGCTGGGGCAAATCCATGTGCTGGGGCAAATCCATGTGTGAGCTGGGGCAATATCCTATGAGCTGGGGCAAATCCATGAGCTGGGGCAAATCCATGTGCTGGGGCAAATCCATGTGCTGGGGCAAATCCATGAGCTGGGGCAAATCCATGTGTGAGCTGGGGCAATATCCTATGTGCTGGGGCAAATCAATGTGCTGGGGCAATATCCTATGAGCTGGGGCAATATCCTATGAGCTGGGGCAAATCCATGAGCTGGGGCAAATCCATGTGCTGGGGCAATATCCTATGAGCTGGGGCAAATCCATGAGCTGGGGCAAATCCATGAGCTGGGGCAAATCCATGTGCTGGGGCAATATCCTATGAGCTGGGGCAAATCCATGAGCTGGGGCAAATCCATGTGCTGGGGAAAATCCATGTGCTGGACTGCTGGGGCAATAGAGTTAGACAGCTTTGAAACGAGGAGAACAGATGTTCCGAAAAAAACGAAAATTTCCGAAATAGCGAAAAGCCGATAACCAAAAAACGAGCAAAGTGACACGAAAATACGAAAAATAGTCGATATATACCAAAAACCATGTACAATTCCGAAAAACGAAAATTTCCGAAATAACGAAAAGTCGATACAGAAACCTAGTAAAGTGACCCGAAAATACGAAAAATGGTCGATATTCCGAAAAATAAATGTACCCGAAAAACGAATCGAGCCGAACCGAATCGAAACCGAAAGCAGTCGAAACGAGCCGAATCGAAAAGTTTAAAAATTCGAAAAATCGAATCGAATCAAAAAAAATCAGTGCACATCCCTATCATCAAATTGTGCTCGAAGACCCTTGCTTAAATAAGTTTATATGTAAAAACATAGTGCTGTAATATATAAGTACTATGTTGCAATGCGTGCAGTTTCAGTGCTTTGTATTTCGCCACATTTTGACGATTCCATTTCGCCAAAAATATGGTGAATTCACGATTTGGAGAATATACCGAAATTGGAGTCTCCAAAGCAGTTATTGGACATTGGCAAATTCCGCTGAACTGCAAATAAAAAAAGCTACTAATACTAACAGGAGTATAAATCAATTAAGTGTGTCCAAATAATGAAAAAGGTAGTTTAAAAAAGAATAAAAAGGTCTTTTTTTTTAAAAAAAAAACCTAACAAACAACAAAAATGTAAAAAAAAAATACTTTTTTTTTTTTTAAAGAACTGAAAAGCATAAGGCATGGGTCAAACAAACACACTTTTCACGTTGTCTGTAAAAAAGTGTGTCCGAACGCATTAACGTATTTTTTCACGGAATACGCGAAAACGGTCATACGATGCACATTTTCGTGCATGATTTTTTACGGATCGTCAATAAAACACTTTTTGCATCTGGACGTTATGTTGGCCGAACATTAGCAGCGTCTCACATCTCCTAATCACGCACACTCGCCACTAGCGTAGTCATGAAAAGCACATACAATTAATGTCTTTGAATACGAGTTTCTTGTAAGCATTGCTCAGAATCTCGTATCTTTTTCTTTTTTTATTGGGGGGGGTTGTGTTTGGGTCTACTTAAAGTTACTCTGGGTTGATCAACCAATAGCACGAGCAGCTTGTTTCATTAAGCTAACCAGACAAAGTATATTTCCGTTACATTTATTCACTCCACTTTGGTGGTTTAAAAAGCACATACAGAAAATTTTCATTTTTGCATCTTTTGATAACGTGATTTGAAAAATCTGTAATTTGTGTTGAATTCTCTAAATATAAATTTGTAATTTCTCAAAACGTGAACACCCTAATGAAACGTACTGTGCACACTAGTGACGTATGGCACCCCTTCTACCAGGAGACAGGATTGCTAAATGTCAAGTTAAAGCATGTTTCAGTATCTTTCTTACAAATTGTTTGATTTAACCCTTTCGCTGCTGAGGCTTTTCCCGTCCCTGTGCTGAGGTCATTTTTACTGGTTTCGCTCATCATGTTTAAACGTGTTTTGAAGGCTTATTTTAGTATATGACCCAGACATATTATATATCGTTCTTTCCGTCAGACTCGGTAGATTCATAATATGTCATTATTATATGTATACGTTATGTCATGTCTGTATATTATAACAAAAAATGCAATAAAATATGTATTTTCAATAATTTACAATGTGTAAAGTGTTTTTTTTCACATTTTAACATGCGAGCAATTGCGGTTATATTTTGTATGGGGTGCGCTTGTTAAAAAAATTAGAGATGGGGTCTCGTTACATTTTTTTTTGGGGAAAATTACACTATTTTTAACAAACGCACCGCATACAATCGTTAGTGCAGCATCATTGTTCACATTATAATTGAAATGGGAACAATATTGCTGCATTAACAAACCAAAAAAAATAAAAAAAAAAGTGTTTATTTTTTTTTTATAATTTTTTTGTTTAATTTTTTTTATTTTTATTTATTTATTTATTTATTTTTTTTTTACAACATTTTTCACTTTCATGTTTGGTAACCCCTAGCTGCCACGGATCGGGAGATAGGGAGTTCATTGGAACTCCCTATCTCCACCGTTGGTGGCAGTTAAGGGTTAAGTCCAGGACTGGCGTCATCGTGCTACGCACGATGACGCCAGTCCTCAGGGGGAGTTCCCGGAGGCTTGGCCGACATCCAAGATGTCGGCCAGCTCCGGGAAAGGATCGCGAACCGGCGCTTTTCAGCGCCGATTCGCAATCCAGCTCCCCAGGGGTTAATGCCAGGCATCATTTGGAAGGGCAGGCTGTGCCCTTCCAAATGATGCCTGGGTTAACCCCCGCAGAGCCGCCGATCGGGAGGGAGAGAGGTCCAAAGGACCTCCCCCCCTCCCTTTCAGGCGCCTCCTCCGCACATGCGGGGGGGGGCGCCTGAATTAGGTGTCATTGCGCTGCCGCGATGACACCTAATTCCGGCGGCTGTGGTCCCGGATGCGCGGCTGACATTGAGGATGTCAGCCCGCACCGGGGGGGCCAGCGATCGGCCGGAACCCGGCCGAACGCTGACCCCAATGGGAGGAACGCGCTCAGCGCATCCTCCGCATACCAGCGGGAATGCTGAGGACGCGCTGAGCGCGTCCTCCGCATTCAAGTGGTTAATGATTAAAGTTTTTTTTTAGTGTTTTTCCTTTTAATTTGATTATTGTAAAAACAAGCTAAATTACAAAAAAACATGAGCGAAAGATGTTAATGTCACATCTAGCTCCTGAAGCTCTATATGCCAGGGTAGCCATACTCGCTCTATACCAGTGGTTCCCAACTGCGGTCCTCAAGTACCCCCAACAGGTCAGGTTTTCCATATATCTGAAGCACAGCACAGGTGATATGATTTGCTGCTCATTGATTGCAGGATTCAGTCTGTATTTCCGCACGGTGATCTGCAAAATCTGGCCTGTTAGGAGTACTTGACTTGAGGACCACGGTTGGGAACAACTGCTCTATTCTATGGGTTTAACTCTAAAGGTGGAAGAAGGGTTAGAAAGCTCCATTTAACCTTCAGGGTCATTGTAATGGGTTGTTCCCCCGTCTAGTATTTAAGGTGTTAAATTTGGTTTGACAGCTGCTTCCACTCAGGCTGATTGCCATTTACTACAGCTATATTAGAGCAAATTAAGGGGCCAACTAGGAGCAATCGAATAGCTTTAGTACGTTTTGAGGGTAAACTGGTTCCAGCGCTTATTTGATAATCCTGATTTTTAAGAAAACAAATTTTGCCGGAAAAGACACCTGGGTTGTTAATCTTCTTCCTGACCCAAGCGGAGAATGGTCAAATTTCTGCACCAGCGAAAACCTGCAAATACTTTTCGGAACTTTATATTCTTCGTTGTAGAAGCTAATGGAATAAAATAACCTGTCATTATGCATTATTTACCAATAACTGGTTAAGCGAAAAATAAATTAATGATAATGCGTGCTCATAGGTGTCAATTTAAACTATCGTAATGATATGTCAGAGACTTTAATTAAACCAAAAATTAACAATAAACACAAAAAAAATAGATTTTTCAATATTAAATTACCTGGTGTTTTTGTTTAAAAATTGTGACGATGTCCCACTTCTTTTCTTCGCTATATGTACATATGATCTTCCTATTACTTTGTGGTACCATATTTCATTCGATGATATTCACAATAATTACATGTGTTTCTCCCTCTCTGTTTCAGGTAAATGGAATTGACATTAGCAATGTACCTCATGTCTACGCACTTTCTGTTCTACGACAACCATGCCAGATCCTAAAACTCACAGTTCTTCGAGAACAGAGGTATAAATGCAGAAATAATGGCATCGCTCCGGAGCCGCACAGCACCAGAGAAGATAGCGTCCACGTTGTACTAAGCAAGAGCAGCCATGATGTGCAGCTGGGGATCAAGCTCGGCCGCAAGCGTGATGAGCCCGGGATATACATTTTTAATTTGCTGGAGGGAGGCGTCGCTGCACGAGATGGCTATTTGCAGGAGAACGACAGAGTTTTGGCAATTAATGGTCACGATTTGAGAAATGGCACCCCAGAAATTGCAGCTCAACTCATACAGGTCAGTAATGATGTCAGAATGTGTATATATAATTTTCTATCCGCATTATCCTATCCTCCTCATGATGGGTTGTGTTTAGACACTCTGTGTGCCTGTATCATGAGGACTTTCTGGTCTACATGGCTACTTTTGACGTTCCGATTTTATAACTTCACCTCCAAAATGGCGTGTTAATGAAAACCATTGTCTTTGTGACCATGAAAAGTTTCTACATTCATGAAAGCTCATAACAGCCCTGCTGGGGATGGTGTAGAGGCTCTTTACAAGCTTCAGGTTTGTGCTGAATTAAATTTTCATTGGTGCTCCGTGCATTGTGGACCTCCCAGTAATCGGTGAATTATTGTGCATGATACTATTATCTATTTGACAAATCCAGTGGCAAGGTAGCCATGGTCTCCTTGAGTGTTTCTTCTGGCATGTAAATATTTGGAATAGTTTGTGTAAGTGTAAAACATTTTCTGGCCCTGAAAAATATGAATCTGGCTCCTAAGTCCGTTGAAAGGTTTTGTGTTATAGAAGTATCCTTAATGGTTTGTAAATGTATGTTGTGTTGATTTGAGTAGTGTGTTCGTCATAGGCTAGTGTCAGACAAACGTAGTCATCACGTACGTGTCACAGCACAGTTTAACGTCCGTCATAGCACTGATTTGTGATTAATAGAGACCTACACACAAAGTACATGCGCACCGAACTGCGCATGCCATTTAGGCCTCTACGTAAAAGCGATATGACCGACGCCCAGAGTGTGCCGTGTCCGTGTAGCGGCCTGTGTGCATGATGAGGCGACGTCAGACGCAGCGCATTTGCGACGTCCATCACTTTGAAGCTCAGAAGTTTTTTTGGTCTGGCTGACTGTACCTGTCTTTTAATATTAATTTTGTTTCCCATATTTCCCTTTCTTTCCCTACATCCGTTACAAAAAAAAGAGCGCGTGGTGTCTACAGTATCTTTCGTCAGTATGTACGTCCGTTATGCACGCACGCAGAGTGCGCTCAGACTGCGTTCGTCTGACATTAGCCATAATCGTCCCCAGAGTCATTTGAATAGCAGAGATTCTTTGCTTATCTCGGTAGTATGCCACCAGGCTGGCTCCAGAAGAGTCTGTAAAGGACACTTAAACTGGGTCGCCAAAGCCAGAGGAGAAATGAGTGTTGATAGCCAGTGTGATCAGTTCCTCTGACAATTGCTCTGCATTGCAATTATAGAATTCCTTCTCTCTTGGAAGCTGTCAAGAGTCCACAAGCCGGGACATAATGCAGGCCTCCATCCCACTCTGATAGTATCTATCACTACCACGACAGCCATACGTTTTGCTCTCTTCGACTTCAGCCATTTTGACAATCTGCCATAAGGAGGCAATTGTAACTTGTTTAATGTCACACCTGGAAGTGATTACACAGCTCATGTGCCTTGTGCATTCTTTTCAGTGCTTGAGGTTACGCAGGGGCCATGGGGAAACAACAGTCCATAGCCAGGAGATCAGCCTGGAACAGTAATGGCTGACCTTTGGCACGGAGGGCTCCAAGGATGCTGCTTCACAGAACTTCCAGCCAGCCAACTGGCAGATTATCACTAAGGCATGTACCCACCACATACTAGGGATGCCACCGCGAAGTCCAGCGTCAGACGATCGCAGTCATCACGTCCGTGTCGCCTCACAGATTAATGTCCGTCGTAGCATTGATTTGTGATCAATAGAGACCAACACATGAAGTACGTACGCACCAAAGTGCGCATGCACCATGCAGGTGGCAATGGACACCATTTAGGCCTCAATGTAAAAGCACTACGACGGACACCCAGAGTGCGCTGCGTCCGCCTAGCGGCCTGTGTGCGTGGTGACGCGATGTCAGATGCAGCGCATTTGCAACGTCCATCACGTTGACGCTCAGATGTTTTTTTTGGTCTGGCTGACTGTACCTGTCATTTAATTTTAATTAATTTTGATTCCCATATTTCCTTTTTTTTTTTTCCTACATCAGTCAAAAAAAAAACCTGACTGTGTGGTGTCTACAGTAAGTCTGTCCATTATGCACGCACGCAGAGTGCGCTCAGACTGCTTTCGTCTGACATTCACCTAAACCTGCTCATCACTGGCTCTGTGATTTGAGTGAGCTCCATGTAATTTAACTTCTTTATATTTTGGGGGGTTGGGGATGATCACTTCTTCAGTGCAATCCTGTTTATAACCATGTGGTTTTCATGTAAGTGGAGTAAAATGTGATGTCTATCCTTGTTATGTCTGTATATTGACATGCGGAAAACTCGAGCATAGGTTTTGTTTTTTTCTCAAATTTTTTTGATTTCTGGAGTAGAACATCAACATATGATACAAACCTTTCCGCATAGGGTTTAAACTGAATACAGTCACAATGCCTGCAATTCTTCGTCAACCTCAATTTCGCCATGCCTTCCGCAGTATTTTAATCTCGGAAAGGCTAATTCAGCCCTCTGGTTGAGGAGAGTTTAGCTCTGCACAGAAGCTGAGATCTCTGCTTCATCACCTTTAGGGCTTTCCTTTTATCCAGTGGCTCGCAATAAAAAAATGGATTGGCTGGACATTTGCTCCAGCATCCAGCCTCACGATGGTCACATTATGTCACGTGACGTACTAATGCTTGGAGGAAGCTGGCAGCATGTCACATCTGTACCAATGCCAAGGAAACCCAGAACTGTAATTTAATGTGAGGTTTTTAAACCAAGTAAAGGGTAAAAACAGGAGAATTGGTGCGATGGAGGTTATGAGGGGCTAATGTTTGAACACATCCATCCCCACCTCCTATTTTTAACCCCAGAGTATTCCCTTAATTGTCAAAAAGGTCATGGAACGCTATGCGCTACCACTGTACATTGTCCAAGATACACGTGGAATGTCCAGAATCGGACCCTCTCTCCATCCACTATTCTTGTTATTGCTAAAATTACTGGAAATTTGTACAGAACGGTAGTATTTTTCTGGTGGCCTACTTCTTCAGGAGGAAACCGCCGTGAAATGTTTACAATATATGCATGACCGCACAACACATAATGTGCTAGTACATGCATGAAAGATTCTGGCGTATTGTAAGCAAATGCTAACCTAATGCTCTTTATGGAAGTAGAGCTGGATGTCAGGCGGGGAAAGGTGCCTACGCCATCACTTGTGCTTGTTTGACTGATGTACCCCATTTTTACTATGGTTCCTGGGTTACCACCTTAAACATAGTGTGAAATAAACTCAAAATACCTTAATCTGGTAAAATGTTTTATTCATATTTACTTCTAGGAGGACAAATATAATCTTCAATAAACAATGATATGACTTGTTCTCATTTAGAGAAGAGGGGGGGGCAATCAAATGGTCATTCCTGCCATGCACCCACAAGTTGTAGCATGGCGTCCCATATTTTTATTGGCAAGGTCATGCTAAAGGCAAAGCATCATGGGAGTTGTAGTTCTACAAACAACTGGGCATCTACCTCTTCTGGCCAGCTTTGCTGTAGGCCAACATTGGGAAGTTTGGAAGTGCCATGCCAGGTGTAATCCATGAAATTAGGGTATTCTAATAGCGTTTTTAATTCTAATCTGATTATAATCTTAGACGTTCTGTAAAGAAACTGTCATTCCTTATAAACCCATACAATGACTACAAGGGGAAACAAAAACAGGTTTGCTTCTCCCCCCCCCCTCTTCTTTCTTTTATTTGGAGGTCCTCCAGCTGCTACAGAGAGACAAATATTGTTTTATTCAACACATCCTGTTTTTATTTCCATTTTTTGCTCAGCACACAGGTTCTCCATTAAATTCGTTAGACGAAAGGGTGGAGAAAGCCAGAAAGTCTTAAAAATGAATCTGTAACAAGGATATTGCATCAGATTTATGTTTTTTTTACTTGAAGCTTCCTCTTGTAAATGAGAAATTTTCTGATCAAACACCGTCTATTTACCGCTTAAAGATGCTTTCTCAGTGGTAAATCCACAGCACAGAAAAGTAGAGAAGAGTCATTTCATTGTATAGTAAATTATTTGTAATCTACAGGATATGTTTCTGTAGTTCCTTGTTTTTATTATACAATACAGTACAGGTATTTGTTTTTTCCTCCTATCAGACCCTATTCAAACCTTGGTGTAAACGTAACCAGAGCTGTTGTAAACTTAACAACTCCATAGACTTTAATGGCTCTGGTACTTTTACACGGGGTTGGAATAAGGCCCCTCTCTAATGTTTTTACAGCACAGCTGTTCAGTGGACATGACACAGATGTGAAGCATTCTACATACAGGGGCGGACTGACAAGACTCAGGGCCCCCGGACCAAATAAGGCAAGCCCCCCCCCCCAGACTCCATCCATGACCCAACTCTTCACATAAGCTCACATAAGGCAGGCAATCGCCATGTCATTAATATAAAAAAAATATTTCAAGTAGTTACAAGCATTTATAAAGCGCCATCAAGTTCCGTAGCACTGTACAATGTGAGAGACAGAACATATATACATACACAAAACACACAGAACAGCAGGAGAGAAGACCCTGCTCGAGAGCTTTTAATGCAGCCATGTCATGATGATGCCATTTATTTATAATTGTTACATTTCTTCTCCCCATATATATAATTAATAACCCCCAGGCCCCCCCAAATATAATACTCCCCAGTCCCCCCATATATTCTACTCCCCAGGTCCCCACATATATGATAGGTTACTGAGACTTTTAATATTGTCATCCTGGTTGTCTTTTGCTTTATGCATGAATAAAAGTTAAGTTTTATTTAATTTTTCTCTCAGCACAGTATCCCTCTATATTTATTCATGTTCCAGGGTTACCCCCTTATATTCCACATTTTATACTATCTGTAATGCTACTGACGAGGGGTTATCACCCGTGCTCTCTCTGACTTTCTCAATTGGCACATACCATATATATTTTCTACTACTCCCCAAGTCCCCCATATATAAATTTATATTCCCCAGGCCCCCCATGTATAAATTAATAACCCCAGGCCACCCATGTAATAATTAATAATCTCCAGGTCCCCCATGTATTAATTAATAATACGTAGGCCCCCATGTAGTAATTTATAATCCCTAGCCCCATGTATAAATTTATAACCCCCAGGCCCCCATGTAATAATAATCCCCCCATGTATTCATTAATAATCCCCAGGCTCCCCCATGTATAAATTTATAATCCCCAGGCCTCCATGTATAAATTTATAATCCCCAAGTACCTGGTTTCCATCACATCATGGTGCAGCGTGCACTGTTTCCCAATGCCGACCGTCCCAACCCTACAAAAGATCATTCGAGAGGGGTCTGGCTGCACACTGTGGAGAGTGGAGCTCCACAGGAAACATGTGACCTCCACTCCCCATGTGACCACCCCCTTGAACGACGGAGCCCATTCAATCACCATCATCCTATGGATGGATCATGGGCGCATTTGCATTTGTCTGCACTGCGGTCATCACGAACTTCGAACTTTGCGAACTTCGAACTTTTTGGCGTGTTCGGTTCGAGTTCAAAAAAAAAATTGTGAAAAAAGTGTAAAAATGCTTAACCCCTTAAGGACCTCTGACGTACCCTGTACGTCCTGTACTCGGGTCTCCCTTAGACCCGCGGACGTACAGGGTACGTCAGCGGCGCCAAATCCCCCTCCCGCCCGATACTCACCTCCCTCGTCGGATCCCACGGCGATCTGGCAGGGAGGAAGCCTGCCCATGTGATTTACATGGGCAGGCGAGGCTGATGACGTCGCCACGCTGCGTGGTGACGTCATCAGAAGGTGCCCCCATGTGTTTCAGCCCTCTATCTCCCCAACCATTGAAGCTAGGGAGATGCCGTTTGCACCGCTGGAGAGGGGAGAGCCTCCCCTTTCCAGCGGTGTATGGCATTAACAGTTTCGCCGCCGGATCGCTTTTCGGCGCCAATTGGCGCCAAAACGCGATTCAAACCTGGAGGGGGGCTGACATCTTGGATGTCAGCCAAGCCTCCAGGTCCCCCCCCACCCACTGACAACCTCACCATATGTGTGAGGATGTCAGTGGGCCAGTTAACCCTCTAGCTGCCATGTAGAGATAAGGGGATCCTAAGGATCCCTTTATGTCCCGATCCATGGCAGCTGGATGGTCATATTTGCCATAATTTAAAAGGCCTGATTATGGCCTTTCAAATGATACCAAACATGACCAGGTTTGGTTTTAAAAAAAAAAATTAAAAAAAATTAAATTAAAAAAAATAATAAAAAAATTAAATAAAATAAAAAATGTTTTTTTTTTTAAAAGTTTTTTTGTCTGGGGGGAGTTTAATTAAATAGGACCTAGGCTGTCATCTAAAAATAATTAGCACAAAATGGTCAGAATGAGCGCAGCGCACATAGGTGAACTGTCTCAGCAGTGAAGGGGTTAAAAAGCAAACGCATGTTAAAATTGGGTATTTCTATTCTCGGGACAAAATTTTTAACCTATTTAGCCGGGGTCTTTTTGGGTGGTTGTAGATTTTGGGGATTAAATTAATTTTTTTCCTCATATTTCATATTTTTTTTATAGTAAATTATTCGATATGATGGAAATAATGGTATTTCTAGAAAGTCCATTTAATGGCGGGAAAAAGGGTGTATAATATGTGTGGGTCGAATAAACGAGTAAGAGGAAAAATTGTCCTAAACACTAACAGCGCAGAAACGTAAAAACAGCAGCGGTCACTAAAAGACGGATTTGTGTAAAACCGCCCGGTCACTAAGGGGTTAAAAAACCCCAGGAAATCCCCTGGTGGAGATAGGGGTTCTTGTTAACCCCGATATCTCCAGAACCGTGGCAGCTAGGGGGTCATTGAGGGTGGCATTTGAAAGGCCTGAGCATGGCCTTTCGAATGATACCCAACATGATTAGGTACAAAGTAAAAAAAATAATTAAAAAAATTATAATAAATAAATTTAAAAATAAATAAAAATAAATAAAAATAAAAAAACATGTTTTTTTGTGTGTTTTTATTAATGCAGCAATATTGTTCACATTTCAATTATAATGTGAACAATGATGCTGCACTAATGATTTTTTTCTATGGGGTGCGTTTTCTAAAAATCACGTAATTCCCGCCCCACAAAATGTAACAAGTCCCCATTTCAAATTTTTGTACAAGCGCACCCCATAGAAAACATAACCGCAAACGCTCATGTGATAAAATGTGAAAAAAACACTTTACACACTGCAGATGATTAAAAATTCAATTTTTATTGTATTTTTTGTTATAATATACAGACCGGACATGACGTATACATATAAAAATGATATATTATGAATCTGTGGAGTCTGCCGGAAAGAACAATACATAATATGTCTGGGTCATTTATTAAAATGTGGCTTCAAATCGCGTTTAAACATGATGAGCGAAAGCGGTAAAAATGAGCTCAGAACACAGCGGTGAAATGCCTCAGCAGTGAAGGGGTTAATAAAAATAACACACAAAAAAAATACATGTTTTTTTCTACTTTATACCTGGTTATGTTGGGTATCATTAGAAAGGCCATGCTCAGGCCTTTCGATTGACATCCTCCATGATCCCCTATCTGCCACGGTTCTGGAGATATCGGATTCAAATGAACCCCCTATCTCCACCAGGGGATTCCGGGCAGCTAGGGGTTCCCTGGCTATCTGACGTCATCACACTATGCATGAGGACGTCAGGCAGTGAGGGGGGACCCGGGGGTGGAGCTGCCATCCAAGATGGTGGCCCCCCCGGAGCTAGGCCGCACTTCGGTGCCGAAGTGCGACCCGGTGCCTAAGGGGTTAAAGCCAGGCACCGCTTAAAAGCGGAGACTCTCCCCTTTTAAGCGGTGCCTGGCTTTTTTTTGTGGGACCTTCCGATCGGGAGGGAGAGGGATCCGAATGGATCCCCCCTCGCTTCTAGACGATCTCCCGGCATTGCCGGGGGCAGTGCCGGCGCTTCCTGCCAGTTTGTTGGGGCAGAATTCCCCGGCCCTGAGCGCCGCCATCTTGGTTGGCCGGGGAGACCCAACGCAGCGCTAGGGGCTGAACCACCTGACCAGTGCCGCGAGCAATCTCACGAGAACGCGGCTGCGCTGGTCATGTGGTTCCCGCCCGGCGAGCGGCAAAGTTGCATCATGTCAGTGGCCGCTCGCCACCATGAGGAACGCCGGCGGAGCCTGGGGGGCCTGGCAGCAGGTGAGAGCTGGGGGCAGATATATCCACATGTAATCTGGGGGTAGATACAGTTGTGTTCAAAATTATTCAACCCCCACTGAAATTGAGTGTTTTGGCCAGTTTGACATTGATTTTGATCATTCAGTCATCTTGCTTACAATTAAATCAAAGAGGCACATGTAGGTCAGACAAATATAACATAAAATTTATAATGAAATAACCACAAATGTCTCTTCTGTGCTCACATCATTATCGGTTTTATTCAACCCCCAAGTGACATTCAATCTTAGTACTTAATTCAACATCCTTTTACAGTTATAACAGCTTTTAAACGTGAAGCATAGCTTGACACAAGTGTCTTGCAGCGATCTACGGGTATCTTCGCCCATTCGTCATGGGCAAAAGCCTCCAGTTCAGTCACATTCTTAGGCTTACGCACTGCAACTGCTTTCTTTAAGTCCCACCAGAGGTTCTCAATCGGATTTAAGTCAGATGACTGCGATGGCCACTCCAAAATGTTCCAGCCTTTAATCTGCACCATGCTCTAGTGGACTTGGAGGTATGCTTGGGATCATTGTCCTGTTGAAAGGTCCAACGTCTCCCAAGCTTTAGGTTTGTGACGGACTGCATCACATTGTCATCCAATATCTCCTGGTACTGAAGAGAATTCATGGTACCTTGCACACGCTGAAGCTTCCCTGTACCTGCAGAAGCAAAACAGCCCCAAAGCATGATTGTCCCCCCGCCATGCTTCACAGTAGGCAAGGTGTTCTTTTCTTCATAGGCCTTGTTCTTCCTCCTCCAAACATAGCGTTGATCCATGGGCCCAAACAGTTCTAATTTTGTTTCATCAGTCCACAGAACACTATCCCAAAACTTCTGTGGTTTGTCCACATGACTTTTGGCATACAGCAGTCGACTCTTCTTATTCTTTGAAGACAGCAAGGGGGTGCGCCTGGGAGTACTGGCATGGAGGCCTTCATTACGCAGTGTGCGCCGTATTGTCTGAGCTGAAACTTCAGTACCCACATCTGACAAATCTTTTCTCAGTTCCTCAGCAGTCACACGGGGACTTTTCTCCACTCTACGCTTCAGGTAGCGCACAGCAGTCGAAGTCAGCATCTTCTTTCTGCCACGACCAGGTAGCGTTTCAACAGTGCCCTTTGCCTTGAATTTGCGAATGATGCTTCCTATGGTCTCTCTTGGTATGTTTAACATCTTTGCAATCTTCTTATAGCCATTGCCCTTCCTGTGAAGAGTAATCACCTCTTCTCTTGTCTTCCTGGACCATTCTCTTGACTTCACCATGTTTGTAACCACACCTGTAAATGTCTAGAAGGAGCTGAGTATCACAGTCATTTTAAAGCTGCCTAATTGGTGCTTATTATGCTTTATTGCTGCTCCGTGACATCCACAGGTGTTTTCAATACCTGATTGAAAACACTTGAATGAACCTCTGTTCTTCAGAGTGGTAGTCCTTAAGGGGTTGAATAATTGTGTCAATGAAGAATTCACAAAAAAAACATTTACTACTGTATTACAAAACCAATTGATGTCATTTTAGTTGCATATGGTTCTTTAAAAAGTCCTTGTAGGATTTGATTCTGAATACAATTACAAATGTACACTAAATTCCCTAAAACCCTTTACAGCATTGGGGGTTGAATAATTTTGAACACAACTGTATATCTATGAGTTGGGGGAAAATATATCCACATGTGATCTGGGGGGGCAAATATATCCATGAGTTGGGGGCAAATATATATATATATATATATATAATATATATATATATATATAATATATATATATCCATGAGCTGGGGGCAAATATATCCATGAGTTGGGGACAAATATATTCATGAGTTGGGGGCAAATATATCCATGAGTTGGGGCAAATATATCCACATGTGATCTGGGGGCAAATATATCCATCAGTTGGGGGCAAATATATCCATGAGCTGGGGGCAAATATATCCATGAGTTGGGGAAAATATATATATATATATATCCATGAGCTGGGGGCAAATATATATACAGTCAGGTCCAAAAATATTGGGACATTGACACATTTCTAATATCTTTGGCTCTATACACCACCACAATGGAGTTGGAATGAAACAAACACAATGTGCTTTAACTGCAGACTGTCAGCTTTAATTTGAGGGTATGTACATCCACCTCAGGTGAACGGTGTAGGACTTACAGCAGTTTGCAGATGTGCCTCCCACTTGTTAAGGGACCAAAAGTAATGGGACAATTGGCTTCACAGCTGTTCTATGGCCAGGCGTGTGATATTCCCTCATTACCCCAATTACAATGTGCAGATAAAAGGCCCAGAGATCATTTCAAGTGTGCTATTTGCATTTGGAATCTGTTGCTTTCAACTCTCAAGATGAGATCCAAAGAGCTGTCACGATCAGTGAAGCGAGCCATCATTAGGCTGAAGAAACAAAACAAACCCATCAGAGAGATAGCAAGAACATTAGGCGTGGCCAAAACAACTGTTTGGAACATTCTCAAAAAGAAGGAATGCACCGGTGAGCTCAGCAACACCAAAAGACCCGGGAGACCACAGAAAACAACTGTGGTGGATGACCGAAGAATTCTTTCCCTGGTGAAGAAAACACCCTTCACAACAGTTGGCCAGATCAAGAACACTCTCCAGGAGGTAGGTGTATGTGTGTCAAAGTCAACAATCAAGAGAAGACTTCACCAGAGTGAATACAGAGGGTTCACCACAAGATGTAAACCATTGGTGAGCCTCAAAAACAGGAAGGCCAGATTAGAGTTTGCCAAACAACACCTAACAAAGCCTTCACAGTTCTGGAACAAGATCCTATGGACAGATGAGACCAAGATCAACTTGTACCAGAGTGATGGAGAAGGAAAGGAACTGCTCATGATCCGAAGCATACCACCTCATCAGTGAAGCATGGTGGTGGTAGTGTCACGACGTGGGCATGTATGGCTGCCAATGGAACTGGTTCTCTTGTATTTATTGATGATGTGACTGCTGACAAAAGCAGCAGGATGAATTCTGAAGTGTTTCAGGCAATATTATCTGCTCACATTCAGCCAAATGCTGCAGAACTCATTGGATGGCGCTTCACAGTGCAGATGGACAATGACCCAAAGCATACTGCCAAAGCAACCAAAGAGTTTTTGAAGGGACAGAAGTGGAATGTTATGCAATGGCCAAGTCAATCACCTGACCTGAATCCCATTGAGCATGCATTTCACTTGCTGAAGACAAAACTGAAGGGAAAATGCCCCAAGAACAAGCAGGAACTGAAGACCGTTGCAGTAGAGGCCTGGCAGAGCATCACCAGGGATGAAACCCAGCATCTGGTGATGTCTATGCATTCCAGACTTCAGGCTGTGATTGACTGCAAAGGATTTGCATCCAAGTATTAAGAAGGGAATGTTTGATTTATGATTATTATTCTGTCCCATTACTTTTGGTCCCTTAACAAGTGGGAGGCACATCTGCAAACTGCTGTAAGTCCTACACCGTTCACCTGAGTTGGATGTACATACCCTCAAATTAAAGCTGACAGTCTGCAGTTAAAGCACATTGTGTTTGTTTCATGCCAACTCCATTGTGGTGGTGTGTAGAGCCAAAGATGTTAGAAT
Source organism: Leptobrachium leishanense (assembly GCA_009667805.1). Lineage (NCBI taxonomy): Eukaryota > Metazoa > Chordata > Amphibia > Anura > Megophryidae > Leptobrachium > Leptobrachium leishanense. Next base: position 468,341,273 of record CM019063.1, read on the forward strand.
TGTGTTGATGTCCCAATATTTCTGGACCTGACTGTATATCGATGAGCTGGGGGCAAATATATCCATGAGTTGGGGGCAAATATATCCATGAGTTGGGGGCAAATATATCCATGAGTTGGGGGCAAATATATCCATGAGTTGGGGGCAAATATATCCATGAGTTGGGGGCAAATATATCCATGAGTTGGGGGCAAATATATCCACATGTGATCTGGGGGCAAATATATCCACATATGAGCTGGGGGAAAATATTTCCATATGAGCTGGGGGCAAATATTTCCATATGAGCTCGGGGCAAATATCTCTATATGAGCTGGGGCAAATATATACCCATGTAATCTGGGGGCAAATATATCTACATGTGATCTGGGGGCAAATATACCCATATGAGCTGGGGGCAAATATACTTATATGAGCAACCCTAGTGTGTGTTTATATATACAGTTGTGTTCAAAATTATTCAACCCCCAATGCTGTAAAGGGTTTTAGGGAATTTAGTGTACATTTGTAATTGTATTCAGAATCAAATCCTACAAGGACTTTTTAAAGAACCATATGCAACTAAAATGACATCAATTGGTTTTGTAATACAGTAGTAAATGTTTCTTTTGTGAATTCTTCATTGACACAATTATTCAACCCCTTAAAGACTACCACTCTGAAGAACAGAGGTTCATTCAAGTGTTTTCAATCAGGTATTGAAAACACCTGTGGATGTCACGGAGCAGCAATAAAGCATAATAAGCACCAATTAGGCAGCTTTAAAATGACTGTGATACTCAGCTCCTTCTAGACATTTACTGGTGTGGTTACAAACATGGTGAAGTCAAGAGAATGGTCCAGGAAGACAAGAGAAGAGGTGATTACTCTTCACAGGAAGGGCAATGGCTATAAGAAGATTGCAAAGATGTTAAACATACCAAGAGAGACCATAGGAAGCATCATTCGCAAATTCAAGGCAAAGGGCACTGTTGAAACGCTACCTGGTCGTGGCAGAAAGAAGATGCTGACTTCGACTGCTGTGCGCTACCTGAAGCGTAGAGTGGAGAAAAGTCCCCGTGTGACTGCTGAGGAACTGAGAAAAGATTTGTCAGATGTGGGTACTGAAGTTTCAGCTCAGACAATACGGCGCACACTGCGTAATGAAGGCCTCCATGCCAGAACTCCCAGCTCCCTTGCTGTCTCCAAAGAATAAGAAGAGTCGACTGCAGTATGCCAAAAGTCATGTGGACAAACCACAGAAGTTCTGGGATAGTGTTCTGTGGACTGATGATACAAAATTAGAACTGTTTGGGCCCATGGATCAACGCTATGTTTAGAAAATAATAAATGTACGCTGCTAAATTATGGGAAAACCGTGTAATAAATCCTCCTGATTATTTACTTGCTGGCCCATATTTTAACAAAATAGAAGATTAAGGGCCACATTACATTGTTAATGCTAAAATCCTCGTGCAAGTAAAAATCTTTGCGCTATGCGTTGAAGTTTTGTGCGCGCAAATCACCGTTGGAATTACAATCTTTGCGCGTGTTTTCATCCGCGATCAATAGCGCGCGCAAACAGGACGCACCCAAATGCACGCACAGTACCGTCTCGCGCAAAAATCTGTGTGTGAGCAGTTGTTTTTTGCGATTCAGCCAATCCGAATTAAGAACCACAACTATCTCACGGTAAGAAATTGCGTCTGCCACAGTCAATCTGAGCATATATGCTGCAGCAATAATACATGCACACACAACTTCATCCATTGTATTGGTTTGGTATGCGTTGAATGGGCAAATATACTTTGCTGCATTATTTTTTATAGGCTGGTGTATTTGGGTTCGGCCAGGTTGTTCAGATTTGCCATTAGCACCAGCTTTTGAAAATCTCAAAGATTTTCCTTTTAACGCCCATGCGGTAATTTGTGCTAATAGATTGTGAGACCACGTTAATCGTAGGGCACATTTGCGCTTGCTCTCATAATGTTAAGTATAGGTCGCGTGAAGTACAGTAAGCTCGCGCATGGTTCACGCAGGTTTCCGGGCAGTATTCGATGCCGTGCGGTTTTACCGTTGATAATGTAATACGTAATTGAGCGCAATTATTTTTAACACGTGCGTTAACACTTAACCATGCCGGCGCGACGGTTAACAACAAGACTGTAATGTGGCCCGAAATCTTTGGACTGTTGCATTATCGTAGTGTGGAGAGACACATGTTGGATACACTTCTTGCTTGTTTTTATATGGTATAAATGATGTGCTGGGCAGCTCCGTTCCTTTTGTTAATTTTCAGTCCTTTATTATAAATTTGGACCTTCAGCCACTGCCCCAGACACCAACTCATCTAGTAAATGCATCGTCTGTGTGCCATAACACCAGCCGTGTTTGCAGACGCTGTGTTTGCGATGTACGCATTGTTGATAAAAAAATTATATAATCACTCTCCAGAGAGCTTTGAGATTCACCACATATTTATTTTTCTCTGATCAATTTTGGCTCTTGAAGACATTTGGATGGGCAATAAACACATATTTTACAATGGGATAATTTGGCAAATAAGTTACTTTTTTAGGTAATCCTGCTTTGTTGAAGAGCTGTGAGTGTTATCTCACAGTGTGATATGATTGGCTTGCGTCCCGCTGCTGAATGTATCCTTTCTGTGATTACATTAATAACTTTTTGAGGGAGTGCAATCAGACACTTTAATGCGCTCAAGCAATAAATTTGCTAGAAAAGCTTTTGTTTGGGTCCCCATTAACATTCAAGAAGTCTTTGTAAATCCCTGTAAAATACAAATGACGTGTCAACTCATGAAACGTTGTACAGCTAGTATGTACTCTTGCATGAAGGCATAACGGCTCTATGTCACATGTTCACGGCCATATTGGCGCTGGTGAATAGTATACAAGATACACAATGAAAAATTCTTCTCCAGGATGAGTTATGCAACAGACCTTATTTTTGCAAGTTGCCACATGCAATGACACACCCATATTCGAGGCACTGGTGTTTCAATGGCTGTGTCATTGTATTGTGCAGTCATGGAACATTCAATTACACACACTTAGATACCTTGGCCCCAAAACATGTATTTGTTTAGCAATAACAAAGTGTTTACAGAGATCAGGTCAGTTTTCGTGCCCTTTATGTGTGATCCACATAATGGGCTCAAACAAATGGGATCTAAATGGAGGCTGGAAAATGAATCCAGTGTTTGGGGGGGGGGTTGCAACTTTCAAAGCTCCTGTGCATGCCTATGCAGCCAAACCTCTTCCCTCATGGCCCAGTTTACTGAATGAAGTATATTTTGCATAATATGTACACTGAGATCCGCCGCAGCAGATAAATGTTAAATGGAGCAAAATCACAACTCTATGGACAATTGCAAGTATTTAAGTGCGAACAAATCCCATAACACCTTGCAGTCCATTACTCCCACCTTGCAGTCCTCCCCTCCTGTTTCCACCCCCAACCCTTCTAGATTGTGCGTTCCCACGGGAATAGGGCCCTCGTTTTCTCCTGTACAGGTTTGTCAAATGTTGTTCAATGTATTGTAATTCTGTCTATATTGTGCCCATTGTACAGCGCTGCAGAATATGCTGGTGCTTTATAAATAAAGAATAGTAATAAATAATAATATCATACAATGAGTTCATAACTCTACTAGGATATTATTATTAACACCAAGCCAACAGGAAAGATGATGTTTGCTGCAGCTCTAGGTCGTCCCAGTGGCTGGCTTCAGTATCTCTGCAATACTTACATGGTATTGGAGTCAGTGTTAGGACTTGCAGCTTTGCTTATGACACTGACCGGACACTATTTCCCTCCATGAACAGAAACTTTGCATGTTTTGCTTTTTGGGCCCGCTCATTCAATCCGTCTTCTTTAAATTCCAGCACCTCCCTGTTTTATCAGTTTCACCATTTTTACAGAGTGCCATATACAAATCACTTTCCAAACTTGGCCTACCACCCATGCACTCACAACACCAGACAAAGAGAAGAAGAATTCTGGGCGTTCCATTTCCAACAAGGAAAACCCATTTAAAATGTGACTCCTTACTGTATACGTCTCCTGAATAAAAAGGGATGGTTGAGTGCTTCTCATATCAACTGCCACACTCTGCCAACCGCCCCCCCCCATGCACTCTCACAATACCTATGCCATTCAGCATGTGGAAATGTATTCCTAAGTGAGCTTGTTTGTGTTACTTTCACTCACATGCTCACACCCATCTGACTTGATCAAACACTCCTACTTCAGTCAATCACACACTCACACTCACTCCTACCTCATTCAGCCAACCAATGGCTCAATCCCATCCCATTCACACACTGGCATAGAACTACCATCAGGCAAGAAGCACATCTTTCATGACACATCTGCAGATACTGGGAGATGGGGGGTTTGCAGGGAGGAGGGAAAATTGTTTCTTGCCTCTGTGCCAAAGAATCCTTTCAACCACCCTGGGCCATTCCTTTCCTTGACTATATTGTACTCTTGATTGAGCACTGGTCTGTCTGCTAAACCTCCATCATGACAAATCCAGAAGCTCTCAAAGTGTCATTGGCCCAGTCAAGTTTCAAGCCTGCTTTTATACATTTTCCAGACTATGTACTAGTTAAAAAGGGTGAGGTTTGTGCATATGGGGTAGTTGTCCCTGTAATGGCACAACTAAGCTAAAACCCTGTGAGACCTGAGCGGGCCCCACCATAGAGCAGGCCATTAGTGTCGTTGCTAGTTCTCAGGACCCTCACAAACCTCTATAGGTTTACAGGATATCCAGACGTGGACCCCTTGCTCAATGTGCCTAGAGGGGTGTCAGCTATACCCTCCTGACAAGGCCTAACAAAGCCGAAACGATCGTCAGGGGTTGCTGCATCTCTCGTGCAGGGATGACGTCCTTGGCAATCAGTACTGGCCTCTCTTTCTGGGTGATTCTAGTCTGATTTGCATATGGAGCAGTTGTCCCTGTAATGGCACAATCGAGCTATAACCTTGTGAGACCTGAGCGGCCCCACCGTAGAGCAGGCCACTAGTGCTGTTGCTCGTTCTCAGGACCCTCACAAACCTCTTCCTTTCTCACTATGTGTACTAGTTACTTCTATAGTAATTTAACAATAATTTGAACCTTCTAACTTTTTTTAGCGTCCTACCTGCCATATCATATTTTGAAAGGTTTTCAGACAAAAGTTGTTAAAGCATGAAAACCATTTACATATTTTTCTACTTTTTGGGTGTAAACTCACTAGGTATAGACCTGGGCCGACCATGCATCATCCAGCCTCCAATTCCATTCCACGTGCCCATTGTGGTGATACTTAACTCTGTTGGTGAGACTACTCATTATCTTCAGTACAACACCCCTTTGTTTATGTGATCGAAGTATAAATATGTAGTTGTACGTTCAAGCCTTTGTGAGTCATACTTCTATAACTCTATGCCATGCCGTACAGTGTTTACAAGTAATCATGTGGTATAAAGCACCACATAATTTTGTCTAATTGTCTCACAACCGCACAACATTTCAAGATGCTTGAATTGTATTGTGTAACCTTAGATGACCTACCTACATCCCAGTTACGGTGATGTTCGAGCCATTACTATTCATTTGGTGTTTTGTTTGTTTGGTAATTTTACATTTTCCATGTTGAGAATTTTTAAAAAATTCTTGTGAATTTGCATTCACAGGAATGTTATCTAGTTTCATTTTATAGCTTAACAATGATTTTTTTTAAATTGTGATAAATTGTTTTGGAGATTCCTAGTAAACCTGCCAACATGTATTTGATTTAAATATAGTAATGTATAAATTTTTCACATCTGACATGTGTTGCCTAGACTTAAATTTAGGAATTTTAGTTGTTGAGGGGTAATAGGAATAGAGGTATCTTTAAAGTCTACTGACCTCATCCAATCACTTGTAGAGATGGCTTTGATAACTGATGTTATGGATTCCATCTTGAATATAACAAGCTGACTGTTGCACTCAGTAAAAGGATCAATATTGTACCACAGGTGCTCCCTGGAAAAGCAGCCACCCTCAATGGCTAAGAAATTACTACAAGAAGAAAAGACCAGATGCACTCCAAAAAAATAAATATCATTTTATTGAGAAAAGACGAACAACAACGTACTATCAAAAAGGAATAAATGGATAATCCTGATAAAAAGCCACCGTTACACATATGTTGCCAAAAACACTATCATGTAGTTACAAAGGCATATAAATCTTGCAAGCAGAGTATAGGAAGTAAACTGACTGTAAGAACAAAATCATACACAATGTGTCATCAAATGAAGATATTAATTAAGGCAATATCCGTATCCTAGATGTATAAAACCACTCATAAATACCTCAAAATGAATCAAAGAAAAAACGCAAGGGAAGATATCACAGGAGTCACGGAGTACAAACGCAAGACCCAAGACCAGGTACCCCCAACGTTTCGGCGTATCTCCTTTATCAACGGTGGCTTATTATCAGGATTATCCATTTATTCCTTTTTGATAGTACTGTGTCGTTCGTCTTTTCTCAATAAAATTATATTTATTTTTTTGGAGTGCATCTGGTCTTTTCTTCTTATGGATTCCATCCTGAATCATCTTATTGATAACTGTTTAGATTGTGGTGGTCCAGAATGGCCCTCTAGTCCTCTGATGACTTGGTGGTGTTAAATGGCCTTGAACAGAACCCTCAACTGATGAGGAACGATGAGCTTCTGTTGTAGAGGAGTGCAAACAAACTTCCTAATAGCATTCCTCCTTACTGAAGTCGAAGGACACTTGAGGGGCTATTCACAAAGCACCGAAATTGAATCAATATTTCGATGCTTTTCACTTTGGTGTGCTTCGGCAATTCAATTTTACTTAAACTACGGTGAATTCACTATTCACCATAGGATCATTGTAGTGCGCTGAAGATGGAGTTGCTGAAGCCTCATGAAAAAGTTGGCAAATGTCGCCAAAGGATGGCAAACTGGGCGTGGTGAAATACACCGAACGGTTAAAAAAAAAAACTGAACTCTAGTATTCTCCTAATAGGGGTTTAAACCAATAAAAATGCATTAAAATGTTTGTAAATAATGAAAAGGTCCCCTAAAAAGGTCTTGTAACAAAATAATTTAAATTTAAAAAAAATTGGAAAACAACAATTTCGTGTTAAAAGTCTAAAAAAATAAAAACGCTTTTTACTGAAAATGAAAAAAATAAACCGGTTTATTTTAAAAAGAAATGCTGTTTTTTGTTTTTTTTACATGGAAACTTATGGGATTTGCCGGTTTTAACCTGTCGCTCCGAGTCACCAAAATCAAGTAATTTTGCAGTCACTTCAGTGCAGTTTGGGGTTCTGTGAATAGACGACCATTACTTCTCTATGGGACAATTTCGCTGCCACCAAAGATCGCTGAACTACACTGTATTTCGCCATCAAATCACCTGTATTTGGAGAATTGACTGCTTTTGTGAATAGATGAACTGCCCCGAAATTTCACCGTATGGTGAAATTCAACGTTCGGTGCCCCTTGGTGGCAACTAGTTCAGTGCTTTGTGAATAACCTCTTTGAGAAGAAAATTCGGGGAAGAAGGGGGTTTAGAACTCTAATATGCTATTCTTACGATCTTCTTTACCCAGTATCCTGCGCTGTATGAGCCCAAAGAAGCTGCTATAATACGAAAAGCACCTGTTGCACTTATTTTGTGGTGCATCTCCGCACTCTTTCAAGGTCCATGATATTTTTTTAATGGTGACTATAAATGCACTGTTATTTCTGGTTGAACTGTGTTAACAATAATTTTATACAGGGTGAAAACTATCAGGGTTATCCAAAGTGATCCGAATTGCTGGGGAAAGGTAACCGAATGCTGAAAATCAGCGTTCGGTTACCTTTCTTGGCCATTCGTCTATCCAGAGAGCAGGCAATGCGCCAAATCCTGGCGAATTGCCTGCACATACGGTGCCTGTTTGGTGCCTGTTCGAGGGCAGTGAAATCCCCATGAAAAAGCACTGCTTCGTCTATTCAGAGAACACAAACCAGCAGTGAAAGGTTCCCGAAATGCCCTGCCATTCGGTGGTTTCATTCGACAGGTTTATTCAGGAGAATCCCATAGGCTTCAATGTTAAAAATATTCCCGTTTTAATTCAATATCTAATAAACCATTCATTATAAAATTCTGCAGTAAAGAGTCTCTTTAGTTATCGATTTATTTTTTTTAGGATACTTTAAGCATTTTTCTGGATTTTAATAGTTTTTTCAAAAAATTCCTTCTTTTTTTTTTTTTTTTAAGTTTACGTATTTTTTCTGTAACAGCCCTCTTTATTATCATTCCCTGGACCTCATATGTAAATTTCAGACATTTTCGCTCAGTAGTTTCTTTGCAAACAGCGTTTCACTTTTCAAACATTCATGCAAACTGTTTTCCTAATTTATTCACTTCACTCGTCTGCGGTGTCGGCTATTTCCGGCAGCTTTGCTGCGTGTGATCGGCTCCTGTTCGGGTTTTTCCAGCGTTTTCGGCGGGTTAATCCAGATGTTTTTGCGTGTTTTCGGCGTGCATTCGCTGGGTTTTGCGGTTAGTTTTTTGTCGGGTTTGCGGCGGCCTTTCCCTGCAATTCGGGGACCCTGTGGTGCTTGCTGAGTACACCGCAGGGTCGCCGAAATGGGATCGGCAAAAAGAATTGAAGAGAACGAAAAGTCACTGAACATGTGATGACTTTTCGATTCTCTTTGAATTACCCTGTATGTCTGCCGCACAAATTAAAAGCCCATTTCTTTCTCAAGACTTTACCGTCTTTAGCTACGCCTCACTAGAATCTCACAATGTTGACATCGCACAGTTAACTTTGGGATTTGATCTTTAAATACATTTTTATTCTCTTTACACCTTTCCCTAACCATCTACAAATACGTATATGTTGCTTTTGTGATCCTTGCCCTAAATTCCATCCTTTTACATGTATCAATATTGTATTGTACCGGCTGGGTGGAGTAGACTCAACATCATTGCACTATAACCATGGAGACTGTGAAGACACAGGTTTGAATCCCGGCAAGAGCACCTTTCCAGGAAGTGGCCTTGGGCAAGACACCCAACGGTACATACTTGCCATCCAGGACATACTTGAAAACGAGACAAATCTCAGTATATCCTTCCTGGTAAAATACTTTATAAAACCAAAAACAGATTTTTCCTATATAGTCCCTCCAATATAGCTCTCGTTAAGGAGAATTGTCTAGTGATTTGTACATTTTTACTCCCCCCTTAACCCACATTTCCTCTTTTTTAATTCGACTCTCTCTTTAAAGACCGCTCATTTTGAATAATAAATGCATTTATAGGGATCATAAATTTCTCTATTGTCTCAACTTAATTGTGAGACGCTGCCTATAACCATGATCGACCAGATACTCTGCGGACTGTCAAGTTATACTCCGTATAAAGTTACAGCTTGATGGTTTTCCTGAGACATTAAGTATTATTACGAAATGACTGGTCTGGCTGTACAAGTGAAACCTGATACTTCACTTCAGTCATAGGACAAAGTCCCCACTCTGAATAGTTGATAGGTTAATTATTTCCTTGACTTGTGAAATACCTTTTTTACCCCATGGTTCCAGTGCATCTAAGTATTGTAAAAACAAATGCAGTAAGCCTGTTACATGCCATTTAAATGTCAAGCCGCACCAGATGTGTAGAATACAGGTCTTACAAACGTATTAGTCTCATCATTTATACAGAGCCAGAAGTTTCCGTAGGATTATACAATAATGAATAGGGAATTAAACAAAATTACAAACCCAAACCCAGAGACAAGAGGCGTAGAGGTCACTGCTCAGAGGAGCTTACAATCTAGAGCAGCGGTCAGCAACCTTGGCCTTCCAGATGTTGGAACTACATATCCCATGAGGCTCAGCCAACCTAATGAGTAGCTGAGCAGCATGGGGGGAGGTAGTTGGTGGAATGTAGCTCGTTCTTAAGTGGTTAATAATTTATAGGCTGGTGCTGTTAATGCCTTTTCTAATCCATTAAGGAGGCGCAGGTGGTGCCCTTAAGGGGTGGCTTTCGCTAGCAAGACATACAGGTGCCATCGCGCGGCACTGATTTTGGCACGCCCCGCAGCCGACACGCAGCATGAGTCATTGACTGCAGGAGGACGGCTTGAGTTCAGGTCATCCCCGTGCAGCTAATGATGTCAGCGTGGGGAGGGGCCAAGGCGACCCCCATTGAAGACAGCAGGGTGTACATGTACGCCCTGCGTCTTCAAAGCTCTCCCGGCGCCAGGATGGCTTGGTACGTCCTGTGGCAGGAAGGGGTTAAGACAACTTTGCTGTTCTGCAGTAGGAAGCAATTAAATAATGGAAACTACCACACTAGATAAAGGGGCAAAATGTAATCCATGTAACTGAACAATGGATATGTGAACACTGGGTTCAGGTAGTGGTTATAATATGTCGCCTCACCAGGATCCTGCCTGGAAAACGACATCCCTTGGAAAGTGGACTCTAATAAAGAGAAGACGTGTGAAAAAAAACAAGGAGTGGCCAAGAATAGCAAGGAAAGACCTACTGATTTTCAGTAGCAACTAGTGGTCAGCCAGTCCATTGTATCAAGACACCTGTAAAACACTGGCCTGTATGCAAGGCTGAGAATGTACTACAGAAAAGTATCATCATCTGTATTTTATGTATGCACTGATTTAAATCTGTGCGTTTTGCAAATGCAAGCGACCTTTTTCTTACGGTAATCTTCAAAAATATCCCTTTAAAACATCATAAACCACATTAATGCATTTTTTTTTTTTATCAAAAGCAATTCACTATATTTAACACTTTGAGAAATAGCCAGACCTTTAAACCATTTTGCAGTGTATGTCCTGATTTACTTGAAAATGAGAGAAATCTCGATGTATCCTTCCTGGTAAAATACTTTGCAAATAAATTTATGGTAAAAAAGTGCAACAGGATTTCAATAAAATAACAATTTTTAATCCATAAGGACCTATGTAGATAAATGCATGAATCGGTTATGTATGTGTATATGTTACGGGTAAAGCCAGAAGTGCGGTTAATCCTAGGATTACCCGTGTAATCCTGACATTACCCAGGCGTCATTAGCAAAAGTCTGAAGCGAAATGAAATTTCTGGCTTTACCCGGGTAATCTGCAAAGTATCCAGAGGCCTCTGGGTACTGCGGTTTTCTGCTCTGTTTTAACCGGGTAATTCGTACATTACCCTAGTGTTCCTGGATAAAGTGTGATGTGCAACGAAACATCGGACTTTATCCGGGTAATCTGCAAAGTATCCAAACGCCTCTGGGTACTCGGCTTTTCTTGGGTTTTCAGCAGGTTACAGTTGACTGAATTGCGAGGATTACCCGGATAAAGCTGCAAACTGTTATCTGACTGATAACAAAATTGTGTTTTATTTTTAATGAAATTGTATCCACAGTCACAAACAACACTAAATAACCGTCATGTTACTCTGTGCATTAATTGTCTGAAAATTAATTTATGAAGATAAAGATCTTATATAAAGAGTAACCTGATGGTTATTATGTTTTATAAATTATATATAAGCACATATGACACATAATAAAGATCATGTAACACTTTCACATTGATATAAGAAACATATCCTGTCACTCTGTATATTCATTATATCTGCAATACATTTTACTGTTTGTCTTTTGCCATTTTCATTGATAATATCCATAGATAATAGCAAAATTCACTGTTACCCAAGCGGGGTTGGATGCTCTGCAGATTATCCAGGTGAAGCTGCGGATAGTCCTCAGATTACTCGGGTGAAGCTTCAGACTTGCACATTATCCGGGTAAAGTGCGACTTTTTTCAGCTCTTCCAGACTGTTACCCAAGGGCAGTTGGTTAGTCCTAAAATTACCCGGGTAAAGTCCAAAATTTAAATGTTTTTGCAGCTTTAGGCTGGGGTCAGACGAGCGTAGTGTTCACGTCCGTGATTGCGCCTAAAAGTACGTCCGTGATAGCATGAAAGAAAGTCCATTGGAGCCTGACACATGAAGTACGTCCGCACTGAACTGCGGACGCACAACGGCCGCGGGAAACGGACGCAGGTTAGGCAAGAACGTAATACTGCTAGAACGGACGTGCGGAGTGCGCTGCGTCCACAACGTCTGCATAGCTTTGTGTGTGAGTGATGGAGCATGGTCAGAAGGACTGCATTTATACGTCCAGCATTTTTGACGGACAGAATGTTTTTTCATTGTAATTTATTTTTCCCTCCTACATCCGTCAAAAATAACTTCAGTGAAAAAACGGACTGTGTGACCACTACTGCGTCATCCGTACTGACGATGTCCGTACTGCACGGACGTACAGTCCGTAGAAATCACGCTCGTCTGACCCCAGCCTTACCCAGCGGTTTTGGATAATGTCAGGATTACCCAGGTAATCCTAGGATTAATCGCACTTCAGGCTTTACCCGTAACGTATACACGTACGTGTGTGTGTTATAGCCACTGGATGCAGGGATGAGTGCTTCCACTTTTATTGTGCAGCCATGGAATTTGCAGGGTACATTATGAACAGAAAATAAACAACTATCAAACACACACCTACTCCTTTATCCCCTTAAGGACGGGGGCAATTTTACAAGTTCGGCACTCTTCAAAAAGTAGAAGTGTGCTGAGCTCATTTTGACTGTTTTCGTTCATCATTTTTAAACACGATATGAAGTAATGTTTTATTTACCAGGAAGGATACATTGAGATTTCTCTCGTTTTCAAGTATGTCCTGGGTGGTGACTATGTACCGTTAGGTGTCTCGCCCAAGGACACTTACTGGAGAGGTGCTCTTGCCAGGATTCGAACCTGTGTCTCCAGCAGTTATAGAGCAGTGATGTTACCTCTACTCCACCCAGCCGGTACTTTCAAGGTAATTAAGGTCGTCTGATTTCATAGTCCTGGAGTGCCGCTGCATTACTTGATTTACATACCACGGAGCTGATTGGCAGGCACAGAGCGTGCGTGCATGATACATTATGTATATATAATCTTTTTTCACAATTCTTTTGATCCTATAATTAATTAATTATTAATTTCATTAAGCTGCAAAATTACATTGGAGTGTTTTATATTCTTTTCAAACTGAAAATGAGACCCGCCGTCTCTCCTCCCCCATGTTTGTGTAATCATGTTAATATTTATTTGTGCAACATTCTGTTATTAATCCTTGGCATATGTAGACCTCTACAATTGTAGGCTTTGCTATAGGGCAATGCAAAATGTATCATAAAGTCTTTCCAAAAGACACTAGATCTCATTGAACAATTCTGTTCCTCAACCTTCGAGGTCATAGCTTGATGGATTGCTTACATTCACATCACTCTGCTTATGCCAAAGTGCATTAACGCCTGATAGAAGTACACTCCATTCAGATGTGCCTCATTATTTTGAGTACCTTGTAAATCTTCAGCCTCTAGACGTCTTTTTTTAGTGTGACGTATGAACACAGACAGTTCTTGCGATTTCACAACTTGCATTGATTGTGGAACTGCAGGTTTGTTACTTTTATTCAGCATTGCCAATAGAAATGTGAAGGATGGGGATAAGCAGACAAACACAATCCCGTAAATGAGTCCCATAAAACATGAATCTATAGCTTTTCTGCTCTAATTCCATTTAGTAGCCAGTGCTAATCCGGCTAAATGTGTGAATCCGGTTACTGTAACTGGAGGTTATGTGGATGTGGCAGATAATATGACACTTCTGATTAATGTTACAATGAAGGGAAATGGCATTTGGTATGTCACCTTCTGCCTTCAATGTTTTGTGGACTAGATTTTGTCACCTGCAAAAACAATACTGCTGTTATCTTCAATGTTTTATTTCGATTTTTATTTCAGAGTTTTTTTGGAAAATACTGTTATTCTACAAGTAATGGATTTTAAAGCATTTTCATAATTTTTTGCTCCTAGACACAAACCCGACAAATGATCAAAAAGAGAAAAATGCATGAAAGTGTTAATCAGCCCTACGTTTCCGTATGCTCCTCAAACCACCTGGTGTTCACCAACAGGGGTCAAGACAAACAGGAATGTGTGTGAATGCAGTTTCGTCACTATTTTTCCAGTGTGAACGAAGTTCCCATTGGTCCACAAGTAAACAAAAGCTTCACGATCATATGTTTAAGTCACAAATACATGATCTTTGTAATGATTGTAACGAGTCCATAAAGCTATCTGATTTGTCCATAAAGCCACCTGGTTTGTGACTTGCACAATGTCAATGCTTAATAGTAGATAACAAACAATGATGAGTTCCCACACCTAACACTTGACCTCTCCCTAACTCCTATACACAATGGGCCCAATCACCTCCTTAATGCTAGCGTTCATATAAAAGTGAGTGTTAAACGGGTTAGGTAAATTGAGGTGATGGCGTTATGGCCAGATCAAATTCTGATCGTTAACGGGTTAAAAAATCTGTTAGCGCATCGGTATTAGCACTTTTTAGCATGAGTTTATTGTACTTTGCGCTCCCTATACTCAACAAGGGGAGCGCAAAGTGTATGCACAGAGTAATAACTAGCGTTAGGATCACAAAGTCCTAATGCTAATTCCTCACCATTGCGGCTAACTGAAAACTTGCCCACAGCTCTATGATGTAGATAACTGATTCTGCTTTTGCGGCCCGATCTGCCGCTTCTGGCCGCCGGGAGCAGAGTGAGACAGGGAAAAAAGTCCCCAGTCTCCCTCCGCAGTAACTCCTCGGACCTGCAGGATCTCACGGGAGGTGAGACCCTGCAGGTCATCTGACCCGGCAGCAGAAGCCTCTATGGAATCCTAAGCACTCCAGGAGGGGATGCTCACCACGGCGCGTTAGTGCTGGCGTGAGTATCCTGGAGGCTAGCGGCTGTTACGGGCAGGTTGTTGGATTCAGCACCTGCCCCGTAATGTACTTGTAAAACAGAGACGCTAAGGTGAAATTTGCGACTGCAAAGTTTTATCCTTGGCGTCCCCGCGCTAGCTACAGGCACGTGATAGTGCCCAATGTGTAGAACATTGCTGACTTATTGTGAGACATGTTCTATTAGACTTATTGTTAGACATGTGCATTCGTTTTAGTACTAAAACGATTTAGTCAGAATTTTGGGATAATTTAGTTTTAGTATGACTCAAGAGAAACGAAATTGCTGAGTACAAAAAACGAAAGAAACTAAAATAAAATGCACTACATTTTAGTTTCAGTCCTTTTTGTGATATTACATTGATGAGTGAAGGAGACCAGCAATGAAGAGCGCAACATCGGAAGATCTGCACCCTCCACATGCCAATGCAGTAGGATGTTCTATACAGAGAGGGGCATTAATTAATTCAGGAGGATGTTCTATAAATTATACAGAGAGGGGTATTAATTAATGCAGGTGGATGTTGTATACATTATACAGAGAGGGGTATTAATTAATGCAGGAGGATGTTCTAAACATTATACAGAGAGGATCCTTTTTTTTCAGCCCTTTAAATCCAGTGGCTGTGAGCGCTGAGATCGGCTGCTTGTTACATTATCTCTCAGTACAATGTATTAGGCTCAGTTGTTACAGTAACTGACTGTAACAGCGCTCAGAGTTTCAGTAAAACAAGGAAATAATATTGTTCTAACCTCTTATATATAAAAATATTATTTACTAGTTTTACTGAAACTCTGAGCGCTGTGATGAGCAGCAGTCAGTTACTGTAACAGCTTTGCCTGACACGGGGCAGTATTACAATGTTGGTGCTAACTTAACCAGAGCTGTTGTAAACTGAAAACCTCCATAGGCTATAATGGCTCTGGGAAGTTTACAACAGCTCTGGTTATGTTAGCACCAACTATGTAATATGGCCCATAGTGTGCTGAGAGTGAGAGATACTGTAACAAGCAGCGATCTCAGCCCTCTGAGGAGCCACTACAATAGTAATTGTATCCATTGGTTTTCGGATGAATGAAATTAGTTTTCATACTAAAGAACTGAAAACGAATTTCTTTAGTAACTAAATAAATTGCATTTTAGGACTAATCCATTAGTTCAAAACGAAATTTTGTGCTGTGCACATGTCTACTTATTGTGGCAAATCCAAGAAATGGCTGATAGCACTGTGTCACATAACATTGCATACTCAATGTACATTAAGCAACCTGAAGCAAGGGCAAGTACACCTCTACTATTCCAAGTGTTGTGGACTTCATCTCCCATGAATGGTGCTCTCAGCATGGTGCATCATGAGGGTCCACAGCAATAATGGCGAACGTTGTACATGGATTACAACAGAACTGATATTTTGTGGTAACCATAGGCCTGGTATGAAATAAATAGATCAACCTTTCTGATGGACATTACTGAGAAAAGGAAACAAGGTGCCAGTTCTTTGGCTTAACGATGGTTTGCGATGCATGTGAGGACACGCAGCACATTAGGAATTAAAATTTGCAAATTATGACCAAAAGATTTGTTTCAGAAACACTTTCACGCTTTATTGTGTTCTCACCATTGGCAATTGGTTTGCACCTAAATTGTACGATTTCGGGTTTTCAATTTAAATACAGTCCACTGTTTCTGCTTTATTTCCTAGGAACAACTGCTCTGGCCTACCATTGGTGATGTAGTCTGCAGCCACTGGAGTGTCCTAGGATGCCTGTCACTGCTTGATGATGTCATGATTTTCTGAATTAACTCTTTCTTTTTCTCTGCTTACTAATATATTGCACTTCCTTTGTCCTTGTCCCATTCTGTTAGGGAGAGGGTGGCTTTCAGGCGAAGGGGCCCAGGGTGACCAATGTCAATATGCCTCCTGTATCAGAGGTCAGAATAGATATTAACCCCTTCAACGCTGCATACATATGGTTGTGGGAGAGAGACCCATGGGGATGGAAGGGCTTAAAGGAACACAGCCTCAGGACCAAGATCTGACCTTTCTGAACTTGTAGGAAACTTGCTGTCTGGATCAGTAAAACGATGGGATTTACATCTGTCTTTCATCACACAGGCCAGCGAGGAGGGGGTTTACTTTATTGTTGCACGGCAAACCAGACATCAGACCCCAGATATCTTGCAGGAGGCCGGGTGGCATAACAACGGCAATCCCCCAACATGTCCAAATGAGAGAAACCATTTTAACAAGGTACTTCATTATTGTTTCTTTAAAAGTAAAATGCATATTCTGTACCGCCGTGCAGCTTAACAATTACACCCTGTACACAATGAAGTACAAAAAGTACATCCTACTAGCAAGCTTACATTTTTCAAAAACTTTTTTCCGCAAAGTGGTTGCGTTAGATTTAGCTGTTTTGGGTTCATTTATGTTTACACTGCTTGTTCTGTTGCTTCCTTTCTATTCTGCTTCTAAATCTCCGGGTCAGGCTGCCATGTTTTGGGTAAACACCATCTCTGGTCCGTTGTGTTGGGGCTTGTCTCCAAAGCTAAGACATATCTGGTGCACAGAATCTTCCTGCCAAGCAATATGCAAACTGATCTTTGTTATCTGATACAAGATAACTCCTCGTAAATTTTGTAAAAAGCCATGCAAAAGACCACAGGAGAGAAATCAAGAAAAATAAAATCCTGTTAAGGCGGGGGTCAGACAAGCCTTTTCCAGAACGGAAGGAACATCCATGAGAGTGGACGTTCCTTCCACTTGATGCCCGTCTGGCCATCTCGCTGAGTGCAGTTAGTGCACTCAGAGCCGCAAGGCTCTATCCTCCTATGCAGGATCGCGCTTTGAAACCCTGACGACGCGCGTCGTAGCACTTCAACGCAGAGGCTTGCTGCATGGCCGCTGTCGCGAGCGCAAGTCGCGCGCATGCAACAGCGTGTGGTCGGCCCCGTTGCAGCGGCACAACACTGAAACGGTTGCCGGAAGGCATGTCAGTACTGGCGCGCTCGTCTGACCCCAGCCTTAATCATACCTATGTGCCAAAATTAAAATACAACTATCCAGATCAGTGGAGTGTACATCCACGTATACCCTGCCAGCCTCTTCTTATCCATTTGTTTTCCCTGAAACTGCTGCTACAGGGTTATTAAGAAAGTGCCTTGGCTTACAGGCGTTGCTTGTAAAAGTACTAATGGGGTCAAGACGACAATGTCAAAAAACATTGGTGATCCTGAGAGGTGAATTCTCCAATGGCAGGAGCAGATTCAGGGCAAGTTTAACATAGGGGCAACTGGAGCTGCAGCTCGTGGCCCATGCCCTGTAATAGGGCCAAAGAGCACCGGATTCGCCATGAAATTGCACCGAATGGTGAATTTCCCCATACAGTGCAATTTCGTGGCCATTCGGCTATTCAAAAAGCTCGCAATTCGCCTGCGAAATACAATGATCTTCAGCGGCAGTGAACTCCCCATAGAGAAGTAATGGTTAATCTATTCAGAGAACACTGAACAGCACCGAAGTGTTAGTGAAATGCACTGATTTTCAGTGGTTT
The DNA here is from genome assembly GCA_009667805.1 of Leptobrachium leishanense. Classification (NCBI taxonomy): domain Eukaryota; kingdom Metazoa; phylum Chordata; class Amphibia; order Anura; family Megophryidae; genus Leptobrachium; species Leptobrachium leishanense. The sequence goes on from CM019063.1 coordinate 468,359,698, forward strand.
TGTTCAACAGATTTAAACCGGTGAATCCCATTGATTTCAATGTAAAAAATATTCCTCCTTTTCTTATTTATACACATTTTATTTTCATTTGCAACAATAAAGTCTCCTTAATTTTTTAGGATTTTTTTTAGTAATTTTTCAGTGACATTTTTAATTCTAATTGTTTTTGAATTTTTTTTTTCGTTTCTGTAACAGACTATTTTATTATTATTCACAGGACCTTATATGTTATTTCCAGGCATTTGCATGCAAATAGTTTTTTGAAAACACCTTTTAACCACTTGGCTGCGGAGGACACGCTTAGTGCGTCGTCTCAATCACGCTCAGCGTGCGGACGACATGCTGAGTGCATCCACACATTGCAGCCTGCGATTGACCGTTGTGGGGTGTATTTTTTTTATTATTTTTTTGCCCCTGTTCGGCGGCTGGTTGGTCTGTTTGGCAGGTCGTTGGCTTTTTTTCAGATCGTTTCGGCCTATCGTTGGACGCATTTGGGGGTTGTGCAGCAGTGTCTCAGATGCATTTGGGGAGTTCATTAGCCACAGTTCAGGAGACCCTGCGGTGAATGCTGAATTCACCGCAGGGTCGGGGAATCAATCTCGCCGAAGTGCGGCGAACAGGAGAGCAGAAATATGTCTGACATTTTGGTGCTCTCAGAATAACCCTGTAGGTCTGCACTGATGGTCATTTGGACCTCTGTATCTCTGTAGCTGTAGCAGCTATAGGGTGATGTGAGGTATCATTGGAAATGCCAATCTAGTGATTCCAAAAACCTGGTTTTATGTAAGCATAAAAAAATATATATATACTTTTTTTCTAAACACAGAACTATTGTTCAGTTTTCTAATATAAAGTGAACAATGATGCTGCACTAGCCCACCTCATTTCCTTTGTTGCCAGCAAGTGTAGAGGTTGATGGCATAATGTGTTACTTTGCATTGATCCATCAATCACCTAAACCACAGCATGCCAGTGAGTGCTAGGGGTCCGTTGGAACCCTGTATCTCTAATATCTATGCTGCACAAGGTCAAGAGAGATGTCATTTGAAAGGTCAGAGTCTGGCCTTTCCAACGATACCATATATGACCATGTAACTTGTATAAAGACAAAAATGAAAGAAAAAAATGTGCAAGATTTACTTTTTTTCTGTTCTAAGATAGTGGCATTAGGTGTCTTTACTTATAAAGCAAACAATGTTGCTGCATTAACTCTGCTTCTCCTTTCCAATGATTGGAGCATATATGGAGGTGATGGGACAATGTCATTATACATTGGTTTATCTAAAACATAAGCCGCCACAACACTGCAAGAAGAGCTAGGACCCTTTATCTTTATACCCCATAAAATAAATTAGATGTCAGAATCTGGCCTTTCCAAAGATACCAAACATGACCATGTAAAATCTAAAATACACAAAAAAAGGGTTTTAGTTTGATCCAATGCAATGGCATTGTCAATATGTCACATAAAAAAATAGCAATACCACTGCCATTATGCACCTTTTCATTTCCCACACTGATGGCAAGGTCATTGGTTTATACATAGTCATATTTTTCTCCAAAACACAACGAATAGGTTTTTTTTTCACTTTTGGTTAAAATTGCATATTTTCTCAGACAAATGCAGTAACAGGTTTCCACTATTTAAAAAAAAAACTATTTTAACAACCGTAGCCCATACAATATATAACCGCTATGGATGATAAAATGTGGAAAAATAGTTTTACACGCTGTAAATGTGTGGTTCTCAACCTGTGGGACACGTACTACAAGCAGTGGATATGTCAAGGTGTCAGGCTCCTGATCTGTGCCTGGGCAGCCACCTTCAAGTCCTGTTTTATATCAAGCCCTGTTTATTTCCAATGCTGTGATCCAGCATCAACACCGTTAAAAACAAACACTAGTTCATGTGACTCACCTGAAAATAAAAGTACCACGCCCCCTCTGCTCCTGCTCCAGCATTAGTAGTTATCTGCTTCCAGCAAGAGTAAAGCTACACTGTGGCTCTCTTGTGATTCCAGAACCCCAAATCCTGCCAGTGCTACCAACCTTCCCAGTGTTTCCATACCCTCCGGTATCCCGTGTGTGTTCAAGAAGATCCTGCTGTCCTAGTTTGTTTCCTGATTCCCCTTCATCAAACCCTCTACGTGTCCTTTCCCTCTGCCACAAAGTTATTGTTTTTGCTGCCTCCTGCAGCAATTTACCACCTACCGCAGATCCCTGTTTTGGCGCATCACCGCATCCTGGGCTCAGTATCTTGCCACCTCTGTACCACCCCGGTGCAATCCCTGACACTAGGATTTCACCCGGACCTGATGGGTTTTGAACACTCTGCCTAGGTTTTTGATGAGTCTAGTCCCGGACATGCAAGTAAAATTCCCTTTCTACAAGTCATACATGAGGATCTTTTTTTCCCTTTATATGCAGACCTTCTAATGAACAGGTCACAGATTAGCAATGTTTACTGGCTGTATTGTAGTTATTTTTAATTATAGTCCTGTGAATTTTACATCTCACAATGCAGAGCCATCTTTTACTCTAGGGCTGAGACATATACTTTGTATTCATGGTGGGGTCATTCCATACATTTATGTAGATACAAAAGAGATTTACTTATCCCATTTTTATGTGTTATACTGTTATTTCAATTGGCGTTCCCAAGGTGCAGCATACTAGAGATTGCAGTTAACCTGCCTGGTGGTATTCCCGAGTGTGACTCGGGGTTAAATTTCGCTACCACGATCGATAACCCCGAGCCACACTCGGGCTGTATACTCACCGCATCCTTCGCTCCCTCGCCGTCACCGCCGTGTGATCGCGGCAGCCGGCGACATAGCTTCCTGGTTCCGCTCCCTACGAGCCACGCGATGCAGGGGGGCGGGACCTGGTGGCAAACTCGAACTGTAAAAATAATAATAATAATAATAAAATAATTTCTAAAATGTAATAAGGCTTTGCAATACAAGTTTCGCTGGTGCTTGCCCAGATCCAACAGTTGGATTTACTTGTGTCTTTATTTTACCTTCCAAAACAAGCACCAAAATAATGATAGTCTTATAAAATTATCATCATTATTTTGGTACTTGCTTTGGAAGGTAAAATAAACGAGATTTAAAAACAAAATCCTGTGCTGCTATGATTTGAACACGCACCCTCTTTGGTACATAGCAGGAGTATTAACCCGCTAAGCCACAGAGCAGCTCAGTGTAATAAACTGCTCTGTTGGTAAGTTTATGATTTAAAACCTGGCTCGGGCAATCTCTGCATGTGCACAAAATAGCTATCTCATGCACATGCTAAGGGTTAACTCGTGCACACAATCTGCAGATCGTGCGCAGGTGAAGAAAAAATAAAATCCATGACACCGGCGGGGCTCCAAATACAACTTTTAATTTTAAAGGAAAAACATTCTTATTAAAAAAACAAAAACTACAACATCATTAATAGCTGAGGGAAAAAAAGCTGTGATCAACCATTACAAAATCGATAAATTAATAACGTATTCCTAAAATTCACACACACTCCAGCTATTCCAGTTATAGTGAATATACTGTAATCTATACCAGCAAACCAAGTCTCCCGCAGCTGGAGGCCGTGCTGCAAGAACAATTCAGAGGTAGAAAAGTGGATCGCAGATAACAAACTTTTTCTAAATACGGACAAAACTGTTAGGATGCTCTTTGGTACAGCACCTAAACTACACAAATTGCAAACACCCCATCTAGGTGTCAGGACAAGATCAAATGACATGATGACCACAGTCACTTCTCTCAAATATCTAGGTATGTGGTTGGACCCTAATCTATCCTTTGGCCCCCACATCGAAAAACTCTCATCTAAACTTTACCCCAAACTAGGTGCCCTGTACAGAAACAAATCCTGCCTGAGCCCCGCGGTAAGAAAACAGATTGTACAGCAAATGCTTATGCCAGCTTTTGAATACGGAGACGTAGTGTTTGCAGCTGCCCCGCAAACACACCTTCAGAAACTTACTACATTGTCTAACTCATTCTGCTGCTTTGTGCTGCAATGTACCACGTGACCAACCATTGTGACGTGTTAAAAGGGCTAAACTGGCCGTCGCTGGAATCTAGACGTACCCTTCACCTTTCCAACCTGGTGCTTAAGAGCTTTTCTGGGAAGCTGCCACCCTACCTGAATAAGATGCTTCCCCCAGCAGCTCCCTCATCCTATAACCTCCGATCCAGGACCTGCAACTTTCTTGCGATACTACAATACAAAAAGAAAGTGGCTCAATCCTCATTTTTCTACCGAGCACCACAATTATGGAATAACCTTCCAGACGCCATCAAATCTTCCCCCAGTCTAAAGTCACTTAAGACTTCCCTATTAACATACCTCAATACAGAATGCACCTGTAAACATGTAACCTATTGACTAGATTTATTTTCTGTTGATCTGTATATTTGTGCTATTTTTTTTTTTAATATCTTGCATTTTATTACTTTGTATTTCTGTAACAACTGTAACAATTTAATGTTGTTGAACCCAGGACATACTTGAAAACGAGAGAAATATCAATGTATCCTTCCTGGTAAAATCCTTTATAAATAAATAAATAAATTTTCATTGTTAATGTTGTGGATTGCAAATACATACTGATACATTCCACATATTTAAATGGTACCGGACATAAGCCATGAGTTTTTACTACCTGATCACTTGATGAATTTCTGATGAGCCCATGTCAGAACATCATGCCTGGATAGTATTCCATGTTTTTGAAGATATGACTGCATTGTCCAGCTAAATAAATATATGATATGATCAGCAGATGTTGAACGTCTAAATCGAGGATGACAATCTCTGGTTGTGCATTTGTTCATGGCCTACAATTCCCAGAATTCTTTGAATGCAATAAATGGCCAGAGAATCATTCGAGGGTCTGGCGATTTGACAATCCTGGTCTAGAGTTTGCATTGCAATTGTTATGGGTAGGAAAAAAAAAACTTGGGATTTCACTGAACTACTCAAATTCGTAAAAGCAACAATTACGATCCTTTTATATAAGCTTTTTCTAGTCCCTAATTCTTGGCGCATTTTAGCAATCCTATTAAGTAGCAGTTGATTTAGTCCAGCCATGAACCCGCCAGTCTATACCAATATACTGAATTGTATTCCCTCCTGTCACCGAGGGGTTAACCAGATCTCTTCAATACAAGATCCCCAAGGATTAGTATATAGCAATGCAGTAATTCCACAGTATGAGAAGTCCTTCCTCGAATTCGTCCAGGCAGCTCGGCTTAGTCTGTGTTTACATTTTCTCGATGCAGGGAACTTTGAGATAACGTGGAAACGGCAATAAAGAATATATTTAAAATGATTTCTCTGTAATCGTGACTCATAAGGGTCAATGCATGGAAACAGAACAAATAAATGTGTAACTTGCGGGCTTGTGTTCCCTTCAGTATATATGTGACCCTCGCTTTTGTATAATTCTGGCCTTGTCTCATGCAGCAAAATGTAATGTGTTATGATAACAGCTGTAAGAGGCTTAACTGCTTTACAGAGTCTGGATTAAAGCATAGATCAAGGAGCTTGTGAGCACATCCCCGGCATCTGGTTCATAGCATGGTGACTTCTTTTATAATCATTCACTCGTCTCGTTTTAGACAACCGGTCATTCCAGAAGCGAATCTGGATGTCCAGCACGGTTTTATAACCGCGAGCACAGAGCGCGCAGCTGGGTCATGTATCTGTCTGGAAGAGAAGGAAGACGGGTTTACGTCCCTCACCTCCTCGTGACGTCTTTTAAGAGCCATCTTTGGCACAAAGATACATCTGGACAAATTTGTTGATAAGATCATAAGGATGAGTTGCATCGCCCACTCGTAATCCTGTACGGGGAGTATTTCCATCCAGGCTAAACACAAATTGCACAATAATTATACAGACTATTTTATAAACCTTACAACAGCTTGTCACTGAAATCCATTCATAACAATGCTTTCCAATGAGTAGGGTTATGACAGACTGATCATGCTACCACAACCACAGGCTTGCACAGTACAAATCTTTAACCATTACAGTCAATTTCTATGTTCTTTGTGTTGCTCATCTGCTTCACTATACAAGCATTCTAGATGGGGACCTAAAAGGTGGACATGCTGGCATAATTCTCCACCCCTGCCTAGTTACACAGTTTGACTTGTGTACAAAACTAGAATGTCTGCACCTACCCACAACATGCATTTTTCATAAGGGTGCTTTTAAAAACTTACCTGGCGAATATATGCCATGGAGATATGGTTAAAAAAAATACTAATAAATTGCATAAGCCTGAGACGTCCCCATCGTTCATTCGTAATCGAGTGTTGTTTTTTTTTTTTTTTAAAAAAAAAAAAAATCTTTAAACCTATATTAACCCTTAGTGACCGGGCGGTTTTACACAAATCCGTCTTTTAGTGACCGCTGCTGTTTTACGTTTCTGCGCTGTTAGTGTTTAGGACAATTTTTCCTCTTACTCGTTTATTCGACCCACACATATTATACACCCTTTTTCCCGCCATTAAATGGACTTTCTAGAAATACCATTATTTCCATCATATCGAATAATTTACTATAAAAAATAATATGAAATATGAGGAAAAAAATGGTAAAAACACACTTTTTCGTAATTTAATCCCCAAAATCTACAACCACCAAAAAGACCCCGGCTAAATAGGTTCAAAATTTTGTCCCGAGACTAGAAATACCCAATTTTAACATGCGTTTGCTTTTTAACCCCTTCACTGCTGAGACAGTTCACCTATGTGCGCTGCGCTCATTCTGACCATTTTGTGCTAATTATTTTTAGATGACAGCCTAGGTCCTATTTAATTAAACTCCCCCCAGACAAAAAAAACTTTTAAAAAAAAAAACATTTTTTTATTTTATTTAATTTTTTTATTATTTTTTTTTTAAAACCAAACCTGGTCATGTTTGGTATCATTTGAAAGGCCATAATCAATTATCTCTACATGGCAGCTAGAGGGTTAACTGGCCCACTGACATCCTCACACATATGGTGAGGTTGCCAGTGGGTGGGGGGGGGACCTGGAGGCTTGGCTGACATCCAAGATGTCAGCCCCCCTCCAGGTTTGAATCGCGTTTTGGCGCCAATTGGCGCCGAAAAGCGATCCGGCGGCGAAACTGTTAATGCCATACACCGCTGGAAAGGGGAGGCTCTCCCCTCTCCAGCGGTGCAAACGGCATCTCCTTAGCTTCAATGGTTGTGGAGATAGATGCCTCCGAAGGAGCCCCCCCTCCCCTCCATTGAAACACATGGGGGCACCTTCTGATGACGTCACCACGCAGCGTGGCGACGTCATCAGCCTCGCCTGCCCATGTAAATCACATGGGCAGGCTTCCTCCCTGCCAGATCGCCGTGGGATCCGACGAGGGAGGTGAGTATCGGGCGGGAGGGGGATTTGGCGCCGCTGACGTACCCTGTACGTCCGCGGGTCTAAGGGAGACCCGAGGACAGGACGTACAGGGTACGTCAGGGGTCATTAAGGGGTTAAGGTACGGTGCTCTGTATTTGTTATGCTGTATTCATTGGTTTCAGAAGGAACCGTATAGGGAATTGCACGTTCAGGTTGGGTACAGTCATTTAGGTTTTTGTAGACTGGTCAACCTATGGTTTATCACCCCTCAGTATCACGGTGCCTCATAAAAGGGTCTATTTAGGCTGGCGTCAGACGAACACACTTGGTGCGACCGTACTGACGTGCCTTCTGACGTCCGTTGCAGCATTGAGACGCTGCGACGGGGCCAGCCACACAGTTGTGCGTGCACGAATTGCGAGAGCAACAGCGGCCGTGCTGCTTCCGTGCAGCTGCCCTCTCCATCAAAGCACCAGGACGCACGTTGACGGAGCTGCAAAGTGTGATCCTCCATAGGAGGGTCGAGCCTTGCAGCGCTGAGTGCACTAAGTGCGCTCAGCGAGGTGGCCAGACAGGTGTCGAGTGGAAGGAACGTCCACTCGCATGGACATTCCTTCGGCTCTCCAAATACGCTCATCTGACGCCAGCCTTAAACCAATCGACCCTTGGTAGAATGCATGTTCTACATAAGTGGGTATACCTGGTAAGAGCAGCCATAAGGTTAGCATAGAATTCGACCTGCCGTGGTGGAGTACATTGATGCTGTGACAGGCGTATGATCATTTTATGCAACTAGCAGGGTTCCACAGAGAGCTGAACTGGCTTCCAAATTGAACCAGACAGTGAATTTTCCAGTACGGTGCAATTTCGTGTCCATTCGGCTATTCAGAAAGCTGTCAATTCGACAAATTTTGGTGAATTGCCTGCGAAATACAGTGATCTTTTGCAGCAGTGAAATCCCCCATAAAGAAATAATGGTTAATCTATTCAGCGAACACTGAACAGCAGTTAAATGTCAGTGAAATGCCCTGATGTTCGGTGGTTTCATTCGGCAAGTTTATTCAGACGAATTCAAGAAGTTTCAATGTTAAAAATATTCCTGTTTTTGTTGAATATTTGTTAAACTGTTTTATTTTTTTAATCTGCAATAAAAAGTCTCTTTTTTTTCTTTATTTTTATTAGTATTTTTTTAGGCATTTTTCAGGATTTTCGGCAAAATTTTTTTTTTTTTTTTTTACCTTTTTTATTATTATTCATAGGAACTTACATATAATTTTCCGGCATTTCCATGAGTAGTTTTTTTTCTAAAACAGCTTTTAAAAGTCACTGTTTTTTTGTTATATTTGCCACGTTCGTCGGCTTTTTCCAGCGGCTGATCCGTGCTCTGTTCGTCAGATCGTCAGCTTTCCTCGGATGCATTCGGCGGGTTTGCGGCTGATCGACGGGTGCGTTCGGCTTTTTTCCAGCAGTTTTGCAGAGGTTTTTCGGTTGCGGTCGGCGAGTTTTCCCTGCACTTCATGGACCCTGCAGTGAATGCTGAATTCACCGCAGGGTCGGTGAATTTGATTCCCCGAAGTGCAGGGAACGAAAGAGCACCAAAATTCCAGTGGAATTCCCCTGTAAGTCTCCATTTAGGCTGCGGGCACACGAGCACACTGAGTGCGTGCGTGTGACTGCACTTCCCTGCGTCTGTCATAGCTTTATGACGGATTGACGGGGAGGGCAAAACCGGGTAGCACGAGCATGAATTGCTTGCGCTACCACAGGACGGCAAAAGGCCCTCCCTGTCAAAAAGCTAGACGGAAGCCGACGGGGCTACAAAGTGTGAACCTCCATAGGAGGATCTTGCTTTGTAGCGCTGCGCTCAGCAAGGTGGCCACACGGGCGTCCAAGTGGAAGGAACGTCCACTCTTACGGACGTTCCTTCCACTCTGAAGAATGCCCGTGTGCCCGTAGCCTTAGCCTCGAGGTTTTTTTTAAATCTTTGAGACTATACAGTATGTGAGTGATAAATTCCTTCAGGTACATGTAATTGTACCATACTGACTATATGAAGTAGTTGTGATATTTTGAGGGGCCCCATTAAAGTGTCCTCATTGTCTGTGTAAATATGTCGATCATCCTTTTTTTTTTTTATATACTCCTGGGAAAATCTATATTACTACGTGACAGCTCGAAAGATTTAGAAAATCTCCTTTCGGCATATAGATTTTCCATTTCTAGCACAGCATATTTTAAAATAGAATAAAAATGTATCCTTCAATAAAGTGCTGAGGTTTTGAAAGAAAATAAATCATTTGATCACAATGAACTCCGTTTAACCCTGCAAATACTCCTACTCCATCCTTTCAGTCTCATGCATAGCATGCTGTGTCATTTTGTTACTGGGGAGGAGTATCCTTTCTGATTATTTTGTTTCCGTATTCCTCTGCAGAAAATCGCAACCCCCGGGCTTTATATCCAACTGTTCAGAATTTGGACATGTGTAACAGACAATCATGGTTCTATACTTAGACAAACACGCGGGTTGAGGAAAATCACTTTATGAGCCAAGGATTATGATTCAGGGGACTTTGAGGCCTGTGAGTGGGTAAAGGCACTAGAGCTCATTATTTTGTACATTAATAGGTAAAATAAATTGCTAGCAATGGAAAATAATACCTCAGGTTAACTCCTAAATTGTAATTTATTGGATCACGTGGGTGGAATGAATAAGATTATGCCCGCCTTTTGGTTTCTCTTTGTTTTCTTTATTCAGAACGGCTAGTTTGCATCTTCAATTGCCCATTTCTGTAAAGCTGGCAACCTATTAAAGTTGAGAGCTGGGACCACAATATGACAATCTGCTCAACACAGGAGCACCAAGTCCTGGCTGTGGTTAACGTTTTGCTAACCGCAGCCGAACGTTCGCTAATCTGCGTTAGGACTTAGGCTAGGGTCAGACGAAAGCATTTTTCCCCGCGAACGTGAAAAAGTGTGTCCGAACGCATTGACGTATTTTTTCACGGAATGCGCAAAAACGGTCAGACGACGCGCATTTTCGGGCGTGATTTTCTACGGATCGTCAATAAAACTCTTTTTGCGTCTGGACGTTATGTAGGCCGGACATTAGCAGCGTCTGACATCTCCTAATCACGCAAACACGCCGCTATGCCACAGCTGCGCACTCAGGACGTCAGTACTAGCGGTTCAGCGTTCTCAAAAAAATGCGTTCAAATTCCACTTGCGTTGCTCGGCCGGACTTTTGTGCGGCCGTACATCGTATATTGGCCGTCATTGCCCGTCATCTGCTGCTAGTGCGGCCGTAATTATGTGCGCCAGAACGCACGTTAAAAGTGCGCTGGTCTGACCCCAGCCTTAGTATTACAAACGCTGATTAACACTTTGCGCTCCCCATGTTAAGTATAGGGAGCGCAAAAGTACAGTAAACTCGCGCTGAAAAGCACAAGCAGGGCCAGATTAACGTAGGGCTATTGGAGCGGCTGCTCCAGGCCCCTTGCTGAAAATAGGCCCACAGCCATGGCATTTTTTCTGCCGGTAATTTCCCGCTCCTTCGGACCCCTGTATTTAAGGACCCATAGCAGATAGAGGGTCATACTGACAGAACATGGCCTTTTCAATGATAGCAAACATAACCAGGTTTCATGTACACATAAAATCCCTTTTGTTCTTTTTTTTCCCTAACGCAGCACTATTGTTCACTTTTCAATTATAAAGTGAACAATGATGCTGCACTGTGGAGCTCTGTGATACGCTCATACACACTGCACATTACTGTGAGTGTTATTGCTATGGAGCTCTGTGATACGCTCCTACACACCGCACATTACTGTGAGTTTTATTTCTGTGGAGCTCTGTGATACGCTCATACACACTGCCCATTACTGTGAGTGTTATTGCTGTGGAGCTCTGTGATACGCTCATACACACCACATTACTGTGAGTTTTATCGCTGTGGAGCTCTGTGATACGTGCATGAACACCGCACATTACTGTGAGTTTTATTGCTGTGCAGCTCTGTTATACGTTCATACACACTGCACATTACTGTGAGTTTTATCGCTGTGGAGCTCTGTGATACACTCATATGCACTGCACATTAAATGACAGCAATTCATTTTATTTATATTAAAAGGCCCACCAAAATCTCTGCACCAGGCCCAAGATTCTCTTAATCTGTCCCTGAGCACAAGGTAACGAACGGTAGCGGGTTTGTTAAACCGTTATCATTTGAATTGTAATAAGTGGTGGCTACCAGGGCTATCGTTAACGCTCACTCAGGTGAGCGCTAACGTTGGCACCAAGTGTGTAATGTAGCCCTGTGTAGGCAGCTTTTTTTGTGAATTGGGGTGGAATACTACAAAAAAAGCAATGAGAGCTATTATTTTTAACATCCTTTCTTTTAGCTGTCCTTTATATTTGAGGTGTATGGGTGTATAACAGAGCTGCAAATCAATAAAACTGTCAGCAATGAATCTTTAAGGCTGGGGACAGACGAATGGAAAGAACGTCTGTGAGAGTGGACGTTCATTCCACTCGATGCCCGTTTGACGCCCGTCTGGCCACCTCGCTAAGGAGGATTGCGCTTTGCAGCCCATTCAACACGCGTCCTAGCATTTGCAGGGGAGGCAACAGCATGAGCATGAGCGTGAGCACGCAACAGCATGTGAGCGCGCAACAGCATGTGACCGACCCAGTCCCAGCATCGCAATGCTGCGACGGACGCTGGAAGGCATGTCATTATGGGCGCACGCAGTGCGCTCATCTGACCCCAGCCTAAAATGTAATAAACATAAGAAATCACTCTGTGTGAATAAAATACTGTGCTCTTCTAGATTATTTGTTACATAAATGGTCTGATAGGTCGTGAATGTTTTTCTAAATCTCTTTTTGATGGCTTAGGGCTGTGCAAAGCCTAGATACACTCCAGATTTAACACAAATCACACTTGGCCATGCAAGTGATTCAGGCAACGTCCATTGGGCGTCAAACTGCAAAAGTCCACAAGGGAAAGCTAAAGGGGTTATTCAGAGAGCACAGAAATGTCACTGACATTTTGGTGCTCTTGTTCCCTGCACTTAGGGGAATTAAATTCCCCAAATCTGCAGTGAATTCATCATTCACCATAGGGTCCCCGAAGTGCAAGGAACGGATCTGAAAATCTGCCAAAAAATCTGAGAAGCTGCGGCAACCCACCCGATACTATCCAAAAAATCAGATTGATCCGAAATGCTGAAGAAAACCTGGCGAACGTACCCTTAGATCTGCCACAAACTCGCCGAATGCATCTGAGAAAAGCTAATCTGCCGACCAGCCGCAGGAAAAAGCCGAAAAGCTAAGGAACGGGATAAAAAAAACGATTGAAAGTTTCAAAATTTTAAACGCAGTTTGCAAAAATTAAAGGCAAATGGACGAAAATGTCTGGAATTAACATATAAGGTCCTATGAATAATAATAAAAATGTCTGTTACAGAAAAAAACACTAAAAAAAAAAACCCGGAAAATAAAACTTGCCGAAGAAATCCAAAAAAAGCCTAAAAAATGAAGACTTTTTGCTGCAGATTAAAAGAATAAACTGTTTAATAGATGTTGAATAAAAATGGGAATATTTATAACATACTGTGGAATTCGACTGATGAAACCACCGAACATCAGGGCATTTCGGTGCTGGTCGGTGTTCTCCAAATAGATTAACCATTGCGTCTCTGTGGGGATTTCACCGTGCCGAAGATCACTGTATTTTGCTCGCAATTCGCCAAAATTTGACGAACTGCCTGCTTTTTGATTAGCCAAATGGCCCCCTGAAATTGCACTGTATGGGCAGATTCACCGTTCGGTACAATTTCTGGGCCAGTTCGGCTGTCCCTGAATAACCCTGTAAAAATCATGAGAAAATTCCTTGAGAGCCCATCTGATGCAAAACCTCTGAATTAAATTTTGAGGAATTCATGATGAAGGGATTAAATGCTTTGGTTCTCCTATAGTTTCATAACTGACCCAACAGAAAATGACAAATAGTACCAGTGACTCTACTGCAGAGATCAAATCCTAAAAAATAAGTGTGGAAACTCACCAGAATTTGTCCACCTATGATGAGCCTAGTCTTAAAATGAGATGACCTCAAGCTGCATCAATTGCAGGGCTTCTTTATGTTTGAGAATGTCATTCCAATGGCAAACATAAAAAAGTTCCTATGCATTCCATGTGTACTCAAGCCCCCAAACACCATTCAATTCATGTACAATTGAGTCCCAATAGAACGCGGTTTACGTCTTTCCTTTAAATCGGTCAAAAGGGAACGAAGTCCCCCTGCCAAAACCGTGAAGTAACTGCGTACTCAAGCACTCCTGCTCTACTTGACCTTTGCTCTTATGTCATATCACCATGCCAACCAGAATTATGGCAAATCGATTTAAAGAAAAAATATCTAGTTCCATCCAAGCCAGCGCAACATTAAGAGTACGTACGTCTCCTCTTCACCCAGAGTTTCAAACAATCTGGCCTCGATTTTGCTTAATCGATAGACCTGATATCTATATAGACAGGAAATCTACATGGACCTTTCTTTTGCAGATTTATAAGAGGACTTTGTCATGTCACAAAAGTATTTAACACTGGTTTTCTGACCGCAGCAGTCGTGACCTAAAAAGAAACCAAAACACATTTTGTATGTATGCATCATACCACACGCATTGCAACATATACGCTTTATCATTCATCTGGTAAAACATACACACCAAAAAATGTTTATTCAGTTGTCAGAACTGTTGTATATTCTAAGGAGACATGTTGAGTGTGACTGTGTCCTGTAGCTCTGTGTCTTCCTACAATCTGCAGCTGGGCTATTACTTCTAAATCAAAGTCTATATGGCCTTTTCCATCCAGAGAAAAATAGATTTCTCAAATGGCATACATCGAGGATCCCCATCCATACCCTTATCCTCTGGCCAGTGTTTAAAACACACTCTTTTATCGGTACTATCACACAGATCTTTGTCCAAGGCTCTATTTTGGGCTCGGGTCAGACGAGCGCAGTGTTCACGTCCGTGTTGCACATTTTAACGTCCGTGGTTTCATACAATTATGATCAATAGCGACCCACACACGAAGTACGTCCGCATAGAAGTGCGGACGCACAACGGACGTGGCAAACGAACGCAAGGTAGACAAGCATGTAAAACCCCTAGCAAGGAGGTGAAAAGTGCGCAACGTCCGCATAGCTTTGTGTGTGAGTGATGGAACGAAGTCAGACTGACTGAATATTTGACATCCAGCATTTTTGACGGACAAAATGTTTTTCATATTAATCTATTTTCCCTTCTACAACAGTCAAAAAAAAAAAGGTCCATCATAAAAATGGACCGTGTGGCCACTACCTTGTCGTCAGCCAGAAAGTACGTCTGTTGTGCACGGATGCACAGTCCGCACAGAATGCGCTCGTCTGACCCTAGCCTAAGACTGTAACAAAGTATTGCAAATTTATTCTTGTGGAAGGTGGATTATTTTTTTCTCTCTCTAAGGCATGCTGATTTTGTAAAACCTCACATTGTCCATTGGCAATTTTTGAAGCATCTCCAAGTCCGAGTCACCAAATTGATCTCAAATTTATGGAATCATTCTGATAATAATCTGAATATAATTGGATTGACTCAGATTCTTTCGGCTGACTAGAAAAAAAATTGCAATCGGTGTGCAATGCTAAATCCCCAACACTAATTGTAAAACAAGCAGAAATAGTGGCCCCAATCCTACCCAACTACTTGTATGAGGTCATGGAGGGGGGATATAGGCGTAGTATAGATGGAGGTATAAAGGCGTTGCCTAAGGCAGTATAGAGAGGAAAAATATCTGTGCCTTTTGAAATGTCCATATTTGCTGTTCCAATATATGACCAGAAATCTCATAAAAATATGGGTGCACTAATGGACCTCATATGCCCCATTTACATTCCATAAGGAAATTCAGGAACTTCTCTTAAATGGAAGAGAAGTTCCTGAATTTCCTTACGGAATGTTTATGGGGTATATGAGGTCTATTAGTGCACCATATATTTGAGATTTCTGACTTTTTGGTGGATAGGAGCAGCCCCTGATTGCTGTAAGCATCTTGTTCCTCCAATATATGACCAGTCTGATATTTTCAAATGCGTCCGCAAAATCTGAAATTTTGGATTCAGAAATTCCCGAACAGAAGGTTTTGGCCTCAAATGTGATATGGCAAACTAGCAGTGCATTTAGGCTTGCTGCCGCAAGAGGCACTGAAAACTGCTACCCCTCGATATCAAATATAAATACAAACCTGACATTTCAGGCAAATATTCACACCCTATTTACCTCATTAAAAATTGGAACAAAAGTACAGGATCTAATAAATTTTATGCATTTTATTCTAATTTAGAGAGTCATTGCAGCAAATTCTATTGATTTGTAGCTGTGTTATACACCAGCACACCTCAACAATATATTTGGACCAACTAAAGACTGGTGTTGCCCCAGACAACGGATTTTGTTTTTAGCAAAAAGATTTATTTTGTAACCAGATGCAGTGCATCCCATTCCAGCTCTGCAGATTATCCCAATCCAACTGGGTTACCCATCACATTTTAATAATCCAATCCCAATCCAACTGGGTTACCCATCACATTTTAATAATCCAATCCCAATCCAACTGGGTTACCCATCACATTTTAATAATCCAGTTATTTCTGGGATATTCGAATGGCCAAGCACCATGAGCTGTTCTGTCAGCGATAAAATAAAGGTTTGTTTTATTCTGGCTGCTTTGTACCTTCTTGCTAGTTATTCATAACGCCAGATTGCACCAGTAATACTTTTGTTATATAGTGCAAACACTAGTTTACCAGAAGGTAACAGAAACAAAATATAAAATAGAACTTTTTATTTAGATTATTAAAAAGTGCTATATATAACCCATACGTACAAATGTTAACCAGGAAAAGTATTTTGGTCAGGAGGACTATTCCGCAAACCTTGGAACGATCTTGCTCCTATAATAACCGGATCACTTCAAATCTATATTGTAAGCATCCTATATAGCAGTGGCAGTGGTTCCCAACCCTGGTCCGCGGGGGCTCACTAACAGGCGTAGGTTTTCTAGAAATCTGAAGCACAGCACAGATGATTTAATTTGCTGCTCAGTGATTGCAGGATTCAGTCTGCATTTCCCCAAGGTGATCTGCAAAATCTGGCCTGTTTAGAGGGTCCCGAGGACCAGGGTTGGGGACCACTGCTATATAGTGTATGTGTATGGAGTTCTGTTGTTATATAGCAGCTGGGTATTATGTCTAAATTTCAATGTAGCTTTCCTGGTAAAATACTTTATGAATAAATAGTAGGGAAATTCATATGAAATCTAAAGAGTGATGCTTATGGAGCGGCACGCACTTGCCCTCCCTCTCGTATTGCTATAAGGATAATCCAGAGGGCGTCTTTTACGTATACAGTATAATCACGTATAAATGAGCCTTGAGGTTAAACTGAGTCAAGCAAAGGGCAAGGGCACGCTTAGTTTATTTCTACTCCAATGTGATCATATGGAAATTAAATATGTGTGATCCTCACCTTAGCTTATACTGAGGTACCGACTTCTTGTTCCAAATGGTTCTATAAATGTAAATCTGGGTTATCCCAACAATCTGTGTACCAAAAATTAAATAGAAGGGAGAAGAAAAAGCTCCTGCGCAGATATTTCTCCAATACGTTCCATACCAACAGAGCAGAGCACAACTGACACACATATTGCCTGCTTGCTTGACCAGGATCCACATCTGCACTATACTTTAGCATTTTGTATACAGAATACTTAAAGCCTAGCTAAGGTTAAAGCTAAAAATGTGGGACAAGATATTGACATAGAAATACTTCTAGTAAACCAGAAACTCATGATTTAAAAGAATGAAACTGGGAGATGGAAAGCATATGAAATAGCTGTTTGTTAATACATCAGTTCCATATAGAACACTGTCTATTGGCAGTAAATATGCCTTTAGAAAGACAACTACTTGCAGAAACTTGTATAATTCAGAGGGGAAGGTGCATTTAATGGCATGTTGGACACTGGTGTATGCGTTTTATTCACAAAGTAGAAGTGTAGCAGCTGCCCGGTCACCCTGCCATTCCCACTCTCAGTGCACGTCCAGCTGTGGATGCTCTGTGTGCGACACATGTTTAGAATTGCGAGGTTGCATGGGCCAGATACAAACTATTATCTTACAATAAAAAAAAACTGGAAACATAGATTTCAAAAATGTCATGACTCAAATGGGTCATTTTAAAAAGGACATCTGTGTGGATGTGTATGCAGGGCCAAACTATAAACTGATAATCAAGTGAAATAATTGTTTACATAGTAGATTGTAACCTATGAATGAATCCGTCTCTTCGAGGACTAAGGGAGTCAATACGTTTTTGAAGTTGTTTATGCTACTCTTTATCATTTAATGCTGGACATTATCATCAATTTATACTAAATTAGAGGGGACATTAATTATGTCTGTGTTTAAAGTTGCGTGCAGCCCTCGGGATCTGCACATATGATACATTTATTACTTACATGCTGTAAATGATCACAAACCGCTAATTTTCATACTCCTTATCATGAACCAAAGAAGAAAAACACAGCGTGTAGATGGGAACCTAAAATGTGGAAAGCAGGAGAAATTCACTGAGAAAGCACACTCTTCTTTGCACACCTATATGGGTGTTTGTAATCCATATGCCGAATGATGTTATATTTCAGTAACCTTTGTGTCAACAACCATAGTAGAAGGTATGCACACACCGCTGGGGTCCCGGAGCGCAAGGAAATAGGGAAGCAAAGGGATCATTTCAGGCATAATGCAGCTTCAGAGGCGAGTGTGTTGGCAAAGTCAACCGTCAAAAGTAATCCAGGCAGAATACAAACTCTTAAATCGCAAAAACCTTGCAGGTGATATATAGCTAAGTGACAAATCAAATCAAATCAAATCAAAATAAGCTTTATTGGCAGGGCCAAATACATTTTAGCATTGCCAAAGCATATGGGGAGGAGAGGGGTAGTGGGACATATATATGGGGGGGGAATGGGCAAGTCCATGGACATTACCAGGGGTAAGGGATAATGTGAAGGGGGATGGGGGCGAGTCCGTGTTGGGGATTTATAAGTCCGGGATCTCTCATGTTCCTCTCAGTCTGTGACATTCTGCGACGTATTGAGCAGATATTTTCACCGCCGGCTCCTCTTCTCCCAGTATGATGTGGAGTTTCCTCGTCTCTTCTATAGAGGTGAAGTCCGGGATGAGAGCGGAGAGTCTCTGGAAGTGAGTTTCCCTCAGTGCTGAGTACTTGGGGCACTGTAGGAGGAAGTGGACCTCATCTTCCAGGGCCTCCTGGTCACAATGCTGGCACAGTCTATTCTCCCTGAGCTTGTAGGTCTGTCTATGCCGCCCTGATTCAATTTCCAGGCTGTGGGCGCTCAGTCTGTACCGGCTCAGGGTCCTTGGGGTCTTGTAGTACCTCCAGGTATGGGGCCAGTTTGTATTCCCTCTGTAAGGATTGGTAAATGGTGAGTTTCTTGGAGTTTGCTATATCATGTCTCCATTCTCTGATATAGTTTTCCCTGGAATCGTTAATTAGGGCCTTTATTTGATATTTTGTCAGGTTGCCTTCATGGGGGCTTTGGATGATCAGGGTGGATATGAGTTGTTGCAGCCCACATGGTTTTGGATGGTCCTTGTTGGCCAGTAGGGCTTTATGGTGGTATGAGTTGAGGCTGCTGATGTTTAGATGGTCCCAGTATGATAGCGCCCTCTTCTGTACTGCAAGTAGTAAGGGGAGTCTGCCCAGCTCAGCCCGGCAAGCATTGTTAGAGGTGCTCCGATGGACTTGGAGGAGGTGCTTGCAGAATTCCAGATGGAATATTTCTGTTAGGCTGGTGTCCCATTTGGGTTGGTCAGGGTAGGTGATGGGGCCCCATACTTCACTACCATAAAGGAGGATTGGAGTGATGACGCTATCAAAGATTTTAAGCCAGACTCTTACAGGCGGTTTTAGTTTGTAGAGGTTTCTCCTGATGGCATAGAAGGTTCTACGCGCCTTGTCTCTTAGGGCCTCTATGGCTGGTTTGAAACTTCCCGATCGGTTTGTTTCTAGGCCGAGGTATGTGTAGCTGTTGGCTTCATCAAGAGTGCAGTCATTAAGTGTGAAAGAGGAACTCTTGGTTTTTGCGTTCTTCCTTTGGAAAACCATGACCTTTGATTTCTTTTTTGTTGATGGGTAGTGCCCATGCCGCACTGTATTTTTCCAGCACTTCCAGGCTGTCTTGTAGACCTCTTTCTGTTGGTGACAGTAATAGGAGGTCATCTGCATACAACAGGAACTTCACCTCGGTGTCATGTAGAGTTAGTCCTGGTGCTGAGGAGGATTCTAGAACTTCAGCCAGTCCATTGATGTAGATGTTAAAGAGGGTTGGACTTAGGCTGCAGCCTTGTCTGACTCCACGAGCCTGCCGGAAGTACTCTGTTCTCTTCCCATTCACCTTTATGCTGCAGAAGTTCTCATTATATGAGCTCTTGATGACGTCATATGTTTTCCCTCCTATTCCACTCTCCAGTAGTTTGAGGAAAAGGCCTGGGTGCCACACTGAGTCAAAGGCCTTCTTAAAGTCCACAAAGCAAGCAAATATTTTCCCATGTTTTGTATTGTGGACATGGTCCTTGATGAGACTGTGCAGGGTGTAGATGTGATCTGTAGTGCGATGGTTTGGCATGAACCCTGCTTGGCTTCTGTTGAGGAGGGACTGTGTCGATAAATTGATATTGTGTGTATGATTATAGTCATTGTCACTTAACAGTATTCTATAATATGTGACCTTTAAAACAAATGTAGTGAGTAAGGGAGAGGTTTTGAGGGTCCTGAGAAAAAGCAACGGCACTAGTGGCCTGTTCTACGGTGGGGCCCGATCAGGTCTCACAAGGCTTTAGCTCGATTGTGCCATTACAGGGACAACTGCTCCATATGCAAATCAGGCTGCTATCACCCAGAAAAAGTATAAATACTTTCACATGAAATGTACAAGTGGTGGTCAGTGCTTATCTTTGTGCAAATCGTGCATCACACGTGTCAGTGTGTACATAAAGATATTTAGTGGTATGGATAGCGATCAAGAATGGTGACCTATGAACCAGTATATAAGTAGTCACATATAAAACAAAATTTCTTCTAACTGTCACAACCAGTGCTCCATGTAAATCATGAGTACAAAACGTAGTGCTGTGCAATGGGTAAGACAGAATAACAATGTGCATGCTAGTGTACACCAGTACAGTAGGAGAGGACCCTTCTCAAGAGCTTGCAATCTAACCATTTGCTCGGTTTCTACCCAACCCCCCTCCTCCAGTAACTGGTTTAGACTGGATATCACAGCCTTTGTGTGTAGACCAGAGTAGGTGGGGGGAGTGGGTATTTGCAGCTGGAAAACGCAGAGGAGTGTTTTACTTTTGGAATATTTGTAACTGCTGAGGAAAAAATAAAGGCATTCCGAGTTTGGTGTTCACTTGGCAAGGAAAAGTGTCGGCTAGTCTGTGGAAGTACGACCTCCTTGTACAGCAAAAAGGGGGCACCTGGAAGGAGGTGCCGAGTGGGGGTACCAGGATTCTTAACATATAGCAATGTAGATATGGGAGGTGCTTGTATGTTGTTGTGATTTGCAGGTTGCTAGACACAATGGTGGGCCCTAATAGTTGTCAATCCGCCCCTGGAAATGGCTGTCAAAGAATGATTTTGCAGCTACATGAACCAGTCAAAGTATCAATGTACCTTTCTGGGTTTTTGAGCAGAGAAGACTTTTTTTTTCTCATAGCTAATTCTCTGTAAAGTCTAGCGAAAACCAGGATTCAAATTCTCTGTATTGCGATAACTTCTGCAATCCATGACTCGTCCAACCCCTATCAGACTAACAGCAGAATATTTGGCTGTGCATTTGGAAGTGCATTGATGCACCCAATTACTGGGGCTAATATTCTTTTAGGTGAGTATTTCTCATTCTCTTCTCCATCGTCCTCCACTTTTTAGGGGTTTTTGGTTTTCTTGTTTTTCTTCTCTTAAATGTCTGGATACCTTCCCAAAAGTTTTCAATTGTAACCAAAGGCCATTCCAGAACGAGACTTGTCAAAAGCTCAGGCTGTTCTTCTTATTTATTTTTACCAAGGATAACCTAGGACACTACAGTTGTTTTCATATCTGGCCTTGCAACTAAATCTAGTCCGTCTAATTGGCACAATCAAGCGCTATGTTGTATCCCAATAGCAGAGATGCACGAGACTGCATCAATATATTTAAGTCAAGCATCTTCGGTCCTGATCTCAAGAATAATCGTTCTATAGTATTTGACCTGACTAATCATTGTTTGTTCTTTCTCATCACTCCTTCATTTATAATTAGACAATTTGTTTTATAGATTCTGTGAACTTTATCTTTCCAAATCCTAATTACTACATTGTATTTGGCATGAAATTAGTGGTTGGATAACCATGACAATAGTGGAGGCTGTGCCTACGATCAGCTGCATTAACATTAGCGTGATTCTGCCTTCCCTTGTAGTGGTTCATTGTGGCATCATATTTAAGAGGCCCCAGTCAATGTCCCATAGAATATGGTATAATATGACCTCACTCCACCAGCCCTTTTCATTTATTGCAATTTAGGAATGTCTACTATGCCATCTAACTTTATTTTGGATGAGCACGCACCACCTTAAGTGAAAAATACTCGGAATTATTCAAAAAGCACCAATGTTGCAAACGGTAGCAAAGATCGCCATTGTTGCAGCGGAGGCAAACAGTGGCGCTTCACAGAAAGTCCCAAACAGCAGAAGGAGACGTTCCCCAGTGAAGATTCTCCTGCGGATGTTTAGATTTTCCTTTTGTGAAGCGCCAACATTTGTTGTCATTGCAACAGTGATAGGCGCTGCTGTTTGAAACATTGGCAAACATCACCACTTTCTGAATAAACCCCTAGTTTTTATATGGTTAGAAGTCTGACCCTGATGTGAAATTCCCATTTCACAAAAAGCTTTATGTACATCTTTGAACTCCTTGTCATAACTAATGTGTATACACTGGGAATTGGACAAATACTCAAATTCATTCATTAACTCGGCTGTATTAACTATATAATAAGTATAACATTGCTCCAGTTCCAAATTTCATAGCCTATTCTATTCATGTCTTCCCACAGAATGGTTATCGCAATACCATGTGCCACGAGAAGGTAGTAAACATTGTGAAAGACCACACCGACTCTCTGGGAATGACCGTGGCAGGAGGAGTGTCGAACTGTGAATGGGACTTGCCCATCTTTGTCACAAGCGTAGACCCTGATGGCATAATTGGAAGAGACGGGAGAATAAAAACAGGTGATGTAATGGCCTATATGTATTGTCCAAGTAACTTGTCTTGCTAGAAGTTTGAAATATCTTCCAGAACATAGTGTTTTTCTGCGCTTTTTAGTGTGGCTTCTGTACAAGACTGGTAATAATATAAAATCCTTCTCTATATAAGCTGTGTTAGAATTCAATTTGTTACTGAACATGTTTTTTGGTCATCATTCTTCAAAAATTTTCTTGGAGCCATGTTAAAGGGCAGAGGTTCTTGATAGGCCTGCTTTGGTAAATTAACGATGGTCTTTTTCATTTTCATTATGAAACCAGGAGCACATTTATGAAAAATCTTGTTAAACATATCCTCTGTCCCTAAACCTTTTAATGCAATTTCACAATATAGAGCAGCACACCCATTAAGCAAGACCAGGCATGTGCCGCTATGATCCATGGAGTGGCCAACTCCAAGATACCCATTGTGCGAAAGAACTGGACCAGGCACTCAAACACCGATATTAGACCGGTTTATTAGCATAACTGCAGTAACCTTTCGGCAAAAAGCTTTTGTCAAAAGCTAGTGGAAACCTTTTATATAACACACATTCCCTGAAGACTAGAGGTGTGCATTCGTTTTGTAAAGAATCACAATTAATTTGAAAACTCATTAATTCGTATTTCGAAAGTACTTACGAAATAACAAATTGATTTGATCCGAATTGAAACGAAAATGAAACTAAACGGTATATAATTCTGTATTCTATATTGATTCGTTGTACTGTTTCACAAGAGCGCCATTGATTGAATGATTCCTGAGCAGGATTTGATTCATTGGAGTTTTATTTAGTGATCCGTAGTTCGACTCAATATCAACTATCGAATCGATCTTAACTTACATTACATTCAAGTCCGTACTAACGCAAACGACATTATGAAACAAATCAGATTGTTTGACTGTTTCACAAAGCACCCTGTCCCTGTAAAGTGACCTGTGGTGCTGAATCTGTTGTCATCACCACAGGCCAATGGACAGCTCAACATTTAACCCTAGCTTGCCTTTTAACAGCAGGATTGATCCATTGGGGTTTTAATTAGTGATCCAAAATTCGACTCTATCGAATCGATCTTAACTTACAATGGGGTTTTTAGTGATCCGATATACCAAACGAAACGAAATAACGAAACAAAATTCCGAAAACTTATTTTGAAATTAATTTTCCAGCTGTGCACACCTCTAATGAAGACGTGCTTGGAGATCCAGGAGACTGTCCATTCATTACTGAGTAATCTATTGTTTGCCCTTGCGTAGAAGACTCCTGTACAGTAACAAGGGAACGTTTGCGTGCCAATCTATACAAGTTAACATATTTTGACAATTACAATTATTTATAAAGCACCAACATATTTCATAGCACTGTACAATGGGAATTAGAAAACAAAATTAACAAGCAAGTTTAACACATGGATAACAATAAAGAGGACCCTGCTCAAGAGCTTACAATCTAAGAGGAGTGGAGACACAATACAGTATACTATTTTTTTAGTGTTGGATTAACATGTGAGTTAAAAGGGCTATGTGCTACCATGCGCAGAACAGACCAGTATATCGCATTGGGAAGGCAAGGCGGATAAAACGATGACACAATGGGAAAAGGGCAATGATACCCGAGAGGAATGGGGCAAAAATACGGTGGGGGATGACAGCGATGGAGCAAAGGGCCCAGCAAAATCTTTAGCTCCAGGAGCATTAAACTCTAAATCCAGCATTGCAAATCTTCGTTCTCTTAAGGAGAAATTCTTTAACTTCTGGCACGTTGAATAATGCAGTTACTGTGCTGGCCTGGAGCAATATATTTATTCTAATCAAAAATAACGTCTGACTAGTTCTCATTTAAACAAAATCTCAGATTTCTGTCACGTTTGTGTTGAAATGCATAGAAGTCTTTTTTTCTTTCCTTGAATGTTATTGTGGGATGGATAATTTTCTGCTGAAATGATTCATACCATATGTTTCCATAATGGTTGAAAGCATCATTAACCCATCTGTGGTGCTGTAGAATTTTTTCTTTTGAAATTTCTTTTTCATCCATCATTAAAAAAATAAATAGAAATGCACAGTGTTGTATAAATATACTGTAACGCTTAATAATCTTGCCATATCGCATGTGATTATCTTCTAACACATATTGACACATGGAAACGAGAGGTTCAGCACATCCCCATAAATAGTTTGGAAGAAATTCAATGAAAGTTGCAAATTCTTGGCATATATAACGCATGCACATAAAATGCAAATTTTATTTATTTTTGTTCGTCTCGGTCCACAGGAGATATTTTATTGAATGTAAACGGCATCAATCTAACAGGAGTAAGCCGTGGTGAGGCTGTGTCTCTGCTAAAGAATTCTTCTTCTTCCTCCGTGGTTTTGCGAGTGTTGGAAACAAAAGAATACGAGCCCGAAGAGGACAACGACAGCAACGCCCTATTCGTGAACGCTGGCCAGAACGACGTAGAGAACAGAGAATGGTTGCCTCTTTGGGTCATGTGGCTGAAGCTGCCTCTGTAAGTTCAGACCTATCTATCCTTTTCTCCTGGAGCAGAGTGGGCGGAATGATTTATGTTTCTTGGGCCTCTCTCCTTTGGGTTTATTATTCACTGCAGTAAGGTGTCCTAATTGAAGCCAGATTTGGCTTGGGGGAGAAAAGGTTGCGTAATAGCGTGTTATTCTTTCTCTAATTTAATGTGTGCATGGCCCCAGCATGGACTTTTGCACAGGAAGACGAAGGAGTTGACAAATCATTAATGTGAGGGACCCAACTCAAATTCTGGTGTCGTCCTCATCATCTGTCGTCTTTTTTATTTTTAATTCTATTTTATTTTAATTTGTAGCATATTAAAAATAATGGTAGTAATTTAATACAGGGAATTTGTTACAACTTTCCTTTATTACTTTACACACAAAATAATGAGCAGTTGGGCTTTTATAGCTTTGAAAGTTCAAAACAAGTTTTGAATATGACTTTAGAGATTTAATGCATGGCGTTATTATTAACACAATAGGGAACAGCAAGGAAATAGCTAATTATAGAAACTGCTAGAGTTTAAGGGATACCATGGTTGGTGAATTGTTCATGGTTGGCTACTTTGTTATAAACGTTGCAATTTCCATGTAATAAGCCACAAAGACACCAATGGATTTGGTGAATAAGCCTTAGTGTTACGGCTTATCATGGGAGCTGTATCCATAGCTTATTGGAGTTTCAAAGGTTAAAAATCATTAGAATAGATGGCTAGATATGGGTTTTCATATCCTAATTGCTTCGCGTTGTCAGGCCATGATGCAGTTTTAGGGTTAATTCCTTGAAAATAAAAATTGCTGCTAAATATGTTTTTCTGTAACTATAAAGCGAAGGTATTTGACTCAAAGAACAACAAGTCCACTTTTATCGAAGCATTCAGTACTTTCAGTATCCAACGTCTCTGACCTTCTGCGTCTTGTACTGTTTCTGATGGATTCCCGATCGTTGCTAGTGGAACATTTTCTCCTTCAGATTTATTGACTTATTGCATTATTACCACACGTGGTCTGGAAGCATTGCAGTCTGGTTTTTGTAATGGCCAGTGAAGAATAATGAGGTTCACTGCTCACTTATCTCTTTCTACGCTAGCAGGCATGCTTTCCATTAATATCACGTTCAAATGACCATTTCTGGTCCAGGCCAGGTCTCCTCTTCCAGCAAGGGAAATGATGAACAAAAACACTCTGCATGACAGAGTCCTGCGAATACCACGAGCTTCGCCAGGTGTTAAAAATAAACCTTTACAATCGGTCCTGGCAGAATGAAAGTAGAATCCACAATTGCATCTTCTTGGCATCCTTTCTGATCCTTTTCAAATAATGTCCTTGCTCTCAATGAAGAGCAGTGGAACACGTCCATAAAATGCATGGACACTGCACTACATCCACAGAAGTTTTAAAATATTTGTGTTAACTGGGAAAAGGTTTCTAGGTGTGTGTGTGTATATTTATAAAATATTTTACCAGGAAGGATACATTGACTGTAAGCTCCTATGAGCAGGGCCCTCTACACCTCTTGTTTCCATCATATATCCATTCTGTATCGCTTTACCTTTGGTTATTGTAAAGCGCTGTGGAAACTATATAAATGATGACGATAATAATAGAGATTTCTCTCATTTTCAAGTATGTCCTGGGTCCGAGAACATTGAATTGTTACAGTAGGTACAGAAATACAAAGTAATAAAATACAAGATATTTAAACCAAAACACAAATATATATATATATATATATATATATATATAGATTAACACAGAAAATAAATATGTAGGAATTATAGTCACTATGTTACATGTTTACAGGTGCATTCCATATCGAGGTATTTTAATAGGGAGCTCTTAAGTGACTTTAGACTGGGGAAAGATTTGATGGCGTCTGGGAGGTTATTCCATATTTGCGGTGCTCTGTAGGAAAATGAGAATCGAGCCACTTTCTTTTTGTATTGTGGTATTGCAAGTAAGGTGTTGGTCCTGGATCGGAGGTTATAAGATGAGGGAACTGCTGGAGGAAGCAGTCTATTCAGGTAGGGTGGTAGCTTCCCAGAAAACACCAGCGGCCATATTACATAGTTGGTGCTAACTTAACCAGAGCTGTTGTAAACTTACCAGAGCCATTAAAGCCTATGGAGTTGTTAAGTTTACAACAGCTCTGGTTAAGTTAGCACCAACTATGTAATATAGCTCAAAAGCACCTGTTCTTAAAGATAGGTGGCTTAAACTCTCTAAAAATCCATAAAACAATCTTTGAAATGGAGTGCTCGCCCCTTGGTATGTTGTATTTATTTGTCTTAATATACTATATTTACACTATGCTAATCAGAATCTTCAGCAATGTGTTCTAGTTTATTTTGCATCCTTACCGTGACATTTAAAAACATATAAAAAACTAATTTTAAATTCATTATAAACACCGTTTCAATTCCTTTACTGGTTCTACCTTTTTACCTTTCTAATACTGATCTTTCAAATGATTGCTCGCTTGACCTTGACCCCACTCCACTCCTAAACTCTCTCCAGCCATGATGGAATAAGGGTGTTTCCCTGACATTTTATAGGTAAGTACCTCAGAGGACGTATGGGAAGCATCAGCTGAACCAAGGAGGGAAAACGGGCGACACTCCCCACATGTCCTCCACAGCGAAGGGTTTAGCATTTTCATATAAAAGGGTTTTGTGGGGGGAGTGATGGACTCTGAAACAATTTCTTGTCATCCCGCACAGAAAGGGTTGATGTGCTCGCCTGACTCTGCCCAGATGTTCGACACAAGTTCCAGTAAAAGAACTCGCTGTGTTCCTAGAACCTTTACGTTTTAAACTTTGTGTATGTGTTTTTTAATAATTCACAGGAAACATCTGCGGGTTTGTAAATCAAATCCCACTCGTGGGTTGTAAAACTAAGCAGAGAATATATACTTGTTATTTGGAAGTCCAGCATTGCTTTAATAAAAAATTAGGCTGTATATAGGCAGCTTGCGAAGTAAGAGTGTGTGTGTGTTAGTGTTAAATATCCATATACAATCAAAGAAGGAAAGCACATTTAGAGAAAGTATATTTCTTTTCTTTTCTATGTTCCAGGCATAGGATCAACATTTCAGTCTATAACGGGACTTTTCGCTTTTCTTTGTAAAATCTTTATTTTACCTATTTTTTATATTCGCTTCCATTTCATTAATTACAAGGGACAGAAGTGCTCTAGATCAGGGTTCATCAAAGTTGCCCCCCCCCCCGATGTTTTGGAACTACATCTCCCACGTTGCTCAGACACTTATTAGTTTAGCTGAGCCCCATGGGAGATCCAGTTCCATAACATCTGGAGGGCCAGGTTTGATGACCCCATGTCTAGATATTTCGTTATAGTATAATCAATCATTGGATATTGATTTGAACAGCGTTCATTCGTTACTTAAGACACAAAAAAAATACCAGTCTGTGTCTCCGTTGTGTGATACTGTATAATTACCTATAAGTGCACATGCTTCTGAATCACAGGTCTTCAGAGCCTGCAGTTTAATGTTCTAATTGTGTCAACAAGATCCGTTCCGTTTAATTATAGCTTGCTGTTAACAGCACGCGTCACGGCCATGCAGCAACTAATATGCAGGGTTTCTCTCGCAGAGTTCTAAACAACTTATACTAAAAAATGAGCTTTTCAGAATATTTTCAGCAATGTACAGTAAAGACACAAATTAAATGTTTTTTAAACAAACAATGTGTGAATTAACTTCCTAGATTAAGAGACGTAATGAAAAATAATTGATATGGTCCGATGCCTACTTTTATTCTTGAGCTAGGTTATCTTTTTCTTTTGAGTATTACTTCATTATTTAAAAATAATGGGTAGAGTCCTCGCGCTTACGCCAAGTGTCCAGTGAGTAATACTTCAAGATAATCTAGAAAACATAATAGGAGACATACATTGCGCAGTACATCCTTATGACACCTGGTTTCCAGAGAGAAAGTATTCAACTCACTTTTTTCTGAGCCCCATAAAGTCGGCTCTGGACTATATAGGCATATATCTGTGGATATGATCTCACCAGCCCGTCCTACCAGCAACCATCCGTGGTGATAACCTGGTCCATAGATGAAATATTGGATCCCCGGGATATGTCACAGACAAAAAGTCGGCAGGATAAAATAAAGTAAAATTTATTGCAGCACTAACGCGTTTCGACCTAATTGGTCTTTATCAAAGTGCAGAAAAATATACGTGATGTATATTTTTCTGCACTTTGATAAAGACCAATTAGGTCGAAACGCGTTAGTGCTGCAATAAATTTTACTTTATTTTATCCTGCCGACTTTTCGTCTGTGACATATCCCGGGGATCCAATATTTCATCTATGGACCAGGTTATCACCACGGATGGTTGCTGGTAGGACGGGCTGGTGAGATCATATCCACAGATATATGCCTATATAGTCCAGAGCCGACTTTATGGGGCTCAGAAAAAAGTGAGTTGAATACTTTCTCTCTGGAAACCAGGTGTCATAAGGATGTACTGCGCAATGTATGTCTCCTATTATGTTTTCTAGATTATCTTGAAGTATTATTCACTGGACACTTGGCGTAAGCGCGAGGACTCTACCCATTATTTTATCCATTGACTATTCGCACTTGGGAGTGTGCGTTTGTGCCCTTGCTGCTACCCAAGACCGACCATCTACACATTATCTGCGCCATTTCTTCCACCTTATTGTTTTTTCATTACTTCATTATTGCAGAGACGTATTTTTGCAAGCCGTTCAATCACTATTTTAATTGGCCTAGGGCTCAGGAGACACCTTAGGGGCCTCCATGCACACAGCAAGGTGGGTCACACTGGCGTCTGTACGGAAAGAAGTCCTTTTTCACGGATGCTCGTGTGGCCTCAGCCTTATACTAACCATTTGGCAATCTGGCCAAAAGCCTGATTGACTTTGGGCTGAGTGGGGGATCATAGAATTTCCTAAGGCTAGGGTCAGACGAGCGTGATTTCTACGGACTGTACGTCCGTGCACACGGACGTATGTTAGTATGGAAGACGCAGTAGTGGCCACACAGTCCGTTTTTTTCACTGACGTATATATTTTGATGGATGTAGGAGGGAAAATAAATTAAAAAGCAAAACCATTTTGTCCGTGAAAAATGCTGGACGTATAAATGCAGTCCGTCTGACCACGTTCCATCACTCACACACAAAGCTATGCGGACGTTGCGGACGCAGCGCACTTTGTGCGGCCGTTCTAGCGGTTGTACGTTCTTGCCTGCCTTGCGTCCGTGGGCCGCGGCCGTTGTGCGTCCGCAGTTCAGTGCGGACGTACTTGGTGTGTCGGGCTCCGATGGGCTTCCTGTCATGCTATCACGGATGTACTTTTAGGCGCAATCACGGACGTGAACACTACGCTCGTCTGACAGCAGCCTAAGCAAACCTCTACAAGAGCACAAAAATCATTGTCAGGTCCAGCACTGGATCGCTGCTGCATGGCGACTTTTAGAGTTAAGGTTAAGGTTAGGGTTAGGACTAAGGTAAGAAATTAGGGTTAGGGCTAGGGTTAGACATTTGTACACCTAAGGCTAACCACAATTCGCAACCCTAGAATTTATCATTTTTATTCATCCAATGAATGTAGCTTCCGAAAAATGCTTTGAACTACAACTGGAGGCGTTTTTATCGAAGGTGCCAAGAAACAGATTTTATTTTGAGAACACAAATTTGTTAACTTGGGATAAAAAGTGCCAAAAAAGAAAAATACATGACCAGACTTCCGTACCTGCTCTATTTAATTTTTTGATTTTTTTTATGGTATACCATGACAAATCTATAAAGTGAAAACCAAAATAGAAATCGAATATAAACAATGTGACTTGTTGAACAAAAGTGTGGCAGGGAACTTGATATCACTATGTGATCTGAGTGATGTTTCAAGAAACACATGTTTTTGGAGTGGAGTCTCGTGCCGTGCCATTTTCCTGCTTTCTAGCAATACCGTGGCCTTGGAGCGAGCAGAGAAATGCAGAATTGACTAGAGTGTAGTCTGGATGAGATCATAGACCACAAAGAAATATGTATTTTGCAATTTGTTATGTTTTAGCATACGATCCAGGTGCAAACTAGCTCCCAGTACGTGTGATTTTTCACTGGTTTTATGTTACACTGACTTGTCAATAAATTGTGTGAGCACAAAAGGAGAGACGAGACTTGGCAAGCCGATACGTGCAATGAGAGCAGATATGGTTCATGTTTAGCAGTGGTTGCGTTCCCCTCAGCGGCCATTTTAGACCTAACGAGGTAAGCAGAGTCTATTTTCCATGACTGTACTGTTTGCCAGCAATGCAAAAACAGGATGACCTCATCTTGTGGATGGAATATAAAATAAAAAACGAGAAACCCTGCAGCTCACCCCCCTTTAAAGTGTCTACATAAGAAATACATTGACCGATACTGTTACACACAAGCCAAGAAATCCCTGTTGAATCCACCTACTTGTATTTTGTTCAGGCTGGAAACTCCTTCGAGAGCTTTACTGGACTGAGAAAATAAAATCTAGCCATTACAGACACTTAAAGTCCTTTTATTTTATAAATGAAGACCTCTTTTCCTCCACGTCTCACCACCATTACCCTGCCATGTGTATCTTGGCTTCGTATCCTGTGTCTTCTACTCTGGGTAATTGCCCGGCATCCATTGGAAAAGAAATAGGATTCCACTCTGCATAAAACAGACACTACCATACCTCAAGTTATATATGATGCCAAAGTGCAAGGTTGTATTGAAGCATCCTAGGAAGAAGGAAGATTATTGCTGTGTATGTTTCTGTACACAGCCAGATAGTTCTGTGTGTGTGTGTGTGTGTGTGTGTGTATATATATATATATATATATATATATTTTTTTTTTTTAAGAGGTTATTCAGAGAGCACCGAAATGTCACCAACCTTTCGGTGCTCTCCCGTTTGCTGCACTTTAGCGACTTAAATTCACCACAGGGTCCCTGAAGTGCAGCGAATTGACCTGCCGAACGAATCCGAAAAACCACCGTATGCATCAGATGGTCTGCCGAACAGACTTCCAAATTGATCCGAAAAAAGCCAACGACCCGCTGACCAGCCTGCCAGAAAAAGTTGAAAAGCTGCCGAACAGGGCTAAAATAAAAGAAAACAAAAAAAGCGTTTATTTCCAGGCATTTTCATGCACTTTTTTTTAATCTATAATGTTCTATTAACAATAAAAAAAAGTCCGTTACAGAATAAAAAAAATCATTATAAAAAATTTCATCGAAAAATGTCTAAAAATCCTTAATAAAGAGACTTTTTGCTGCAAAGGAAAAGAATAAACCGTTGAATAAATATTTAAGAAAAACAGGGAATTTTTTTAATATTGAAGCCTATGGGATTCGCCTGATTAAACCCGTCGAATGAAACAACCAAAAATACGGGCATTTTACTGACATTTCTCTGCTGTTCAGTGTCTTTGAATAGATTATCCATTACTTCTCTATGGAGAGTTCATTGCCGCCAAAGATCACCATATTTCACTTGCAATTCGCCAATATTTGGCGAATTGCCAGGTTTTTGAATAGCTGAATGGCCCTGAAATTGCACCGTATGGGGAAATTCACTGTTTGGTGCAATTTTGTGTCCAACTCGGTGCTCTCTGAATAAGTGTTTGTGTGTGTGTGTGATACACAGATCAGGGAGAGGCAATACTCAAGCCTTTACATGCATTTATATAAACAAAAGTGCTAGTGAAACTAATAAACACAATAAACAAGATACAGTACAGGCAGCTTAATAATGCTATTAGTGATTTTAAAAGTACCTAGCTGAGGATATATTATTAATAAACATGAGATTTAGTCACACATTGTGATCACATGATGTTTAATCCTGCCACAATGTCTGTGTACTCTATCACAGTGGGTCCCTAGCATTATTATTATCCTTATTTATATAGTATAGCGCCACATATGCTGCAGCGCTTTACAAGATCAGTGTACAAGGGGTTGATACGTTAGAATACCACATATGGATGATGACTTCATTCAGGGGGACCCTGTTCCCAACAGAACTTACAATCTATATGAGATGTACAAGTATTTTGTGTGGTAGGCGCATCCATATCTTTAGGTGTCTTGCCCAAGGACACTCGCTTGTGGCGTCTTCTGGATGGAATCGAGTCGGCTTTCCATAATTGTAGAGCAGCGACCTGGTGGTTAGGTTGAACCCGCTTCTCGTAAAGTCGAGACTTCTCCACTGTTGTATTGGAGGGATGTGCTTAATGGTATTTTGACTTGCTTCTCCACGGTTGAGGAGCAGAGATGTTAGCACTGGGTTACACAGCCGATATGGTGTGGTAGGCCAGTATGTACCGTTAGGTGTCTTGCCCAAGGACACTTACTGGAGAGGTGCTCTGGCTGGGAAACGAACCTCGGTCTCTGGATATAGGGCAGTGATGTTACCTATACTCCATCCAGCCGGTCATCATAAACAAGCTAACATAGTACAGGAGGAGTGGGGTCATGCCGATTTCCCCGATGGGACGGCTGCAACCACCAAATGTATCCAGCCCAGCAACATGTATAAAACATAACAAGAAAAAAAAGGTGTCATCTGCGCTTATTCCTATTATACCGTGTGAAACGAAACACAATTAGAGGCTTTGGTTTCTTTTAATGGCCACTAAGAGTGTAAGCTCACCCGCCAACGTCAAGGCACCTCTAGTGAAGGTGAGTCCTATCCAAAAATGAAGCCACAGGCTGCTGTATAGCGAACCATCACTGCTCACGCTGCTTTTCAGTCATGAAGTAGGCTGGTGGACTCCTAATTATGCCCTCCCAGAAACAAATCCACCTTGGGATCAAAAAACAACAGTCTGTGGTTTAATTTTTGGATAGGAAGGAAAACTACAATACAGTAAAGAAACTACAATGAGCAGCCCCACCCACAATATAACAAACTTTACTGATGCGTTACAGCAGCCTGGGAGATTTACCTTGGGTAAATGTGATTCAGCTGAATATCTCCATTGCCGTGTTTCTGTGAACAGTTTTGCACAATATGACCTACTTGTCTGCAATTGATACAGGGTTATTCAGAGAGAGGTGAAAACCAGGAGAATTGGCAGGGGAAGAGAACAATCTAGACCAAATTGCCAATTTGGAAGATTAGATAAATGGGAAACTTTTCCTGGTTTGCCTATTTTGACCTACAATCTTCACTTCTCCAGTCAATTCTCCTGTGTTTCACCTCTCTCTGATTAATCCTGATGGAGTATTGTTTATACCAAACCCATCAACATAGCCAAACATGGCACATGCTCATCTTTTTTTAAAGCCATATAGGTTGGAGGGGTTTTCTGATTACATTCTAATTCACATTAGCAGTGCCATTGTTTCCTTTAAACTATGACCTCTGCTATTGTTTAAATGACCAACAATTTATAGGTTTTTCATTTTTTGGGGTGTTAGGGTTAGTTTTAAAATCAAAATTTTTCATTTAATACAATCTTTATATATTTTAGTTTTTTATGTACACTTTTCAAACACTGATTAAATTACTGCCCTGCTGCAGTTGTGCTGTTTATCACATAACCGTTTGACTGAAGTCCAAAAAAACAATGGCAGTGCCGTTGTTTAGATATACAGTCAGGTCCAGAAATATTGGGACATCGACACAATTCTAACATCTTTGGCTCTATACACCACCACAATGGAGTTGGAATGAAACAAACAGAATGTGCTTTAACTGCAGACTGTCAGCTTTAATTTGAGGGTATGTACATCCAACTCAGGTGAACGGTGTAGGACTTACAGCAGTTTGCAGATTTGCCTCCCACTTGTTAAGGGACCAAAGGTAATGGGGCAAATGGCTTCTCAGCTGTTCCATGGCCAGGTGTGTGATATTCCCTCATTACCCCAATTACAATGTGCAGATAAAAGGCCCAGAGTTCATTTCAAGTGTGCTATTTGCATTTGGAATCTGTTGCTGTCAACTCTCAAGATGAGATCCAAAGAGCTGTCATTATCAGTGAAGCAAGCCATCATTAGGCTGAAGAAACCAAACAAACCCAGAAAGATAGCAAGAACATTAGGCGTGGCCAAAACAACGGTTTGGAACATTCTCAAAAAGAAGGAACGCACCGGTGAGCTCAGCAACACCAAAAACAGGAAGGCCAGATTAAAGTTTGCCAAACAACACCTAACAAAGCCTTCACAGTTCTGGAACAAGATGCTATGGACAGATGAGACCAAGATCAACTTGCACCAGAGTGATGGGAAGAGAAGAGTATAGAGAAGGAAAGGAACTGCTCATGATCCTAAGCATACCACCTCATCAGTGAAGCATGGTGGTGGTAGTGTCATGGCGTGGGCATGTATGGCTGCCAATGGAACTGGTTCTCTTGTATTTATTGATGATGTGACTGCTGACAAAAGCAGCAGGATGAGTTCTGAAGTGTTTCGGGCAATATTATCTGCTCACATTCAGCCAAATGCTGCAGAACTCATTGGACGGCGCTTCACAGTGCAGATGGACAATGACCCAAAGCATACTGCAAAAGCAACCAAAGAGTTTTTGAAGGGACAGAAGTGGAATGTTATGCAATGGCCAAGTCAATCACCTGACCTGAATCCCATTGAGCATGCATTTCACTTGCTGAAGACAAAACTGAAGGGAAAATGCTCCAAGAACAAGCAGGAACTGAAGACCGTTGCAGTAGAGGCCTGGCAGAGCATCACCAGGGATGAAACCCAGCATCTGGTGATGTCTATGCGTTCCAGACTTCAGGGTGTGATTGACTGCAAAGGATTTGCAACCAAGTATTAAGAAGGGAAAGTTTGATTTATGACTATTATTCTGTCCCATTACCTTTGGTCCCTTAACAAGTGGGAGGCACATCTGCAAACTGCTGTAAGTCCTACACCGTCACCTGAGTTGGATGTACATACCCTCAAATTAAAGCTGACAGTCTGCAGTTAAAGCACATTGTGTTTGTTTCATTCCAACTCCATTGTGGTGGTGTGTAGAGCCAAAGATGTTAGAATTGTGTCGATGTCCCAATATTTCTGGACCTGACTGTACTTCTGTGGTGTCGTCACTTAATTAGCCTGTTAATTTCTTCTATTTTTTTTTAGCCATTTTTTTTATTAACATGGCTTCTTTCGTAGGGGGTGACAATCTTATGGTAAACTCTTCTTGCCTAATGTGCCGCATCTAACGCTCTGCATTGGCCGCCTCCACTCCCTTTGCCAATCCCTGCACTGGCTACCAGAATTCTGCAGGATAATATTCTAAAGCCTAACCTTGACCTTCAAAGTGCTCTCGAACCACGCTCCCCCTATCTTTCCACTCTGATCCACAAATACTTCCTATCTTCACATGATATACTCCGATCTTCTTATGTTATCACTGCTGCTCCTGCCAATCGATTACTTTTTTTTTTTTGCTACTCTTATTTTGTGGCTTTCCTTTCTTCGTCCCATCAGACTGCCCCTTAATATTCCCCATTTTAAATGCTCCCTTAAAACCCACCTATTCAGAGAAGATGACAATCAAATGTTCTAACTCAACTTCCTCGCTGATGTCACTTCAACCTGAGCTCTGCTTAACCTCCCTGGCGGTGTTCCCGAGTGTGTCTCTGGGTTAAATTTCACCGCTGAGAGCGGTAACCCCGAGACACACTCGGGCTGTATACATCCCCTCTCCCTGCGCTCCCTCGCAGATCTCTGCAGTCTCCTCCGGTGATCGCGATCTCATACTTCCTGGATTCCTTCTCGCGAGGAGGAAACCAGGAAGTAATGAGGTCGTGATCGCCGGAGGAGACTGCGGGGACATCGAGGGAGCGCAGGGAGAGGGGATGTATTCAGCGGCACCCAGAGTGCGGCTCGGGGTTACCGCTTCCAACATAGGAGTTTAACCCCGAGCCACACTCAGGATACCGCTAGGGGGGGGGGGGGGAGGTTTTTTTTACCGTTTTCAGACAAGAATTTTCTAAATAAATAGACCGCCAGGGAGGTTAAAGCACCAAAAGCCAATCTCTTCCATCCCTCTAATCTTCATATTCCTGATTCCCATATTATTATTATTATTATTATTATTTAGCACCACATATTCCGCAGCGCTTTACAAGATCAGTGTGCAAGGAGTTGATACATTGGAATACCACACATGGATGATATGGTCTGATTTCAGGGGGACCTGAAGAGGGAACATTTAATCATATTGTATCATATTTGTTAATTTGTGTAGTAGTTTAAATGTCTCTTTGCCCTTTGCAGGTCTGCAAATCCAATGGTGTTGGATAGAGTGTATAGTAATAATAATGAATTTATTCCCGAACATATGTACATGAATCCAGGACACGGGAAGTGGAATGGTGCTCTGCATGCAGATCCCGGGTCATGGACTTTGATATTCCATTTCCTGACGCCTAAGGCTGGGGTCAGACGAGCGCAGTGCGAACGCGCGTGCAGGCGCACTTAATCACGGCCGCACTAGCAGCAAATGACGGGCAATGACGGCCAATATACGAAGTACGGTCGCACAAAAGTCCGGCTGCGCAACGCAAGTGGCAAACGAACGCATTTTTTCGAGAACGTTAAACTGCTAGTACTGACGTACAGAGTGCGCTGCGCCCGCTAGCGGCATGTGTGTGTGATTTGGAGACGTCAGACCCTGCTAATGTCCGGCCAACATAACGTCCAGATGCACAAAGTGTTTTATTGATGATCCGTACAAAATCACGGATGCAAATGCGCATCGTATGACCGCTATCGCGTATTCCGTGAAAAAATACGTCCATTCGTTCGAACGCACTTTTTCACAGACAACGCGAAAATGCGTTCGTCTGACCCTAGCCTTACAAGGGCAGCCTGTAATGCTAATGAAAACAGAGAATACCCTCCCCTTCAGTTAATCCTGTAACCTGGCGATCAGACTCGGCTCTTTGGCAGAGATGCAGCAATGAGAAATTAGAGCATTTTTTTTTTTTTTTTGAGAAAGTATTTTACCAGGAAGGATACATTGAGATTTCTCTCGTTTTCAAGTGTGTCCTGGGTGGCGAGTATGTACCATTGGGTGTCTTGCCCAAGGACACTTACTGGAGAGGTGCTCTTGCTGGAATCGAGCTCACGTCTCCACAGGCTTTCTCCACGCAGAGCAGTGATGTTACCTCTACTCTACCCAGCCGGTACACTTACGTTTTACTGGTTATAACTGCAATCTCTGATGGGTTTGTTGCAAAACAGAGAGACAATATTCCTTGTAGATACTGTAAGCTGAATGATGAGATGGAACAAGACATGCTCCTCAATGTCTAACACACCCTACACACTCCTCTCTCCGTGGATGTTTTACATGTACTAGATACATGGTAGTCCAAAGGTTGCTGAATCCTGTTGCTGACATTGTGGATGTATCAACCACTGGTGAATTGCGCTGAGTCAAAAGCTCCAATAATGGGCTTTCTGAGCCCAAGTCTGGCATTCTTGGGCCTGTTCTAAAAAAGAGCCGCTTCTTCTACTCCCCAAATGTATCCCTTCTTGTGTGAAGGTAGTGGTATACCAGGAGAGGGTGGGAGTATGTGGAGGCAGAGCAAGGAAAGAATGGACAAATGGATGGGAAGATGCACGGAAAGGGAATAGGGCCTGTGTTTTGTCGCTGGGAGGCAAGAGAATCTTGCCTTGGCACATGGATTATGTGGGTTATGGAGGCCCCCATCTTGGGTTATGGAGACTTCTGTCTGGAAGCCATTGGGGGTCATGGAAACCCTTGGGTCCTTTTAGGCATGTATGTGGGGAAAGGGCAATGGTTACAGGCCCTGACCATCAGTTCAGTAAGGGGCCCCAAGATGTCTGATGGCTGTCATGAACAAAGGATGTGTAACTGGCTCTGCAAGGAGGTCATACTTGTATTTTTATTTTTTTTTGAGAAATGATTTTACCAGGAAGGATACATTGAGATTTCTCTCATTTTTAAGTCCTGTCCTGGGTGGCGAGTATGTACTGTTAGGTGTCTTGCCCAAGGACACTTACTGGAGAGGTTGCTCGTCGGGATCGAACCCATGACTCCACAGGCTCTCTCCACGCAGAGCAGTGATGTTATCTCTACTCCACCCAGCCGGTCAGTATTACAGACTAAGCTAAATAATTTATTAGTCAATTTGGTTTAATGTAGGGCTGCAACTAACGATTATTCTCATAATCGATTAGTTGGCCGATTTATTATTTCGATCAATTCGTTGGATAATAAAAAAATTAAAAACAATTTGCTTCCTTAAAAGGAATTTTATGTAAAAAAAATAACCACAACCCATCCCCCTTTTTTCATAATCAATTTGCGTAGTGTACACAACTTTCTTATGTACATACGCAAATTGCGAATCTTGCGTACTTTTCACACACGGTATGCGAGTGCTTGGTCCGGGGGATGGGTTGATGCTGCATGCGCAGCTTAAGCCCATGTTTGCTTTCTCAAATGAACACGGCTATAAGCACTTGGTCATAGATGATGATGTCAGCATGAAATCGGGGTTAATAAGCTGAAGTGGTCAGGGTGCGTAGAGTGTCCCTTTTTAAATAATTTCGCAAACAGAGTGGGAGGAGGGACTGGAGGTGGAAGGGAGTGACTTTGCTCAAGTGACTTGACTTGAGTGTGAGAGGGAGTGGGTATGGACAAAAGACCAGATGTGAGTTTGGGGAAAGGGACCAGGCAAATGGGAGGGAATGGCAGTTCCCAACCAAAGTGGGTGTGGCAGGGAGGGTGTGGTGGTGGCACAGGACTCCAGCTTCAAGTAAGGATAAAACACAGGCATACAGCTCTAAACAGTGTGCTGGACACAGGATGATTAATCGACAGCCGATTTAATCGATAACGGAAATAGTTGATAACTATTTTAATCATTGATTAGTTGTCGATTAATCGATTAGTTGTTTCAGCCCTAGTTTAATGTCTCAATTGATTTTATATCTTAATCCTTTCTTCGATCATGATTTATTTGGGAGTTTTTTTTCTTTATATGCTATTTTTGAGTTAATTTACATTAACAATCAAATCTGTTACCGTAGTAATATTTGCTGCTTTTCTCAATAGTCTGATTATGTTTCTCAACAAGCAGTAAAAAAATGGAGGCCATTTTGATCAGAAGGCTTGCTACTTGATGTATAGAGCTCATTCAGGATGGAATTATCGGGGGGAGCCCACAATCGACTGCCTAATGCTTCGGGTCTGGTCCTTGACTTTGCCTTGGGCCTAGTCTGGGGCAGCAAGTCTGATCTGCAGCATCGTCTGGGCCCTGGTCCAGGGTCTCGGGCATGGTCTGTGGCCTTGCCTGGGCCCCGGTCTGGAGCCTCAGGAATGGTCTGCGGCCTTGCCCTGGTCCTGGGGTCTTGGACCTTGTCCGTGGCCTTGCCTGGGACACCAGTCCAGGGTCTTGAGCCTGGTCCCAGTCTTCTCGTCTGGGAGCCTAGGCCGGGGCCTGGTCCTGCTGCCTGGTCCTGGATGAAGAGGACTTCAACCTCCTCCCTGCAAAAAGTTAGTCAAGTATATTTTTCTATAATCTAAATTTTGTTAATCTAATTTTAACTGTATTTGAATAAATGTAATATTTTTTTAATATATTCTTTATTTTAATATTTTATTTTATACTAATTTGAGTTTTACTTTAGGCGCTTACACAATGCACATTACTGTGAGTTTTATTGCTGCGGAGCTCTGTGGTGCGCTCATACACACTGCGCATTACTGTGAGTTTTGTTGCTGTGGAGCTCTGATGCGCTCATACACACTGCGCATTACTGTGAGTTTTGTTGCTGTGGAGTAGGCATTGTGGACCTGGAGGGGTTCAGTGCATGGTGAGGGGGCAAAAATTTTTGTGTAGGGTGTAGCCCGTAGATTCCCACACCTGTGTCCTGAGGTTTCTAGTTACGCCTCTGAGCTCAAACATTATATATTACAGGATATAGATATTTTTTGTTGTTTATTTGATACCCTGAGAACCTTACTATTGTCTATAGGTTTTTGGGCCTTCCATCCCTCTTTCAGGTATTTTTTTGTATTTTTATATAATTACAGCCTTTCTTATACTATCCCATTAATTTCAAGCCCACAAATATATTTCACATCTGTAGAATGGCATTGTAGCTTTAAACGCACATGTAAAGTTATGGTAGGGTACTGAGCGGTGAGTATCACCTCCAGCCAGCAGATGGCGTGAGCCTGGTTGGGAGTGGAGGGTCCTGTACCAGGAAGTGTTGGGCTCTATGGTTAATCTCACTGGTGCATGAGGAGACTGTAAACACCTCATGCTATTACAAGAGTTTAAAGCATTGTTTTTTTACTTCATACAGGTAAACCCAGTATAAGCATAGATCCAGCAAGCGGCATAAGCTTGAAGTGTGTGTGAAGCC
Source organism: Leptobrachium leishanense (assembly GCA_009667805.1). Classification (NCBI taxonomy): domain Eukaryota; kingdom Metazoa; phylum Chordata; class Amphibia; order Anura; family Megophryidae; genus Leptobrachium; species Leptobrachium leishanense. The sequence goes on from CM019063.1 coordinate 468,401,416, forward strand.
ATAACAAAAGAGTGTGTCATTTTCTGTGTATCTGTTCTGTAAATAGTTTTGTTCTGCTCTGTTAGTTAGCTATGTGGTCTGTGCAGTAATAGTACATGTAAAAAAGAACTGCGCATAAACTGCATGTCTAGTATAGAGTAATATTGGTAAAGGACATTTGCTGTTATGCTCCATGGTTAATCTCACTGGTGCATGAGGAGACTGTAAACACCTCATGCTATTACAAGAGTTTAAAGCATTGTTTTTTACTTCATACAGGCACACAGGTTAATAAACGGTCTGTAACTGAAGAACAGAGTGTGCGTTTCTTAATTGCAAACGTGCAACATTTTCCATACTGCCATTGTTTGAGATTAAGGCTAATGTCAGATGAACGCAGTCTGAGCGTACTCTGCATGCGTGCACATCGAACGGACGTACTGACGGAAGATACTGTAGACACCACACGGTCCGTTTTTTTTTTGTTTTTTTTGACGGATGTAGACAAAAAGGGGAAATATGGGAATTAAAATTAAATGACAGGTACAGTCAGCCAGACCAGAAAAAACTTCTGAGTGTCAACGTGATGGACGTCGCAAAATGCGTTGCGTCTGATGTCACGTCATCACGCACAAAGGCCGCTACGCGGATGCGGCGCAATCTGGGCGTCCGTCGTAGTGTTTTTACGTTGTGGCCTAAATGGCGTCCGTTGCCACCTGTGTGGTGCGTGCGCACTTCGGTGCGCAGGTTATTCGTGTGTTGGTCTCTATTGATCACAAATCAATGCTACGACCAACGTTAAACTGTGCAGCGACACGGACGTGATGACTGCGTTCGTCTGACGCTAGCCTAAAAGAACTAAGACCTTGTGCTGTTGCACCCAGACTTGGAAGCAATGAGAGGCATCGGTCAGTCATCTCTGCTCATCCTGTGCTTTGCTGATCAGGAACCCGGAAGGATTTTCGTGTATGGGCCAATTTTCCAGCCTTCTGGGTGGAGGAAAGATCATCATTTGTAAGACTGTTGCAGCTGGAAGGGTACAGTCTGGGGCTCAGCACCATGACCAATTAAGCTAATTTGATCATTGTTACATCCCTTTTTAAGGGTATAACACCGTTTTCAGTGACTGCTTCATCTGTTTCCTGGTCAACTTTGTATGGAGTCGATGATCCATAATGTCCTCAGATAGGGGCTTCCACACACTTGGATAATCTGTGAAATCTTCTACCCAGTCAGACAATTTTTACTTTGATTCTTTGTTATTTGTTGCTGCACTGATGTTGAGCTTGTACTTAAAAGTCGGATTAATAAGGCTGTGTAAGAAGCCATGATTTGTTCTCTCCCACCACAATTTTCGGATCTTTTCATAATGTTGCACGGTGACTCATATCCTGTACAGGTCAAAAAAAAATCTGTCTCCTATGGTAATCTACTTTTTTAAATTGAATGTTTTCCAAATTTTTTTCCCCAATTCCTGGAATATGGCTAAAAGGATTTTTTTTTTTACTTTGAGTCATCAAATGCAACGGACTCACTCTGGTGCCTGGTGACCTTGAGTGTTAACTTATGCGACCTTGCAGGCCTAAAATTCCACATCTGGAATGCCTTTCAGTTCTCCTGCCAAAATGCACATTACACAGTCATTTCCCTGCAATTTTAGCTTGTCATTCCCCTTTTAGCACATGTCTTTGAGGGGCTGCTTAGTAAAAATTTGCAGGACGATAGATTTGGTTTAATAAATTGACAAAAACCATTTCAAAATGTAACTGTAATATCAGAGCAGAAAAACTGTCAATCAATTCTGCTACATAGTTACTTAGACAATCATCATATTTAATAGTCCCTCCTAAAAAAGGCTGGTAGGTTACAGTTAGAAGTATTTATAGCGCTCCAACAGGTTCTGTAGCGCTGTACAATGGGTGAGACATAACAAATACACGTACAAGTCAGACACACACAGAGAGCAGTGGGATAGAGAACCCTGCTCGACAGCTTACGATCTAAGAGGAGAGAGGTGACACACTAGGTGAGGGTAAATAGCAGAGTAATGGGGGTGCATGGAGGCTGTGCGCGAAGATGGAGCAAGAAATGTACAGCGGGGGAATCCTGGAGTCAGCCAATAGGCTTTTCTAAAGTAGTGTGTTTTCAGTAAAGTAGGACAGTGTTTGGATTTTTAGTTTTTAGCCTGAATGATGAACCTTTCCAAGGTCTGCATTATATGTGTATATTGTTTAAGTGTGTATGTATACATGTATATATTTTTTCTTCTCATTTTTGCTCGTGTGCATGAACACACAACTTACTATTTACAAAGTTGTTAGCAGTGACTTTGTGTGTTTTTTTTTGTTTTTTTTTATTCTGTTGCTGGACAAATTCTAAAACCAATAATTCTACAAATGTTGCTGTGTATAGTGTATTCAAGTCGTTCTCGTGTAATCATCCTTCGTCACATGGATTTTTAGCGCTGAGAAGTGAGGAAAGCTGTTCTGGAAAAGCACTTGTGATTTAAGTAGGTAACTCGAGACTTTTTATTGCGTTGTAATTTAAAATCATTGGACGTCAAGGAGTTATTTTTACTTTTCCAGATTTTGTACCTTAATTGTCCTTTCACCACACGGCAGTGATGGCTCACTCTGGCCATGCGTTGATCAGGGACTTCCTTTCGCATGATGACCGGCTGGCCAGGCTGAGCATCCCACCAGAGATGGTTCTCATATATCAACTGGGCCAAAATGAGCATCTTAAGAATCAAAGGATGCTAAATTTGTAGCATCATTCAGGAATTTCTTTTTTGGGAATGCACATACGAATAAAATACGCTGGTAACTTTTTTCTCTCCAAAGACTGTAAGGCTGCGGTCAGACAAGCGCACTTTTCACTTCCATCTGATCGCACTGTTTGCTGTCCATTGTAGCTTTTCAAAGGAGTCCATAGAGAACACAGGAAGCGCACCTTTTCACGCACTGGAAAAGCATGTTGCAACGGACGCCAAAATATTGGCGTGAAAAAGCTACAATGGACGTAGAGTAAACCCTGCGTACTGATTTTTTTTTCTTATTATCAATGTCAGCCAAAACTATCTGATGCTATACAGCCTTTTCAATTCTTTTTTCCACGTCCGTCATAAGTAACTGATACAATGTAACCACGATCTCCTCTGTTATATAGTGCATCCGTTTCAACAGACGCACTGTGTGCACTCGGTGAGCTTGTGTGACCGCAGCCTAAACTCTCCTATTTCTATTATGAAGAACAACTAATGACATAGATTCTCTAAAGGAAGGTAGATGTCGTACACTATAGTATACAAGGTTGGTTAATTCTGGTGGGAATAGAGGGTGGTAGGCCATGGGAGCCCTCCTATGGAGATGACACACAAGAGCATCATTGTATCAATACCAAGCAGTAACAAATCTAGAACATATCCAGGGTTATTCAAAGAGATTCGAAAAGTCACCGCACGTTCGGTGACTTTTCGTTCTCTTCAATACGGTTCCTTTTGCCGATCCCATTTCGGTGACCCTGCGGTGTTTCAGCAAGCACCACAGGGTCCCCGAATTGCAGGGAAAAGCTGCCGCAAACTAAAACTAACCGCAAAACCCACCGAATGCACGCAGAAAACAAGCAAAAACATCTGGATTAACCTTCGAAAAACACGAGCAGGAGCCGATCACACGCAGCGAAGCAGCCGAACAGGAGCCGAATCACACAGAGCCGAAGCAGCTGAGACGCAGAGGAGGCAGTGAATAAATTAGCAAAACCGTTTGTATGAATCTGTGAAAATGAAACGCTGTTTGCAAAGAAACTACTGAGCGAAAATGTCTGAAATTTACATATAAGGTCCAGGGAATGATAATAAAGAGGGCTGTTACAGAAAAAATAAGTAAACTTAAAAAAAAAAATCGGACTTTTAAAAAAAAAAAAATCAGAAAAATGCTTAACCACTTGGATGCTGAGGACGCGCTCAGCGCGTCTTCAGCATTCCCGCTGGTATGCGGAGGACGCGCTCAGCGCGTCCTCCCATTGGGGTCAGCGTTCGGCCGGGTTCCGGCCGATCGCTGGCCCCCCCGGTGCGGGCTGACATCCTGGATGTCAGCCGCGCATCCGGGACCACAGCCGCCGGAATTAGGTGTCATCGCGGCAGCGCGATGACACCTAATTCAGGCGCCCCCCCGCATGTGCGGAGGAGGCGCCTGAAAGGGAGGGGGGGAGGTCCTTCGGACCTCTCTCCCTCCCGATCGGCGGCTCTGCGGGGGTTAACCCAGGCATCATTTGGAAGGGCACAGCCTGCCCTTCCAAATGATGCCTGGCATTAACCCCTGGGGAGCTGGATCGCGAATCGGCGCTGAAAAGCGCCGGTTCGCGATCCTTTCCCGGAGCTGGCCGACATCTTGGATGTCGGCCAAGCCTCCGGGAACTCCCCCTGAGGACTGGCGTCATCGTGCGTAGCACGATGACGCCAGTCCTGGACTTAACCCTTAACTGCCACCAACGGTGGAGATAGGGAGTTCCAATGAACTCCCTATCTCCCGATCCGTGGCAGTTAGGGGTTAAATTTTGGTATGGTTGGATCGGCCAGAGCATGGCCGTTCCAACGATACCAAACATGAAAGTGAAAAATGTTGTAAAAAAAAAAAAAATATGAAAAATAAAAATAAAAAAAAATTAAAAAACAAATTATAAAAAAAAAAAAACACTTTTTTTTAATTTTTTTTGGTTTGTTAATGCAGCAATATTGTTCCCATTTCAATTATAATGTGAACAATGATGCTGCACTAACGATTTTTGTATGCGGTGCGTTTGTTAAAAATAGTGTAATTTTCCCCAAAAAAAAATGTAACGAGACCCCATCTCTAATTTTTTTAACAAGCGCACCCCATACAAAATATAACCGCAATTGCTCGCATGTTAAAATGTGAAAAAAAACACTTTACACATTGTAAATTATTGAAAATACATATTTTATTGCATTTTTTGTTATAATATACAGACATGACATAACGTATACATATAATAATGACATATTATGAATCTACCGAGTCTGACGGAAAGAACGATATATAATATGTCTGGGTCATATACTAAAATAAGCCTTCAAAACACGTTTAAACATGATGAGCAAAACCGGTAAAAATGACCTCAGCACAGGGCGGGAAAAGCCTCAGCAGCGAAAGGGTTAAAGTATAAATAGACTTTTTGCTGCAGAATTTTATAATGAATGAATGGTTTATTAGGTATTGAATTAAAACGGGAATATTTTTAACATTGAAGTCTAATGGGATTCTCCTGAATAAATTTGCCGATTTAAACCACCGAATGGCAGGACATTAGGGGAACCTTTCACTGCTGGTTTGTGTTCTCTGAATAGCCGAAGCAGTGCTTTTTTATGGGGATTCACTGCCCTCGAACAGGCACCGAACAGGCACCGTATGTGCAGGCAATTCGCCAGGATTTGGCGAATTGCCTGCTCTCTGGATAGCCGAATGGCCAAGAAAGGTAACCGAACGCTGATTTTCAGCATTCGGTTACCTTTCTCAAGCAATTCGGATCTCTTTGGATAACCCTGATCAGAGTAACCATCTTAAAAAAGAGTTGCTGTGTATAGTGTATTTAAGTTGTTAAGGATAAGAGAAATGCAAATATTAGACCAAAATAATTGACCTCAGTAAATAGCTGAATTTGGGTGGTATAAAAAACAATTAAAATTCTAATTTGGCTACTTTGTTTTTGAGTTTGCAACATTTCTTCTATTCAGCACTGGACAAGAGAAACCTTTTAAAGAGACCTACGGAGGCTTCTGGTTTTCACATGTGTGCATAAAATATATGTATATAATATACTGTGTGTGTGTGTATATATATATAGTGCTTACAAGGGTTGTTGTGGAGGACAAAAAGTGAGATAAAAGGCCGCCACACTATAATAAGTGCGTTTATTATTGCAGAAGCCACATGCACATAACAGCAATTCGATGAATTGCATCACAGAGCTCCTGTGCCACATTCCCTATATGCAGCAAGGAATTCTGGGAAGGATATGCAAATGACATCTGTCTCACTTTTCTGCATCCTGGGTCTGTTATTACACAGAACCCTAAAATCAATGCTATGCCACACCGTGACTTTGTAGCAGAGATAAGGTTTATGCAACTGGTTAAAGCCACTCCTAGAATTGCTGTGATGTGCAAGTGGCTTCTGCAATAATATATATATATATATATATATAAAATTATATACACAACAAGAATCCCTTCCATTGCGAAAAGCACCTGGGCACCTTACACTGTTACGCTTTATCTGGAGTGCTTTTTCCATCCAGTTTGTGTGTATATCTTGGGCCTTGCACCATTTTTTGCATCGGTTTTGCATTTTTTTGAAGGAGTTGCTGGTATCCTGTATATTATATATAAAAAAAATCCGGCTACTTAACAAAATAAAATTGTGAATGTAAAACCTTTAAGTTCACACATTACATCGAGAAATAAATACACGATCAGAAGTATTCAATTCTGAATGCATGCAGATACAATGCATCAATGAAGGACTATGACAGGCTTGTATGAGGCCATTAATGTCTGTGTTTCATTTTCAACCTTGACGCATCAGTGAAGTACCACGATTTCTGTAATAGGTTAAAGGATCTATCAATATGTCCTGATTGTTGGAAACTATGTCCAGGAATCTGAGATTTCAGGGGCGCCTGGTGTACTTGGTTATTAGAGCAGCTTTGTGATTGGGACCGGAGGAGGTGAGAGCTAAAAGGTCAGGATCCTTGTTATGGCTTCAGGCCCTAATAAGAGGCATATGTGAGGTACACACATTCCCGCCCTGCAAACCAACACAATATATCTGACACTTATTAGACGTGTAGCATGGGGCAGGGCACCAGTTTCTTATGACAGGTTTGTACCTTTGTGGAGAGATTTCCTTTTTTCCCCACATGTAGCTGAGCATGATATGCCTTTAGTCACTATAGCAATATGTGCATCGTACATCATTATTTTGATGCATGATCTGGTTATCCATAGCACACTTAATAATAATACAGAGCACTGTCACTCACAGCATGATCAGACTGTCCTGGTACTATTATGTATTGTGCCGCTGGAATATTAAATCCCAGGCTGAACTTTCCATCTCAGGGATTCATTCTGCAGGCGGCCCATTGTTCCTTTTGCCCTTTGAGCGCCAGAAACACGCACACAGCATCACAGAGCGATGTCTTGCATCCCTACGGGAACGCCAAGGGTTAAAGGGTAGGTCCCTTGGGACTTGAAATGAAGTGGCGTTCTAGAATAACTATTTTGTTTTAATTTTACTTTTTGTTTTCTCCTCTGACACAAGACTGCCACCTACTGCTCTGTGTTTCAGTGATGCCTTACACTCCAATTTAAAGAAACTTTAAGATTTGGTCTGTGCTAAAATCAGCTAGTCTGTCAGTTTATACATCATGTCTGTCTACTGCAGGAGCGGGCTCCGTGAGCAGTGCAATACAGGGCACCTAATGCCATTACGTGATGAATTGTTAAAAAGGCTCCTAGTGACAACTTGCAGTTTTGCCACCTGTGCCCCCTCCAACTGACCGCCTGGCATCCAAGGCAAAAAAGCACTTTTCATTCTAGGAGAACTGACCAGTAAAGCACCAACATTGCAATCCTTCAGTACTGCATCCAAAGGAGCTGTCTGCGCCTTTATTGAAGCACCAGCCCTGCTTCTGCTTTTATAAATAGGGTAACCACTAGACATGTGCATTTGTTTTAGTACTAAAACGATTTAGTCCGAATTTTGGGATAATTTAGTTTTCATATGACCCAAGAGATACGAAACTGCTCAGTACAAAAAACGAAAGAAACTAAAATAAAATGCACTACATTTTAGTTTCAGTCCTTTTTGTGATATTACATTGAGTGAAGGAGACCAGCAAAGGGGCTTAGGTCTGATACATTTTATATTATCCAGGAGCACTATCCCTCTTCCCTCATCTATATTACACATTTTATATAAAGTCCCTCTCCTCTCCCAGCAGTGCTGCTGGTTTTTTTACGTCTGATACATTTAGTATCCAGCTCTCACAGTTACTCTGTCTTTATGAGCCTTCAGTGTGATTTATTTGAAAGTTTTCCCTGGATTTAAAGTGCTTTATTTTATTATAAAAATTAATTTGCACCAGTCATCTCTTTTCTGAGCTTTCAGACCGATTTACGTTAATAATTTCCCTCTCCCCTGCTTTTATATTCCTGTGTCTCCCCCACAGAGATACAAAGTTGAAGTAAAAGTTCCCTCTCCTGTGCTGGATAAGCATTGCATTCCGAAGTTCTGCACCCTCCACATGCCAATGCAGTAGGATGTTCTATACAGAGCGGGGCATTAATTAATGCAGGAGGATGTTCTATACAATATACAGAGAGGAAAAAGGTGTCATCTGCGCTCGTTTCTATGTGTTCCATGTACAACAAAACTGAGGTTTTTGTTTGTTTCAATGGCCATTGCAACGTAAGCTCACTCGCCACTTCACGGCACCTCTTTACAGAGTGAGTACCTAACAATTGTAACCAAAAGGCCGCTCTACTGAGCAGCTCCAAGCCTCTCCTGCTGCTTTTCAGCCAAGGAGAGGCAAAGATGGTGGGCTTTATTTATACACGCACCAAACACTTCCCATTTGGGATTAAAAACAAAAACATGGAAAGAGGAACAGCTGCAGAACGACGGACTGGTGTTACAAGCATGATATACATAAATATAGAAAAAATGGCGTCGTGCCCATACTCACCGGAGCGGCTGCAACTGCCAGGAGTAACAGCCCAGTTAATGTATAAAACATAACAAGGAAAAAAGGTGTCATCTGCGCTCGTTTCTATATGTTCCATGTACAACAAAACTGAGGTTTTTGTTTGTTTCAATGGCCATTGCAACGTAAGCTCACTCGCCACTTCACGGCACCTCTTTACAGAGTGAGTACCTAACAATTGTAACCAAAAGGCCGCTCTACTGAGCAGCTCCAAGCCTCTCCTGCTACTTTTCAGCCAAGGAGAGGCAAAGATGGTGGGCTTTATTTATACACGCACCAAGTTATAAATTGAGGAGGATGTTCTATACAGAGAGGGACATTAATTAATTCAGGAGGATGTTCTATACATTATACAGAGAGGGGTATTAATTAATACAGGAGGATGTTCTATACATTATACAGAGAGGAGCCTTCTTTTTTTTTTAGCCCTTTAAATCCAGTGGCTGTGAACGTCGATCGGCTGCTTGTTATATATTATCTCTCAGTACAATGTATCAGGCTCAGCTGTTACAGTAACTGACTGTAACAGCGCTCAGAGTTTCAGTAAAACAAGGAAATAATATTGTTCTAACCTCATATATAAAAATATTATTTACTAGTTTTACTGAAACTCTGAGCGCTGTACTGAGCAGCAGTCAGTTACTGTAACAGCTTTGCCTGACACATTGTGCTGAGAGTGAGAGATACTGTAACAAGCAGCTTTCTCAGCCCTCTGAGGAGCCACTACAATAGTAATTGTATCCACTGGTTTTCGGATGAATGAAATTAGTTTTCATACTAAAGAACTGAAAACGAATTTCTTTAGCAACTAAATAAATTGCATTTTAGGACTAATCCATTAGTTCAAAATGAAATTTTGTGCTGTGCACATGTCTAGTAACCACGTGCTATATGCGTATTTTATTTATTTATAAAGGATTTTACCAGGAAGGATACATTGAGATTTCTCTCGTTTTCAAGAATATATATATATGTATGTTTTACAATATGCAAAGCAAATCTGTGATCAAGGAAGTTACAAGGTTGAAGGGATATGCATGTCTAGAAAAGTTTTTTTTTATTAATTGACATTTAAACACTTTTATGCCTAATAGACAAACTAGAATAAATCAATAAAAGTTTTAAAAATGTGTAAATTTTTTTTTATATTCTTGCTTAAACTGTCATTTCATCTTCTCCGGCGACGCCCTTCAGCTAGAGGTGTTTCTTCAACTCATACTTCCTGAATATTCCCCGCCTCCTCCCCGCCCACTACTCCACCCACTATTGCATCAAAGCTTCACATGAGCTACATTTCTTGCTCCATCTTGCCCACAGCCCCCCATGCACCCCACTACTTCTCATACTCGGCTATTACCCTCACATAGTGTGTCACCCCTCTCCTCTTGGATTGTAAGCTCTTGGGCAGGATCCTCTCTCCTACTGCTCTGTGTTTAACTTGTATGGACATTTTGTTATTCTTCCTCTCCCATTGTACAGCGCTATGGAACTTGCTAGCGCATTTATAAATACCTGTGACTGTATGAACTAACACAAGCTGTGCACACTCAGGACCTCAAACTGGGGAAACCGAGGAACTGAATATTCGCATCTCTGCAACTGTGAAAGTAAAACACACTCACCCGCAGACTCGCTCACACACTCACCCGCAGACTCGCTCACACACTCACCCGCAGACTCGCTCACACACTCACCCGCTGACTCGCTCACACACTCACCCGCTGACTCGCTCACACACTCACCCGCTGACTCGCTCACACACTCACCCGCTGACTCGCTCACACACTCACCCGCTGACCCGCTCACACTCACCCGCAGACTCACTCACCCACTGACAAGCTCACTTGCACTTTCAAGTTTTACATACTCACTGTCTCACTTAAACTCCCTCACAGTCACTCCCTCTCACTCTTTCTTGTGCTGTCTCTTGTGCGCGCTCTCACTGTACCTTTTCTTGTGCTCTCTCTGCTTGATCTTGCCGTCTTTCTCTCTTTACCATTTCTTTGTTGTCCCTCTCTATGCTGTCTTTCTCCCTGTGTGTATGGATTTCTTTCCTTCCCTGTCTCTGCAGTAGCTGGGGGTGAAAGTTCAGCCCCACCCTCCCCTCAGCTCACAGCACAGGAGGGAGGAGGAGCAACTCAGATGCACATGCTCAGTGTGTTTTTTAGCTATACCTAGGTATTGGCACTGATTGGTTAGCTTAAAATGCCTCCTGAGGTGGGCATGGAAAACTCCAAAAAAGAGGATCCGGTAAATATGAAAATATATCATATTTAATTTTTATGTCTGCTGAAAGAGACTACTGACTCATTCAAAAGGCTTAGCATGTTTTTAAAAGCACACTAGCAAAGCATGCATGTCCCTTTAATGATTGCCTTATACTTGAAAATGAGAGAAAAACTTAATATATCCTTCCTGGTAAAATACTTTATAAATAAATAAATAAATTATGGTGCTTTGGGATCAGTAGAGATGGTGGTCAAATACATAAGCTAAATGTATTGTGTTGCACCCAAACTTATAGCATTAGCAAAAATCCAATATGTTAAAATAATCTCCATTTTATTTTTGGATGGTACATTATTATATATATATATAAAATACACAAGAAGGGCAGCACTCAACCTTAACTACGCTTTCAGTGCGGGTGCATCTCAAGACAATATAATACAACAAACCAGAAAGAGAGCACACCAAACAACATGTTCAAACAGTACAGAAGAAACCACAACAGCAGCTAAATTCATTTAAACAGGAGATTTTACCAGGTTTAACCCTTTAATTGCCTACAAACAATATATATATGTTGTATTATATATATATATATATAATATATATATATATATATCATAACATGGCTACTATTTGTATAGGGCAGTGATGTGAACCTATGGCACGCGGGGCCCGGCCGCCGATGTTGCCCGGCCGCTCGTTGAGATCCACCAGTCACGATCTCGCGAGATCTCGGAGTTAACTCCGGGATCTCACGAGACCGCGGCATGTGCGTGGTTCCCAACAAGAGGCCGGGCAACATCCTTTGCCGGCGGCCGCTGGGAGGAAGAAGCATGCTCAGAGGCGCCTGGCAGACGGGACCATGTGAGCTTGGGCAAATATATATGCATGTGAGCTGGGGACAATATATATATATATATATATGCATGTGTGCTGGGGACAATATATATATATGCATGTGAGCTGGGGACAATATATATATATATCCATGTGAGCTGGGGACAATATATATATATACATCCATGTGAGCTGGGGACAGTATATATATATATATATATATATATATATATATATATATATATATCCATGTGCGCTGGGGACAATATATATATGTGCGCTGGGACTATAATATATACATATATATATATATCTCCATGTGAGCTTGGGCCAATATATATGCATGTGAGCTGGGGACAATATATATATATATATCCATGTGAGCTGGGGACAAAATATATATATATATATATATATATTTGCCCCTGCTCGCATCGATATATATATATATCGATGTGAGCAGGGGCAAATATATATATATATATATATATCTATGTGAGCAGGGGCAAATATATATATATATATCTATGTGAGCTGGGGCCAATATATATATATATATCTCCATGTGAGCAGGGGCAAATATATATATCTATGTGAGCTGGGGCCAATATATATATCTCCATATATATATTGGCCCCAGCTCACATAGATATATTTATATATATATATTGGCCCCAGCTCACATAGATATATATATATAATTGGCCCCAGCTCACATAGATATATATATATTGGCCCCAGCTCACATAGATATATATTGGCCCCAGCTCACATAGATATATATATCTCCATATATATATCTATGTGAGCTGGGGCCAATATATATATATATATATATCTATGTGAGCTAGGGCCAATATATATATATCTATGTGAGCTAGGGCCAATATATATATATCTATGTGAGCTAGGGCCAATATATATATATATCCATGTGAGCTGGGGCAAATATATATATATATATATGAGCTGGGGCAAAAATATATATCCATGTGAGCTGGGGCCAATATATATTCTTCAATGTTCTTGAACCCAGGACATACTTGAAAACGAGAGAAATCTCAATGTATCCTTCCTGGTAAAATCCTTTGCAAATAAATAAAATATATAGATATATATCCATGTGAGCTGGGGCATGGCTCCTTCCACTCTGCGTCCCTAAAACTGCATCAAGCATACACACAAGACAGACCGCATGGCTCCTTCTACTCTGCGCCCCTAAACCTGCATCAAGGTATCCGGATCCATCACGACGTCCCCTGCTCTCAACCCTATTTTCCTGACCACCATATTTATGCAATTGTATTTTATGTTTGCCTTTTATTTTAAAATCTCCGTCAATTTCTGTTAGAAAAAACCTTTGTTCCTCCTCCCCTCCTCCTCCCCTTCCCCATGCATAGTTACACAGTGTGCTATCCTTATTCACTGTATTCACAGTATACACACAAGACAGACTGCATGTCTCCTTCCACTCTGCTTTTCCACCCAACCCTCCCCATCCACCCTCCCACCCAGGGCAGGTCCATAACTTAAGGTCTCTCTTCCAGCTGTCTCCACTTCTCTCTCTAATTAGTCTCACTAAGCCCAGGCTTCTGGTTCTTCCTATGCAGTCCTGCTAACCATCTTTACATTCCCTCTGCTCCTATTTGTTTCACCTACCTCAGTTCCTTAGATTGTAGCTCACGGATGTCTGACTGAGCACTTGGTTAAGTGCTGCCCTACGTGGACAGTTATCCTACGGGCTGGGTCATCTTTTCATTATGTATCATGTGTGTCTCCTGTTTATATCCACGTGTGAGCTGGGGCAAATATATCCACGTGTGAGCTGGGGCAAATATATCCACGTGTGAGCTGGGGCAAATATATCCACGTGTGAGCTGGGGCAAATATATCCACGTGTGAGCTGGGGCAAATATATCCACGTGTGAGCTGGGACAAATATATCCACGTGTGAGCTGGGGGCAATATATCCACGTGTGAGCTGGGGGCAATTTATCCATCTTCTTATACTGTATTTTTCTTTTAAGACTTGTCACATAATTGGTTCAGACAGTTGTATGAAGTGTTTTTTCTAAAATAAATCAGTATTAAGGTTTAATTGCGGGGTTGGCACTTTGAGACACCTAAGTTGGTTCAGCGATCCAGTTTGGGCACTCGGGCTCAAAAAGGTTTGCCATCCCTGGTATAGGGGAATGGGGAATTGTTGTAAAGTGGAATATATTGCAGCTTTACAAACAAGCTCAATCTCAATGTATACTTCTTGGTAAAATACTTTATAAATAAATTAATAAATAAGCTATTATGTTATTTTTATAACCAGTACATGTTGCTGAACGTTTTTGTCACACTGTACAGTATATCAAAAAGCTTTGGGATGGGATCTTTCAATTGCACAGGATATATTGGATATCTATGCACAGAGTATTGGAGATACAGGTTTGTGAAGTATCCCTGTTCTGCCAAGTCATGGCTCAGAAATATAATATTTCAATCAAGCAAAAAACAAGTGGCAAGAAACCTCCGAAAAGCTTTCATATGATATGGGTAAACACGTAAATGAAGAAGCCATCGCCTAATATACTTGGTCAAACTAGTAGATGTGACGGACACTCCAGACTTTTCAATCAGGGCAATTTCATTGGGCTTGCGTCAAACGGCCGGTCAGCGTTTCAGCTCGAGAGTCTTTATCAAGACTTGGTAAAGAGTCCTCTGGAGTCAAAATGTTGTCCAGCCTTTGATGCAAACGCAATAAATTAGCCCTGAATGGCAAATCTTGAGATCCTGTGTCATCTTCTTGTTTGGATCAGGACTTTAATATGTGACAGGTCTTCAGTCGATACTTGTAGAGAGGGAAGCTGGCTGTCCCAGAAATATTTCTGTGGATTGCTTAATGTATAATAATGTTCGGTTTTATTAATCGTTTTTCCCCACACTTTACATTATGTTGAATTCAATCTATGCTAAGTGGTAGCCATTGAGCCAATATTCAATTATTCTTCAGGCAGCTGACCTTATTGATTCTGGTCCCCTGGGCTCTTAGTGTTTTGCCTTCACGGGAGTTACCAGTGTCTAAATGTGAGCAATACCCTGAAAAAAACAATAGGGAATTGCTAATGTAAAACTGTGATGCCCCCAGTTTGCTCAGTGCTGGAAACCTGTCTACCACCATTTCAGCAGGGTCATCTAGAACCTGCCTCAGTCCATCCACGACCATACCCACATCAACTCAGGCAGGGCAGCAGGAAGACCTAAGTCTGTTGCTGCTGACACTTGCGTACAAAGCGCTCAATAATTCTTACGCTTTTCCAGATTTCAAGTAAATCTTGTTTCAGTCACCCCCTCAGTGACCTTCATTTGTCCTCTGTCACCACATGTCACCTTATCAGGCTTTTCCCAGTCTCCAACCATTTAATAAGGTCCTAAATTAGGTTTGAAGTCGAGCTTGAATGCATGGGAACTGTTTTTGAAGGGATAATTGAGTTCCCATATGACTCTCACCCTGAAAAGCTTTATTTTGTCAAGTTTCAGTTATTTCTTTCCTCTCAAGTCACAATAAATATTTATAATTATCACAATGGTTCCCTAAACCCAGTCTAGTTATGGTTTTATTAATCTCATATTTCAGTGTGCATTAATGGTAAGAGGAAGATGATGGGGAATATATAGGAACCTTGGAGTGTTCCCACACATTAGATGTTGGAAATGACCACTCTTCTACATTGGTTTAATGGTCAACTTTATGGGTAATTTCTCTGCCTCTAAAATTCACTTCCCCTTCTTACTTCTCTTCATATTTCTCTTATTTTATATTTTTCCTCTTGCACTTTCACACTCCTTTTCTTCCTGAGGATTCAGAACCTGATCTGTGAAACCATGTAATGGGGAATTAGTCATGGATAGCACTTCTCCTCTTGAATATGAGCTCTGTGACTGTATAATATATAGAATTGGGTTTGGTTCTGAACCCTCTTGTTTGAATAAGATTATAGTGATTGTTGCAGTGCAATAGAAAATGGCTAGTTAATCGATTTAAGTACAGTGCAAGTAAAAAAACTAATAAGAATGTGTATAAGCAATGAATAAAGCTCTGCATGTCTCTGCTCCAGGTATTTGTGCAGCTGCAGGGAGGTTGTGCTGAGGAGGAATACAGCCGGCAGCCTGGGATTCAGTATAGTAGGAGGCTCTGAAGACAGCAGCAGGAACAAGCCATTCTTTATCAAATCCATATTGGAGGGCACGCCGGCCTATAACGATGGAAGCATCAGGTGATAACACTCTATTCCTCTTGGACTCTGATCTATCAGTTACTCCTCACATTCAGTCGCTCACCAGATCTTGCTACTTCCACCTAAAAAAACATTGCACGCATCCATCCCTTTCTTAATCAGGACTCTACGAAAATGCTCATCCTTGCTCTCATTATATCCCACCTTGATTACTGTAACCTCCTTCTCTCTGGCCATAAAAGATCCCAGATTTTCCCTCTGCAGTCTGTAATGAACGCCTGTGCCAGGCTCACACACCTCACCTCCCGCACCTCTCACACCTCACCCCTTTTGTCAATCTCTTCATTGGCTCCCTGTTTTGTTTAGAATCCATTTCAAAATACTAGTCCTCACCTACAAAGCTCTCCATAACCGTGCCCCTGCCTACATCTCCTCTCTTATTAGCAGGTATATTCCATCCCGACCACTTTGCTCTGCCAATGATCTGACACTATCAGATCCTCATACCCACACCCCCAACTCCAGCCTTCAGGAATTATCCAGAGATGCTCCCTTTCTATGGAACTCCCTCCCCCGCAACATTAGACTCTCCGTCTCTCTAGTCCTTCAAAAAGTCTCTGAAAACACATTACTTTAGAGAAGCCTATCTCCTCCCTCCATAATCCCCCATTGTTCATTTATTGCTCCATCTTCCCACACAGTCCACATGCACCTTGCTTCATCTTGTGCTCTATTTACCATCACCTAGTGTGTCACTCCTCTCCTCTTAGATTGTAAACTCTTGGGCAAGGTCCTCTCTCGTACTGTTCTGTGCGTGTAATGTGTATGTATGTTTGTTATACAACTGAAAAGAGTTGTAAAGAAAATTTTGTAAATCTTCTTTTTCCCCCATCTTGACCTGAATTTTTTGAAAATTCAATATTTACTTTCAATGATTTACTGTTTAGAAGATCACCTCTCTAACATATCCCAGTGTCAGAAGTGTTTACTGTAGCGACGCATGTTGAAAACACCCAATGTATTATTTACATCATTTTTGTACTGTTTGTTCAAAGGGAATCCACTGATGTAGAAAGCATGACCCACTTATGACGCATCTGACAGAAACACACCACACATTGAGGTCAACTTGCCAGCCTCATGCCTTTTAGCGCAAGTCCTAATTGTTTGAAATAATAATAGCTGTATATTATTCTAATGGGGCTACATCAAAGCTGCACGCCAGGCTCCCTGTCCTGATTCTTGGTTTGTTCTTTCTGACAGATACTTTCAGTCTTTCACAGCGTATAATGGTCTTACTATAGAAAATAACGCAAATTCTGTACACACCCATTAGCTGTCATTCCTTCTTGGCTTTCATACACTCTTGCTCCATGATTTATTTGGGTTTTCACCTACCTCCCCCCTCGTAGTTTGCAAAAAGCATAGTAAGTTGTCATTTGTTCTGTATATCACTCTCCTTATAGAGCACCAGTCATGTATTGACTTGCAAATACACTGAGGGGGCTATCCACTAATTGCAGTTATTTTGTGTTGTTGTATCCACGATAAACTTTGGAGGTCCCACAAGGAAAATCTAAAGCGCGTCAGGTGATGTTTTATCAATGATTTGCCCCCTCTGGACTGGTGACGTTCATTTTTGTTGCAACGACACTAAACAAAGGGAATTAGTGGATATCCCCTAAGGCTGGGGTCAGACGAGCGCACTGACTGCGCACAGTAACGGATGTACTTTTTAACTGATGAGATTGTGGTTACATTGTATCAGTTAATTTTGACTGATGTTGAGAAAAAAAAAAACTGTATGCAGTTGTTTCCCTACGTCCGTCTAGCTTTTTCACGTTGATGCCATTTTGGCGTTGCACGCACGTGAAAAAGTGCGCACGTGCTTCGTGTGTTGTTCTCTATTGACTCCTTTGAAAAGCTACAACGGACAGCAAATAGTGCAGTCAGACGGACGCAAAAAGTGCGCTCGTCTGATGCGGGCCTTAATGTCCTTCAGCTTCTTACCAATTACCATAGAAAGTATCCTGCTAGTCCCCACCAGTTTTTTCTCAGCCATAGTGTCACAGAATTTTCTTATATTCTAGACGCTGTCACTTCGGTTTTCTGCATTTTCTCATAAAAATAAAATACAATGTACGTGTGTGATCTCAACTGCTTGAAGGACAGGCCCAGTCATGTGATTCCAGGCCAGAACAGCCACAGGGGAATCCAGGAGCGTCACAGGGTGGAATGGCTAAGCCCAGATAGGGAAAAAGCTGGCTTTGATCGCTTTCACCACCCAGGGGCCTGGCTGGAAGGTAGAAACCTGACATTCACAATAGGGACATCCGCCAAGTATGCATGGGTACCAGTGTGGTTGACTTCAAAATAGTCATGATAGGATGACATAGAAACATGTCGAACTATTCTGTTGCAATATATGAAGAAACTTGTCAACCTCACCACTGAGCAGCCTGGAACCATCTCAGCATTTCATATAAAAATCACTGTAAGCAATGGTCTCCTACACCTTGCATGGCTGGAGGGCCAAACGTGATTTATAAATCCACAATATTAGGGGAATGAGTGTAGATTATGACATATCACTAAAGAGCCACTGAGAACCGTTCTGTGCCTCATATGCAATTTAATTACACAGTTCACATATGCTTTTGGAATTCTAGACTTATGCAGCATAGAATTATTTAATGATATATGATGTGCGTATGCATTTTATATTTGCGTTTATATATAGAACATATTACTGCTCACAGCCATTTTGTCTTGCTTGTGATGGCATAGTGCAGGACTCTGCAACCCTTGACCCTTCAGATTTCTTGAATTTACATTTCCCATAATATTCAGATACTCATCAGTATTTCTGAACCTCGAGGGAAATGCAGTTCCAAAACATCTAGAGAGCCAAGGTTGTTGACCGCTAGCATATAGAGTAAAATACTAGGAGTTGGAACTCTACATAGGGCGTGCCACGAGGCCATGAATGAGATGTGCTAGTAACAATACATCTCCCCCTTTGTGCCATTCCTCCACTACACCCACATTGTGTCACTGTCCGAACAACTTAATAGTCTTATAAATCATAACATATATCCATTAAACACTGTTCGTATGCCTTGACATTGTTCTGCTCCTCGTCAGGGTGCCATAGGAATGAAGAGGTTGAAACCACAGCTCTAACATGTAGCATTCTTTGTTTCTCTTCAGGTGTGGCGACATCCTTCTCGCTGTGAATGGCCGTAGCACATCAGGGATTTCGCATGATTGCCTTGTTAGGATGCTGAAAGAAATCAGGGGAAGAGTCCTCCTCACAATCGTGTCGTGGCCTGGTTCTTTGTTGTAGAACGTGCTTCATTCAAGAAGACCACTGCCATATTGCGATGCACATTCCACTCTTACATACTCAGTACCGGTGTTTGTTAACCCTTGCGTCTTATTGTGAGATGTGGATGTATCTGAAAAGCACTGATTTTATTTTGTGTGCATGTAGGAGACTGCAACTTTGACGTTCCAGAGGCCTAGCACTTTCCCACATTGATTAAGAGAGGTCTGTCCATCCTAGATGTGCATTACATGTTAATCTGTGGCTTTTTCCAGATGGTCTGTTTCTTCAGAGTTTCGACAAGCGGACTCTTCCCTTCAATAACATGCAACGATAATCATTAACTAGGCCATCTTAAACGTGGGCCTCCAGTTCTATAAACTTAATGCTGAAGACCCTTAGTGGATAAAACCATTCACTTGATGGTCTGTTTTAACATATGTGAGATATTTTTGATTGTCTGACAATGTTTCACTGCCCACAGGAAAGGTGGCTGCCATTTTGTGTCTGAGAAACCGAATGCTCAGTCTGATTTTTCCTTTTGCAGTAAGGATGTAAATTGGTCAAACCAAGAGGTCTTATAAGACAGAGGTGGCAAACCTAACTGCGTGTAATGGTATGCGAGTGTTTGGTACTCAATGAGCACTGCCATCAAATACAAAAGGAACTCAGGGATGTACTTAATTATGGGGTGTAATGTGTGAAGAATCATTAGAGACTTATAGATCAGTTTAGTCTGTGGACTTGTTTGTTGAATTATTTAAATGGATATTACAATGTGCGGCTTAAGAGTTGGAGGTTTTAGCTTACTGTGGGAAAGCCATGTGTGTAATTAGTGGGGTTTTTTTCCATACCGCTTTCCTATAGACGAAGTTTGTGAGGGTTCAGACATCAGGTTCTTTTTTTATAGTACATACATCCTTCGACATAGCTTTTAGTCATTCATTCATTTGCTATCCTTTACCGGTCTGTTGAACAAAGGTTTAAGCTTTTTGACTATGTAAGCGTGTATATGTGCGTGCGCTCAAACAATCAAAAACTACCTTGGTGCTGGTGACGTGGGCCATCTTGATCTTCGGTGGCCTATGCCTGCCCTGGTCAGTCACCTGTTCACAACTCTGCAGCAATGTATGGGAAAAGTATGACATTGCTTAATGGAAACCTGAACAATCAAAGGAAGATGTATTTAGTGTTAACAGACCGGTGGCGGATTTTGACCATAACCAAGTATACATTAAAGTAAAAATTCTATATTATTTTCTTACAAACCACAAATAAAAAATGCAATCTGTGCTTTAAATTCTACACCCTGATCCTAAACAAAACCAGAGGTGTAACTTGACTTGCCAAAATCAAGGCAAACCTCATACGCGAGTCCAAACTGTGAACCACTATTTTTGGTAGCATTGCACCAAAAGACTCATTTTTAAATGGAGTAAGATGGTTTTGTAAGCAATATCCACAAACATTTGATGGGGGCATGGGGTGGGTCAAGACAAAACTATCAGTGAAGTTGGTGGGTGAGCTTACACTTTCGATTACCATTGGAAGTTTAAGTGCACCCATCATGCTCATTGTTGGACGCCAGAATTGCCTGTCTTCTATAGACTGGCTCATCTGATCTGACTTGACGGGTGAACATAGTCAGCTTTGACTGCACCTCAGCTTGTCTTGCCAATGCAACTATCAAAATGGTGGGGCCCTGTCGATTAAATATGAGAGTTTCTCTTTAAAAATAAAGAAAACCGGTGATGTGTGAAATTGAGAGTGGATCTCCGTTAAATCTTTATCTTGCAGGTGTACATCAGCTGACCACCCTGAACTAGGAAGTGGCTGGAGCTGTATTCCAACCCTGGTGTAAATGTAACCATAGCTGCTGTAACTGTAGAAACTCCACAGACGATAATGACTCCGGGAGTTTTATGATCGCTCTGATTAAATGTACAGCAGAGTTGGAATACAGGCACCTGTTCTTTTTGGGTGGAGCAGGCACAGTGATTCCACCAAACAAATGGTGGTCATCTTCTGCTCCAGGAGCATGAAGCCCTTCATCCAGTACTGGAGTGAACCGTGCAGAAAGTCCTATTTCTATTAACATTTCTGAATTTGTATCTAGTTATTAAAGACATCTAATAGTAGGTGCAAATTAGTCTGCTTGCACCAATGTCTCCCATTCATTTGTTTGGTAGTAAGGTATGTTTCAAAAATTTATTCAAAAGGAATAAAAAGGAGGTAGACTTTCTGAAAATCAACTTGGCACTTCCTCTTGGTAGAGTCAAAGGAGGAGAAGGTTTAGTAGATCATAATTTTCACATTGATCTATTAGAGACAAGCTGGAGACTTGATAGCCTATGTCCCCTAAGAGAGGTCCAGCCACTGTACCACTGGAATATTTATCCCAGGCATAATCCTTCTAATTATTACCAAAGTCTCTTATTGAAAAGTTTAGTGTTGAAGTAGTTATGTAATATTGTCATATAGTATAGACACTGTTGACACTCCTACAATGTGTCCTATATGACTATCTTGATAAGCATTCTATTCACTTTGCCCAAAGATTACATATTCTTTCACCTCCAGAATCAGAAACTGAAGATGTGAGAAAGGTCTTTTTATTCTTCCAATCCAGATTCCAGTTCTGACTGAATTTCACAGTAAAATGTCCTGTATGGAAAGTCTCTTCCAGCGTTCTCCTCTCCAAATCCATCTGTGCTGAGGTCCTGCAGTTAGCCGAAATGAATTGTTATATCCACAATTCATTATGGTGTGCACCCACAGTACACTAATTACGAATTTTGTTCATAAAATGTAGCACAAAAGTCTAATTTTTCATTGAAAGTTAAATTGCAGTGCTCTTTATCATAAAATATGTCATATTGGGTCTGAACCCAGGACATACTTGAAAACGAGAGAAATCTCAATGTATCCTTCCTGGTAAAATACTTTATAAATAAATAAATAAATAAAATAAATAAAGAGGAACCCTTCTCTCAATATCTGCACATTCCTAAGGTTGTGTCCATATTTTAAAAGCACCATGTATGATTTTCACTAAAACATTCCCCATTATTTAATATTTCACATATTAAGCCATTATTTTTGTAAGGAATAAAATGGAGAAGCTCTAGGGTAGAGTGATTACATGGTGTTTATTCACAAGAATATCCAGTTGAAATAATGAAAATGTCATTATGACCTACTGATTCCACCTCTAAATGGCTTTGGGATTACAACATGTTTGTTGTACTGTGGAGACACAGGCTCGATCCCAGCAAGCGCACCTCTCCAGTAAGTGTCCTTGGGCAAGACACCTAACAGTACATACTCGCCACCCAGGACATACTTGAAAACGAGAGAAATCTCAATATATCCTTCCTGGTAAAATCCTTTCTCAAAATAAAAAAGTTCTGTGTTTTGTATGAAGAATTGTTCCCTCATCTTGTTGTCTTCTCCTCATGATGATCAGGATAGACACCATATTTGTTCCAGCTAATGACAAATAACCACATCAATGATTTACCATCTAAAGTCTACAAATTGAAGGAGGCTCTTGGGTTTCTTCTAAAGCTAGATGTATAGTGGTGCTAATTTTTCTGTTCATCCGCGGTTCATGTTCAGTCCTCTTTTCCCACTAGATTTTGGGAATAAATGAACTATTTATAGAGTGTTTCAAAAAGAATTAACACTTTGAAAATGTATTTCTGGATAGCCACATATGTTGGCAACATGAAACTTGCACCACAGGAAAGAACCGCTCTAGAGGGTCTATTCACAAAGCTTTTCACTTCGCTGTACTTCGCCATTCCATCTCGCCGAAATGTCGGTGTATTCACTATTTAACAAATGGTCACCGAAGTGCAAAAAAATGGAGTCGCCGAAGCCCCACAAAAAAGTTGGAGAACATCGCTGAAGAGCACCGAGTGGCCGTGGCAAATTCCACTGATCTGCAAAAAGAAAAAACTGAACTCTCCTATCCTCCCAATAGGTGTTTAAACCAATAGAAATGCAGTAAAATGTTCGCAAATAACATAAGTCCTTTAATTGAAAAACAATAAAGAGGTTGGTTACAGAATTAATAAAAATAGCTTTTTTTTAAATGGAGAAACAAACCTTTCATCTAAAAAAAATATAAAAATAAAAAGGCTTTTTGCTGAAAATTAAAAAAGGTCTTTAAATTATTTTTTAAAAAAGATATTACGGTTTTACATTAAAACTTAGGGGATTCACCTGTTTAAACCTGTCGAAATGGAACAATTTCACTGCCGCTGAAGACTGTCAAACTGCACCATATTCCGCTGTCAATTCGCCTGTATTTGGCGAATAGACTGTTTAGTGAATAGATTAACTGTCCTGAAAGCGCAACAAACTGTGAAATTCTCCATTCGCTGTTTAGTGAATAACCTCTTAAGTGTTTTGACTTAATTGCACGGATGCATTAAAGCATAAAATAAGTGAAGCGTTGCTCCTATCACACAGGGTATTCTGGTGGGTGCTTTGGGAAGAACTTTAGTATTGCTTGGCTGTTGGCCATGTGACCGGCGGTGCATATATTGAGATCTTGTGATTAAATAAATAGAACGTGGAGTTTCTTTTTTCCATGTGTCAGGTTTCATGTTGCCAACATGTGTAGTTATTGAGAAATACTATTTAAAGAGTCACATCTTTTTAAAAGCTCCTGTATTTGTGTGTGTCTATACTGTGTATGTGCGTATATGTATATATTACTATAATAACCATAGCCAGCTACAGTACTTAATGTCACCTACACAAAACGATCAAAAATGTACAGAAACATTCGGTGTGAGTATATTGTCTGCCATTCGTATTGGAGATGTCAAGTGGACCAAATTGTTGCAGAACAATCAGGATTGAAGTGAGTTTTGACTTTAATCCATCCTTGTGGTGCTCGTGCATTGACTACTGCTCTGATACTTAGAATGGCGTGACATCCCTGATAATCAAGTAGCGAGGTTCATGTGTCACCCTGGTCAATAGAAATACCCAATGACCCCCAGGGAGTTTGGTATTTCTATATTTTTATTTTTTTACACAACATGAAAAAGTTAACAGTAAGGAGATGTACATGATCGATTTTTGGTTTTTTGTTCGAAAACATTTAGAAATTTTTAATAGATTGTGCACACCTGATTAATAGAAGAACCTGCATAGTGGGGGATATATATATATATATATATGTGTGTTTAATATTGCAGAAGCCACCTGCCCATCATAGCAATTCAAAGAATTGCATCCCAGAGCTCCTGTGCCACATTCCCCATATGCAGCAAGGAATTCTGGGTAGGATATGCAAATGACCTCTGTCTCACTTTTATACATCCTGGATCTGTTATTACACAGAACCCTAAAATCAATGCTATGCCACACTGTGGCTTTGTAGCAAAGATAAGGTTATGCAACTGGTCAAAGCCACTCCCAGGACAGCGCTGTTTCAGGTTTGTTGAACCTTCATCAGCTAGGAGGCAGGCATGACCAGTTGCAGTGGATGCTTGGACCATAGGTAAGTAAGTGTCTATAAGGGTTGTGGTGAAGGACTAAAAGTGAGATAAAAAGCCTCCACACTATAATAAGTGTGTTTTAATATATATATATATCCTCCAGGAATTCCGCACACGGAGTCTTCAAGAATAGAGTAAGTATATAAAATATTTATTCAAAATAGTCGACGTTTCAGTCCATCAGGACTTTCATCAGGACGAATGACAAAGAAATAAAAACACAGATCATTAAATACACAAAAGAGAGCAACAATTAATCATGCTCACCTGTGCATGATTAATTGTTGCTCTCTTTTGCGTATTTAATGATCTGTGTTTTTATTTCTTTGTCATTCGTCCTGATGAAAGTCCTGATGGACTGAAACGTTGACTATTTTGAATAAATATTTTATATACTTACTCTATTCTTGAAGACTCCGTGTGCGGAATTCCTGGAGGAATATTGTGCTATTTACCTTATTCTGGCACCGGAGCAGTTTGGAATTGTTACTGGGTGTGCGAGGATTGCGTTTCTATCGATCTATCCCTTGTAGCATGTTCAGAGATTGAACTTCATGCTCAATATCCTTTCTACAAAAAATGAGAAGTGTAAACTCTTAAATCATTATAAAGAGAAAGGACACCTGATAAAGTTCTATTAACTTGTGGTTAAATACACAAATGTAAATGACTAAGATGCATTATTAATGACTGCGTTGAAAATTTAATATTTCATTCGTATTTTTTTTTTTTTTTTTTAAACATCCGAAGAACAGGTCATTAAGTACTGCCTTTAACAGCAACTCCTGTGCCTGAAAATGATTTCCAGAAGGGGTACAAGGGATATGGTATTCAACAAGACAGTAGAGCTGTATGAATGCAATAAATGGAATTATTTGAAACCGGCTATAAGTACCTGTGGAATTGAGAATAAATAACCAGCATGAAATATATATATATATATATATTCAAATTAAATTTTTTTAATTAAATGTCCAGATTCTGAGCATTACTCTGCCGAGCAGTACATACATCCCATAGCCAGCAAACTTTAAGTTTTCATGAGCTGGAATACAAGTCGCTGGTCAAAACCAGACCATAGCATTTTTATTTATTTTTTGCTTTTAAAATTTTTCATGCAAATGGGAAAAAATCCACGTGATTATAAAATACTTGCTTTCTGGACTTTTGTTTTAAGTGAATTTTCCTTAATGATTTTTCTTCGCTAAAAGTGTCAGATGGTTTTTCTTCTTGTGGAAATAACCCACATATACTGAAGATTTTTTCACAAAAAGCAATAAAGCATTACTTTTATCTGTGCAAAAAGAGAATATTTCTCCCCAAGATTATTTTAATGTCATAAAATTTTACATGTCAAATGCCCGCTCCCCCACCTACCCCATTTTAAGTATCTGGTTTTAATAACATAAAATAGCAAATGAAAATGACACTTCAAAAACCCAACATATTTCTAAACCAACTCAGCACTTTGTTCTTGACACAATCCCCCTCGGCATTGAACACTACGCTCATTACAACGGGGGCATTGTTTAGTGAAATTATTCCACACGCTGCGATTAATTATTCCCCAGTTCATTGAATTGAATAAGTGTTCACCTCTGCCATGGATGTTTTAATGTTTATTACAAGTTAGAGGTACATTTTAATAGTGACGTATGTGGAAACCATAAAACGTAGTATGGCGTGTCCCAACCAACCCCATTAACTCAGAACTGTCCATAAGTGGCATAGTCAATGTGTTTGTCAACAAAGAGGAGATCCTACCCATACTTCAAACAAGACGGGTCCCATGGTACTTCTAGCTGGGACACCCTGCACAATTACTCCTATATTACATGGGGCACCAAATAGTATACTTGCTAATATGTAACATAGATTATGGCGTCTGTTGAATAAGCTACAAATATTGCTTGGTTAGAAGCATGAAAATGGTCGCCACATATTACTAGAATGGACACGAGAAGTAATTAAAAGGATTAAGAACTTCTTTGTTAATGGGCAGAAGGACTTCGAGATCTATTCACTAATGTCAGAGTGGACCCAGAGTGCTATACGGCTGCACTTGGATGTGCTGTTTGCTTGGGCAGATTGACAATTTCCTTGGGTGATTACCAGAGCCGAGGCCACACAGTGCAAGTAGGCGACCACTCACACATTCGTGAAAATATCTTGGTTCTATACTTACACAGCAATATGAATTCTAAAAGAAGACCCTAGTCCTGGGGTGCTCTCCCCTGGCCCTCCAGATGTTATGGAAGTACATCTCCCATGATATCCAAACACTCATTAGGCTGACAGAGCCTTGTGGCAAATATAGTTCCAAAACATCTGTAGGGCCAGGGTTGAGAACCCCTGCTCTGGTCCATCGGGTTCATACTTTCCTATCTCTGTTATTGCTGGGGATCTAAAAGGTTATAAAAAGAAATAGGACTTGTAGATATTTTAAATTTGCTGCAAAAACCCCCAAACAAAACACACAATCCCTTCTTGACTATGTGGTATCATTCGTCAGGTACGGATTACGTAGTGAAGCAAAAATTAGAATGATATTTTTCAGGTATTAAAAGAAGTGATTTATCTACTTAACTTTCTTCACTTAAACTGATGTACCATATTTTTTATCTGGAACTTTCGATGTTCTAAATTAAACAAATTTGCCCTTCAAAGCTGGCACATCTCAGTCCATGGCAACTTGTCGTTCAAAATGATTTGACAATAGCTGACACTTCAGACAAAAACTCTTCTAGCGAATTACAATAGACCTGCTACCACTTTACCTCCGTGCCTGGCCTCCTTCATTCTATTGCAAGCCAGGTTGTGAGGATTAACGTGGGGAAATGCAGACCGAGTCCTGCAATCACTGAGCAGCAAATCATGTCACCTGTGCTGTGCTTCACATATCTGGCAAACCTGGCCTGATAGGGGAACCTGAAGACCAGGGATGGGGACCATTGTTCTACTGGATACTACAGCTTTGGGGCTTGCTGGAGTCTCGGAGCACCAGTATCACTGTCTTTGTCTCTGCATTATATTGAGTTCGGGCCATTTCTTTTACTCAAAATCACTAAGGCAGTGCTAATATAAAGGGCCAACTGGATACATGCCTTTCCTCCAAGGAAGCTAACTTGGGCAAACAGTCTGTACTTCTGCAGGAATATCAACAAAGCAAATATCCTATCCATCATTTATTCCTTAGCAGTAAATTATATCTCAGTGAATTTTAATTTCTGAAGCGAGTAAATCAGGTGGTCACATTTTCTGCCATCTTTAATTACCGCACATCTTGTATTTCTGAAAGAAAGTGGATCTATGAACTAAAAACTCCCATATGAGAGCAAATTGAACATTAAGCTGTAGTAACAATTCTAACCTCATGATCTAGGTGCATTTCTGTGGATTTTTCAGAATCTCCGGCACACTGGGGCTAAAACACAGTATTTCTTTTTTTTTTTTTAACCATTACTGATCAAATAAGATCTTCTAGCCAGTGAGCCACCAAGGTTTCTTGTTGTGTGTTTGTGTGTGTATATTTGTGTGTGCATAATATATACATTATTACACCTCAGTTATTTTTTTAACTTTACAATTAAGACAAATAAATAACAAACCCACAAATAACAAGATGTGCCTGACAACTCGATATTCATTGCGATACCTTGTTCCTCCTTCTGTTGTGTTCTTCGGATTAATGCTGTTGTCCTTGATGTCGTCTTTTCAGGGTCAGTCTCTTTTCAGTGCTATTGACAGCTGAAGCGTTTTGTATTTGTGATGTGTAAATTACAGGTGTGATTAATGGTCTGTAAGTGCATGTCATACCATTTGAAAATATTTTTCTAAGCTTAGATATGGGGTTTTTACAAATGCGTCGGAGTAAATGTTGAATATTTTTTTTCTTATGTGTTATTGAGATTATTTTTTGTAAAAGTATTGTTTCTTAAAAGGTGTAAAAGTGAACAAAATTATATTTGCTGTCAATAAAGGTCACTTCATTTATATTCTCTAAAGACTGTGTTTTACCTTTTTTGTGTGATTTAACCTTTTTTTGAGCGGTGTCTTGAAGAGAGAAAAGGAATTCCCAGATTTATTAGAATAAAAGTACCATTGATAAAGACTATGCATCGTCTTAAGACACAAAGGCGTAGAATGGGCTGGAGTACTATGCTGGGCACAACATGTAGAGAACGGAGGCGCCCTTTGGTCAACCGTGTCCCCTTCCCATACCTTTTTTAAGTAAAAGATTGGGATAGACATGTCAAGCGGGAATGTGTAGGTTAATTGATTATAGGTCAGAGAATGCAGGAGGAAGGTTTCGGAGTGGTCAAAGGCATCCATACAGGTAGACGATCTAGAAATGCTCTACATTTTGGACTAATAAAGGTCAACTAAAACATGAGAGCAGCAGACAGAAGGAGCCACATAAAAAAGGAGTCACATAAACTATAGTCCTACCAAGGTTATAGGACCTTTTCCCAAAAACTATCAAGCTTACTGCAGAAACTGATATAACCAGTCTCTTCCTATATATGTGTAAAAGCAACTTGCATAGTGTAATTGTAGAGCTCTTGATGTGGACTTGTCACTTGTAGATCTCTTGCTGTGACTTGCAGAGCTCGTGTCACGGATCCCCCCTTATACCGCGATGCTGGTCCCTGTATACAGATCCCGATCTTTCCCTCCGATCCTTGAATGGTCGGTAAGCTTACTATCTGCAGGGAAACAATAACAAGGGTTAACAGGCCCCAGAATAATAGTAGCACACTGGCCTGTTCAGGCAAACCCTTCAAGCAGCAGTATACAGACAGGACAGGGTTAGCAGGAGTGACCAGGGTAATACACAAAGCTTGCTTCTTGGATATAACCGAGTGGTTCAACAAGTCAGGGTTCTCAGTTCTCACCGAGTCCGTACACAAACCGTGGTTCTCATACAAAGCAGAATCGATACACAAATCAGGGTAGTCCGTAATCGCCGAGTCGGTACACATAGAGGGTTCTCAGAAATGCCAGGTCAGTAAAGAATCAATGAGTCAAAATGAATCGAATCACCAAGCGCTGGGGACGCAACTCCACGACAGAGCAATGAGTCAGTATGTGCGGTCTGGCTTTAAACTCTGCGGCTACGTGTC
This sequence comes from Leptobrachium leishanense, assembly GCA_009667805.1. Lineage (NCBI taxonomy): Eukaryota > Metazoa > Chordata > Amphibia > Anura > Megophryidae > Leptobrachium > Leptobrachium leishanense. Next base: position 468,431,441 of record CM019063.1, read on the forward strand.
ACTACACCGCGCCCCACCTCCTGACCAACAACGCGACCTCTGTGAGCTGGCACATCACCCGGCCAGCTAACAGCGGGGATGGCGCTGATGGGTGCCGGGCATCCCCCCGGAGCAGCTTGAGACCCCCCAGGACCGCGGGAAGTGACATCTATAGTGCAATGGCTATAGACTTGCTAGAGACTTGCAAAGCAAATTTGCTACAAATTGAAAAATAGTCAACTAGAATTTGTTCTGCAAGGTAACGATTTGCCAATGAAACTTCCCTAACCCTAACCCTAAGTTTGCAAGACTTAAAATTCAAATGTGGCACAAGTTTGTGGCAAGTTATCCTTGCTATGTGGGCATATATCTTGTGCTTTTTTCCAACTCTTGTCTTATTGGTTTTAAGCTTTTACATGACATGTTGGCAAGACAAAGTATGTGAACCATTTGGGAATAGGACCAATTCATGCAGAAATCCAACATCCTCCCACCTTCAAAGTCACAAGTAATGTGCTTAAACTAACACACAAGCAATTCTAAAATTTCATGTCTTTATTGAGCACATCTCCTAAAACATTCACAGTGCTGTGGAAAAAAATGAACACATCCATATTTATTGACCATTTGTCTAACAATGGACAAATGATTCAGTTGCCTCTAGGTTGAATTATCATTGACCTAACTTTGTAACACTTTCCAGCTTTATGCAACACCAAAATTCTTGATCGTATGTCTTCGAGAGCTCTATTTTGCAAAGCATGGTTCACATCAACAGATGCCTTTTGTGAATAGCAAACTCGGTTACAGGTATTTATGAAGCGCCAATAAGTTCCGTAGTGCTGTACAATGGGAGAGACAGAATAACAAATGTCCATACAAGTTAACCCCTTGGCCTCAGACGCTGAAGTTAAGCCCCTCCCGACATCAATGATGTCATCGCGCCATGAGTGATGACGTCATTTCCAGGCGACCCCCCCCGCCCCCGGCAATGCTGGGAGATCGCTTGGAAGGGAAGGGGGGATCCTTTTGGATCCTTCTCCCTCCCGATCAGGAGGATTTACAGGGGAAAAAAAGGCACCGCTTTGAAGGGCAGTGTCTCTCCTTTAAAGCGGTGCCTTTTTTTAACCCCTTACATGCCAGATTGCGATGCAGCGCCGTTCGGTGCCACATCGCAATCTAGCTCCGGTGGGGGCCGCCATCTTGGATGGCGGCTTCACCACCGGGATCCCCCTTTCCTCCTGACATATCCCGCATAGCGCAATGACGTCAGATAGCCGGGGAACCCCTAGCTGGAGATAAGGGGTTCATTCGAACCTTGATATCTCCAGAACCGTGGCAGCTAGGGGGTCATTCGAAAAGGTCTGGGCATGGCCTTTCAAATGATACCAAACGTGACCATGTTCAAAGTAATACAAATATTGAAAAAATAAAATAATTTATTTTTTTATGTTTTTTTTTATTAATGCAGCGAAATATTGTTCAAATTTCAATTACAATGTGAACAATTATGCTGCACGAATGATTTTTTTCTATGGGGTGCATTTGCTAAAAATCACGTAATTCCCCCCCAAAAAAATGTAACGAGTCTCCATTTCTAATTTTTGTACACGCGCACCCCATAGAAAATATAACTGCAAACACTCATGTGGTAAAATGTGAAAATAACCACTTTACACGCTGTAGATCAGTGGTTCTTAACCTTGTTGGAGGTACTGAACCCCACCAGTTTCATATGCGCATTCACCGAACCCTTCTTAATTGGAAAAATAAAATATGATTTTTTCAAATTCAAAACATAGGTATATATTTAGGTATATATTTTATACATAGGTGCACAAAATGAACAAAACCATTAAGAACAATAGCATGATATTCGCCATCTTCAACACAGCTGGTTTTATGAGTGTTTCACCAATGGTGTGTGGTTTGCCCTGCTTTGCGATCAGGTAAGCAACTTCGTACGATGCTATGAGGATCGGTTTGTTGATGGGTACAAAGCCGACAATAGGAAGACTAGCCTTTTCATCGAATCTGGCTCTCCTCACCTTGAATTCAGCGAGCGTTGTGTTCTTGTATTTTTCCATCTCCATGCAGCTTAAGGAAGTGTTCTCTTAGTTTTGCCGGTGCTAGACTAGAATTGCTCAACTTGGCGTTGCAAATCATGCAGTTAGGACGCTGTCTCCCATCACGTTCCGTTATACATGTGAATCCATACTGTACATATTCGTCCGACCACTTTCTTTTTTTGACCGACATAGTTAGTATGAAGGGATTAAAATATTAAGAAAGAAATCACACGACATACCAGTTACAATTCGACTACTGGGGGTGCCAAATTCCCTGCAGCACAGATAGGCCAAGGCAGAGATGTTGCATGATCACCTGCAGCCAATGATGGACAAGTGGGGCGTGTCATCACGAATCATATGAAGCGGGTGTGTGAGTCGGGTGTGTGTCTTGACCTCCGCCGAAACAGCAAGACTGACTTCGATCAAACCCAGGTTAAGAACAACTGCTGTAGATGATTAAAAATTCAAATTGTATTGCATTGTTTGTTATAATATACAGCCAGAACATGACGTATACATATACAAATGATATATTATGAATCTGCTGAGTCTGCCGGAAAGAACGATATATAATATGTCTGGGTTGTATAATAAAATGTGGCTTCAAATCACGTTTAAACATAATGAGCAAGAGCGGTAAAAATTAGCTCAGCACACAACGATGAAATGCCTCAGCAGTGAAGGGGTTAAACACATAGAACAGTAGGAGAGAGGACCCTGCGAAAGTTTATAAAAAGTTTGAATAATTTTTTAAGTCATGGTAGCTCTAACACAAACCTGCAAACTTGTTAAGAGTTTGAAATGGCAAACTGGTTTGTGAGTCATTAGTCTTTGGCTTCACATACTGTTTCCAATCTATACTGTGAATATTTAATATATTCAATAAGTACAAGAAGATTAATGTGTGTTAAAACAGATTGTTTTTTTTTTTATTATTCTTTATTTATAGCAACACATATCCATAGACAGTGGCGGAAGTACCAGGGTCGCAGCGGTCACAGTTGCGACCGGGCCCTGGCATTCCGCCACTGGAGGGGGGCCCAGCGCCGCCGCCAGATTCCGGCAATCAGCGCCGGAATCTGGGAGCCGCGCGCAGGCCGTCCCTCTCCCTACGCGAGCGGCCACTGACATACAGCTTGGCCGCTCACGTGGGAGAGAAACCACCTGACCAGCGCACGAGACCTCGCGCTGATCAGGTGGTTTCCGGCGAGTGGCCAAGCTGCATGTTTCCAGCGGCCGCTCGCCAAGGAGGAGAAGACGCCGGCGGAGCCTGCCCTGGGCCTGGGGCCAGCAGAGCAGGTAAGAGCTGGCTGGGGGCAGTATATCCATGAGCTGGGGGGCAGAGCTGGGGCAGTATATCCATGATGAGGAGCTGGGGGGCAGAGCTGGGGCAGTATATCCATGATGAGGAGCTGGGGGGCAGAGCTGGGGCAGTATATCCATGAGCTGGGGGGCAGAGCTGGGGCAGTATATCCATGAGGAGCTGGGGGGCAGAGCTGGGGCAGTATATCCATGAGCTGGGGGGCAGAGCTGGGGCAGTATATCCATGAGCTGGGGGGCAGAGCTGGGGCAGTATATCCATGAGGAGCTGGGGGAGCAGAGCTGGGGCAGTATATCCATGAGCTGGGGCAAAGCTGGGGCAGTATATCCATGAGGAGCTGGAGGGGGGCCCAGCGCCGCCGCCAGATTCCGGCAATCAGCGCCGGAATCTGGGAGCCGCGCGCAGGCCGTCCCTCTCCCTACGCGAGCGGCCACTGACATACAGCTTGGCCGCTCACGTGGGAGAGAAACCACCTGACCAGCGCACGAGACCTCGCGCTGATCAGGTGGTTTCCGGCGAGTGGCCAAGCTGCATGTTTCCAGCGGCCGCTCGCCAAGGAGGAGAAGACGCCGGCGGAGCCTGCCCTGGGCCTGGGGCCAGCAGAGCAGGTAAGAGCTGGGCTGGGGGCAGTATATCCATGAGCTGGGGGCAGAGCTGGGGCAGTATATCCATGATGAGGAGCTGGGGGGCAGAGCTGGGGCAGTATATCCATGATGAGGAGCTGGGGGGCAGAGCTGGGGCAGTATATCCATGAGCTGGGGGGCAGAGCTGGGGCAGTATATCCATGAGGAGCTGGGGGGCAGAGCTGGGGCAGTATATCCATGAGCTGGGGGGCAGAGCTGGGGCAGTATATCCATGAGCTGGGGGGCAGAGCTGGGGCAGTATATCCATGAGGAGCTGGGGGAGCAGAGCTGGGGCAGTATATCCATGAGCTGGGGCAAAGCTGGGGCAGTATATCCATGAGGAGCTGGGGGGGGCAGAGCTGGGGCAGTATATCCATGAGCTGGGGCAGAGCTGGGGCAGTATATCCATGAGCTGGGGCTGTATATCCATGAGCTGGGGCAGAGCTGGGGCTGTATATCCATGAGCTGGGGCAGAGCTGGGGCAGTATATTCATGAGCTGGGGGCAGAGCTGGGGCAGTATATCCATGAGCTGGGGCAGAGCTGGGGCTGTATATCCATGAGCTGGGGCAGAGCTGGGGCAGTATATCCATGAGGAGCTGGGGGGGCAGAGCTGGGGCAGTATATCCATGAGCTGGGGGGCAGAGCTGGGGCAGTATATCCATGAGCTGGGGCAGAGCTGGGGCAGTATATCCATGAGCTGGGGGCAGAGCTGGGGCAGTATATCCATGAGCTGGGGCAGAGCTGGGGCAGTATATCCATGAGCTGGGGCAGAGCTGGGGCAGTATATCCATGAGCTGGGGGACAGAGTGGGGGCAGTATATCCATGAGCTGGGGCAGAGCTGGGGCAGTATATCCATGAGCTGGGGCAGAGCTGGGGCAGTATATCCATGAGGAGCTGGGGGGGCAGAGCTGGGGCAGTATATCCATGAGCTGGGGGGCAGAGCTGGGGCAGTATATCCATGAGCTGGGGCAGAGCTGGGGCAGTATATCCATGAGCTGGGGGGCAGAGCTGGGGCAGTATATCCATGAGCTGGGGCAGAGCTGGGGCAGTTATATCCATGAGCTGGGGGCAGAGCTGGGGCAGTATATCCACGAGCTGGGGGGCAGAGCTGGGGCAGTATATCCATGAGCTGGGGGGCAGAGCTGGGGCAGTATATCCATGAGCTGGGGGGCAGAGCTGGGGCAGTATATCCATGAGCTGGGGGCAGAGCTGGGGCAGTATATCCATGAGGAGCTGGGGGGCAGAGCTGGGGCAGTATATCCATGAGCTGGGGCAGAGCTGGGGCAGTATATCCATGTGGAGCTGGGGGGGCAGAGCTGGGGCAGTATATCCATGAGCTGGGGCAGAGCTGGGACAGTATATCCATGAGCTGTGGGGCAGAGCTGGGGCAGTATATCCATGAGCTGGGGCAGAGCTGGGGCAGTATATCCATGAGCTGGGGGCAGAGCTGGGGCAGTATATCCATGAGCTGGGGCAGAGCTGGGGCAGTATATCCATGAGCTGGGGCAGAGCTGGGGCAGTATATCCATGAGCTGGGGGACAGAGCGGGGGCAGTATATCCATGAGCTGGGGCAGAGCTGGGGCAGTATATCCATGAGCTGGGGCAGAGCTGGGGCAGTATATCCATGAGGAGCTGGGGGGTCAGAGCTGGGGCAGTATATCCATGAGCTGGGGGGCAGACCTGGGGCAGTATATCCATGTGCTGGGGCAGTATCCATGTGTTGGGGCAGTATATCCATGTGTTGGGGCAGTATTTCCATGAGCTGGGGTCAAAAATATCCATGTGTGAGCTGGGGGCAATATATCCATGTGTGGTCTGGGGGCAATATATGTCCATGTGAGCTGGGGGCAATATATGTCCATGTGAGCTGGGGGCAATATATATGTCCATGTGAGCTGGGGGCAATATATATATCCATGTGAGCTGGGGCAATATATATATCCATGTGAGCTGGGGGCAATACTATCTTTATTATATTGCAGGAAAAAAAAAGGTAAAAATATGGATCTTTTTTTGGGGGGGTTGGGGGGCCCTTCATGGATTCTTGCACCGGGGCCCTCAGGTTTCTAGTTACGCCACTGTCCATAGACATATAGCACACAGTATGAAGCAGTATACAAATGGGTACTGTTCCACCATACAATTTCCTTTTCCTATAACAAATAATCCTGTATAATACGGGGAAAAGAAATAAACACACAAAACAAACAAAGAAAAAAAAGAGGGGGGGAAAGAGTGGAGGAATAATCTTATCATAACATAATTAGACAGTATATCACAACGTTTAAGCATCAAATACAAATTCTCATGGGGTTTGGGGGAAAATATAACAAAACAAAATTAATTATACTTTTTCACGATAGGCCAGAAATCTATTCATCCCATAATATCCATATCTTCTGATGAGAAAGAAGAGTATCTTTAACTTTGGCAGATAATTCATTCATAAGCCCAGCATCGACTATCTTCTCAAACACTACATTCCAAGGTGGAAGAGTAACTTGGCGCCATGTCGCTGCCATTGCACGCCTAGCTGCCAGGGCCAATCTATTAAACAGAGCCTGCTCTGTACGAGACAGGACAGATAAAGGGCGAGACAGAAGGTACGCCCAGGGGTCCATAGGGAACTGACGCTGAAATTTTTTTTGAAATTCATTATGTACTACCGACCAATATCGTTGGACCGCAGGGCAATCCCACCACATATGTATGTATGAACCCTTACTACCGCATTTATGCCAACACAGGTCACTACTCGTAACCCCCATTCTGTATAATTATACCGGTGTAGTATACCATCGTAGAAGGATTTTATAAGATTGTTCTTGGTGTTTTATACATATAGAGGATCTAGCAGTTTGCTCTCATATATTTTCCCATCCATCAGAGACTCTCCTAAGGCCCAATTCCCATTTATCTCAATACCTCAGTGATGCCCACTCTCCAGATTTAGAGCTAAGCAATAGGTAGAGTTTAGATATCCTTCTGAGGGCTATCGGCCTTACATATTTGTTCAAACAAAGTAAGGGGAGTAGTAGAGAGTTTTTCAAGATTCAATGTCATAGCAAAATGTCGAAGTTGCAAGAAACAAAACAGATCAAATGGGCTCAAATGGCAACAATCGATCTTGAAGTTTAGAGAACGTGATAAGGTGTCCTGTTGGAAAAATATCGCAAAATCTATGCAGTCCTGCACTTTCCAGTCCCTTAAAGTCTCTTATTTGTAGGCCTGGGGGAAAATCCTTAATACGTAAATAAGGAGAAAGTACGGACGGAGTTCCCACCAAAGAGCTACGTCGAAAAGTTGCAGAGACGTCAAGATTGATGGACATGCTGTCCCTAAACCCGGCCTAGAGTTTTTAGAGAGCCAGACATAATGGTCGGGGCGGTCAGGGTGCATAAGAGACGTTTCTAGCGCGACACCGTCTAGAGATCTTTGGGAGATGCCAAGCTACTACTTGAGGCAATTGGGCTGCACAATAATTCCACCTTGGAATGTATCAGAAGCAACATCCCAACACAAGATAGTTATCTGCCACCTCCACTCCCACAGGTCCCCTCTGCCACCCTCTGCCGCTTCCTCCCAACCACTGAGGAGGAAGTCAATTCCTTATTGTCCTCCTCACATCTCACCACGTGCCCGCTCGACCCCATTCCCTCACATCTAATTCCTCCCCTCTCCTCCTCCTCACCCCTGCTCTCACACACATCTTCAACCTATCTCTCTCCACTGGCTCCTTTCCATCCGCCTTCAAACACGCGCTAGTTACCCCTTTACTAAAGAAACCATCCCTAGACACCAACTCTCCATCCAACTACCGCCCTGTATCCCTGCTTCCCTTCACATCAAGCTCTTAGAAAAACTAGTCTTCAACCGCCTCTCCCTCTTCCTGTCCTCCAATTCCCTACTTGACCCCCTGCAATCTGGCTTCCGTCCGCTACACTCAACTGAAACTGCCCTCACCAAAGTCACCAACGACCTCCTAACTGCTAAAAACACGGCCACTATTCTATTCTCATCCTGCTTGACCTCTCGGCTGCTTTTGACACTGTTGACCACCCCCTCCTTCTACAGACCCTCAACTCTCTGGGTCTCGGTGACAGTGCACTTGCTTGGGTTGACTCCTATTTATCCAACAGGTCCTTCTGTGTGTCCTTTGCTGGTAACTCCTCCTCTTCATTGCCTCTATCTGTTGGTGTACCTCAAGGCTCTGTCCTTGGTCCTCTGCTCTTTTCCATCTACACCTCCTCCCTGGGCAAAATCATCAACAGCTTTGGCTTTAATTACCACCTCTACGCTGATGACACTCAGATCTACCTCTCTACCCCTGATCTCTCTCCCCCTGTCCTTTCAAAAGTCAGTGACTGTTTATCTGGCATCTCCTCCTGGATGGCCTCCCACCACCTAAAGATCAACATGTCAAAGACTGAGCTCCTACTTATTCCTCCCTCTAATGCCTCCCCACCTCCTGACTTCTCTATCACGGTGGAGGGTATCACCATCTCCCCATCAAACCAAGTTCGCTGTCTTGGAGTTACACTGGACTCTGCTCTCTCCTTCATCCCCCACATCAAGTCTCTTTCCTCCTCCTGCCGATACCAACTGCGTAATATTTCCAGAATTCGGCCATTTCTTACCGCTGTCACCACAAAACAACTCATACACGCCCTGGTAATCTCCCGACTCCACTATTGCAATAATCTCTTATCTGGCCTCCCTCTGTCCCGCCTCTCCCCCTACAATCCATCCTGAACGCCTCCGCCAGGCTAATTCACCTCACCCGCCGCTCTGTCTCTGCCGCTCCCCTCTGCGAGTCCCTTCACTGGCTCCCCATCCACTGCAGAATTAAGTTCAAAATCCTTATCCTTACCTACAAAACCCTCACTAACTCAGCGCCCCACTACCTGTCCTCACTAATCACCAAATACACCCCAGCCCGCTCCCTAAGGTCAAACAGTGACCTGCGCCTAGCTTCTCCCCGCATCACCTCTTCCATGATAGACTGCAGGATTTCTCACGCGCAGCCCCCACTCTCTGGAACGCTCTCCCTCGTGCTGTCAGACTTTCCCCTAACTTCTCTTCCTTCAAACGCTCCCTGAAAACATTCCTATTTAGGGAAGCCTACCACCCAACTCACTGACGCAACCATCAATCACTCTCACCTTACAGTCCTCTCCTCCTGTTTCCAACCCCAACCCTCCTAGATTGTGAGTTCCTACGGGAATAGGGCCCTCATCTCCTCCTGTACTGTTTGTCAAATGTTGTTCAATGTATTGTAACCCTGTCTGTACTGTGCTTATTGTACAGCGCTGCGGAATATGCTGGCGCTTTATAAAATAATAATAATAATAATAATAATAATAATACAAATATAGATTAGGAAAAACAGATTGTTAAATAATGAAACTTACATGAATAATAACCAGATTTTAAGATAAAGTGATAGACAAATGCAGTAATTTCTAAAGGTTGACATTTTCTTGTCACTTTATGTATAGTTTATTTTACACCTAGGACCAATATCTTCTTGTATTGTTGTACAACTTAAATATATATGTTATGTATTTATTATGAATAAAATAAATTTTAATTGTACAAATGGACTAGTATTCAATGTGGAGCGGTAACCTGCAAACAACAGATAGTTAAGCGCTAGGAATTTAATGCTTAAAGTGAATACTACTAGCAGTATTTTTTCTGGAGTTCATTAAGTAATACTGCAACATCAGGGTAATATATATTCGTATCTGAAAGACACAGAGAGACTATTTGACCTCAATGTTCTTCCTGCAGATGCAAGAAGAGCCAGCAAATACAGAACTCTCCAGGATGATTAATTTATGATTTGTCGTCCCGCCCCCTATATGTAATGTGAATTTATATGCACAAAATCAGGGTACAATGCTTGTTTTTGTTGATTTTTTTTGCGCCAACATGATGTGACTTGAAATCTATTATTGTTCTACCTCTAGGGCTACTTTAGCGCATCCTTCGAAAGTATCAGACATGCAAAAGTGCATATACATGCGCAAAAGAAACCTGGTAATGAAGGTGTGTGACTAAACTTCGCAAAGACACCACAGGCTTCTCTTAATTTTTTCAGCATCCTCTAGCAGGCAGGTTTGCTGTGACTAGGCCTTACTCCATGTCACTCAGAATCAGATAATACGTACTAAATCGAACTTTTTACTATCCATGTTATTCAAAGAGCACCAAAATTCCACCAGAATTTCGCTGCTCTTTCGTTCCCCGCATTTCGAGGAGTCAAATTTCCCACCCCTGCGTTGAATTCAGCATTCACCGCAGGGTCCCCGAAGTGCAGGGAAAAGCCGCAGAGCACATCTGCAAAACCAGTGAAAAAATATCAAGGCGTTTCGATAAACCGCCGAAAAAAAATCGAACGCACCTGATGATCCGCTGAACGCATCTGAAAAGACTGACGATCTGCTGAACAGAGTGCCAACCAAGCGCCGGAAAAAGCAGCCAAGCCAATGAACGGGGTAAAAAAAAAGAAGCAAAACCCTGCACCTTTTTGCAAAAAAAACCTACTGCGTGAAAATGCCTGAAAATAACATGTAAGATCCTATGAATAATAATAAAAAGGTCTGTTACAGAAAAAAAAACCATTAACCCCATTCACTGCGGAAGATGTTTGGGGAACGTCATGGGATTCTCCCGCAATATGCAGAGGAAATTCCCCATTCTAGTCTTCAGCTAAGCAGGCTCTGCTCACTGTACTCACCTTTCTCCATCGGGGTCCCATGATGATCTGACTTCATGGAAGTCAGACGCTGCTTTATACCCCCCTCCCGGCGCACTGACGTCATTGTGAGGGGCGTGATAATGTCAGTTTCAGGTGCCCCACCCCCGGCAAAGCTGGAAGAGCACCAGAAAGGAGGGGGGTCTCTCTCTCCCAATCGGTAGGAGATACAAGAGAAAGAGGCACTGCTGGAAAGGGCAGAGTTTGCCCTTTGCAACGCTGCCTCTCTTTAACTCCTGAGGTGCCACTCCACATTCTGGTGCCGTTCCACCTCTCCTGGAGGTGGCTGACATCCAGGATGTCAGCCAAGCCTCCGCGGTTTCTCCCCACCCACTGATGTCATTGCGCAGTGTGAGCATTAACCCCTAGACTAAATTAACCATTGCTTCTCTATGGGGGTTTTACTGCCGCCGAAGATCACCGTATTTCACTGGCAAACTGCCTGCTTTTTGAATAGCCAAATGGCTCCGAAGTTGCACCATATGAGGAAATTCACTGTTCGAAGCAATTTCGGAGCCAATTCAGCTGTCTTTGAATAACCCTGCATGTTTTCTATTATCCTTCTTTAAAGAATATTCCATGGCTTTGGCTTCCATTATTGTGTGTTATCATGTGCTCTTTGGACACCATGAGTGCCTTCCAATCTTCCTGTATGTCCACGAGAAAGAAACTTTTCTTATGAAAATTATTTCCTTACCAGGATTTTTCCACTCAAGGACATAACGGAAATAAAAAATGTTTCTTCTAAAAATCATTATAAAACCAGATTAACCCATATATCTTCTACACTTGCTAATGTGGTGACCGCCTGAAACAGAAATATAAAATATGTTAAAGGCTTAAGTAAGTTATTTATGATAAGAGACAAAGAATCTGCCAAGAAGAGGTTTGTTTAATACTTATATATATTCAAGAGCATTGTCGTGTTTTTTTTTGTTTGTTCTCCAGATGTACTTTGATTGTGATAATTTCCCTTTGACGTTGTCATTGAAAAAAGGCAGCATTGGGCCATATCATGCAAATCCACTGGCAATTCCCATGATCTTTATCTCTTCTCCAAACTCTCAAAAAAGAATAACGTCAGGCAATAAAAGCCTCTCTAAAATACTGGTGACTCATCTGCTTGTGGTGAAATGTTTTACAGGAATAGAAGAAACAGTTGGAAGGGGGGGGGGGGTTGAGAAGCTCAGTAACGCACCTGGTCGTGTTGCTTGATTCTGTATAAAATAATGCCCTATTTAAGAAAAGCCACAGCAGGACTGGTGTTTAATGGAAAGAATACAATAGACAGGACTGGTGTTTAATGGAAAGAATACAATAGACAGGACTGGTGTTTAATGGAAAGAATACAATAGACAGGACTGGTGTTTAATGGAAAGAATACAATAGACAGGACTGGTGTTTAATGGAAAGAATACAATAGACAGGACTGGTGTTTAATGGAAAGAATACAATAGACAGGACTGGTGTTAATGGAAAGAATACAATAGACAGGACTGGTGTTTAATGGAAAGAATACAATAGACAGGACTGGTGTTTAATGGAAAGAATACAATAGACAGGACTGGTGTTAATGGAAAGAATACAATAGACAGGACTGGTGTTTAATGGAAAGAATACAATAGACAGGACTGGTGTTTAATGGAAAGAATACAATAGACAGGACTGGTGTTTAATGGAAAGAATACAATAGACAGGACTGGTGTTTAATGGAAAGAATACAATATAAGAACTTAAAGGGATACTCTAGGCAACATGACCACCTAAGCTTTTTTTAGGTGGTCATGATGCCCTGAGTATGCCCTCTTCTTTGCTCCCCCCCTCCTCTCAGCCGATCGGCTGAAACAGCTGAGAAACGCGGAGGACTTTACTCCTCCCTCCCAGCTGTCAGTCAGCAGAGCGGGATTTGTATTTCCCGCTTCTGCCGACTATTGCCGAGTAGAAGACGTCATCGCGCTTTCAGCGCGATGACGTCTCCTACTCGTTGCAGTAGCTGGCGGGAGCGAACCGCCGGCAAAAGTCGGTGGCTGTGATTAGTGTTGCGCGCATCCTCTTGCGCGTAACACTAATCAAAGAGGAGAGGAAGCCTGCTGATTGGCTGGTTTACGTGAGAGGCGCGCATGCGCTCTTCTCATGTAAACCATGAGCCAAGTTGCAGAGTTACCACGACGGAAGAGGAGGGAGGTGAGCGTAAAAAAAAATAAAAAATAAAAAACCCCGTTGGAAACAAGTGGTTTTTAGGGTAAGTATTACATTAAAAAAACCAAAAACTGAATAACTAGGTAGGGCAATATGTATCATATAATGGAAAATAAGGGGGTGTGATTTTTAGCCTAGAGTGTTCCTTTAAGAAGTAAGATCGATTTAAATATTGTATCTTATATTTAACTGTAATCCAAAATAACCGTAGTCCTACCACAAACAGAACCATTAAGCCTTCTAGTAACCTTGATTCTAACCTTGGATCTAACCCTAACAGTAACCCAACCCTAGACCTAACCATAACCCTAACTAACATATAGGGGTAGTATAGAGGGGGGGTTTGGAGGAGGTATAGAGGGGGTTATATAGGGGGTGTAGGGTATAGAGAGGGTAAAAATACACACCTCCAGAATTTGTGGAATTTTTTAAAATATTCAGATTGATATGAAAATTTGGATTGATTTAAATCGACAAATTCCAAAATTTGCCAACATAAACCAAATCAAATTTTGGTCTATGCACATGTCTAGCTTTATCTACAAACCTAAATCACGTATTTCTTTGCATATTGTTCTTTTCCCACAGTCTAACTCAAGCACATAAAGGATAAAGTAGATCGTCACGTCTCCCTGTGGTTCAGCAAAACACAGGAATCTTAGGTCATGATGCTGTTGGTAGGAAATCCATTCCAGTTCCCCAACTTTGGGAAAAAATCATCAACATTATATTAAAAGTTGCGTATTACTATCTTAAACTTACATATTTGAGGTTTGCGATAACTGGAAGTAGGAAAATGACAAAACCAGTCACACAGATGTGTTCTGTTATCAAACTAAATATCACTCAATCTCTTAATCTAAAAGTCAGATCGAGCATAATCATAAATAAAATGTTAATTTTTAATGTTTTGTTTAGAATCCTCTACTGGCAATGACTGCCTGAAGACTGGAACCCATGGAAATTGCCAAAGACTATCAGGGTTATTCAGAGAAAGGTGAAAAGCAGGAGAACTGGCAGGAGAATAAAACAATCTAGACCAGTGTTTCTCAAACCTCTCCTCAGGACCCCCCACCAGGCCAGATTTTGCAGATAGCTGAAGCACAGCACAGGTGATATCATTTGCTGCTCAGTGATTGCAGGATCCAGTCTGCATTTCCCCAAGGTGATCTGTAAAATCTGGCCTGGTTGGGGGTCCCGAGGACAGGTTTGAGAAACACTGATCTAGACCAAATAGCTGATTTGGAAAGTGAGATAAATGGGAGAAATTTTCTGGTTTGGCTATTTTGACCTAAAATGTTCACTTCTCCGGTCATTCTCCTGAGTTTCACCTTTCTTTGAATAGACCTGTTGGTTTCCTCCTTTCTGATGCTTTGCCAGGCTCGAACTGCAGCTGTCTTCAGTTGTTCTTAGTTCTTGGGTCTTTCTGCCTTCAGCAAGTGAAATGCTGCTCAATTGGGTTGAGATCAGGTGATTGAGTCGGCCATTGCAGAATATTCCACTTTTTTTTCCTTGAAAAACACCTGGGTTGCTTTTGCAGTGTTTTGGATCATTGTCCATCTGTAATGTGAAGCGCCGTCCAATTAACTTTGCTGTATTTGCCTAAATCTGGGCTAAGAGTATAACTCTAACCACTGCTGAAAAGATAAGGATATTAAAGATGTGGCATGATTACTATTAAGGAACCAGAATAATCAAATTTAGATGTAGGACATCATTTTGATTCACAGGCCTGGTTGGAATGGCCTGGTAGAATTCTGTGACGATGGATATACATATAAATGTAATTTGGCAGTGCATTATCTTGATCCGAGTGTCTCTGCTTTCACTTCCCTTCGATGGTTTTATAAATATCCATTAGGAACTCGAATATAATCACGCTGGCCAGCCTGCCGTATCCCTGCTTCCAATTGGCTGAGAGCTGCTGCACCATCTGTGAGGGAGGTCAACCTACACATGAAGTCAAATTGATAAATTAAGGGCCTCTCGTCAGTGTGGTGAATTTCTGGAAAGATTATCAGATCTATTCCTAATCCCTTTTGTGTGTTGGCGAGTGATGAACTTCCCCCGCTCTAACCACCACCCAGGTCAGACATTGCCACCTTTATCAGTCATTTTTAGCTATTTGAAAATTTTAGGATCAACCCCTCCCCCCTTGTATTTGTAATAGTATCATTTCAGTTTGGCGATTTAAACCTAAAATTTATATTCCCCTCGCATCAAATTCTCAAATTCCAGCAGAATAGATTTTTGTAAAACAGTGAGCTGAAAATAGAAACTAATTTGAGCTCAGTCGAATAAAGGAGAATCTTTAAAGGGACGCGCATGTCAAGAATACATTTATTTGAAGTGACAGTTAAAACAATTATTGTTTTATACAAACTAGAAAAAAAGTTTTAAAAATGTGAAAAAAATTGTTTTCCTGCTTTAAACTATTTCATTTGCTCTGGCCCCACCCCTCAGCTAGGGGGGGGGCTTCTTCAGCTCCCACTTCCTGTATATTCCCCGCCTACTACCCCACCCATCAAAGCGTCACATGAACTAGCACAAGCTGTACACCTGAAACCCTGTGCACGCTCAGGACCTGACTGGGGAAACTGAGGAACTAATTATTAGCCATCTCTGCACCTGTGAAAGCAAGAGTCACCGACAAGCTCACTTGCACTCTTAGTTTACAAACTCCGTCTCAAACTCCCTCACACTCTTGTGCATGCGCTCTCGCTCCGCTTGTTCTTACACTGCTTTATCCTGCAGTCTTTTGGCGCTTTCTCCCAGTGGCGTAGCGTTGGTTGTCAGCACCCAGGGCAAGGCAAGAATTGCTCACTCCCCCCCAACCTGTGGACAAATCCATCTGTAATAGACCCAGACTGGGACAAAAAAAATAATTAGGCCCAGGCATTTTGGACTGAGTAGACCACTTTTTTTTAATACTACACATCGCATATTACAGTGAGTTTTATTGGATGTTGTGAATGGGTTTTTCATCACCAGAGAGGATCCTGCGATCATCCATTCTGTGCTGGGAGTCACTATAATGTACGGTGTGTATGAGCATATCACAGAGCTCCACAGCAATAAAACTCAGTAATGTGCGCTGTTTTATTACTGTGCAGCTGTGATACGCTCATACACACCGCACATTACAGTGAATTTGTTGTGGAGCTTTGTGATAGGGCTGATCTTGCCTCTTTGTAGGGACACCTCTGCTGCTCCCAGCAGTATTGCACACAGGGTTAGGCTCAACAAGTATTGAAAATTTCAATATAAGCCGGCACACAACCATCCTGCCCTGGTGTGCCTCACACATTCCTGCCAATGGTCCCACGTACAGGTTTCAGTCCTGTTATAGGGCCTTGGTTCTGCGCTCAAGTCATTCTCTCGCAGTTATTAAATATAAAATAATGAGTTTATGAAAAGGCCACAGCAGGAGGCTCCGAGGATTGCTGTACATCTCGGGCTTCCTAAGTGGCATGACAGCCCAGTGGGCTTACTCCCAGTTACCACATGCTTGCAGGGATTTGCCTCAGGTCCTTGGCATTGCCTCTTCAAGCCTGTGCCGCTAGCAACATCTTTTTTGCACATACTAAGCCATGAAGCTTCACCGGCTGGACGCCCTCTCCTTACCAAGTGCCAGTCAGGTGGGGGTGATCGCTCTTGAACCCGCTGCTCATGAAGAGATGTCTGAGCTCTCCATCCACGTTCTCTCCCCTCTTCTCGCTGGCCAAGGGATGCTGAAAATATCCCCCACATGGGCCGGGATAAAGCACATGCCTGGACATCCTAAGGGCATAGGACAGCAGACTTCACTCAGCACGCCCGGTGACAATCAGTGGGGGCCGGCAGAATATGCATCTGATTATGTCATAGTGTGCACCGAATGGCTGGCCGCCATCTTGAAGTTCCTGCCGGGCCTAGGCTGGAAACTATTAGGGGCACAAATTTCTTTCGAAATTTAGCGCCCCTAAGAAAATTGCACCCGGGGCACCCCCCCCCCCCACACTGCATTGATTTATTTTCTTCCCCTTCTCTGCAGTAGATGGGGGTGAAAGTTACAGATTGGAATGGTACTCAGCCCTCACAGTGCTGGAGGGAGGAGGAGCAACTTAGTTGCACATGCTCAGTGAGTTTTGTCATGAATTCCACAGAATGTGCCTCTGAGCGGTGTGTACTGAGCTAACTAGTGGTGGGCGTGGAGAACGGCAAGAAAGGAAAGCAGGTAAATATAAATCACATTGGCTCCTTCAAAAAAAGGCTTCCCACGTTTTAAAATGCCCACCGACAAAGCATGCATGTCCCTTTTAACCCCTTAGTGACCGCGGACATACTATGTATGTCACGGGCAAAAGCCTCCTTTAGACCTGATGTACATCGTACACCACAGTCTAACCTCCCTCCCTCTACCCCTCTCTCGCTTGGCTCCCACAGCAGACTGCCCCGCGTTTTCAGGGAGCCCAGCAGGCGCAATGACATCACCAGCCCCCCCAGGGCCTCTGGTAGAAAAAAAAAAAAAAAAAAGGGAGGGGAGGCTCGCTTGGAGCCCTGTCTCCCAACCATTGAAGGTAACAAAAAATAAAAAATTAAATGGTACCATTGGAAAGGGGCGAGTCTCCCCTTTTCAACGGTGGCCGGCCATTAAATAATTTCGTTGCCGGATCACAAATCAAACGTCAGCCAAGCCTCCGGGTCACCCCCCACAATATATGTGTGAGGATGTCATTGGGCCAGTTAACCCCCTAGCTGCCAAGTGGAGATTCATTGGATCCCCCTCTTTCTCCTGGTCCGTGGTAGCTAGAGGGTGATATCGGATATCATTGGAAAGACCTGATCATGGCCTTTCCAAGGATATGAAACATTTTTTTTTTAATAAAAGAAACAAATTAAACCAAATTTTTGTGTGGGGGGGGGCGGTTATTAAAATAGGACTTAAGTTGGCATTTAAACACGAGTATAAAACGGTCAGAATGAGCTCAGCGGTGAAGAGGTTAAAAAGCAAAAACATGAAAAAATTGAGTATTTCTAATCTCAGGACAATTTCAAAACTATTTAGCCGGAGTCTTTTTTGGTGGTTTTAGATTTTGGGGATTAAATTTTGAAAAAGTGTGTTTTCCCATCATATTTCATTTTTTTTATAGTGAATTATACGATATGATGGAAATAATGGTATCTTTAGAAAGTCCATTTAATTGCGGGAAAAACAGATGTGGGTTGCATAAACGAGTAAGAAGAAAATTTGACCTAAACACAAACAGCGCAGAAATGTAAAAACAGCAGCGGGCTCTTTCGGACAGACGTTTGTGAAACCGCCCGGTCATCAAGGGGTTAATGATACTGACACCAGACCTTTATAGTAAATTATAGCATAACTACAGAAATCAGCAAAAAAAAAAAAAAAATACAATGCTACGCCTCTGTTTGCATCACTGAGCATATAAGGGTCAGTAGCTATTCAGGTGTCTGTCTTGAATCTCTTGGAGGGGGGGGGGGGAATTTGGACATAACTTATTCAACAAGTGATAGGTTAAAACCAACTTTACTGGACACATCCATACAACAGAATTAAGACAATGAACCTAAACATTCAAAGAACAAAACCCCTCTTTATTACCCGCAGTTGCCAAACAAAAGAAAATGCAGAAACTAAAGTGAAATTTGGTCACACTACAGAAATAAAAGAGTAAATCATATTTTAACATATTGGACAAACAAAATTTATGCTCCGATTGCTTTTTACAGCTTTCTGAACCACAACATATCTTGGCAAAACCAGTTGAAACATTTTTCCATCATGGTCAGGCCTGCCTAGTCAGCAGTCGACCCTTCAATACTCTCTGGCTCTGGGGCAGGTTCGGCTCCGGTGTCTTTCCCTTCTTTACTTCGTTTGGACTTTTTGTGTTTGTGTCGTCTGTGAGTGTCACCCTCTTCACTATCATGGCGACGTCTGCTGCTGCGGAGAAAAAAAGCCAATTAAAAAAAACACGTGCGGTGTGACCACTCCCTTTTAAAAAACAAACTATACAGAAAAATCAGACTGGTACACATATACATGCTAGGGAGTAACGGGTTAAAAAAAAGAAAAAAAAAAAAAGCTAAAATGTAGTGAATGTCCTTATTCACTGTATTTTGGTTTTAGATAAACCGAAACTTAAAAACAAATATATGACCATCAGCCATAATCAGTCTACACGATATATACAAGGTATCAAAAACCAAGAATAATGACTGCAGGTGCACATGCGTACATAGGATCAACGAAACAAAAGGAGTCGATCCAAAACGCTGGATTTTGACGTCTGTACAATCACGCCAAATCTGGTAAATCAGGTCAATTGAAACCATAAGGCTTCATTCCAGTTTGTAAAATATCTGTGTAGCCATTTTGTTCTTGTAGTATTGTGGTACAAAGGAATCCGCATAATGTAAATATTTCTTGTGCAGAGAGGAAGGAGTTGGGAGCAATTTTCCAGATGTATATTTTAAGAAGGAAGCAAAGGATTAGAATACAAAGCTAGAGCTCATCGAGAAGTGATTGCAAACATAATAAATCCATTTGTTATTCACAATGCAGCAATTTAATACAAACATGCTCCACTTAAATGGGGTTCTAAAATTCATATTAGGCACAAGTTCTCTAATCAGACTGGCAATGCAAGTGACAGCGATCAATCATTTAATATAATGGACCTGTTCAAATAATAAGTCTGATCTGGAAGGTTCATGTGGCTCCAGGCTGCTTGTGGCTTAAAAAAAATAATAAAAAAAAACCCCGTCAAGATTTGATAAAATAAAAGGTTAAATGGCCTCTTTGTTATATATTTCTACATTACGAAAATATTGTTACTTACACATACAAGTAAGGCACTTCCTGAAGTTGCCCCTTTATGGGTTCTGCCGGCTTAGGTTGGGGGTGCAACTTGTACAAAATGAAAAGTATACACAATCTGAGTGGGGAGAATTGACCCCAGAGTACACAGCATTGGAGAGATGCCGCTGCCATGAACCAAACTTAAGGACAAATACATTCTGCACTACAATCATTTTTCGGTTCAAATATGATATGCTTGGGAGCTACCATAATCAGAATCACAATGGAATTTTGGGACTTTCCAAGCTTGTTCAATGGGAGGGGAAGCAACAGTTTACCTGCGAGAGGATTTATGCCGTGGGGTTTCTTCTTTCTCTCGATGCCTCCTTTCTCTGTGCCTTTCCTCCTTCTCTCTGCTAATGCTCTCTCTGCTAATTCTCTCTCTATGACGCTCGTAACCCCTCTCCGGTCGATCTGAATATTCTTTGTACCTGTAGCGCTCTTCTTCACTGTGGGGAAAAACAAACAGCTCAGCATCTTGAAGGTAAATCATGCAAAACCCTGCAACCTAGGAGATACCAGCCATTCCCTGTTGATGGGAGATCTGGTAGTAGCTTTTTAAAGTGGCTGCCTGGCTTATAACCCCTCCATAGTCTTAAAGGGACAGTACCGCTTACATAAGCTGCAACTAGGTCACTTGTACATTACAAACAAAACCACATGCGGTTTTCTTTCTTTGAATAGGAAAAATAAAGATTGGATTTTTATCTCCCATTTCCATTTTGTTAATTTTTCCCATGATGCAACATTTACCAAAAAAAAGTTTTACTTCACAGCTGTTACATTGCTTCTACAGTATTACCGTAATACCGTTACAGTATTACCGTCAGTGGGGTGGAGAAGGGAATGTTTAGATAAGGCTCGCAGGGGGCTATTGTGTTCTGTATGTTACTTTAGAGATGAGATGGCAGCTGAATGAAAAAAATACCAGGTCCTTAACCCCTTCACGTCCAAGTGATTTTCCCAAAGAACATTGTCAGAAAACAGTTGTTTTTGAAAAATCATTTAACCACTTCGCTGCTGAGGACGCGCTCAGCGCGTCCTCAGCAGTCCCGCTGGTGTGCTGAGGACGCGCTGAGCGCGTCCTCACATTGGGGTCAGCGTTCGGCCGGGTTCCGGCCGATAGCTGGCCCCTCCGGTGCGGGCTGACATCCTGGATGTCAGCCCGGCATCCGGACCACCAGCCGCCAGAATTAGGTGTCATCGCGGGGGCGCGATGACACCTAATTCAGGCGCCCCCTCCCCGCATGTGCGGAGGAGGCGCCTGAAAGGGAGGGGGGGGGAGGTCCTTCGGACCTCTCTCCCTCCCGATCGGCGGCTCTGCGGGGGTTCGCGATCCTTTCCCGGAGCTGGCCGACATCTTGGATGTCGGCCAAGCCTCCGGGAACTCCCCCAGAGGACTGGCGTCATCGCCACCAACTGTGGAGATGGGAGTTCATTGGAACTCCCTTATCTCCCGATCCGTGGCAGCTAGGGGTTAAATTTTGGTATGGTTGGATCGGCCAGAGCATGGCCGTTCCAACGATACCAAACATGAAAGTGAAAATTTTTGTAAAAATAAAAAAAAAAAAATGAATAAAAAAAAAAATAAATAAATAAACAAACACTTTTTTTTTATTTTTTTTGGTTTGTTAATGCAGCAATATTGTTCCCATTTCAATTATAATGTGAACAATGATGCTGCACTAACGATTTTTGTATGCGGTGCGTTTGTTAAAAATAGTGTCATTTTCCCCAAAAAAAAATGTAACGAGACCCCATCTCTAATTATTTTAACAAGCGCACCCCATACAAAATATAACCGCAATTGCTCGCATGTTAAAATGTGGAAAAAAACACTTTACACGTTGTAAATTATTGAAAATACATATTTTATTGCATTTTTTGTTATAATATACAGACATGACATAACGTATACATATAATAATGACATATTATGAATCTACCGAGTCTGACGGAAAGAACGATATATAATATGTCTGGGTCATATACTAAAATAAGCCTTCAAAACACGTTTAAACATGATGCGCAAAACAGGTAAAAATGACCTCAGCATAGGGGCGGGAAAAGCCTCAGCAGCGAAAGGGTTAATTGTACAGTAGTACATATCTATTAATGTAATAACCCATTTGGCCAGTAGATGGTGACATCTACTGCTAAATTGATGGTTAGAGGTTTTAACAGCAGATGTATTTTCTTCTATTTCTCATGCATCGGCTGCTGACAGCTTCTCAATGCCCGATATTTCAGTGCTTTCAGCTGCCGATTTTACAGTTTTAGTTCTTTGGGGGCACCTTCTACAGCCTAAAAAGCTAACTAAATTAGTTTACCCCAAACAAATTTCATTTCCTTTTGGGCTACAGATTAGCATATCGAGATATCTCAGTAACGGGGCACCAGATGGTGCCTTTAAAGCCCACGACATCTCAATATCGGTAGTGAAGGGATTAGAAGGTCTATCCCCGTGATGTCCTTTGAATACATCCCACAAAACGATAGGGAGTCGCTGCCTGACTCATTCCCGCCATTCTATGCCTAAAGCCAGACCACGAGGAGCGAGTGATTTAACCCTTTCGCTGCTGAGGCTTTTCCCGCCCCTGTGCTGAGGTCATTTTTACCTGTTTTGCGCATCATGTTTAAACGTGTTTTGAAGGCTTATTTTAGTATATGACCCAGACATATTATATATCGTTCTTTCCGTCAGACTCAGTAGATTCATAATATGTCATTATTATATGTATACGTTATGTCATGTCTGTATATTATAACAAAAAATGCAATAAAATATGTATTTTCAATAATTTACAACGTGTAAAGTGTTTTTTTCACATTTTAACATGCGAGCAATTGCGGTTATATTTTGTATGGGGTGCGCTTGTTAAAAAAATTAGAGATGGGGTCTCGTTACATTTTTTTTTGGGGAAAATGACACTATTTTTAACAAACGCACCGCATACAAAAATCGTTAGTGCAGCATCATTGTTCACATTATAATTGAAATGGGAACAATATTGCTGCATTAACAAACCCAAAAAAAAAAAAAAAAGTGTTTTTTTTTTTTGTTTTTTTTAATTTTTATTTCTCTTTTTTTTTTTTTTTTTACAAAATTTTACACTTTCATGTTTGGTATCGTTGGAACGGCCATGCTCTGGCCGATCCAACCATACCAAAATTTAACCCCTAACCAACCTATCTCCACAGTTGGTGGCAGTTAGGGGTTAACTCTAGGACTGGCGTCATCGTGCTACGCACGATGACGCCAGTCCTCTGGGGGAGTTCCCGGAGGCTTGGCCGACATCCAAGATGTCAGCCAGCTCCGGGAAAGGATCGCAAACCGGCGCTTTTCAGCGCCGATTCGCGATCCAGCTCCCCAGGGGTTAATGCCAGGCATCATTTGGAAGGGCAGGCTGTGCCCTTCCAAATGATGCCTGGGTTAAGCCCCGCAGAGCCACCGATCGGGAGGGAGAGAGGTCCGAAGGACCTCCCCCCCCTCCCTTTCAGGCGCCTCCTCCGCACATGCGGGGGGGGGGGGCGCCTGAATTAGGTGTCATCGCGCCCCCGCGATGACCCCTAATTCTGGCGGCTGGTGGTCCGGATGCCGGGCTGACATCCAGGATGTCAGCCCGCACCGGAGGGGCCAGCGATCGGCCGGAACCCGGCCGAACGCTGACCCCAATGTGAGGACGCGCTCAGCGCGTCCTCAGCACACCAGCGGGAATGCTGAGGACGCGCTGAGCGCGTCCTTAGCATTCAAGTGGTTAAAGATACGGGGGGGGGGGGGGAAGGAGGAGAAAGAGTTTACAAAGCGGTGGAGGGGAAAAAAAAATACATCACACAATGGATGCATCCAGTGATACAGAGTAGAACATTTCACTTTTTGGTGGTAGTGGCCCTTTAACCCTGTCACTGCTGAGGACGTGTGGGGAACGTCTTCATTGACTCCTAAGGAAAGATAGTGGGTTCCTTTGAACCCCGATATCTCCCGACTTTTGGCAGAGCATGGCCTTTCCAATGATTCCAAATATGACCATGTTTAAAGTAAAGAACAAAAATTATAAAAATAATAATAAAAAGAAAAACATGTTTTTTTTAAGACGTGAAATGGCTCAGCAGTGAAGGGGTTAAATGATACATTGATTATTTTTTAAATTATGTGTCTCATTTGAGATATATATATCCCTCATGTGAGACTTCCAAACCTTCAGTATGAAAACTGGAAGGTTACAGCCAACAGGATTTATACGGAGATCTTCCAGCCTTTACAAAAGGTTGGATAAAACCCTCTTTGACATGACAGACAAGCTGACATTGGTTTATGCCGTAATGTAATTAGACTTTCGCTGTTGATGGTACCCCTTTAAAGCATAAGCTTTATCTTTAAGGCTTGACAAGAATTAAATTAAATTTTTCTTTCATGGTTCTAAAACATTAAAATCGCAGGTTCGACACATCTTCATGGATCCTGAGAAGAACAAAAGTTATAATTGTAAGCCCTTATTTGAGGTCTACATCTGCAATGAAACGTAAATAAAGTCTGGAGGACAATCAGCTCAGTGTGCTTTAACACCAGGGGATGAGGAGGAAGGGAAGGTTTAACGGCAATGTAAACAAAGAGGAAGAACGAGGGGGAAGAAAAAGTGATTGGTAATGTGTTGCGGGAAGCAAGAGGTCAAGGGTGGAAGGTGTGTGGGTGATACACCTGCTTGCAGGACTCAGCCCTACTCTAACTTGCAGCATTTTAATGACATTTCAAGACACTGTTTTGCTATTGTTCTCTGCCTCATTTTGTGTAGGAATATCAAACACCACCTTCTAGTTTCTGGACACTTTGCTACCATTTGCCAATCACTTGTGTAGAATCATGGAATTGTGATCCAAACGTTGACAGTATAACGGCCAAAGTTGCTGGTGAGGAAACTGCATTGGGGCCGGACCACAAGAAAAAAAAATACATAATTTTAAACCATGTTGAAATTATGTAACTGGTAAGTGACTGACTCTTCAAATACTAAGAGTTATCCATTTGGCAGCCTGCTACTGTTACTCTTAACTGGTATGTTCAGCCATGTCCTCTATATTTGTACATATAAAGCGCTTTTCAAATCTCTAAACTATCCAGATTAAGCGAATTTAGTAAAAAAAAAAAAATTGTAAAATGATGGAGACTTACAAGTAGAACCATAAAATAAAAGCATATTTACAGGGAAAAATGGCATTACAGCTTTTCTTCTGGGATGATTTTATTCATGTCTGCTCTGCCATGCAATGGTCTCCCTGGCCAAGTCACACCTCAAGTTTTATTATGGCGCATACACACGCAAATCTGACGAGGTTTATGTAATTATTGGTGGACGTTCCTGGGAAGTTGTTACAAAGTAGCACTGGTGGAGCAGAAAATCTGTACAAGAAGGGATGGAGAAGTATTTCAATAGTAAAACAATCAATGGACACTTATGTTACTTGAGCAGAAACCTGGGTTTTACTTAAAACTCCCTGTTTACACACAAACACGCATTCAAAGTCAGTGTGTCGATATGGAGACTGGCATGTTTTTTTCCAGCATCTATATTCCTTAGGAAGTTAATCTTTAACCCCAGGGGAATCCAGATCCAGCTGCAAAGAGTTAATGAGCAGCACCTTAAATGGACTCCTGTCTAAAAGGGAGGAGACAGAACGTGGAAGAACTAAAGCACTATTTCTCAAACCTGTTCTCAGGTCCCACTAACAGGTCAGGTTTTCCAGATATGTGAAGCACAGCACAGGTGATATGATTTGCTGCTCAGTGATTGCAGGATTCAGTCTGCACTTCAAGGTGATCTACAAAACCTGGCCTTGTTGAGGGTCCCGAAGACTGGAGTTGAGAAACAGTACTAAAAGGATGGTGAAGCCTGTATTCATTAGTTTAACCTCAAACCGTGAGGGAGTTTTTTATTTAGAGCTCAGATAAGCCGTTTCTTTGTAGGGAAGCTTTACCTTATTCAGCAATTTAAAAATCGTTTAAAGACCATAAACTGTATTTTGTGAGTTTTTCATGGTCCAAGGCTGTGGTCAATAAAAACCCAAGACGACCATGCTATTTTGCAAGGACATAGAACCATGTGTGACCACAGTGTACTGACCGCTCAGTTGCTTCTTTCTGGAGAGGTAATAAATATTTATATGGGGTACGAGTGTACAAGCAACAGTGCGAGAACCGAATAGAATTTGACCGATTCAGAAACTGTAGAGAGCCTACAAAGGGGACTGTTGGCTACTGAATATACAGATTACTTTGTGTATAGCTCTATAGAAAAGGCTGTCTCCAATTAAAGTAGCTGGCTACCAGTGTAATGGAGATAAGGCTGCGGTCACACGAGCGCACGGACTGTCTGTGCGACCGTTCTTCCCTGCATCTGTTGCAGCTCGACGGGGAGGGCCACAAGGTATAGCGTGCGCACTACTTGCCCGTGCTACCAGACGGGCTGAAAGCCGCCCCGTCAAAACGGTACGACGGACATCGGACAGGGCTACAAAGCGCAAGCATCCATTAGGAGGATCAATGTAGCGCTGAATGCACTAACTGCACGGTCAGAGAGGAAGGAACGTCCATTCTATTGGATGTTTCTTCCATTCTCAAATACACTCGTGTGACCCCGGCCTTATTGTGGCTTGAACTCACTGGAGTGGAAGTTATGGAGGAGGGTGCACTCGAAATGTAATGCTAAACTTATCCATTTTTGCAGGACACTAGGAATCTTGTGTTGTAGCATTTCTACTCATGCTCGCTCAACCCACAACTAGTCCGCCAGTCAGATGTAGCCAGTCAGATGTATGTCGTCAGTGTGATATGGTGATGGACACCTGGTTTTTTGGAGGTGTACAGATTCAAGCTCAAATAGTGTGTTTATTCGGTTTAAAATGTGGCCATTAAGGCTCTGTATTTTAGCTTTATACAGCCCTGTAATAAGCATTTCTCAATAGATTGCACGTATCCACTTCACCTCTGTATAGGGGCATGAAAACGCACCTTTCTATAGGAATACATTCATAAAATCCTCTGCTATTTCAGATGGAAAACTAAGGAATCCAAACACATGAATGAACAAACACCCTTTCAAACACAAAGGCTTGCGTCCTGATATGAATCACAGTACTACGTCATGTCTTCTGGCTCTGGGAAAAGCAGACATATCTGGCACAACACATAGTCTGGTTAGCCAAGTCGAAGCATTATAAAAATGCAACACGCCAGAGCAAAGCTTGTGTGTCCAGCCTGCTATATGGGAATTGCAACACAACCATTGTGCGACTCCTATTAATTGGGAAAACAGCACGAAAAGAATACCTAGACACCAAACCCGAGAACCAGGATAGGAGTAACAATAGAACCATGAAAGAAAAATATCAAAACTGGTCATTAAAATGCTTCTAGACCAGGTGTGGCAAAGACCACAATCCACAACCAAATACAGGTCCCCTTCAATGTGAAGCACTCCGTGCAAAAAAAAAACAAATTTCCACATTGAGAGTGAGGAAAACAAGGCAGAGCACAAAAGCGGTATATACTACACTCACAAAATATTGCGGGGAGGGGGAGGGTTTGAAGTTAGTTTCTGCAACAACGGAGGCAGGATCCAACGGAGCGATCCAGCTCTGAAATCCCTTCACTGCATTTATTACGAGATGGCCAAGGCCTGAAAAGTCATGGCAACAGTAATAAAGGACAATTAAAAGAAAAAAAAAAAAAAAAGGAAAAATTTAAAAATATGAAAATGGGTGGAGGTGCTGCTGCGGGTGGAAGTTTGAAGCCTCCCCTTAGATGCCTCTATTTTCATAGCTGGTAATAGCAGAATGACCTGACCGTCTGGGAACTATTAAGCTCAGAGTCAAGTCGCCTAGAATTAACCCTATCGGCCCCAGGACAATCCACAGAGAATGCAGCATGGGTTAAAAGGAGCCATTTGAATCCTTTGGACCAGAGTCAAAAATCTGTCTGCTCCACAGATGTGGACACTCCAGAACACTGGCCCTATAATCTGCACCACAAAAATCACGCGCCGCTTACAGGACGGCAACACTGACTACACAACACAAACAATAAGAAATGTCCAAGTTATATTATTTTGCCTGCTGCATTTACCCCATATTTAAAAACATGAAAAAAGTAAACAGTATGACAGGAATATGAACTTCTGGTGACGTTACATGGCAATGCGTTAACAAGCTCTTCAGATTAGGTTTACAGATGTCTAACCTTTACCACCACCTTATATCACAGTGATGATGCTCCATAGAGCAAGAGCTAGAGATCTTTAATATTGATGAATAGGAAAGGAAAATTAAAAACTTCAGACACTGTCAGATCAAGTACTGTGAACGCTTTATTAAAAAAGGAAATGACACCATAGTTTATCAGTTTCAACAACCCCCCTTCCCTTTTACAGGATCAGTTGCAATATAGCATAAAAAGGGTTGTAACGTTTCAGAATATATGCCTTCTGAAAAAAAGAAAAAAAACACACACCCCGGAAGTAAAAGATCACTACATCAATTTTTGTCCCTGCTCCTATATGTGAAGTCAAATGGTCTCTCTAGCTTTTATAATAAAAGATTAACAGCCCGATTCGTTACTGTAATTCTCTTTTTTAATATGGTTACATTAGGGGATGAATTCCTTTTATATAAAGCTTACAACAGTCCCTCTGAACCTGAACAAAGACATTAAGGAGGTGTATAAGACCTTCACTAGCTGGGGTCAAAGACATTAAAAATGTTCAGTATGTCAGCTTCATGCCTTAACCAGCTGCTGTGAACAACACCACCCAGACCCAGGAAGGATGTATCCTAGGGTGTCAGGTATACAACACCAGAGGCACAAATCAACTTCGGTCGCTGGATGGACATACATTTGTGCCTCATTTTATGTTTGATGTGCTGAAAGTGTGATCGGACTGAATTGCCATATTGGTTTTAGCAATAGACACCTGGGCTTTCCGACATCACTGGCCGCTGTATTCTAGTCCTACTCCAAGGCTCAGGTGCTTGTTCAGTGGTCCAATTTGACCCCACTTTTTTATTTTTTTTGAGAAAGGATTTTACCAGGAAGGATACATTGAGATTTCTCTCGTTTTCAAGTATGTCCTGGGTGGCGCGTATGTACAGTTAGGTGTCTTGCCAAGGACACTTACTGGAGAGGTGCTCTTGCTGGGATCGAATCCATGACTCCACAGGCTCTCTCCATGCAGAGCAGTGATGTTACCTCTACTCCACACAGCCGGCACTTCCCAGTTAAGATTGGAGATGACCTCTTTCCTCCATTAGTTCCCATCCCAAACATACAGCATGCCATTTCCTAGTTTTTACAATCAATAGTTTCAAAAGCAAGGCCTTTCCACATAGAGCCTCTACCAATCCATGTGGCTCAAAGTATTTAATGGGATTATGGTCATGGGCTGATTTTGAATGGCGTGATTGAGGGAGAATCAATAGATATACGAGAACCTATTCAGAAGTTCTGTTACCAATCAGCAATAATTTTAACAATTAGTTAAATCATAGAACCCCAAAATTTACAGTTTTGCTTGAGAAAAGAGGAATCCAATTTTTGCTGGAGCGTGGCACGAGGGAGGACTCTATACCTATGTGGTGATCATGTCCTACGGTGGCCAATCACTGGGAACAAAACATACACAGCTGATTAATGTTTGGAGACCAAATCAGATCCGCAGGTTTATCTTCTGTCAGCACCACTTGATATACTTACAATGCCAGAGATCAGGCGCTTTTCTAAACTGGCTTTTGCCGCTCGACAAATCTTGGCTCAGAGCGGGTTACAAACAGGACAGGCTTAGCAGGGACCAGGAGGACTAGAGAATCCAAAATTACTGGACAATATTACTGCCGTTCTAAAAACACTTCTCCCACTTACCTGGAGATTTAGAGCCAATGGATGAAGAGAATGAACAACATCGGACATGGTAAGGAAATTAGACTATTACTAACCTATTATAAGCACCAACACTTGGGCTGTGATCACGTTCTCTTTCTCGCTCCCGGTCCCTTTCTCTTTCTCTAGGACGTTCGCGTTCTCTGTCCCGTTCGCGTTCCCTGTCTCGCTCTCTGTCCCTTTCACGGTCCCTTTCCTTCTCTCTTCTAGGATAGTAGTCCCACTGTTTGGACGGTTCTACTAGACTTGACCAAGGACCAGCTGAACCAGGTACAGGAAAAGGCACTGAGGAAGAAACAAAAAGCAACATGTAAATATATATGTTCCCAAATGTCAGTTAACCCTGTATAAATAAAATCTAGATTTTTGCCATCATGCGTCTCATGCAGACTTCTGTGTATATGACCAAGAGTTTGTCAGAGTTCAAATCCTCAAGATAAATTGTGCTTTGTCTCTGAAAAAATCCTGGCTTTATGAAGTGTTGAAACCCCATTACAGACAGTGACATGGTAATGCAGCATAGCTTCATGCTCATCCTACCATACAACATAAGGAGAATATAAAACAAATATAGCCAAATCTGACGCTTGATGCCTAATCAATGCAATGGCACGGTCACTGGAACCTTAGAAACAAGGAGGGTTTCGGTTACTCACGCTTTCTTGTAAAGTAAGTTTAAGAGGGATCGGATGTTATACTATGGGGTATTCCAACCCCCCCAACAAAAAGCAAAATAAGCAGGTACTGCTTCTAAATTAGCTGGTTTGGTTAACCCCCCCACTCCAAAAAAAAAAAAAAGACAAAACTCCACTGTAGCATCCTAGCCATGTTATTTCATACTGATCTTCATGGATTTATCATGTCTGCAGCTTGTAAACGGCACCAACATCTGTTTAAACGGACAAAATCCCCGTGTAATTGTGATTTTATGCTCCAGCCCAGTATACAGAACTGATAAATTAAGTGGTTTAGCAAAAGATGGAGTCTGCAAAACACTCGATGGCTGTGCCGGTTTCCGTTTTAAACTGCACTAGGGTAGATGCAGTGAGGTGTGAGAGTGGTCAAAACAGAATGCCTGTCAATGTCTATTCAGCGCCATAACCCGTCCTGCGGGTAAACAGCAGAGCAAGAGATGGCTTTATAAAGAAAGGGGATTAATTTGTCATTTTTAAATAAAGCTTGGTGGTACATGGCGTGACAGGGGACTGATTAAGGCTAAGGTCAGACAAGCGCAGTGTTCAAGTCCGTGTTGCCGCACATTTTAACATCCGTGGTAGCAATAATTATGATCAATAGAGACCCACACACGAAGTACAACGGACGCGGCAAACGGACGCAAGTTAGGAAAGAACATAAAACCGGTAGAACGGACGTGGCGGAGTGTACCACGTCCACATAGCTTTGTGTGTGAGTGATGGAACGTAGTCAGACGGACTGCATTTTTGACGGACAAAATGTATTTCATATTAATTTTATTTCCCATCTACAATCAGTCAAAAAAAACGTCAGTCACAAAACAGACTGTGTGGCCACTACCTTGTCGTCAGTCAGAAAGTAAGTTCGTTGTGCACAGACACAGAATGCGTTCGTCTGACCCCAACCTTACCTCTAGAATGGGTGTCTTAACCATACTGAAACCTATGTATTTCCATAGGAATTTCCAGCTCTGTCCACAACTACCTCCATTCTCCTTATTACACTGCAGTTACTGTATGCACTGCATTTGACAGCAGAGGCTCCCAGCAGACATTTAATTGGCGTTTCAGTACATTGGCTGGTATGCCTAGTGTACTTTATAAACCGGCTCCAGATTATGTTCAATTTAAACTAAATTCTTTGCAATTCTTCAGAATAAGTCCACATTGAGCCACCTGATCGAGCTTTTCAAGATAGGATTGATGGGATCACAGCAGTGAATGGGGTTAAACTTTTTTGCTAATGGGTCTGTTAAGAACACTCGCCAAGATCAATACAGTTTTCTTTTAACACCAAAATGAATACCAGACCCCTTCTACATGGATGTTCAAGAGGATTCTGTTATCAATTCGTTAGTTATAAGAAACAATGCACATAAAAAAATCAGCCTGGTAGAAAAATCAAAAGAAATTGTATGAAATATACCGTCATCAGAACAGTGACAAATTACTCTCCTTGTAATGACGCACAATACTTAGTGTACAATTCCCTAAAGTCTGGCTTTGTAGATGTAAGGGAATTGTATGCACACTACCGAACAAGAAACTGTTGCAATGGTTTGGAACGTTGGCGGGGGGTGTATATACATATTATTCCAGCAATATATCTGTGCAGATGTTTACTATTCCAATCTCAAACCCAAGGAACATGAGATGTGAATACCCTACAATTAGAGCAGCAACTAACGATTTGCATAATTATTTTTGATTAATCTGATAATTAACATAAAATATGTTAACACAAGTTAACAAAACAGACACCACCAACCCCTGCCTGCCCCTCTTCTTTTTTTCCATAAGCAATTTGCGTAGCGTATATTCCTTTCGTATGCACAGATGCAAATTGCATACTTTTCGCTCTCAAAAAAAAAAAAAAAAAAAAAAAGTACGCGAGCACCTGGTCAGAGATGGATTGATGCTGCTTAAGCCCACGTCTGGTTTCTCCTCAAAACGAATGTTGCTATGATAGCGCAAGTAGACATGATGTCAGCACGAAAGCAAGATGAGAAGGGGGGGGGGCGGGAACGACTACGCAACCTGACCACTTTAAGAAGCTAAAGTGGTCGGGGTGCGTAGAGTGTCCCTTTCCAATCATTTCATGAACAAACTGAGCGGGAGGAGGTTCTGGAGGTGGTAAGGAGTGAGTTTGGGCAAGGGACTTGACCAGAGTATGAGGGGGAGTGGGTTTTGCAAAAGACCAGACCAGAATGTGAGAGTGAGTTTTTGGGAAGGGACCAGATCAAGGGGAGAGAATAGCAGCTCCGGACCAAAGAGGGGGTGGCAGGCAGGTTGGGGTGGTGGCACAGGACTTCAGCTTCAATGAAGTATAAAGCACTAGCGTTACTGTGCCCATACCCAGCAACAATATCCCAGGGTTTATAGTCTATAGCACTGCTAGCGTTGTAAAATCTGAGGTCAGGTGTGCCTGGGTATCTGAGGTAAGAGGGTGTGTGTGTGGCACAGTGGGTAAATGTGGCATCATAAATTGGACAGGCTTTCAGCAAAATCCTAAATTATTGAAAAGCGTTCACATGACTTTAAAAACGTATCGTTAACGGGGAGTTTTAAAAAGTGCATCGGTACTCGTACTAAAAAAAAATATCTCTAGTTGTTGAGAGTAAAGTGTTAGTCTGAAGGAAGACCAGGTTCATATATTTTGTAACTGGCATTATTGCATGGTATAAGTGCACTTGAGTTGGATATAAAAGTAATACGGTTGTTGCATTCCACTTTCAGCCCTACATTCCAGAAAATGTGATAAACAACTAGTCGATCATGAGAACCGTTAACTATTTTCATAATTAATCAGACTGTACAGCACACATTGTTTAGAGCCAGACAGAATTTAAACATTATTAACCTGAGATACTACTTTGGAACCGATTTGTGAAGAGGTCTCGCTGCTTTACTCTAGGATTTTGTTTTAAACAAACTGGTGATGTCCAATATAAACCTATAACAGTATCCAAACTAGCACACAGACCGTGGGATACTGCTGGGGTTTTATCTTTGAGCTGAAGTCCTGTGCCACCACTCCACCCTCTGGTCCAGAGCAGTCTTCACTCCCTTTGGTCCTGCTCCTTCCCCTGCAAACTCCCTCCCAAACTCCGGGTTCAGTCTCTTGCCCAAACTCACTCCCTATCATCTCCAGTCCACTAGTTTCTTTTTTAAAATGATTTCAGGAACAGAGGACACACTACGCACCCTGACCCATTTCAGCTTATTAACATGGTCAAGCTGTGTGGAGTACCCTCCCCTTCTAAACCAATTTTGCGTACTAATACTATGTCTGCCCGAGCGCTCGTAGCAGTGTTTGTTCAGGGAGAAAGCAGACATGAGCTGCGCACACAGAATCCACCACTCTGACCAGGTGCTCGCGTACGTTGTGTGTGAAAAGTATAATAGTTACAAATTATGTAAGCGTACAATAGTTACTAATACTACGGAAATTGGAAAACAAAAAATTATATTTTTTATCATCAGATGAATCGGGGGGGGGGGGGGAAATCAGCCAACTAATCAATTATGCAAATATTGGTTAGTTGCAGCCCTACTGAGATGCATCCCTGAAGAAAATAGAGGGGAAGGAACAAGCTTTTCAGTATAAATGATAAATCAATAAAATTATCCGTGCAATTAGTTGAACTTCAGAGAAAGCAGAACTTCAGTATGTGCAAAAAACACATGATACTGAAGGGAAAAGCAGGACGGGGTGGGAGGACCTCTGGCTTCATGAGGTCCATTAGTTTCATATAAAAACGCACTTAATCAGTTTCACGAAACACGCACAATGAAGTCACCACAGCTAAAAAGATTTATAGTGGAAAAAGCGTATGCGAAACAGATGTGAACTGTAAATACGTACGGATGCAATCTTCATCACCAAACAAAAACATTCTACGAGTAACAGTAGAATCAGCCTTGTGCCCCAGGCCGGGCGCTTTCTAAACCTTGCAGATAACGTATAATACTTTTTCATTTACAAGAAACCTAGAAAATGCCAGACATGATGGAAGAGCAAAGAACATTTGTGCATTTTCCAGTTGTACCCAAAAAGGGGATAAAAAAAAAAAAAAAACCCTACACTTTATTCCTCCCTGGATCAATAGAAGCGCATGATGTTTTGTTTGCAGCTGGGATTTAACCAATCTCCACATCTGCATTTTGTCAGTGGAGTGTGCTGCAGCACAAGGGTTATTTAAGGCACAGACGTGGGGTCTGGCCGAGGCTTCCCACTGGAGCGTCCAAATACTGTCATTTGGTATGGACGCTGCACCGCTGGCAGTTTATCCTTACTTGAAGTTGGAGTCCTGTGCCACCACCCCAATCAACCTGCCACCCCGCCTGTGGTCTGGAGCTGCCATTCTCTACCTTTGGTCAGGTCGCTTCCGAAACTCCCTCCCACTCACGTATGGCTCTTTTGCCCAAACCCACTCCCTCTCCCGTAAGCTCTTTAGCAGGGTCCTCTCTCCTACTGCTGTTCTGTGTGTTTCACTTATATGTATATTTGTTATTCTGTCTCACCCATTGTACAGTGCTACAGAACTTTTTAGCGCTTTAGATACTTGTAACGTTTTTTGTTTTCTTTTGAGAAAGGATTTTACCAGGAATGTGCTCGTCTGACATTAGCCTTCGAAGCATTTGGGAAGAAAGCAGACGTTGGCTTAAGCTGCGTATGCAGCAATCAATCAATCTCTCCAACGAGGTGCTCGTATACCTTGTGTGCGATAAGTACGCAATTTGCGTATGTATGTACAATATGCAAATTGCTTTGGGAAGAAAAAAGGGGTGGCCCCCAGTGGTTGATAAATTATCATAAATGTTCCTTGTAAACAAGAGAAAAAAAAAGGTTTTATCCGGTGAATAGATTAATGGGGGGGGGGGGGGGGATGACAAATAAAAACACAACTAATCGATTATGAAGATAATTGTTGGCGGCAGCCCTAGTGGATAGCAATACAAACATTAAAATATGACATTGTGCTTGGCTTTGGTAATTGTAATACTTTATTTGGGAGCTGTAAAAGACTGAAAGTGACAGTTCGAGAGGCTCTGGCACCACAATAAGCGGGAGCTACTGAGCATATAATCTTGTTGCCTGCAAACAGAAATCATGCAGTCACGTATGAGAGATTGAAAAAGTAAAAAACAGTGAACATTAATATCAGAATATGCATCTGCCAAAAAGTAAAATTCCCTGTCTGAGGCAGGCCGCCTGGAAAAGCAACAAGCAGCTGGATTTGCTGGCCCGCTAATTTCCTTGACTTGTCATGATGTCAACAAGATGTGCGATGTCTTTTGGGGATTCAGATGTAACATGCTATCGAGGAGATTTGTTTCAATTTAGGCATCAGCTTTCATCTAGTAGAATGTGCTCCAGCTCCACGTACAGTGTTTTCACAGCTAATATGTAATAGACGATGCATCTAGGCCTGGCTTTGGTAGGAGGGGTGGGGGCACATGTAGAAATGCAGTGATGTTACGGTAAGAGTCAAAGAGCTTACAGGAGCTTACTTTGAGGGAGGAGAACACTAGGTCATCAAAGAGTGGGAGTAAGAGGAAGCCAAGAGGCCTTTTCCAAGGTTCCAAAAGCACAAGCTAATTAACCCCTTAGTAACTGCTGAACAGTCTACGCCAGCATGCAGTTCTGTACGTTTAAGACTGGTATAGGCTGTCATACTTGCGTTTCAACCTGCAAGGTGAGCTGTACATGTGGTTTTCACTGTAGCCGAGTGTCTGACATGTCATAGATCAGCATCTATATAGGCAAATGCTGCAGCAGCGCAACAATTACAGTAGCCAAGATACAAAGTAAATGTGCAAACATTTATTTTGTATCTCATCTCTGACTCTGGAGGGTTATTCACCAAGGTCTGAATTTGCCACGGAATTGTGAATTTTAATTAACTTATCTGAAATTGCACCTGTAATCTATTCACTAAGCTGTCAATTCACACAAAAAAATAATTGTCCCATAGCCGGCGGTGAAAATATCTGCCCAATACGTCGCAGAATGTCACAGACTGAGAGGAACATGAGAGATCCTGGACTTCTAAATCCCCAACACGGACTCGCCCCCATCCCCCTTCACATTATCCCTTACCCCTGATAATGTCCATGGACTTGCCCATTCCCCCCCATATATATGTCCCACTACCCCCCCTCCTCCCCATATGCTTTGGCAATGCTAAAATGTATTTGGTCCTGCCAATAAAGCTTATTTTGATTTGATTTGATTTGAGAACTAATGATTCATCTAGTTACAAATTTGCACTGAAACAACCTGATTTCGGTGTTTCAATTTGACAGGTTTAATCAAGCTAATCTAATATCTTAATGGCCTAAATTTTTCTAAAAAATCCTTTTGTATTTTTTATTACTATTTTTTTTTAAAAAACCAAAACAATAAAAATGTACTATAAATTTAAGTGATTTAACTTTTTTTTTTTTATTTTAAATTCAAATTTTTTTTATTGTAAAGTCACAGTAAAGAGAAGACAGAAAATACGGACTTGGGCAATCGACCAAAAACAGGTAAATACAGAGTTAGAGAATATATACATGGAAAGTAGACATTATTAGACGTCTGCTTTCTCTTAGCATAGTGTAGAGACCTGACAATTTCAGGGAGTACTTTAATCCCACGAGGGTCGGTGCCAAATCTGGACCTGGTAGGATACTTTCTTAGGGTATTCGGTTATAGTGAGAGGGAAAAGTCCGTCTCTCATCCATGGTAAGGGCAAAGTTCTCTAACCGGAAAGTGAGAGATGAGCGTCAGAGAGAAGTAAATGACGTAGGTAAAGTGAAGGCAGTGAGTGTGACAGCAAAGAAAGTGGGGGGAGGAAGGGAGAAAAGGTGAAGAAGGGGGGGGGGGTGGGTGGGGTAGATGGGAGGCTTTTACATTACAACCAGAGATAGTGTAGCGTTCAGGGAGCATAAGGAGTAGGTTACGCAGTCCGATCTCTCCCAGCTCCCGACCGCCAAGACACAGCATATCTCTCCCAGTAGAACCACTTCAAACCGAAGCCATCCAGCACTCCGCGGGATCCAGCATCAAGATGATCGATAGATCGAAAAGATTCAACTCGGGGGCGTGGCTGACCATGCAGGGGACCAGACGTGCTTCTGCTGAGCTCCGTCTGGAATCGCTGGCGACAGCGGTTTTGGACCGAATTCCTCGTTTAATTTGCCCCACAGGGAGTCTCTGTATGGTCGGCCACCGGGAGGAGTGCTTTGGAGCCGGTTCGGTCCCCCCTCCAGAGCATGGCGGAGATTGCGGCCTTGTCCCACAGCGGAGGCGTTCAGGCGTCGGCCATCTTGAGGCCTATCACCGGGATCAGTCTCGGACCGTTTCGGGCTTTCCAAACTTCCCCCGGCGGTTTTACCTGGATGGGTGGTCAGCTGTAGCGGCTCGGAGGATGGAGGGCCCCCATCTTCTGAACGCGGCGGCGGCCGCAGCGTCTGGGCTGCTGGAGGAACGAGCTGGCACGACATGGAGACAGCCAATGCTCCCTCCTCGTGTTGGAGCCCTGGAGGCCATGTCTGCGGACTTGGATGAGTGCCTGGTGATGGTGCCTGACACCGAGGGGAACCAGATTGCTACAGGCTCCTGGCGACCACAGATGGCGGAGCTGCATGGAGGTCGGGAGGAGACGGAGGACTTAACTGAACGTCCGGAGCTGACGGAGGTGCCTCCTGGACGGATGGTGGTCCTCCCTGCTGCGGTAACAGAGGACGCAACTGGAGGTGAGCTGGTCCCAGAAGTCAGGGAAGAGGGGCATGGGACACCGGCGACGCCGCACGCGAGCCCACCGCCGCATGATGGAGTGGAGGTGTTGCCAGATACGTCGCAGACCGAGGTGGAGGTGATGCCTGCTGCCGGAGTATGCCCCATAGGAGCAAAGAGAAGTGTGCCTAGGCCTCATGGAGCTGTCTCCGCTGTGATCGCACTACTACGGGGATGCCTTTCCTTGCCTGCCCCGCGGCGACCGCTGTTTCGGGACACTGGATGAGAGCAGTCTATTGTTTTTTCCTGCCTGATGACTATCCGTTGTAATTACCTCTCCACTTTTTTTTTTTTGTTTTTTAATGCCGTGATTTTTGCTTCTCGCACCCCCCTTCCCCCCCCCCCCGCTCTCTGCTACGACTACGTCTTGAGATCTTCTTTGCTGAGGTCGTTTATGCTTCTTTGACACTTTCAGAAGATTTAAAGCGGTTTTGATTTTACTCTTACTGTACGCTTTGTAGTTATGCAACCCCCCCTTGTCTTTTTCTGTTTTGCAGATGCCTTCTGACACCCCTCCCCCCCCCTTTTTTTTTTCCTTTTTCCCTCCCTTATATTTTATTTTATTACTGCGCAGTCTCTGTGGACATTTGCGTTATTTTTATTTATCTTTTTTTGGGCTGCGTAGTGGATGTCTCCGGCTGGGGACACCCCAATTGAAAGTTTATGCACGATGCCATCTGAGTGTTTTTACGTCTTCGACCCATTGCTTTATGTCCCTGTGTGTTTATTATTGCTGGCGGGATAATTCTTCAGATGACATATGGCCCTGCGTGGCTAACTTACAATGTTGATTTCATGATGTCTATGCTAAAATTCTAAAATAAAGAATTATAAAAAAAAGAAAAGATTCAACTCGGGCAACCCATTCACCTGTAGAAGGGGCTCTTTCAGTACGCCAGAATGGGAATGAGTGCGCAGGCCGCCAGAAGCATATAGAGAAGTACCGATCGTTTGAGTGTTTTAAGAGGTAGGTCAATATGAAATAACAGGAAACACTCCGGTGTAAGTGGTAGCTTGACGTTGGTGACCTGGTGAATCGCGTCCTGAACCAAGCTCCAAAAGTCCTTGATTCGGGGGCAAGACCACCATATATGTGTGAGTGTCCCAACATCCTGGGCACATCTCCAGCACTCTGAAGGGGTCGATGGTTAGATACTATGAAGAAGGCTAGGAGTCTTGTACCAAAAAGATAGCAATTTAAAAGACGTTTCCTGGATGCGAGTGGCACTGCTACCCTTGTGGACCAGGATATCCGTTTGACCACTGGGCTGGGGAGATCGAGAACCCAAGTTCTCGCTCCCATCTAGCTTCGAAAGAGGGTGCCTCCGTGTCCATGATCAGTTCGTAAAGGGTGGAAATCCCTCTGGTCAAGGAGTGGCCCCTATAACAAAGGCGTTCGAAAGGCGTTCGAAAGGCAGTAAAGGTCGACTCAAACTGTATCCACAGTTTAGGCTCTTCAGGTACGACCTGATCTTGTAAAAGTTGAATCGCTCCAAGTAGGAGAGAGGGCCCTGTTGGAGCGAGAGAGGAGACAGTTCCAAGTTGCCATCCGGAGGGAGGTCTATCGCTCATAGCCTATCCGAGTCTGCCATCCGAGCTCTCAAGGAGGGAAATATCCCTCCCGACAGCTCCGGGTTATGTGACAACGGGAGTAGTGGGGGAGCGGGAAGAAGAAAGTCCAAGGGGGATTTTATGTGTGTGCCAGATGTGCAATGTAGTGGACATCGGGTCAGGGTCTGTTCTCTGGTCCTTCAGTCGGGAAGGGGGCAGCCAGGGCAATGTCCACAAGGGACGGTCAGTAAATGCTCGTTCCAGGTCCAGCCACCGTTTTTCCAAGCAAACTCCAGACCATGTGACCACTCTAGCCAGGTGGCAGGCGAGGTAGTACTTTCTAGGATCAGGCAGGGCCAGGCCCCCTCGCGTTTTGGGGCGACACAGTACAGCAAATCCTACTCGCGGGCGACCTCTGGGCCAGACAAACTTCAATAATTCTGACCTCTAACCTATTTACCTACCCCCCTCCAGTTCAGCGAAGTCGCCGAGGCCAATTTGGTACTTTTCATCAACTCCATTTTCAGCAAAATACAGTGAACATCCGATAGTGAATTCAAACTTAAGTCAAAATGGAATCGCCGAAGTGCCACGAAATGAAAACAACCACAATTGTGTTCCATTTTGGTGCTTTGTGAATAGACCCTTAGAAACCGTGAAATGCAGCTCAGAGCCTGCATGGTAAAAGTCACACCATTACGCAAAACAGAAAATGGATAGGATCTAGTATAGAGATATTGTGTTGCCATAGGGGATATTTTCTTTAATCCATTTCATTTAAATCCACAGGTTTAATTTAAAAAAAAAAACGCACTGATGTTAAAAATCGCAGTGCCCGTAAGTATTTTTTGCCTTAAACAGTAATCTAGCAGATATATGGAGTACAAAGGTTACAACAAGGAACACACACACGTAATGAAAAGCAACATAAAAATCATTGCATTATGGCCGGGTATCCAGTTTACAATATATCCTGTTTGAAGGGTTTAAAACTTCGTTATACGGTATAAACCTAAAAGCCCAGTATAGAAAATGTTTTTTAGCTTTGAAAAGCAAAAACTACAAATAACCTTGCAAAGTCTACATACTTCCAAAAACGCATTTGGATGGGCTCTCTTCTATTAGGGCAAATGTTATTTCATTTTAGGCATTTCTTTTTATTTACAAGATCCTGTACAGCCATACTGAAAATGGTTAGAACCCTTGAAACTGTCCGATTCTAACAGAAATACTTTATTTGCACACTGCATCAGATGACAGTCCTATCTGCTCCAAAACATGCTGCTAGGATTAAGCTTGGTTTTTATAGGGCCAGTCAATTAACAATCTGAAAACATTAGGAAACGGGGAGGGGGGGGGGGGAGATGCAATGGGCCTTTGGGTACAAATTAATTATCAACACTTGGGCCTATAAGGAGCAAGGCAAGACATACATTTGCAAACTGTAGTATTAAAAGCATTGTGCGTGGATAAAACCATACAAGCTCTGTCCAACGATAACATCTTAAAGCAGATTTTGTTTTCCTGCACAATTTAGCTGAAAGCTGTAACAAAGTCTTGTTATAATGTACATTTTCCTTTCAGCAAAGACAGGACAAGAGGCTGAAACAGTAAAGGACATTTACCACTTCTGGCAAAAAAGAAGCACACTGTATTCGAGTGCAAAATCAGACAAAAAAACAAACAAACATAAAAACGGAGCAGCCTCATAAAGTCTAAGCTAGCAAATACAACTTTTCAATCATTGGAGATATATTATTTTGGAGAAACCAATACCCACAGACATCTGCATTTGAGAAGGGGTATTAAAGTAGTGCCAGAATGAATTTCCATCAAGGCTGGGGTTAGATTAGCGTTTTTAAGTGCGGAAGGAACGTCTATGAGAGTGAATGTTCTTTCCACTCTGTCGCCCGTCTGGCCACCTCGCTGGGCGCAGTTAGTGTGCTCAGCGCTGCATGGCTCGATCCTCCTATGGAGGATCACTCTTTGCAGCCCCGAACGCACATCGTAAGGTTTTTGATGGGGAGGCTTTCAGCACACCCGCTGTAGCGTGCGCAATTCATGCGTATGCTACAGTGTGTGGCTGGCTCCGAAGCATCACAACGCTGCAACAGACACTGGGAGGCACGTCAGTAAGGGCATACATAGTGCGCTTGTCTGACCCCGGCCTAAACGGTAATTGTGTGTCCAGCACTACAAGAAGATTCCCATTGTCTCATGATTATACTGATATGCCAACGTGCTATAGACAAAAAACAAAAATACCCTACAAAAACAAAAATTGTAGTGTCGATAAAACAGACTTCAGGACTGACGTCTGGTGTAAATAAAGTAGAAGGGCAAAACCTGAAGGGGGGGGGGGTGACTGACATTGCTGAATTAAGGTTTCCGGAAAAGCTAGCGCCCAATTGGTTCCAAGTCCTTATGTGCCCCCACACCAAGTCTTTGATGACACACCCACACATGGACATTTTCGCCACCAATTTTAACCTTTTACCCTGTTGCCCCGTAAGTAGTCACTTAAAATGTAACCTACTATCTATACATACCCAATTATCGCTTCTGATGAAGCCTGGCAAAACATGCATTGGGCCACCTGCAGAGTTTTAATGTCCCTTCACTAAATTGTGACCCCCCATTTCCAAACTATTATGGCTCAGAACAGTAATTCTTCAGATTATGGGCCGACATTTCAGGTATTTTACGCTCTAGAAATATACTGGTACTGCATGTTAACCAACACTCCTAAAAGATACAGCCATCTATGTGACTTTGCTTCCTACGCCTATTAGCTAGCCAGCAAGCTGGGGTATGTGTAGCCTACATAGTAATGATAAACCTACAAAGGCCAAGACGGATTTCTCTGTAACAGGGTCACATTGCAGGATAACCCACTGCTTACGACCAAGTTTCAAAATCTAGTCATCAGAAGAGGGTAACCCCCCCCCCCTAAAAATTGGTTATAACATGCAGTGAGCCACACAAAGAACACACAAATAGGATGACCCTAGGACTGTGATCACACACACACAAAGATAAAGATTACTACCTCCATATGGGAATGCTGGTGTTGATCGTCCATCATAGCCAGAAGAATGTCCACTGCAGGAAAAAAAAACAAAAAAAAAAACAATGGTGTAAGACATAAAATAAGTGGCTACATTAAAATAATCATTCCACTAGACTGTAAACTCTTTTGAGAAGGTCTCTCTACACCTCTTGTTTCTATCATATGTCAGTTTATCTCGTTCCCTTTGGTTATTGTAAAGCGCTGCAGAAACTGTTGGCGCAATATAAGTAATAATTATTACAGTGAGATTAATATATTGAAGAAACTGAACTAAGAGTTCAGGAAAAAAGTACCGTAATAGCACCGTATGCGGCTCTGTAGGACCCTTACAAGATAGTATACACAAAGTAACTTTTATTAAACA
This sequence comes from Leptobrachium leishanense, assembly GCA_009667805.1. Lineage (NCBI taxonomy): Eukaryota > Metazoa > Chordata > Amphibia > Anura > Megophryidae > Leptobrachium > Leptobrachium leishanense. The sequence goes on from CM019063.1 coordinate 468,474,651, forward strand.
TATAAAAGATACAAAACAATATTACTAAGAAAAAGTAACACATCTAAAAACACATAACCAGTGTAATAGTGGCAGCAATGATGTTACAATCCTTATAGACAAAAGGTGATATACTGTGATAGGTGATAAATCGCTCCTTAAATAGTGTCACTAGGACCACTGTGATACTCGGGTGATTGAACAATCGGCTAGTTAGATAGCTGAGGTATACCGACTGATATTGCGAACAGGAGATATATATATATATATATATAAACAGATAACCAGACTACGGCAATAGTTACTGTTGAATGGGCTAACGGTGATCCCTAACTGTCAAGGACCCTAAGTATAGGTAATTAAATCATAGACATATTCACCTTTCGCCATATAGTAATTCAGAAATGGAAGTTCCACAACATAAGTCTTCCTCTTTACGGATTTATGAATTTTACAGAAAACCTCAAAACGAGCCTTCAACCGTTATACGTGTCATCTGATACTTTGTTATTAACGAATAAATTGGTCGTTGGATTAGATAATTCATTCACAATTCATTAAAACGGTTGCTTAGTTTATAGTCAAAGGGATTAATAGCCCATTACTAAGATCCCGATCAGCCGGGATTCTTGTTCGATGTATATAGCTCCCTTTCTAACATCAATAGTATTGCAATAGTAGCTCCGTTTCTAACATCAATAGTATTACAATGATAGCATAAACAGAGAGGACGACGGAAGTAACAACTGTGGTGTAACTAGAATATCTCTGCTCCTCACATAAAAAAGGCATCACAACTTGCATAGTAAGATCCTTATATCAGTGGCATAAATACAGAGAGAGCATACAGGGATGGATCAAATATCTCCTATTGCAACAAATGAGGCCAAAGACACAGATCTTCGTTCGAGATATAAAATTGTGGCCAGAAAAGCAGACCAAGATAATAATAACCAGTCTCACTTCCTAAATAGTTTGAATAAGAATTAAATCGCCTCACTTCCTAAATATTTGAATTAGATCGCCCTTAAAGGCCAAATGTAATATTGTTTTGTATCTTTATATGTTTAATAAAAGTTCCTTTGTGTATACCACCTTGTAAGGTTCCTACAGAGCCGCATATGGTGCTATTACGGTACTTTTTTCCTGAACTCTTAGTTCAGTTTCTTTAGTGTATACTACGCCAAAGGTTTAATCCTTATTCTAAGTACCTATTGGTCTCAACCTTTTTTTTGTTTCGTTTTTGGTCCTTGCAAGATTAATATATTGGCAGATACCAGCAATGGTGTCGCTGCCAGTATCAACGCCTGTTGCATGGAGTGAAGGGCGACGCTGCGTTAGCTCACCTGAGTAGGGACCCAGAGGGACAGTGGGAGGACATTGGGAAGTATTTGCTCCCAGTGAGAGGGTTGTTGTAGCATTCTGCCCTCCGCACTGCGGGGTCAGGGGTAAGATATTTTTTTTTTTTTAGTCAAGTCATTTTGCAAAGACATACCGACTCATGCTGGGAACATAGAGCTACGCTGGAATAGCTTACGGTTCTGAGACGTTAAATTATAACGGTTCGGCTTGAATAGGGCTTACATGGGCAACATTAACACAGACTTCCTCTCATTAGACTTGCTGCTGTAATAAATGCAATTAATCCTTTTATAAAGAGTTAGGCAGGGTGTGCAAACTTCTTAGAAACATTTTAAATAACATCATACATATATACAGCATCCTGATTGCATGTTTTATCCCACTCTGGATTTCCGTAGATCGCATTACAGATGGAAGGTGTGACTTTTTTTTGCTTTTCCCTCCCTCTTTACATTTCAAAACCGTGCCATTTCATAAGGGCACGTAGAGACTTTATATAGTGTATGTAGATTTCAATAAAGAAATCCCTTCAATATATCCGAGTATAATGTTGCTCAATCTGCAGCAGAGAATGGCATGATGGGAGTTCAGCAAGTAAACGCTAGGTCTAAGGCCCCGTTCACACCTCAGCGTTTTCCTGCACAGTGCACACTGTAAAACGCTCAACCCCGGAAATCCTATGATTTCCTGTGGGGCTGGTTCACACCTGGACGTTTTACAGCACGCAGGAAACGCTGTAAAACGTCCGACGCCCAAAGAAGTACGGGAGCTTCTTTGGGGTGTATAGCAGCGCGTTCTCGGCCCTAGACATAGCCGCGAAGGCGCTGCAGATGTTCTGAAGGCAGTTACGACGCGCATTCGAAGGAGCTGCAAAGCGCAGTTCTCCATGGGAAGATGGAGCCTTGCAGCGCTTAGCTCACTAACTGCTCAGCAAGGTGGCCAGACGGGCGTCAGAGTGGAAGGACGTCCACTCTCACGGACGTTGCTTTTGCTCTGCAAAACGTCCGTGTGACCCCTTATCTTCAGCATTGCTGTAAACACCAGAGGGAAAAACAAAACTGAGAATAGCTGCGGTCTCCACTTTCGTGCACAAGAATAAATTTGGTAGCGTTCAGTTATTTGAAGCAACAGCGCTTGCCGTAGTTCGATTTTTCGATGAAAGGGATGCTCGCTTTTTTGCCCTTAAAATAACTGTAGAGGCTGCTGACAGCCTCTGGACAATAATTGTTTTTGCTCCACATTTGTCCCTCCCGAACCCAGAAATCCCTGTAGCTTTGCAACACAATTTGCACGGCTATGCTACTTGCCTAGCGAAGGAGCTGCAAACTGCGCAGGGCAAACTGAGTTGTACAGATCCAATCCATCACTGCCTCAGATGAAAGCACACTCTACTCATCCTGAGCACTTTAAATGGATAGCAAAACCTCACCAGTTGTAACAATGGTGAACACCAATTTGTGACTTCTAAAGCCACTGTAAGCCTTACAGGCAGCATGTGATGGCATGTGGACAGTTTGCAGACATACAGCTTTCCACACTTCTTATTGAAACCAACTATGTTCACCTTTGACAAGCTTGATTTCGCACGCCCTAGCGTGCCAAGCGGTATGCTGCTCCGTGTGTCCATTCCAGGACAAGGAAATTACCAGTACATAGCATCACATTCAATAAAAGTACAAGCTGCTTCAGAATATCAAAAAGCCATAGGGATATTTCAGGACTTCATTTTCTCCATCAGTTCTGATTACCATCTGTTTCGGCGTGCTGAGCTGGCAGACAGAAAGGGATTTTTTTTTTCCCTTGCTAAACTGCAGAAACTGTTCATCTGGTATTGCAAAATCAGTAATGTAAAAACACTGTAAAAGACGTAAATTTTGCAATTGGAAACAGCTTTTCATTTTGTGAAGAGGCAGGTAACAGAATTTTGGAAAAGCACAGTAAGTGCAAAAAAGTAATCATGCTGTCAAAAAAGGAGCACAAAAACAAAAAAACAGGAGAATCAAAAGGAAGATTGCATACGAGACAAAAACCTGGTACAAACAGCTTTGTAGGTATTAAAACACACCTTATGGTGTAAAAAAGGAGCAAGTTCACTGGTTGAGACATGTTCTCCCCCCCTGCTGCCTTCTACCATTACTGATTTTGGACTGTGACCTACATCCCCCACCGCTCTCTAGCCAAGAACCCCTCCTTGATGATTTACCTCTGATTTTCATTTGTGTCTCCTTTCAGCTGTTGTCCCCCCTCTATGTACTCCTGAATGATATTATGGTTCTGCCTGCCGAATTATTGGGCTTCCTGTTTGTCGGAGGGAACACCGGGACTTCCCACCCCCTTTTTTTTTTGGTGTGGGAAACTGGGAAGTCGCTTGGGCAAGCCGCTAGGATGGCTACCTAGGTTCTGCCCATCCTCTCGGCCCCAGGTCTCCCAGCCTTGTGGCCTTCTCCATGGCCCTTGGTTCCCTTAGTGTTGCCGGGGCGAGCCGGGAATGCCACAATATATTTGTCAGTCCCTCACCACCCTTCCCCCCCCCCCAGTGCTCCCTCAGCGACCTCTGTCGCTAGATCAGCCCTCCTGCTGAGTTTCTGTACCCCATTGTTATTGTTCTCCCCCCATTTTTTTTTTCTTTACGTTTTGCACTTTCCCTGTGACCCCCCGTTGCATTTTGTGTGCTTTTTCTATGAGTGGCAAATCTGGCCCTGCGAGGCCACCTTACTGGTTGGTCTGTGACCCTTTATTACAAAATAAAAACCTTGAAATACAAAAAAAAAAAAAAAAAAAAGAATAAGAAAGAGCAAGTTGCACTGGATCAGGGCAAAAGCCGTGCAAACCAACAATTATATTCATAAGTCAATGAGTTGATTCATCAGAAACTGTAAAAGTTGAGGGTTTGTTTTTTTTGGGTAAAAAATGCTATCAACTCCACTTTTTTCTTACAGGATTTGCACAGCGTACATAATGTTCATACGCATGTACGCAAGTAACAAACTTCTATACTTTTCACATAAAGGGACGCGAGTGCCTGGTAAGATTGATAAACTGGTAATGTCTGTCACTGCCCTAGATTCATACAAAGCAGCAGGTCTATTCCAAATAATAACTTCAGAGCCTAACTAGTGATGCACTGAAATGAAAATTTTGGACCGAAACGAAAATTCAGGATTCGCTCAACCGGAAATTATTTTTTTGTAGAATTTTATTAATACTAGACTTTATTAACCACTTAGCTGCAGAGGACGCGCTCAGCACGTCCTGCCAAGTGCTTCTCCTGTGCTATGGACGCGCTGAGGGATTCCGGCCGATTGCTGAGCCCCCCCGGTGCGGGCTGACATCTTGGATGTCAGCCCGGCACTCCGACGGGACCAATAGATGTCATCGTGCTAGCGCGATAACATCTATTTCAGGCCCCCCCCCCCACGAGTGCGAAGGAGGTGCCTGAAAGGGAAGGGGGGGGGGGAGAGTTCCTTCTCCCTCCCAATCGGCCAGCGATTCAAGGCAGTCATCGTTTGGAAGGGCACAGCCTGTGCAAAACCGGTGAAAATGAGCTCAGCACACAGGCGTGAAATGCCTCAGCAGCGAAAGGGTTAAATTAATCCACATTAAAACTTAAAATATTTTTGTCCTATTTTGCATCTAGTGCATACATTCACGTGTAAAGTGTGTGTGTGTGTGGTATGTGTGCGTTACGAATGTCAGTTATTTTTCAAAGTGCAGAAAAACCAAGCATTATAAAAAGGGGCCTTTAACCCCCCCGACGGTATTCCTGAGTGTGGCTCGGGGTTAACTTTCATTGCCGAAAGTGGTAACCCCGAGCCACACTCTGGCTGTATACATACCTGTCCTGTGCTCCCTCGCTGACCTCCGCGATTGCAGCGTTTGGCTTCCCTTCTCGCGAGAAGGGAACCAGGAAATAGGACATCACAATTGCCAGAGAATGGGGACAGCGAGGGAGCGCAGGGACAGTCAAGTATCCAGCGGCACCCCGAGTGTGGCTAGGGGTTAAAGCCTTCGACAATGCTTTTAACCCCGAGCCACACAGATACCGCTAGGGGGCCAAAGAAATTGTTCCGATTCTGACATATAGAATGTCAGAATAGGAACGCTAGGGGAGGTTAAGATGCAGAGGAAAAAGACAAACCAAATGCAAAATGAACAGGTGTATACTAAGTTCCATTAACTTTTTCAGAGGCAGAATCCATGGATGCAAGCTCCTATGAGCCGAGCCCTGTACACCTCGTTTCCATCCTATGTTCATTTATCTGTATCTTGTTCCCTTTGGTTATTGTAAAGCGCTGCAGAAACTGTTGGCGCTACATAAAGGATGATAATGAGTTCTTTGAAAGAAGCCTGGCTGTGATGTGACACAGCCTCACATTAACCCCCACTGTCCTCAGTGTAATGCTGCCTCAGAGAGGACACAGCACAGCTGGTCAGTGATAAATCACTCCTTGTCACCGAGAGGCCAGAGGTTCCTACTTGTTGTGATGATAATGTTCCAGCAGCTCCTCCAGCATGCAGTTAACCCCTTTGTGTGAATAACTAGGTAGCAGCTCCTGCCTCTCTCCAATTATTACCAGCTAAGCAGCATCGAAAGAGTGTTCGCTCCCCATCAGCTGGGATCAATTTTCAGCTGACAGTTTCGGCTGGTGTTTTGCTTTCCGGCAATATGTCTCAGTGGCCAGAATGTCGGTGCATCCCTATTAACGTTTAACACTGACTCTAGACAATGTGTGCTGTACACAGGTTGATTAATCGATAACAATTTTCATTATTGAAGTGTCAGCCCTAATGACAAGTTATCTTATTACAAGGATAATGTGGAGCAGTATTCCTGCTTAACTAGTAATGAGAAGGGACATCACTGTTCTGTACTACAGGGCAGCCCTCTGACAAGTTAGCATGCAAATGTCACCACTAGAGGACCAATCGCACATGATTGCCATGGAGGGCAAAAATTGTAGCTCCCATTATTGGACCAAGTACAAGTGGAGCCATCTTTTCAAGGGAGAAGATGGACAAAGATCTTCAAGACCAACACAAGAATAGTGCCCTAATGGGATAAAGCACCAAAAGTGCACCTGTGGAGTACAGGTGCACTTTACTGGAATCCACTCACATGCGCACACAGATCAGAGTGCACAAAAGGTCAATATTCTTTCGTTTCTCTCGATCAATGGTTATGGATAGGTCGGGAACACCGCCCATTGTTATGTACAGCCTGTCCTGCGATTAAGAATTCTCTTCGCATCTGATATAAGTTAGCAGAGAAATGCAATTTAACCTCCTTTCCATCCCCATTAACCCCAAATTTTGGTAATAAGGAATTTGTGCCGGGTCTTACTATAGGACCACTTCGGCACTTTCTGGACCTAGGTGTGCAGACTATACTAACTTTACCCCAATAGGTCACTAATCTCTATGGACGAAATGGCTACTAGATCAGAAGTGAGAGGGCTATCATTCGTGCATCTGCAACAATTACAATCTTTTGCTACGCGCCCCCATGTCCAAGCAGCAGCTGTGTCTAATCCAACATTTTATGAGCGCCTTTGTAAGAATTGCACATATCCGAAGGGACTAATATCTATTATATATAGAGAATTGACATCGTTGTTGGACCGGAGAGAATTATCATATATTCGAGCATGGGAAAAAGATATAGGCGAAACATTGGACCCAGAGGACTGGCTGGATATATGGGACAGGTCATGCTCGGTGTCTGTATGTGCCTCCTTACAAGAATAGTCGATTAAGACTATTATGCAATGGTATGTTACCCCGGATAAAATAGCGCATATGAACCCAAATATCTCAGATGTCTGTTGGAGGTTATGTGATATGCGCGGTTCTTATTTTCATAGGTGGTGGACCTGTCCGTTTATGGTATCATATTGGAGGGAAATGCGGGATTTGCTGCAGTCAATATTGCATAAATCTGTTCCTATGGACCCTTGGGCATTCCTGCTCTCCAGACCGGTCACAGGGTTTACGTTTCATGAGAATAGGTTAATGGCCAAAATCACATTGGCTGCTAGACGAGCGGTGGCAGAGGTTTGGCGACAGCCACAAGTACCAAAGATGGCTAAAGTCTTTGCTAAAATTAGGGATACCCGGGTTATGGACGAGCTGACTGCGTTGGTCCACTTTACATTACCTTTGTATAATAAAACCTGGGGGCCATGGCTGGAGTCAGGACTGTAGCGGATTTTTTATTTTGCCTATTTTGGGATAGATAGATATCTATCTAATAATATTATAGATGTGTATACGGATGTATATATATTTTATATTTAGATGTGGGTTATTTTTGTTATCTGGCTTGGGCTGAGCCTCTTTTTTTTCTCTTTATGCTTTTTCTTTAGTGATGTTAAAAAAGAAAAAATGGATGCTTAGGTTGTGCCTTTTTATAAGATAGTATGAATTATTATACTAAGGCAGGGTGATGTTTGTATACAAGTGATATACTTTGATATGATGTGCATTCAATAAACTATGTTGAAAAAAAACATTTTCGTTTCAGGGATACAGAGAAACAGAAAGCCTGGAGTGAACAAATGAGGACAAGAAAAAACCTGCTCTAATCATGCTGGCTGAGCTGCCATTCAACTTCACTCACCTGCAGTTTCCAGCGGCGTCCTTAACATATGCAATAGAGTCAACCATTTGTCAAGCAATATGCCGTCTGAGTCCATACCTGTACACTCTAAACCTTCACATGCTGCAGCTTTGTGTGTAAGGTAGGAGAAAGTGACTAGCTTACATTTTCAAAACGTATAGATCATGCTGAGCTTATCCCATTCAGCTGCTGGACTGTGCACATTTTAAAGAGGATGACCAGTCAGGTTGGATACAACACAACCCAAACTTTATGTATAATTAGGTGGATGCAATAGAATACCTCAACTTCTTACAGGCAGGATATTTCCCCGGGTACCAATACTGGACTTCTAGCTGCCTGCATAGATTTTCTATGAAGAGCAGGGGTGTTCTTTAGATTTATTCTTTTGTTAACTCCTATATACTAGTGGGGAAAAAGCTAAACAATAAATGCATCTTTATGACATCCACTTATGGAAAGTTTAAATGTATATTTTAACCACATACCTTTCGATGGTTGGTATAAGGGAGGGTGGTGGCCCGCCATGAGGAGGTGGGAAACCTGGAACGGTAATAAAGCATATTTTCAGACAAATTTTAATTGTTTTTTCATACTAGGGAAAGACCAACACTGCTACTTGCTAATCTTCAGCAACCTTGCCAGGATGCACAATTAAGGCCTCTTACCTGCTCATTTATCATTGTTTGGCTATGAGTATTGGGATATACAGTCCCACATTGGAATAGGAGTTTGAGCAGGCAGTCCCTGTGTGCAGCATAACCTTGCTACATCAAGAGGGAAATTCAAAAAATTGGCAGCAAGACAAAGTTCTTGATGAAGATTCTCCGGTCACTGTTCGAATTTCTCTTTTGGGAAACAAAGTTTATCATGGTTGCAAGAATGGTAAACTACGGTGGTAATAATCCCAATTAATCATTGCTAGAAAAACCCCGTACAAATAGGAGATAATCCCAAGAACGGTGTTGCAAAAACCTGGCATTGAGAAATGCTGGTGTTCCCCAAACTTTACAGAGCAACTTCTTTTGCTGTGCATTTTATAGTTTTGAGAAGTACCAGCATGTTGATGTTTTTGCAACACCAGGGCTTAGTGTATAACCTCATATTTGAATTTAAAAATGCAATTCCTTGCGCAGAGCAATAACCCAAACCACCCAAAAACATACTAGGGATCGTAAAAGGATATTAATATTTTTTCCCCATTCTTACAATTACAGGTTCTACATACCCTTTTCGGATTTGGGTGCATTAGTGTAAAGCAATGTTGGCGATAAATACGTACTATACAAAGCAGTCAAAGAGCAGGGATGCTAAAAGCATCAATGCATGCAAGCAATATCACAGATTATGCTATAACCAAGATGGACATCTAATCTGAGGATAACATCGGGAAAATTCACACAATTTTTCTTTATAGTTGTCAACGTACAGCATCTGACCTAGGTGTACATGTATTGTAATATAGTATTTCGTACTTCCCTGCCCATCTCCCAAAAATAAAAGGGAACGCTAATTGGTCTTGGCAAAAGAGTATATTGAAACTTTTAAAGCACAAACATAGGGGGTTATTCAGAAAGCACTGGCGTTCGCCATTGTTGAAAACACCAATGAATAAGCGCAGCTATTGCAACAGTGAGGCAAACATCTGCGTTCCTCAAAGGAAAAATCCAGACACCAATAAGAGGAACATTACAGTGTAGCTTCTTGTGCCATTTTGATTTCCCTTTTAAATAGTGCCAGCATTTGTTGGCTTAGCAAAATAGGAGTTATTCAGAAAGCCCCAAAGTGTCACGATGTCTGGAAGCCTCAAATATTATCTTAATGCAATACAGAGCTTGACAATATATAAATCACACTTAGGAGCCAGCTGCATAATTATAAAATGAGCTTGATCTGTCAAGCTCTGGTCCAAAAAAGGGAGAGAAAAAAAAAGTCCTACTAAAATACTTACCAGGTGGTGGAACAGTGATCGGAATACCTACAAAAAGGAAAACAGTAAAAAACATTGAGTATCAATCCTTTGTAAGCATCGCTGGTAATCAAGAGAACAGGTACGGCGATGACATGAAATTAGCAGCGCCTAAACACGGGAAAAAAAGTAGCTGGTTTACAGGACAGAGTTCAGGGTATGGATGCTGTTCAAAAAAAATAATTAAGACAGAGCAGTAAAGAGTGAAGGAGCTGAATCTGTTTGCCAGAAAAAAAAAATAGGGAGGCAGAATGGATAAGCCAACTGCACAAGCAGAGGGGGGGGGGGGGGGTTCAATATTCCTACAGACCAAAATTATGCTATATAGGAGATACCATTGTGGCATCAAAGACAAATAAGGCCAAGTGAGGTCTACAGGAGACTTGCTATAGGTCATAAAACCAGCACTGATAACCACTGCCAGTTACTAAAGAAACCTGTGGTCAGGTCAGGTGGACTGCCCAGATCATGGAAACTACCAGGCAAACCCATCTGAAAACTGTCACAAATATGGGAATACATATTAAGCCCAGTTATTGCCATTTTTAAACTACTGAGAAGTCTGAAACCCAGGACGTTACAGGACCCTTCCTGAAGAGTCCAGCCCTCACACCAAATGGCAATTAGGCCCTGAACTGGCATATGTTATTTTTATGCCTGTGAAAGAAAGAAAAAAATGACCTATTCGTGCAAGTCACATTTTATGCGTTTACAGGATGATACATTGCATTTGGCAAACAGCGAAGAAGTGACATTCATAGAAGGTATGCAGACGGAAGGAAGACAGAATGGAAGCACAAATCCTTTATGATTGGTTCATTTCAAATCATCTGCTCAATTCAAAGACTTAATCCTGTGCAAGGAAGTGCAGGCAAGAATTTGGATTCATTGAATTGCAAAATAATTTAGAGTTTAGATTAACTTGTTATCACGTACAAATATATAATGTGCGCTTTCTGGTGGGGTTTGAAGACATTTCCCTTTAGTGTATTGGCTTATTTTGATACACGAAGTCTGGCAGTGACTGCTGAAGAGACTATGGGGGGCAAAGGAGCGCGCCACCTGTTGTAAATTACATATAGCTTTTAGAGCTAAGCTAGGTGATTTTATTCCAATTAAACCGAGTTTGAGAGACCTAGACTTAGAAAAATCAAATGAATCTGGAGTTTCGGCAGGTGTTTGTAAAATTACAGCTATGACCATGGTTTAACAGATGGTCGGCCATTCAAAACACAACCCCAATTCCGAAGAAGTCAGGACTGTGTGGAAAAATGCAAAAAACAAAAAAGTAAATTGAAAATGCAATTCACACTGTACTGAAGACACATTGAGGTTTTACTTCATGAATTTAATGTATTTTTAAAAGATACACACTCGTCTCAAATCTGATGACTGCAACACACTCCGCAAAAGTTGAGACGGGCAATTTAGGACTAATAGTGATGTGACAAGTTGAAATAAGAAGGTGATGTGAAACAGGTGAGGCATTGTGTAAACATTGTATATAAAAGGAGCCTCCAAAAAAAGGCCTAGTCCACCAAGAGCAAGGATGGGTCGAGGCTTGCCAATCTGCCAACAGATGCGTCAGCAAATGATCCATCACTTTGAGAACATTCCCCAAAGACAAAACCAGTAGGAAATTGGCAGTTTCCCCTCCTACAGTGCACAATACAATAAAAAGATTCAAGGAATCCGGTCAATTCTCTGTGCATACAGGGCAAGGCTGAAAACCACCTCTGAATGAGGGGGTTCTCTGATCCCTCGGTCTCAAAAACTATCATGAGTCTATAAATTACACTTGCTAAACTTAACCAACTGGTGTCTTCAGTCACCAGACCCTTCAGTGTTATTAAAATAAAAAGGTGAGGTTACACAGTGCTAAACAGTCGACTTTTGTAGGGAGTGTTGCAGTCATTAGATTTGAAATGAGTGCAGATTTTCAAAAATACATTAAATTCACAAAGTAAAACCTAAAAAAAAAATGCGTTAATGTTTGTTTCAGTATAATACAGGGGGCATGGAATTTTTTATTTTTTTGGGAGAAAGGATTCATGGAGATTTCTCTCGTTTTCAAGTATGTCCTGGGTGGCGAGTATGTACCGTTAGGTGTCTTGCCCACGGACACTTACTGGAGAGGTGCTTGTCGGGATCGAACTCATGTCTCCACAGGCTCTCTCCACGCAGAGCAGTGATGTTACCTCTACTCCACCCAGCCGGTACAATTCCCAATTGACTTTTGCATTTTCCACACTGCCAACTTTTTTATTTTTTACACAACATACCCAACACCAACTTCCTTGATTTTTGTAATGTTGAAAACGTGATTTAATGGGGGGGGGGGGGGGGGGTGTTTACAGCTGCAATGCTAGGATAATGTGTTCCTTCTCTTCTGGTATTTGCAGCTTGAAACCTTTACAATGTAAATACCCGATGAACTATTCTAGTCGGGAACAAAAAGGAAAAAAAAGGAATTCTAAGCAAGCTCAAAAAAAGGAACACGGCAAGTTAGCTTTGATGCTCTAGCTACTCTAACGTAGAAATCAGTCAATGATGCAGTGCTCGATGACAGAGGAAACATGTAGAATTATACACAGAGACACTGCCAAAGCATTTCACAAACGTGCTATACTAAAGCAACCGTACGCGTGCTGAGGCACAATGGAGAGGCTCGCAAGCCACGCTATAAGAATCGAGAGCCAGCTAAATAAAAAAAAACCAAGGGAATTAATCATTCTTCTTAGTCACCGGTTGCCCAAAAAAAGTGGATTTTTGCCTTTGTTTTTTATTTAAAAGTAAAAATAAAGAAAAAAAACAAATTGTAAATCAGGAATATAAAACGGTACCATATCGGGATGGTTTCTGCATGGAGAAAGACAAGTGCAATCCAGATCCTGAAAAGAAAGAAAATCTAGTACTCAATGCCAGGCCGTGTCAACAGTTTTCACAATACAGATTTATGCTACTGGCAAACACTGCAGGTTTACGCTCTAGGAAAAAGACTAAATGATGCGGGGTTCCCAAATTCAGCATTTGACGTGTGCTGCGTAGAACGGGAAAGAGAAAAGCATCGACTACATCATGACTAATGAACTTTTGCGATTATGGGCTGTGGATACCATTGAAGCCTTGGAGCGATTTCCAATCTGTAACCATTTCAGAACAATTAAAGCTAAAAGATGAGCCCTGGGAAAAGCTTCCATTAGGTCTATTACAGCCCATGTTAAAACATGGCCATTTAACGATGTGATCAAATAATTGAATTAAAAAAAAAAAAAAACAGCAGTGGTGACCAATGAGATTCATTGTTCCGCAACATGGGGACATCCTGGGCGTCATTTAACAGGTTAATCCGACTCCACAGGTCATGTTACAGGAATAACGCAAGTGCAGTTTTTCCTTGGAATGAAGTCCTGGAGAAAAAGAATACCGTCTAAAAACGAGGACTTCAAAAGCTGGTTCTGCTTTCAAAAAAAAAAAAAAAACGAGCTTCCACAGGATGTTTCATATTTGCAAGTCTTTATTTTTTGGCCACCGCTACCAGTTAATATGAGGCAACGACTGTGCCCCTTTCTCTCCCCCCCCCCCTTCCACAAGTGAACCTAGGAGGTATGGCACGGGCTATTTTTAAAACTGCTTTGAAGATAAAGGAGCTGGCCGCAGCACAAATAAAATAAAAAAGGACCTTTGGGAGCCAAAGCCACAGCCCTGCCTGGTTTGCTGCAGATGTACAGCATAGAACTGATTTATGGGAATATGAGGAAGAAAGCAAAAATCTGCAACTGTAACAAGAACGAGGCGAAGGAAAAGAAACAAGAATTAAAATCTCACAACTCTGCATCTAGCAAAATGCCTACATGGCAGCAGCCTCCAAATGCTTCTCAGTTTCAGACAAGAAACCACTGAATATATGCAGCTAGCGAGAGGGCAGCAATTAGCTATTCTATTGATGGCATGGATTTATTAATGGGCTTTTGTCTTTCATAGACTTTGGGACCACTAAAATATAAACGCAGAAAGCACCGGCATTGTGGATTTCCGTTTCTGCAAACAAGTGTCAAATGACATAGCATAATCTTCCACTATAGGAAGCACTGCATAGCCCTGCTCTGTTCAGATTCTTCCCTTACTCGGGGCCTAAAGCCGTCTGGGGACAGCTTGATTTGCGGTTATTCCAGTCAGTTTCTGGAGAAGTTGATGAGTGCATTTTAAGTTCTACATACTCATCACTTGAGGGCAGGGAGCAAACCAGGAATACATTGCTCACTGGCATGAAATAATGGTTCAGGTACGATTTACACCAACAAGGGCTCTGAATACATCTTTTTTCATACTCTCTTCAAAATCAGCAGGATATAGGTCCGATGTCAAAGCATAGAACAATTCGTTATAATCTTGGACTAATGTCATATCTTCCAATCCAAAACCAGAATGGCTGCCCTCAACATGAACTTGCCTTTTTAAAAAAAGGTGCCTCCGAGAGCAATGAAGACAACATATTAATGTTGAGTGCCCTGAATTGTGTAACACCTGATTTTGTAATAAATGGAGATTTTAGTCACAAAACCTGGTCATAAATTGCATAAGCTTGCCACAACTTCAATTTACTCCTCCACGGCATGTCCTATTCTATGCCAACCTAGTCACTGCTCTTAGGAGCTAAACTCACACTTAGAAGAACGTACGTTGAGGTGGAAGGCTTATACAAGGCATTGTCAGTCTGTAACCAAATCGCCATCTTTTTATTGCCCAGTCAGGTATTTTTAAAATATTTAAAAACTATTAAAGTGGCGTGCACGGCATGGGGAACGTCACTACTTCAGATGATGCACCTGGGAAAACATTTAATGGATATGCTGTGTTTAGATGCCTGGCTGCTGTAAAGGTGTACAGCTGAAAGTTATTGTAGCCAGAGAGCAAGAAATCAATGAATGTTTAGGCTACCGTCTGACTTCCTACCAAGTATGAGAAACTTGCATGTTCAATGATGGTGCGGCAATTTTCTGATGAATTAAGGATGGGACAAAGGGATCGGAGATCCAGTAAATGAGAATCGAGTCACCGACTTTGAAAAAAGTTCTGAGTATCTGATAAAGGATTCTACTAAAGGCAATGGATGGAGAAAAAGCTCATTGTGCAGCACACAAGTTAAATTTATTTTTGGGTAATTGGACAACAAACTCATAGATTTATAAAGTTGTGTCCTTAATCACCAAGAGAACAAGATATTTATCTCTTGCCAGCAATCTTTGCACCACAGATACTTTGCAAGTATATTCAGTCACTCATTAGGCTTGATGAGCATCATGGGAAATGCAGTTCTAAAACATCTGGGAGGAATGCCAAGGTATTTATGCAAAGGTAAATGACTGAATGTTGGTAGGGGAACAAAAACATACAAATATTGAAAATATGCATTTGATTGTACAGTGAAATTCTTAAATATGTTCCCAGCTATCACAACCTTTGAGTCTATCGATACAATTACAATCCTAACACAAAGGATAACATTTTGATCCAAAATAATAAAATTACCTGGGGGGAGGGGTATTCAATAAGTGCCAGCAGAGCAAAAATATCCAGATAACAGCAAGAGAAGCTTCACAGTGCAGCTCCTCCTGTCACTCTCTGGACTTTTGTGACACAGCGTTCGTCGGCACTGGCACTTACTGAATGAGCACAGTGTTTGGATTTATAATGTTCATACAGGAGACACATTAATATCATAATGTACAATAGCCTACATGAATAATAAAATAAAAAAAACACACACACTTATTCTTCAAGGGTCTAAAAGACAAGTCTTAATACTTAAAAAAATGTAAATGTCTGTACATGTTACTAGGCCTATAGGGCTCCAGGAAAATAAGCAAGAGTGGGAATATATTACCACAGTTGGGCCTGGCATGAGATGTCCGGTCTCATTTTTGCAATGAAGTAAAAGAACTGGAATTCGTCAAGTCATTTCGATTGGGAGTGCCACATCAAAAATTAAAGTTACAAGGTAATACGAAACATTGGGAAGAACGGTGTACTGTTAAAAAGGATAGAGGTAACAGAGTAACATAGTGAGAAGACTGACTGAAATAAAGGGTACAAAGACAGAAAGATAATCCAAACCCACAACTGTAATGCAGGAGGCGGCATTTAAAAAAGCTATATAAAATTTAAGTTAAAGGCGGTGTGTAAAAAACACTATGGGACACTTCAGAGGCCATTCAGCAGATGGGAACTAAAACTCACCAGAAAAACATAGAAGGCAAATACTTGGCTTGCATTTTAAAATTAGAACAAAACAAAAAAAAAGAGAAAAAAACATACCCGGAAAAAAGTAAAACATTGCACTCACGTGTATGGAACAGAACCAACCACTGGGGAGGGGGACGACGCAATATTGGGCACTCATGTTAAGCTTGGTACCGAGAATCTATAAGAGGCAGCGTGTGGCAGAAGGCCAAAGACTCATCCAACACAACAAAAATAACCATACCTTACCTGGGGGTGGGATAAGAGGAGGTGCTGTGCTGACATTTGGCGGAGGTGGAAACAGTGGAGGAGGAGGAAGGTGGGTGGGAGGAGCACCAGGGGGGAAAAATGGTGGAGGTGGTTTTATAAAATTGTTGTTATCCACTTCTGAAGGAGACTGCTCTGAAACCACCTATGTAAAAAGAAAAAGTATAAAAATGAAAAAATATAACTTGTTACATGGAGCATTAAGAAGATCGAACACTCCCATAAGGTTAATGCTTCGAATAGAACGCAGAGGTGACATACTATCCATGGATCAAACCACCAAATATATGAATCGTCCCTACAGATTTAAAGGAGAGCAGCAATGTACAAAAGAAATGCAATGAATACTACAGCTTATTTCTGAAAAGTACCTGCTAGCATTTATCCCTGCAAAGTAACAGACGTCGAGCAATGATTAGCAAATCCTTTGATTAAATATTTTTTGGATGAAAAGGGAAATTTATTTTTCTCAAAGCATTTGCTTTTCCAATTAAGAAACACGAGTAGATTTCCCTCTAGTAATGCACGCTTTGATTACTCCCCATACCAAGGCTACATTATTCTACCTCATGCTAAAATCACAGGTTGGTATAAATCTCAATGAACTTTAACAGCATAAAAGGAGGAACAAAACAAAAACATAAAAACAAACTAAGTGTTCATATTTTTGAATGATAAAAGCATTTTACCTGGATATTACTTTCATTTGCACCACGCCGCCGTCCTTCAACACGCGTTATTGTAGTAGTCTGTCCAATTACATCAATTGTACCAGACAACTTCCTGCTGCAAAACAGGGAAAAGGCTAAACTTTACTACAAGGAATAAGGTGTACCAGTTACAGTAACAAGTATTCAATAAAGCGCTAACAAGTTCCGCAGCGCTGTACAGTGGGAGAGACAGAATAACAAATATACATACAAGTTAAACACACAGAACAGTAGAAAAGAGGACCCTGCTCAAACGCTTACAATCTAAGAGGAGAGGGGTGACACACTCCGTGAGGGTAATCGATAATAGAGGAGTATGTGGGCTGTGGGAAGATGTAACAAGAAATGTACAGTGGGGGAATCATGGTGCGAGCCGATAGGCTTCTCTAAAGCAATGTGTTTGAGACTTCTTGAAGGACGGGAGAGACAGGGAGAGTAATGTTGCAGGGAGAGGGTTCCATAAAAAGTGGGCAGCTCAGGAGAAGTCCTGAAGGCGAGTTGGGGATGCAAGTATGAGGAGATAACATCAGATCATTGTCAGAGCAAATCTCATCAGGAAGGGATGAGATGATGGCAGGGGTGCGGTTATGGAGCTTTTTACGTGCGCACCAATATTTTGAATTGGATTCTAAAGGAAACGGCACCAATGCAGAGATAGAGGGGTGAAGTGTGAGACGTGCGTGCTGTGAGGTGTATGAGTCTGACACAGGCGTTCATAACAGACTGCAGGGAGAGAATCTGGGAGCCTCTTAAGGCCAGAGAGAAGGAGGTCACAGTAGTCAAGGCAGGAGATAAAGTCCAGAATAAGAAAGGGACGGACTCGTGCAAGGTTTTATGGGTGGAAGTAGCATTTTTTGGTTAGCGATGGAATGTGGGGAGTAAAAGGAGAGATCTGGGTCGAAGAGGACCAGGGGGCAATGAGCCTGAGGGGAAGAAGTAATGATGACACCATTTATCTGAAGGGAAATGGGCGCAGGAATGATTGCATCAGAGGGATGGAATATGAGACATTCAGCTATAGGAAACGTGAAGTCATCCATTCGGAGACAGCGGATAATGGTAGCCCTGGCTGCCAGCCTAAGACCTCTACAACAAATATTGATAAAACCTACCCCTGGTGACTATTTACTATTAATTTGTGCTGCAGGAATTAACCCATTAGGGAGCGCTGACGTACTGTGTACGTCCTGCACACGGGTCTCCCTTAGACCCGCGGACGTACATAGTACGTCAGCGGCTCCTAACCTCCCTCCCGATACTCCCCTTCCTTGCCGGCTCCCACGACGTCTATGGCAAGCTTCAAGCTTGCCTCGCTGTTTTCTGGGGGCTGGCCGATCCGATGACATCATCATGCTGCGTGATGACATCATCGGCAGGCGCCAGTGGTGAAAATACAGTATGGGGAGGGGGGCTCCTTTGGAGCCCTCTATCTCCAACCATGCAAGCTACAGAGATGCTTTTTGCACCGCTGGAAAGGGGTATAGCATTTTCGCTGCTGGATCGCGTTTCGGTGCTAATCGGCGCCAAAATGCGATTCGAACCTGGAGGGGGCTGACATCTTGGATGTCAGCCAAGCCTCCAGGGCCCCCCCCACCCACTGACAACCTCACCATATGTGTGAGGAAGTCCGTGGGCCAGTTAACCTTCTAGCTGCCATGTTGAGATATCTCCCGATCCGTGGCAGCTAGATTAGTCATATTTGACATCATTTGAAAGGCCTGATCATGGCCTTTCCAATGATACCAACTATGACCAGGTTTGGTTTAAAAATAAAAATGCTTTTTTAAAATAAAAAAAATGTCGGGGGGGGGGGGGGTTTAGTTAAATAGGACCTAGCCTGTCATCTAAAAATAAATAGCACAAAACGATCAGAATGAGCGCAGCACGCAAAGGTGAACTGGCTCAGCAGTGAAGGGGTTAAAAAGTAAAAACATGTAAAAATTAGGCATTTCTATTCTCGGGACAAAATTTTGAAACTATTTAGCCAGGGTCTTTTTTGGTGGTTGTAGATTTTGGGGATTAAATTACGAAAAAGTGTGTTTTTACCATTTTTTCCTCATATTTCATATTTTTTTTTTATAGTAAATTATTCGATATGATGGAAATAATGGTATTTTTATAAAGTCCATTTAATGGCGGGAAAAACGGTGTATAATATGTGTTGGTTGAATAAACGAGTAAGAGGAAAATTTGACCTAAACACTAACAGCGCAGAAACGTAAAAACAGCAGCGGTCACTAAAGGACGGATTTGTGTAAACCCGCCCGGCCACTAAGGGGCTAAAGAAGGAGGCATGTACAAACCTGGGTGGTGCAACTCTACAAACTGTAGTGGGAGAAGTGAACTCTTGTTTTATTGTTTGTATAACAGTTTCCTTCTCTGAATTTCCAGTTCTGCCTTGTTGTACCTTAAGAAAAAAACAAAAAGGGGAAAAGACTGGTTAGAAGAGAGACATATTTTCATATACCTTCTGCAGGAATACACTAACATCTGACACACAGCAGGAGGACTTAAAATTAAGAGCTTTGACTGTATATGTTCCCACAGTTTTTGTGTAACTGTTAAATCTGCTATTTTAACCTAGAATTTTCCATTCCCCAGTCATTCTCCTGCTTTTCACCTCTCTGAATAACCCCGATAGTCTTCTATGCAAAAATACTAACAATTACCTTCTAAAATAAGTACAATGGAAACCAGAGCACATAAGGTTGAGCTCCGAGACCACCCAAAATTCATTAGTCATTTCTCAGAGTGATTGGGGGGGGAGGGGGTGTCAGCCTTGTCATGTGGATTGTGGTGGCACACTGTATCTAGATAACCATAAACAAGAACCTAAGAGCAGTCATGCAGGGCTCCTGCTTGGCCTCACCACCAAGAGGGAAGGAGTTTGGAGACACGCTTGTTTAATCATTATCAGTGACAATCTGCAATACACATGTGTACTCAAATTACCAACAGCTTTCCTAAGAATTTTGAGAAGTAAAAGATGTGCAATCCAGATTCCAAAGATTTACGATTAATAACTACCGTGATCTTATTTGTCGTTGAGGACACCGGGAGCGCTTCAAGCCCCATTCTTAATCGCTTCTGTTTCTCGCAGTAAGCTTTCCACGTGTCTTCGTTAAAACCATAATTAAAGTAATCTGAGAGATCAGCACCTGAAAAAGTGAAAGCCACGTTACATGATCTAAATGTCAAGCAGTTATTGAAACAACAAAGATATTGGTGTTTAACGTCTGAGGACATTTAAAAAAAAAAAAAAAAGGACGCTTGGGTGTAAAAAATAAATAGAACGGGAATGCAATAAGTGCTATGTAATGGGATACCCTGGTCATGTTCAGTCACACACTATCCAAAACATACTGCATCAGGATTCTCTTAACATCTTGACAGGCATTCCAAATAAAACCATTTCATACTATGAAATATCTGACACCTCTCTGCAGGGTGATTTCAAACCCCACCAAAACTCAAAATTGGTAGAAATTCCCACCCACTGCTGTGGCCCTTAAGGACCACAGTGAAGGTGCAGGCACCTGGAAGACCTTGTGGGCAGAAAACACTAGAACGGCCCTTTAAATTTAAATGAACAATTTTTAACGCCGTTATTGCAAATAATGAGCCGCGTGGGTTTAATGTAGCATTTTCAAAAACAAATGATATTTTGGTGAGCCATGAAGCATCACCGTACTAATGGACCATGATATGCAATCAGAATGTGCTTTAGAGTGACTGAACCAGCGCTGGAGATTCCTTTTTATATGACTTATTGGTCTTTAAAGCACAATTTCCTAAATTAAATTATTTTACCTTTTGGTATCACCATAGCAGATTATTCTGTATATTGATAGCCCTGTTACAACATTGGCATATTGAATAACCATTCAATAACCAATCATGGTGATATTTGGGGTTCTCTCTCTGGGTATATGGTTAGGTCTCTGACTGAATGTCAGATACTGGTGTATACTTGCCAGAGAAATCACTTGAGCGACTCTCCAGATGAGTTTACAGTTGCCATCATCCTTTAATCATTAGTAGTTTTCTAACCTGTTGCTCTCATGTGCACGTGATATTCTGTCATATCCTTTCAATTCACATTATAGGTTTTTAATATTGTATGGTCAGTTTTGACTAATAAAATTTACGATCAGGGACCTAGATTCCAGTTGGCATCTGGCTGTCCAGGTGTGTTGATTTGTTGTCAAGAGTTGCTTAGCTTTGTGGTGTACATTTCCATGGTGAATTTTACAAACCTGCGTTACAGTAAAATCAGCAGCTTGTGTTTTGGAACATCTCGAAGTGCAACAAATGCAGCCAAAATGTAATGTAGGGTCATTTTAATTTGGTGACAATATAAGTTATCAGTTCCAGCATTTCTAGTCTTCTATTCACCAATTCCGAGTAAAAAAGTTACACACGGCTTTAAAGTAGTTATTCACAAATTAAAGTCTGCCACCACCCTTAAAAGACAGTGCAAAGAGGCAAGTGGTCCTTTCTCTGGATTGAGCAAATGCAAGTTGACCATTTCAAATCCAGTGACACCACTGGAACCTCCATGAATTTCACGAGACCCTTCAGTATCACAACATCATTACATTCATTTGCTTCAAACATAACTGTGGCCGTGTTATGACATACCATACCTTAGCAATAAGGGGAAAAAAATTACAAGATATAAGCTCCTAAATAATGGTTTAAGCCAACACGTGTGCCTAAGCCTTTGTGTCCAGCGCATGGTTTATGATTGTGATAATCTAGAAGGGTCTAACATACACAAATCTGTTTACAATGAGACATCTTGTCACCTAATACTAAAACATGCCAAGAGATTACATCAGACTAGAGCTAATGATACTAAAAAAAAAACAAAAAAAAAAACACATGTTCCAGACATTCACGGTACCAAAAACTCCATTTAGCCCTTACCTTAAATGTGCTGTCTTTACAGAGTAATATGTTCCTTATAAAAATCCATATACGTTATACGTCACACAAACCATAATGGCCTTGAGTCCATTTTATGGAGGGATTGACAGCCAATGCCTTAACAGATTTACCGATCTCATGTCTAGGCCCTTTTCTTTCTAGATTTCACCACCGATATATATATATATATAAAACATACCTGTGGAGTTTGTGAGACTGCCAACTCAAGTTTTAAGAACTATGGGACAGACGGGCTGTACAGTCCCATGTCAGTTTGTTCAATCATTGATACTGCCTTGGCCTAGTTTCAGAGACAGATGGGAGATGGACCTGAGGATGGAGTTTACTGACAAGGCTTAGGAAAAACTCAACCAATTCATTACTGGTCCATCTCCTCTAGAATACAGGAGAATGCTTATAAAATTCTTACCAGGTGATACAGGATGCCTGACAGATTGGGAAAAAAGAAAAAAAAAGGTTCCTAGTTAGGGATGGTCACTGCTAGAGATGTGGGGCATCTGACACTTTGCAGGTTTGGAGGTCCTGCCCAGACATGCAGCTGTACTAGCAGCAAATTAATGAAATGGATAGTTGTCTGGTGGACACCCCCCCCCCCCCTTAACCCAGATGTATACCTTTTGCATAACGTACCCTTTGGTATTGAGACCTACAAAAAAGGTCCCATGTGACTCAGCTGGTAAACTAAATTTGGCCAAGATTGTTATACCTAGGTATTGGGTGCAGGTGATACCACCTCCAGTCAGGGAATGATCTTCAGGAGTAGAAAAGATTCCTACGCTTGATTTACTCTGTGCGCAATCAATATGAACGACAGAGGGAGGGCATGCTTGCACACTTCTGATGAGGGGGATGGTAAAACGGACTTTGGGATTTTTATTTTCTTTTTACACCTTTTGCAGGGTTCCCTGATTAGGCTGGGGTCAGACCAATGCATTTTTAACGTGCGTTTAGGCGCACTTAATCATGGCTGCAGTAGCAGAAAATGACGGGCAATGACAGCCAATATACAAGGTACGGCCGCACGAACGTCCGGCTGCGCAACGCAAGTGGAAAATGAACAAATTTTTCCAAGAATGCAGAACCGCTAGTACTGACGTACAGAGTGCGCTGCGTCCGCTAGCGGCGTGTTTGCATGATTAGATGTCAGACGCTGCTAATGTCCAGACGCAAATAGTGTTAGTAAAAAAAAAATACACACGAAAATGCGCATCGTATGACAGTTTTCGCGCATTCCATGAAAAAATACGTCAATGCGTTTGGACGCACTTTGTGACAGTCGCTGCGAATAATGCATTCGTTTGACCCTAGACGTAGAGTACCTTTCGGCTTTGAACCTCTGCATTGCATACGATATGTGGAAATCATTTTATTGTATATTCTAATCTTGTGGTTCAAAACTTCATTTTCTTTGCAGTGTATTCTGTCCTGAATCACGCTTTGAATTATTAAAAAAAAAAGTGTAGCCTACGGTATGAACACAAACAACTTTTTTGGCAATTACCTGGTTTCCTCCAAGGTTTGTCCTCAAATGAATCCAAGTCTACTTCCACCAAAGGAACTCCATTAATATTTCCAGGTGCTTCCAAATCCACTCCTTTAACCTTTCCCCCTGCAAAGAAGTCAGACACATGGTTATTGCATTTGCAGGAAATCAAGTTTTGCTGAGATTCAGATTTTCTCATGAAATAACATACATACAAAAAAACACACTAGGGGGTCTACTGATCATCAGGCCAGATATTCAGGTTTTTCCCTGTTATTGGTAGGTTTCATCATCGATGTGTCAGATTTCGTTCCTTGTCACAAGCTGTTCCAAGCAGCCTTCGGCAAAAATCGGAACTCCACCTACCCAGGCTCCTGCACATCTGTCGCTGTACAGGGGTGTGAGTGTGCTATTGTGCACACGCCCCTGTACAGTGACAGATGTGCAGGACCCTGGGTAGGTGGAGTTCCGATTTTTGTCGACGCTGCTTGGAACAGCTCTCGACGAGGAAGGAGAGCCGACACAACACCCGGTACCAGCACGTACCTGCAGGGCAGCGCTATTCCGCTAAGTTGCAGAGGGCACCTGCAGCCCATCTGCAAAGATCTGCGGCTCAGCGCCCATCCGGCACCGATCACACACCTCTCCCGCAGGTGGCTGACATCTTTTTTCAGCCTTGACTACGGGACATATCCCTGCCCACTGGCATCATCTGACGTCAGTCAGGGAGGGGATTCCCTATGGGTGATGTGGGGATCCAAATGAACCCCATATCTCTGCAGCCATAGAAGCCAGAGTGTTGTGGGAGGTGTCATTGGAAAGGCCAGGGTATGAACTTTTCAAGGACACCATGCATGACCAATGTTTGTGCAAGATGGAATAAAATTGTATTCATGATTTTTTTAAATGCAGCACTATTATTCATATAAAATGTAATATTAAATATTATACACACAGAAGTGAACAATGATGCTGCTCTGTGATACGCTCATACAAAGCACACAGTAATCTATCAGAGCGCCACAACAAAACTCACAGCAATGTGCGGTGTGTGTATGAGTGTATCGGAGCTGCACGGCAGTAAAGCTCAGTAATGTGCGGTGTGTAGGAGCGATAGTTTTACTGCTGTGGAACTTTGTGATATGCGCATACAGAGCTCCACAATTCTTCAACCCAAAATATTGTTTAGCTAACTAGTAGTGACATTTATAAGGTTTTTTTTTTTGCCTTTTTTTTCTGTGTTCTGGAAAGCTATTTAGGTTATTTTGCAAGCACTTTATTTTTCTCAGGTCTTGTAATGTTCAGAATTGTATCAAACATGTTCAAGGGACGCCAGATCTGTGTAGAAAGATTTTTTTTTCCAAACATTTAAAATGTACAGAATATCGGCACCCGATATCGAGCCGAAAGGCTAAATCGGTATCTGTCCCTATTGTGCGCTTGCTTTAGAGGGATAGACAGATTTTACACTGAATAGCTATAAAGGAACCTATTAAAAGAGCATATTTGCCCTTAGACTGGACTTAAGAGCATGCAGTTTTTTCTGTCAACTAGGAGATGAGTACAGATGCTCCAAATTTGAAATTCAATCCAAATAATTAATAAAAAAGCTAGCCCTTTTTTCCTGTACTCAACGTACAAGATTCCAGGCTGAGTGTAAACTTTCCAGAGATCTGGTAAACTTGGCTACTCCATAGAATTTAAATAGTTCCAGAATGTTTAACCAGTTGGAGTAGAGCCCAGAGTATAGAGGGGAAAAATAGATTAAATACAGGCACTTGAAAACTCGATGGCTTTCTAACGCTAGGACTCAAAAATTAGGAAAAGCCTGCAATACAAATTCCTGATTCAACAGCATTATTAGATCATTTCTGTAGCACCAACATTATCATCAGTGCTTTAGAATCCAGAAGAAAAAAAACTTTACAAGCACACGCATCAACAATATACAAGTACAAGGCAACTAACATGGATGTAAAGGGATGACTTACCGGATGCTCCATAAATTCTCCCTCCAGTTTTAATGTTCAAATTAACAGGGGTTGCTCCATAGGTTCTAGAAAATTTTAAAATGATTTACTAGAAATATTGTGACTCAGACGGATGATATAAACTTGCAGCTGGCTTTTTTGGTTGGTTTCAAAAACGCAGAAAACCTACCCATATTGAGGAGCTCCAGTTTTAATATCTCCTATAGTTACATGAACGTCATCATCGTCATCATCGCTGTCGCTATCACTATCATCTTCTGTCTCTGTCACCTGTAAAGAAACCAAAAAAAGTCGTCTTTTTGAAGTACAAAATTTATATTTAAATATGCATTAGTATAGTGCAAAGTGAAGCAAATTCCTAGAATAAAAATGACCAAAGAAAACAGTTACCGGTTTTGCAACTCCATTCTCTGTAGTCGTTTCTGCCTCAAGATTAACAACTGGTTGAGAACTAAATAAAAAGGAAAAAAAACAACCATGAATTTATGGAAAATGATGTGAGGGTTTATGCACACAGGATGTTGAATAGCCTTGATCAGATTTTTTTTTTTTCTCGTTTAAGCGGTGTTATGTCTCAAAAAGGAGAACAAATTAAAAAGATTATACAAGATTACATTTAGGATATGCATAACTAAGTTTCTTGTTCAGACATGGGTCCCATCGAAGATCTCATTACTATATGCAAACCCAAAACACAACTGGTTCCAAGCGAGACAGACACACTTCTTGTTAGATGAAAAGGTGAACTTATTTGGTGAATAAAATCGAAATTTTGATCTGCCTCAACACTAAAGAAGGAATTCTACACAGCTTTGGCAAGTCTGAACGATCAGCCCAATACACTGGTCTGAGTAGGACTCCATGGACAGCGATTTTAGACACATCACCTGTGCAGCTATGAAAACCATGAACCAAAATTGTTTATTTGCAAAATTAACCTATGAATATTATGATTTTACCTCGAGCAGCATTCACAGAACACATTTACCATTGGTGCAGGCAAAGGTGGAAAAAAAAAAAATCACCTTTGTTGCCGCCACAATAAACGTTGGGGGAGGGGGGGGGGAATCTGTGACGCAGTTCCCTAAAATTGCTGGGATGTGTAAAAGTCTTCTACAATTATAAGCTCTAACCTCACTTTTTGCCCTCCAACATAAATGTGTATTGATTTGCCCTCGAGGTAAAGCATCAAACAGCAACGAGTCACGGCCTATATCCTGCCGATGAGGGCATAATAAGTCCGAAACAGCTGTCCAGAAGTGGCTGTGACTCGTTGCTTAACCTGACCTTTGCTAAAAAGCCATCTAGTACGGCATTGCACTGGCAAAGAGGGTTCTGAGTTAAAACAGATCCAGGATGCAAAAAAGTGAGAGATTGGAGACTTCATTTCCATTTCCTACCCAGAGTTCTTTGCTGCATATGGGGAATGTACCATGTGAGCTCTGTAAAGCCGTTCTCTGAATTGCTGGTATGTGTAACTGTCTTCTACAATTATTATAAAACTTTATAATTTGCAGTGTGCAGTGTCAAAAAAATGCCAACCTTGTTATGTCCTCTTCATCGTCGTCGTCGTCCTCATCATCATCCTCCTCCTCATCTGGTCCTGCGGCTTCATTTTCTTCTGAAAAAGGATGGAAGGCACGTGAAAATCAGGATACAGGTAATATAAAACACAAAAATTACCACTAGTTACTTGACGTCCATGTGTATAGAGAATATGTATCTCCATTTGGTCTTCCTAAACGTCTGAACATTTCTGTATTATAAACTTTGCAAGGAGCATTGGTGAATGCTAGAATTGCTACAAAGACAGCAAAGAACAGGCAGGGAAAGTTTCCTGTCAATTAACACTAGGGAGTACGCACCCTGCATGATATTAAAAGGGACACTCTAGACAACATGACCACCTAAGCTATTTTAGGTGGTCATGATGCCCGGAGTATCCTGCCCTCTGCCCCCCCTCTCTCCGCTCAGCGGTTCAGCTGTAAATGCTGAAAACAGCTGAGAGAGGCGGAGAACTTTACTCCACCCTCCCAGCTGTCAGTCAGCAGAGCGGGAATCATATTTCCCACTTCTGACGACTTTTGCCAAGTAGGAGACGTCATCGCGCTTTCAGCGCGATGACGTCTCTAACTCACCGCAGAAGCTGGCGGCTCCCTCTGAGGGTTAGTGTTGCGCGCAACACTAATCCTCAGAGGGAGCCTGCCGATTGGCTGGCTTACGTGAGAGGCGCGCTTCTCACGTAAACCAGAAGGCAACTTCAATGCAAGAAGGACGGGAGTGGAAGAGGAGGGAGGTATATATTTAGGGCAAGTATTACAGTTACAAGTAAAAAAATAAAAAATAAAGATTAAGGGAATAGGGATAGGTTAGCATAAAAAAACGGGGGGGATTTTTGAGTAGAGTGTTCCTTTAAGATCCATATAAAAAGTCAAAAGTCTAATGGAGAAAAGGAAACTTCAATAATGTTTACACTTTAAAGAGGTTAATTAGTAAAAGCAGCAGCAACCAATCATGTCAAAGATTGGGACTTCCAATCTACGAAAGTAGGCCGTCCGATGCCTCAATCCCCAAAAGGTTCAACAAAAAGAATAATTCCATCAGAATGGTGTAGGGTTTGAAAACCATAAAAGGAGTTATTCACCAAGCACTGTTGCACCTTCGTTGCAAACAATGATCAAAATCAGTTGCTGCAACTACGGCAAACTTCAGCTATCCAGAAGGCAAAGCACAACAACAGGTAAAGTTGATGCAACTAACAGTACCATCGTCACCCCTCTGTAAATGGAGTTAACTACGGCAAATTTTCAATTTCGCACTGTTCCAAACGCCAATAAATACACTTTAGATTTTAAAGTGTCGACCTATAGAATTATTAAACTCCAGTAGAAACTACAAAAAAAAAACTAGGGCAACCTGCACTGTATCTCTACATACAGAATTGTTTTTCCCCAAAGCAAAGTAGGCAGACTGAATAGACCTCCCAATGCTAACCAGGCCAGTCATGCGGCTGTATTGCGACCCTGGTGTAAAATTTCCAGAGCCATTATACTGTATGGAGTTGGGACGTTTACAACAGCACTGGCTAAAGTTACACCAGGGTTTGAATACAGCCTTAAAAATATAG
Source organism: Leptobrachium leishanense (assembly GCA_009667805.1). Taxonomy (NCBI): domain Eukaryota; kingdom Metazoa; phylum Chordata; class Amphibia; order Anura; family Megophryidae; genus Leptobrachium; species Leptobrachium leishanense. The sequence goes on from CM019063.1 coordinate 468,503,348, forward strand.
CAAAGCAGTGTCTTGAAAAGGCATAAGCACAGTAATTTGAAGAGTATTATCCACATTGGTGCTCATGGGCTTAAACACTACTCATCTGGTCATGAGATTATCTGGAAAGTTACTCATTTAGAAAAAAAGAGCTGTATTTTACTTGTTTAGCTAGATTTACCTACGCGGTTTGAGGGTCCCCAATTAAAAGCGCTCCAGAAAATCTGAAAAAAACGTTATGCGCACCAACTTGACAGCTCAGATGGAAAAATTCCACATCTGACATCATTTGACACAGGACATTTTTAAAAAATATTTAATAAAAAGAAGGACCTTCAGGCTGTGTGCATAAAGTGTAGCAACCCAAAAAAATCTCATATGCAAATAATCACCAAAATGCAACTGGTCCTGAGCATTTTGAACAAGGGGCACGCAACCTGTAATTTGCAATTCCTCAGGACCACCCTGAGACATGTTCAGTTAGTAAGCAGCCTTTAGTGCCAAGTTAGAAAATTGCAATTGAACGCTGTGCAATTCAGCAAGGCTAAAGCCTGAGATAATGCAGGACTCGACAAATCCTAGGTCGCCATGGCGACTAGAAATTGCATCCTGGCACCTGGGCCTTTGTCAGCCCATTCATTGTTGGCACAGGCATGAGAAATCTTTATTGCAGTTCTGTGCAGCGTCTGCCCAGCAGCTCTGAGGGGCTTCTCATTCTGTCGCCGATTGCCAGCTTCCACCACTGCTTCTCTCCCCCAGGCATCACACAGACCTGAATACTCAGCACAGCAGACCTCTTATGCTGCTCTGATGTGTATCTTTGCAGGTTTACACACAGTTTCGCCTCTCATCTTTTGCGTAATGACCTTCTTAGGCTCCTTAAGAACTTTGTACATTTCAAACTGTAATAGCTGTGAAAGAGACTGGAGACCAATCGCTCAATTACCATAAATAAATGGCTCCTAACTTTCTTATCTGGCTCCTAGATTCAAAGCAAACTTGTCAAGCCCTGACTCAATGTATTCAGCCAGGGACGGGTGACAAGTGTTGAAAATACCCAGCTTCGGCCACGATGCAACGCAACGGATTCACACCGGGTCAGTGTATCTCTGACATAACTTGGCACCCTTAGGCTCCCGACTAGTAAAATCAGGAAGTCAATGCAGCTTTAGTCCAATTTGCAGCAGTGTTCACCGACATGGCTACAGCAACCAGCAGCAGCTGAATGTGCCTCTAACGGCTGCAGCTTCAACGAACGCAGTACAGCAACTTGGGCTAAAGCAGTATTGACAGCCTGATATTACTGGTCAGGAGCCAATCAGCTTCTAGCTTAGCATTTCTGCTACTCTGCAGCCACAATCGCTTCTGCAGCGAGGGCTACGTTAGCTGTGCTGAGCGCGGAATTTTTAGTAAGGTTCCTTTGCAATTTGTTAACTTAGGCTGGGGTCAGACGAGTGTCTTTGAGAGTGGAAGGAACGTCCATGAGACTGGACGTCCTTCCACTGACGCCTGTCTGGCCACCTCGCTGAGCGCAGTTCGTGCGCGCTGCGCTGCAAGGCTCGATCCTCCTATGGAGAGTCCCACTTTGCAGCTCCGTCAACGCAAATCCAGCGGTTTGTCGGTGAGGCTTTCAGCACAGTCGCTTGTAGCGTGTGTAATTCGTGCGCACGCTACAGTGTGTGGCCGGTCCAGTTGAAGCGTCACACCGCTGCAACAAACGCCGGGAGGAACGTCACTACGGGCACACAGTGCGTTCGCCTGACCCCGGCCTTAGCGTTCAGTCGCTTGCTAACCAAACACACCTCAGCGTCTGAATAAAATATTTGATTGTGAATTCTAGATAAAATTACGATTCAGCTTCCCATTTGCTGATAAGACATTGCCATTCCGAGAAAACGGGAGAATAAGAGCGACCTGGATCAGAATCGAAGCCCTAATGCTTCCAAAACACCAGCTCAGGGCGACTGACTCAATAATACCGGAGAACTACAACTCCCATGATGCCTTGCCACTGGCACGGCTATTAGAGGGATACAGATGTTTATGACGATGTATCACATACCAGGCCAGGCCCAGGGGCTGCTCGCCATGCACATATCGGCGGGAATAGGCCTCATGCCTGGTGATAGCCTTGGAGGAGTCCACGCAGGGCTACAAACCAAACCGTGCAGCTCGTAATGGGCCTCCAGCCTGTCTCGGGTTGTGCGTGTATATGTATATGTGCGAGACGGACGAACAAACACTCAGTGGAGCTCGTACCCCCATACAGCCACTCTTCCTCCTCATCCCCGCCACTTCCAACCGCTGTCCCGGCCGTGACTGTGGTGATAGCCGTACTCACAGCTACCCCCGCGTTCGAAGAGGACGATGAGGCAGAGGATGAAGTAACCACAGCAGTAGCGGTGCCGGAAACGCTTATCTCCGATGAAACCGCCACTCGCTCAAGCACCTCTCCGGCGGCGGCCATGTTGCTGAGGAGGAGGGAAAACCGCTCTCTCGCGAGACTACGGCAGCATGGCCGGCGGATGAAGCCATACCCAATAGAGAGGAAAGTCTCTGGTCACGTGAGAAAAATATGAGCAGTTTGGCGGCCCTCCCCGCCGAGCCATCGTAATGCTCCGACGGACACAGGGAGGGGGGGGGGGGTCACACGGAGACCGCAGCAACATAAATATCAATTCACTTTTACCAGCCAACTACAGCTTATGTGCTGCCAACAGTTTATCCCTTGAAAATAAAGCCCCTGCTCTGTTACCTGCAGAGATAGAGAGTATAGACAGAAGACTTCTCGCCGCCTGGTATAGAGATTCTGGCATGGTCAATGTTGTATAGGGTCATAAAGATGGGCTCTTACAATGTAATCAGGGAAGGGCCTTGCCTGTTCATAGACCTAACCAATATACAGGGCTTTGGAGGTAGAGGGAGGGGAATGGCTAATTGGGAAAGGTGTGACTGAAGGCAGGTATTTGAAAGGGTTACTCACTACATTAGGAATTACAAGGCTAAGGAAGGTCAAATAGTGCTGCCTGGAAAACTGATTTTGTTCCATTGTCCAAATATCTGTCAAATCCGTCTGTAAAACTCGTGCTCAATAAATAACTATGGAGACTTATTGAAGTTGCATTGCTCTGCAGCTGTTATACACATACACAACCTGGATATGTGGAGGAGCCTCATAAAAGATGGACAGAAATCCTAAATAGGAACTACTTAGTGTTGGCACACATGGTTTCTTTGATATATATAACGATCTCTTTCACAGGAAAGGTGCTGCCTGTTATGTATTGTTCTACACATGAAACACTGCCCTGCAGTTGTGCTTCAGAAGGCAATCAGTTCCCTATCCAAGGTGGTTCATATGGGATTCCTTGTTATTTGTCACCTGCAGCATATTCCACGATGCAGGGTTACATTTATTATACAGTCTCCAGTAACATGGATTAATTAAAAGCGTCCAGGAAAAACTGAGGATCTGGGAACCCTTAGGTTGTGCCCCCTAAATACACTTTGGAGATATATATTTGTAAAGCCGAGCTCCAAAGAACGGCTAATTTTCCCTCATTCAGTGGGTTTATTGTGTCTTTTGAGGGCCTAGTTGCACATCTCCAGTGACGTTACGTTGACGCCATGAAAATGGCTACCGCCATGCATAGTTCACCCAGTTAGGGCTCTTGTGCTTAGAGCTGGCAGCAACACGTCATCAGTCGGCGGCTGCCTGTCACTCGCTCGGCGTGCCTGTGTTTACAGTATCAGCTGTACGGTGCGGCGCTTCCTTGCCTGTTAACCATGGCCGGTAGCCCGGAGCTGACAGCGTTCTGCCAGAAGGTATGGGAACCGGTGCTGGCCAAGGCCCGACGGGCTGTAGTGTTCATGGACACCCCGTGCGCCGAGATACTGCACTGGTGCGGCGGGGCCGAGATGCTCCTCAGCGCGGGAGCTTTGAACGTAAAGGAGTTCTCCAGCTTCGAGTCCGGGGCCCCCAGCCAGCCCAAGGCAGTGTTCGTGGTGAGCTGCGCCCCGCGGGGGAGAGCCGTGGAGGTGATCCGGGACGTGGTGAGCCAAAGCTCTTTCCAGTACTGCGTGCTGGTGACCGCCGTGAGCCCCGGGGAGCCGGAGGACCGGGCCTGCTACCAGCAGCTGGAGGACAAGCTGTGTGAGTGGATGGGCAACATGAACTACACGGCTGAGGTGCTCTGGGCCCCTCTGCTCCTGGCTCCCGTGGCCCCTCACCTCCTGCTGGCTCCAGCCTTCTCCTCCCTCTTCCCTCTCCTGCCTTTCCAGGACCTGCAAGGTCTTAACCGGAGTAGGCCTGACAAGAAGAGGTTCCCCGGGCTGGGGGACGTGGACCTTTCCTCCATGCCACATGAGCTGCAGCTTCTCATTCGGAAACTGGTGTGTGGCCTGCACGGCTTCTTGGAAGGCACTGGCCTGCGGGAGGAGTGCTATGCCGTGGGCCACCTGAGCAGGGTCATTGCGGGCGAGCTGGCCAACCACCCCCAGGCCAAGATCCGCAGGAAGAACGCCCAGATCAAGTCCTCCCTGGTCTTCATAGACAGAACATCGGACCTGACTGGTACGGGAAGAACTGCTGTGTGCGCTGAGCCCCCACCTTCCCGCTATAGCCTGGTTCCCTGCAGATGATCCCTTATTAATCATTAAAGACTCTATTTAAATTTTCAGTCGAACGCTGTTGATCTTCTGTGACCAGATTCTAAAATCGGCTGACGTGACAACATCATGAGATTGGAACATTCCATAGGAAGCCAGTCTGTATCGCATGCGATGTGGTGGCCTCCGAACGTTCTGCACGGGTTTTACGAAGCAGACGTTTGTTTCTTCCAGTAGAGATGGCTTCTGCTAAAAACAGTTGATTTTAGTCTGGCCCAACAATGGCATAAAAACACAGCCAATTGTGTAGTAGTGGGTTGCCATTGACTTTAATATCTCTGCCTTCAGACTTTGGGTGCATTGACCTAGAGGTGCAGGCCTCTTGTGGTGCAATGTTTCTCAGCCCTCTTTTGTTGACGTCACCCTGTAACTACAATTCTAGGTGCAGGGTGTTTGTGTTATTCCCTCATTTAATGTAGCGTGTCATGTGTTTACTGTGCTGTTTTCCCTAATGTGTAAGCTGTATGTAAATGATACCTTTGTTTCTACATGTTTCCATTCCACTAAGGATGCACTGATACTAGTATAGATGTAGATATTGGCATTTGCACGAGTACTTGGTACTCGTACAAATGCCCTGATACTTCTAACGATAGACGGAAGGCAGCATTGGGCTGGCTTGCAGGTATCAGAGGTGCGGGGGTTGCTGTCAGAATGCATTAAAAGCATTCCGCCTGCATTCCCCTCCGGTTGGCTGCGATTTGCCGGGCTTTGACGTGGCCTTCAGCCTTGATCTTGCGGGAGTTGCAAAAACACATCACAGCCTTCACACGCTGGTGGCCAGCCGTAGGGAAATGCTGGCGGAATACTTTTATTCAGGGATGCACAGATACTAATTTTTTTTTTTTTTATTATTATTTTTTTAGGACAAAGTCGGAGTAGGTTTTTTTTTTTTTTTTTTTCTCTTCCTTTTTCCAGGTACTCACCGATACAGAGTACTGATACTTTTAATGTCATGTTGATCGCTTTATAGTAAATAATTTAGTTTTTTTTCTGGAAGCCTGTCCAATTTATATTCCTATTGATGTATGGCCAGACACCCCATTTAGCCACTGCACAGGCCTGCACACACCCTGACAACAAAGATATATCTATCATCTCCCACACAGACCCCAGATGCATGCAGACACTGCTGCTAGCAGAATGCATTATAAGCATTCCCCTTCGGTTGGCCGCATGTTCCTCCGAGTGGCCACCGGCTTGTGAAGACTTTGATGCGCTCTTGCAAATCTGGAGAGATCACAGCTGGAGGTAGTGTCATAGCCTGGCAGCCACTCGGAGGAACACGCGGCCAGCAGGGGGGGAATGCTCGCAGAAGGCTTATTGCATTCTGCAAGCAGCCCCTCGAATACCGTCAAGCCAACCCTGCTCTGGCTTCTGGGTATCGGTAGAGGTATCAGTACAAAGTACTCGTGTAAATGTCGGTATCGGTACTGATACTAGGATTGGAGCATCCCTACTTTTAATGCATTCTGCCAGCAGCCCCAGTGTCTGAGGTCTGAGTGGGTATACAGTGGATAGGTAAAGTCTACACGCTCCTGTTAAAATGTCAGGGTTCTGTGAAGTAAATAATATATATTTTTTTATTGATATAGCGCCAGCATATTTCATAGCGCTGAACAATGGGCACAATGTAGACAGGGTTTACAATACATTGAACAACCGTTTGATAAACTAGTACATGAAGGAAACGAGTATTCCCGTGGGAACTTACAATCATCTAGATAGGTTGATGGTGGAGACAGGGGGAGAGGACTGCAAGGTGAGAGTTATGGACTGGTTGGGACAGTGAGGTTTATTAGTGAGTTGGGTGGTAGAATTGTCTTAAGCGAGCATTTGAAAGAAGGGAAGCTAGGGGAAAGACTGACAGTAAGAGGGAGAGTGTTCCAGAGGATGGGGTCTGCGCATAAAAGCTTTCAGAACTTTCGCATCGTGACCTAGTTCTGGTGGGGGCTGCCATCTTAGATGTCAGCTCCACCTCTGGGTCCCCCTCGTCATCTGACGTCATGGCGTGATGACGTCAGTTAGCCGGGGAACACCTTGCTGCACGGGGATTTCCTAAGGAAATCCCATGGTGGAGATAGGGGGGTTCAAAAGGAACCCCCATCTCTCGATCGGTGGCAGCTAGATGGGTCATGTTTGGTATCATTGGAAAGGCCAGAGCATGGCCTTTCCAATTGATACCAAACATGACCATGTTCAAAGTAACTAAAAATAATTAAAAAAAAAAAAAACTTTATTTTTAATAATGCAGCAATGTTGTTCCTGTTTCAATAATAGTGCAGCAGCATTGTTCACATTAACAATTTTTTTTATTTTAACCTAAAATTCATGTAATTTCCTAGAAAGGAAAAAAAAAAAGTAGCTAGTTCCCATTTCTATTTTTTTTTATTTTTACTTTACACAAATATACCCTGTTCTGCCCTCACAATGTGTCTGAGGTACAAGGCTTGGCAGACAGTTTACAAATTGTTCATGCAATCCTGCTTCTGGATTTTTTATTAAGTCTTTCCTTTACTTTTATTTTATCCTTACGTTTTTAGATTATCTACGTTCATTTTTTATTGTAAAACTGCAAAAGATACAGAATTATGAAAATTATATTAGGCTAGGAATGCAAATCTACACAGACAAGTGAGAAGCATGCTCCCTAGCGATGAAAATACTAGCTAATAGAAGTTTAGTAACTTAATGCTAAGACAATCAAACACTTTTAAACTAATATGGAACAGTATTTGAGTTGCTGAAAACCTATACTTTAACTTAAAAACATTGATGCTCTACTTACAGACTTATAATTCCAAGGCCTGTGCAAAAGAAATGTGGAGCTGACTTTCTGTTGCTCTCTGAACATCAAACGGATTCTGGCCAGGAAGTAGCTGCAATGTATTGCTTAGTAATGGCTGACAAATTTAAAGCAACAGTATCTAATACTTTAAATGCATGGAAATCTATGATTACCAGAAGATACCCCATAGAATATATAACCGCAATGGCTCGGATGATAAAATGTGGAGAGAAAAAAAAAAAAACTCTTTCAACGCTGTAGATGATTGAAAATTCAAATTTTATTGCATTCTGGAAGGGCATGACACATACATATAATAATGATATATTTTGAGTCTGCCGAAAAAAAGATATATAATATGTCTGGGTCATATAATAAAACGTGACTTCAAATCGCCTTTTAACATGATGAGCAAAAGCGGTAAAAATGAGCTCAGCACACAGTGGTGAACTGGCTCCACAGCGAAGGGGTTTAAGGAGCTGCAGGAATATCTGGCAAGTGCTGGCTGTGTGGTACATGTGACAACAATCCCCTGTATCCTTCATATGTCTGGGCTATGGGGTAGCGGGGCAAGACCTTTCTTACGAAGAAAAACATCCAAGTCCGGCTAAATTTTGCAAAACCACATCTGAAGTCTCCTTAACGCATGTGGGAAAATGTGTCTTATGGTCTGAAACCAAGGTTGACCTTTTTGGCCATAATTCCAAAGGATATGTTTGGCGCAAAAACAACACTGCACATCACCAAAAGAGCACCATACCCTCAGTGAAGCATGGTGGTGTCAGCATCACGCTTTGGGGCTGTTATTCTTCAGTTTGAACTGGGGCCTTTGTCAAAATAGAGGGAATTATGAACAGTTCCAAATACCAGTAAATATTGGCACAATGCCTTCAGGCTTCTGCTAGAACGCTGAACATGAAGAGGAACTTCAACTTTCATCATGTCAAAGACCCAAAGCCTACATCCAAAATAGCCTGCAGGGGGAACTTGAAAGGGGGGGGGGGTCCTTTTGGACGCCTCCATCTCCCAAACGGTTAGGGTTATAAAAAAAAAAAAGGTACCCCCTGGAAAGGGCAGAGTCTGCCCTTTTCAGCAGTACCTCTCTTTAACCCCTTAGGTGCTAGATCGCGATTCAAACCCGGAAGGGGCTGACCTACCCACTGACTTCCTCACCATATGTGCGATGATGTCAGTCGGCCAGTTAACCCCCTAGCAGCCAAGTGGAGCTAAGGGGATCCTTCAGATCCCCTGTATCTCCTGATTCGTGGAAGCTAGAGGGTCATGTTTGGTATCATTGGAAAGGCCTGATCATGACCAAGTTTGGTGTAAGAAATAAATTAATAATAAAAAATCTTTTTTTTTAAAAAAAAAAAAAAATGTCTGGGAAGTATAATAAAATATGACTTCAATTGACGTTTGAACATGATGAGCATAAAACGGTCAAAATGAGCTCAGCGCACAGAGGTGCAATGGCTCAGCATTGAAGGGGTTAAAAAAGAAAAAAAAAGAACTTGTAAAAATTGGGCATTTCTAAACTATTTAGCCGGGGTATTGTTTGGCGATTGTAGATTTTGGGGATTAAATTTTGAAAAAATGTGTTGATATATATATATATAATATATATATATATATAATATATATATATATATATATATATATATTTAATGGAAATATCTTTAGAAAGTCCATTTAAGGGTGTGGGTTGCATAAACGAGTAAGAGGAAAATTAGACCTAAACACAAATGGTACAGAAATGTAAAAACAGCAATGGGCACCTCTGGACTGATAATCGTAAAATCGCCTGGTCACTAAGGCTAGGGTCAGACTGAGGCAGTGCGAACGCGCGTGCAGCCGCACATAATCACGGCCGTGCTAGCAGCAGATGCCGGGCAATGACGGCCAATATACGAAGTACGGTCGCACAAAAGTGCGGCCGTGCAACGCAAGCGGCAAACAAACGCATTTTTTCGAGAACGTGAAACCACTAGTACTGACGTACAGAGTGCGCTGCGTCCGCTAGCGGCGTGTGTGCGTGATTAGGAGACGTCAGACGCTGCTAATGTCCGGCCAACATAACGTCCAGACCCAAAAAGTGTTTTATTGATGATCCGTACAAAATCACGGATGAAACTGCGCATCGTATGACTGCTATCGCGTATTCCGTGAAAAAATACGTCCATTCGTTCGAACGCACTTTTTCACGGACAACGTGAAAAATGCGTTAGTCTGACCCTAGCCTTAGGTTAAAGTTCTGACATTATTTATCTATTTTTTTTTTTTCTCATCACAGAAACTTGACATTTTAACAGGGGTGTGTTGACTTTTGCTATCTGCTGTGCAGTGGGTAAATGGGGTGTCTGGACAGACTTTCAGCAAAATCCAGAATTTTACATCAAGTCAGGAGGCTTCATATTTTGCATTCTCTTTTCTTTACTAAACAACAGCAGCAAAGGAAAGTTTACATAGCAACAGCAGTAACCAATAAACAACAAGTGAGTAGTCAGTCTTAGCCACGCCCTCTTTTCTTTGCTGCTGGCGACCAGGTGAGACGTTTCCAAAACTGCTCCTGGTTGCCAGGCCTATATTTATTGTTATTTATTGTTAATTATGCTTATATTTGCCTTACTAAGCTTTTTAATGTTTAGCTAACTGTATTAGATATAATTTACTTTCATTCCAAATACAGGTTTTGTTATTTCCCTGCTGTGCGGGCACTTTCCCGCCTACAGGGTGCGCTCTGCGTGTACTCGGTCTCCCGGCACTCCAAGGGCCCCTTGCTCTCGGTGTTCGGGCGGCCCTCGCTTGCGTTTTTCCTTTCTCGCTCTCCGGTATAGGTTAGCGCTTTATTTGCCGTTTTTTCTACAAACTTGTATCAACGGCTGCCGCGCCTTTGGGCGCACGCGCGAGTTTCCCCTCATGCCGGGCGTTCTCACTGCGGCTGCGCGCGCTGGCGGCCATCTTAAGCTCCGTCTTTAGCCGCAAACTGGTATTTTACGCGCCTTTAATGCTTCACAGCCTGACAGCAAGGTGTATACACGCGCCTTCACCGCTTATTTATTATTATTATTATTATTATTAATTTATAAAGCGCCAGCATATTCCGCAGCGCTGTACAATAAGCACAGTACAGACAGGGTTACAATACATTGAACAACATTTGACAAACAGTACAGGAGGAGATGAGGGCCCTATTCCCGTAGGAACTCACAATCTAGGAGGGTTGGGGTTGGAAACAGGAGGAGAGGACTGTAAGGTGAGAGTGATTGATGGTTGCGTCAGTGAGTTGGGTGGTAGGCTTCCCTAAATAGCAATGTTTTCAGGGAGCGTTTGAAGGAAGAGAAGTTAGGGGAAAGTCTGACAGCACGAGGGAGAGCGTTCCAGAGAGTGGGGGCTGCACGTGAGAAATCCTGCAGTCTATCATGGAAGAGGTGATGCGGGGAGAAGCTAGGCGCAGGTCACTGTTTGACCTTAGGGAGCGGGCTGGGGTGTATTTGGTGATTAGTGAGGACAGGTAGTGGGGCGCTGAGTTAGTGAGGGTTTTGTAGGTAAGGATAAGGATTTTGAACTTAATTCTGCAGTGGATGGGGAGCCAGTGAAGGGACTCGCAGAGGGGAGCGGCAGAGACAGAGCGGCGGGTGAGGTGAATTAGCCTGGCGGAGGCGTTCAGGATGGATTGTAGGGGGGAGAGGCGAGACAGAGGGAGGCCAGATAAGAGATTATTGCAATAGTCGAGTCGGGAGATTACCATGGCGTGTATGAGTTGTTTTGTGGTGACAGCGGTAAGAAATGGCCGAATTCTGGAAATATTACGCAGTTGGTATCGGCAGGAGGAGGAAAGAGACTTGATGTGGGGGATGAAGGAAAGAGCAGAGTCCAGTGTAACTCCAAGACAGCGAACCCGACCGCTTGCGCCCTGCAGGACCCCTCTGCTACTTCGGGTGAGCCCCGATAAATTTACTTGGTCTAACAAACCATCATACAAAGTGCGGCGTTGTAATTTGTAAAAAAAAACGCAAATATTTCGGGTGAGCCCCGAATTTATATATTGTACTACCCATTGGTATACGTGATTGCAAATTAAACCTGCTACGGGTGAGCCCCGTTACTTATATATACATATATAATTCTGATGGACCCCCCTCAGCTAAATCCGCTGCATCAGGAGGAGCTCAAGGTCTGGCTCCTTGCAGCAATTACAGAGACCTTGCCCATTGCCCTTGCGGCTTTACCCCCTCCTCCTCAGCAGGATCCCCCGGTGCTCTCCAGAGCTCAGTCCCCAGCCCACTCAGTGGACTCACAGTCCGACCAATCTGAGACTGCTGCCCCATCCCGAAAAAGGCCCTGGAAGGGCCAGTCAGAGACAGCGGGGAAGGGTAAAGGCCCCGCTAAGAAATTTTCTCGTATGTCGAAAAATAACGAGGATGCCTCTTGTGACTTAGAGGATTACCGGGCAGATTACCCGGAAGAGGAAGGAGCAGAGACTACCGGTGACCCGCCGGTTACTCCTAGCTCGACGGGTGAGCCCCGTCCCAATGCTTTGGCTCTCATACCCCACTCTAGTGCCCTCGGACACTCTGACACCAATCCTAGATGCTAGAGGCGTCCCATTCTTCGACCCACGAACCACTACACACCCCAGGTCTCCGGCCTGGATTCCCCCAGATCATATAGCAGAGTTCCTTAGATTCTGGTTGCGTTGCCCCCTGGAAAAAGCTGATAGGGCACGCTTACGGGCAGAATGCCCTCGCCCGACCCTACCAGATAAGGTAGCCCTTACCCCAGAATTTGATGAGGACTTTGTTACCTTCATGGGGAAGGCTGGCAAAGATCCTAGACGGGGTCTAGAGCAGGGTCTCTGCGGCGCCCAAGACAAACTGCTGGACGTCTCGGGGCCCTTATCTCTGATCTTCGTAATGGCAGATGAGGCGTTAAATAAAAATTCCCCGCTCGATCCGGCCCTGGCCAGTGAATGGGCACAGCGCGCCCTTTGTCTCTTGGGAAACGCCAACGTCGGCATTTCTTCCGAACGCCGTAAAGCGGCGCTGTTTCGGTTCGATGCCAAGCTATCCTCGCCTTCAAACATCAACCCAGGGCACAGACGTGCAGTACCGTCCAAGTCCAATCTTGGCATGGGGAGTCCCCATCGACCGTGGCTTCGGCAGGCCCAGACGCCGCTATTCCGCGGGTAAGTACTCCCCCGCTTCCACACATACCGGTCGCGGGTCGATTGCGCTTTTCCTCTCCAAATGGCGCAAGCTCACATCCGACTCGTGGATTCTGCGAACGGTGACTGTTTTTTCAATAGACTTCTCCCAGGTCCCCGTCCAGTCTGTTTCCCCGCCGCTGGCCCGTTACTCCTTACAGGAGACAGCACTAATAGACAGGGAACTTCGCGCGCTGCAACTGAAAGGAGCGATCCTTCCCGCGTCAGATCCCCCGCGCTTCGTCAGCAACATATTTCTGGTACACGAGAAGTCTGGGGACCTCCGGCCAGTCATAAATCTAAAGGCCCTCAACACATTCGTGTCCTATCGCCACTTCAAAATGGAGGGCATACACCTACTCAGAGATCTACTCCGAGACGGCGACTGGTTCACAAGGCTGGACCTCACAGACGCCTACCTCACGGTACCGGTTCATCACGCTCACCGCCCGTACCTACAGTTCCTCTGGCACCACGATCTGTGGCACTTCACCTGTCTACCATTCGGCCTCAGCTCCGCGCCATGGTGTTTCACGAAGCTCCTCAAACCGGTTATGGCTTCCATACGGGCTCAGGGCATCAGGACGATCATTTATCTGGACGATATACTGATACTAGCCCAAGACCGGCCCAATCCGCCCGACACACGGCCTTGGTAATGACTCTCCTGCAGGACTTGGGCTTCCTCATCAACAGGGACAAGTCAGCACTATGTCCGGCTCAGACAATCACCTTCCTCGGATTCGACATAGATTCCAGATCCTGCCAGCTTCGCCTTCCTCCACAAAAGCTTCGGGCCATCAAAAAGGCCTTGCGGGGAGTCCTTTCATCGGAGACCATCTGCCTTCGGGATCTGGCAAGGGTGGTAGGCCTACTCTCTTCATCCATTCAGGCCATATTCCCCGGCCCACTGCACTACCGAGCGATGCAGCGATTGAAGGCCGGGTACCTACGTCTAAACCCCTCCTACGACCAGTTGGTTCCCATCACTCCAGAGGTCAGAGTGGAGATCCTTTGGTGGACATGCCATATGGAGGCATGGAATGGGCGAGCCATCTTCGGCACCCTACCAGTCTTCGTGCTGGAATCGGACGCCAGCCAATCGGGTTGGGGAGCGACCTGTGGCTCCGCATCCACGGGCGGCGCATGGACACCAGAGGAACAACATCTCCATATCAACTGCTTGGAACTCATCGCCGGCTCCTTCGCCGTCCGCAGCTTTTCCCAGCACCTCAGGGACTGCACTCTCCTCCTTCGAATGGACAACATCTCGGCAGTCCAATATGTCAACCGGCTGGGGGGCTCCCGTTCCGAGCTCCTGTCGGACCTTGCACTATCCCTCTTCAACTACTGCCTGGAACGGAACATCTCCCTCAAGGCGGAATACCTGCCCGGTTCCTCCAACTATGTGGCGGATTGGTTCTCACGGCATTGGAGAGATTCCAGCGATTGGAAATTAGACGTTCCGACGTTCTGACGACTGTCTCGACGAAGGGGACCCCTTCACCTCGATCTCTTCGCTTCTCGCTTGAACCATCAGACGCTGGCCTACTTCAGTTGGCTCCTGGATCCCCAGGCGATGGCGGTGGACGCCTTCCTACAGCCCTGGCCGCCGTCGGGGGCCTACGCTTTCCCACCATTCCAGATGATCACGCGTACGATCCAGGAAGTCCGCAGATGAGGGAATCGCCTTCTCCTACTCACGCCTCTATGGCATGCTCAGCCCTGGTTCCCTCTGGCGCTGGAGCTTTCGTGCCTTCATCCGCTTCTGCTCCCATCACTCCATTCCATTCTGACGGACCCTCAAGGCGGTCCACACCCGTTGGTCCTGGAGGGCAACCTGCCTCTAGTGGCTTGGACGATTTCCGGGGACCCTGCATGCTGCCAGGCCTATCGGAGGCAGCTCGATCTCTGTTATGGGAATCCTGGGCTCCAGGCACACGAAAAAGCTACCGGTTCGCCTGGAGGGCTTGGGGTAGCTGGTGTGTGCAACAAGAGGCTGATCCCGTTACAGCACCTTTAACTCTAATCCTGAATTTCCTGGCAGACCTGTCATCATCTGGAAAATCGTATCGTACCATTAATCTGTTCCGCTCGGCCATCTCGGCAGCTCATGTTCCCCTGGGAGGCGTTTCTGTGGGTCGGGACCCTTCGGTATGTCGTCTCCTCCGGGGCATTCGGCTCGCTCGCCCGCCGGCCCCTAAGTACGCTGCGTTTTGGGACGTGTCGATTATGTTAGATTCCTGCGCAGCTGGCCAGACAACGATTCGCTTTCCCTGCACCAGCTCTCCGCCAAACTAACAGTCCTTTTGTGTTTGGTGTCCTTTCGGCGCGTCTCCGACGTTAGGGCTTTCGATGCGCACGCTGTGGTTTTCTCCCCTGAAGGCGTCATCTTCACACTAACCAGGCGCACAAAACGCTTTCCCCTGCGGGTTTCTACCCTTACTTTCCTTCCGACCCTCTGTTGTGTGTGGCTCGTTGTGTCCATACTTACCTCTCCCGTTTGCGCCCCTTGCGCTCCTCTCCGACTGGCCAACTCTTGGTCTCTTACGTATCTCCTTTTAAACTCGTCTCTCCGCCTACTCTCTCCAGATGGGTTCGCTGGCTTCTGTCTCTGGCGGGCGTTGCTCCCCACTTTGGCGCTCACTCCGTGCACAGCGCGGCGGCTTCCTCAGCTGCGGACGCCGGAGGATCTCTGGCCGATATACTTGCGGCCGCTGACTGGTCTAGGGCGGTTACTTTCCGTACTTTCTATTTTCGTCCTCGTTCTCATGCATCTGGGGCTTTGGTGCAGCTTTGAAACTGCAAAATATGAAGCCTCCTGACTTGATGTAAAATTGTGGATTATTCCAGCCTTGGTGTTAGAATAATCTTAATTTTAATAAAGACAGGAGGCGAATATTTTTCCCACCCGCCCGTACCCGGGTTCTTCGCATTGTTCTGATTTCGGCATGTTCAAATAATGAAAAAAAAATAAAAAAAAAAAATTAATAAATAAAATAATTGAATGATCAAACCTTACTTTGTACATCATTTGTCTAACCCTCTTCGTTCCACTGAGTAGGGTTTGTGTTTATGCATATTTAGTCTAGCCTAGGGCTATTCTTTCATTTGTTAAATTGTTGATGATGCTTAGCTTCAGCGAGTCTGTTAGGTCACTGTTGCTTGACACACCTCCACCGCGTGGTACTTTCACGTATCCTCTGTTTCCTCCTTAGTTTGAGTTCCTTCTCCGGTCCCGTTGGACTTTTATCCTTTCGGACGCCTGCGGGTTTCCTGTTTCATCTCGGCTTCCTCTTGTCCTGTTCCGGGTTTTCTCTTACTTCTGGGATCACTGGATTTCCACGTCACTGCTCTCCTGATCGCTCCGCATCCAAGAAAAGAGGGCGTGGCTAAGACTGACTACTCACTTGTTGTTTATTGGTTACTGCTGTTGCTATGTAAACTTTCCTTTGCTGCTGTTGTTTAGTAAAGAAAAGAGAATGCAAAATATTCGCCTCCTGTCTTTATTAAAATTAAGATTATTCTAACACCAAGGCTGGAATAATCCACAATTATTTATTGGAAAGCAGTCAAATGACTTTAAATAAAAGTATCAGTGCAGACTTTTACTACGGTGGGTGGGAGTTAACGCTGCGGGGCGGCATAGCCCGCTGGCGTAAATGGGCTGCGAAAGGCCCGCCCACCAGTTGGTGTGTGGCACATATCTTTCGCAGCCATGGAATGGCTTGAACTCAGGTCATCCCCCTACAGTCAATTACATGCAGTGCGCATCAGCTGTGTAGGCAGGCTGGAGGAGGTGCCTGCCGTAGCAGCTGAGAAGCGTGATGTACTAGTATGCCCCCTCAACCAGGCACAATCTGCCCTGCATTAGGGGGTTAAGCCACATCCCTCTGCTGTTGCCTTCCCCAGGCTTTGTTACACCAGGCCTTGTGTGTGGGAGGGGGACGGTATAGGGTGGTTATCCAGTATAGAAACGCTGGGGCTTATTTTTCCATTGCACTCTGTGTGGTTTTTTTTCCCTTCAATTAGGCCCCGTTCATACCTCAGCGTTATACAGCGCGTTCCTGCGTGCTATAAAACGCTCAACCCCGGAAATCTCATGATTTCCTATGGGGCTGGTTCACACCTGGAAGTTTTACAGCGCAGAGGAACGTGCTATAAAGCGTCCGACGCCCAAAGAAGTACAGGAGCTTCTTTGGGGCGTATTGCAGCGCGTTCACTGCTGCAGTCTATGGCCGTGAAAGCGCTGCAATGCGCGTTCTTTACATTTGTGCAATCCGCTCGTAAAAAAACGCTGAGGTGTGAACCCAGCCTTAGACTGACCATTTAGAGCTTACAAGTTTTGTTTTCACCTTACCAAGAGCTCTGGCTATTGACTGGGTTTGGGCCAGAATCTGTACTCCATCGGGATACTGACTACAAGGAGTTTCTGCATGTGGGTACTAAACCCCACGTTGGAAACTGATCTTTTGAATCGGGTAAGGGCTGTTGGGCCAGTGATTTCAACAATGATTTACAAATAGTAGCATACTATGAGTAGAGTACATCCAATTAGCTACATTTATTCTTGGCACGGGCCAATAGTGAATTTGACACAAACCGTGCCAACAATAACTCTGCAGTATTTTTATGACAAATTAATCGGTGGGCCAGGCTAAAGACAAATCGATTTTTAATATCAAATAACTCCAGTCCTCCCTTCGTTACTCCGCAAGCACGTCCCGTCTAGACAACTGCGGTCGGCATGCGTTCTCCACCTGTCGTCTATCTACACTTGCACGGCCAACTCTCGCCTCCAAGACTTCTCAAGGGCAGCTCCGGTCCTGTGGAATGATTTGCCTCGCCCTATAAAACTCTCCCTTGATCTTCAAGAAATCCCTCAAAACCCATCTCTTCAGATTAGCGTACCGCATCACTGATGCAATTCATCCGTCTGCTCACCTACTCACACCTGATTGAAGCTGCTTCTATGGCCCCACCATTCCCAAACCACTGGCACTAATGATTCTGCTATCTAGTAAAAATCCCCTTGTCTTCCTCATCCCCAATCCCTCTAGATTGTAAACTCCTATAAGCAGGGCCCTCTACAACTCTTGTTTCCTTTCGATGTCCATTTATCTCTTTGCCTTTGGGCCGTGTAAAGCACTGTGGGAACTGCTGGCGCTATATAAATGATGATAATAATAATGTAATTCCATGTTGAAATCCTTAGCCCAACGGTATTTAACTCCTTGAAAATGTACTTATTTAAAATCATGAGAAAACCGCATCTATGTCACAGTTGACATGGTCTTTTATTCAAAATTCACCACTGGGTCAGTCCAAATACCATTCCAATTAAGAGGGTATTCAACACTATGTTAATCCATGTTGAAATCAGTAGCCCAATGGCATTTAACCCTTTGCAAACATAAGTTACTTAAAATTATGAAAAACTGTTCCCTATGGCACGGTTGACAATGCTCGTGCTAAATTGACTGTTGGACCAGGCTAAAGACGGTGTATTTAATAGAGGGCATAATAAACATAAGAAGAGAACTGGAAAACTCCCTCCGCAATATCGTCAAAATTTGTCTATTTCTGACTGCCAACACCACCCAAGCAATTTATCCACACTCCTGTTATCTCCCGCTTGGACTACTGCAACAACCTCCTGACTGGCCTTCCTATCTCCCGCCTCTCCCCCCTACAATCCATCCTAAACACATCAGCCCGGCTTATCCATATCACCCATCACCCGGTCTCTGCCTCCCCTGTTAAATTTCAATGTGCACCTTTTTATTCATATTTCAATCATTTTAACCCCTTCGCTGCAGATGACGTGTGAGGGATGTCCTGTAGATTCCCTGCAAAATGCGGAGGACGTCCTCCACACATCACCGGGTCTCCGCAGTGAACAGGGAGACCCCAATCGTTCGGGTCTGAGTCCCACAGCAGTCTGACTTCCTTGAAGTCAGACCGTCCCATGGAACCCCACCCATCACACTGATGTCATTTTAATGCGCCCCCCCTGGCAGAGCAGGGAGAGTGCCTGAAGGGGGGGGGGTCCTTTGGACTTCTCGATTGGTAAGGGGTACAAAATTAAGAGGGGCAACGCTGGAAAGGACACAGTCTGATCTTTCTAGCTATGCCTTGCTTTACCCCTCAAGTGCCAGTACTGCAATTCTGTGCCGCATTGCGGACATCTCCTGGAGGGGGCTCTTGGATGTCAGCTCAGCCTCGGGGCCTCCCACTGATTTCATAAAGGGGATTCCCCACAAGCTGCCAGGGATTTCCCTATGGTGGAGATAGGGGGGTCCTTTGGATCTCCCGTTCCGTGGCAGCTAGAGGGTCATTGGGAAGGCCAGAACATGATGCTTAACTTGACCAGGGTATTTGCAAAAATAAAATTAAAATACATTTTTAACTTTTTTATTATTTATAATAAACTTTTAACATTTCATTTATAAAGTGGACAATGATGCTGCACTAACTCTCCTTCGCATTTCCCATGATGGCAATTACTACACATTGGTTCATCGAAAACCTAAACCCGCAGCACTGCTGTAAGGGGTGCAGGGGGTACTTGCGAACCCTGCGTCTTTGTTTTTTTTTTTTTTTTTCTTCACCACAAAAGGTCAAGTTGGGTGTCATTGGAAAGGTCAGAGTCTCCTATTTCCAATGATGCCAAATACGGCCACATAATTATGTAAAAGTAGAAGGAAAATTTTTAAATGCAAAATGTTACTTTTTTTTTTTTTTTTTTATATTTCTAATTTGGTGGCATATGTGTCTATTTGCAACACAAAATGAGCACTAACCCTGCCTATACCCACCTTCTCCTTACCCACGCCGCGTGCAAGGTCAGTGTTTTATACATACAGGGTTATTCAAAGTGAGCCGGATTGGCTCAGAAATTGCACTGAACAGTGAATTTGCCCATACGGTGCAATTTCGTAGCTATTCAAAAAACAGGCAGTTTGCCAAATACATTGCTCTTCAAAGGCAGTGAAATCCCCATAGAGAAGCAATGGTTAATCTATTCAGAGAACACCGAACAGCAGTGAAATGCCCTGATGTTCGGTGGTTTCATTCGGCAGGTTTAATCAGGCGAATCCCATAGGTTTCAATGTAAAAAATATTCCTTTTTTTTATTAAATATTAACTGTTTATTCTTTTAATCTGGAGCAAAATGTCTTTTATTTAGGATTTCTTTCGAGGTTACGTTTTCTTTTTGTTTTCGGCGAATATATATATATATATATATATATATATATATTCATTTTAATCCCCCTTCAATGCGGATGACGTGTGGGGGACGTACTCATGTAGAAAAAAGATGTATTCTGCGCCCGTTTCTATATATTTCCATGTACAATAAAACACTATCAGGAGGTTTTAGTTTGTTTTAATGGCCATTGAAACGTAAGCTCACTCACCCCGCCAAGGCACCTCTTTGTAGAGTGAGTTCCAAACCAATGTACCAAAAGCTGCTCTTCTGAGCAACTACATGCCCCTCCTGCTGCTCAGAAGAGCAGCTTTTGGTCCTGATAGTGTTTTGTTGTACGTGGAAATATATAGAAACGAGCGCAGATTACATCTTTTTTCTCTTATGTTTTACACATGAACTGGGCTGTTACTCTTGGCTGTTGCAGCCGCTCTGGGGAGTACAGGTGCAACGCCATTTTTTCTGTATGTATATTATGCTGTAACACCAGTTCGTCATTTTTGCTGCTGTTCCTTTTTCCATGTTTTTGTTTTGAACCCCAAATGGGAAGTGCTTGGTGCGTGTATAAATAAACCCACCATTTTGTCTGCCTCTCCTTAGCTGAAAAGCAGCAGGAGGTGCATGCAGTTGCTCAGAAGAGCAACTTTTGCTCCATTGGTTAGGAACTCGCTCTACAAAGCGGTGCCTTGGCAGGGCGAGTGAGCTTACGTTTCAATGGCCATTAAAACAAACTAAAACCTCCTGATACTGTTTTGTTGTACATGGAAATATATAGAAACAAGCAAAAAAAGATGTAATCTGCGCTTATGTTTTATACATGAATACTGTTACTCCTGGCTGTTGCAGCCGCTTGGTGAGTACAGGCACAACGCCATTTTTTCTGTATGGACGTACTCCTGTGTCCCCGCTGTATGCGAAGAACATCATCACTTTGCACCTCCCTCCCGCCCGATACTCTCCTCTCTGTCCGGGGTCCCACACCTGCGGATTTATACCCCTCCCGGCGCACTGACCTCACCGTCCTGGGCACGATGATGTCCGTTTCAGGCACCCCCCCAGAGCACCTTTTGGACCCCTCTATCTCCTGTCGCCAAGGGGTGCAAAGTCAAGAGAGGCATTGCTGGAAAGGTCCAGCGATGCCTCTCTTTAACCCCTTAGGTGCCAGATCGCAGCCTGTCGCCTTAGATGTCGGCCCCACCTCTGGGTCTCTCCTCTTCAACTGACGTCATTGTGCATGGTGTGATGTCAGTTACTGAAACCCTTGCTGCCCAGGGATTTCCTATGGAAGTCCCTATGGTGGTGTCACGTTTCGTCGCTCCAGCCCTCTGTATTCATGTATACCTGTTTTTTTCCATGTATTCCTATGTTGCTTTTTCTGGGTAGCAGACCAGGGGTTAATTGCTTTGTTTCTGTCTGTTCACCTGCTGATCGTTGTCCTGATCCCCTGCCTGTTTAAAGCAATGGGCCTATATCCCATTACTCTATCATGATTTCAGTTTGCCTGTATCCAGTCTGCTGTGCTCTGAGCTCCCTGCTGTTATTCTAGTCCTAGCCTTTATTTTCTTGTTCAGTTTATTTATTTTGGTTTCCCCTGTCTGTCTGCTGTATTCCCAGTTATTCTCGTGTTCCTGGTTTTTGTATATTATTCCTGTGTATTTAGTTCATGGTGTTTCTCCCTTGCTGTGTTTTGGTTTTGTTTGTTTTATGTATGCTGATTTCCTGGTTCTGACCCATTTGCCTGGCTGACTTCTCTCCTGGTTCTGGATCCCTGGCTTCTGTATAAGGTACACATTCTGTTTTTTGACTCCTGGCTTTTCTTGACATTTCTAGTGGATGCTCCTTGTCTGTACTGTTGATTATATATTTACTCCTGTCTCCTCTGTATGTCCTTAGACTCTGCACGGCGCTGCTGTATTATTTTCTCTAGTATAGATCCGGCTATTCTAAAGACCGGCCTGCCAGATTTAGGGCTGCTTTTCTTGTGTTGTGCAGAGGCCTATTGTTTATCCTTGCTGTTCGCTCCTGTTATTGTTGTCAATAGTGGTATCTCTGCTTATAGGGGCTTTCACCTGATCTAGCCTGGTGTCGCCAGCGTTACAGGTGGAGATAGGGGGGTCCTTTGGACCCCTGCATCTCCTGATCGGTCGCAGCTAGAGGGTCATGATTGGTATCGTTGGAAAGGTCAAAGTTAAAAATTCTTTTCTTTCACATTTTATCATCCAAACATTTGCTGTTATATGGGGGGTTAATCAGAGAGAGCCGAAATGTCGCCAAAATGTAACCGGACACTGAATTTCAGCTAACGGGGCCAGTGGTAGAGGCCAAAACAGTAATTGAATTTAAGCAGGCATGGGATAGGCATAAGGCTATCCTAAACAAAAGATAAATCCAGGTAAAGTATCCATGTAATTGGGCAGACTAGATGGGCCGACAGGTTCTTATCTGACAAAAATTTTCTATGTTTCTATTCGGCTATTCAGAGAGCAGGCAATTCGTCAAATTTTGGCAAAAAAAATTAGAAATAGGAACTTTTTACTAGGGTTGCACCGATACTAGTATCGGTATCGGGGCCGATACTGGGTACTGCAGGAGTACTTGGTACTCGTGCAGCACCCCCCGATGTTTTTTCCGATACCGGAAGCCGGCATTGAGCCGGCTTGCCGGCATCCGAGGGGCTGCGGCGGCTGTCCGAATGCTCTATCGGCATTTGGACAGCCGCCCCTGGAGCTGCTCACGACGATACTTACCTTCCTGGGTGCCGCCGGGAATGTCTCCGCTCGTTGGAAGGACCCCAGCCGCGACCACGTGGGACCATGTGATCACGGCTGGGGTCCTTCCAACGAGAGCGCGCGGGCGGAAGCTTTCCCGGCGGTGCCCAGGAAGGAAAGTATGAACAGTGAGCAGCTGCAGGGCCTGTCCGAATGCAGATAGAGCATTCGGACAGGCCCTGTAGCTGCTCTCCGCGACGATACTTACCTTCCTGGGCGAAGCCGGGAAAGTTTCCCCGCGCGTGCTCATTGGAAGGACCCCAGCCGTGATCACATGGTCCCACGTGGTCGCGGCTGGGGTCCTTCCAACGAGCGCACGCGCGGAGACATTCCCGGCGGCAACCAGGAAGGTAAGTATCATCGCGGGGGGGGAATCCGGTCCACGAGCTGGGGGGCATACCCATGTGTGAGCTGGGGGGCATATCTATGAGCTGGGGGGCATATCTATGAGCTGGGGGGCATATCTATGAGCTGGGGGGCATATCTATGAGCTGGGGGGCATACCCATGAGCTGGGGGGGTATACCCATGAGCTGGGGGGCATAACCATGTGTGAGCTGGGGGGGCAAATCCATAAACTGGGGGGCAATATCCATGTGTGAGCTGGGGCAAATCCATGTGTGAGCTGGGGCAAATCCATGTGTGAGCTGGGGCATTATCCATGTGTGAGCTGGGACATTATCCATGTGTGAGCTGGGACATTATCCATGTGTGAGCTGGGGCATTATCCATGTGTGAGCTGGGGCATTATCCATGTGTGAGCTGGGGCATTATCCATGTGTGAGCTGGGGCAATATCCATGTGTGAGCTGGGGGGCATACCCATGTGTGAGCTGGGGCAATATCCATGTGTGAGCTGGGGCAATATCCATGTGTGAGCTGGGGCATTATCCATGTGTGAGCTGGGGCAATATCCATGTGTGAGCTGGGGCATTATCCATGTGTGAGCTGGGGCATTATCCATGTGTGAGCTGGGGCATTATCCATGTGTGAGCTGGGGCATTATCCATGTGTGAGCTGGGGCATTATCCATGTGTGAGCTGGGGCATTATCCATGTGTGAGCTGGGGCATTATCTATATATATATATATAATTATATTCGGGGGGAAATACATGTGAGCTGGGGGCATTTTTATATGGTCTGTTCTTATTGGAAAGCGTCACATGACATTAAAGAAAAGTATCGGTACTCGGTATCGGTGCATCCCTACTTTTTACTAATTTTCGCAGTCTGGCTGCGTTAAGTGCCAGCTGTCCAGTGCTACATAAAGGTGCTCATGCCACAGGATGCCAAGCCATGTTTAGCTCCAGTTTCAATAGGGTACCTGCAGGATTCTGTTGGCTGTAAAATACCTGGACAAATGAATCTGTCAAATTCATACCCAATATTGAGATGTATGAGATCGGCATCAGTTTGGAGGTGTGCCAGTGGTTTGTGTTGCCGGTGAGGTCCAACAGGTGGGCTTCTTACGGAAAGGAGAGGGTCTTCTTGGCCACAATCAAAGGGAGACTCTCATTTAGAAAAGGGACAGACATGTCCATTAAGGGAGCATGTCCTGCTGTCTGTTTGACAACAGGACAGTCTCCCATAATCAAGACTATCCTAAAACCAAACATGGTTTTTTTTCTTGAAAGGATTTTACCAGGAAGGATACATTGAGATTTCTCTCGTTTTCAAGTATGTCCTGGGTGGCGAGTGTGTACCGTTAGGTGTCTTGTCCAAGGACACTTATTGGAGAGGCGCTCCCTGGGATCGAACCCATGACTCCACAGGCTCTCTCCATGCAGAGCAGTGATGTTACCTCTACTCCACACAGCCGGTCGTTTTGACTGGTTTGTGATGGGGGAAACCACCATTGTTCATCATCTCCACAGAATAAATAAAAAAAACTCCAAGACCCACGATATTAAATGAAGTGGATTTATTCCAACACCAAATAAAGACAGACAACGTTTCGACCACAGCTGGTCTTTGTCAAGCCTAAATCACAATACCATGAACTATAAATAAATCTGTTAATCTGTATATTTCTGTTTTGTCTTTAATATCTTGCATTGTATTACTTTTGTATTTCTGTAGCATTTCAATGTTCTTGAACCCAGGACATACTTAAAAAATGAGAAATCTCAATGTATCCTTCCTGGTAAAATACTTTATAAATGAATAAATAAATTTGTAGTTCATGGTATTGTGATTTAGGCTTGACAAAGACTAGCTGTGGTCGAAACGTTGTCTGTCTTTATTTGGTGTTGGAGTATATCCACTTGATTTAATATCGTTGGTCTTGGAGTTTTTTCTATTTATTCTGTGCAACTTGGGGCTGTGTAGCAAGAGACCTCCACTCCGCTGGCCCACTGCCCACCTCCACTCCGCTGGCCCACAGGCGGTAATGGTGCCTGAACAAATTTTTTTCTGTTGTTCATCATCATCAGCTGGTGATAGAAACATAGAAAAATGTCGGCAGATAAGAACCTTTCGGCCCATCTAGTCTGCCCAATTACATGGATACTTTACCTGGCTTTATCTTTTGTTTAGCCTTTTTGATAGCCTTATACCATTTGTTTTTCTTTTCCCAGAGCTGATGCCGATTTTAAGCTGGGGTCAGACGAGCGTCATTGGAGCGCGTAAGGAACCTCCGTGAGAGTGGACGACCCTTCTACTCGACGCCTGTCTGGCCACCTCGCTGAGCGTAGTTAGTGCGCTCAGTGCTGCAAGGCTCGATCCTCGTATGGAGGATTGCGCTTTGCAGCCCCGTCAACGCGCGTCCTAGCGCTTTGAGGGAGAGGCTTTCTAGACGTCCACAGCATGGCCGCTCTTGCATGCGCAAGTTGTGCGCACGCAACAGTGTGTGGCCAGCCCTGGCACAGCGCTGCGATGGACGCCAGAAGCCACGTCAGTACGGGCGCACCTAGTGCTCTCCTCTGACGCCAGCCTTACAGGCACCTTTTCTGGCCGATAACAGATAATCGGTTCCGATATTCTACAAATTTGAATGTTGTGTAAGAACCAAACGCAAATCTGACGTCATTCCATTAACTGAATGTTTTTATTTATTTTCATTTATTCGATGAAATGAAAAACATTATTTAAGCTTTTATTTTTAGAAATAACATGGCTATGTCTAGTAACGATGGAAAAGCAGACTCTGGCACTTTCAGTGAAAATTCATATAACTTCGTAGGATAGGGATCAACAACCATGGCCCACCCAGATGCTTTTCACATCTCCCATGATGCTCTGCTACTCATTAGGTAATTAGAGCCTCAAGGGAAATGTACTTCCAAAACATATGGTGGGCCAAGGTTGCTGGCCCCTGTTATAGGAAATACGGTATTGGAGATACAGGAGTCCAAAGATGACTGTATAGGGAATTCCCTGCCAGATGAGAGAGCAGCTCTACCTCTGACATCATCATGTCCATGCACAATACCGTCAGCGGGCTGTGGAGACGTCCTACAGTAATGGTTGACATCAGAGATGTCAGCCTACTGTGGAAGAGGCCCCAGTTCAGTGCTGGGTTAGCGCCAAGCTGTGGGACTTTGCGTGTTTCATCCACAGTGAGCAGGCTTGGCGAATTATTGGGAATATAGGCAAATAAAAGTGCGATTGTGATTATTGGTAATTTGCCAAATATCGGCAAAACCGATAATCTGTCTATCCCTAAAATCAACAAATTGATTAATTTTGGGGAAGGTAGACTCATCCATGGAAGTAGAATGATTCACCTCTTTATTTTTGTGGTTTTATTTCAGGAGCAGTCGGCCATCATGGAGATAGCCTTGTTGAGAAGATACTGTCCATGCTTCCCTGCATTCCTGGTCATACAAACGATGTGATGGTAAACATGGAGGAGCTCACAGCCCTACGACCTGAAGGCAAAACTGAGGGAATTATAGCACCCGGATGTCTGGCCCAACCAAAGTAAGCAATGGGTAATGAAGGTATTTTACCATGAGAAAGGGGAAATCATCAGCATTCCTCTGAGGGAACACAAAACCTTGCATAAACATATGTCGACGGGGAACACAAAGACAGTGACCGCTGCTGTAAAATGAATACTGTTCTCTTACAATATAAGCAAAGTGATACAACAGTTGCTAATCACTGGGGGGGGGGGCACCATACGGGATGTAGGAGCATGCTGGCAGCATTATTGAAGTTGCGAGCTAAAGCCAACAAGCGTAGCATGGCTGAAACTGGTATCTATAGCTTGCTTAATTGCACAAAGAAACTGCAGCAAACATGGACTTCCTTTATGCTTCTTTATGCGATAAGTCAAGCCAGTGTTGATAAGCACAACTTGCCAGTTTCAACCGAGTAGCGTTTCCATCCACAACTTCATTCAAACACCTCTCTTTCCATCTATCTTTTCTTTTTTTTCCCTGTCTCTTGGTCTCTCTCACTCTCTGTGCCAGGGTTCGGCATCACTGACCTAGCCAGTCACACACCATAAGCCAGGGCTTGACAAATCCAGGGGCCTGGTAGCCACAGGCTCCTAGAATTTTACTCCTGGCTCCTAAATTTACAGTTTATTTTACACCAATCTAAAAGCAGTCTTTGCCTGGCATCTAAACATATAGTTGGCTTCAATGTTTTTTTTCCTGTCTCCTACATTTAATGTAAATACAGTGGCAAGAAAAGTATGTGAACCCTTTGGGATTACGTGGAGTTTTGCATGAATTGGTCATAAAATGTGCTCTGATCTTCATCTAAGTCACAACAATTTGAAAAACACAGTCTGCTTAAAATAATACAACACAAACATTATATGTTTTCATGTGTTTATTGAACATAACATGTAAACATTCACAGTGCAGGGTGGAAAAAGTATGTGAACCTTTGGACTTAATAACTGGTTGACCCTCCTTTGGCAGCAATAACCTCAACCAAACGTTTCCTGTAGTTGCAGATCAGACCTGCACAACGATCTGGAGTAATTTTGGACCACTCCTCTTCACAAAACTGTTTCAGTGTAGCAATATTCTTGGGATGTCTGGTCTGAATCGCTCTCTTAAGGTCATGCCACAGCATTTCAATCAGGTTGAGGTCAGGACTCTGACTGGGCCACTCCAGAAGGCTTATTTTGTTTTGTTGAAGCCATTCTTTTGTTGAATTACTTGTATGCTTTGGGTCATTGTCCTGTTGCATCACCCATCCTCTGCGGAGCTTCAGTTGGCGGACAGATGGTGTTACGTTTTCCTGCAAAATGTCTTGATAAACTCTGGAATTCATTTTTCCATCAATGACCACAATCCGTCCAGGCCCTGCGGCAGCAAAGCAGCCCCAAACCATGATGCTCCCTCCGCCATGTTTTATAGTGGGGATGAGGTTTTGATGTTGGTGTGCTGTGCCTTTTTTTCTCCACACATAGTGTTGTGTGTTTCTTCCAAACAACTCAATTTTGGTTTCATCTGTCCACAGAATATTTTGCCAGCAGTGCTGTGGAACATCCAGGTGCTCTTTTGCAAACTTCAAACATGCCGCAATATTCTTTTTAGACAGCAATGGCTTCCTCCGTGGTGTCCTCCCATGTACTCCATTCTTGTTTATTGTTTTCCTTATTGTAGATGTGTCAACAAAAATGTTAGCATGTGCAAGGGATTTCTGTAAGTCTTTAGCTGACCCTCTAGGATACTTCTTAACCTCATTAAGCATTCTGTGCTGTGCTCTTGCAGTCATCTTTACAGGACGACCACGCCTAGGGAGAGTAGCAACAGTGCTGAACTTTCTCCATTTGTAGACAGTCTGTTTTACCGTGGACACATGAACATCAAGGCTTTTGGAGATACTTTTGTAACCCTTTCCAGTTTCATGCAAGTCAACAATTCTTGATCGTAGGTCTTCTGAGAGCTCTTTTCTTCGAAGCATGGTTCACATCAGGCAGTGCTTCTTTAAACCAGTAAACCCAAAACTAGTGTGTGTTTTTAAAGGGCAGGACAGCTTTCAGCAACACATTCAATAATATCACACTGATTGGACTCAAGGTTGGCTCACTCCTGGCTCCAATTAGCTCTTGGAGAAGTCATTAGGCTAGGGGTTCACATACTTTTTCCACCCTGCACTGTGAATGTTTACATGTTCTGGTCAATAAAAACATATAATGTTTGTGTTGTATTATTTTAAGCAGACTGTGTTTTTCAAATTGTTGTGACTTAGATGAAGATCAGCGCACATTTTATGACCAACTCATGCAAGACTCCACGTAATCCCAAAGGGTTCACATACTTTTTCTTGCCACTGTATATCCAGCCCTGGTGTATATATTTTATATATGAGGACTGTTGTGTGTCAGTCTCTGTGTGTCCAGTGGGTATCGGGTGTCTGGCCATACATTTCAATACTATCATAAATTGGACAGGCTTTCAGTAAAAACTTTCTTTATTGGAAAGCATCACATGACATTAAATAAAGGTATCGGTGAGTACCTGGCAAAAAGAGTACTGGTACTCATACTCCCACAATACCATTATTTTTTTTATCTTTAGTTGCTTAAAGTAAAGCTTTGTTAGTCTGAAGCAAAAACTAGCTCCTAACTTTTGTAGCTGGCTCCTAGATTCAAAGCAAATTTGTCAAGCCCTGCCATAAGCCATATCCCCAATCTGGTTCATGGCAGGGAGATAGACAGGAATGGGAACCTGTATCTCTACTAGAAGTTAATTAGGGTTTATACAGTTCACCTCCACAATTCTCTTCTCGGAAGAGGTGCACCCTGCTTTGCTGACTAACTATAGCAATGCTGGGCTCGAAGAACTGGAGTGAGGCGAGACAAATGTGGGAGGACGAGGAGAGCGGATGGTGCTGTAAAAATCACTTGTTAGAATGTATTTTATTTATGATGTAGCACAAAGCATTCACTGCTGTAAAGGTAAAGAGGGGTCAGTTGGCCACAGTATCTGGATTACCCCTCTCAAGGAAAAAAAGAAATCAGATTTAACTCCTTCACTGCCGAGATCAAGATGATTCAAAACTTCAAAGGCACCATCTGGTGGCCGATTATAAATTTCTCTCGATCTGCAGCCGTTTGCAGTTGTGCTCTTGAACAGTGGTTCTCAACCTGTGGACCCTCAGGATCCACAATTTTTTATTTTTTTTTGTGAAAGGATTTTACCAGGAAGGATACATTGAGATTTCTCTCGTTTTCAAGTATGTCCTGGGTGGCGAGTATGTACAGTTAGGTGTCTTGCCAAGGACACTTACTGGAGAGGTTGCTCGCTGGGATCGAACCCATGACTCCACAGGCTCTCTCCATGCAGAGCGGTGACATTACCTCTACTCCACCCAGCCGGTCCATAGTCATTAAGTTGCGACCCAAAAAATAATTCAATTTCTGAAACAACATAATTTATTCTACAATGTATTCACTTTTTAAACAATTTTGTAAACAAACAGGGATTCTTTCCAAAACGGATAGTGCAGTAATCCCAGAACTAGTGAAAACAAAACTGCTGTAAAATAAACTACCGTATTTTTCGCTCCATAAGACGCACTTTTTTCCCCCCAAAAAGTGGGGGGAAAAGCGGGTGCGTCTTATGGAGCGAATATGGCCCAGCAGCTCGTGGATGTGCCTCCGCTCACCTGCCGCCGCCGCGTTCGTCTCCCTCTGAGCATGCGTCTGGCGGCAGGAAGCTTGGGCACTCGCCTGGGGGAGCCACGTGACCGCGGAGATCGCGGTCACGTGGCTCCCCCAGGCGAGTGCCCAAGCTTCCTGCCGCCAGACGCATGCTCAGAGGGAGACGAACGCGGCGGCGGCAGGTGAGCGGAGGCACATCCACGAGCTGCTGGGCCATATCCATATGTGAGCTGGGGCATTATCAATGTGTGAGCTGGCTGGGGCAAATCCATGCTGGCTGGGGCAAATCAATGTGTGAGCTGGCTGGGGCAAATCCATGTGTGAGCTGATGGGGCAAATCAATGTGTGAGCTGATGGGGCAAATCCATGTGTGAGCTGATGGGGCAAATCCATGTGTGAGCTGATGGGGAAAATCCATGTGTGAGCTGATGGGGCAAATCCATGTGTGAGCTGATGGGGCAAATCCATGTGTGAGCTGATGGGGCAAATCCATGTGTGAGCTGATCGGGCAAATCCATGTGTGAGCTGATGGGGCAAATCCATGTGTGAGCTGATGGGGCAAATCCATGTGTGAGCTGATGGGGCAAATCCATGTGTGAGCTGGCTGGGGCAAATCCATGTGTGAGCTGATGGGGCAAATCCATGTGTGAGCTGGCTAGGGCAAATCCATGTGTGAGCTGATGGGGCAAATCCATGTGTGAGCTGGCTGGGGCAAATCCATGTGTGAGCTGATGGGGCAAATCCATGTGTGAGCTGGCTGGGGCAAATCCATGTGTGAGCTGATGGGGCAAATCCATGTGTGAGCTGGCTGGGGCAAATCCATGTGAGAGCTGGCTGGGGCAAATCCATGTGTGAGCTGATGGGGCAAATCCATGTGTGAGCTGGCTGGGGCAAATCCATGTGTGAGCTGGCTGGGGCAAATCCATGTGTGAGCTGGCTGGGGCAAATCCATGTGTGAGCTGGGGCAAATCCATGAGCTGATGGGGCAGATCCATGTGTGAGCTGGCTGGGGCAAATCCATGTGTGAGCTGGGGCAAATCCATGTGTGAGCTAAGGCATATCCACGTGTGAGCTAAGGCATATCCACGTGTGAGCTAAGGCATATCCACGAGCTGGGGCAGTATATCCATTATTACACAATTTCATTCAGAATATTTATTTTCCGGTTTTCCTCCTCTAAAAACTAGGTGCGTCTTATGGAGCGAAAAATACGGTAATTGAAATTAGTTAGAACTCATGGGAAAACTGGGGCTGCTTCTTGCTCTTAATAAGTGTCTCAAAGTCTGGGGTGATGGTAGACAAAGCAACTCTATTTAAAATCACTACTGAATGAATAAAATATATATATTTTTTTAACCAACTCACCTGTTCCATGCTCCCCCACCGTCTGTCTCTGCCGCTGCGCACATTATTTTTTCGCACCATCCTGCCCTCCCTGAGCCTACGCAATTTGCATAGCTGAATGCTGTGCTAATCGCATAAACTCAAGCTGGCCAAGAGATTGAGAAGTCTACAGAGCGTGTCTTTCGCTGCCTACTTCCTGAACCTACACTCTGTTCTTCAGTCCCTCTCTGAGGTACTGCAATCGAATAGCTTGGACCACTGGGAGCTTACCATTGGTCCAAGCCATTCAAAAAACGCCTCCATGGGATGCTGGCCGTCAGTCATGTGACTGTCCTCATCTCGCACAGTCAGTGGGTGCGGGGCTGTGCTCGAGGTGTGACTGTTCATTGTGTTGGCACCTCCTCCCTGGAGGTGGAGGGGGCAGTGCACAGCTGCCTGGAGTGGACGACACAGATCCTGGGGAGCACTGAGCGCAGCCAGAGCCTGGGGAGCACTGAGCGCAGCCAGAGCCTGGGGAGCACTGAGCGCAGCCAGAGCCTGGGGAGCACTGAGCGCAGCCAGAGCCTGGGGAGCACTGAGCGCAGCCAGAGCCTGGGGAGCACTGAGCGCAGCCAGAGCCTGGGGAGCACTGAGCGCCTACATAACCTGTGTATATCTGGCTCTGATACTAGCCAGTGCCTCACAAGCCACTGACCTCACCGCATGTCCCTGGTATACAGGAAGGCTGGGAGCAGGACGCAGTGTGTGATTCTGCTGAGCATTCTCACTGTACATTCTAGTTTTCTGCAG
Source organism: Leptobrachium leishanense (assembly GCA_009667805.1). NCBI lineage: Eukaryota > Metazoa > Chordata > Amphibia > Anura > Megophryidae > Leptobrachium > Leptobrachium leishanense. Next base: position 468,535,666 of record CM019063.1, read on the forward strand.
GGATTATCACATCAGGAGGAAGACAGGAAAGGAAGAGGAGTGAGATTTATAAAAGGGAGAGGGCGATAAAGGGAGGAAGAGCGATGCGGAGAAATGGAGAGTAAGACATGGCTACAAGGACAGATGGAAAAATACACAGAAGGACACACAGATATAGATGGACAGGCAGAATAACAGATATTCAGAAAGAAGGATGCATAAAAAGGTAAAAGGACAGATTAATCACATGGCTGCTATGGACGCGCTCAGCGCGTCCAGCCAAGTGGTTCTCCTGTGCTACGGACGCGCTCAGCGCGTCCGAGCACAGGAGGCAGCAATCCGCCGGATTCCGGCGGATTGCTGCGCCCCCCCGGTGCGGGCTGACATCTTGGATGTCAGCCCAGCACTCGGGAGCCCGGCGGGGACATTAGGTGTCATCGCGGTGACGCGATGACACCTAATTCAGGCGTCCCCCCGCATGTGCGGAGGAGGCGCCTGAAAGGGAGGGGGGGAGGTCCTTCGGACCTCTCTCCCTCCCGATCGGCGGCGTTGCGGGGGTTAACCCAGGCACCATTTGGAAGGGCACAGCCTGCCCTTCCAAATGGTACCTGGCATTAACCCCTGGGGTGCCGGATCACGAATCGGCGCTGAAAAGCGCCGGTTCGTGATCCTTTCCCGGAGCTGGCCGACATTTTGGATGTCGGCCAAGCCTCCGGGAACTCCCCCTGAGGACTGGCGTCATCGTGCTATGCACGATGACGCCAGTCCTGGAGTTAACCCCTAGCTGCCACCAACGGTGGAGATAGGGGGTTCATTGGAACCCCCTATCTCCCGATCTGTGGCAGCTAGGGGTTAAAGTTTGGTACTGTTGGATCGCCCAGAGCATGGCCGTTCCAACGATACCAAACACGACTGTGAAAGTTTTTGTAAAAAAAAAATGAAAAAATAGAAATTATAAAAAAAAAAAAAAAAAAAAAAAAACATTTATTTTTTTATTTTTTTTGGTTGGTTAGTGTAGCAATATTGTTCCCATTTCAATTATAATGTGAACAATGATGCTGCACTAACGATTTTTGTATGCGGTGCGTTTGTTAAAAATCGTGTAATTTTCCCCCAAAAAAAATGTAACGAGACCACATCTCTAATTTTTTTAACAAGCGCACCCCATACAAAATATAACTGCAATTGCTCGCATCTTAAAATGTGAAAAAAAACACTTTACACATTGTAAATTATTGAAAATACATATTTTATTGCATTTTTTGTTATAATATACAGACAGGTCATGACGTATACATATAATAATGACATATTATGAATCTACCGAGTCTGACGGAAAGAACGATATATAATATGTCTGGGTCATATACTAAAATAAGCCTTCAAAACACGTTTAAACATGATGAGCAAAACCGGTAAAAATGACCTCAGCACAGAGGTGTGAAAAGCCTCAGCAGCGAAAGGGTTAATAAGGACCGAGGAAAAACCCATCAAATATACATAGGGAGCCCCCCTTACCCAACAGCCTTTTTGCTTCACTGAGATGTGCATTGTGCACAGTGGCTCATGGTGTTGGGAGTACAGAGCTGCTGCCAGTCACTGAGTCCCACCCCACACCTTCCCATTACAGATTCCCCCCCCCCACACACACACACACACACCTTGCAATTACAGAGTATCTTACTTGATGCAGCGGGCCCCAGGTGGCACCTGGGAACATTCAGAGGTAGCCGCGCCACCTTGAACCTGTTGCTGCAGGTATGATGCATCAGCGGGTCCAAGGCATTAGAGAGGTGTGGGGGCACTTGCCCCGTGATCCAGTCCACCCCTGGTCGCGACCCACCACTTGAGAAACACTGCTCTAGAATATAGGTTTTAGCACCTTGGCCATGACACCCGTGGTGCGAAGACCTTTTTTTTGATCACTAGACACAGGCCATTTTTATTCTCGAGTAAATGCAGAGATCAATCAATGTTATAGAGACACCACACATTTTTATGTTATTTTAAAATGGGGGGGGGGGGACCCTGCTTATACTCAGGAAAACCAGGGCATATCCAAGTGAACCCAGACTTTTGACGTGTGTGTCCGATTTTTAAACCTAGTGCAACCTGAACCTCCATACATAAAAGTACAAGTCATTTGGGAAAAGGGCACTTGATGATCTTATTCAGTAAAATAATATGCTATTGTTTGGGCAAAAATCAAGTCTTTATCAAGAAATGTCTTATCATGCTGGAAGTTTGATTCTATATTATAAAGATCCCCCCCCCCTTCTTCCCAATGGCCTTAAGCATGTACAACCTGTACACACAAGTGCTCCGTGCATGAATGTTTAATTTGAAGAATTGCATTACCACTTGTATCGCAGTACACACACAAGGCTATGGTAAATCCTCTGAGATTATTTAGATTCACTGTGATGATGACTAAAGTTGAAGAATCATTCTTCATTCATGCTTTTGCTGTCTTTCCTAATACTGTGGTTTTACTATGGCATCTGTTTTGTAGAGGCTGTAGTCCTTCTGTACACAGCTTTTCTAAAATTCTATATTTTATCATAAACACCCGCGGAGATGAATGTCACATGCTGTGGATCGTGGGACAGATGGAGCTTTTCCAGCACTACATCTGCGAGCGTCTGTGCCAAGATCCGTATCGGGACGGCTGTGCCTTATATGGAATCCTCCTGTGAACGTGGCTTCTGGCAGCCAGTGACAAATGTAAAAAGTGATTTAGATTCTTGCTTGATAATAGTGTTTGTAGAAGCGTTTAGTTCTTGTCAGATCCTCTGTTGTGATGGAACAATAAGAGCAGAATTATTTTTGAGCTGCTTCACAGATTTGCAGCAGCCGTATGATGTGGTGCCCAATAAAACGACTTAACTCTCCACGCTCAGCGGATTTGACGTCAGTAACATTGGTTTTATAAGCTAATTACATGATTATTTTTAATTCTCACGAGCAACCGCAGGATTATGTTAGAGCATTCATACTGAACTTGAGTGGATGGCAAAGAAATAGGTTTGTCCCTTGTAAGGGGAAATCTTTGATAAATGTCTCGCTTTGTATTTGTGGAGGACTTGTAAAGGGTCACTCTACAGCACACCATGACACATAATTTTTTTATCTGAGTGGTCACACTGCTATGAGCTTCCTCCCATCCCCCTCTGAAGGGAGTCTGAGGGGCTGATTCAGCCATTCAAGTGCAGGAGCTTCGTCCTGCCCTGACACTATGCTCAGAGCGTACCGAGCTCAGATTTTGGGAGACCCCCCCCATTCTTCCTTCATTGAGAGCCTCTGGCTTGACTCGAGCGTTCATCCCTCCTGCGATCACATGCCTTGCTGTGACTGAACGCAAGTCACGTCCTGCTTTATCTACTGTGGATTAAAATGAGTTCTTAAAGAGTTTAAGCGGGGGGGGGAGGCTGTGGAATGAGGCAGAAGGGGTTCATTTTCCAACCTTCCATTTTTAACCCTATAGTATCCCTTTTAAAGGTAGGAAAGCATTGGTGTGTCGCATGGTTGAGTTTTACTTCTCCTGTCGGGGTTTGCCAATGTGCTTCTATCGTATTTAAAAGTATTTTTCAAGTAGCAGAAGTTGCACCCATTCAGTATGTTATGGTGGAAGCAGATCTGGGGTGTGGAGTTGTAGCTGTGATTCAATTTGCAACACTGGCACATCCATGCCCCCAAAAAAGGGAATGTCACGCCGGTTCTGTCAGATGGAGATGCTCCTCAAGTAGTGAGGCTCACCGCGTCTACCCAGCTGATCTGCAGAGAGGCTGGGGGGGCTACGTGAGCCTCACTATCTGAGGAGCATCACCATCTGTCTGAACATCAACACACACGCACGCCAGAATGACCTACTGCCTTGGTGACCAGTCAGAGCGCTTATAGAGGGACCTTGCAAAGCCCTAATTTTAACTATTTCGGGTACATTTTCCTTCCTTTTAGTTTTCCCAAAACCAAGGTGGTTGGAAGGACCAAGGGAAAACCATGGGTCAGATGGTCAAATCCTGTAAAAGGAGCTCTCTGTCCCCCGTGTCCCTGCATAAAGTTATCAATAGCTGCACAGGTTTGTGTAAGGTACCCAGCTGTATGCCATCTCTTTCCTTATCTGAATGAAGGAGGAATTAAAGGGTTTTAACGTAAGCATTTTAGTACCCTGAATACACTGGTTTTCTGACCACAAGGAGATAATGCTGTTTATTCAGCCCCCTTCAGGATACTACAGACTTTTTGGGGGGGTTTTGCCTTTTCTGTGCAGAGGGAATAGTATCGATATTGGGTTAAAGAGTCTGAGACAGGAAGACCAGAGTGTACAGATGTAACGCGCAAAAGTTACATCCCATTTACACACTGTAGCTATCATAGTTTAATTTTTATATTTTTGCTAAAAAAATAAAGGTAATGTTGTTGGTAGATGGAGCATATTTAAGAGACAATGGATCATTCCTTGAACATGCCTTTTACGATTCTCTTAGATTGTCCTGTACAGAAAACCCCTTTTAAAAATCCGTTTCAGGAACTGATGTTTGTGCTTTTAGTGTTTTGACGGGTGGTTTGTAGCTCGTTAGCGGCACGGTTGATTTGTCTAATGTTCACATGCCTTGCTTGTCCTTTCTGTCACTTACAATTTACTTCATTTGTGGTGGTTCCTCTGGGCATGTTCTCATAATGCCATGATTTGCAGTGTTTCTTGGAAAGCTCATTACTGGTTTGATTATTTTTCCCCTCTTCCCTCCCTTCCAGTCTTACTGCTTTTGGGTTGCCCTCTTTTATGTTGAATTTGACATACACTTAGAGCCTCAATTTGTTCCACATATTCCCTGTTTAAAGTAGTCAGGAATTAATGTTTTGAACCGTATCATTCCATATCACATTCTAAGTGAGCATGATATTATTATGTAGCCAAAGTTTAGTTATTTGCTAGCTCTTTCAACTTTATATGCCAGAAATTACACTGTGAGTGCCCACAGGACAGACGTAACGGTAAATAGACCTGCTTCTGCAATGAGATTCATCTAATTTGTTGTTTTTGCATCGTTGCCAACCTTCCAAGCTTCTGGGGGGAATGCCCCTCGCTGCTTCCTGCAATAACGGCCATCGGATGAAGAGAAGGGACACCATGCCAAGTCACACAAAGCAAGTTACTGCTGCTTTTTACTAGAAAGACAGATTATCACGAGCAGATATTTGCCAAATATCTGCTCTCCACCCTTTATTTGCCAATATTGCTGTTACGTGGCTGAGGCAGCTCACTGTAGCCGCGACGTGTGACGTCCTGCAGCTCGATGCTGATCCGTGGCTTCTCCCACAGCAGGCTGACATCTTAGCTGTCAGCCCTCGCTGTAGGACTTCCACCTGCTCTCTGGTATTGTGCATGAACGTGACAACATCAACAGAAATGGTGTCCCCTTCTCATCAGGCAGGGAAAACCCTAAACAGGGGATACAGGAGTATTTTGGATCCCTATCTCTGGTGGCGTATTTCCTACCTACAGGATCTGAGTCTGGCCTTCCAGTGATGCTAGACATGGCCATGTTGTTCGTAAAAATATATTTTTAATTAAATTGAATAAATGAAATGGGCATGGTGCATTGTTTACAATGTCAGTTAATGGCATAATGTCAGATTTGTGTCGTGGTCCCCCCCCCCCCAAATTTACACGATATCGTCACCTGCTATCGGCCAGAAAGGCTACTGATACCGGTATTGGCTCTGAGAAAATTATATCCGTCTAGCCCTACATTTTACTTGGACCTGACAGTGTAAAAATGGTGTGTGTAGATTTTATTACTTTATTTGTAGTGCGCTGTCATTTTCTGCTATGAGGTACAGAGATTAGACTAAGTTGGGGTAAGGCAAAGATGGACATAGATATATGAGGTAGAGATGGGCCTGCTTCCTCAGGAGTTTACCATTGTAAAGAGAGTAGATTATTTACATCTATAGCTTCACAAGATCTCTGCACACTGGTCTACCGGAAGTACTTGCTCTTGTTTTATATACTGAGTCACCTTCATACATGCAAAATATATTTATTGTAGGATTGACATTTCTTGAAACGTCACTTTTTTAGGACTGAAAAGTCAATCCAACAATAAATATATGTTGCATCTATTTGGAAGCTTGTAGAGGTTATTCAATAAGCAACGAACTTGACGCTGAATTGCACCGAATAGGGAATTTCACCATACGCCACAATTTCGTGGTCGTTCGTCTATTCACTAAACTGTCAATTCGTCAAATACTGGCGAATTGACGGCGAAATACGGTGCAGTTTGCAGCAGATCGGCACCCTTCAGCGGCAGCAACATTGTCCCACCGAGAAGTAATGGTTAATCTATTCAGAGAGGATGCTGAAGTGTCCGTGAAATGCCCTGATTTTTGTTCATTCAGTTCAACAGGTTTAAACAGACCAAGCCCATAGGATTCAATGGAAAAAAGTATTCTGTGTTTTTTTTTTAAAAAAATATTCAACTTTTTATTCACTTGATTTTCAGCAAAAATACCTTTTTACTTATTTTGTATTTTGGTGAAATTTATGATTTCCAGTTGGTTTTTTATTCTGTAACCGACCTTTTTTTTTGGACCTATAATTGGACACATTTTAATGCATTTATATTGGTTTAAACAACTCTGCTATTCTACTTATAGGTTTTTTTTTTTTGCTTTGCAGTTCATGATCTTTGGTGGCTCCACGTTTGCACTTCAGGGACCCTGCGGTGAATTTGTGAATTCACTGCACGGTCAGCGAAATGGAGTTGCTGAACCAGAAAGCATGGTGGCGATATCATCAACCCCCAATGTATGGCATTTACCACGTCTTGTAGAAGGCCATTGTAACCCTGTGCAGGAAATCTTCATTAAAGTCTTGGGGGGTACCGAGAAACCTTCCTTTTTTTGCTACATTTTGGCCCTGTCTTGATAAAGGCCTGTACAGGGCCAACATGTTGATCCTGGTTTACACTTGCGATACTTTGTCTCCGTATGTAGAACCCATCATGAAACTGACTAAACTTAATTTGTGATGCGGACTACTTTGACTAATTTTCTGCTTGTAGTGTGGGAGCACACATTTCCCATAATAACCTCAGCATGCTGGACTCCAGCCAGAGTACACATACTAAATGTAGTCTACATGAGTCTGCACTACAAATGACTTGAGGTTTTGGATTGAAATTGATCAGATATTACTTTCTAAAACATGATGTTCCCTTTTTGTTTTTATAACTAAAAACAAATCAAACTATTGAGGTTTGTTTGTGTGTGTCACTGGACATGTGCTGCAGAGCAAGAAATCATTATTTTCAAAGGGATCTGCGTAGGAAAGGACTAACTATATATGTATATATCTCGATCACTCCTGCACTCCAAAAAATAGAAAAATACCGTGCGTGCCCGGTGCCCACTCATCAAGTATAGAGGTAGAAGAATAGCGGCACTCTCGGTCTTTCCAAATGTAGCAATTTATTGTGGAATTTCAACGTTTCAGTCCGCTAACCGCAGACTTTCATCAGAATACAAAAATAGAATGAAGAACATATATATAATAAAAGCACTACTCACCAATTAGTGTGTCAATCTGCCCATGCCGCACCGACGCCGTCCCAATCGGATGACGTCAGCAACCCAAAGTGACCCGCCCATCACCATGGCAACCGAATGCCGTCCTGAGCGAGAAACACTAGAGATAAAGAGGGCGCAGGCAAATTCTCAATGCATGTCAAAATCCATAAGCAACATGTCTATATTCCATACCATTTACTCAAAGGGAGAATCTCACACACCTGCACAACAACCCTCAATGGATTGGTCCCTCAAACGGCTTGCTTACTCTATATGTCTTATTACCTCAGCCTCAGTGATACATCTCTACTCTATTTTTGGCCCACCTTGATCTTTACACCTGTTTCTCCATGCTCGGGTGTTTACAACTCTGCTTGATATTTACTTCTTTCAGCATTCCCTATGGGCGTATTTCCTGGGGATCAAGACCTTTTTTCATCTCTTTGTTGCTTATGATCTCTGGGGCTCAGAACAAGTGCTCTGTCAGCTGTGTATGATGGATATATGGAATGTTATTTCCCCCGATCTCTTATTTTTTACATTGGAATATCGGGCATCAGACGCTTCCATTGTTTCATCTATGTCAGTGTGTTTTTATTTATTTATTTTTAAATTTTTTTGGTCTTATGGGGATTCATTTGGAGGAGGGTTGTTGTGCAGGTGTGTGAGATTCTCCCTTTGAGTAAATGGTATGGAATATAGACATGTTGCTTATGGTTTTTGACATGCATTGAGAATTTGCCTGCGCCCTCTTTATCTCTAGTGTTTCTCGCTCAGGACGGCATTCGGTTGCCATGGTGATGGGCGGGTCACTTTGGGTTGCCGGTTTGCTGACGTCATCCGATTGGGACGGCGTCGGTGCGGCATGGGCAGATTGACACACTAATTGGTTAGTAGTGCTTTTATTATATACTAGTTGTTAAGACTGCCCGGAGGGCAGTCTAGTGATGTTGTTGCCAGTGCAGAATTCATGTCCACATATTTGTTTTTCCGATGTCCTATCCAAGAGTATCTCCATATATAAATGGGTTTGTAACGTGTCTGGCGCCATCCCATCCGCAACAGGAGGGCCAAGTGAGCAGCTGTGATGGGTGAGCGCACAGCTGACAGCGCAATACAGAGGCATTTATATATTAGAGCAGGTTCCTCTTCCCTCTTAGATTGTAAACTCACAGGAACAGGACCCCTTAGGCTAGGGTCAAACGAAAGCATTTTTACACGCGAACGTAAAAAAGTGCGTCCGAACGGATTGATGTATTTTTTCACGGAATATGCGAAAACGGTCATACGATGCGCATGTTCGTGCGTGATGTTTTACGAATCCAAACCAGGAAACTTTTTGCGTCTGGACATTATGTTGGCCGGACACGAGCAGGGTCTGACGTCTCCAAATCTCACACACACACCGCTAGCGGGCGCAGCGCACTCTGTACGTCCGTACTAGAGGTTCTGCGTTCTCGAAAAAATGCGTTCATTTTCCACTTGCGTTGCGCGGCCGGACTTTCGTGCGACCGTACTTCGTATATTGGCCGTCATTGCCCGTCATTTGCTGCTAGTGCGGCCGTGATTAAGTGCGCCAGAACGCACATTAAAAATGCGCTGGTCTGACCCCAGCCTTAGATTGTAAATTCATGGGAACAGGACCCCTCTTAGATTGTAAACTCATGGGGCCAGGACCCCTTAGATTGTAAACTCATGGGGTCAGGACCCCTTAGATTGTAAACTCATGGGACCCCTTAGACTGCAAACTTATGGGACCCCTTAGATTGTAAAATCATGTGACCCCTTAGATTGTAAACTCATGGGATAGATTGTAAACTCATGGGACCCCTTAGATTGTAAACTCGTGGGACCCCTTAGATTGTAAGCTCATGGGACACTTAGATTGTAAAATCAAGGGGCCCCTTAGATTGTAAACTCGTGGGACCCTTTAGATTGTAAGCTCATGGGGACAGGCTCAAGGTGGTGGGGTGCCCAGTTGCAGGGAGGCCAATACTTGCCTTGTTCCAGCGCCGTGATCAAGTCCCCAGGTCTTCGCCGCGCTGGTTCCGGCATGCAGCGCCCAGAGCCTCCGCTGCACCAGCAGCCGGGGGAGACTCAGGGCAGGGGTGATCCACGAGGGACAAAAAAATAAAAAACGATCTGTTGGAGAGGCGCTTTGAGCGCGCCTCTCCAACGGATTTTTGTGGTCCCTCGCGCACACCAGCTGGAAATCACAGCGGCTGTGCGCGTGCCGTGGCGGTTGGATGCGCATGCACCCAGCAGTACGCTGGTTGCGCGCGAATTTGAAGACAGCGGTGTGGCGACGGACACGCCGCCGTCTTAGGCTAGGGTCAGACGAGCGCAGTATTAACGTGCGTTTAGCAGCACTAAATCACGGCCGTGCTAGCAGCAAATGACGTCCAATGCCGGGCAGCATACGAAGAACGGCCGCACGAACGTGCGGCCGCGCAACGCAAGTGGCAAACGAACGCATTTTATCGAGAACGTCAAACCGCTAGTACTGACGTACAGAGTGCGCTGCGTCCGCATAGCGGCGTGTGTGTGTGTAATTAGGAGACATCAGACACTGCTAATGTCCGGCCAACATAACGTCCAGACGCAAAAAGGGTTTCATTGATGATCCGTACAAAATCACGGACGAAAATGCGCATCTCCCTCTTCCTGTCCTCCAATTCCCTACTTGACCCCCTGCAATCTGGCTTCCGTCCCCTACACTCAACTGAAACTGCCCTCACCAAAGTCACCAACGACCTCCTAACTGCTAAAAAACACGGCCACTATTCTATTCTCATCCTGCTTGACCTCTCGGCTGCTTTTGACACTGTTGACCACCCCCTCCTTCTACAGACCCTCAACTCTCTGGGTCTCGGTGACACTGCACTCGCTTGGGTCGAATCCTATTTATCCAACAGGTCCTTCTGTGTGTCCTTTGCTGGTAACTCCTCCTCCTCATTACCTCTATCTGTTGGTGTACCTCAAGGCTCTGTCCTTGGTCCTCTGCTCTTTTCCATCTACACCTCCTCCCTGGGCAAAATCATCAACAGCTTTGGCTTCAATTACCACCTCTACGCTGATGACACTCAGATCTACCTCTCTACCCCTGATCTCTCTCCCCCTGTCCTTTCAAAAGTCAGTGACTGTTTATCTGGCATCTCCTCCTGGATGGCCTCCCACCACCTAAAGATCAACATGTCGAAGACTGAACTCCTACTTATTCCTCCCTCCAATGCCTCCCCACCTCCTGACTTCTCTATCACGGTGGAAGGTATCACCATTTCCCCATCAAACCAAGTTCGCTGTCTTGGAGTTACACTTGACTCTGCTCTTTCCTTCATCCCCCACATCAAGTCTCTTTCCTCCTCCTGCCGATACCAACTGCGTAATATTTCCAGAATTCGGCCATTTCTTACCGCTGTCGCCACAAAACAACTCATACACGCCCTGGTAATCTCCCGACTCGACTATTGCAATAATCTCTTATCTGGCCTCCCTCTGTCCCGCCTCTCCCCCCTACAATCCATCCTGAACGCCTCCGCCAGACTAATTCACCTCACCCGCCGCTCTGTCTCTGCCGCTCCCCTCTGCGAGTCCCTTCACTGGCTCCCCATCCACTGCAGAATTAAGTTCAAAATCCTTATCCTTACCTACAAAACCCTCACTAACTCAGCTCCCCACAACCTGTCCTCACTAATCACCAAATACACCCCAGCCCGCTCCCTAAGGTCAAACAGTGACCTGCGCCTAGCTTCTCACCGCATCACCTCTTCCCATGATAGACTGCAGGATTTCTCACGCGCAGCCCCCACTCTCTGGAACGCTCTCCCTCGTACTGTCAGACTTTCCCCTAACTTCTCTTCCTTCAAACGCTCCCTTAAAACGTTCCTATTTAGGGAAGCCTACCACCCAACTCACTGACCCAACCATCAATCACTCTCACCTTACAGTCCTCTCCTCCTGTTTCCAACCCCAACCCTCCCAGATTGTGAGTTCCTACGGGAATAGGGCCCTCATCTCCTCCTGTACTGTTTGTCAAATGTTGTTCAATATATTGTAACCCTGTCTATACTGTGCTTATTGTACAGCGCTGCGGAATATGCTGGCGCTTTATAAATAAAGAATAATAATAATAATAATCGTATGACCGCTATCGCGTATTCGGTAAAAAAAATACGTCCATTCGTTCGAACGCACTTTTTCACGGACAACGCGAAAAATGCGTTAGTCTGACCCTAGCCTTAGACCATATTACATAGTTGGTGCTAATTTAACCAGAGCAGTTGTAACCTTCCCAGAGCCATTATAGCCTATGGAGGTTTTATGTTTACAACAGCTCTGGTTAAGTTAACACCAAGTATGTAATATGGCCCTTACTGTATTATAGTATAGATATGTGTATGTTCTTCATTGTATTTTTGTATCCTGATGAAAGTCCGCGGTTAGCAGACTGAAACGTTGAAATTCCACAATAAATTGCTACATTTGGAAATACCGAGAGTGCCGCCATTCTTCTAAAAAAATATATAATATATATATATATATATCTCTTGTGGTGGAGGATAAAAAGCCTCCACGCTACAATTAGTTTGTTTATTATTGCAGAAGCCACTTGCACATCATAGCAATTCAAAGAATTGCATCCCAGAGTTCCTGTGCCCAGTACTGACAATGTACTCTTACGGTCAAATAAAAGATCATCAAAATCCATCTCCACACTGTAATGGCAAATTTGCATGAACGTATGTACAGTCAGGGTTATTCAGAGATAGGTGAAACTTTGGAGAAGTGAAAATTTTACGTCAAAATAGCCAAACCAGAAAAATTCTCCCATTTAGATCACTTTGCAAATCTGCTATTTTGACCTAGAATTTACTTCTCCAAAAGTTCTCCAGACTTTCACCTTTCTCTGAATAACCTAGAGTGTGCATATGTGTGTAGATAGATATCGATCTATCTATCACGAGTATAGCAGTACATGGAGATACCTTTTTTTATTCGACTAACGTTACATTTAAAAGACAAGCTTACGAGAGAATACCGCTCTTCTTCAGGTCTGGACGCTATACTGAGCAACATCATAGAATAGAATAGAAAAGGTCTCACTGCGTACTGCTATACTCGTGTCGGGGTTCTGGCCTAGCATTGTGTGAGGTAGGGTTGGTGTGAGCCCAAGATGCAGCGAAGGGATGATGCAGACAGATTACGGGGTGACAGGGTTTATTTGTAACGCAAGAAACAGATGAACAAGAGACTAGAAACTAAGCACAACAGAAGTAAATACAGGAGACCTAACTAGACAACAGGAGGAGGCTGCGAAATACGATCAGGCTAAAGCAGAGATGAGATACAGAAAGGGGCTGAGGCAAAGGAAGGCTGGCTGGGAGTAGTAGGAGTGGGAGAACTGAATACTAGAGCAGCAAGGGGGCAGTAGAAACTGGGTAGAAGGAGACTGAATGCTAGAGGGAGAGAGCTGTAGACACAGAGGGAAACTAATAATACATAGGAAGGGCAGACACTGAAATATACAATAATGCAAATTAAATATCAGGCAACGGTACAATAGGATCAGCCACAGAGAATGGTCATATACAAAGCAGGGGTCTAGGCAGGAGATATCATCAATAGTCAGGGTCTGAGCAGGGGGTCTGATACACGTGAAGTCAAGCAAAGGAGGGTACCAGTGATGTGGAGTAGTAATGTCCAGAATATAGCACCGGGTTCTGAGGAACTGTCTATGAAAAATCCAGAAGTGGTTCAGGCAAGGAATCAGGAGGGATCCGTCTGCACTGTTGAAAGGCCGGAGACCCGTTCAATACCTCAGCAGCTGCTGAATTGCTGCAGCGCAGCAATTCAGTTTGCTGCAGCAGTGTCATTGAACGCTTTGGATGCGAATTTCGAAATAAAATGGCCGATTTCTTAATGAAAGATTCAGATTGTTTTTCGTATGACTTAGACAAAATATGATAAAGGAAAGCAGTCAGCACAATTCCGTTTTGTATGCACACACCACATATGATAGTTTATATTGAATAAACGTTATGTTTACTTCTGAAACAAAATATAATTGAGCTGTAATATATGTCTATGTGCATGAGGTAAATAAATATTTTGTGCTTTGGTGAACAGAAACCGCAAAATTAACATTGCCGTACGGAATTGTTACTTGCTTCATGGCGGCGGCCATCTTTACTACGTCACACTCAGCTACTCGCAGCATCTCCTTGGGTCGCTACAAGTGCTAAGTTAGCAGTGCTGAGCGGCAGAACGGCGTTCAATGGCAAGTTGCTAACTTAGCACTTGCAGCGGCTGAGGTATTGAACAGGGCTCAAGACTTCAATGTGGATGCGTAGCAGGGAGGGCATAGCTTCCTTAAATGCAGGCCTCATTAGCAGAATGGAGTACAGGTGAGGCTGCAGGGCTTGAAGGCAAATGAATCAGAAAGTCCAGGAACCTGTATAGTCCATAATTAAAAGATTTAAAGGTGTGCCAGGGTCCAGGATGTTCAGGACCGGACAACTCGTGATTTTGGCATCTGGACTAACACGGAGATATGTACACTATATTGCCAAAAGTATTCGCTCACCTGCCTTGACTCGCATATGAATTTAATTGACATGCCATTCCTAATCCATAGGGTTCAATATGACGTCGGTCCACCCTTTGCAGCTATAACAGCTTCAACTCTTCTGGGAAGGCTGTCCACAAGGTTTAGGAGTGTGTTTATGGGAATTTTTGACCATTCTTCCAGAAGCGCATTTGTGAGGTCACACACTGATGTTGGACGAGAAGGCCTGGCTCTCAGTCTCTGCTCTAATTCATCCCAAAGGTGTTCTATTGGGTTGAGGTCAGGATTCTGTGCAGGAAAGTCAAGTTCATCCACACCAGACTCTGTCATCCATGTCTTTATGGACCTTGCTTTGTGCACTGGTGCACAGTCATGTTGGAAGAGGAAGGGGCCAGCTCCAAATTGTTCCCACAAAGTTGGGAGCATGGAATTGTCCAAAATGTCTTGGTATGCTGAAGCATTCAGAGTTCCTTTCACTGGAACTAAGGGGCCAAGCCCAGCTCCTGAAAAACAACCCCACACCATAATCTCCCTCCACCAAACTTTACACTTGGCACAATGCAGTCAGGCAAGTACCGTTCTCCTGGCAACCGCCAAACCCAGACTCGTCCATCAGATTGCCAGATGGAGAAGCACAATTCGTCACTCCAGAGAACGCGTCTCCACTGCTCTAGAGTCCAGTGGCGGCGTGCTTTACACCACTGCATCCGACACTTTACATTGCACTTGGTGATGTATGGCTTGGATACAGCTGCTCGGCCATGGAAACCCATTCCATGAAGCTCTCTGCACACTGTTCTTGAGCTAATCTGAAGGCCACATGAAGTTTGGAGGTCTGTAGCGATTGACTCTGCAGAAAGTTGGCGACCTCTTCACATTATGCGCCTCAGCATCCGCTGACCCTGCTCCATCAGTTTACGTGGCCGAGTTGCTGTCGTTCCCAAACACTTCCATGTTCTTATAATACAGCTGACAGTTGACTGTGGAATATTTAGGAGTGAGGAAATTTTGGATTTGTTGCACAGGTGGCATCCTATCACAGTTCCAGGCTGGAATTCACTGAGCTCCTGAGAGCGACCCATTCTTTCACAAATGTTTGTAAAAACAGTCTGCATGCCTAGGTGCTTGATTTTATACACCTGTGGCCATGGAAGTGATTGGAACACCTGATTCTGATTATTTGGATGGGTGAGCGGATACTTTTGGCAATATAGTGTGTATGTATGTGTGTATATATATATATGTGTGTGTGTGTATATATATATATATAATTCATTCTCTAAATAAATAAAATGAATGAGTGCCCTCTGGAGTCTGATATGAAAATGTATTAATCCATGAAGAAAGAGTCAATGTTTCCATCCACTCAGGACTTTTATCAAGACATACTGAACAGAACTTGTATACACATCTAAATAGTGACTGTAATTAACATAAAACACCAAGCAGACTTGTGAACACGTTAAGCAGTTACACGAGGCGTCGTAGCCATAGACCGGAAACAACAAAGCCTACTACAGCACAAAATGAATCAAATACTATAGAGCTGAAACCGTTAATAAGGAAAAAATAGTTGATTTATAGTAGAATATATAGCAGTAGCAAATGTTAAAAACGTAAGCTAATCAGAGCTGGAGGGAATACATACATCACGTAGACTCCAACTGAACTAGCAACCTATATAGCCAAGTTGCTACTATAGTTTAGTAAAAAGCGGTAAAAGTAAATTTTTCTCATTTAGGCCAAAAGGTGCCAAGGTTTCAAATGTAAATATTCAAAAAGACTCTCGTCTCAGTAATTCAGCCACCCGGTCACCCCCTCAGGAAAGAGGAGGCATGTGATCAATTGCCTTCACCTTCAATGATGGTAATGGGTGGCAGGCCTCTGCAGTGGCGTGCTACAGGTTGTGGATTATCAATACTGACATAGCTGCTCTAATGGCAGACCGATGGTTAGCCAGTCTCGTACAAAGACCATTATTGGTCTTTCCAATGTACGCAAGATCACACGGGCATGTGATATTATAAACCACATAGGAAGTATGAAAAGTTTGAACAGACGTCATCTGTGATGTGAATTCACGTTTTACCGGAGCAGACTGTAACAATCCAGCAGACATGCCTGGTATCCTCTGAACATAAACCTGGCATACAGCTCCTGGATCTGTGTAGTCCCGAGTTGCTACTTCTGAATTGTTACGTAGTCCTCGGAGAAACTGCTATTGGCAATGATTCTTTCAATATAGGTGGATGAAAGCTGGAAGCAATGTATGGTGATCAGTAGGTTTGCGAAAAGGGCAATACTCAAAATGGTTAACAATCGAAATTGACAAATCAAGAAAATTAATAGTAGAGCGACTACTTTGCCATGTAAACCGTACCGACAGAGGCAAGGCATTAAGCCAGGCCATAATCTCCTGAAGACACTAGGATCCCCGCCATATCTACAAAATAGTGTCGCTATAGTGGAGGTATAACAATCTCCCATCCTCAAAACCGCGTAGGATGTGATCCCTCTCATAAATAAACATGAAAGCATTGGGGTGCAGGGGGGGGCATAAAGCCCCCATAGACATCCCAGTACACTGCAAGTAGTATTTTTCTTCAAACCTAAAGTAATTGTTAGAGCTACCTCTAGCATAGACCATACAAATTCAATTAGGACAAAATCTGTTGGTTCGAATCAACAAGCACCTGGCACATAGCCTCAATTCCACTAACACGTGGAATAACTGTGTATAGACTGTTTACATCGATGGTAATGAGCAAAACATCCACAGGAACAAAATGGCTTTTAACTGATTTAATGACTTCACGTGTGTCAAAAAACACATGTAGGTAGTGTTGGTACAGATGGTTTAAAGATCTGGTCAAGTCAGATTCCAATCGGACGTAAAAGACTTCCAATGGCTGAGACTATCAGCCTCCCCCAGAGGGCATGTTAATCTTTTCTTTTTAAGGTACAGAACATGTTTTATTTGGTATATATAATTAAAATACACTAAAGCAAAAGGGGGCATAAGGGTTAAATAGAAGGATCAGTGAATTTAGAGGCAACTGTATATGTAAAGCTGTGGTACGTTACTAGTGTAATATTTCAGCATGTAATTCTGTAAATTGCCGAACAGCAGGATCAATTATGACTTTAAAGTTGTGTTGAAGTGACACTTGTGCCCAAAACCAGTTGTGCTCATTAGACGGGGAATCACACCCTTTATACGGTCAGCATTTTTTTTCTGACCTAATAGAATTTAAAAAAGTGGTGTTAGTGACACAATTTCTTCTTCTTGCTTGTTACACCACAATCAGCTTAAAGAGCCAGGTATTGAACTAGAAAAACTTCATCCATGATGTGTGAAATGACCTTCTTGGCCATAAGATTAACGAAGAACATATGTTTAAATATTTTGTACTGATTATTATTTCCTCTTATCTGCCTGAAACAATTTTCTGTTGTAGCTATTTTTTATTTTTATAAATGTATAATATGCAGCATATTCTTGTTTGTATTCCACGATCTTTCTGGTGATAAGGGATAAGTGCTGTCCTTTGGTATTGTGTTTTTGCATATGTACATCCTGAGGTGTGTGTGGGGGGGGGGTACCACCTTTTGGGACATACAGCGATCTCATGTATTTGGCCGTAAGCGCCACGGATCTGAGTTAGCTGTTTTGTTTTTGTATATTTTTTATAAATTACATAAATTATGGGGGAAGCAGACGTCCTGGCTGCAGTTTGTATTTTTGAGTGGTTTTCTATTTAAATGAAATAAATAAATCGACCTGATGGAAACATTTTAAATTTTTTTTAAATCGTCTTCTTTTTCCTTTTTTTTAATTTTTTGAAAATATTTTTAATCTCTTCTTCCAATAAATGAAAGTCTGAAATGTTCCCATCTGTACTTGAGGAGGAAAAAGTGGTCAAAAGTATTTATTTTCTACGTTTGGTCTTCCGGCTCATTACCAGTGTAGGCTTGATACAATGCTGACTTTCAATGACTGAACAGATTCCAACACATGGACTTGTTGTTTTAAATGCGTACGGTCTTGATTGAATCATTGTGAAGTTGCATAATCTTCAAAATGGTTGTAAATTCAGGACAGGTTTTTTTATTTAGCTTTTCCTCTTGATTAATAAATATTTATTTTGCCGCTTAATCCACCCCAGTTCGCTCTGTAAAATCTTTTCAACCACAAATAAACCGGATATGGACAAGAGGTCTGAACAATTTTCTAAAGACAACCCAAAGGGATATAGTGTTTAAAAGAAAACTGCAACAGACATGAGCTGTAACTAGATCACTTGTGCATTACAGAGAAAAACGCACAAAAACACTGCATCGTGTGTTTTTATAATTTTAATAATTGCATATAAAAAGGAAACAAAGTCAGGTTTTTTTGGTTTCCATTTTGTGGATATTTTGCCACTTACCAAATTCCTATGGCAAGTCTCACTTTGCAGCTCTGGTACGGGCTAGACCGTTGTAAAGAGACAATGGGGTGGAGGAGTGAGTGGTCAGAAAACACTGCAGGAGGTCTATTGTGTTGTCTCCTATACCTAAGAAAAGACATGGCAGCTGAAAGCGATATGAAAGGGGGCTAATAACACTTTAAGGACATCATCAGGAGGTATATTAACCTTCACTTCTCATGGACCTCTGACCCACAGACTCCATTCTATTCCTACTAGAGGAACAAATGCTGTAAAGAAGGGGGGGGGCATTCAGTTTACAAAACCAGATATCACAAAATAGGTGCACTCAACGACAGAGTAAAATAAACATACAAAGCAAAACCAAGCACATGTAAGATGGCAGCAACATAAAATAAATACAAAAAGGACCATTCTTTTTTTGGTGATAGTGTCCATTTAAGGTGATGTGATTCTGATATTACATTGGAAGCCTGCTTTGTTTCAGTGGATGTGGAGTATATATATTTATAATCACTGTAATATATTTATATATATTTTTTATAATATAACTGTATCAAGGAAACAAAGATTTTTGCTGCAAAAACTAAATTCTATTCATGGCTGTAAGGTTCGTGGCAGACGAGCGCACTATGTGAATCTGTACTGACGTGTCTCCCGGCGTCCGTCACAGCGTTGTGACGCTGCGTCGGGGCCTGCCACACACTGTTGCACGCGCAAGAAAGCGGTCGTGCTGCGGCCGTTCAGCAAGCCTCCCCGTCGAAGCGCTACGGCGCGTGTTCGGGGCTGCGACGCTCGATCCTCCATAGGAGGATCGACTCTTGCAGCGCTGAGCGCAATAACTGTGCTCAATGAGGTGGCCACATGGGCGTCAGAGTGGAAAGGACTCTCCCGGACGTTCCTTCCTCTCTTTAAAAGGCTGGTGTCAGACCAGCCTAAGTTGGAAAGTGGGCATGCCATGTAATGTCCTATTCACATCAATCGCTTTTTTTTTCATTTTCTGAATATTGTCCCAATCTCCCACATCTATTTTAAGAGGGTTTAATTACGACGCACGCCATTGATATGGCCTCTTCGACACCTCCGTAATGGTTAGGATGATTTGAGCTGGTGGCATGATCAGACCAGGTAATATTCACTATCCCTGCCGACTGGACCAAGTAAAGGGAGTGATAGTGCATTCGTAACACCTCAAGATGCGAATACACCTTTGCTGCAGCAGAATAGAATGTATAGTCGTGTCCAGTAGAATTCATCTTTCTCCAATAATCGATGGAACCGGTGGCACTTGGACGGCGTGGTGCGGACCGAATTGGGGGCAGACTCGCACGGGGACTCTAAGAGGTGAAAGTATCCACAAATCAAGAGGCCATCTGCAAATTTTTTCAGCTTTGTCAATATTCTGCTCAATGCCGAACATTGGCATGTATTAGGGAAATACACAGGGTAATTCAAAGAGAATCGAAAGTCACCGCACGTTCGGTGACTTTTCGTTCTCTTCAATTCGGTTCGTTTTGCCGATCCCATTTCGGCGACCCTGCGGTGTGTTCAGCAAGCACCACAGGGTCCCCAAATTGCAGGGAAAGCTCGCCGCAAACCCGACGAAAACTAACCGCAAAACCCAGCGAATGCACGCTGAAAACCCGCAAAAACATTTGGATTAACCCGCCGGAAAAACCTGAGCAGGAGCTGATCACACGCAGCGAAGCCGACGGAAAAAGCCGACACCGCAGACGAATGGAGTGAAGAAATTAAAAAAACTGTTTGCTTGAATGTTTGAAAAGTGAAACACTGTTTGCAAAGAAACTACAGAACGAAAATGTCTGAAATTTACATATGAGGTCCAATGAATGATAATAAAAAGGGCTGTTACAGAAAAAATAAGTAAACTTAAAAAAAATCCAAAAAATCCATAAAAATGCTTAAAATATCCTAAAAAATCTATAAATAACTGCAGAATTTTATAATGAATGGTTTATTAGATATTGAATTAAAATGGAATAGTTTTAACATTGAAGTCTATGGGATTCGTCTGAATAAACCTGCCGAATTAAACCACCGAATGGCAGGGCATTTCGGGAACCTTTCACTGCTGGTTTGTGTTCTCTGAATAGCCGAAGCAGTGCTTTTTATGGGGATTTCACTGCCCCCGAACAGGCACCGTATGTGCAGGCAATTCGCCAGGATTTGGCGAATTGCCTGCTCTCTGGATAGCCGAATGGCCAAGAAAGGTAACCGAACTCTGATTTTCAGCATTCAGTTACCTTTCTCCAGCCATTCGGATCGCTTTTGGATAACTCTGATAGATTGGCTAGTGTAATAGGCTGTGAGCTCTGAACTTTTACAAACAAAAACCAACCTCGTGGATTACTGCTTTGGGCTGTGGAGGTAAAAGGGATGTGTGATGCTATAAGGATTGCAAGCCCTCTCGATTTGGAGTGCACGTAGTTACCAGGAATAGACCAATATCATTTTTCTAGTGCCGATACCGATTTATCGGGTGCCAATATTCTGTACGTTTGTGATTTTCAAAACATTTAAATTTCTACACAAATCTGGCATAAACATTGTAAATGTCACAACTGAGAAAAATAAAGTGCTTGCAAGACAACTTTGCTTTCCAAAACACAGAAAAATGCCCCAAAAAACCCCTATAAACATCACAAACTATCAGGGTTATTCAGTGAAAGGTGAAAACCAGGAGAAGAGAACAATCTAGACCAAATAGTCGATTTGGAAAGTGAGATAAATGGGTGAATTTTTCTGGTTTGGCTATTTTTGACCTTGAATTTTCACTTCTCCAGTCATTCTCCTAAGGTTCACCTTTCTCTGAATAGACCCCTATATGTCACTACTAGAAAGCTGAACAATATTTTGGGCTAAAGAATTTCAGCGATCACGCGGCCGCAGGGCACCTCTGTGACGCTGCCTCCAGCTGAGATTTGCGGGAGCCTACCGCGAGATCTCGGCTGGAGGCAGGAAGCGTCACACAGATGCCCGGCGGCCGCGTGATCGCGTCACAGCCCTGCGACCGGACCCACCGCTGGGTATGTAATGCGTCCCGCCGGAGGGGAACGCTGGCCAAGTGCTTTTCATGCATACGGCCAGCTTTCCCAGCCCCGCGGATACCGGCAAGCTGGCCCAGCTCTGGCTTCCGTTATCGGGGGGAGGTATCGGGCCATTTGCACGAGTACAAAGTACTCGTGCAAACGGCAGTATCGGTACCGATACTAGTATCGGTGCATTCCTAAAATACGAATAATCGGTCAACCACCTAGTCGTTCCTATAGAAACTTTATATAGTGTTGCGATTTCGGTAAGCAGGCATTATCCCCCCCGAAAGTGCTTCTCCTGGAAAAACACAATACCCCCCCCCCGCCCTAATTTCCACACCTCTGTCGGGGCCATATTGCGTTTGCGTGAGTGTTTAAATCATCCTGCCATTTAGAGAACTAACATGGACGGTAGCCATTGGGGAAAATACCCGAAGAAAAGGGTTATGCTAAACTTTCTGACCAGGAGTTCAGGAACCAGAATGAGCAGGACTGGAAGTATGGTCTCATAACTCCGATGAATGAAATATTATCAGAAATCGACATACATCAAACAGTAACAAGATAAGAACTATATTGTGGTGATGCAGCCCAAACAGGACATAGACCCATATGGGGTCAAACTGCGAAATTAAACAAGTGGAACTAACGTTCCCTAGGTAATTAACAATATTGACACCCAGTGGTGTATTTTAGGTTTTTGCTACCCTAGGCCTGACTAAACTAGTGCACCCCCTAATTTAAATTTGACACGCCCCTTCCTGTCAAGGTCACACCTCTTCCTGGTTAAACCCTGGCCTTCCTCTTTAGGCTCCACCTTTTCTTTGAGCTCCACCTCTTCCTCTCTGTACATTAAAAGTGGATACCAAGTTCCTACTTGTATATTTTGTATACCATTTCAAATTTATCTATTGATAAATAAAATTATGAAATGTTTAAATTCAACCATTTTTACAAAGATCAGACATGCGTGTCAAGTATACTGGATCAGTCACTCTAATTGGTTGAACATTAAAACCCACAGAAATGTGCAGTGTGTATGAGCGTATCACAGAGCTGCACAGCATTAAAACACAAAATGTGCACTGTGCATGAGCGTATCACAGAGCTGCACAGCAATGAACTCATTTCATTCTAAACGCCCCCTCTTTTCTTTTCACCCCAAACCCCCAACTCTTCTCATTTCATTAAACACCCCCCTCATCTCATTAAACCCCCCTCATCTCCTCATTAAAGACACCCCCCTCATCTCATTAAACCCCCCTCATCTCCTCATTAAAGACACCCCCCTCATCTCCTCATTAAAGACACCCCCCTCATCTCATTAAATCCCCCTCATCTCCTCATTAAAGACACCCCCACTCATCTCATTAACCCCCACTCTAAATTTCATTAAAGCGCCCCCCCCCCGTTCAAACCTGCGGGCTTTCGGGGGGGCATTCTACCAGTTTTGGCCAAGAGCTGGTGTTGGTTTCGCAGTGACAGGCGGATATGTTTGCCCCCCCCAGCTCACATGGATATATTGCTCCCAGCTCACACGGATATATTGCCCCCAGCTCACACGGATGTATTGCCTCCAGCTCACACGAATATATTGCCCCCAGCTCACACGGATATATTGCCCCCAGCTCACACGGATATATTGCCTCCAGCTCACACGGATATATTGCCCCCAA
This sequence comes from Leptobrachium leishanense, assembly GCA_009667805.1. NCBI lineage: Eukaryota > Metazoa > Chordata > Amphibia > Anura > Megophryidae > Leptobrachium > Leptobrachium leishanense. Next base: position 468,558,944 of record CM019063.1, read on the forward strand.
CTCTCACGGGTATATTGCCCCAACTCTCACGGGTATATTGCCCCCCAACTCACATGGGTATATTGCCCCCCAACTCACATGGGTATATTGCCCCCCAGCTCACATGGATATATTTCCCCCAGCTCACACGGATATATTGCCCCCCAACTCACTCGGGTATATTGCCCCCCAACTCACACGGGTATATTGCCCCCAGCTCACATGGATATAATGCCCACATCTCACATGGATATATTTGCCCCATCTCACATGGATATATTTGCCCCATCTCACATGGATATATTTGCCCCAGCTCACATGGATATATTTGCCCCAGCTCACACGGATATATTGTCCCCCAGCTCACACGGGTATTTTGCCCCCCAACTCACATGTGTATATTGCCCCCAGCTCACATGGATATATTGCCCCCAGCTCACATGGATATATTGCCCACAGCTCACATGGATCTATTTGCCCCAGCTCACATGGATATATTTGCACCCAGCTCACATGGATATATTGCCCCCAGCTCACATGGATATATTGCCCCCCCAGCGCACATGGACATATTGCCCACAGCTCACATGGATATATTTGCCCCAGCTCACATGGATATATTTGCACCCAGCTCACATGGATATATTGGCCCCAGCTCATGCATGGATATATTTGCCCCCAGCTCATGCATGGATATATTTGCCCCCAGCTCATGCATGGATATATTTGCCCCAGCTCATGCATGGATATATTTGCCCCCAGCTCATGCATGGATATATTTGCCCCCAGCTCATGCATGGATGTATTTGCCCCCAACTCAAAGGGATGTATTTGCCCCAGCTCGTGGATTCTGGGTCCTGCAGCTGCTCCTGCCTGCCACTTCTCTGTGCAGCGTCTGCATTACATGGAGCGCTGGGAGCAAGTGACGTTATATGATCACTTCCTCCCAGAGCACAGTAGCAGGCTGCCGCTGCAGTAAGGAGGAGGCAGCGCTCGGCGGCTGGTGATTTCAGTCACCGGCGACCGCGGACAGCGCGGGGTGGCGGGTCACCGTGACCTGTGGGTCCCGTGGTACGGCGGGTCACAGTGACCTGTGGGTCCCGCGGGGCGGCTGCCCCCTGGAATTTGCCACCCTAGGCCTAGGCCTTGTCTCAGCCTAGGTCTAGATACACCGCTATTGACACTGCATGGGGGGGGGGGCGAGGAAGAAAGTCCAATGTAAACCAAAATAAGTAAACCTTTAAATAAGCACTGGTCATGCTTGGTATCATTGGAAAGGCCGTGCTCAGGCCTTTTCACTGATTCCTCATATGACCGTCTATGGCTCTGGAGATATGGGGGGGTCCCATTTCTGACATCATCATGCCAATAGGCCATGATGTCAGTGGGTGGGAAAAGGTCCCACAGGCAGCTGACATCCAAAAAGCCCCAGCCCGCTCCCTAAGATCAAACCGTGACCTGCGTCTAGCTTCCCCCCCACATCACCTCTTTCCATGACAGACTGCAGGATTTCTCACGCGCTGCCCCCATCCTCTGGAACACTCTCCCTTGTACGGTCAGACTTTCCCCTAGTTTTCCTTCCTTCAAATGCCCTCTTAAGACATTCCTATTTTGTGAAGCCTACCACCCGATTCACTGACGCAACCAGTCCATCACTCCCACCAGACCATCGCTCTCACCTTGCAGTCCTCTCCTCCTGTTTCCACCCCCAACCCTTCTACATTGGAAGTTCCCACGGGAATAGGGCCTTATTTTCCTCCTGTACTGGTTTGTCAAAATGTTGTTCAATGTATTATAACCCTGTCTATATTGTGCCTGTTGTACAGCGCTGTGGAATATGCTGGCACTTTATAAAGAATAATAATAATAAAATCATCAGATCTCTGATGCACCTGGGTAAATATAGGCTAATGAGCACAAGCGAACACAGTTATGTCTTCCGCTACATCTGAATTCAATGAACCAGTCTGAGCCTGCAAGTTCTCCTCCATACCAACCCAGCACTTCTACCATGGATAGATCCAGTGCCCGTAGAAATTCAGTAACATCTCCTGGATCTGTAATAGTATGGAGCTGGTTACCCTGAGCGACATGCAAAGCAAAAGGGTATCCCCAGCGGTATCGGATTTCGAGGGCCCGGAGAGCGTCAGGTAATCGAACCGGTTTCAATTGGTTCCTACCTTGCAAGGTGAATCTGAAGACATCCTGGTATATTTCAATGGTGTGACCGGCCAAGGACAGGAAGCGTGTTTTCCTTGCTGCCCTCATTATATCCTCTTTAAGGGCAAAATTCTGAACCCTGCATATCGCACCCCGAGGGGATGCAGTAGCTACTCCTCGTGGCTGAGAGAGTGGTGTGCTCTGTCGAACAAGATTGGTGTATCAAGCGGACGTTGCAGCAACTCCTTATCAAGGTCTGAAGCATATGGGGGATATTTTCAATACCCTCATATTCGGGTAGGCCTCTCACCATTAGGGATGAGCCGAACACCCCCCGAGTTCGGTTTGAGCTCGAACACGAACTTCGTATATATTCGGGGCCGAACCCGAACTCGAACCCAATGCAAGTCAATGGGGCTGAATATTCGGTTTTTTAGAGTGCCCTCCAAGAGGGCATATATGCTACATATTTGCCATAAAAGGTGTATGGGGGTCCGTAGTGCCATGGGGGACAGGAAACAAGGACAAAAAGTTAAAAAAAAAACGTTTTTAAAGGGACAGTGAGTTTTCCATGAAATAAGGGTTAAAAATAAAAAACAAAAATTCCTTCAAATATCGTGCCTAGGAGGTCCCCACAACCTGCCCGTGAAGTGGAAGTGGAATGCTTTTCCTTTAATCTATCCATAAACAACTGCTTGGGGCGGCAGCCTGTATGAAAAGACATTTTAGGACGCGCAGAAAAAGATTATTGTGAAACTTATGCAGGCTTTGCATGAAAGTAACAATAGGTGCTTTGAAATTGGGCTTTTAGCGTCGGCAACAGTGCCGTCACACCGTAACCCCTCTGAGGATATGAATCTGATACAGGCGTCAGTGGCAGTGCACCCAAATATTGTGCTTTTGGTGCCAGGCCTGCAAGTACTATCATACAGTAACCCCTCTGTGGTATTGTGGAAGAATGCAGGGGTGGACCATGTGGTCCTATATTGAATTTTTTTTTTATCTGGTAATGGGCGTCAGTGCACCCAGATATTGTGCCTTTAATGCCAGGTCAGCAGGTATCATCATACAGTAACCCCTCTGTGGTATTGTGGAAGAATGCAGGGGTGGACCATGTGGTCCTATATTGAAAAGATATGATTCTGGTCAAGGCGTCAGTGCACCCAGATATTCTGCCTTTGGTGCAAGACTGCTAGGCCAGCAAGTATCATCATACAGTAACCCCTCTGTAGTATTGTGGAAGAATGCAGGGGTGAACCTTGCGGTCCTATATTGAAAAGTTTTTTTATCTGGTAATGGGCGTCAGTGCACCCAGATATTGTGCCTGTAATGCCAGGCCAGCAAGTATCATCATACAGTAAGGCTGGGGTCAGACGAACGCAGTGTTAACGTCCGTGTTGCCCGCACATAAGTACGTCCGTGATCGCATACAATTGTGTTAAATGGAGCCTCACACACGAAGTACGTCCGCACAGAAGTGCGGGGGCTGACGGACGCTGCAAACGGACGCAGGTTAGGCAAGAACGTAGTACTGCTAGAACGGACGTGCAGAGTGCGCCGCGTCCACAACGTCCGCATAGCTTTGTGTGTGAGTGATGCAACAAGGTCAGATGGACTGCATTTATACGTCCAGCATTTTTGACGGACAGAATGTTCTTTCATTGTAATTCATTTTCCCTGCTACATCAGTCAAAAAATACGTCAGTGAAAAAAACCGACTGTGAGACTGGCCCCTACCTTGTTGTCAGTCAGTAAGTACGTCCGTACTGCACGGACGCACAGTCTGTACAAAATGCGCTCATCTGACCCTAGCCTAACCCCTCTGTGGTATTGTGGAAGAGTGCAGGGGTGGACCATGTGGTCCTATATTGAAAAGTGTTTTTTTTATCTCTTAATGGGCGTCAGTGCACCCAGATATTGTGCCTTTAATGCCAGGCCAGCAAGTATCATCATACAGTAACCCCTCTGTGGTATTGTGGAAGAGTGCAGGGTTGGACCCTGCGGTTCAAAAAAAATTGATATAAATCTGGCACAGGCGTCAGTGCAGCCAAATATTGTGCCTTTCATGGCAGCACCGTAACCCTTTTGTGGAAGAGTTCAGTGCTGGAGGTTTTGTGAATGCAGAAGAGGACATCCCCGATCTATTCCATTACTTCAGCATCAGGGGATTGATAGCTGCTGATCCAGGACTGATTCATTTTTATAAATGTCAGCCGGTCTACAGAGTCGGTGGACAGACGCACTCTTTTGTCTGTGACAAAACCTCCAGCGGCACTGAACGTCCTTTCAGAAAGCACGCTAGATGAAGGGCAACCTAGTAGCTGCATAGCATATTGGCTAAATTCTGGCCAGTAATCCAATCTCAACACCCAGTAAGCCAGTGGATCATCTGCTGGAAAGGTATCCAGGTCTGCCCTTGCCCCTAGGTAGTCCTGCACCATATGGTGAAGACGCTGGCAATGGGTGCCTACATTTGACGTCCCTGGGCGTCGAGGACTAAAAAAAATTAAAAAAGCATCAGTCAAGCGGCCCTGGCCTTCACCACTATTCCTCTGATCACCCGCAGCCTCAGAAGCACGTGTGTCAGCACTTGGTAATCTACCAGTGCCTGGAAGGGTGTTACACAAGTGTCGCTTTAGAGCGTCCTCAAGTTTTTTCATCCTGTGCTCCCTCTGTGCGGGCAGGATGAGCTCTGCAACTTTCCCCTTGTATCGTGGATCAAGAAGGGTTGCCAACCAGTAATGATCCCTCTCCTTGATAGTACGAATCCTGGGGTCCTTTAGCGGGCTTTGCATCATTAGGGAGCCCATGCAGTGTAGGTTGGAGGAGGCATTAGCTTCCGAGTCTTACTGGTCACTGAGGATGACCGTATCGTGCACTTCCTCCTCCCAGCCACGCACTAGCCCTTCTGTTTCTGGGCACACAAAACCCTCCCTTGAGGAATCCCCACCTTCAATGCCCCCACTTCTTAAATATTCCTCCTCATCCTCCTCCTGTCTGATCTGAGTAGGACCCGCTGGAATGCTGTCTGCGGAAAGACTGGGGCCTTGAGAGCTAGGGAAGGCCTCCTCTTCCTCCCGCTGCTCTGCCTCTAGAGCCACATCTATAATTCCCCGCAGAGTGTGCTCCAGCAGGAACACTAAAGGAATTGTGTCACTGATGCATGCACTGTCCCTGCTCGCCATCCTCGTTGCCTCCTCAAATGGTGACAGTACAGTGCATGCATCCTTGATCATCAGCCACTGCGGGGGGGGAAACAAGTTGACCTGAACCTGTCCTTGTGCCATACTCACACATGTACTCGTTGATGGCCCTCTGCTGCTTGTGCAGACGCTGCAGCATTGCTAATGTCGAGTTCCACCTGGTGGGCGTGTCACAGATCAGACTGTTTGTGGGAAGGTGGAATTCTCTTTGAATTTCTGCCAGGCGAACGCTTGCTGGGAATGACCGTCTGAAGTGGCTGCAGACTTTTCTGGCCTGGATGAGAAGCTCTGGCAGCCCTGGGTACTTGGTTAGGAAACGCTGTACCACCAGATTTAGGATGTGTGCTAGGCATGGTACATGCGTCAATTTACCCTTGCGTAGGGCGGAGAGAAGGTTGCTGCCATTATCGCAGACGATCATTCCCAGCTCAAGTGGCGTGGTGTTAACCATCTCTGCACCTGCCCCTGCAGAGCTGACAAAATTTCTGACCCGGTGTGGCTCCTGTCCCCTAAACAAACCAGCTCAAGCACAGTATGGCATCTTTTTGCTTGAGCCATTGCGTAGACCCTGTCAGGTGTCGGTTTAACTGCCACTTCGCCAGAGACAGAGAAGGAGGAGGAGGAAGAGGAGGAGGTGGTGGTGGTGGTGGAGCAGACAGACCTCATACAAGCAGCTTTCTGGAGGCGTGGTGGATGAACAAGCTCCAGCACAGAGCTCCGTCTTGGATCACTCCCAGCTGCAATCAGAGTTACCCAGTGTGCCATGAAGGAAATGTAACGACCCTGTCCATGCTTGCTGGACCACGTGTCTAAAGTCACATGCACCTTGCTGCTGACTGCCTTTCCCAATGACTGGATAACATTGTCTTCCACGTGCTGGTATAGTGCTGGAGTGGCCTTGCGTGAAAAGTAATGGCGTTTTGGAACCTGCCACTGTGGTACAGCACATTCAGCAAATTCACGGAAGGGAGCAGAGTCCACCAGCTGGAAAGGCAGCAGCTGCAATGCGAGTAATTTTGCTAAACTGGCATTTAGACGCTGTGCTTGGGGATGGTTGGGACTATATTTTGCAGCAGCTGTGGCAACGTAATCTGACTGCGTAAATCTTCAGCCACTAGGATGATGTCACATTGTGAGGAAGGACCTGGTACATCCATTAGTGTAGCATCATCCCTGTCGGTGGAGGTTGTAGGCAATGACATGGCAGGACATACAGTGTGGGTAGAGACAGATGATGAGGAGGACCTACGCAAAGTTTTGCGCCAACGGGATGTGTGGCACTTGTTCATATGTCGCCTCAAGCACGTGGTACCCAAGTGTCCGGTATCTTTCCCACGCTTAAGCCTCATCTGACATAGTTTACAAATAGCAACGCTACGCTCTACTGCACATTTCTTAAAGAACTCGCAGACAACAGACTTCCTGCATGTGTTCTTTGAGACAACAGCGCTCTGCACCGCAGCAGCTCTGACATGTGATGCCTTGGACTAGCTAGTGCTACGGTTGGTCACAGAGGATGTTGTGCCTCATGTTTGCTGTGCCTCCTACCCCTCCTCCTCACTTGATTCCTCTGTTCGATCTGGCACCCAGGTGGAGTCAGTGACCTCATCATCATTGTCATCTTCACCCCCTATCTCCTAGTCACTGGAGCCAACTTGGCAGTATGCTGCAGCTGCTGGGGCAACATGAGTGCCAGTTATTTGTGTGTCATCACTGGCACCCCCTTCCTCTAGGTTGATTATACTCCCTTGCTCAACCTCAGAGATTGAATCAGAGCACTGTACTTGCTGCGCATCCTCAAGCAGCATGTCACTCTCATTGTAGTCAAACAATTCAGCTGACTTCTCCGTGTGTGATAGCGAGGCTACAGCAGGAGTAGCTGTGGACATGGAGGCTGCATTAGATGCTTTGGCAGCTGAGGTGGACTGTAAAGCACTAGAAGCCTGGCTGGCAGAGGACTCGGAGGATGAGGGTGGCCTGGCTAGCCAATCCACCAAATCCTCTCTATGTTGCTGCAGGTTAAGAAGATGGCCAGCACCAGTTAGAAAGGACAAGCGTGCCCCTGCATAGGATGCACCACGTCCACCACGACCAGAGGCACAGCCTTCCGACACAGGGGCTGCTTGCCCTCTTATCTGTGGCTGGGAGCGTCTGCCTGTCCTTTTTGTTCTTTCAGACATGGTGAGTGATATATAGATTAATATATACAGAACTCTGATTCAACTCTGGTATAAAGATTTAAAGTACTCTGGTATAACTCAGTGAGACACACTGATAGCTGGCAGCCAGTGACGAGACACAGATCACCTCAATTCACAAATGTTTTGTAGAAATTAGTGAGCCCCAAAATACAGCGTGGTACTGGATGTGTGACGAGACACCGATCACCTCAATTCACAAATGTTTTAAAGAAATTAGTGAGCCCCAAAAAGACTTGCTGGCTGTGTGACAAGACACAGAAGATCACCTCAATTCACAAATGTTTTCAACAAAGTTGTAAACCCCCAAAAAAATTGCTGGCACAGTGACAAGACACACATCACCTAAATTCCCTGATATTTGGTAGAAATGAGACACCCCCAGACCCCTCCAGTAGCGTGGCAGACCGTCAGTAACAAGACACAACTATCTCCTCTGAAACCTCCTCTGAAATGCGTGCAGAAGCGCTGCGTGGAAACGTTATATAGTGTGCTGCGGGACTACTTAGCTCTGTGAGCCCATGATTGGGCAAAATTTCCCAATCAGGACTCTGAGCGGTGATTGGCATAGTGTTGAACCAGTCTTGCACCAGACCTGTGGTCAGGTGCAAGGCTGTAGCCAATTACGAGCTTCAGGCAAGTGGGAAAATGTATTGTGGTCCATTGTGGTCGAACATGCGGCGAACACCCGGAAATGTTCGGTGTTCGCGATCTGTTCTAACAGGCTAAGTTCGGGTCGAACCCCAAACCGTCCGAACCCGAACCGCTCATCCCTACTCACCATGAGGTTATTACGGCAGCCTCTATTATCCATGTCATCAATGTTGCAATGTAAATTGGCAAGTTGCGAGGGCTGTGTTACTAATTGCGTTTTGAGATGATCAATCTGGTTAACCGGTGCGTCTCTGTCTTCTTCCAATTCTTGGACTCAGCCACCCAGCTGTCTAACCTCAGCCCCCAGTTCTGTAAAGCTAGCGTCAATTTGTCCTCCATGCGGGTAAATAAAGTTTCAATATGACGCTTGATTGGCAGGCAAGGCTCTTACTATCTCCGGCCTTGACTACTGTAACCTCCTTCTTTCTGGCCTTAAGAAATCCCAGATTCTTCCTCTGCAGTCTGTTATGAACACCTGTGCTAGACTCATCCACCTCACCCTCCCGCACCTCTCACACCTCACCACTTTGTCAATCTCTACACTGGCTCCCTGTTTCCTGTAGAATCCAATTCAAAATATTGGTGCTCACATACAAAGCTCTCTGTATCCGTGCCCCTGCCTACATCTCCTCCCAAGCCGGTACATCCCATCCCAACCACTTCACTCTGCCAATGATCTAATGTTGTTATCTCCTCGTACCTGCACCCCCAGCTCTCGCCTTCAGGACTTCTCCCGAGCTGCCCCCTTTTTTTAGGGATGCACCGATACCACTTTTTTAAGTACGAGTACCGATACTTTTTAAAAGTACTCACCGATACCGAGTACCGATACTTTCCTTTAATGTCATGTGACGCTTTCCAATAAGAACAGACCATATAAAAATGCCCCCAGCTCACATGTATATCCCCCCCGAAATATATATAATATATATATATATATTATGTATTCATACTGCCCCAGCTCATGGATTTGCCCCAGCTCACACATGGATTTGCCCCAGCTCACACATGGATTTGCCCCAGCTCACACATGGATAATGCCCCAGCTCACACATGGATAATGCCCCAGCTCACACATGGATAATGCCCCAGCTCACACATGGATAATGCCCCAGCTCACACATGGATAATGCCCCAGCTCACACATGGATAATGCCCCAGCTCACACATGGATAATGCCCCAGCTCACACATGGATAATGCCCCAGCTCACACATGGATTTGCCCCAGCTCATGGATATGCCCCAGCTCACACATGGATTTGCCCCAGCTCATGGATTTGCCCCAGCTCACACATGGATATTGCCCCCCAGCTTATGAATTTTCCCCCCAGCTCACACATGGGTATGCCCCCCAGCTCACACATGGATATTGCCCCCCAGCTTATGGATTTGCCCCCCAGCTCACACATGGGTATGCCCCCCATCTCCCACATGGTTCCCACCGCTCATGGATATGCCCCCCAGCTCATGGATATGCCCCCCCAGCTCATGGATATGCCCCCCAGCACATGGGTATGCCCCCCCAGCTCATGGGTATGCCCCCCAGCTCATGGGTATGCCCCCCCAGCTCATGGGTATGCCCCCCCAGCTCATGGGTATGCCTCCCCAGCTCATGGGTATGCCCCCAGCTCATGGGTATGCCCCTAGCTCATAGATATGCCCCCCAGCTCATGGGTATGCCCCCCAGCTCACACATGGGTATGCCCCCCAGCTCACACATGGCTCGTGGACCGGATCTCCCCCCCCCACGACAATACTTACCTTCCTGGGCGCCGCCGGGAATGTCTCAGCGCGTGCGCTCGTTGGAAGGACCCCAGCCGCGACCACGTGGGACCATGTGATCACGGCTGGGGTCCTTCCAACGAGCGCACGCGGGGAAACTTTCCCGGCTTCGCCCAGGAAGGTAAGTATCGTCGCGGAGCAGCTGCAGGGCCTGTCTGAATGCTCTATCTGCATTCGGACAGGCCCTGCAGCTGCTCACTGTTCATACTTACCTTCCTGGGCGCCGCCGGGAAAGCTCCCATGGTCCCATGTGGTCGCGGCTGGGGTCCTTCCAACGAGCGCACGCGCGGAGACATTCACGGCGGCGCCCAGGAAGGTACCATATTTTTCGCTCCATAAAACGCACCTGACCATAAGACGCACCTAGTTTTTAGAGGAGGAAAACAGGAAAATAAATATTCTGAAATCAAATAGTGTAATAATGGATATTGCCCCAGCTCCTCTCATGGATATACTGCCCCAGCTCATGGATACTGTCCCCCAGCTTATGGATACTGTCCCCCAGCTTATGGATACTGTCCCCCAGCTCATGGATACTGTCCCCCAGCTCATGGATACTGTCCCCCAGCTTATGGATATGCCCCAGCACATGGATTTGCCCCCCAACCTATGGATATGCCCCCCAGCACATGAATATGCCCCCAATTTATGGATATGCCCCAGCACATGGATAATGCCCCAGCAAGCACATGGATATGCCCAAGCAAGCACATGGATATACCCCAGCTAGCACATGGATATGCCCCAGCTAGCACATGGATATGCCCCAGCTAGCACATGGATATGCCCCAGCTAGCACATGGATATGCCCCAGCTAGCACATGGATATGCCCCAGCTAGCTCATGGATATGCCCCAGCTAGCTCATGGATATGCCCCAGCTAGCTCATGGATATGCCCCAGCTAGCTCATGGATATGCCCCAGCTAGCTCATGGATATGCCCCAGCTAGCTCATGGATTTGCCCCAGCTCGCTCATGGATTTGCCCCAGCTCGCTCATGGATTTGCCCCAGCTCACCTGTCGCCGCCGCGTCAGGCTCCCTCTGAGCGTGCGTCCGGCGGCAGGAAGCTTGGGCACTCGCCTGGGGGAGCCACGTGACCGCGATCTCGCGAGATCGCGGTTACGTGGCTCCCCCAGGCGAGTGCCCAAGCTCCTTGCCGCCGGATGCACGCTCAGAGGGAGCCTAACGCGGCGGCGACAGGTGAGCTGAGGCATATCATGGGGCATTCGCTCCATAAGACGCACCCACTTTTCCCCCCGTCTTATGGAGCGAAAAATACGGTAAGTATCGTCGTGAGCAGCTCCAGGGGCGGCTGTCCGAATGCCGATAGAGCATTGGGACAGCCGCCGCAGCCCCTCGGATGCCGGCAAGCTGGCTCAATGCCGGCTTCCGGTATCAGAAAAAATATCGGGGGGTACTGCACGAGTACCAAGTACTCCTGCAGTACCCAGTATCGGCCCCGATACCGATACTAGTATCGGTGCAACCCTATATGGAACCCCCCCCCCCAACATTAGACTCTCCCAGTCCTTCAAGAAGTTTCTGAAAATGCATTACTTTAGAGAAGCCTGTCGGCTCACTCCAGGATTCCCTCACAGTACTTTTCTTGCACCATCCTCCCCACAGCCCCATGCACCCCACTACTACTTCATACTCTAGTTACCCCTCTCGTCTTTGATAGTAAGCGCTCGAGCAGGGTCCTCTCTCCTACTGTTCTGTGTGTTTTAACTTGTATGTATATTTGTTATTCTGTCTCACCCATTGTACAGCTCTACGAAACTTAACGCTTTATAAATACTTTAAACCCTTAAATAGAGAATAGCTGCAATGTATGCTTTTCACAGAAGAATAACAGTGGCACCTCTGCTCAGTGTTGTTAGCCGGAACTTCACCTACCATTGTTAGATATTCTTTCTCTGGGTAACCAAAGATTACTGTAGTTGCAGCTAAGGTAAATTTTGCTGTTGTTTACAACAATGGTGAACCTCAACGCTTTGTGAATTACGAGTTATGTGTTCTAGACATGTTGCGCTTATCTTTTGGTTAAATTGTAAAGCTTGTTTTGGACTCATATAAGTAAAGTCTGTCACGCAATCTTTATTAAACATTTTTCTTATGTCTTTTCATTATGCACCAAAAGTAAAAAAAATTTTTTTTCATTTTTTTATATTATAATTCCTTAATTACTTTCCGCTCATCATCAGTGTTACGTGGGTTCCATATTGACAATTATCGCTAATCCCTTTCCTCTGGAGAATCGCTCAGGTTCTACCATGACGTCAATGGTGGATTATATAGAAGATGGAAGGTTTGACATCAACTCTGCATGATCCGACTGACAAATAGTTTCTTTCAACAAGGAGCCATAGTTTTTCTTGAGAGTACAGGGTGAGGTATAGCGAGTGGGTTGGCACGCAAGACCCAGATGGATGGTCAGAGTATTGCTTAATAGTTTCCCTTTCAGATTTATGTAGACGTTGCAAAACAAGCAATAAGGCTTCATGTGCGTCTTTCTCTTTTCTTTTAAGCACTCCCTTTTAGGATCTCTCAACGCTTTCCCCCAAGTTTCATGATCTCGCCACTATATCTTGTTATTTATAGGAAGCCCCATGTTTTTTGTCCTTTTAATATTTCTGTCGTATCTCTTGTAAACCATAAGGCCCCGTTCACACCTAGACGTTTTAAAGCGCGTTCCTGCGCGCTTTAAAACGCATGGACAGGGAAATCCCATGCTCTTCAATGGGACCCGTTCACACCTGGGCGTTTTAAAGCGTGCAGGACCGCGCTTTAAAACGTCCCGCTCCCAAAGAAGTCCGGGAGCTTCTTTTGGTGCGCATAGCAGCGCGTTCGTGGCCAAAGACATAGCTGCGAACGCAGGTTTTTCGTATGCGCGAACCCGTGTAAAAAAAAAAAGCGCGCGTTATGCCCACGTTTGAAGAACGTGCAGGTGTGAACCGGGCCGAGTTTGAATTTAGTTTGCAATACTTATTGATTATGGTGACTTGTCAGGAACAATGAAACCTGGATCATCTTTTCTGAAAAGCATGACTGAAACATGGTTTGACATCTATCAACACACCCAGATCTTAGGTGTTTTTGAAGTTTGAAGCCTGTCGGTTAGATATTACATGACAATCTTTATTTTTTTAGAAAATGTTATCCCAGTAGGAATTCATTTCTTCTTATTCTGGTAGCACCTTTTCATTCTATCAATCGCTCTCTTCATGTTGATGGGGCTTTCGTTGACCCCACACCTGAAGATCATTTCCTTGGTTTTGCTTTTGACTCTCACCATACAGTATGTTCACTCCCAACATCCAGATAATCCTCATATCTTGTTATTTCTACCTGATTAACAATGTCCTTAGCTCCCTTTTCTAGCAATCAAAAAGTTTATTGAAAAATAAACAGACAAGTATAGATTCGTCAACCATAAACAGCCATTGGGGTGGTATATATACCGTTCATACAGTAATGTCAAACAATGCAAATATGATTTAGCAAGAACTTGAGAAAACATCCGTGTGGTGCAAGTCAGTAGTGAAAATAACATGCTGTAGAGGGTTTTCATACAGCAGCTCTTGGTCGGGCGTTCGAGACCATATCTACTGGGCCGTAGCTGAAGAAGAAACCCTGCTTCATAGCTCCCTTTTCTGATCATAAGATACAGCTAAGGTGCTTGCCCATGTGCTTATTATGTCACAACTTAATTAGTGCAACTCACTACTTATTGGCGTCTCCAACACCTGCATTGCTTCCTGGCAATCTAATATTTCTCGCCCGATGCCTCTCACATACATCGCCTGCCAGTCCCTGCATTTGCTTTATGGTACCTTTTTTAGGATCCAATTCAATGGAACACTCTCCTCATCTTGACCACTTCACACTTTTAAAGTGGTCAGGATATGTAACCCCCCTCCCAGCACCCTGATCTGGTGAAATAGTAGAGTGAAGTGGAAGAGTTTCCTCCACCCCCACCCAGCAGCCGGGATTTTTGAATATTTCGGATGTCGGTCACTAGATCTGTCAATATTGCTCTGCGTGCCGACATCACCCGGAGACAATTTTTTTAATGTTTCATAAAGATTGTAAATACCAATTTTTACTCCTCTAGCCTCTTTGGTTTTTGAAATATAGGTATACTGATAAAAGTATACATCCCCCTTTTTCACTCCCCTACTGGATTTTTGGAAAAGTTTTATTTTTTATTTTTCATGAAGAATCAAAATTCCAATTTTCGTGTCTGTACCATCTTCTGTTTTTGAGATATAGGTATCCTGTTTAAAGTACTCGCCCCCTTTCTTTTGACAACCCCCCCCCCCCCCTGGATTTTTGGAAAATTATAAAACACGTGTTTTTTTTATTTTTCAAAAAGATTGTAAGTGCCAAATTTCACACCTGTAATATCTTTGGTTTTTGAAATATAGGTATACTGATAAAACTATACAACCCCCCTTTTTTGGCCCCCTCCCACTGGATTTTTGGAAAACGGTAAAACACGTTTTTATTTTATTTTTCAAGAAGATTGTAAATACCAAATTTCACACCTGTAGCAGCTTTGGTTTTTGAAATCTAGGTATAGTGATGAAAGTTTTTGGAAAACTGTAAAATACGTGTTTTTTATTTCTCAAGACGAATCTAAATGCAAATTTTCACGTCTGTAACATCTTCTGTTTTTGAGATACAGGTATCCTGTTTAAAAGTATTTAAAAGTATTCACCCCCACTTGGATTTTTGGAAAATGGTAAAACACATCTTTCTTTATTTTTCAAGAAGATTGTAAATACCAAATTTCACACCTGTAACATCTTCGGTTTTTGAAATATAGGTATACTGATAAAAGTATTCAACCCCCCCCCCCCACTGGATTTTCAGAAAATGGTAAAATATGTGTTTTTTTATTTTTCAAGACAAATCTAAATACCAATTTTCAGGTCTGTAACACCTTCTGTTTTTGAGATATAGGTATCCTTTTTAAAATAATCAACCCCCCTCCTCCCCCACACTTGGATTTTTGAGAAACGGTAAAACACGTGTTTTTTATTTTTCAAAACGAATCTAAATAACAATTTTCAGGCCTGTAACCTCTTCTGTTTTGGAGCTATAGGTATCCTGTTTAAAATATTCATCCCCCTTTTTCACCCCCTTAGGGGCGGTATTTCCAAAAATCCTACCTTAGTGGGTGCCTACGTCATAAAAACAGTGTAACTTCAAAATTTCACGTTCTTAGGTTAAACGGTTTCAGCTCGGCGTTGATGAGTCAGTCAGTCAGGACTTTTGATAATATATATATATATCAAAACAAGAGGAGAGCACACCAACATATTATTCAAGCAACTCAAAAGAAACCACAACAGCAGCTAAATTAATTTAAACATAGATATTTTCCAGATTTAACCCTTTAAATGCCTACAAACATTTCTTAACCCCTTCAAAGACACTGTAGTTCTTAACCCTTGCAATAATTCAATACTGAGCTCTGTTGAACAATGGTGGAAGTTTAGTTTGCCATGGATGGCCATGAATTTCGTAAGCCTGCCAACAGCGACAATGTATTCCACCCCTGGCAGGTCCTATCATACTAACCTAATGACTGCTCTTATGGGATAAACTTACTTATTGAAGACCCAGTCCTTTCTGAAGCTCCCTGCAGATCAAGGTTTAAGTAGAACCTGCGGGTGGAGCACCTGAGACAGGGGTGCTTGCCCAAAGGGTTGTCAACCCTATATTGTACAAAATACACGAGAGGGGCAGAACTCAACCTTAACTACGCTTTCAGTGCGGGTGCATCTCAAGACAACATGATATATATATATTAGGGTTGCACCGATACTAGTATCGGTATCGGGGCCGATACTGGGTACTGCAGGAGTACTTGGTACTCCTGCAGTACCCCCCGATATTTTTTCCGATACCGGAAGCCGGCATTGAGCCGGCATCCGAGGGGCTGCGGCGGCTGTCCGAATGCTCTATCGGCATTCAGACAGCTGCCCCTGGAGCTGCTCTCTGCGATACTTACCTTCCTGGGCGCCGCCGGGAATGTCTCCGCGCGCGCGCTCGTTGGAAGGACCCCAGCCGCGACCACGCGGGACCATGTGATCACGGCTGGGGTCCTTCCAACGAGCGCGCGCGGGGAAACTTTCCAGCGTCGCCCAGGAAGGTAAGTATAAACACACTAAGCAGCTGCAGGGCCTGTCCGAATGCTGATGGAGCATTCAGACAGGCCCTGCAGCTGCTCTCCGCGATGATACTTACCTTCCTGGGCGACGCCGGGAAAGTTTCCCCACGCGCGCTCGTTGGAAGGACCCCAGCCGTGATCACATGGTCCCACGTGGTCGCGGCTGGGGTCCTTCCAACGAGCGCGCGCGGAGACATTCCCGGCGGCGCCCAGGAAGGTAAGTATCGTTGGGGGGGGGGTCCATGAGCTGGGGGCATATCCATGAGTTGGGGGGGCATACCCATGTGAGAGCTGGGGGCATATCCATGAGCTGGGGGCATATCCATGAGTGAGCTGGGGGCATATCCATGTGTGAGCTGGGGGGCATAACCATGTGTGAGCTGGGGGCATATCCATGTGTGAGCTGGGGGCATATCCATGTGTGAGCTGGGGGGCATAACCATGTGTGAGCTGGGGGGCATATCCATGTGTGAGCTGGGGGGCATAACCATGTGTGAGCTGGGGGGCAAATCCATAAGCTGGGGGGCAATATCCATGTGTGAGCTGGGGCATATCCATGAGCTGGGGCAAATCCATGTGTGAGCTGGGGCAAATCCATGTGTGAGCTGGGGCATATCCATGTGTGAGCTGGGGCATATCCATGTGTGAGCTGGGGCATATCCATGTGTGAGCTGGGGCAAATCCATGTGTGAGCTGGGGCAAATCCATGTGTGAGCTGGGGCAAATCCATGTGTGAGCTGGGGCAAATCCATGTGTGAGCTGGGGCAATATCCATGTGTGAGCTGGGGCAAATCCATGAGCTGGGGCAGTATGAATATATATATATATATATATATCGGCGGGGATATACATGTGAGCTGGGGGCATTTTTATATGGTCTGTTCTTATTGGAAAGCGTCACATGACATTAAAGAAAAGTATCGGTACTCGGTATCGGTGAGTACTTTTAAAACGTATCGGTACTCGTACTCGGTCTTAAAAAAGTGGTATCGGTGCATCTATATATATATATATATAATTTGGGAATTGCTACTATTTATAGTATAATATTATTAGAAATTCCCTATGTATTGTTTTATTGCAAAAATGTGAGCATGTATATAGTGACTCCCTATTAAATAAATGGGCTAAAAAACAAAAACTATATGTATTGCCTACATTATCCCTGTAAGAACTACATATGTTAATTTTACCTTGTTTCAAAAAGTGGTTGTGCCGGAGTGCAGATGCTCGAGCCCTCCTCCCTATTTTTGCGCCTGCTTCCCCGGCACTCTTACTGTTTTTTCCCCCAAAATTGAAAGCCGCCACAACAATGGACACAATATAATCTAATTTATTTACTTTAATTAAAAATCTGTGGTCTTCTTTCTTCCAGCTGTAGGACAGATGCTTTTTAAAAATAATTTATATTTATGTATTTTATTTTTGTGCAAATATTAAAGGATGCTTGTGTTCTAATTTAGTGTAAACGAAGAACTTGTCCGTGAAGTTAATACCTTTTTAATAAGGCCTGGCTTCTGAATAAATACACTCATTTCTTTTGGATGTGTATACTATAAACTTTTGTTTTGTTTCTCTATGCAGAGACCCGGCTGCTAAAGCTCTCTGGGAGTCCCTGTTGACCATGAAACAGAAGGAAGCCATTATGGAAGTCAGGAGACATCTGGTGGAATCTGCCAGCAGAGAAAATCTACCCATAAAGATGAGTATGGGTAAGTTTGTTATTGGAACAGCAGTAGGGATGCACCGATACCATGTTTTTTAGACCAAGTATGCGTACTGATACCAATTACCGATATTTTTATTTAATGTCATGTGATCGTGTTTAGGCCTTCAAGAAATCTCTAAAAAGGCCCTCTTTTTACTCTGGGTAAACACACGTCTATATCATGCTCTCTCTCACGCTTCTACTCTTTACTGCTACCATTCTCCTTAAATGGAACTCCTGCCCCTCTACCACCGACCCCTACACTATCTGCATCTCTCCCTCCCTCCTCTCGTCCCACATGATGGCCTCTCATTAGCTCCTTTGTTTCCTCAGCACATGGTCTCCCTCTAACTCTCGTGCTGCCAATCACTCCCACAAATCCCATTCCCACCTTCTCTTTCTCACCCTCCTGCTGTTACTCTATGCAAGTGACATATCCCCTAACACTGGCCCCACAACACATCCAATACTTCCCTCTCATCCTATCTCCATCGCACATAAATCACCTCCCTGCAAGCCCAGCAACCTCATTCCCATAAACCCTCAGCGCCTGTCCTCTTTCTCCTGCGCCCTCTGGAACGCTCGCTCTGTGTGCAACAAACTCACAGCAATCCATGACCTCTTCCTTTCAAACTCCTTCAACCTCCTAGCTTTAACAGAAACCTGGCTAACCCCCTCTGACACGGCCTCCGTTGCTGCTCTCTCACATTGCGCTCTACACTTGAGCCATACCCCCAGACCGGGTGCGAGAAATGATGGCGGGGTCGGAATCCTGCTCTCTCCCACCTGCACCTACCCCCATCCCTCTCCTTCTCCTCCTTCGAGACACACTGCATCTGCCTGTTCTCTCCTCTGGCCCTCAGGGTGGCAGTCATCTACTGCCCACCGGGACCAACCTCCCAGTTCTTTGACCACTTTGCTACCTGGCTTTCTCACTTCCTGGCTTCTAATCTTCCATGCCTAATTCTCGGGGACTTCAACATTTCCATTGATGATCCTTCCGCCCCTGCTGCCTCCAAACTTCTTTCACTCACGTCCTCCCTTGGACGCACACAATCCTCCCTCCTCCCTACCCACCGCGATGGTCACGCTATTGACCTTGTCTTTTTCAACCTCTGCTCCATTTCTGAGTTCAACTGTCGCCCTTTCCCCATCTCTGACCGCCATCTTCTCTCTTTCAACCTATCTGGACTTCCGAAACACCCTGCTCCCCCACCCCGCACACACACTCGCAGAAATCTACATGCTGTGGATCCCCATCAATTCTCCAATCTACTTCACCACCTCCCTCACACCTCATCCTTCACCTGCCCTGATGCTGCCACTAATCACTACAACACTACACTTATCTCTGCTCTAGACACTCTTGCTCCTCTTCGACTCTGTAAGGCCCCACGCCGCCAGCTTCAGCCCTGGCACACCCTCCAGACTCGCTACCTGCAAAGATGCTCCCGCACTGCAGAGCGCGCCTGGAGGAAATCCCGCTCTGAAGCTGATTTTGTTCACTTCAAGTTTATTCTCCGGTCATACACCTCTGCCCTCCACTTGGCCGAACAATCCTTCTTCTCATCTCTTGTATCTACGCTGTCCTCCAACCCTAAACGGCTCTGGTCCACCTTCAACACCCTCCTCTACCCACCTGTACCTCCCCCCTCAGCTGCCTTCAGCGCTCAAGACCTGGCAGACTACTTCCTCAGTAAAACTCTAACTATCAGAAGCAACATCCCAACACAAGATAGTTATCTGCCACCTCCACTCCCAGAGGTCCCCTCTGTCACCCTCTGCCGCTTCCTCCCAGCCACTGAGGAGGAAGTAAATTCCTTATTGTCCTCCTCACATCTCACCACGTGCCCGCTCGACCCCATTCCCGCACATCTAATTCCTCCCCTCTCCCTCTCCCCTGCTCTCACACACATCTTCAACCTATCTCTCTCCACTGGCTCCTTTCCATCCGCCTTCAAACACGCGCTAGTTACCCCTTTACTAAAGAAACCATCCCTCGATCCCAACTCTCCATCCAACTACCGCCCTGTATCCCTGCTTCCCTTTACCTCTAAGCTCTTAGAAAAACTAGTCTTCAACCGCCTCTCCCTCTTCCTGTCCTCCAATTCCCTACTTGACCCCATGGCACTAATGATCCTGATATCCAGTAAATCTCCCCATGTCTTCCTCAACCCCAATCTCTCTAGACTGTAAGCTCCTATTTCCATCCTATGTCCGTTTATCTAGATCTCATTCCCTTTGGTTATTGTAAAGCGCTGCGGAATCTGTTGGCGCTTTATAAATGATGATGATAATAATATCTCAGACACTGGGACCAGCGGGCAGAATGCTCTAACAGCATTCTGCCAGTCCCCTCCTGCGACCGTGTTCCATCAAGCGGCTGCCGGCATGTGACGGTTATGAAACATCCACTGGGGTCTTCAGCCTCACTTTCACGAGATCTTGCAGAGTACACGAGGTCTTATCTTGCGAACTCTCTAAGATCTTGTGAGAGCGCGGATGGAGACCCCAGCAGCCGCATTTCAACCTTCACATGCCGGCGGCCACTCACTGGAACGCAGTCAGCAGGAGGGGCCACTGCTGACTTCTAGTATCTGTAGAAGTATTGGGGACATTTGTTGCCGGTATTGGCACCGATACTAGTATCTGTGCATCCCCAGACCGAAGTATCGAGAAGGTAGTAATAGAAATGTGAATGTGGGACAGGTGGATCAGTAGTATTTTAGAATGTTTTCACCATATAGGAGCTATAATATTATACTCCATGGTGCCTAGAGAGATGTCAGCTATACCCACATTACGAAGCTTTACAAAGCTGAAATGATCACCAGGGTTTGCTGCATCTCTTGTGCAGTTGATACTTCCTTGGCATTACAGTACTGGCCACCCTTTTTGGGTGATAGCAATCTGATTTGCATATGGCATGGTCTCTGTGATGGCACTATCAAGCAAAAACCCTATGAGATCTGAGTGGGGACTTGTACCATGTATCCGACCACCTATGATGCTACCGATTTACTTTTCGTATTCCTTCTTTACTGATTTTCAATGTATCATCCAGGACTGAAAATTTCCATTCACCATCTTGCATGGGGCGAGTGGAGATTTTGCCTTTTTGTAAAATACAACATTTAGTAGATAGTTACAGAGATCGTGCTGCAGGGGTACTAATAGCTGTGGTGGGTTCATAAGTGGAGAGTTAATTCCATGGCCGGGCTATACACTAATGAATAGGAAGTTTGCGCCCTGAAACAGCTATCTAAAAACATTATTACATCCTGGAAGATACTTTCAAGGTCAAAATCTCTTTGGACTGTAAAGCTCAGCAATCCGAATAACTCCAATATTTCCATATGCAGCCTACATACCACATCTCTTTACAAATCTGGTATACAGTCTACATCTTGCGTTGCCATACATGCCCGCTTGTGCTTAACAGCAGTAAATTAAGACAATATTTTATTGTGAGAATTTTAAATTTGTTTTGAAATCTTAAATCACAGCTGGACACTATGCGTTAGTTGTGGGATTTCTCAGGGAGAATGTCTGAGACGTATCTGTGACTTGGCAGTGGTATATGTGTCTGGCAAGTAGAGTCTGCAGAGGAGAAACTTTACAGGATTAGCCTGGCTGACTTTTCTGGATAAAAAGCAAACTATCTAGTCAATTGAAAATCACCTCTTGTTCCTCTGTGCCAAAATGTTTTTGACATAATGTTTTTCCTTTACTTCTACATCAAAGCTACAGGAGATATTTTTACTTACAGGGATACTATAGGGTTAAATCAAGAGGAAAGAACGGAGGGGTTAAACATTAACCACTCCTGATTTCCACCCCACCCCCCCCCACACATACACACAGCCCTCCATCTTGTATTATCCCTATAGTTTAGGGGCTGGATGCTCACACAAATGACCAGCCAATCCAGTGACTAACAATGCCAAGAGTATTGAAAGCTATTGGTGGAACCTGTTTCCCAATTGTCCCACAGCCCCAGAACCTGCGCGCAGTTCTCAGGTTCTGTGCAAGACTAAGCCCCAGCACTGGAGGGCTGTATCAGCCTTCCAAGACCCCCTTCCCAGAAGTTAGAGGGGGTCAGAGCAATGTGACTACTCACATTGTATTGAACAGTCACACTGTATATAGCAGGGATCTCAACCCCCCCCCCCCCCATGTTGATGATCTCCAATTCCCAGAATTGTTTGAAAACAATAAATAGCCAGAGAATCGTGGGAATTGCATTTCTGGGGGGGATCATCATTTTAAGATAACTGGCGTAGAGTGTCCTTTTTAGTAAAGAGTGATGAGTAAAATTGCCTTTCTAGGGGCCTTGAGCACATGGATTTTGAGTGGGTGTATTTGGGAAGCTCTAAATGATTATAGGGTCCATGAGAGACAATATGTACCTAATGACTGAAACTTACAGCTTCTAAACACGAAATGCAATGACTTTCAAGGTCTGGGAGCATAAGGAATCCCTTCAGATGATTTTCGGCAAATAATAAAGTAATCTGAAAGCCAGACTTTTTTTTATTTCTTCCAGTTTGCTGAATGCACTCTAGTCTATATTAATCTTTTAAAATGAGCTCTCGTCCTAATTGGTGATTTTGAAGGAACCTGCAGCCTATATTCCCAACTAAATGGCAACCTCCAGGGCCTTTTCTACTCCCTTTTGTCCACCATAGAGAAATGGCTGCTGTTTCAACTACGAAAGAGACACCCATCACATCGTTGCACATATTAGTGGGAGTCTTCATGTATTTACCCCATCTGGTTTGTGACATTATTTTACTTCCAAACCCGTTAACAAAGCTCTACTTAAATGTTTTTGTATTATTATAGTTTTTAAAGAACTCGCCAGCCAACATTACCATTTAAGCTATTTTCAGTGATCATGGTGGCAGGAGTGTCCCACCCACCAGTGTGGTCAAGCGGAGTCAAACTGATATCTGCACTCTATTGCTCAGTCGAGCAGCCAACTTCGTAACGCCTCTCGATGTTTCTTCACTGAGGTCATCTGATTTGTTGCAGCTTGTTAGTAGGGCATGTGCCGATTGCCACAATGCCGACGCCTACCTGGAGGAGCTGCAAGGAGAACATAGTGAGGTATAACAGGTCTTTTTAACACTCCAAAACAAAATGCATATGGCTGAGCAAGAGTTAAAGGGGGTTTATACTTAACCCCTTTGTTACCCCCCCGTTATTTTGCTTTGTGTCCCTTTTAATGACCTTTCCTTGTATATCATTTTTTCACCCAACATATGTCTCCTTTTTAGTGCACATATTTGCATATACTAGAATTGGCTGAATATTTTACGAACACTCGCATTTACCACGCTCCTTCTAGAGCTGAGCTGACCTTTTTATGGGATGTATCTCTTTAGGCAGTGTTTATATGCACATGTCCTACTATTTACAATAAAATACAAGTTCACCCATAGCCTTGTCTGCAGATGTATCCCACTAGTCACGCCGCTCCCCCTCACTGTGGGATACGTTCGTCCACGGCTATTATTTTCTTTAGTCTTACACTGTTATTTGGATGCCGTTAATGATTTAAGTGGGAAAACGTAAGTAGTATTTAGAGGCTCAACCTTTAAATCGTTATAGTGTCTGTGGCTAAAAATAAAGTATCCAGTGGTCTGTCAAGAAATGGAACAAGTTATTTATTTTTCTCTATCGTGGAGACATGGGGCTGAAAAATAACATACCTTATCTAAAAGCTACAAATACAGTAATGTGATTGTTTTTATACACATATGGTAAAGCAAAGTGTATATTTTCCCCATAGTGGGCTGATGGGGAAATATATCTATTTGCCAGTATTATGGCTCGTGTACTATAAATTGTGTGTGTCTATACAGTACATCTATGGGGGGGGGGCACAGACCCTCAGGGGACTTGGTAAAATGCTGCAAATCGTATATAAAGTATGAACGTTTTAGAAGAAAGAATGAACTTTTAACAATTGTAATACCACAAAGACACAATGTCTTTGTTTTGCAAACAGTATACCATGTTTTGTGAGTTTTAAATGAAATAATTCATCAGAGAGGTTTATAATTAAGCCCCCCTTGCCAGACCACCTTCTCCCGATTTCCAACTTTAAGCCTTGCACTAGTGAGCAGGCAGCCAATTGGTTTCCTTTCCATGCTGTTGCAATGAGTAGTATTGTCTGACCAGCTTTGGAAGCCTGTTCAATGCTGATTGGCTAGCATTAGGAACCCTAGAAGTCTGTCCAGCAGGAACTGATCGAGACCTTCTGGGCTCTCCACTTTGGAATGCTGTCACAGCCCCCAGATACAGCTGACGAGGAAGTTACTCAGCTTGCCTTGACCAATTGCCGTATCATGGTAGTTCTAATGCCCCCTTTTTGTCTGCCAAGTGCTTTCTTATTTCATTACTCTTTGTTGGATGAACACCACACTTGATCGTCCTTGAACTGCACCGTTAGCCTTCGATTGATGTTCATAATGTATTCCATCAAGTGGTCACTCTAATCAAAGCGATAGCTCAATGTAAAATGTTAGGATTTGTTCCCATTCCGTGAAAATAAACACCAAAAAAATTGTAATCACATTTTCATTTAAAGCTAGAGCTTAACAAATTTTGTTTTAACCTTGGAACCAGGTAATGCTTTCTATAAAAGCTTATAATAGAATAATCCAGACACTTAGGTGCCAGGACTTTAAATTCTAGTTACTTGACTCCTGGATTTGTTAAGCTCGGTTTTTACCTGTTTATTTAATGTCACAGGTATATGTTTCGTGAACAAAATCAAAGTGTTAGATTGACTATTGAAAGCATATTTAGAAAAAATTATTACTGGATTACATGCCATCCCAGCCTACATGGCACGGGCATGGTTATCACTTAAAATACTTTAACACCTCTTTATTATAGTCTTCATTTAGCCTGTCATCGATCATTTTTAGCCCATCACTGAGACTTTGCAGCACTTTATGCTGTCAGACTGATGGAGCAGTGAGCTAAAATTTACTAGGCTGCACACCTCCCATTTACTAAACTTTTTCTTTGTATAAAAAAGAAAGACGTGGTGTAATTTTGTAATTCATGTTAAATTGTTCAGTAGGACATCTCTACTGTTGTCTCGATTTCTTGGCATGCCTCCATGAGTGACCGTGAACGTTTGATTGGAAAATCTTGTGTAATCAAAGCCACCAACACATCTGTTTTGGAATTCCCTTTAGGCCTGGTTCACACCTGGGCGTTTTACAGCGCGTTTCTGCGAGCTGTAAAACGCTCAAATACTGAAATCCCATTATTTCCTTTGGGCATGGTTCACACCTGGGTGTTTTACAGCTAGTAGGAACGCGCTGTAAAACGCTCTACGTCCAAAGAAGTACAGGAGCTTCTTTGGGGTGTATTACAGCGCGTTTGCGGCCATTGACTTCAACGTGAACGTGCTGAAATGGGCGTTTGCGCGTTTTCGGCACCAAAAACAGTATGAACGCGCGTTCCGCACATGGCAACAGGCACAAAAGGCACTAAAGTCTTTTTCATTGGACGCCTCCGTAGTCAATCAAAAAATGTGAGTACGATGCGCGTTTCTAATTGTCAAAAACGCCAGGTAATACGCTCATAAAATATGCGTAAAACGCGCATATGAGATACGCTCAGGTGTGAACCCAACCTTAAACTAATCCCAACTCGTGTTCACCTTAAGTCTACTGCTAAATCAAATGTATGCATGATCAGGTTGAAAGCAGCGACCTTGTTCTGTAAATTATAATGTAGGACTGGAGTGCCTCCCTCCTGGTTCTAAACCCTCCTCTTGGTCACAGTAGCTAGAGGGTCCCTTCTGTTTTTAAAGTGTAAACTCAAAACTGTTTGACTTAAAATGAAGTTGGGATGCATTATCCTAATGGAGGATGAAATACACCACCCCTCCCTTTCCCATGGCGTTGTTCTTCTGACACAATCTCACAAAGTTTCCAGAACCTGGTTGTGTTCTCTCTTCCTCTATCAGGAACACAAGTGCCCTGAATGTCAAGAAAAATTACCAATGTGGTCTTCTTTGGATTTCCATTGTTGTTATTTCCTCTTCCTTGGTGGCTGAAGTGATTTCCGGTGCATTCACTGGTTTATCTTGGGTCAAGCGAGTACCGGAAGATCCAAATCTCTTCTTAAGTGAAGACTTTTTCCAAAACGTTCTTTCACTTCGTTTTGGTCCAAGATATCGGCACCAGTTCTGTTGTAGGTTCCTTTCTTAGTCAGGTGTCTGAAGTTGAAGTACTACTTTCTCATAAATATTTGTCGTTTTCACTTTGTTGGTCAAGACTGACCAAACAGTGTCTTTCTTTATGTGGGTAAATTATGTGATTATTCTAATTCTGCTCATCATGCCTTTCCAAAAATGTCTTTACCTTTCAGCTTATTCTTGTCGACTTTTTGATGTGCATTGCCATCTGTGACATACATAAAATGAATGGATGTAACTTTTAAATGTACTTCGTTACCCTTTGTAACCAAAAGCAAGCATTTTGCCCAACATGTTGGCAAGCACATCTTCAGCAATCTCCTTGTATTCTCATTGTTAAAAAGACTATCAGGGTTATTCAAAGAGAATCGAAAAGCCTCCGCACGTTCGGTGACTTTTCGTTCTCTTCAATTTGGTTCGATTTGGCGATCCCATTTCGGCAACCCTGCAGTGTTTTCAGCAAGCACCACAGGGTCTCCGAATTGTAGGGAAAGGTCGCCGCAAACCCGCCGAAAACTCACCGCAAAACGAGGGCGAACGCACACCGAAACCCGCAAAACAATCTGGATTAACCCGCCGAAAAAACCCGAGCAGGAGCCAATCACACGCAGCGCAGCCGCCGTAAAAAGCCAACAACGCAGACAAATGCGAATAAATTGGAAAAACCGTTTGCTTGAATGTGTGAAAAGTGAAACTCTGTTTGCAAACAAACTACTGAACTAAGGGCTGTTACAGAAAAAATAAGTAAAGTTAAAAAAAAATCTGATTTTTGTTTTTAAAAAAAATCCCGAAAAATGCTTAAAATATCCGAAAAAATCTATTAATAAAGAGACTCTTTACTGCAGAATATTATAATGAACGGTTTATTAGATATTGAATTAAAAACGGGAATATTTTTAACATTGACGCCTATGGGATTCGCCTGAATAAACCTGCCGAACTAAACCACCGAATGACAGGGCATTTAGGGAACCTTTCACAGCTGTTTTTTTGTTCTCTGAATAGCCGAAGCATTGCTTCTCTATGGGGATTTCATTGCCCTCGAACAGGCACCATATGTGCAGGCAATTCACCAAGATTTGGCGAATTGCCTGCTCTCTGGATAGCCGAATGGCCAAGAAAGGTAACTGAACGCTGATTTTCAGCGTTCGGTTCCCTTTCGGCAGCCATTCGGATCTCTTTGAATAACCCTGTTAGTGCACCACCAATTCACGTTTACCCTACTTCAAAGTTCTGGTGTATATTTTCGGACGTGCGTACAGGAGGGACTCTCACAGTCCCTTAACATGTTACACTGTGTACTTCGGTCTAATTTATAATGCGGTATCTTTGCCTTTTGATGTTCTATTTTCTCCTTCAACCATGGACAGTGATTTATGTTTAGCAAACAAAGTCAATGTGAAGTTGATTGAACATCTTAGGCCATGTTCCCCTCCAGTCCTATGTGTAGATTTCCATATATGCTGGTATATAATCTCTAATTTTTATGCAGTGAGGGGAGAACGTCTGTATTTCTGCCAAAGGCATGTCTTGCTGCTATACGACCTTAAAGGCCGATGAATCGGAGAAATCATTATGATAAAAGCCCCCGTGATCAGATCCATTGACGTTTGTGCAGAACACTGTGTACAATTGCTATGTTGTTGCCCAAGGCTAACTTCCTTATTAAGGAGAAAAATAAGTGAATTTTAAAAGCAGCCTTGAAATGAAAGTATGAGAGAAATATTTTCTGAGATCATTAGCCTGGTAAACAAAAATACAATACTTGTCTCAGAGGGAGGACTTTAACACTACAAATAGATTTTGAAGCATATTATTTAGATATGAACACCTTGATGTCCATAACCAGAAGGACCGTGAAATGCCATAAATTCATCAAAAAAAATTTACGCATTGGTTGATATTGTATACGAATGTGCTTTATAGAATTTATTACATGCCCTTTTATATTGTATAAAATAAAAATTGATGGAGATCATTAAAGGATCACTTTAGTAAAAAATTACCCCTTCCCCTTTTCCCCGTTGAATAATTAAGTGCAGCTGACGGTATCTGTCCAATTTTTATTTTTAAATGTGAAAATACTCCCCTTTTCTCCATCTGTGTGTGCTGCACTTCCTTCAGCTCAGGGTTTCTGAAATGTGGAAGTCCCTGCAGCTTATTATGCAATTTGCGTAGCAAACCTGTCTTGCGTAGCATATGCTACATAAATTTGTGTATTACACAGAATTTGCATATTTTCATACACAAGTTATGCAGAACCTCCACAGAACTATGGACTGGTGCTGCATACTCATGCGCAGCACCAGTCCTCTTCTGGTGGCCCCCAGAATGCACGCTGCTGCTAGCATTTGGAGATGGGATGTTGTCAGCACGTAGAGTGTGCTGACATCATTGGTCCCCAGCAAGTGGGATATTCAAATCCCACACACCAAATTCTGATGCCCCTATTCCTACCCCACCTGATAACAAATAAGTATGAAATTAAAATGCATTAAAGACCCATCAAGACTATTTATGTCAACAAACATTTAATTTTAGTTACAAGCAAGTACTTTTATTTACTAGGGATGCACCAAATTTTCGGCCACCAACATTATCGGCCAAAATGGTGCTTTCGGCCGAAAGAAAAAATAGCCGAAAATCAGTCATTCAAACCAGGGCCTGGAGGCCCAGTCGAGCCAGGGAGCTTGCCCGAGCCTGGAGGTTTGGATGACTGATTTTCAGTATCGGTTTTCAGCCGAGCTGATCCTGAATTTTCAGTATCGGATGGAAATTTTAATCTTGGTGCATCACTTTTTACAAAAAGTGATTCCTTAAACATTTAGTATGGTTTAGACTTGAGAGACTCATTGCTTGGAGTTGTGTTGGTTTTGCAGATTTGTGATACACCTACACACATCGAATATACTTGACATCTGAAAAAACAATAAGGTGGAAAAAATGGCGCAGACAATGTGTTGATGGTCGGTCTTGGGTAGCAGCAAGGGCACAAACGCACACTCCCAAGTGCGAATAGTCAATGGATAAAATAATGGGTAGAGTCCTCGCGCTTACGCCAAGTGTCCAGTGAGTAATACTTCAAGATAATCTAGAAAACATAATAGGAGACATACATTGCGCAGTACATCCTTATGACACCTGGTTTCCAGAGAGAAAGTATTCAACTCACTTTTTTCTGAGCCCCATAAAGTCGGCTCTGGACTATATAGGCATATATCTGTGGATATGATCTCACCAGCCCGTCCTACCAGCAACCATCCGTGGTGATAACCTGGTCCATAGATGAAATATTGGATCCCCGGGATATGTCACAGACAAAAAGTCAGCAGGATAAAATGAAGTAAAATTTATTGCAGCACTAACGCGTTTCGACCTAATTGGTCTTTATCAAAGTGCAAAAAAATATACATAATACAATGCAGTGTACAACGTTCATTTATACAAAAAAGATGAGGGAAATAGGCGGTGTCAAGACACAACCTCATTAACTTAATTGGTACTAACACACCCTACTTCCAATCATTTAGAGGCGCAGCACCAGCAAACATTCAATATACAAACGGGCGCATAATGATTACGTCCATCTACCTCGACCCCGCCCCTCTGAGCCATCGATCGCCATTTTGGAAGAGGGAAAATGGTGTCCACAATATAGCTTGCCCTCGCAACATTGATGGGCATTTAAAACAAGCTTATTTCCGGACGTTTTGGGGTCCCGAACCAGCGGGCTCCCACCGTCCATGAGGTGATATCTTTCCCAGGTGTTCGTGGGCATAGCAGCGGCAGACATCCGGCATGTAGACAGGCGCATGGTGATTACATCACCATGTTCCAACTTCCGCCAGTCTGAACCGTCGAGCGCCATTTTTGAAGAGGGAAAGTGTTGTTGAAAGTACATCCTACCCTCACAATATCGCAGCTTATTAATTTCGACGGACGTTTAGCAATCTTGCTTGCGGCCGTTTTGAGTGCCAAGTCAGCAGGTCCCTACCGTCCGACAGACGCACGGGGACCATATCGACACGCATGCTCCCACATAAACTTCACTCTTCCGGACGATATATCAAAAAAGAAGGAAAAAGAAAAATATATTAAAAATAATAAAAAAAAACAAAAAACACAAAATTACAGCATATATGCCGCAATGTCACAATTCGCCAGTCGATCAACATATAGCGCGCAATAAGCATATAGCATACATATGTCACGTCACTGATCGAGTTGGGGAATAGTGCATATACTATTCCACATAACATATAGTAGTGTCATGTAGAGTGGATAATAAAATATGAAATATAAAATATAAATTAAAGAAAGATTGATTAAGGTTGAATTTAACATCGCTAAAAAGAAAAAAACTAAATTTCTAAGAGATATTCAGAATTTCGCAACTGGGAATGTAAGAAAAAAACCAAAAGAGTTAAATGTCCATAAAGAACTGGTAAACACACCCAAGAGATCGAATAATCGTAAACAGAATTCTTATAAAAGTT
This sequence comes from Leptobrachium leishanense, assembly GCA_009667805.1. Classification (NCBI taxonomy): domain Eukaryota; kingdom Metazoa; phylum Chordata; class Amphibia; order Anura; family Megophryidae; genus Leptobrachium; species Leptobrachium leishanense. Next base: position 468,589,528 of record CM019063.1, read on the forward strand.
TTAATAAAAATCGACCATTTAAAACACCACAGCTGAATAAATTCAATCAGCAGGTTAGTGTTAGACGTGATTCTTTTCACAACAACACTAACCAACATACACCTCAACAGAATTTAAGAAATAACCAACATGATGGATGGACTCAACATCAAAACCCATATGTTTGGCAGAGGGTGAATTATAAAAATAAAAATAAAAACGGGAATGGGAATAGAAATTATTCCACTAACCACAAGCAATATAACTATAGGACTCATGACCAGATTCCTAGGTCAAACAGATATGAGGCATTAGAGCCACAAGAGCAGTTAGAGTCTCCTTTCTCTAGGGTGAGTTTTTTAGACCGGCAACCGCTTCAAAATCACAAAAGAAAAAATACAGCTACAGTCCTAAAAAGAACAAGGGAAGATGTGGACGAGGAGTCAGAGGAGGACAGACCAGAACCAAAAGACAGAAGGGAGAAGAGAGAAAAGCGATAACAATCTTTAATCTCTCAAAAAAACCACTGACCCTGACCCAAGAAAATGTCCTTAGGAAGGGACTCAAATTCGCACCAAGTGTGGGTTTGAATAAATTTGAAACTTAGCTCGACATCAATAGATATATCAGGAAACTTTGCCTGAAAAAATATTTTTTGGATAAAGAGAATATAAATATTCAAAATAAGGAATCAGAATTTGTACACACTTCCTTAAAGAAAAAAATCGAGTTTTTACCCCTTCTTTTTGAAGAGTGATAGCATGAAAACCTTTGAGAAGGCATGTGTAGAGGATATTAGAAAGATTAAACCTTTGAATAAATATCAACACAATCTTACCCATACTGAAATGCTGGCATTAAACCATCTTATAAAAGATAATGAAGTGGTTATAAAACCTGCCGATAAAGGTGGTGGAGTGGTGATCCTTGATAGACAGCAATATCTAAGTGAGATTCAGAGACAATTGCAAGATGTGGATACTTATGAGAAATTACCTTCAGATCCTTCCCTTATAATAGCGAATAAATATAGAAGTCATCTGACCAAGGGAGTAGATTTGGGTATTTTAAATAACCATGAGTATGATTTCCTTCTCCCTAAATGTCCTATCATTCCAGTTATCTATGTGCTGCCTAAATTGCACAAAGATCCCATCTGCCCACCAGGCAGACCAATAGTTTCGGGAATAGGATCTATCCTATCCCCCTTTCGGAGCATATCGACCACATTTTACAGCCAATAGTGGTCACACAACCAGCTTATTTGAAGGATTCAATTAGTTTACTCCAAATTCTGGATGGTATGATTTGGATGGAGGGATCATATATGGTTACTTGCGATGTTGGTAGTTTATATACCATCATTGAGCATCCGAAAGGATGCGAGGCTGTTCGCTACTACATGGAGTTAACCAAGCTTTTCCCACTGCCACAGATTGACTATGTGATAGATGGAATCAATTTAATTTTGAACAACAATTTTTTCTGGTTGAGGGTGACTTCTACCTACAACGTAGAGGTATGGCGATGGGGACCAGGTTCGCCCCCAGTTATGCTAATTTATTTATGTCCTACTGGGAAAACCAGTTTGTTTATTCTGGACATGACTGGGGTACGAGCCTGGTCCTCTATCGCCGTTACATAGATGATATCTTTTTCATTTGGAGGGGGGATCTTATATCTCTGAATGCTTTTTTGAATCATCTAAACTCCAATACATGGGGAATATCACTCACCACTGATAATAGTGATGCCAAGGTTCATTTTTTGGACTTAGAAATTTTAAGGGAAAGCAATACTCTTATTACCAAAACCTACTTTAAACAGGTTGATATTAATAGTTTCATTCATATAGAAAGCTGCCATCATGCCCCATAGCTGACTAATATCCCAAAAGGCCAAATTTTGAGAATTAGGCGTAATTGTTCGAAATTAAGTGATTTTGAGGAACAGGCGGAACTTCTGAAAAAACAGGTTGTACAAAAAGGTTACGATGAAACTGCGATAAATAAAGATCATGAGAAAGTGAGAAAGATGGATAGGTCCCAATTACTTAGCTACAAAAAGAGAAATAACGATGGGGATAAACTCGATCCACAGGTGCCTTTTATCACGAATTACTCCACAAACCATAATAGCATATTAAAAATTCTTAAGAAAAATTGGGGTTTGTTACACCAGAATAAAGACATTATCAAGTACATAGGTGATAAACCTAAAGTTATCTACAGAGGGACTAAAAACCTAAAGATGTTGTTGACCAAAAGTGTTTTGGATAAAGAAAAAGCCCCAGGAACCTTCCTTTCTAAGTTTAAAAAGATAGGTTTTCATAAATGTGGACTATGCATCTGCTGTAGGACCGCAATAGATAGCACTAGATGTTTAATGGATTTTAAATCCATTCCAATAACCAGGTGTTCTCTATTCAAACATTTTTGACCTGTAATTTTACTAATATGATTTATCTATTGTGGTGTCCGTGCGGGCTACAATATATTGGACGAACTACTAGGATGCTGAAAACTAGAGTAGCTGAACATATATATAACATCAAAAGGAAGTATGATAAACATAGCGTATCAGCCCATTTTTCTAAATATCATAATGGTAACCCTAAACTTCTTGGCTTCACTGGTATTCAACATGTTAAAAAGCATTGGAGAGGGGGTGATATTGAAAAGAATTTAAACCGTTTAGAAGCAAATGGATATTTGATATAGGATGTCTAACACCTGAGGGCTTGAATATAGATATGGAAATTAATGCTCTATTTATATTCAATTATCATTATGCTTTTTATATGACTCACATTTTATATTTCATATTTTATTATCCACTCTACATGACACTACTATATGTTATGTGGAATAGTATATGCACTATTCCCCAACTCGATCAGTGACGTGACATATGTATGCTATATGCTTATTGCGCGCTATATGTTGATCGACTGGCGAATTGTGACATTGCGGCATATATGCTGTAATTTTGTGTTTTTTTTATTTTTTTATTTTTAATATATTTTTCTTTTTCCTTCTTTTTTGATATATCGTCCGGAAGAGTGAAGTTTATGTGGGAGCATGCGTGTCGATATGGTCCCCGTGCGTCTGTCGGACGGTAGGGACCTGCTGACTTGGCACTCAAAACGGCCGCAAGCAAGATTGCTAAACGTCTGTCGAAATTAATAAGCTGCGATATTGTGAGGGTAGGATGTACTTTCAACAACACTTTCCCTCTTCAAAAATGGCGCTCGACGGTTCAGACTGGCGGAAGTTGGAACATGGTGATGTAATCACCATGCGCCTGTCTACATGCCGGATGTCTGCCGCTGCTATGCCCACGAACACCTGGGAAAGATATCACCTCATGGACGGTGGGAGCCCGCTGGTTCGGGACCCCAAAACGTCCGAAATAAGCTTGTTTTAAATGCCCATCAATGTTGCGAGGGCAAGCTATATTGTGGACACCATTTTCCCTCTTCCAAAATGGCGATCGATGGCTCAGCGGGGCAGGGTCGAGGTAGATGGACGTAATCATTATGCGCCCGTTTGTATATTGAATGTTTGCTGGTGCTGCGCCTCTAAATGATTGGAAGTAGGGTGTGTTAGTACCAATTAAGTTAATGAGGTTGTGGCTTGACACCGCCTATTTCCCTCATCTTTTTTGTATAAATGAACGTTGTACACTGCATTGTATTATGTATATTTTTTTGCACTTTGATAAAGACCAATTAGGTCGAAACGCGTTAGTGCTGCAATAAATTTTACTTCATTTTATCCTGCTGACTTTTTGTCTGTGACATATCCCGGGGATCCAATATTTCATCTATGGACCAGGTTATCACCACGGATGGTTGCTGGTAGGACGGGCTGGTGAGATCATATCCACAGATATATGCCTATATAGTCCAGAGCCGACTTTATGGGGCTCAAAAAAAGTGAGTTGAATACTTTCTCTCTGGAAACCAGGTGTCATAAGGATGTACTGCGCAATGTATGTCTCCTATTATGTTTTCTAGATTATCTTGAAGTATTACTCACTGGACACTTGACGTAAGAGCGAGGACTCTACCCATTATTTTATACTTGACATCTGAAAGAAATTAAATTTTGGGCAAAAGCAAATGCTGCACCCCCTTCATCTACTCCCCAAGGCCCAGTTAACCTATGCAAGAATGCACTCTGGTATAATGTTTTGTAAATTTAATTATTTATTTTGCTTATATAGGTGTAGTTAATGTAAAAGCTTGGATTACATGCATAGAATGCGGTGCCAAGGATAAAAACATCATATTAAAAAAAAAAAAGTGCTAGATGTGCTTCCCGAAACCTGTTTTTATTTTTTTATTTTTTATAGTTTCGGAAGTTTGAAGAGGTACTTTTGGTTTTGGGTAATGCTTTCCACCTGTCCACCTGTAGAAGCCCCATTACCACATTCGAGTTTTTACCCATAAAACCTCTACCAGAGCCCAGTGGATTTATGGAAAAGAACTTTCCATTTTGGGCTGGGGTCAGACTGAGGCAGTGCGAACGCGCGTGCAGGCGCACATAATTACGGCCGCACTAGCAGCAAATGCCGGGCAATGACGGCCAATATACGAAGTACGGTCGCACGAAAGTCCGGCCGCGCAACGCAAGTGGAAAATGAACGCATTTTTTCGAGAACGTAAAACCGCTAGTACTGACGTACAGAGTGCGCTGCGCCCGCTAGTGGTGTGTGTGTGTGTGTGATTTGGAGACGTCAGACACTGCTAATGTCCAGCCTACATAACGTCCAGATGCACAAAGTGTTTTATTGATGATCCGTACAAAATCACGGACGAAAAATGCGCATCGTATGACCGCTATCGCGTACTCCGTGAAAAAATGCGTCCACTCGTTCGAACGTACTTTTTCACAGACAACGTGAAAATGCGTTCGTCTGACCCTAGCCTTAGACCGTGTAAAAATTTATTTTTACCCTTCGTACAAACATTTTCAAAGCACTAATCTTATTTGATAGGCAGAGGGCTCTCCCTGCTGTCCAAAAGCATTACTACATGTATATAATAGAGCTGGAGCTCTGTGTTTTGGCAATGCATAAACATATCTCCAAGCTGTTCAGACAGCTTCAGCAACTCTGAAAATTTGGGGGAACATGCTGGAGCCCATTTGCAAACAAATTCTATTCACGTTAAGTAACATTCCTTGGCATTGCTCCAGAATATGGCCAGATCAAGTAATACACGATTTTAGGCTTGTGCAGGAGCTTTTGAAGATTTTTTTTTTTTTTTTTTTTTTTTTTTTTTTAATGAAAAGTTTTTATTCCGTAATAAAGAAATAACACAATGCAATTCGGTAAATAAGTAAAGGACAGGTCAAGAAAAAGGACAATCCCATTACAATAGAATCATCGTCGCATTACATAGTAAGAACATATAATAACATAAGTATCACAGAATTATCAGTGGGGAAATGCGACCTGGAGACTGGTGCGCATCATAAATGTTGCTCTGTAGTCAGTACTCCCAAGGGAAGCACCCATCAGCTTAGAACACGTACATTAAGTGATCAACAGTATTAATAGACAAGAATCATGACTAGGGGAAAGTAGGGATGCACCGATACCGATACTAGTATCGGTATCGGGGCCGATATTGCCGTTTGCACGAGTACTTGTTACTCGTGCAAACGGCCCGATACATCCGCCGATACCGGAAGCCGGCGCTGGGCCGGCTTGCCGGTATCCGCGGGGCTGGGGAAGCTGGCCGCGTGCATGAAAAGCACGCGGCCAGCGTTCCCCTTCGGCGCGCCAAATACTCACCTTTCCTGAAGTTCCGGTCTCTGGGCAGTGATGCGGTCACGTGGCCGCCGGGCGCTCCTGTGACGCGGCCTCTCGGCTGGAGGCCGCGTCACAGATGCGCCCGGCGGCCACGTGACCGCATCACTGCCCAGAGACCGGAACTTCAGGAAAGGTGAGTATTTGGCGCGCCGAAGGGGAGCGCTGGCCGCGTGCTTTACATGCACACGGCCAGCTTCCCCAGCGTTCGAGCGGGGGCCAATCCATGAGAGCTGCGGGCAAATCCTTGAGAGCTGCGGGGCAAATCCATGAGAGCTGCGGGGCAAATCCATGAGAGCTGTGGGGCAAATCCATGAGAGCTGCGGGGCCAATCCATGAGACCTGGGGGCAAATCCATGAGACCTGGGGGTAAATCCATGAGAGCTGGGGGTAAATCCATGAGAGCTGGGGGCCAATCCATGAGACCTGGGGGTAAATCCATGAGACCTGGGGGCAAATCCATGAGACCTGGGGGCAAATCCATGAGACCTGGGGGCAAATCCATGTGACCTGGGGGCAAACCCATGTGACCTGGGGGCAAACCCATGTGACCTGGGGGCAAACCCATGTGAGCTGGGGCCAACCCATGTGAGCTGGGGCAAATCCATGTGAGCTGCGGTCAATCTCATATAAATTTTTATGAGGTCTGTTCCTATTGGAAAGCGTCACATGACATTAAATAAAAGTATCGGTACTCGGTATCGGTGAGTACTTTTAAAAAGTATCGGTACTCGTACTCGGTCTTAAAAAAGTGGTATCGGTGCATCCCTAGGGGAAAGTAATTCAGTCAATAAAGAGAAGGGAAGAGGAAAGGAGAGAGGAGTAAGAAGAGAGAAAAAAGAAGAAGAGAAGGAGGAGAGAGACGAAAAAAAAAAAAAAAGGGGGTGTGGGGAGGGGGGTAATGGAGGAGGCGAGGAGGGTGAGGGTGCAGGAGAGGCATATTCGGGTCTAAGGGCTGGTGTACTAAGAAGTTATTCATAGGAGCCATCCTCCCGCCACTAGCGAAGCATAACAGCATTAGGTCTGGAATACAGAAGATTAAGCGTCTTCCGTATTAAGTGCCGCTTGCTGCCCGTCACCTCCCCCCAGGACTTCTCGCAACGGAGTCGAGGAGCAGAACGTGGACCAGTGCAGCCATACTGTGGTGAAGTGCTGTGCGGCTTTTGTAGGTGAAAGAGCGAGTTCCTCGTTCGACCGTAAGGCTTCTAGCCTGTCGATCAGTGTTCTGAAGGGCGGTGCGGACAGTGATTTCCAGTATAGTGGGATCAGGGATCGGGCCACCAAAAGAATGCGCAATAGTAATGATTTCTTCATCGACTTAGTCGAAAAAGGAAGGTGAAGGAGTAGAAAAACTTGTGGTGTAAAATCTAAGCTCTCATCCGTGGTGCTCTGGATAAGGTCCCGGACTTTCGTCCAAAATGGTTTGAGTATAGTACATTCCCACCAAATGTGAATATACGTACCAATCTCAGTGGAACATCTCCAGCAGAGCGGGGATATTGTGACATTAAAAGTGGCCAGAAGTGCAGGTGTGCGGTACAGAAGTTAAGAGTTTATAGGATGATTCTTGTAGTTTGGTGGTTTGTGAGCCTGAGTGGGTAAGGGTCAGTATCTTAGTCCAGTCCTCATCTGTAAGAGAAATGTCGAGTGTGCGTTCCCAGCGAGACATAAATGCTGGGGAGTCGTTGTTTATTTCCTGAAGCAGGCTGTAAAGATGAGAGACACTATGCGCCAACGGGAAAGTCCTGTTGCAGAGAGCTTCAAAAATGGTAAGTGGTCTAGTCAGTGAGGCATTACCCGGCAGTCTTCTCAAAAATGAGCGGATTTGATGAAGATTGAAACTTTCCGCGAAAGTAAGTGCCGGCTGATCTGGAGTCTCTAAGTTAACAAAGAAACTATCTTTAAGCATATGATGAGCCCTAAGAGTTGGGGCGTCAGTAATGCGTGATGATAACGTACGTAAAATCGTGACCGGGAAGTCTGGATTATATGATAAGGGCAGTAGAGGAGACGGGTATGTCGATAAAGAATATTTTATCCGTATTTTATGCCAGACCACAAGCGTGCTACCTGCTGGTGATAATGCTTTGGCAGTGTGTTTAATTGCGGCCCACGATAACCATGGAAGAGACCATACCGGGCGACCTGCGTGCGCTTCTTCCAAATCCAGCCATTTTTGTTCTGGTGAACTAGTCATCCAGTCGAGCACCCGTGTGAGATGAGCAGCGTAATAATAGAGACATGTGTCCGGGAGAGCGAGTCCTCCTTTGAGTTTTGATTTACAGAGTGTCTCATACCGGAGTCTGGGACGGGTCCGTGGCCAAATAAAGGAGGAGAACAGGGTGCGTATCTTCTTATGAAAAGACAACGGAATAAAGATAGGGATTGTGTGAAACAAATATAACAGTCGAGGTAGGAAGTTCATTTTGATAACACTTATGCGGCCCATCCAAGACAAGAATTTGGGGGACCATTTCGCCACGTCCTGCTTGAAGGCGTCAAAAAGCGGGGTGAAGTTCAGAGTGAATAGTTTTGAGTAATTCGAGGAGAGACGTATTCCGAGGTAGGTAAGTGAGGAGGGGCACCAGCGAAAAGCGTATTGCCCCTTGCTTTTGAAGATTGAGTATACTCGATCAAGACAGAAAAAGTTTTAAAAGAGGCCTCAATAATTGTTAGAAGATAGCACCTCATTTGGCCTTAAAGCAAATAAGTAATTCTAGTTAATTTGTCATGTTTGGAGTATAGTGGAACCCAAAAAATATTTGGGTGTTTTGACATCGTAGTAGGTTAAACCAACATGACCATATATTGTTACTAATTTGCTCCTCCGTCTGGAGTTTTCATCTTTGAAGTCATGTGCTTTGTGTTTGTGTGGCTTTTAAGAAATTCTAGCAACACTAACCCTAGTCAGTGCAAATCCTGGGTTTCAAATCTTCTTTTTTATTTCTCATTTCATATGATGCAAACCAGAAGTCTCTTACTGGTTTAAAGCAGGCTGGTGTGTCTGTAAAACTGGTGATTAAAAATATTTGAATCTAACCGTAATTGACTTAAGCCATGAAACAGATGCAAAGGGAAAAATGGTAAGCGTCTGCTATGCAGCTCATCAAGGTCGTCATCTCAATCTATGTAGCTCTTTGGTACACGCTGTCTTTCATTTATCATTCACTAGTTATCATTGGATCTGATTTCTCTTTGCTTGTCATGTCGGTCCATTGGATTTTGGTGGGGGGGGGGGGGCAGGGAAATGCAAGAGGTGGTGATGAACAATTAACCTTTAGTGCTTTCACCACTTACTATCTTTGGTTCTATAAACGGAAACATGCTTTTGGATCCATAAAATCGAATATATTTAACTTGCACACTGTTGCACTCAAATTGCCCCATGTAGCATATCCTCCCCGTGTTCTTAAACACTTAGGATCCAATTTTTTTGCTCCCTCAAATCCAGGGCTTCTTAACATCTGTGAACCCTTTCATTAGGCTAACCTAAATATGTCAAGTAGCGGTTGTGTATAAACTCTGGGAGCCCCTGGAGACGTGTCTTGTATTTCATTTGATGTGTGACACGTTTCCCTCGCTCCTGTAGTAGATGTTAAGTGTCTGACAGCTCTGCTTTCACTGAAGGCATCTTAACCTGCTCTGATCACTTAAACCCTCCATCGATTCAGAGTGCAATATCCCAAATACCCCTCACCCCCTTATTACGTTGATGCCATTTCCACACAGCAAACAAAGCTTTGAGCTCTTGGTGTGGTGGAAGATATCTGATTGCACATGGGTTTGACCTTCGGTATAGTGGCATCAGAAGAACCTCCTTTGTCTTGTCACTCCAGATTTTTCCTGTTAAGGTTTAAAGGGCTCAAATGGACACGGACATATAATGTGCTCTTTGTACATATATGTATAATTTGAAAAACTTTACAGGAAGATCCCATAACCGTTTACCACTTGGGCATCCTTTAGCTTGGTAAATTATTTATGTCCCACACTTTTGCCCTATTATTTAGTAAATATTGTTGAATTTTGTTAGTTCAAGCCCAGCAGTTTCCTTGTAACTGTCATATATATATATATATATATATAACTATGTATATATATTATCACTAATATTATAAATATACATCTCCCCTGGGATACAGCTTACCTCACGCATATGTACCAGTTTAGAGACTCCCTGTGGTCAAAGTTCAAGAGTACTGGATCCATGAACGATCACTGTGAATACCGAAAATGCCGGAATGAATGCACAAAAATGGCTAAAGCCCAATACTTCAATGAAAATTTAAACAATAACATATCAAACCCCAGAAATTTTTGGAAAATCATAAGTAACATACAAGCACCCCCCGTCCACTCCCAACCAGCTGCTTTAAAAGTAAACAACCAAACTGTACAACACCCCCTAGATGTAGCAAATGCTTTTAATAATTATTTTGTTGGATGCGCCACCACCCTGATTGCTAAGCTAGGAAATGACACGCAATCAGAAAGGTCGCACGCCGGTCAAGACCCACCAACAGTGCAAAGACCCCGTAACCCAGAGAAATTCAGTTTTAGACCAGTGCCATCACTAAACTTCTCCATAGCCAAAAAATGAAATACCAGTCTGGACCTGATCAAATCCCAGCAATGCTGCTGAAAATCAGTGCACCATCAATTGCAAAACCTGTCGCAACCCTGATTAATGAATCACTGGCGACTGGATACATACCCAAACTCTGGAAGACTGCAAGGGTGGTACCTATCCATAAAAGTGGAGACAATACTTTGGTATCCAACTACCGCCCAATATCACTGCTCCCTGTAATGTCAAAAATTCTGGAAAAATGTGTCTACACTCAATTACGTGATTATTATCAGTATCAGAACTATTTAACCCCAGATCAATCAGGCTTTCGTCCAAACCATTCAACTACAACTGCCCTTTTAAAAGTTTGTAATGATATCCAAGCGGGCATGGAACAAGGAAATCTAACTGGAGCCATCTTCCTGGATTTTGCCAAGGCTTTTGACACAGTAGACCATGGCATCCTATTACAAAAACTTAAGAACTCTGGTATTGGTGATAGCACGTTAACCTGGTTCCAATCATATGTGTCTGATAGGTCTCAATTTGTGTCCATTTCTGACAGCACTTCCCTTCCCCTCCCAGTCACATGCGGTGTACCCCAAGGCTCGATACGTGGCCCCCTGCTATTCACAATATTCATAAACGATCTGCCCAATGTCTGCAAAGTTTCAACTGTACACATGTACGCAGGCGACACTGTAATCTATACCAGCAAACCAAATCTCCCACAGCTGGAGGCAGTGCTGCAAGAACAATTCACAGGGGTAGAAAAGTGGATCGCAAATAACAAACTTTTTCTAAATACTGACAAAACTGTTACAATGCTCTTTGGAACCGCACCTAAACTTCACAAATTGCAAACACCCCATCTATGTGTTGGGACAAAATCAAATGGCACGCTGACCACAGTCACTTCTCTCAAATACCTAGGTATGTGGTTAGACCCAAATCTATCTTTTGGCCCCCACATCGAAAAACTCTCATCTAAACTCTACCCCAAACTAGGTGCCCTGTACAGAAACAAATCCTGCCTGAGCCCCGCGGTAAGAAAGCAGATTGTACAACAAATGCTTATGCCAGCCATTGAATACGGAGATGTAGTATATGCAGCCGCCCCACAAACACACCTCCAGAAACTTACTACATTGTATAACTCATTCTGTCACTTTGTGCTACAATGTAACTACATGACACACCATTGTGACATGTTAAAAGAACTAAACTGGCCATCACCGGACTCAAAACGCACCCTTCACCTTTCCAACCTGGTGTTTAAGAGCTTTTCTGGGAAGCTACCACCCTACCTGAATATGCTGCTTCCCCCAGCAGTTCCCTCATCCTATAACCTCAGATCCAGGACCAGCACCTTACTTGCAATACCGCAATACAAAAAGAAAATGGCTCGATCCTCATTTTCCTACAGAGCACTGCAAATATGGAATAACCTCACAGACACCGTCAAATCTTCCCCCAGTCTAAAGTCCCTTAAGACTTCCCTATTAACATACCTCAATACGAAATGCACCTGTAAACCTGTAACATAATGACTTTATTTCCTACATATTTATTTTTCTGGTAATCTGTATATTTGGTCTTGTGTTAATATCTTGCATTTTACTATTTTGTATTTCTGTAACCACTCAATGTTCTCGAACCCAGGACATACTTGAAAACGAGAGAAATCTCAATGTATCCTTCCTGGTAAAATCCTTTTATAAATAAATAAATAATAAGAAACAAATGAACCCACTGAAACAATGCACCATTTAGCCAACATAACACGCATGACAAGCAAATATGAAAGTCACAAATGGCACTTCTGCACACACATTTACGCCATTTCAAATGTTTTGATTAAATCTCCTGGGACCCTCCTGCAAGTCCCTTTTACATGACCAGCCCACAGATAGGAGTTGGTCTGACAACCAGGAAGTGTTTTCAACTTCCTGGTTTGCACGCCTCCTGGGTGGAGCTACGATCTCCATTTTGGATCCCTCTTTTTAGTTTTTTTTTTTATAGCTCCATGACCCAAGAATGAAGAGAATCGGTCCTGGTGCTAAATCCACTTTAGTGATATGCCATTGTTAATGTGCTATGATTTTCATAATAAATAAGATTGCGTGCCTTTAGTCGTAGGCAATTAATGCATGTATTGTGGAAAATAAATTTAAATATGTAAGCCTACAAAAGCATGCATGTCATGGCAGTGTGCTACACTATAACATACGTTTGGATTGCTTCTTGTCCGGGATCAAACGACAGCGGTAATGATGGGCCTGGGCCATATGGAAAAAGCTAAAGCTTTAAAATCTTTGTTAATAGATGGTCTTCAACATTTTTTTCCTTTCCTGTTAAGAACAGCTGTATTATTTTTGCACTCATTAAAGGATTACAACTTTTCTGTGTTTTCGGGATAGTGGGTTTATTTTTTTCAGTTAAAAACAGGACAAATAAATCTCATAGGGGGGGGCGTGTTGGATGCTTCAGCTGGAGAACAAGTCCAGGGGGTCAGGGTATTTGGAGTTTGGCCTTGTGATATTATTTATATCTACAGGAGTTCCTTCATGTTCATCATCCTGCTTTCAGAACCACTCAGCATATTCTACATTATGTATTAATCTACATATCCTTTGTGTCGAAAAGACTCCATAAACGTGTTCACTTGTCCACCATCAGTAAGCTCGCAGCGCCATCTACAGGCCATCGTAAAACCATGGCTTATATTTCGCAAATGCCATGTTTGCTTATGTTTCTTGGAGGAAATGAGAAGCATATGTTGAAATGTCTTAGGTTTTCGGCTAGAAATGCAAGTGGTAAAAGGTTGATGGTTCATAACGTATCAGTTACCTCCTTTTCGTTTGCTAATTGTCTGACGACTTGTTTATCCAAGATGATGTTGTCATAATTAGAAGACAGACGATTATTACTTTTTTCACCCTTAAGTGCGGTCTTCTAATTATACTGGCAAGTATCGCTGTCTAGTTCTCAGTGTTTTTGTAATGGTGGTAAAGTAAAAAAAAAATAATATCTAAAAAAATGAATGTACCCAAACCTCCTAGTAAGAAAGCCACCACGCTCTGCGATTGTGTCAACGTTCTTTCCTGTATTGACCCGCATCCTTCAAGGTTCTCAGAAAGTGTTTTAGCTGGCTGGGGCCTCTGAGCCTTTCTTGTTCCTTGTTCTTTTTTTTTGTACATTAATGTTTGCATCCACTGTGTTATTTCAGGTGTCGAATCGCGTTCAATTTAAAACGTTGCTGAATTTTCTTCCCCCTCATCAGTTTATCACTTAATACGTTTGAAGGAAATTGTTAGCATGAAACCATGGTTTTTTCATGAAGCCAATATGGGTTTTTGAACTTTCATGTATTCTTTTGATCTTGTGTTCAATTAGGTTTTGTTTTAGAAGAATAAGTTCATGCTTTCTGTGGTAGAATAGAAGGGCATTATCCTTTGAGGCACCGATATGGGGATGTTCAGACCGGGAAACTATTGACCAACGTGACGGTCTAGTTACAATGGCGCATAGTAGGATCGTTTTAGGAAAGGACAGATACAATGAAGCATGTGATACCCAACTCAATGATGCAGGACTCTTCAGAAGTACAAAGATAGATTCAGCAGTCCTCTCACTCATTATAAAGTCATTCGTGCTGGTGCCCATTCTCAGTAATCCCATACACCTTTGTTTTGCTCCCTATTCGTGTACAGGGCAATTCAGACATGAAAACTTGGCTTGAGGTCCCTGGCGAGGTATCGGCTATACTCTGCTGGCGAGGTACAAGAAGGCTGACATGATCGTCGTGGGCTTGCTGTATCTCATGCAGAGGAGACTTCCTAGGCGTTTCAGCTCTGGCCGCCCTTTTGGTGTGATAGCGGTGATGTGTGGTTTGCATAGGTTAGTCTCCTCTGTAATGGCACCATGAAACCAAGACTGAGTTTGATGGGACTCCCAATAGGGCAGGCCACTAGGGCTGTTGTCAGTTTTCAGTAATCTCCTATGCCTTGGGTTTTGCTCACATTCTAAACTTTCTCTTTTATTCAAAGATTACTTTTACTGTATGACATTAGAAATAAGCCACCTGGAAACATGAAGCCCTCCTCCAACACTGGAGAGATTAATGGCCTGTACAGCTCTACTACCCTGACATATATATTATAATGGAGTAATTCCCTTGGAGTTAATGACAGGGACTGAATTTTTAGGTTCACCTAGAACTAGCCTTTCTTTCTGCACCTGCAAGCCAGTGAGCCCCAAGAGGGAGGTTTTGTGTTTAAACATTGCACTCGAGGACCCCCCCCTTCCTGTGTTATTTTCCAAAGACCTTAATTCTTAAGGTTTATCACGACTTGCATATATCGGTTTATGGATACGTCCATCCATCCATCTTTTTTTTGTCCAGGATGAAAATATGGTTATAGATCTCCAGACAGATAGCGGGATTGGGACAGAAGAAAGGTATTCCGGATGTAGTGTTAATTGTTACAAGTTGTGTCACACTCTTAACCTGTTTAAAAGGTTGAATTTTCTCTTGTTGGACAGAATAACTGGGAGGGGGGCAAGCTCAAAGTTTGGCCTGAATGAATAGCCTGGTTTAAGAACGAACCGCATCTCTCCGTTATTTGGAATTCTTCTATAAAATATTTCAAATTAGTACTTTGAATACAGAATTCAATAATACGTTAATGTACAGTATAGGAAGGATATTTAAAGGGATACACTATTGAAACCAGAGTTTTCTTTTTTGCCCTTAAATAACAGGGCAGAGACTGCTGACAAACCATGTACAATTATTTTTGCATTTTTTTCTATTTTAGGAGCTTGTAATAGTGCAGTACAACGGGTCTTCTGGACAAGCTGGTGACTAGCAGCTGGGAAATTCAAAATCCCGGCTGCTGGGTGGGCTGGAGGAAAATCCTTCACTTCACCCAGTGATTCTGCCAGAGCAGAACATGGGGGGGGGGTCACTTCATCCTGGCCGTTTTAATAGGCTGAAGTGGTCAGGATGAGTAGAGTGGCCCTTTAGTAAGTTTAAATGGGGAACTACTAGTACAGCTAGAAGTATACCTGGTAACGTAATGAGATTATCAAATGATTTTCTAAGTGTAACGTGGGGGTTTCTGTCCACATTCAGTCTGCTCCCCTTAAAGTCAATATTCTGCAGAAATACTGCTTCTGGCCCAGAATCCAGGCAATAACACACAGGAGATCCTTGCAGGTTCAACCCAAAATGGAGACTGATTTTACTTTCACTTTAGAATAGGAAAAACACACAAACATGGAAGGTACAGAAACAATGGAAACCTGCCCAACATTGGAACAGTGGCTTAGGAGTCAGATAACAATCATCTGGGTGACTTGTTGCTGGGGGAGGTGTGGGTTGATGGGAGCATGTGAAGACAAAGGAATCCATTACTTACAGGGTGGGTGGAAGCAGACAACAGGTTAGATTGTAAACTCTTGAGCAGGGTCCTCTCCTACTGTTCTGTGAGTGAAACTTGCATGCATCTGTTATCCTGTCTTATCCATTGCACAGCACTATAACAACTTGTAACTGTAACATGCAGATACACACTTTGACAATAGCATAGCACATCACACAACATTCTACCCTATATACCGAGCAATGAAATGTAAGGACAAATAAATGTAAATAAATATTGGGGCGGCCGTTCCATCACACTAAGTTTTAATAATTTTATAGCCATCTAGCGGCAAGACACCTGGCAGTCTGGTCACCACTGGTGGCTTCAAAAAGAGTGCCTAATTTCAAGGATTTTCAGCTCGCCAACGGTGTGACTAAGCATCATGGGACATGTAGTTCTGAAACATTTGAAGTGCCAAGATTTGCCACCACTTGCCTAGTATCATGCAGTCGCTTTGGAATGTAAATACATAAAATACAGTAATCCTGCCAAAGATGCTGATGTTTCGAATAAAGCCACCAAATCGTTGTGGTTGGCCGGTCCCTACATGTAGTTGTATTTTTTCCACTAGGACCGTTAGTACATATAGAGGTTAAAATCTGGTAGACGGAAGATTCTACCGAGACTTGTATGATTAATTCACCTGCTGTTACCTTTAATTTTCTTTTACTTTTTTTGTGGTTTATGGTGCGGTACAAGGGTCTGCATAATCAAATGTTAGAATTGATGTAGTGGCCTAATTAATTGAAGCAAGTTTGTTGTAGGCAGCGGATTTCTCTTGATTATAGCGATAGGCCTAGGATAATCTTCATAACCATGGTTAATACAGGGCTATACAGGACTGCTTCTCCTCGCATTGTTGTGTAGTTTGTGCAACTCATTATTGTACAGCAATGAACAAGAAGTACACAAACAATGAAACACTTTTTTAATATTTTTATTTTTTGCCAATTTTCTACATTATTCTCTGGTATTCCTTACCAAGTTGTGGGTTGTTGGGGACTTTATGGCCCCTTTCACCTGCAGTGTTTTGTAGCGTTGTGATTGGAGTGTCTGGCTTCCCATGTTTTTTCATTGATGTCTATGAGTATGCGGCTGCTCCGGAGCCTGATGGCGTACAACAGGTTCAGTTACTCTATAGCGGGATAATTTTGGAGTGCAGTCGCTCTCTACCTGTGACTTTCTTTCAGCTTTCTTGTTGAAACTATGCATCCATTGTCCTTTTCTAGTTGCTTTCAAAGTAAACCTGAAGAAATCCAGTTTGGTAAAGAAAGCATTTTAGCAATTTAAACAATGTAACTTTTTTCTTTCTGCGCCAATCATACATCTTCAGCTTTTGACATACCTCCATCTTATGTTCTATGTAGTGTGCAGCAGGAGGAAGAGGGAGGCAGATTTTGCTGATGCTTTTGTGTGTTGAGCTGGGGTAGAAAGGATGACTGGGATCAGCTGAGAGAGGGACAGAGGTAAACCAAGTCTTTGCTGTAGAGCACAAAAGAGGCTTCGGTTGCTCGTTTTCATCTTCAAAGCAATGGAAAATAATCTATTTTAAGGTATTACCGAATGCTCCATTCATATGCATTTAATCATTGAATCTCAAGTTTTAAATATCATGTCACTGATTTCTGCTTGCAGGCAGGGTCACACCTGAGCAGCTCCGGTCACACATCCTGCTCTTCAAGGATAAAGGGCAAGCCATTGAGAATCACTGTGGGGTATTACAGCTGGCATCAGCAACAGCTCAGGTCCTGAAGCATCCTCAGTACAGCAAGTGGGACAACTTCCTCGCGTTCGAACGGCATGTCTTACAGGTAGAATTTTGCATTTATTTCCAAATACCTTTTTGTTTCTGGAATATGTTGAAGGATGCCTCCTGCAGTGGCATGACTAAATAGAGTCTGTATCCATGTTTTATAGTTTCTCTATACATGAATCTGTAGCTCTGCTGCAGACCTGAACTTTCTATCTTGTGCAATTGACGCCTAAGCTCTCCTTTTTCCTCTCAACTCAGAAAGCAGCAATAAAAAATTGTTTTTGTTAGTGTATGCATGCGTGCAAGTCTTAAAGGGGAATACTAGCGTTAAAACGGGGGAGGGGGGGTAGTACGCAACGGATTTAACCCTTTAAGTTTATAGCTTTATAGCCCTGTGCTTGATCTGCTTTCTTCTAACATGACTTGCTGACCTTTCCTCTAAGCCGAAGCATATCACATGATCACGGGGAGGCAGCCAATCCAATGACTGTTAAAGCGGAGATCGATGGCAGCCGGTGGATGGGGCTGGTTCCCAATGGTCCCATTGCCCAGGATTCTGTGCTCAGTTCTTGATGAGCTCAGATTCTGGGCTGGACTAAGCCACTGTACTCCGAGACACCCTAGGAGGAAGCATGGGGGCTAAGGCTGTCAGGGCACTGTGACATTGAGTATGCATAGAGTGTTCCTTTTATGTTTGAAAATGATCCTTGCAATATAGTGTTGGGTGTATAATAGTAGGACTATAGGGCTTAAGCAGTTCCTGTAAGAGGATATGTGTGTATTTTTTTTTGTTTTGGTTTTTTGGAGTAAATAATTTCTGTAAATTTGACACATTTCCTGAATTTCTAACATTCTCATGAATATGGCATATGGACCATGGGGTCTATTCACTGAACAATGAGACAAGCAGAGTTAGTGCTACTCTGTCATAGCCGAGCTACACTTAGGTCTGGAAAAGCCAGGAGCTGTGGTTTTGCCAAGAAGCTCAAAACACCTTCCCTTCAGGTCCATGTAAACCACCTCTTTGGCTGCATGGGGGGGCTAAAACGATACCCCCTCCCCGATCTTACTTAGTGCATTAGTGGTATTGGGCCGTCATCAGACCGACAGCAATAACATTCTGGTTTCTGGCCATGCCCACATCATCCATAGTCCCATCTACATTCACTTCCATTTTCCCACCAATATTGAGGTCTAACCTACATTAAGGTCCAGATCCAGTCGCGACTTGCGACTGCAATTTTTACTTCCCAACAGAAAACGTGGCTAATTCCCTTGAAAAAGTTTTGTCAACCTGCAGGTTGGCAGAATTACTGGAGTTTTCCAACCATCAAAGTCACCTAAACCAAAATGGAAAATGCATCTGATCTTCAGCTCAAAGGTTTAATGTCAAAAGCCCCCACGTACCTCTACCCTGTGTTTCACTTTGTGTAACATATATGTGTGATACACTGACATTATTGATAGACCTTACTGGACAGTTGCCAACATTATGTGGTTTACTCTCCATCTCCTACAACCCGCCAAGTGGTCTGGTTTTCTCCTTGGAGAAAGTTCTGTATCTCGAGTGTCGTGTGGGACAAATCACCCCGATTATTGTATGATTTAATGACAAAGAATGCATGGATGTATCCCACAGATGTTTCATATTTTTGGACTTGCTCCCAGAAGCCTTGCAACAATAAGCAATTTGGGACACTCACTCTTTATTATCTTTTTATGTGTGATGTGCACAGTCAAGGCACAAGTGAAAGAAGATGACCAGTACTTCAGTGAGGCAGTGAGTTATGTAAGCAATTTTGCAAGTCTTGTATACATTGCGAGTTCCTTTCAGTAATCCTTAATTTTATTAATATCAATATTTGCTGTTATTTTAGTGTAGAATTGCTTTTAAGATAGAAAATTCAAACCCACGAAGCAGACGCCAAAGGCATTCCCACCATCTCCTGGTAACTCTGGAGTGTGGTAGACAACTCTCTAGCACTGCGCGAGATTTGAACATTCATCTTAAAGGGCCTCATAATCTTATACCTGGTTTTAAAAAAAAAAAAAAAAATGAAAGCCCGAAGAGTTAAATATTAAACCCTGCTTACTCCCCCACCCCTAAAAACCCAACTTCAGTCCTTTGCCATCGCCTCTCTTCTTCACTTCCAGCTGCGTGCATCTATCTTCAGGTCAATAAAGATCCGATTTATGCAAAAACGAATTTCGTTATGGTTGGTGGTTTGGTCACTATATTAGAAAAGCATTTCTAGGACTTTTTTGCTTCTTTAAATGTGATGGGAAATTCCTTCTTATCCACCGATGGGGGTTTGTACTGCCTCAATTGAATGATGAGAAAAGACAACCTTTTGTTATTCCAAAACAATATACAGTCAGGTCCAGAAATATTGGGACATAAACACAATTCTAACATCTTTGGCTCTATACACCACCACAATGGAGTTGGAATGAAACAAACACAATGTGCTTTAACTGCAGACTGTCAGCTTTAATTTGAGGGTATGTACATCCAACTCAGGTGAACGGTGTAGGACTTACAGCAGTTTGCAGATGTGCCTCACACTTGTTAAGGGACCAAAGGTAATAGGACAATTGGCTTCTCAGCTGTTCCATGGCCAAGTGTGTGATATTCCCTCATTACCCCAATTACAATGTGAAGATAAAAGGCCCAGAGTTAATTTCAAGTGTGTTACTTGCATTTGGAATCTGTTGCTGTCAACTCTCAAGATAAGATCCAAAGAGCTGTCCCTATTAGTGAAGCAAGCCATCATTAGGCTGAAGAAACAAAACAAACCCATCAGAGATATAGCAAGAACATTAGGCGTTGCCAAAACAACTGTTTGGAACATTCTCAAAAAGAAGGAACGCACCAGTGAGCGCAGCAACACCAAAAGACCCGGGAGACCACGGAAAACAACTGTGGTGGATGACCGAAGAATTCTTTCCCTGGTGAAGAAAACACCCTTCACAACAGTTGGCCAGATCAAGAACACTCTCCAGGAGGTAGGTGTATGTGTGTCAAAGTCAACAATCAAGAAAAGACTTCACCAGAGGGAATACAGAGGGTTCACCACAAGATGTAAACCATTGGTGAACCTCAAAAACAAGAAGGCCAGATTAGAGTTTGCCAAACAACACCTAAAAAACCCTTCACAGTTCTGGAACAAGATCCTATGGACAGATGAGACCAAGATCAACTTGTACCAGAGTGATGGGAAGAGAAAAGTATGGAGAAGGAAAGGAACGGCTTAATGATCTTAACATGTACAGCTTGGAAAAAAGACGAGACAGAGGAGATATGATAGAAACATTTAAATACGTAAAGGGAATCCACAAAGTAGAGGAAGGGAGTATATTTAAAAGGAAACAAAGTAGCAAAACAAGAGGACATAGTCTTAGATTAGAGGGGCAAAGGTTTAAAAGTAACATCAGGAAGCATTATTTTACTGAGAGGGTGGTGGATACATGGAACAGTCTTCCAGTAGAAGTGGTAGAGGCCAAAACAGTAATTGAATTTAAGCAAGCATGGGATAGGCATACGGCTATCCTAAACAAAAGATAAATCCAGGTAAAGTATCCATGTAATTGGGCAGACTAGATGGGCCGAAAGGTTCTTATCTGCCGACATTTTTCTATGTTTCTATGATCCTAAGCATACCACCTCATCAGTGAAGCATGGTGGTGGTAGTGTCATGGCGTGGGCATGTATGGCTGCCAATGGAACTGGTTCTCTTGTATTTTTTGATGATGTGACTGCTGACAAAAGCAGCAGGATGAATTCTGAAGTGTTTCGGGCAATATTATCTGCTCACATTTCAGCCAAATGCTGCAGAACTCATTGGACGGCGCTTCACAGTGCAGATGGACAATGACCCAAAGCATACTGCAAAAGCGACCAAAGAATTTTTGAAGGGCCAGAAGTGGAATGTTATGTTGTAAGTCCTACACCGTTCACCTGAGTTGGATGTACATAACCTCAAATTAAAGCGGACAGTCTGCGGTTAA
This sequence comes from Leptobrachium leishanense, assembly GCA_009667805.1. Lineage (NCBI taxonomy): Eukaryota > Metazoa > Chordata > Amphibia > Anura > Megophryidae > Leptobrachium > Leptobrachium leishanense. The sequence continues at coordinate 468,611,084 of CM019063.1, forward strand.
AGCACATTGTGTTTGTTTCATTCCAACTCCATTGTGGTGGTGTATAGAGCCAAAGATGTTAGAATTGTGTCGATGTCCCAATATTTCTGGACCTGACTGTATGTTATATAGTAAGCAGGGGTACTTTTATTACAGAGACTGAATTATTTATTGAAGTCTCCATATTTTTATTTTTAACTTTTTTATTCTTGTTACAGGGGACTGTGTGTCCTTTTCCCGCCTTGATTGTTTTTAGATATAAAAGAGTAAGGGACAGACTAATTTAGACCTGGGACTTAGCGACAATGAGAAAGACTTTTTAAGAGGGAGATGGTAGAATGATACAAAGAATAATGAGGTGGGAAATTGATTTAAAGACACTTTGCAGGGGCGTCCATTTACAAAATCTTTACATAGTCTGTCTTTGCATTAATTTCGACCTCTCTAAATGATCATTCTTTGAATCATATTTTATCATTTTCCTTTTGTGTGGTTGTCCCTGTCAATATCTGGCGACATTTATTTGGATGAGAACTGCAGACCTCATAAACTATAAATACACCTGAATTATGGGCTTTTAAATTCCTGCTATGTTTTTATTTATTTTTTACTTTAATATCACTTAAGGGATTAAAAAGTGTAACAGATCAGCTACGCTGCAGGGGTAGCTCCGTCTGCGGCGCCAAGTCTTGCTGGAGAGCTTAGCCGGGTAGCGAGCTAGCAAGGCGGGAGAGGGATTGACAGCAGTCCCTGGATGGTCTGGAAGCGAAGGATTCAGTGATTATGCCCTCCCAAATACTAGTCATGACTCAGTATAGGTTTAAGCAAGTTGTTTTTTTTTAATGTCAAACAGAACAAACACTGTCCTTTTATATGGTACAGTCCCATTGTTCTCTCTCATGCCCGCCCCCGGACCCCTGGAGTGAATTCTGCCCCGGTGCTTAGCCATAGCCCAGTTTCTGGCGCCTGCCTGTCTGCTGTCCGATGCCCCCTCCCCGGTGCGGGCGCGGCTCCCAGCCCGATGGTCTGGGAAATGCGGTTTTCGGGGGGATCCCCTGGGCGCTCCGGCACCCCCTTTACACCTTGGGTGGCTCGGGTCCCCGGGCTGCTTCCCTGAAAGAAGCTACCCGATCCGTCCAGAGGGGTCAGAACGCCATCAAATAGAGTTTGTCAGCTCTCTCTCCGAGACTGCGGTGCAGGGGCTGACGGGCTCCGGGCAGGAGGGGGATTTCTAGTGGTATGGAGGGGTTCTCCTGGGCGAATCCTCTCCAAACTTGCCACACACCAAGCTACCATCCCTGGGGACCTATGGTCCAGAAAGTATCTTGCTCGGGCTAAAGGGGGCTTCAGGGCAAGCAGAGGAACTCATGTCGGGTTTTGGCAATTTGCCAGCGGCTTTTTGCTACAATGTTGCCGTTTACCTACCAGCAGAATCGGTAAGGCATCTTGCAGGGAAAACACAATTAAATATGACCTTGGGAACACTTTACAGCACATCTAACAGGGGAATTCGTTTGGATAAATAGAGGGCAAACAAAATACATCAAAACAGATACTAAATTATAGAAACAAATTTAACCTTTTAAATGAACGAATAGCTACAACATAATAATTTTTTTATCCACGTGGCGGCCGTTCCGTCACAAAAAGCAACTTTGATTACCATGGCAAGTGCACCATAATGTTGTCTTAGCACATTTCTTGTTTCCCTGTAGCGTTAAACATTGTCACATTGTGGTAAATAGCCTCCTTCTCCCTCCTGCAGGCCTGTCTGTTCACTTGGCCTACATGCACCCGCTCAGCTTACATCACTGATGATGCAAAAGGGAACAAGACAACCCTGCAGTCCAGTGATGGTGAACCTTGTTACCCCAGATGTTTCTTAACTAAGAGTCCCATGATGCCCAAGCAGCCTTATGTGTGCCTAAGCATTAGGGATGTGCATGACTGAAAAACTTTTAGTTTAGTTTTATTTCGTTACATTTTTAAATAATTATCTTTTTGAGATTTCGTAACTAATTTCGTTTCGTTATGGATCGATTCGTATTTCATATATCAATTCGATAGTTGATATCAATTTGAATTTTGGATCACTAAATCTCCAATTAATCAAATTTTGCTGTTAAAAGAAAAGCTAGGGTTAAATTTTAAACTGTGTCACAGATTTAGTATTTGAGTCAAATTAAACAGTGAAACAAAATTAATTTGTTCCATGAAGTCCTTTGCTGACTATTACTTGTATTGTAACTTAAGATCAATTTGATAGTTGATATCAATTTGATAGTTCATTTCAAATTCGATAGTTGATATCAATTATGCAAATTTTTCTTTTATGATGATGACACAGTGTAAAACAAAATAAATTCGTTATATACCATTTTGTTTAGTTTATAATTCGTATCGTATCGATTCGTTATACGGAAATACTTCCGAACTATGAATTATCAAATTTTGTTACAAATTCATCCTGAGATGTTTTGTTCTGAAACCTCTGGGGTGCCAAGGTTCGCTATCACTGCCACAGGCCTTGCATCCCACATCAGCATCTGCCAGTATTGAGAGATTTGCACGATTTCATTTTATGTTCTTTCAGTATATTCGTATACTTTGATTCTTTATCTTTATCTATGGAGCTCCCTTCCAGGCCGGGAGATCCCGTTACACAAAAAAAAATACACATATTACAGTGCTTTGCTCGGTTATAACCAAGAACTGCAAGTGTTGCATCTGGTGTAGTACATTGCGGCCCAAACATTACACTGTCTTTTGCAACTCTGGCCTATTCTGATTTCCAAAACAACAACTATTCATTCCAGCACACCGGAAGATCCACCCTCCGGATAGCGTTATGTCTCTGATTTTGTTTACGCGAACGCTCTGCTTTACTCCGTATGTGACTTGAACATCTGATACAATTACCTCATGTGGGAGAGATTGAAAACAACTGGGTGCGGCTCACTTATAGTTTGGAATTCTTAACGGACACTGAAATGAAGAGACAGAGCAAATTCCAGTATTTGCATGAAATATCGTATTCATATTCTACTAACCCTTTGAATGCACTTTCTGCCGTACAGGCACTTAAACAGATCACCTCTCATGCACATGGGGTGGGTGTAAGTGTGTGTGTACATAAATATATAGAAGGTTTAAGATTTGGACATACTCAGGGTCTTTATAAAATATATATATATACTTTATTTTAATCCATAAAAAAACTCAGTTTCGGCTCATGCAAGAGCCTTTTTCAAGGAACATGCATATATAACGGATTAAAAACCTCCTGGCTCAGGTTTCATATTAACACGTTCATAAAGTTAAACGTTCTTCACATTTGTAGGGCTTAGCCCCAGAACGACGCGCACGGCTGTGTGCCAACGCGAGTATCAGCATGTGGCGTTCTTAGGACTCCATGGAGCCTTGCACATCCCAACTTGTGAGATTGCACAGTGCTGCGGAGGGAGACTAAGAACGATTTGTTCCCAGTCTCGTTCTGCTCCCAGCAAGAGAAAGTGGATTGCGCTCCCCTCTGTACTGTGAGATGAGGGCCAAGTATAGGAGTTTTTGGGAGTGGGAGTTTCATAGGGTGTTTGTGTGATTTTTGCATTTAGAAAATCACAAAACACCAGCTTTGAGGAGACGGTATTTCACTGAGAAATACAGTCTCCAAGGTGGAAGCACAAGGTACCGTACAATAGCTCATGCTTCCATTCGGAGATGTAAATTAATGTCTCCTATACAAAGTATATGGTAATTTACAGTAACCTTGCGCAGGGAATTGCAACACTCAAGCAGCAATCCCAGTTTGTGTCGAGAATAGCAATTCCCGACGATAACTACAGGAGACACTACCAGGTCTATTCAAAGAAAGGTGAAACTCTGAAGAACCCTGCTAGAGTTTTCACTTCTCCAGTCATTCTCCTGAGAGCGGTGAAAACCAGGAGAATGCCTGGAGAATGGAAAATTCTAGGTCAAAATAGACGATTTGGAAAGTGAGATGAATGGTAGTATTTTTCTGGTTTGGATATTTTGACTTAGAATTTTCCATTCTCCTGTTATTCTCTTGCTTTTCACCACTCTCTGAATAACCCTGTAGGTCAAAATAGCCCAACCAGAAACATTCTCACATTCATCTCACTTTCCAAATCGGCTATTTGGTCTAGATTGTTCTCTTCTCCTGCCAATTCTCCTGGTTTTCACCTTTCTCTGAATAGACCTGCATGTGTAAACTCTCCTGTAGTTATCAGAGACCCTATTCCATAGATGTCAAAAAGATGTCTTTGAACTACATCTCCCCATGATGCACAGCTTCTCCTTGGGTTGGCAATGTCTCATGGGAAATGTAGTTCCAAAATATCTGGAGGGCAAATGTATCCAGTAACTGATCCAAATGGAAGCACCAAAAAAAGTAAAAAAAAATAAGATATATAAATGTATTTTTTTTATTATGTTTGTTATTGCAGAGGCCATTTACACATCACAGCAATTCAAAGAACTGCATCACAGATCTCATGTGCTACATTCCCCATATGCAGCACAGAGCTCTGCGTAAATGACATCTCCAATTTCTCTTTTTTTTTTCTGCTTTCACACAGAACCCTTCAATAAATGCCACGCCATACTAGATGGCTTTTTTTTTAGCAGAGATCAGGTTTATGCAACTGGTCAAAGCCACTCCTGGACAGCGCTGTTTCGGGTTTATTGGACCTTCTTCAGCAGGAGCATGACAAGATGCAGTTTGATGCTTGGACCCGTAGGGTAAATCAGTACTTATTTAGGTTGTGGTGGAGGGCAGAAAATGAGATTAAAACCTGTGTGGAGGCTTTTAATCTAATTTTTTGCCCTCCACCACAATCTAAATAAGATATACTGTATATATATAGAACGGTCCCCACATTGATTCCATAATGGAATTTGTATTTCTCTTTGGATCAACAAGCAGTGCATTCAAATGTTATTCTCATCCATTGATATCTTGTTTTGCCATAAAAGCTTCCAGATATATATTTCAATTAAAATTGGGTAAAACAACATCTTTAGCAAGAAAATATAATATTTTTATGGTTCTTACTGAAAAAACGCATTTCCCTTCCTGTTGACAGAATCTCCTTTCCTCACGTCTCAGCAGATGACCTCATGTCCTTAGTAAAGTCCTGTTAATGAACATGTCAGCAGAGAACGTTTTGTATTGTACCGGTGTGTATTTGATCAATGCAATAATATCTCCTCTCAGTGCGCTCGTCTGACACCAGCCTATGTGCGCCCGTACTGACGTGCTGTCTGGCGTCCGCCGCAGCGTTGTGACGCTGCAATGGGTCCGGTCACATGCTGTAGCGCGCACACTAATTGCACGCGCTACAGCAGGCATGCTGCGTCAGTTTAGAAAGCTACCCCGTCGAAGTGCTACGACGCACGTTCGACGCAGGGGTGGATCCAGAGACTAGTCTCGGGAGGGGCACTTACAGAAAATAAGGTGTTTTAGCAGAGAGCCCGACTCACGAGAATTTCAGAGGGCCCGGCTCACAGGAGCTTACAATCTAGAGGAGCAGAGGGCCCGGCTCACAGGAGCTTACAATCTAGAGGAGCAGAGGGCCCGGCTCACAGGAGCTTACAATCTAGAAGAGCAGAGGGCACCCAGGAGCTTACAATCTAGAAGAGCAGAGGGCACCCAGGAGTTTACAATCTAGAGGAGCAGAGGCCCGGCTCACAGGAGCTTACAATCTAGAAGAGCAGAGGGCACCCAGGAGCTTACAATCTAGAAGAGCAGAGGGCACCCAGGAGTTTACAATCTAGAGGAGCAGAGGGCACCCAGGAGCTTACAATCTAGAGGAGCAGAGGGCACCCCGGATTTTACAATCTAGAGGAGCAGAGAGCCCCCAGCTCACACATGGATTTGCCCCAGCTCATGGATTTGCCCAGCTCATGGATTTGCCCCCAGGTCATGGATTTGCCCAGCTCATGGATTTGCCCCCAGGTCATGGATTTGCCCAGCTCATGGATTTGCCCCCAGCTCATGGATTTGCCCAGCTCATGGATTTGCCCCCAGGTCATGGATTTGCCCCCAGCTCATGGATTTGCCCAGCTCATGGATTTGCCCCCAGGTCATGGATTTGCCCCCATCTCATGGATTTGCCCAGCTCATGGATTTGCCCCCAGGTCATGGATTTGCCCCCAGCTCATGGATTTGCCCCCAGCTCATGGATTTGCCCCCAGGTCATGGATTTGCCCCCAGGTCATGGATTTGCCCCCAGCTCATGGATTTGCCCAGCTCATGGATTTGCCCCCAGGTCATGGATTTGCCCCCAGGTCATGGATTTGCCCCCATCTCATGGATTTGCCCAGCTCATGGATTTGCCCCCAGCTCATGGATTTGCCCAGGTCATGGATTTGCCCCCAGGTCATGGATTTGCCCAGCTCATGGATTTGCCCCCAGCTCATGGATTTGCCCCCTGGTCATGGATTTGCCCCCAGCTCATGGATTTGCCCCCAGCTCATGGATTTGCCCCCAGGTCATGGATTTGCCCCCAGGTCATGGATTTGCCCCCAGGTCATGGATTTGCCCCCAGCTCATGGATTTGCCCCCAGCTCATGGATTTGCCCTGCTCATGGATTTGCCCCCAGCTTACACATGGATTTGCCCCCAGCTTACACATGTATTTGCCCAGCTCATGGATTTGCCCCCAGGTCATGGATTTGCCCCCAGGTCATGGATTTGCCCCCAGCTTACACATGGATTTGCCCCCAGCTTACACATGGATTTGCCCAGCTCTCACCTGGATATTGCTCCAGGCCTCCAGCTCCGGCAGGGGTTGACTCTGAGCCGGGGACCCAGATGCCGGGCAGCGCGGGAGTGCCTGCCCGGTCCTGAAGAGTCCGTCCTGTTGAGTGATGCGGCTGCGTGGCGTGCGTGCGCAGGTCACGCGGTCCGGCCAGTCAGGTGGTACAGAGACTCAGTACCACCTGATTAGCCGGACCACGTGACCGCCGGCGCCTGCACGCAGCCGCTTCCCTTTAACAGGACGGACTCTTCAGGACCGGGCAGGCACTCCCACGCTGCCCGGCATCTGGGTCCTCGGCTCAAATCTCGGGGGGGGGGATTGCCCCGTTGCCCCCCCTGGATCCGCCCCTGGTTCGACGGGGCTGCAAAGTGCAATCCTCCATAGGATCAAGCATTGCAGTGCTGAACGCTCTAACTGCAATCAGCGATGTGGCCAGACGGGCGTCAGAGTGGAAAGAACATCCACTCTCACGGACTTTCCTTCCTCTCATAAAAACGCTTGTCTGACACCAGCCTAAGTTGCCTTTTTTCAAGGCTAAAAAAGTACAGTTTTTATGTCGTTCTTCATAATTAAAATCTTCCATTCCTTTTATTAGCTTTGCAGCTGGCCTCTGCACTTCCTCCAACTACGTAATAAAGGAAAGCTCCTTTATACTGGAACCCAAACGCTGAACCAGATTGGCAAGAGGGAGTCTGACTATTGCTCTATATGAAAGATCTCTATGAATTTGTTTATATGCATGATTTTGTCTCTTCAAATTTTATTCTCCATTTTCAAAACTGCATTTAAAGCTAAATTGGATCCCGAATATATTAATTTTATAATCTTTATTTCCTGCTACGGTTAAAGGCAGCTGTGCATCGTGGGAATTGTAGTTCAGAAAAATATTGGGTGTCAAGTCTAATATAGGGTAAAGCTGGATGGCAGCTCAGCACTTGGATGGAAAAACTAAAACCTTTAGAATTCACTTATTTCTCAATATATGTGGAATCCTCAATCCAGATCTTCTAGTAGTGGAAAACAAAGTGACGTGGCAAATGTGTGGTTGGAAACATTTAAATGCTTCCCAGAGGGTACGGGAAACTGTAGAGATCCAAAACAGGACAGTGTGAAGCCACAGCTGCATTTCACTAACTCTTTCTTTGGGACCTGAATTTCCAGAGAAAGGCAGACACCTTGAAATTAGAGCACATCCATTCCTTCATGGTTCAATGTGAGCCTGACACGTACAAAGCCACGTACATCAGCGTTTACTAATACTGCAGGTGATTGTGCAGGAAATGGATATTGTGAAAAATGAATGAACCCCTCCTTTAAAGTTGTCCCAGTGCAGACATTAACATACGTTTGCTAAATCTTCTATAGTATTTTTACCCAGCTCACATTACTCCTATTATTAAACAATAATTCTCACTGCGTCTACGGAAGGGAGAAAATAAATGTATGATCTTTAAAATTTATACTTAATATACATTTTATTAATCCCAGGACAGTCTCTTTATTTTGGTGATGCATTTTTTAATATCATTGACTGACTTCATCAAATATATATTGTGTGTGTGTGTGTGTGTGTGTGTGTGTGTGTGTGTGTAGTAGAGGTAACATCACTGCTCTGCATGGAGAGAGCCTGTGGAGACATGGGTTCAATCCCAGCGAGCGCCTCTCCAGTAAATGTCCTTGGGCAATACACCTAACGGTACATACTCACCACCCAGGACATACTTGAAAACGAGAGAAATCTCAATGTATCCTTCCTGGTAAAATACTTTCTATAAAATAAAAAAGATCAATTAATAAAACCCCAAACAGCCACGGAACAATTAGTGACCACCACTAGATGTCCCTAAATAGCAAAATGGTCTTCTAACCATGTGAGACAAGATGGCGACGTCTAACCATGTACTTTGCCAGGATCTGACATAAGCCAGCCACCCCCCCCCCAGGAAGGTCACATGACATCCAATTCGCCACTAGGATCCACTCACGTGGGTAGAGACAAGACTGTAGCCCAACCTCCTCTGGATTGAGCCAGAGAAACACAGAAAGTGATCAACAGATTTGAGCTGACCTGCTGAAGGGAACACCTACACTGAGAAAGTTATGTGAGGTCCCCATCTGGATGGATATCTGCTCAGACTGCTGCTCAAAATGTATTATATATTGTTACATAAACCTGGTAATGTTTGGCATCATTGAAAGGGCCATACTCTGGCCTTTCCAATGATATAGCAAGAAAAAATGATATCCTCTGCACTTTTTTCTATACAATTCCATGTGCTGCAAAACACAATTAGAGGTTTAAGGCAGGGGTCAGACGAGCGTCTTTGGAGAGCGGAAGCTCACTCACCCCATCACGGTACCTCTTGGTAGAGTGAGTACCTAAAGTGAGTTTCCAATGATATCTTTATATGTCCCTCTAGGCTGTACGTCTCCAGAGATACAGGGGTCTAAATAATTGTATATTGTTGTTTTTGCTTTCCCACAACAAGGCCCCCCCCCCTTGTGGCAGGCGGGTAGCCACATGCCTACTCTGCCTAATTCTAAATCCGGCCCGGAGAACAACAAACGATTATGTGAATATGGAAAGCTTTTTTGATTGCAAAAATGTTTCTGGATTGAAAAATACAGAGATACTGCCAAATGATACGACGTAACGTTTCACTGTTAGGATATGAAAGAAGACGTGGGTGTCAAAAGAAACTTCAGTATGTATAGGTTCATCTAGTGAGCGCTTATTATAGCAGGGATATTTTATTTCAAGCAAGGCGTGTGCATTTATTGGCTACAAGACTCGAATGTGGTTTTACTGCTGGAACTTTTAAATATTAGGGAGATTTATATGTGACCTCCACCTGCTTATCCCCTGGAGTACATTTAATAAAAGTCATTTGAAGAAGGTAAGGTTGCAATGAATTAATTTTGACATCCTGATCCGCTGCCTCATAGGAATACAGCTTAATGATATTATTATTATTATTATACTTTATAAAGCGCCATCATATTCCGCAGCGCTGAACAATGGGTATGCTACAGACAGGGTTACAATACATTGAACAACTAAAATTACTATGCATCATTCAGAGAGACGCCCTTCCCTGCTTAGTAACCTGCTAATTTAACGTAATACAGGGCTCTCAAAGTACCGGTCTATGGACCAACATGGCCTATGACTGACCAACCTGTTGGACTTCTGTTTAATGTAGGGCTGAAAAAACTAATCAATTAATCGACAAACAAATGATGATTAAAATAGTTGTCAACTATTTCCATTATCGCTTATTCGGTGTCAATTAATCGTCCTGTGTACAACACACACTGTTTAAAGTCAAGCCGAGTTAAACGTAAATAACCTCAGCTTCATAGCTGATTGGAGAAGACGCGCCGCTGCTTTACTAGGTATGATTTAGTTCTAAGGTTATGTCAGACACCACCAGTTTGGTTTTATTCCGTTTACAACAGTAGCAGAACTATAATACAAACAATAGGATACTGCCACTGGGTGAAGGAGCTGTATGCCTGTGTTTAATCCTTAGTTTAATTTGGAGTCCTGTGCCACCACCCCACCCTCCTTGCCGCACCCTCTTTGGTGGGGAACTGCCATTCCCTCCCTTTGGTCTGGTCCCTTTCCCCAAACTCACTCCCACACTCAGATCCGGTCTTTTGTCCATACTCACTCCCTCTCACACTCAGGTCAAGTCACTTGCAAAGTCACTCCCTTCCACCTCCAGTCCCTCACTCAGTTTGTTCACAAAGTTATTTAAGGCTAGGGTCAAACAAAAGCATTTTTACACGCGAATGTAAAAAAGTGCGTCCGAACGCATTGATGTATTTTTTCACGGAATACGCGACAACGGTCATATGATGCGCATTTTCGTGCGTGATTTTTTACGTATCCAAACCAGGAAACTTTGGGTGTCTGGACGTTATGTTGGCTGGACACGAGCAGGGTCTGACGTCTCCAAATCACACGCACACACCGCTAGCGGGCGCAGCACACTCTGTACGTCCGTACTAGAGGTTCTGCGTTCTCGAAAAAATGCGTTCATTTTCCACTTGCGTTGCGCGGCCGGACTTTCGTGCGACCGTACTTCGTATATTGGCCGTCATTGCCCGTCATTTGCTGCTAGTGCAGCCGTAATTAAGTGCGCTAGAACGCACGTTAAAAGTGCGCTGGTCTGACCCCAGCCTAAAAGGGACACTCTACCCGCCCTGACCACTTTAGCTTATTTACCCAGATTTCATGCTGACATCATCATCATCATCATCATCATCTATGACCAAGTGCCTGTAGCCGCGTTCATTTGAGAAAGTAAAAATGGGCTAAGGCTAGCGTCAGACGAACGCAGTCATCACGTCCGTGTCGCCGTACAGTTTAACGTCCATCGTAGCATTGATTTGTGATCAATAGAGACCAACACGCGCACGCACCACGCAGGTGGCAATGGACGCCATTTAGGCCTTGCCGTAAAAGAGTGCGCCTGCATCCGCGTAGCGGCCTGTGTACGTGATGACGCGTGATTCCCATATTTCGCCTTTTTTTTATTTTTTACATCCGTCAAAAAAAAGGACTGTGTGGGGTCTACAGTATCTTCCGTCAGTACGTCCGTCCGTCCGTTCGTTATGCACGCACGCAGAGTGCGCTTAGACTGCGTTCGTCTGACATTAGCCTTAAGCTGCGCATGCAGCATCAACCCAATCCCTCTGACCAAGCACTTGCATACCTTGTGTGAAAAGTACACAAGATACGCAATTTGCGTAGTGTACTTATGAAAAAAGGGGAGGGGGTTGTGGTTATTTTTTACATAAAATTCCTTTTAAGTAAACTTTTTTTTCTAATTTTTTTTTCTTTATCCGATGAATTGATTAATTGAAATAATAATCGGCCAACTAATCGATTTATGAGTAACCAATATCAGTAGTTTGTCTAAACCTTATACATTCTGCCTAACCACTGGCCAGTGGAAATTATACAAGCGTTCAAGACTTCTGTCGTTTGGTACCTTTAACATGAAACCATAATTGTATTCCACAAAGTGAGAAAGAAATCTTCGCAAAGTGTCACAGGACAACAAGATTTGTAACTGCAGTGATCCTCCTTTTAGCTGCAACTACGCGGGCAGTAGAACTAGGCCAGACAATAAAGTTACCAATCTCAACTCACGCAGGATGGCCAAATACCTCTCTCCGTTTGATACGCTCACCCATTCCTTGCTTGACGGTAGCTCGATCGCTATCTCTTAGCACTGGAATCACACAAGGATAGCCGGATTTCTTCTCTGCGGGACGCACGAGGACAGCTGGGGTTCTTCTCCGCTGAATGTACTCAGTCGCTCCCTCTGTCACTGGAACACACACAAAGGCAGACGGACCCCTTCTTCACTGGATGTGCAAGGACAGCCGGACGCACGATCCGCTGGTACTGGCAACACGTGAGGGCAACTGGATCTCTCCTTCACTGAACGCACGAGGGCAGCTGCATGCACAATCTGCAACACAGGACCATTCACCTCAACAGTCTCGCCCTCTCTCTGGCTTTTCTCTGCTCTGCATGTGCTCTTTCTCTCTTGGAAAACGCCAGCCTCCCTTAGGCACTGCTGGGAGGTGTAGTTCTCTTCCTGACAAATTGCATAGGCCCTCTGTAATTGAAACTACATGTTCCAGAATCCTTTGCATATTCCTGTCTTAACTTCCTTTGCCAGTGAAGAGAAAGGGAAAAGGGAGGGGGGAAAGTACTCCGCAGCTGTGACAGGCTTCATGTCTCTGTCCAAGCCTCGGACACAGCAAAACACCATAGTACACACACACAGTTCAAGTAGCCTGCGCTACATGAGAATAATCATTAGTTGCAGCCCTAGTTTAATGGCAATTTGTTAAATAAACAGTATTCCCTGATGGGATAGTAGTGCGCTCTGCACCTTCAAAAGATACAGACAACATAGTTGCTAAGCACTGCACATTACTGTGAGACAACATAGTTGCTAAGCACTGCACATTACTGTGGGCCACGTTACAATCTTAACGCTCACCTGTGTGAGCATTAACGTTAGCAGCGCGGTCTACCGCTTATTCCAATCCAAACGCAAACGAGTTAAGTACATTGGGGGTACATTGGCGACTGTGACAGGCTTACGCAAACTATGATGATACTTTGTAAACTGAATCCCCATCATTTTACCTCAGTCAGGTTTTTTGAAATGTTTTGGGTTTTTTTGCAGAAAATGGTGGATGAAGGTGGTCATTGATATGGAGTGCACTTTTTTGGTGTTTTGTATTTAAAGTCTGAGATGCACCTGCTTAGTGCAACCTAGGGTTCCCACCCGTACGGTTTTGACACGTACTGTCCGGGTTTCGAGTCATGTGTACGTGTTTCAGATTCCCTGCCACCCAGACACATGACTCGGCTGGGACACATGACTCGGCTGGGACACATGACTGTCTGCCTCCCACGTGTTTGCGGCGATCCTCTGGACCGAGCGGCTATTAGCAGCTGCACAGCAGGAGAGGTTTGTGCTGCCCCTTCATTAATCACGCTGCCTGTGTGCGAGTGTCAGGGCTCGGCGGGCGCCGCCGGCTCGGTGTCCCGCCGGGCCGCCGACCCGGCATCCTTCTTCCCGGCTCCGGGGTCGGCGTCCTCTCCGAGTCCTGTGTGCGCGCAGTAGGCGCGCGCGCGCCGCCGGCAGTTCCGGATTTAGCCCTCCGGCGGCGCGACGTCACCAATCTCCATTGACCGCGAAGGACCAATCAGCAGGCAAGGCACCAGATTTAAACTTGCTTTTCCCATTCCTCAGTGCCCTTTCGTGGTTTTGCCTGTCTGACCCTTAAGTGCTCGTTTATTTCACTCAATTTGACTTACTGTGTATGACCTGGCTATCTCTCTCGACTTGTGTACCTCTATACCCCTTGACCCGGCTTGTTACTCGACTCTGTTTTCGCCTATACCCTATTGCTTTCTGATATAACGTTCCTGGCTTACCAGCGTTTACACCAGCCACTCTAAGGACTGGTTCCTGTCCTCCTTGTGTCCCTGCCTTATAGGTTCACCTCCTGTTTGTGCGAAACCCAGCCACTATAAGGACTGGTACCGCATTGTGACTCTATCTTGCTTTACCGGCACTGCCGTTACGTACCCTTGGTTGGTGTTGGCCTGAAGACAGGGCAGCCCTCATTATTTGTGTTAACCCAGCCACTACAAGGACTGGTTTCTCTTCTACGTACTCGAGGCTCCTGTTTTCACTTAGGGCTAACCGTTCGTCCACCCTCAGGTACGTGAGCGTCCCTGACATCACGAAAGGGCATGGACCTTGCAGGGACCGCTCAGCAATTCTCTGGTCTAGAAAGCCGTTTGGAGGAGCAAGATCACCGTCTTGATCAGTTCGCCCAGGCCCTCCAAACGCTGCTCACCCATACCGCCCCTACCCAGGTAGAGGTTTCCCCTCCCGTGAATCCTCTCCCTTCCGAACCGTTCTCTGTGCCCACCTCGTACCCTAACTTGCTACCTCCAGTACGTTATGGGGGCGATCCTACCGCCTGTCGAGTTTTCTGAACCAGATTTCCATTCATTTCGAATTAACCCCGTGGTCTTACCCTACAGATCGTGCCAAAATCGCTTTTGTCATCAACCATCTTACCGACCATAGGCGTGCGCAGCCTATTACATTAGGGTGTGCACCCAAAAGCTCAAAGACTAATATATATATTGTGATAAAGTACACGATGTGGTCTGTGACGGTGTATATATTCCCTCTAATCTTTTTAGGGAGAGATATACATCGTCAGACCACACCGTGATAGAGATATATATTTATCAACTTTGATAAAGGCTCTTGCTGAAGTCAAAACGGTTTTTTTTAAATGTTGGGGCAATAAAGGAAACTATTAAAGAGAGGATGCACTCGAGGACTTCATTGTTATGGTACTTATGCTCACACTGATAAACAGCACCGAGGCAAAAAGAGTCAAAGGATACTTGGAGGCATGAGTGCTGAAATTTGTGGAGAAATATATATAAATATAGCAGTAGGTAGTGATGTCTTTTAAATGTAACGTCCAATAAAAAAAGCTAAGCTTTATTGCTGTGCAGCTCTGTGATACAGTAATGTGCGGTGTGTATGAGCATATCACAGAATCCACCGCAATAAAACTGACACTCATACACACCGCACATTACTGTATCACAGAGCTCCACAGCAATAAAACCCACAGTAATGTTCACTGCAGCTGGAACCTGGTTTGGACTCTCTGTAGTCAGCAGGGACAGGACAAGTGGAAGATTTTTCAGTTAGCAGACAGATAGCTATTGATAGATAAAGGGTAGGTAGGGTAAATACATAGAAAAAACACAAACAGTTGCAATAAACAAAGGAAATTGAGGGAGATATAGGATAGAATAATAAGGATCCCTTGCCTTCTCCATACTCACCGGCCTTCATGGTCACTGCCAACTTCCCCAGGCCGCTTTCTGTGTCCTAGCGGTAGCTTTCTTCACTATTGTTTATTTGGTCTTTTTTTCTTTCTCTGCTTTTTCTTTCGCCCTGTAATCTTTCTGCATTCTTTATTTCTCTGTATTTTACGTCACTCCAAAATCTTTTCTTTCCCTCCATATTTATTTCTCTCTCTGTATTCTTTCTCTCTGCATCCTTTCATTCTGTTTCTGTCTCTTTATTTTTGTATTCTTTCTTTCCTGTGCATCCATTCCTTCATTTACATTTCTTGGTCTATGTATTCTTTCAGGGTTATTCAGATAAAGGTGAAAAACAGGGGAACTGGCAGGAGAAGAGAACAATCTAGAACAAATAGCCGATTTGGAAAGTGAAATACATGGGAGAATTTTTCTGGCTTGGCTATTTTGACCTCGAATTTTCACTTTTCCAGTCCTTCTCCTGAGGTTCACCTTTCTTTGAATAGACCAATTAATCTCTGCATCCTTTCGTTCTGTATTCATTAATTTGCTGTATTCATTCTCTGTATTTCTCCCTCCTTGCTTTCTTTCTCTCTGTATTCATTCATTCTCTGTATTTTCCCTCTCTTTCTCTCTGTATTCATTTATTCTCTGTATTTTCCCTCTCTTTCTCTCTGTATTCATTTATTCTCTATATTTTCCCTCTCTCTCTGTATTCATTCATTCTCTGTATTTTCCCTCTCTGCTTTCTTTCCACATTCTTTTTGTATTTTTCTCTGAATTTTATTCTCTGCAGCTCTTCTTTCTACATTATTTTACTCTTTGTGATCTTTTTGCATTCATTCTCTCTTTCTCACTCCGTATTCTTTTCTATCTCTGTGTGTGCTTACACTCCCTTTCCACCTGCTGCCAGTGATCTGAGCTGTCCGTGCTGGGGGGCAGCCAGAATGCCACTGCCTGGTGTATCTGAACTCCCTGGCTTAACTATTTTACTGGCAGTGGCAGAATTGTTTTTTAAAAAAGTGCATCCCTACCCTCAGTGACACAGGGCCTACTGCTGTATCTCCTGCCGACCCTGTGAAGTTGATCCTGCTGCTTCCTCGCTGTACTAGCGTGCAGGAAGATGGGAAATCGCAAGCAGGGCAGGAGGTAGCGGCCGGCCCCTACTGCCGGTCACTGGGCATCAGAAGCGTAGCAAGGTCATGAGGTGCCCAGGGGCAAGTCCTCCTCAAGTACCCCCTTTCCCCTCCTTGATGGCCGCTCTCCCTGTTCACCCCCCCCATTCTGCATGCTCCTTCTCACGGTACATACCCCACTCCGTTCTCAATGCCCCCTCTCCCTGGACAGTCCCAGCCATGAGGGAGGGGGATTGCCCTGGATCCAGCAAAGATCCATTCTTTCCTTCCACTCTGCTGCCCTAAACAGCCCAGATCAGGATTTAAAATTCACTTCATTTTTTATATATCTGTAGCAGTCCTCAGCTGCAAAGAATCCTATAATCATGCACACAAACAAAAATGCCCCCCCCCCAGGTTTCCTGAACACTTCCCACTTTCATGCTGATGGGCAGCACCTGAAACGTGATGCCCTGCAGAATGCAGCACCTACAAGCAGCAGGAGGGGAAGCCAGATAATTAGACAGGGAAGTTGGCTACTTGTTTTGATTTTTTTGTCCCTCCTGAAGCACATGCAGATGCATCCTAGGAGCAGCACCTTTCATTCCCTGTCCAACAGCATAAAAAAAAATAGGAAAGGTCACCACAAAAACTGTTACCCCCCCCCCCTCCATGTGTGAGGGTATGAGGTGTGTGCCTTGTGGCTGTTGCTTGGAATGGTCTCAGTCATTCACCAGAGAGAATTTGATGTCTCCCTCCTCCTCCAGCCACCCAGAGGAGGAGATGTCTGTAGATCTTCACCTTTTGTCTCACCTTTGAAAAGGATCATCTTGTCGCTCTCTGGCACATAATTCTGTGTGCCCCTCCATCCCCATTACCACCTTCTGCTCCTGAGGAGGAGGACGTTATGGGGGCCATGAGTGATGATGTGAGGGGGCGGAGCATGTCCCTCTGACTTCCAGGATGCCAGACCAATCCAGGATCCCCCCACCCTCCCCAGACTTGCTGGAGAGAACCCATGACGTGTGGGGGATGTCCTCCGCATGCTGCAGGGAATCTCCCACACGTCATTCAGTCCCTGCTTGCGGGGCACCTGCCCCCCCTCACTACGCCTCTGCTGGGCATTCAAAAGCCCCTGAGTTCTCCCCAGAGCAGCTGCCAAGCCTGCCCCTGCCCCTGCATCATGCCACTGGGGACTTCAAAAGACACACAGGCAGGGGCGTGTCTGCTGCTGATCCAGCAGCGCTAGGAGTCCTCCAGACTAACAGCTGTCTGCTATGAGTGCTGGGGCTGCAGGTTCAACTCCAACGGCTGCCGCGAAAAAAAAAAAGCTGCCTAATTAGGGTGTGCCCAGGCACACCCGGCACCCCCCATGCGCACGCCTATGTTACCGACAAAGCGTTGAGTTGGGCTAACCCTCTTTGGGATACCGATAAACCGATTGTCTATAATTATCGTGACTTTATGTCGGCCTTTCGTAGGGTGTTTGACCCTCCCGGGCGTAAAACCAATGCCACAAAATCCTTGTTACGCTTGCGCCAGGGTGCGAAATCACTGGGTGAATATGCTCTGGAGTTTAGATCATTGGCTTCTGAATTGAACTGGAACAATGAGGCTTTGATAGCCGTGTTTTCTGAGGGCCTGAACGATGAGTTGCAAGATGAGATAGCGGCCAGAGATCTCCCAGGGGACCTGGAAGACTTGATTACTTACCTGTCCTTTATCGATGAACGCCTTCGCCATCGTCGACTTACTAAGGAGAGGTCTAAAAGACCACCGGTTAGGCAGCCTCCCCGGTTTTCTGTACCTTTGCTTCCCGAGTCTCATTCTCCCCCGAACCCATGCAATTAGATAGCACCAAGATCCCTGATAGTGAAAAACAACGCAGACGACGTGAGGGTTTATGCCTGTACTGTGGTTTGGGGGTCATTTCCTTAAGGGCTGTTCCAAACGCCCCCAGGGTCCATCGGGAAACTCTCATGCCTAAGTGCCTCTAGGGGACAGCTCTTAGGCGCTTTTCCTTCGTCCCCCAAACTGGAAAATAGACTCCGGGTTCCGGTTGCTCTATCCTGGGAGAGTTCCCGTAACCCGGTACAACTCTATGCCTTAGTAGACTCTGGTGCTGCCGATAACTTTATTGACATAAATTTTGTTCGCAAACATGCCATACCCCTGGTTGAAAAAGAACCCCATTACTTGTACAGGCCATCGATGGCAGACCTCTCGAAACCCCTTTTGTTTTGTTTGAATCTCGCAATATTACTGTTGGGATAGGACTGTGTCATAAAGAAAGTATGTTCTTCCATGCTATTTCGTCCCCTTCCTATCCTATCGTACTGGGTTACCCCTGGTTAACCCGCCATAACCCTGTTATTGACTGGCGAGCTCGTCAGATCGCGAAGTGGGATAATGATTGTATGGCTTCTTGTATTGAGATTCCACTATCCATTAATGTCTTGAATTTGCCTACGGCCCCTCCTCTGACGACTTCCATTCCTGTCCCCTACTCGGACTTGGCACCTGTGTTTGACAAAAGAGAGGCCGATAGATTACCCCCCCATCGTTCTTACGATTGTGCCATCGACCTTCTTCCTGGTACCATGCCTCCTAAAGGGCTGTCTATCCTTTGTCCGTGAAAGAACATAAGGTTTTGGAGGAGTACATTAAAGATTCCCTTAAAAAAGGGTTTATTCGTCCTTCCTCCTCTCCCGCTGGGCAGGGTTTTTCTTTGTGCAGAAAAAGGAGGGTGATCTTAGACCCTGTATCGATTTTCGAGGGTTGAACAAGATCACCGTTAAAAATGCCTACCCCATTCCACTCATCCCCGAGCTGTTTGACCGCCTGAAACATTCCAAAATCTTTTCGAAACTGGATCTCAGAGGAGCGTACAATTTAATAAGAATCAAACACGGGGATGAGTGGAAGACTGCGTTTAACACCAGGTTAGGGCATTACGAGTACTTGGTTATGCCCTTCGGTTTATGTAACGCTCCAGCAGTGTTTCAGGCGTTTATTAATGATGTGTTACGAGAGTACACCCCTTGTTTTGTCGTGGTTTACCTTGATGATGTGTTAATACATTCCCCTGATCTGAACACCCACCACGTACATGTACGACTCGTCTTATCTAAGCTCTTGGCCAACGGCCTCTACTGCAAGCTAGAAAAATGCCTATTCGATGTCCAACAGGTACAGTTTTTGGGTTATGTTATATCCTCCTCTGGTTTCATGATGGATCCCAAAAAACTGGAGGCCATCAGTCACTGGCCTCTTCCCAAGGGCCTCAAGGCCATTCAAAGGTTTATTGGCTTCTCTAATTACTATAGACGGTTTATCAAGGGCTTTTCGTCCATTATTGCACCCATTACAGCATTGACGAGAAAGGGAGGTGACACTCAGAATTGGTCCTCCAGTGCCCTGGAGGCTTTCGAACGGTTAAAGGAGGCCTTTTCCACTGCTCCCATTCTACACCACCCTGATCCCAATAGACCCTTCGTTTTAGAGGTTGACACATCAGAAACCGGGGTAGGAGCCGTCTTGTCCCAACGTCCATCCGATGACAAGCCTATGCAACCCTGTGGTTTTTATTCTAGGAAATTGTCCCCTACCGAGGCCCGTTACGACATTGGGGACAGGGAATTGTTAGCCATTATTTTGGCCTTAAAAGAATGGCGCCATCTCTTGGAGGGCTCCACCTGTCCGTTTTCCATTCTCACTGACCACAAAAATTTGATTTACCTGTCCGAGGCTAAAAGGTTGAACCCTAGACAAGCTCGATGGGCCCTTTTTCTCACCAGATTTGACTTCCTCATTACGTACAGACCCGGGTCTAAAAATGTTAAGGCCGACGCACTCTCCAGACAATATGAACCCCTAGCAACTCCAGTGTCTGTACCTGTGTCCATAGTTCCCGAAAGGAAAATTTTAGCCTCTCTGAGTACACGAGTCGAGTCTCCTTTCTGGAACCTCTTACTCTCTAAACAGGCTCTGGCTCCCCCGTCTAAACCACAGAATAAGCTATTCGTTCTTCTGTAGAGGTACCCACTGCTTTACAGCTCTTTCACGAATCCAAATTCGCTGGACATTTTGGGGTAAATAAAACTCTTGACTTGATTAAACGACACCTTTGGTGGCCGACACTTACTAAGGATGTAAAAGATTACGTAACCACCTGTTTTGTTTGTAACCGTTCCAAATCCTCCCGCCTTTGTCCTGCTGGCCTCCTCCAACCCCTACCGATCCCTGAGCGCCCTTGGTCTCATTTAGCTATGGACTTCCTAGTGGAACTAACCCCTTCACTTGGTCATACTGTGATTTTTGTGGTTGTCGATCGCTTCTCTAAAATGGCACATTTTATTCCGTTAAAGAAGCTCCCCTCCTCCAGCGAGCTAGTACAGATTTTCACCAAAGAAATATTCAGACTACATGGTGTTCCTAATGTTCTCGTCTCGGATCGGGGTTCTCAGTTTATCTCTAAGTTCTGGAGAGGCTTCTGTCACCAGTTGGGCGTCAAACTGTCCTTTTCGTCCGCGTATCACCCGCAAACGAACGGTTTAGCCGAAAGAACCAACCAAACGCTTGAGACTTATTTAAGGTGTTTTATTTCTGACGTACAGGATGATTGGGTTACTATGTTACCATGGGCAGAATTTGCGTATAACAACGCCACATCACAGTCGACAAGATTTTCTCCTTTCGAAATAGTCACGGGTATGCATCCCACTATTTTTCCATCCTCGTTCTCCCCCAGAACATTCCTGCCCTGGAGGAACACCTAGATAAGCTCCGGGTTATTTGGGAGAAGACCAGGTTGAATCTAGAATCCGCTTCCTTGAGCCAGAAGCGGGCGGCTGATCGGAGGCGCAGACCTCCACCAGTGTACCATGTGGGTGACAGGGTTTGGCTCAGCACACGCCACATTCGTCTGAAGGTCCCGTCTATGAAATTCGCGCCTCGTATCGGTCCGTATAAAATACTCCGATGTATCAATCCCGTAGTATACGCACTGCAATTGCCTGTCTCTTTGCGTATTCCCAACTCCTTTCATGTCTCTTTATTGAAGCCGCTCTCCTGCAACCGTTTTACTCGCCCTGACTCCCCTCCTCCCCCTGTGGTGGTTGATGGGACTCCCGAGTATGAAATTGAGTCCATCTTGGATTCCCGTTATGTCCGCAATCGGTTGCAGTATTTGGTTCATTGGACTGGCTATGGTCCCGCGGATCGCACATGGGTTTCGTCACGTGACGTTCATGCTCCTCGATTGGTCTCCACCTTTCATCGTCGTTTTCCCGATCGCCCGGCTCCCAGCCGCCCGGTGGGCGTTCCTCAAGGCGGGGGTGCTGTCAGGGCTCGGCGGGCGCCGCCGGCTCGGCGTCCCCCGGGCCGCCGACCCGGCATCCTTCTTCCCGGCTCCGGGGTCGGCGTCCTCTCCGAGTCCTGTGTGCGCGCAGTAGGCGCGCGCGCCGCCGGCAGTTCCGGATTTAGCCCTCCCGGCGGCGCGACGTCACCAATCAGCAGGCAAGGCACCAGATTTAAACTTGCTTTTCCCATTCCTCAGTGCCCTTTCGTGGTTTGCCTGTCTGACCCTTAAGTGCTCGTTTATTTCACTCAATTTGACTTACTGTGTATGACCTGGCTATCTTCCTCGACTTGTGTACCTCTATACCCCTTGACCCGGCTTGTTACTCGACTCTGTTTTCGCCTATACCCTATTGCTTTCTGATATACGTTCCTGGCTTACCAGCGTTTACACCAGCCACTCTAAGGACTGGTTCCTGTCCTCCTTGTGTCCCTGCCTTATAGGTTCACCTCCTGTTTGTGCGAAACCCAGCCACTATAAGGACTGGTACCGCATTGTGACTCTATCTTGCTTTACCGGCACTGCCGTTACGTACCCTTGGTTGGTGTTGGCCTGAAGACAGGGCAGCCCTCATTATTTGTGTTAACCCAGCCACTACAAGGACTGGTTTCTCTTCTACGTACTCGAGGCTCCTGTTTTCACTTAGGGCTAACCGTTTGTCCACCCTCAGGTACGTGAGCGTGCCTGACAGCGAGTGAGAGAAGGAAGCTCCACCCGGTGAGTATAGCTGCGGGCCAGTTCCCCCCTCCTCTTCTACCTGGCTGTGCAGCGTCCCAGTGTCTCTGTCCCATCTGTGGTGGCCCCTCCCCCATCCTCTCTTGATATACAGGCATAGAGCTTGTAAAGGGAGGCTCTAGCTGTTTACAGTGTAAATACCAGTCTGTCATGCACAATACCAGTCTGCCAGCCATATTACCAGTCTGCCAGCCACAATACCAGTCTGCCAGCCACAATACCAGTCTGCCAGCCATATTACCAGTCTGCCAGCCATATTACCAGTCTGCCAGCCACAATACCAGTCTGCCATGCACAATACCAGTCTGCCAGCCATATTACCAGTCTGCCAGCCACAATACCAGTCTGCCATGCACAATACCAGTCTGACATGCACGATACCAGTCTGCCAGCCATATTACCAGTCTGCCATGCACAATACCAGTCTGCCATGCACATTACCAGTCTGCCAGCCATATTACCAGTCTGCCAGCCATATTACCAGTCTGCCAGCCACAATACCAGTCTGCCAGCCACAATACCAGTCTGCCATGCACAATACCAGTCTGCCAGCCATATTACCAGTCTGCCAGCCATATTACCAGTCTGCCAGCCACAATACCAGTCTGCCATGCACAATACCAGTCTGCCATGCACATTACCAGTCTGCCAGCCACAATACCAGTCTGCCAGCCACAATACCAGTCTGCCAGCCACGATACCAGTCTGCCAGCCATATTACCAGTCTGCCATGCACAATACCAGTCTGCCATGCACATTACCAGTCTGCCAGCCATATTACCAGTCTGCCAGCCATATTACCAGTCTGCCAGCCATATTACCAGTCTGCCAGCCGTATTACCAGTCTGCCAGCCACAATACCAGTCTGCCAGCCATATTACCAGTCTGCCATGCACAATACCAGTCTGCCAGCCATATTACCAGTCTGCCATGCACAATACCAGTCTGCCAGCCATATTACCAGTCTGCCATGCACAAAACCAGTCTGCCATGCACAATACCAGTCTGCCAGCCATATTACCAGTCTGCCATGCACAATACCAGTCTGCCATGCACATTACCAGTCTGCCAGCCACAATACCAGTCTGCCAGCCACAATACCAGTCTGCCAGCCACGATACCAGTCTGCCAGCCATATTACCAGTCTGCCATGCACAATACCAGTCTGCCAGCCATATTACCAGTCTGCCAGCCATATTACCAGTCTGCCAGCCACAATACCAGTCTGCCATGCACAATACCAGTCTGCCAGCCATATTACCAGTCTGCCATGCACAATACCAGTCTGCCAGCCATATTACCAGTCTGCCATGCACAATACCAGTCTGCCAGCCATATTACCAGTCTGCCATGCACAAAACCAGTCTGCCATGCACAATACCAGTCTGCCAGCCATATTACCAGTCTGCCATGCACATTACCAGTCTGCCATGCACATTACCAGTCTGCCAGCCACAATACCAGTCTGCCAGCCATGATACCAGTCTGCCAGCCATATTACCAGTCTCCCATGCACAATACCAGTCTGCCAGCCATATTACCAGTCTGCCATGCACAATACCAGTCTGCCATGCACAATACCAGTCTGCCATGCACAATACCAGTCTGCCATGCACATTACCAGTCTGCCAGCCATATTACCAGTCTGCCATACACAATACCAGTCTGCCATGCACAATACAGTCTGCCAGCCATATTACCAGTCTGCCATGCACAATACCAGTCTGCCATGCACAATACCAGTGTGCCTAAATACCAGCCTGACATGCCATGCATACCACGTGTCATTATATATACAGTTGTGTTCAAAATTATTCAACCCCCAATGCTGTAAAGGGTTTTAGGAAATTTAGTGTACATTTGTAATTGTATTCAGAATGAAATCCTACAAGGACTTTTTAAAGAACCATATGCAACTAAAATGACATCAATTGGTTTTGTAATACAGTAGTAAATGTTACTTTTGTAAAAGCTTCATTGACACAATTATTCAACCCCTTAAAGACTACCACTCTGAAGAACAGAGGTTCATTCAAGTGTTTTCAATCAGGTATTGAAAACCCCTGTGGATGTCACGGAGCAGCAATAAGGCATAATAAGCACCAATTAGGCAGCTTTAAAATGACTGTGATACTCAGCTCCTTCTAGACATTTACTGGTGTGGTTACAAACATGGTGAAGTCAAGAGAATGGTCCAGGAAGACAAGAGAAGAGGTGATTACTCTTCACAGGAAGGGCAATGGCTATAAGAAGATTGCAAAGATGTTAAACATACCAAGAGAGACCATAGGAAGCATCATTTGCAAATTCAAGGCAAAGGGCACTGTTGAAACGCTACCTGGTCGTGGCAGAAAGAAGATGCTGACTTCGACTGCTGTGCGCTACCTGAAGCGTAGAGTGGAGAAAAGTCCCCGTGTGACTGCTGAGGAACTGAGAAAAGATTTGTCAGATGTGGGTACTGAAGTTTCAGCTCAGACAATACGGCGCACACTGCGTAATGAAGGCCTCCATGCCAGAACTCCCAGGCGCACCCCCTTGCTGTCTCCAAAGAATAAGAAGAGTCGACTGCAGTATGCCAAAAGTCATGTGGACAAACCACAGAAGTTTTGGGATAGGTTTTCTGTGGACTGATGAAACAAAATTAGAACTGTTTGGGCCCATGGATCAACGCTATGTTTGGAGGAGGAAGAACAAGGCCTATGAAGAAAAGAACACCTTGCCTACTGTGAAGCATGGCGTGGGGTCAATCATGCTTTGGGGCTGTTTTGCTTCTGCAGGTACAGGGAAGCTTCAGCGTGTGCAAGGTACCATGAATTCTCTTCAGTACCAGGAGATATTGGATGACAATGTGATGCAGTCCGTCACAAACCTGAGGCTTGGGAGACGTTGGACCTTTCAACAGGACAATGATCCCAAGCATACCTCCAAGTCCACTAGAGCATGGTTGCAGATTAAAGGTTGGAACATTTTGGAGTGGCCATCGCAGTCACCTGACTTAAATCCGATTGAGAACCTCTGGTGGGACTTAAAGAAAGCAGTTGCAGTACTCAAGCCTAAGAATGTGACTGAACTGGAGGCTTTTGCCCATGACGAATGGGCGAAGATACCCGTAGATCGCTGCAAGACACTTGTGTCAAGCTATGCTTCACGTTTAAAAGCTGTTATAACTGTAAAAGGATGTTGTACTAAGTACTAAGATTGAATGTCACTTGGGGTTGAATAAAACTGATAATGATGTGAGCACAGAAAAGACATTTGTGGTTATTTCATTATAAATGTTATGTTATATTTGTCTGACCTACACGTGCCTCGTTGATTTAATTGTAAGCAAGATGACTGAATGATCAAAATCAATGTCAAACTGGCCAAAACACTCAATTTCAGTGGGGGTTGAATAATTTTGAACACAACTGTATGCATAAAGTAAACCTACGCATAATGTATATGCTACAAAACAAATGGCCACCCAAGCCCAACCCTAGAATGTTCGGGTTTGGCTTGAAGAAAAGGTGGCAGCCCTAGTGCAACCCCCCCCCCCTGTGGTTTGTTATATATATATTTTTTCATACCCCCTCCCCGGTTTCTTTGTGCTTGATTGTTTGTGTATCAACATAAGCATGCTTACATATGAAACCACACACGTATTTTCACTTGTTTTGTTTCACTACATAGACGTGTGTTACTTTCCAAGAAGAAAAAAAGAATACATATTAGTATTGTGGTGTTTGTGTCTAACATTTTCATGCTGTGACATCTGGCAGCATTTAGTATAAATAGGTGTCATTGACTATAAACAGTTTTCATTCACAGGACACGACTCATTTAACCTTTCTGTTAAATGCTAACATGTGTTAGAACATTTAGAAATCTGACAACAAATAGAAACCCAAACACAAAAAGAAGGCAGTAGAGGCAACGACCAATAAAGCATTATATATAAAATATGATATGAATATCAGGGTTTTTCAGAGAGAGGTGAAAAGCAGGAGAATGACTGGAGAATGAAAAATTCTAGGTCAAAATAGCCGATTTGGAAAGTGAGATAAATGGGAGAATTTTTCTGGTTTGGCTATTTTGACCTAGAATTTTCCATTCTCCAGCCATTCTCCTGCTTTTCACCTCTCTCTGAATAACCCTTTATGTGTGTGTGTGAAGTTGCCTTCACAGATTAATCAGCTGTTGTACATGAGAATTACATGCCATTTATTTTTAGTCACAAATATTCCCTTTTGAGAAGTGCACGGTTGAGGCTTATGGTGTATAATAGCTGTTTGTGTGCATGAGAACACAAACCTGGATTTATATTTGCATATGGATTGGGGAAAAAGGAAAAATCAAATCTGCAAGGACTTTCTAATATCTGAATGTTTCCTAGTTTAATTCTGATCACTTGAAACGAGCATTTGTTTAATTAACATCCATTATTTATTTCCTTTCTTTAGCAAGTTATTTCTCCTTTAAAGTCTGCGGACTTGTACCTCCTGACCTAAATGCCCAGACTATACTTAACATACTGACACCAACTCCTTTATCGGCAGGGCAAGACAGTGTGACCAGCGAATCAGACTTTTTTGGTAAAGTAACAGAAGATTCTTAAAGGGAATTTCTGTTTAAAAATCGAGTTGTCCCTAAATAAATGGGTAGATTCTCCGTGGACATGCCTGAAGTGCAAACACTTTTTACAACCAGCTGTGGAATGCGTCTGTTTCTAGATGCTGATGAGGGACACTTTCTTGTGCCATGGAGGCTGGAAAGGGTAGTGACATGGATTCAGTGGATTTGGGACTTTCATGGCATCTGGTATTGACATGCAGGGTTAGTCAAAGGTGAAAACCAGGAGAACTGACCGGGGAAGAGAACAATCTAGACCAAATAGGCGATTTGAAAAGTGAGATAAATGGGAGAATTTTTCTGGTTTGACTATTTTGACCTAGAATTTTCACTTCGCCAGTCATTCTCCTGAGTTTCACCTTTCTTTGAATAGACCTGATAGTCAGGGAGCAGTGGGATGGAGAGGCAGGGAGTACCTGAATGTATGTTGTGTGAGGGTCTCTATTGTAAGCACATACCTGTGAGTAGAGAAGAGAAAAATAGTGAAGCGCCCACCAGAACAATGTCCAATCACGTTCGCTAAACGTTGTACACGGAGGTTCCTCTAAAAACCTGAAATGGAATAGTATACAAATTTGACAACGTTGCGCCAATATAAAACTGGTAAACGCGATTAGACACCATACATGTCCATCAATATTTATTTTCTTCTCTTCTAGAATTCACTCCTTGTATTGTAGGAATAGGTCAGCAATACTAAAGGAGAAGACAGAGACCAAAAAATTGCGCAGTACGTCAATTCAATACTATAAAATAGAGTAGCAGATATCCAACTCACATTTTTCTGAGCCTATATCCGGCTTTGGGATGGATTGCGTTATGGGTCTTTTATTTTTTTTTGGCACCCATTCACCCCAGGTACAATCGTTATCTTCAACCGATTTCCCCTGCAGTGGATAACAAGAAGATACCAAGGCACTCCCCTAGTGTAATACCGTATGGTAAAGACTAGGTGGATAAGTGCTGATGTAACACTCACATATTTCTGAGCCGCAATTGGCTCCAAGAATGGCGCACAGGAATTATGAGGTAATTCCAAAAACCTTCTTTAAATCAATTTGCAGGAAACAGCAATCCTAAAAAATCATTTAATACAAATATTAAATTAAAACAATATTACCAGAACACGTTTCGCCCCCATAGGGCTTCTTCAGCTGGTATCACTTGTCTTGTGTCTGCTGCTTCCTTATATAATACTAAAAAGTCTCATCAAGTCCTTTAATCATTCAATCAAAATAAATTAAAAACAATTTAAAACACATGTAAGCGGATCGCCAACCGCCATCTTTGCACATGCGCATTTACAGACCTAGCCACCGTGACACACGGACGTAAAATACTTCATCCGCCATCTTGGCGTCTTTATCCAGTCTACAACGCCACAGATTGACGTTTCCTCCACCATCTTGGTGCCTGCGTATTGGCTCCGCGTTCCAAGCCGGAACGCGGAAGTCCTATCGCACCCATCCTTTACAACGAGGGCCTGTGAGTGTCTCACTGAGTCTGTGTGTGTGTATGTACCTGGGAGTGTCTGTATGTATTTTTCAGTGTGTGTGTGTGTGTATTTGTCAGTTTGTGTGTATGTCTGCGTGTGTACCTGAGGTTGTTAATGTGAATCTCTGTGTCTTTGTGTGCAGTAATGCACACCTGTGATTGTGCGGTAGCCTGTGTCTGTGCGCCTGTTTGTGAAAATGAATGTGTGTTTGAATGAGTATGTAGGAGTGTGTCTTTATTATTAAGCTCGAGTCTGTATAAGTATACACCGGTTTCTGTATTTGTGCTTTTGTATGACTGGCACAAATCACTTATGATATGGATTCAATAGAATTTGTAAAAGTGAGAAACTATTTTTCGAGACTAGCAGGGTTATTCAAAGAGAATCGACAAGTCACCGCATGTTCGGTGACTTTTCGTTTTCTTCAATTCGGTGCAATTTGGCAATCCCATTTCGGCGACCCATTTCGGCGACCCTGCGGTGTATTCAGCAAGCACCACAGGGCCGTCGTAGTGCAGGGAAAAGCCGCCACAAACCTGACGAACACGCACTGCAAAACCCGGCGAACGCACACCGGAACCCGCAAAAACATCTGTATTAACCCCGCCGAACACGCCGGAGAAACCCGAGCAGGAGCCGATCACAACGCAGAGCAGCCGCCGTAAAAAGCCAACACTGCAGACGAATGGAGTGTAAAAAAAAAATAAAGTACGCTTGAAAGTTTGAAAAGAGAAACTCTGTTTGCAAAGAAACTACAGAACGAAAATGTCTGAAATTTACATATAAGATCCAATGAATGATAATAAAAAGGGCAGTTACAGTAAAAAGAAAATGATTTAGGAAAAAACATTTTCTCAAAAAAATCCCAAAAAATGCCTAAAAGATCCTAAAAATATAGACTTTTTAGCGCAGAATAAAATAATAAACGGTTTATTAGATATTGCATTAAAACGAGAATATTTTTAACATTAAAGCCTATGGGATTCTCCTGAATAAACCTGTCGAATGAAACCACCGAATGACAGGGCATTTCGGCAACCTTTCTCAGCTGTTTTGTGTTCTCTGAATAGACGACTCATTGCTTCTCTATGGGGATTTCACTGCCCTTGAACAGGCACCGAATGTGCAGGCAATTCGCCAACATTTGGCAAACTGCCTGCTCTCTGGATAGCCGAATGGCCAGGAAAGGTAAGCGTATGCTGAATTTCAGCGTTCGGTTACCTTTCGGCCATAATTCGGAGCTCTTTGAATAACCCTGTAAGAATTTGTAATGAGTTTGTGTTTAAATGTGGACTATTGATGTTTGCTCCTGTTTTAATGCAAGTAACAAAGGCTATTGGAGAACTGCCATGAACCTAGTTCCCCATTTTTATTTACAGATTCCATCCCCTACCTTCTACTGTGATCCGATTCTACTGATATGTTTTCCTGTTGGATCTGCTTTTAGGATTTTCCACTCTTACATAATTTGTATTTTTCTTCTCTCTTTGCCAAAGACCTATGAATTCTGGATTTGATTACGATGCCAGCAAAATGTAGAATAATTTAATATCAAAAAGAATAATTGAGTCTGTGCCATGTGATGTACATCTAAAACGGCATTGTTGTTTTGAGAA
The DNA here is from genome assembly GCA_009667805.1 of Leptobrachium leishanense. Lineage (NCBI taxonomy): Eukaryota > Metazoa > Chordata > Amphibia > Anura > Megophryidae > Leptobrachium > Leptobrachium leishanense. Next base: position 468,641,171 of record CM019063.1, read on the forward strand.
AATTCCCAACGATAACAGACAGCTGCAGCTCCGTTGGACTCGGGTATTTTAAAACGACTGTAAAAATTAAATGTTTCTTGAACCCAGGACATACTTGAAAACGAGAGAAATCTCAATGTATCCTTCCTGGTAAAATACTTTATAAATAAATAAATGTTCAGGGTCTAAAATTTGTATCCGTTTCACTCCTCTTTCCCAGTCTTTCATATTTATTATGTGCAATTCTTTTCAGTTATAGTTGCTTATATTGCCATATCATTGCCACCTGAAATTAACATTTCATCATGAATTATGGCTGAAGTGCAAGGATACCATCTGCATGATTCCACTATGTTGTTTTAGAACTTGAAAGGGCAGCAGGTTCTGTTAGTGGCAATTTATTAAAAGTTATGTTTTAAATCAGGGCTGGACAAATCCATGGGCCTGGTAGACACTGGCTCCTAGAATTTTACTCCTGGCTCCTAAATTTCCAGTTTATTTTACACCAATCTAAAAGCAGTCTTTGGCATCTAAACATCTAGTTGGCTTCAATGTATTTTTCCTGTCTCCTACATTTAGGCTAGGGTCAAACGAACGCATTATTCACAGCGACCGTCAAAAAGTGCGTCCGAACACATTGACGTATTTTTTCACAGAATGCGCGAAAACGGTCAGACGCACATTTTCGTGCGTGATTTTTTACGGATCGTCAATAAAACACTTTTTGCGTCTGGACGCTATGTAGGCTGGACATTAGCAGCGTCTGACATCTCCTAATCATGCACATACGCCGCTATGCCGCCGCAGCGCACTCTGTACGTCAGTAGTACTAGCGGTTCTGCATTATTGAAAAAATGCGTTCATTTTCCACTTGCGTTGCGCGGCCAGTCTTTCGTGCGGCCGTACTTCGTATATTGGCCGTCATTTGCTGCTACCGTGGCCATGATTAAGTGCGCCTAAACGCATGTTAAAAATGCGTTTGTCTGATCCCAGCCTTAATGTAAATATATCCAGCCCTGGTGTATAAATTTATATATGAGGGCTGTTGTGTGTATCTGTGTTTGCAGTGAGTATAGGTGTCTGGCCATACATTTCAATTACTATCATAAATTGGTGTCACGGTCCGAACCCCCAGACTCTCTGGCGCCCCCTTGTTTTTCCTTTCTTTGCCATGTTCTGCAGGATTTATGCAGTTCCCAGGACTTTGTTTCCCTATGCTCAGTTCTGGACTCTGATCTGATTTGCCTGCAGAACCTGATATATCACCTGCACCTTATCCAGCCTGATGAGTCCTGCTTAAGAGGAAGCTACGCCCCTTATCCCACGCTTCCTCATTGAAGTTTCCTAGCTTAGCAAGTGCAGACCTGCCTCCCAGAGATCCTTGCCTGGAACCCCTCCTGCTCTAGATCCATTGACATCCCTGCACACCCTCTGCCATTTCTGGACATTCATTACTGGTATCCTCCTTGTCCCCCCTGTACCCCTCTGATATATTACTGCTACCTGTGTACCAGACCCTTGCATATCCTGACCACTCTTTTGCCTGCTCCCATTGTACCTCCGCCTGATTTCTCTGTTATATGTATCCATTGTTTGTATTCCTAGTCTGTTGTCTGTTTATTTGTATTTACAAATAAACCCTGTTACCTTGTATCCTGCCATCTGCTATAACTACTGCATCTTGGGCTCACACCCACACTTCTACACACATGCTAGGCCAGTCCCGTGACAGAATGAGGAAGCCAAACACTAGTGAGCCCGCAGTGATTATAGCCTTGCTAAAGAACTTGAGAGGGGCCCTCACTATGTTCATGCAGCACCTGGACTTGGTGCTCTGTCATGCTGCAGAATTCCAAAGGCACCTTGATTGCAGAGCAAACTTCTATGCCAATGAAAGGTTTCAGAGGACCCCTAACCCTGGAGGAGAAGGTATGGAGAAGAACTCAGGGATTGTGCTTTTATTGCAGTTCTCCCCTGCACAAATGAGTGAACTGCCAAGAGCGCCTGCAGAAGACCTCCTCCATGTTCCAGCCTTACCAGACCTCCTTGACCAAGCCATGCCAGGCTGCAGAAACTGTGTCCGCTGCCCTGCAGCGTAAGGACTCCTCCGTGTCCGCTGCCCTGCAGCGGAAGGACTCCTCCGTGTCCGCTGCCCTGCAGCGGAAGGACTCCTCCGTGTCCGCTGCCCTGCAGCGTAAGGACTCCTCCGTGTCCGCTGCCCTGCAGCGTAAGGACTCCTCCGTGTCCGCTGCCCTGCAGCGTAAGGACTCCTCCGTGTCCGCTGCCCTGCAGCGTAAGGACTCCTCCGTGTCCGCTGCCCTGCAGCGTAAGGACTCCCCCGTGTCCGCTGCCCTGCACGTCGCAGAACCATCAGAGGTCCGCTGCCCTGCATTCCGCAGGATCTCCAGAGCTCTCACCACCACGGTGCCGTCGCCGCTGCTGTAAAGCCAAGCCGCTCACTGCCCAGCAGAAGGATGATACCCAGGTTGCTCAAGAGCCGTGCCGTACCCAGGTCGCTCGAGCCGTGCCATACCCAGGTCGCCCAAGAGCCGTGCCGTACCGAGATCCAAGCCCCATCAAGCCTTGCCAGGGCGCTGCCCCATCAAGCCTTGCCAAGGGCGCTGCCCCACTGGTCATTGCCGAGGGCACTGCCTCACTGGTCATCGCCGAGGGCGCTGCCCCACTGGTCATCGCCGAGGGAGCTGCCCCACTGAGCCGGTCCAAGGGCGCTGCCCCACCGAGCCGTGCCAAGGATCCCTCGCCCGTTGTCAAGGGAATCTTTGCCTACGGACCCCCTGAGCCACCCGTTGTACATCTTGCTCCCGAGGGCTGCGTCTGGGCATCCAATGGCACGTTGGTCCGCAAAAAAGACCTGGAAACTTTTGAGCAGGCCCTACGTGCTTATAGAAACATTCATAGCGATTCAGACTCTGAGGACGATAGATGGTGGTAATCTGTGCTCCTTCCCCTGTTCCAGCCTCGGTGCCCGGAGTGCGCCCGTCAGGGGGGGTACTGTCACAGTCCGAACCCCCAGACCCTCTGGCGCCCCCTTGTTTTTCCTTTCTTTGCCATGTTCTGCAGGATTTATGCAGTTTCCAGGACTTTGTTTCCCTATGCTCAGTTCTGGACTCTGATCTGATTTACATGCAGAACCTGATATATCACCTGCACCTTATCCAGCCTGAATAATCCTGCTTAAGAGGAAGCTACGCCCCTTATTCCACGCTTCCTCATTGAAGTTTCCTAGTTTAGCAAGTGCAGACCTGCCTCCCAGAGATCCTTGCCTGGAACCCCTCCTGCTCTAGATCCATTGACATCCCTGCACACCCTCTGCCATTTCTGGACATTCATTACTGGTATCCTCCTTGTCCCCCCGTACCCCTCTGATATATTACTGCTACCTGTGTACCAGACTCTTGCATATCCTGACCACTCTTTTGCCTGCACCCATTGTACCTCCGCCTGATTTCTGTTACAGTTGTGTTCAAAATTATTCAACCCCCACTGAAATTGAGTGTTTTGGCCAGTTTGACCTTGATTTTGATCATTCAGTCATCTTGCTTACAATTAAATCAAAGAGGCACGTGTAGGTCAGACAAATATAACATAACATTTATAATGAAATAACCACAAATGTATTTTCTGTGCTCACATCATTATCAGTTTTATTCAACCCCCAAGTGACATTCAATCTTAGTACTTAGTACAACATCCTTTTACAGTTATAACAGCTTTTAAACGTGAAGCATAGCTTGACACAAGTGTCTTGCAGCGATCTACGGGTATCTTCGCCCATTCGTCATGGGCAAAAGCCTCCAGTTCAGTCACATTCTTAGGCTTGCGCACTGCAACTGCTTTCTTTAAGTGCCCTTTGCCTTGAATTTGCGAATGGTCTGTCTTGTTATGTTTAACATCTTTGCAATCTTCTTATAGCCATTGCCCTTCCTGTGAAGAGTAATCACCTCTTCTCTTGTCTTTCTGGACCATTCTCTTGACTTCACCATGTTTGTAACCACACCAGTAAATGTCTAGAAGGAGTGGAGTATCACAGTCATTTTAAAGCTGCCTAATTGGTGCTTATTATGCTTTATTGCTGCTCCGTGACATCCACAGGTGTTTTCAATACCTGATTGAAAACACTTGAATGAACCTCTGTTCTTCAGAGTGGTAGTCTTTAAGGGGTTGAATAATTGTGTCAATGAAGAATTCACAAAAGAAACATTTACTACTGTATTACAAAACCAATTGATGTCATTTTAGTTGCATATGGTTCTTTAAAAAGTCCTTGTAGGATTTCATTCTGAATACAATTACAAATGTACACTAAATTCCCTAAAAACCTTTACAGCATTGGGGGTTGAATAATTTTGAACACAACTGTATATGTATCCATTGTTTGTATTCCTAGTCTGTTGTCTGTTCATTTGTATTTACAAATAAACCCTGTTACCTTGTATCCTGCCATCTGCTATAACTACTGCATCTTGGGCTCACACCCACACTTCTACACACATGCTAGGCTAGTCCCGTGACAATTGGACAGGCTTTCAGTAAAAAGTACCTGGCAAAAAGAAAATTGGTACTCCTACTCAAAAAATAAATGGTATTGATATTAGTTGTTGCAAGTAAAGCTTTGTTAGTCTGAAGCAAAAACTAGCTCCTAACTTTTGTAGCCGTTTCCTAGATTCGAAGCAAATTTGTCAAGCCCTGTTTTAAATTATATCCACCATATCGTGCTTCTAAGCGGTTTCCTAGGACCAAGGTTACCCCCATTGTATTTTGACCACGATATTGGTTTATTTCTAGTAAGATGGGAATTGAACTGAAACCACAGTTGTATGGTATTACTTTGTTTTAGAACTTGATATAGTACCAAGGGAAACTTCCAGCAGGTGAATTCTGGGGCTTTTCCTTTTCCCATACAAAACATTAAACTCTATTGGGTTTATTCACTGGTTGACGTTGCTCACAGTTCTTACAATCCACAGTAAAGATCACCATTGTTGCATCTATGGTGAACATAAGCAGCAATCCAGAGAGCGACAGTCCTATCCAACAGACAAAGTTCTTGTAATGAACGACAACGCCACCAGCGCGAGTAACGTAAACTGTAGCTATTTGCTCTTTATCATTTCTTTTTAAGTGTTGTCTGAAACTACAATCAATATACTTTGACAGTCTCCGTAGACCTCCCATACAAACTCCAGTGACCTTTGCCTGTGTCAGCAATAGGAACCATGCTAAAATATAAATGCAATCTACATAAGGCAACAAATACAGTGAAAACCTAAACCATCATTGTTTCTATCAAATAACCCTGGCTAGTGAATAAACCCCAGTTGTTGACAGATGGGTGTACTCTGCATCTTAATCCAAGAATTGATAACACAGAGGGACAGGCAGAACAACAGGTCCTTGTTGAGCCATACAATTAGGGCTGCCCGAGTACAAAGTTCTGCTAAAGTCTCTTCCATGACCAGGTATCTCTTGAGGAAACTTTGTACAGCCACTATGTGGCCAGCATGGTTTTATGAAAGCCAGATCACATCAGACTAATCTAATTGCATTCTATGAAGAAGTAAGTAGAAGTATAGATAAGGGGGTCACAGTAGATGTAATTTACTTGGATTTTGACAGATTTTGGTGCAGTTCCCCACAAGGTTGCTATTCAAATTAGGAAAAATTGGTCTACAGTTACAAGATTTTATAAAGCGCTAACATGTTCCGTAGAGCTGTACAATGGGAGGCAGAACAACAAATATACATACAGGTTCAACACACAGTACAGTAGGCGAGAGGACCCTGCTCAAGAGCTTACAATATAGATGAAAACTGGATAAAAGATGGAGTACAGAGCTTGGTCATAAATGGTACATTTTCATGATGGACACCAGTGATACCACTTCGTTGTAGAGGGATTTAGACAGATTGGGGACTGGGCACTCAAATGGCAGATGAGATTTGGTGTAGTTTAATGCAAAGTTATGCACTTTGAAGTGAAGAACACACAAGGAATTTATACTCTACATGGTACAGACTAGTTAGGGAAATCCAAGCAGGAGAAGGATTTGGGAATAATCATAGACTTCAAACTAAGTAACAATGTGCAATGTCAAACAGCAGCCGTCAAGGCCAGCAAGGTATTGGCATGCATTAAAAGGGGAGTTCACTCTCGGGATGAAAACAGAATTTTACCTCTTTATAAATCAATGGTAAGATGCACCTTGAATATGCCGTGCAATTTTTGGCACCTGTTTTTAAGAAAGGATATTATAGTGCTAGAGAAAGTGCAGAGACGGGCAACTAAATTAGGGGAATGGAAGGTTTAAGTTATGAGGAAAGGCTAACTAGCTTAAACCTGTTTAGTTTAGAGAAACGGAGCCTTAGAGAGGATCTGCTAACCTCATATAGAAATATATGGGACCATTATAAACCATTGTCTGGAAACCTGTTCATTAATAGGACTATACACAGGACACAATTGGTCTATTTGTCCCCAGTCTCGCTTTGCTCCCGGTGGCAAGAAGCAGTGGAACGGGCCGTGGGATGAGAGGCTAGTATAGGATTTATTGGGGGTGTGATGGACCCTGGATATCCCGACTGGATATCTCCGCCAAACAGTGCTTCCCTCGCTCCAGGACCACAGAAGAGGATTGCGATTTACATCAAACACGACACAGGACTCCGTTGTTCCATGATTTACTTCAATCTGAGTATTTCAAACCAGCATTTACAGTTATACATTTTACAGGGACAATCCCCTTTCACGACAAACAAAGACCACAAATAAAACAATCACTGAAGAAGGGGCAGGGAAATACAGACTGGGAAATTCCCAGAAATGACACACTTGGGCACTTTCAAACTTTTAAACATTAACCACTTGGCTGCTATGGACGCGCTCAGCGCGTCCAGCCAAGTGGTTCTCCTGTGCTATGGACGCGCTGAGCGCGTCCATGCACAGGAGGCAACAATCCGCCGGATTCCGGCGGATTGCTGCACCCCCCCCGGTGCGGGCTGACATCTTGCATCTTGGATGTCAGCCCAGCACTCGGGACCCCGGCGGAGCAATTAGATGTCATCGCGGCGGCGCGATGACATCTAATTCAGGCGCCCCCCCCCGCATGTGCGGAGGAGGTGCCTGAAAGGGAGGGGGCGAGGTCCTTCGGACCTCTCTCCCTCCCGATCGCCGGGGGGCAGGGGGTTAATACAGGCACCGTTTGGAAGGGCACAGCCTGCCCTTCCAAACGGTGCCTGTGATTAACCCCTGGGGAGCCGGATCACGAATCGGCGCTGAAAAGCGCCGGATCGTGATCCTCTCCTGGAGCTGGCCGACATCTTGGATGTCGGCCAAGCCTCCAGGAACTCCCCCTGAGGACTGGCGTCATCGTGCATAGCATGATGACGCCAGTCCTGGAGTTAACCCCTAGCTGCCACCAATGGTGGAGATAGGGGGTTCATTGGAACCCCTATCTCCCGATCCGTGGCAGCTAGGGGTTAATATTTGATATCGTTGGATCGGCCAGAGCATGGCCGTTCCAACGATACCAAACATGAAACTGAAAAATGTTTTTTAAAAATAAAAAATAAAATATTTAAAAAAAAATAGTTTTTTTTTTTGTTTTGTTAATGCAGCAATATTGTTCCCATTTCAATTATAATGTGCACAATAATGCTGCACTAACGATTTTTGTATGCGGTGCGTTTGTTAAAAAAAGCAAAATTTTCCCCAAAAAAAAATGTAACGAGACCCCATTTCAAATTTTTTTAACAAGAGCACCCCATACAAAATATAACCGCAAAGGATCGCATGTTAAAATGTGAAAAAAAACACTTTACACATAATAAATTATTGAAAATTCAAATTTTATTGCATTTTTTTGTTATAATATACAGACAAGACATGACGTATACATATAATAATGACATATTATGAATCTGCCGAGTCTGCCGGAAAGAACGATATATAATATGTCTGGGTCATATATCAAAATATGGCTACAAAACGCTGTTAAACATGATGAGCGAAAGCGGTAATAATGACCTCAGCACAGAGGTGTGAAAAGCCTCAGCAGCGAAAGGGTTAATCCACTTATCTCCCTGGCACGTGGACAGTGGTGTATTTTGGCCTAGGCCGACTAGGCCCAGGCCTAGGGCGGCACTTTCCAGGGGGCGGCGGCCCACACTGGGTGGCCCCACCCCAAAAAAAAATATTATTTTTTTTACTTTTGCAAAGTATTTTACCAGGAAGGATACATTGAGATTTCACTAATTTTCAAGTATGTCCTGGGTAGGCAAGGCCTAGGCTTTCACTTTCCAGGGGGCAGCAAAAAACCTCACCATTAAGGCTAGGGACAGATGAGCGCATTTTCTGCGGCCACCGTCAAAATGTACGTCGATGCGTGCGCACGCATTTTTTCACGGAATACGCTTAAGTGGTCAGACGACCACAGTCGCACAGTCGCAGGTACTCACCAACGCAATTCTAGGGAAATCCGGCTGTTTGAACGTTATGTAGGCCGCACACTAGCAGCGTCTGACGTCTCCTAATCACGCACACACGCTGCCATGCGGCCGCAGCGCACTCTGTACGTCTGTAGCAGCGGTTTCACGTTCTGAGAAAAATGCGTTCATTTGCCGGTTGCGTGGTGTCGGCGCACTTTTGTACACACGTACTGCGTATATTGGCCGTCATTGGCCGTTATGTGCTGCTACTGCCGCCGTGATTTAGTGCGCCTGCACGCGCGTTCCGACTGCCCCACTCTGACCCTAGCCTAAATGGGTTACTCACAGAGCACCGAAATGACGCCAACTTTTTGGTGTTCTGTAGTTCCCTTCATTTAGAATAAAATTTCCCCACCCTGCAGTGAATTCACCATTCACCGCAGGGTCCCCAAAGTGCATGGAGTCGGCCACTGAATGCTGCCACCGCAAACCCGTGGCCTGCTGTTTTCAAAAGAACTACTGAACGAAAATGTCTGAAATTTACATATAAGATCCTATGATTGATTAATAAAAAGTTCTGTTACAGAAAAAAGAAAAACTGCTATTAAAAAAAAGGGGGGGGGGAATTTTACCCAAAAAAATCTGAAAAATGACTGAAGGGTACTAAAAAAAATAATCAATAAATAAAGACTTTTTACTGCAGATTAAAATAATAAATGATTTATTAGATATTGCATAAAAACGGGAATATTTTTAACATTGAAACCTATGGGGTTTGCCTGAATAAACCTGCTGATTGAAACCACCGAACATCAGGGCATTTCACTGCCATTTCTCTGAGTCTCAGTACCACATGACTGGCTGAACCACTTGAAACGCACGCGCGCAGCTGCCCGCCCTTTCGTTAACACAGACTCTATTCTGAACTGAACACCCACCGGGAAGGGAATCAAAGCTACAGTGCACCCTCTGGCAGTGACACCCCACTGCTGACAAGATGGCTCCACAGCATAATTGCTGTGTGCTCATATACACTCGGTTTGCTGGGAGTTTTATTGCAGTGGATTCTGATGCACTCATACACACCGCACATTGCATTGCTGGGAGTTTTATTGCTGTGGATTCTGATACGCTAACACACACCACACATTGCATCGCTGTGAGTTTTATTGCTGTGAATTCTGATGCACTCATACACACCGCACATTGCATTGCTGGGAGTTTTATTGCTGTGGATTCTGATACGCTGACACGCACCAAACATTGCATTGCTGGGAGTTTTATTGCTGTGGATTCTGTGATACACACTGCATATTACTGTTAGTTTTATTGCCCTGGAGCTCTGGGATACGCTCATACACACTGCACATTACTGTGAGTTTTATTGCTGTGCAGTTCTGTGATATGCTCATACACACTGCACATTTCTGTGGGTTTTATTGCTGTGCAGCTCTGATATGTTCATACACAGTTCCCATTTCTGGGGGTTTTATTGCTTTGCAGCTCTGTGATACGCTCACATGCAGTGCAAGTTTCTGTGGATTTTATTGTTCAACCAATTAGAGCGGCTGTGATCCAGTATACTTGACATGCGTGGTTGTTCTTTGTAAAAATGCTTGAATTTAAACATTTCATAATTTTCTTTATCTCAATAGATACATTTGAAATGGTATACAAAATACACAAGTAGGCACTTGGTATCCACTGTTAATATAAAGAGCGGAAAAGGCGGAGCTCTAAGAGGAAAAGGTGGAGCTTTAAGATGAAGGGTGGGGATTAACCAGGAAGAGGTGTGCCCTTGACAGGAAGGGGTGCCTCAAATTTAAATTGGGGGTGCACGAGTTTAGTCAGGCCTAGGGCAGCACAAAACCTAAATACACCACTGCACGTGGACACTTCTTATCAGTAATCTTTAGTTATCTGGGGGATGGTCAAACAGTGAACAGATGTACGTTGAAAAACCGAATATATTTAGAAGATCCACCAGCTCCTGATTCCCTGATAGTCTGGTGGAATATGTCTATTTTTAATATAAAAACATAAATTTCCACTTAGCCGGACGAGAGGGCAAATGTATCCAAAAACGGCTACGCAGACCCGGCTACAGAAGGTACGTCTGCCTGCCACTCAAGTCCCGGCTCCCTCCCGTGCCATTACCGGGCAAATAGGGCATATCCCTAGTCTCTTCCATGGGCCATAGTCGCTGGGCAGGCAGCTAGCCCACAGCCCCCTCCAGATGCCCCAGTGACGGTAGCTTCCGTCTCAGGGGGGTTTTAGCTGATGCTGAATGATTCTGCAAAAGTGGAATCCATTACCACCAGCATCTAGGAGACCGTAAAAATTTGTGTAGCTCATCGGTGTGGTAATTAGCGCTAGGACTTTGTCATACCTTACTTATTCCAACGCTAATTACTGATTGCGCACCACATGTTAAGTATAAGGTGCGCAAAGTACAGTAAGCTCACGCAATCACTGATGCGCTAACAGATTTTTTTAACCTGTTTATCGTTAGGGATGTAATGTGGGGGGCATGTGTTAAAGTCACTAATCCTGACGTTAACGCTTACATATTCGGACGCTACAGTCAGCGTTCGGTATGTGATCTTTCCCAAAATGTTATTATTTGAGTTGTAATCAACTATTCAATGGAGATGACCCCTGGTAAATGTTCTTGCGTACTTCTGAAGTAGAGTGTTGTACCTAGGGTTGCCAGATCAGCCATGTTTACACATATTACTATTTCCAGCCAGATCACACCTATTACTATTTCATGCAGAGGGGAGCACTGGGAAAAGTGCTGCCCTGCAATATGTGTAATTCATATGCTGCAGGAAGGAAATCAAGGCTGGTCACATTGGATTCTTTTTTGATTTCTTATCTGCAGCGTATGGATTCTACATGCTGCAGGGTGGCATTTTTTTATGCACTGCCCAGCAGCATGAATAAATTCTATGTGTCCAGGAAAACCTGGCCGATCGGGCAAACCTAGTTGCACCCCAGAGACATGGCCTTTAATGTACAGGTCTTTGATGACATTATCATGATCCCCCACAATCCCTAGCAAAACGTAGTATACCAAGAAGAGTTCTTTTTTGTATATTGGGTATAATAAGATCATCATGACCCCACAATCTCCAATGTAGGATCAGTACAGTACGGCCCATATTACCAATGGTGGAAAAAGGTTGTATGAACCCCAAGTTACTCTATTTGACATACATATATTCCATATGGTCTAACTCAGCGATGCCAAACTTGATGCCCACCAGATGTCGATGCCTACAATTCACTTAATTCCTTCAATGCAATCGATTACCATGGAATCATGGGAGTTGTAGTTCAGAATCATCTGGGGCAGGATTTTGACAGTCCTGATCTAGCCTTTCCTATTAAATACCTGATGCCATACAAACGGCAATCTTCTAAAACCTTATTTAAACTTACAAATACTTGGTAATAAATAATTATGAGCATGTTGTATATGTTTACTAAATGTGTTTTTAGTACGGCTCGAGTCAAAACCGTGGCTGAAGAATATAACCAAATGGAATGTCGGCCCTTGACATTCTCTGCTGCATTCAATGCAAGCAGTTGCCATTTCCTGTTTGGTTTTCTTAAGGGTCACTTAACCAGCAGAGATAATAATGTGTGTTTATTTGTAATTTGCTAGATTTCACAATATTTTCTTGACCTTTTTGCTTTATGCTTTCACAAAATGCGATTGCTCAAATAGGTTCCATTGTTTTTATAAAATGTGTTTTTAGGCATAAATAGGTGCGTCACAGCTGCTCCTCAGATTTAAAGGGATATGCTTATTGTTAAAATGGTGTGGGGTGGATAAGCTTTACCCCTTCCTTGCACCTCTATCTCATGTTAAGGGAGTATGATGCATGACTTTAATCCAGCACCAGGCTGGCAGTCATGTGACCAGGGGGAGCCCGGACGGTTGAGAATACCCAGCCAAACCAATGGCTCTCTAACTGTATTGAGAGCCATTGGTTATCAGAGAATGTACTACTGTTCATTCTTGGCCTTTTGCCTAGGAAACAGATCAGTGAGTGCTGACCGTCAGCTTCCCAGGCGCAGTGAGTTCCCCATTGTCTGCAGTGCTGGACCAGCCATTTCATAACCTCACAGAGGGAGGAGGGGACACTAGTGGCACGGAGACCATTCAATTTGCGTTTTATGGTCACGGTGTCTAGAGTGTCCATGCTTTTTACTGGAACTTGGTCAGGAGTCACAGGATTCATAAAAATATTACCTAAAGTGCACCCGCCATCTGTTAATGATTTTTAATATGTGATTTATTGTAACTTAACCAGTAAATCTTTTTATTTAACAACTTCCAATGAAATGTTGTACGGTTTTTGTAGCTCTTAATCTTCCTGCTATTTTCATGGAGGCGGCCATGTTTTCTGGTTCCTCTCTTTTGTGGGAGGGATTAAATGTCTGAGCTGTGTGATTGACAGCTCAGTCTAGGACAGCTCAGGTTGGGGTTCAGATAACAATGGTGCTTCTAATATTTACTCTGGAAGTCTGAAAAGTGTTCCCTCCTATCCTGTTACTTAGTTACCTTGCAAACAAACATAATAAAGTATATTTATATACCTCCTTCTTCCAAAAAACTATTTAGCTAACACATGCATGGTAAATCACTAGGGCCAGATTTATGATTAGGCAGAGTAGGCCACAAGAGGGCAGGTGTTCTGTGTAAGAGAGAGAGAGAATTTACAATAATTTAGACCCCTGTATCCTTGGAGCCACACAAGCTAGAGGGACATATAAGGTATCATTGGAGAGGTCTTATGACCTTTCCAATGATACCAAACATGATCAGGTTTATGTAAAAAATCTAATTAGAATTTTTTTTTAAAGTTATTTTTCTAACCTAGCACTATTGTTCACTTTACAATTGTAAAGTAAACAATGATGCTGCACTAGCTCACCTCATTTCCAACACTGCCAGCAAATGTGGAGATGATGGCACAATGCACTGTTTAATCGACAACCTAGACAGGGGTACTTTGGAACCAAGTATCTCTCATTTTTACACAACACAAGGTCAAGTGAGTGAGGTGTCATTGGAAAGGTCAGGGTTTGGTCCATATAATGTGTGAATATAATGTGTGAATATAAAATAATTGAAAAACAATTAAATGCAAAATTTACTTTTTTTTCCTGTCCCAAGACCCGAAGCATTATGTACTGATAAAGCAAAAAATGCCACTGCGTGAACTAAGCTTCCCTCTTCCCGCACCAGGAGCATATGCAGAGGTGATGGTGCAATGAGTTATTACACATTGGTTCATGTAAAACACAATCTCTGCTGCGAGTAGAGCGGTGGTCCTTTGGACACCTGTATCTCCATTCTTTACACCCCACAAGTTCAAGTTCAGTGTGTTTGGACAGGTCGGAGACTGGCCTTTCTAATGATACCAAACATGAGCATGTAAAATGTAGAAAAAGACAAAGATTTTAAAAAAAAAAAACTCATAGAGCTTTCCATAGTGCTGATTCAAAAGCAAGGACAGCAGCTCCGCAGGGCTCCGGAGCTATCTATGGTGCTGAAACATAGTATACATTGTCAAATGCAGCCGGACTGAAAGAAAATAATACAGCTGCGTTCAAAGAAAAAAAGCCTTGTTGCTTTAAAATAAATTAGGAAACATAAAATTTAACCAAAAAATCCCAAAAATGCCTACACAATCCTGAAAAATAGACTTTTTGTGAAAAGAATAAACTGTTTAATAAATATATAATAAAAATTAGGATTTTTTCCCCAATTTTTTTTCCATTGAAACCAGTGGAAATTCACCTGATTAAGGCTAGGGTCAGACGAACGCATTTTTCACGTCGTCCGTGAAAAAGTTCGGTCGAACGAACGTACGTATTTTCCCCCGGAATACGCGATAACGGTCATACGATGCGCCTTTTCGTCCGTGATTTTGTACGGATCATCAATAAAACACTTTTTGAGTCTGGACGTTATGTTAGCCGGACATGAGCAGCGTCTGACGTCTCCTAATCACACACACACGCCGCTATGCGGCCGCAGCGCACTCTGTACGTCAGTAGTAGCGGTTTGACGTTCTCGAAAAAATGCGTTCGTTGGCCACTTGCGTTGCGCGGACGAACTTTCGTGCGGCCGTTCGTCGTATGTTCCCCGGCATTGGACGTCATTTGCTGCTAGTACGGCCGTGATTTCGTGCGGCTAAACGCACGTTAAAACTGCGCTAGTCTGACCCTAGCCTAAACCGGTCTAACAAACCCCAGAAAATCAGGGCTAGAAATTAGGGTTAGACACTAGGGTTAGAAATCCGGTTAGAATTTCTAACCCTGATTTTTGGTGGTTCGTTCAACAGGTTTAATCCCAACAGGGGAAAAAAAAAATCCCTGTTTTTATTATTTTCGGATCATTTTGGTTTTGTTTGTTTTTTCCCGTTTTGGGTCATTTTGCTCTGTGGTTCTTTTTTTTTTTCTCAGATAATTTTTGTTTTGTTTTTTTTGTTATGCTACCGTGATTTGTATTTTCAGACCGATCTGAAAATGTAGACGGGCGATTTTTGTATTTCAGAAATGCTTCCAGAATACGAATCGGGTGATTTTCGTCCGAATTTGTTCTCGAAATGAAATGCACAGGTCTAATGCTCAATGCCACACAGCGAAGAGCAAGTGAGGTAAAGATACTGGGGTTGGGACAGTTTACAACTAGGGATGAGCTGTTCGGGTTCGGACGGTTTGGAGTTTGACCCGAACTTTAGCAGTTCGAAAGTTCGCGAATTTCGAACTTTTTGGGCTTGTTCGGTTCGGGTTCGAAAAAAAAAAAGGAAATTTTGAATAAAGTATAGAAAATGCTTAAAAAAATACTAAAAAATCTAGAAATAATGAGACTCTTTACTGCAGAATATTATAAGCAACGGTTTATTAGATATTGAATTAAAAACTAATGTGTACGTGGAAAGATTATCAACTCCAAATGACCTCTGTTCACAAACGGGCATAACACCAGGTGTTTTTAGTCTGGTAATCAATTTGATACAATGTACACTATATGGAGGTACTGAGGGGGTGGGGTGGTGTCTGTTTCTGATTGAGATTTGAGAATTAATTTCCCTAAAACATCCTAATATGCTGCATTTAACTGGTGTTTGAAAAAAATCTAAAGCAATGTTATTTTTCACCTCGGGATTAAACATTCACAGGGTTATTCAGAGAGCGGTGAAAAGCAGGAGAATAACTGGAGAAGTGAAAATTCTAGGTCAAAATAGACAAACCAGAAAAATTCTCCCATTTATCTCACTTTCCAAATCGGCTATTTGGTCTAGATTGTTCTCTTCTCTTGCCAGTTCTCCTGGCTTTCACCTCTCTCTCAGGGTTGTTTAGAGAAAGGTGAAAACCAGGAGAATGGCAGGAAAAGAGAACAATCTGGACCAAATAGCCGATTAGGAAAGTGAGATAAGGCTAGGGTCAGACTAACGCATTTTTCGCAGCGACCGTCAAAAAGTGCGTCCGAACGCTTTGCCGTATTTTTTCACGGATTGCGCAAAAACGGTCATACGATGCGCATTTTTGTGCGTGATTTTTTACGGATCCAAACCAGGAAACTTTGGGTGTCTGGACGTTATGTTGGCCGGACATGAGCAGGGTTTGACGTCTCCAAATCACGCACACACGCCGCTAGTGGACGCAGCGCACTCTGTACGTCCGTACTAGCGGTTCTGCGTTCTCGAAAAAATGCGTTCATTTTCCACTTGCGTTGCGCAGCCGGACTTTCGTGTGACCGTACTTCGTATATTGGCTGTCATTGCCCGTCATTTGCTGCTAGTGCGACCGTGATTAAGTGCGCCTAAACGCACGTTAAAAATTCGCTAGTCTGACCCTAGCCTAAATGGGAGAATTTTTCTGGTTTGGCTATTTTGACCTAGAATTTTCCATTCTCCAGTCATTCTCCTGCTCTTCACCGCTCTCTGAATAACCCTGTCAGGGTTATTCAGAGAAAGGTGAAACTCAGGAGAATGACTGGAGAATGGAAAATTCTAGGTCAAAATAGCTGAACCAGAAAAATTCTCGCATTTATCTCACTTTCCAAATCGGCTTTTTGGTCTAGAAGTTTCCATTCTCCTGCTTTTCACCGCCAAAAAAATCCGTAAACTTTTTCTGCGTGTCCGAAAATGTCTCCTCTTTTCAAACAGACTGCCGCCCCAAGCAGTTGTTTATGGATAGATTAAAGGAAAAGTATTTACCGTCATTTGAAATGTCATTTTTTGGTTTTAACATATTTCTATACATCCTAGAAATCCACCACTTCACGGGCAGGTTATGGGGACCTCCTAGGCACGATATTTGAAGGAATTTTTCGTTTTTATTTTTAACCCTTATTTCATGGAAAACTCACTGTCCCTTTAAAAACGTTTTTTTAAAAACTTTTTGTCCTTGTTTCCTGTCCCCCCGGGCACTACCCAGACCCCCATACACCTTTTATGGCAAATATGTAGCATATATGCCCTCTTGGAGGGCACTCCAAAAAACCGAATTTTCAGCCCCATTGACTTGCATGGGGGTTCGGGTTCGGGTTCGGTCCCGAACAAATGGGAAGTTCGGGTTCGGGCTCCAACCGAACTCGGGGAGTGTTCGGCTCATCCCTATTTACAACACACAAGATCACACAATGGATGCACCCAGTGACACATATAGAGTAAAATCTTTTCTTAACATACAAGAGAAAAACAAAGTACATGTAAGATATCAGCAACAAAGCAATATAAAATAAGCAGTACATCATTTCATTTTTTGGCGGTAGTGTTCCTTTACGGATTATCTACAAAGAGGTGGAATGGATGTCCCTTGTAATATTTAGAAATATTTTAATAATGTTTTTTTACTCCATCAGTAACAGGTCATGAAAATTCTCCCTAGTTCTTGTTAAACTCAACGACAAAAAGTTTGCAACATTTGGGATTTCAGACGGTGGTAATAGCTGTTGATAAGGAAGTTTTGTTGCATATTTTATGTAATAGCTTTGTGTAGGAGCATTTCTATCTCCGCAGTTTAGGAAGCTGGATAATGAGGAGAGCTTCACAAGGACAAAGACCTGTATATGAACCCTCTCTCTATTTTTAACAGGAGATATATGTATGTTTTTTCTTAACAAGGTTTTCAACTCTCTACTCCTTTTCCTGTCTCCTCTGCTAAATAATTGAAAGGTAAATAGAGCCCCAAACGATTTAGTATTACCATGCATGTAGCAGAAACCCCAGCTGAATGCCTCCCTATCAGGGCTGTGTCAAACTCAGGCCTCCCAGATGTTTCTGAACTACAACTCCCATGACTCCCTGGCCATCTATTGCATTGGAAGAATTCTGGGAATTGTAGGCCTCTACATATGGGGGTCGTGAGTTTAATTGCCCTGCCTTACAGGCTTCTCAGATCTTTGAGTAATCTATTACCCATTCCACCTATAATTTTGAAAAGGTGTTCTCTAGATCAGTGGTTCTCAACCTGTGGACCCTCAAGGCCCACAATTGTCCTTAGTCATTGAGTCGCGACCCAAAAATAATTGAATTTCTGAAACATTATAATTTATTCCACAAAACAACGTGTGCAATATTCTACAACGTATGCGCTTTTTAAACAATTTTGTAAAGAGACAGAGATTCTTCCCAAAATGTGCAGTAATCACAGAACTAGTGAAAAGGAAAGCAAAAACCCAATAAAATAAACTTTAATTGAAACATATGAAATTAATTAGAACTTATGGGAAAACTGGGGATGCTTCTTGCTCTTATCCCCTTAGTGACCGGGCGGTTTTACACAAATCCGTCCTTTAGTGACCGCTGCTGTTTTTACGTTTCTGCGCTGTTAGGGTTTAGGTCAAATTTTCCTCTTACTCGTTTATTCAACCCACACATATTATACACCCTTTTTCCCGCCATTAAATGGACTTTCTAGAAATACCATTATTTCCATCATATCCAATAATTTAATATAAAAAAAATATGAAAATGAATGAAAAAAATGTAAAAACACACTTTTTCGTAATTTAATCTCCTAAAGCTATAACCACCAATAAAGACCCGGCTAAAATAGTTTCCAAATTTTATCCCGAGAATAGAAATACCCAATTTTTACATGTTTTTACCTTTTAACCCTTTCACTGCTGAGCCAGTTCACCTATGTGCGCTGCGCTCATTCTGACCATTTTGTGCTAATTATTTTGAGATGTCAGCCTAGGTCCTATTTAATTAAACCCCCCAGACAAAATTTTTTTTTAAAAAAAACAAATTTTTTTATTTTATTTAATTTTTTTATTATTATTTTTTTTATTATTTTTTTTTAAATTTTTTTTAAACCAAACCTGGTCATGTTTGGTATCATTTGAAAGGCCATGATCAGGCTTTCAAATGATGTCAAATATGACCATCTAGCTGCCATGGATCGGGAGATAAAGGGATCCTTAGGATCCCCTTATCTGTACATGGCAGCTAGAGGGTTAACTGGCCCACTGACATCCTCACACATATGGTGAGGTTGTCAGTGGGTGGGGGGGACCTGGAGGCTAGGCTGACATCCAAGATGTCAGCCCCCCTCCAGGTTCGAATCGCGTTTTGGCGCCAAACGCATTTTGCTAGCTTCAATGGTTGGGGAGATAGAGGGCTCCGAAGGAGCCCCCCCCTCCCCTCCATTGAATTACATGGGGGCACCTTCTGATGACGTCACCACGCAGCGTGGCGACGTCATCAGCCTCGCCTGCCCATGTAAATCACATGGGCAGGCTTCCTCCCTGCCAGATCGCCGTGGGATCCGACGAGGGAGGTGAGTATCGGGCGGGAGGGGGATTTGGCGCCGCTGACGTACCCTGTACGTCCGCGGGTCTAAGGGAGACCCGAGGACAGGACGTACAGGGTACGTCAGGGGTCATTAAGGGGTTAATAAGTGTCTCAAAGTCTGGGGTGATGGTAGACAAAGCAACTCTTAGGTCATGTTCAATGTCCAGTCTGTTCCTATCAGGATGAGGCAGCTTGGACCTTTCTCTCCACTCTCTTTCCTCTTGCATGCTCCTTTTCTCTCCTCCCTTCATTCACCTTTTCCCTCACCCCTCAGATTGCTGCAATTCGGCGATCTCCAACGGCAACAAAATTGTCCGATAGACAAGTAATGGTTAATCTATCCAGAGAACGCCGAACTGCACCGACGTGTCAGTGAAACGACTTGATTTATGGGGATTCAGTTTGACAGACTTAAACAGGAGCATCCCATAGGATTCAATGTAAAAAAAATACTGTTTTTATTCAACCCTTTAATTTTTTCAGTTTCAGCAGTTTATTTTTTTGGAACGTTTTGATGGGGTTTTTTTTAGGCAAAATTTTTGATTCCCAATTTCTTTTTAAATGTGTTTTATTTTTATTCTGTAACAGACTGTTTTATTTTTTTTTATAAGACCTTTTTTTATTATTTCCATAAATTTTCATTGTTTTAAACATCTTTTAGAATAATAGTAGGGCTCCGTTTGTTTTTCACTGAAACGTCGATGCTTTCTGAATAACCCTTTCTGTGTCTGCATCCATTGTGTGAACTTCTGTGTAATAATGGAGACATACAGGGTTATCCAAAGAGATCCGAATTGCTGGAGAAAGGTAACCGAATGCTGAAAATCAGTGTTCGGTTACCTTTCCTGGCCATTCGACTATCCAGAGAGCAGGCAATTCACCAAATCCTAGCGAATTGCCTGCACATACGGTGCCTGTTCGGTGCCTGTTCGAGGGCAGTGAAATCCCCATGAAAAAGCAATGCTTCGGCTATTCAGAGAACACAAACCAGCAGTGAAAGGTTCCCCTAATTCCCTGCCATTCGGTGGTTTAATTCGGCAAGTTAATTCAGGAGAATCCCATAGACTTCAATGTTAAAAATATTCCCGTTTTAATTCAATATCTAATAAACCGTTCATTATAAAATTCTGCAGCAAAAAGTCTCTTTATTTATAGATTTTTTAGGATACTTTAAGCATTTTTCTGATATTTTTTTTTTTTTTTTAAAAGTCCGATTTTTTTTTGATTTTTTTTTCAGTTTACTTATTTTTTTTTGTAACAGCCCTCTTTATTATCATTCCCTGGACCTCCTGTGAAAATTTCAGACATTTTCGCTCAGTAGTTTCTTTGCAAACAGTGTTTCATTTTCCCAGATTCATACAAATGGTTTTTCTAATTTATTCACTGCCTCCTCTACGTCACAGCTGCTTCGGCTCTGTGTGATTCGGCTCATGTTCGGCTCCTGTTCGGCTTCTTCAAAGGTTAATCCAGATGTTTTTGCTTGTTTTCAGCGTGCATTCGGTTAGTGTTCGTCAGGTTTTCGGCAGCTTTTCCCTGCAATTCGGGGACCCTGTGGTGCTTGCTGAATACACCGCAGGGTCACCGAAATGGGATCGGCAAAAGGAACCGAATTGAAGAGAACGAAAAGTCACCGAACGTGCGGTGACTTTTCGAATCTCTTTGGATAACCCTGTTAGTGATAGTTTAACCAGTGTATAGTCTCAGAAACACTGCTGTGCATCTCTCTGGAAATTTTATTTGGATTTTGCTTGGACTTCTCTAGTTTAAGGGGTGTAAATGGCGGTGCAGTCTCATTCTAATATTGGGTGGATTGGTCCTGTATGTGGATTGGAAGGTTTAGCAGAGGAGGCTATTGCAGCTTTAGGGACAGATTGGCAAGCAATGCAAAAGCAAAGTTCCATGGTGCTTTGCATCTTTATAGGGAACTGCAGGGCTCTTGATTAGCAGCACCTGCACCTCTTGCAGGCTGGAGATGAAACTGAAGGTCTGAAGGGGCGGATTCAGGGAGTCATGAATGAACCAGCGCCGGGTTTGTTCCTACTGCGGCGCCGGCGACCGTATATGTGACAACAATCAGTCAAAACTAACTGATACAATGTAACTGTAGGCGGACAAAAACAGATTCACTTTCAAGACGGCGCCGGACCGGGCACAAGTAAGGATTGTCAGAACACGAGTCTCTTCAGGAAAGGCAAACTTTATTGTGTCGTCACACAAGTGCCCACACAGGATTGAATCGCAAAGAGTGAGCCCCCCCTTTCACCCGTGCAAGGGATCTTATACCCAAAAATACGTAATTAGGTACATCCCAGTTAGCCCACCTCCCAATGACACTTTATATCCACCCCACGTGGGTTAATACCTCCCTTTGGCTAATACAAAGACATTTCATTAATTGGCTGTAAATTGGCAAACTTTGTGTTTAGTTTCAGTAAATCAAAATTAATTGCTCTTACTGTTCCGGGCTGCGCCCTCCTCCCTTGCGCCTACAATCACTTGTTACAGATGGCACCTGGCCTGATCTCTACTCCTTTGTCTTTCTGCGGGCCCAACGACCTTGGAGGATCTACTTCGCTTTTCTCCTCCGTGCCAGGAACAGCAGAGATCTTTCATAAAACTTTAATTGCTTTTCTGCTAATCTAAACGCATTCCTAAATTTCTACGTATACCTCATTCTAGTTTCAGCTACAAACCTGTCTAGTTATATACAAGTGAACCAATATTCTGAACAAGATGGCCGCCTGTGTACAATGGTGGCCGTCTTCCAGCCTATTTCCACTTCATTCCCCCTTGGCTCAAGTGTCAGGATCTTTTCCTGGCACTTGTAGCCATTACACTCCACTATTCTGAACTCCTTGTACTGGGGGGGTTTCTTTCACTGGGAACATACCCTGTGGGATTATCAGTGGTATCTTCTGTGTTTGTGTAGGTGTCAGTGCTGTTTTGCACAGTGGCCATAAACATAGCCCTAATGCGGTATATCAGTATCCCTATGATCAAGATCACCACTATCATGAGTATCATGGATCCAATCGTGAGATAATCTCAAGATGGAACCAAACCATTCTCCATTGCTCCAAACCCACGGAGCGGATTCCAGCCTTCGGCAGCAATCCTCCTGGCTATACCCTGCAACTGTGCTAACCTTCTCTTGGTGATCTTGAATTACCTGGTAATAATCTGGGACTTCATGTGTAGTGTTTCTGATGAAGGTGCAACATTCATAGTGCATTGTCATTTCACACAATCCATTCAAGGCCGCACTGATCTGCTCAAGCGCCATATCATATATCATCTGCACCTTTCGAACTCACGCATTTCCGATTCAGCAGCTGGATATCCATACTGGTTCTATTCAGAATCTCATCCATCAAATTGACATAGCTATTCAATCTCCTCATCATCTCTCCTCCCATCCAGTCCATGCTGGCAACCATGTCCATATTCGATCCATCTTCGCGAACAACTCTCTCTTTGGTCTTTCAAACACCAGTGGGTACCTAGGGTAGTTCTGTTCTGTGTTTGTGTCTTCTCCCCTTAGTTCTGGATTGGGACAGCTTAGCCAAATAACACATTCCCGTTATTGTTGGTGGTACCCATGTGTAACACACCCTTCACAGCACACCTGGTACCCTCCTTTCACTATAAATGGTGATGAATGTAGTGTTCCCTTTGATATCTCTATCGCAAGGTGTCTCAGCCGTCTCATCATATCCACTGCACCCTGCCTCCCATTGGTCACATTCCCAATCACCGCCTCTTGGTCTCTAGTGAATTGCCTGCATCGTATGTATAAATAATTCGCCTTTTGTCCTGTTTTGAATATGTAAATGTATGATGTCCAGTTGAACTGACTTGAGTTACATAACCCACCCTCGTTATTTATTTCTTTATCTGGTCCTAGTTGAAAACACCATTCTGGTGGATACACTGGTCCTATATGGGGTACCCGGACTGACTGATTCTGTCTTTTCCCTTGGTGCATCGACAGCATGTATTGTGACATTCCCTGATACAACATACTCAAATTCATTGGAACAGAGGCAAATGGTATATGAATTGTCTCTGGGGCAGTCTACTACACACCCAGCATGCGGTTTGCCCAGACTTTTAGCATAGTCATATTTGAATTGCACAAGTAAGTGTCCTCTTGGGTTGGTTCCAGATAGCGCCTCTCGTTTTTGTCTCCACATGGTACGGTTCTCCATCACCGGTGCGTACCATTCCAGATATGGAAATATTCACTTTCCCCACATTGCCTGTACAATTAGGGCCTGCTCCAGCGAGAGTCCATAAATCAAGTTAGCAAGATATAAAATCAGCACCACAAATGCCCCGAATGTCAGAATTCCTTGGGCAATTCTTTTCACAGTCACATAAACCCAATCCCTCCCCACCGGAAATTTCAAAAGTAAAAAAACATTTCTAGATAATCAAGGGTGGGGGCCGGGCCTAAAAAGCACCCTGTGGGTATCCCCGTTGGCGGGTGGTCAGGACCTGTGCCCATCAAAACACCCACTTGTTGATCCTCTGTATTATCTGGGTTAGGATCATTTAGGTGCTCATGGCTGTGGTCTTTGTCAGCTTCAGCCTCAGCGGGTTGGTCTCGTTGGAACGACCTTCCATGCTGGTTCAGGACTGGCTGCAGCTGCTTTCACTCTGGAGTGATGTATCCACGGGCCACTCGGCAACCTTTACTGCTGTGGGGGTTGATAACAGGACAAGATAAGGACCTCTCCATTTTGGACCTAGTGGATCATTTTTCCACTCTTTTACCCATACTGAGTCACCCGGACAATACTTATGCAGTGAAGGATACAGAAAATGCGTTATATTATCCCCCACCCAAGTATTTAAATTTCTGCATTGATTTTACCCAGCATTACTACCTGATCATTTTTTTAGTTTCTCCAATGCCCGAAGGTCCCCCTTAGTCCATAATTAGAGGGGTTGGCCGTCCAAACATAAGTTCGTACGGACTTAGCTTCAATTGGGGGTTGGTCTGCACCTAATGTGCAAAAGGACTATCGGCAGCAAGTCCAACCAGCTCAATAACGTCTCTTGGCACCAGTTTGGACATCAAAGTCTTAGGGTACGGTTCATTCTTTCAACTTTTCCCGAACTTTGGGGCCTGTAGGCGGTATGTAGCTTCCAGGTGATGCCCAGTAGCCGGGCAAGTTGTTGCAAACCAGTTCTGGATACTTTTGGGAAATAGTATCGCCATGCGAAAAATAACAAATCTTGTCTGTCTGGTGAATCTCTTACTGCTGGTATGAAAAAGTCATTGCACTTTTCTTCATTCTTGGCAGTCTGTTCTTGATAAGGATCTCCTTGAGGAAGAACCTCACCAGTGGGACTTGATATTCTTCGCTCCCAATTCTCCCAGACTGTGCAGTATTCGGTGATGCCCGTAGATTATTGTGAGGATTGATTGTTAAATTTTCCAAACGTGACGCCAAATTTTTCTGCTCATTCAACTTCGGTTATTTCTTTGTCTTCCTCCTCCCCCACTATTTTTACGCCGAAGAATTTCAGCATCATCTTGTAGGCTCTGCACAGTCTTTGCTGAACTTCTGAGGTGTTAACCATTAGGCGTGTCTCCTGCGGATTTAGGGAGTAGAGTAGAAATTTCGGCCTTGGTGTCCGAGTGGGAAAAGCCAATTGAATATAATCATGATTGAGTTCTAATAGTTCATAATCATCTTGCCATTTGTGCAATATTATTTCAATGAACTCGCCGTGGGGTTCAAACTTTCTCAAATTCATGTAGAACTCGTAATTTGGCATAGAGGATTGCGGTTCTTGCTTGCAGATCAATACTTTAGCTTGGTCTTCTGCTGGCGGTGGTGGTTTGCAGCTGCTTTGCGGCTTGGTTTGGCGCGTCTGTTACCTTTTTGGAATTTCATCACGGCCTTTTTGGTGGCCACGACAGTGCATGAATGCTGACAGCACTGGTTTCCACACTGCTTCCAGAAGGGCCGCGATTTCAGCCGCATGATTTTAATTTGTTGTCCTGAAGACGTGAGTAGACCTCTTTCTTTATAGAGTGCACCATGTGCATGGACTGTCATGAAGGCGTACTTGGAATCTGTAATAGATATTTTACTCTTTTGCCTTCAGAAATTTCAAGGGCTCTGGTTTAAGCTGTTATTTCAGCCAATTGTGCAGATGTATGGCCTGGCAGTGGCTTTGCATCGATGACTTCTTCTGTTGAGACTACTGCATAGCCGGAGACTTTCTTCCCATCATCCATATAGCTGCTACCATCAGTGAATAGCTGTAGGTCGTATTGTCTAGGGGTACGTCTTTCAAATCTGGCCTGCTACTGAACACTCTTCCATAACTTGGAGGCATTCATGATCTGGATCCTCTTCAAGTCAGGCAGTAAAGTAGCAGGGTTTAAAGGTAGGCGATGAGGTCCAAATGAACCCGTGGATTTTTACACATCATGGCTTGGTACTCGTCATCCGCTGTTGCTGACCAGTAACCTCCTTTGACATTCAGCAGAGCCTTGACAGCGGGGGCACCTTGACATGAAGACCCTGTCCAAGGGTCAGCTTGTCTGCTTCTGCTATCAGCATTGCAGTGGCAGCCACTGCTGTCAAGATGGGGTAGGCCGCAGGCCACAGGGTCGAGTTGCTTGGAGAGGTAGGGCCACAGGCCTCAGTCATGAGCCAAAAGTCTGAACCAATACTCCTGTTGCTGTTTGCTCTTGTTCCAATGAAAGGGATCTTGTCCCCCCCCCCCCGTCGTGGCCTGATGAAGCGGCTTGGCAATATCTGCGAAGTTGGGGATCCACAGGCGGCAGAAGCCTGCAGCTCCAGGAACTCACGGACTTGCCTCCTGGTCTTTGGTTGGGGTATGCGGCACAATGCTTCTTTTCTTTCTGCCCCCAGTGCACGTTTGGTACCTGTTAACTGGAAGCCCCAGATTTTACACTGCGTTTACATATTTGTGCTTTCTTTTTAGAAACTCTGTACCTGCTTGGCTTAGCAGAGTAGCAAAGCTTTTGTGGCGGATAAACAGTCCTTTTTCTGTGGGGGAAGCCAGTAATAAATCATCAACATATTGTAGTAACACTACTTTGTCTGGCTGAGCGTTGAAGGCGAGGAGATCTTGGCTAAGCGCGCACACTGAAAATCGTGGGCGAATTTTTTTTTTTGAAACTTTGAGGGAGGCCGCGTCCACGTCATTTGATAGCGCGCCCCCGTGGTAGACTTTTCCCACTGAAATGCAAAA
The DNA here is from genome assembly GCA_009667805.1 of Leptobrachium leishanense. Lineage (NCBI taxonomy): Eukaryota > Metazoa > Chordata > Amphibia > Anura > Megophryidae > Leptobrachium > Leptobrachium leishanense. The sequence goes on from CM019063.1 coordinate 468,667,660, forward strand.
AGGGGCTGGCTTGCTGGAGCCAGGCCATATACAAAAACAAAAAAAACGTCTTTTAAATCAAGCACTGTGTAATATGTGTATCTCCGGAATTAACGCCAGTAAATTGTATGGATTAGGAACCACAGGGTGTAATGTTACTGTGGCCTCGTTGACAGCTCGTAAATCTTGGACAGGGCGGTACTCTGTGTGCCTTCTTTCAGTACTGGCAATAGGGGTGTGTTCCATGGTGACACGCAGAATTTTAATATGGCCGTTATCTTTAAATTTCTGTAAATATATCTGTATATCTCCTGCTTGGCTTTCTGTGGGATATAATATTGTCTTAGAGCCACCGGTGTTGCGCCGGGCTGTGATTCAACTCATCTGGGCGGGTGTTTCCGCCCCACCTCAGGAATTCCAAGAGTAGTGCGTGCGGATCCGCGTGGCAGACAGAGTAGGTGCCGTGCGCCATTCTTCCTCCTTTGACTAACTACTGCGATTTTCACAGATTGTGGATTGTGCGGACTGGCTGGACTATGCTGCCGACGCAGAGCCGCCACTCTCCGGCAGGTCTAAATTGAGCGTGACCCCGGGAAAAACATAATTTGGCTTGCAATTTGCAAAAGATATCCCGCCCCCGGAGCCGGATGGGAAATTCGGGCATATACATATACACATTGTATAACAATAATTTTCAGAGATTTTTTCCGTAGCCCAAAAACAGACTCTTAATACCACATCTGAAAAAAAATAAATTATTCCATTGTCATAAAACCACTCCTAACATCTCATAACAATAAAATAACCATTCCATCAAAAATTAATCAAAACATACCTTTTAGAAACAGTAAAGAAAAACTACTTAATTATTCTCGAATTTTTTTTCTTTTAATATTAATTTTCTAACCGTTTCATATATTTCAATTTAATTTGTTAATAATTTTATATTTTGATAGACAATATTGTATATTATTACGTACTTATTATGTTGTGTGTAACAATATAAAAACAGGACTTCCCTTTTTTTTTTATTTAATTCTAGCTCTGAACAAACACTAAAACTTTGGAATAATATCAACACAAAATAAACCTATATCTTGCACTCAACAGATTCAAAAAATATTCCATTGTAACACACATTAAAATTCAGCTAAATATAGTAATTTTTTTTTTTAATTTTTTTTCCTTTTTACTTGAATTCGCTGCACAGATACACAAAGGGTTATTTTTCCAGCTATCAGAGAGCAAAATGACTCCCTCCCCCTTCGCCCTTCAAACAGTCTGTCAGAAAGGAGGGGGCCTATACACCAGGGAAGAGAGGAGAGAGGAAAAAAAACCAAGTACGAAGTCCAATCACAACCTCTCAGTCATTCCTACTTTAGTTTAATAGATCAATTATAAATAATCGGACAAAATTAGTCCGAATCACAACATACAAGCCATAACAGCACCGCAATCATCTCACTCCGTAAATATTAATTAATTTATATATGCTCATCCGGGCATTCTCAATCTTTTCTGGTGGAGCCTCTATCTCCTCCATTCGCGGCGCCCTGCTCCTCTTCCTCAGTCACACAGGACGGAGCAGAGGGAGCTGACCGAGACACAGCAGCTGCCGCTCCCCCCTCTCCGTCCGCGCAACCGCGGCACTCAAAACTTTCCTAGCTGCCCCATACACATGATGGATAGGACGGGGGTAAAACATCACTCTCTTCCGGTTGTTCTAACCCTCTCTTCTCTCTCTCCATTATTTTGGGGTCCTGCTTCTTATTTCTCCCCGCTTATCATTATAAAATGACTCTTGTTTTTAATACAATATCTCATATACTATATACGGGTATTGTTCAGGATGTCCGTACTGCTCTGTGACTTGGGAATGTACCTTCTGTACCAACTCCGGGTCCATTGACCCTGCTCTGGCCCATCCTGGACTAACAACGGCCACACAACTGTACACATTACTTTAAACTTCTTTTTTTTATTCTACACCATAGTCATGAGTTTTATATAATGCTTCGAATTTCCGCACCATATATTCTAGGGGCGTCTCACCCTCCTTCACCTTCTTGGGCTTAGATGACCGTTACCCATTATTACTCTTGAAAACAGTACTCTTTGCAATACAGATATATTATTTCAACAACAGTTAAAATCTACAGTCTGATACTTCAGTCAACAATTCCTTCGTATCTGCAGGCGCTTCCCCTTCAGTAGCCGTCTGCAGTCGCCTGAGCCGGAACGTACGTTTGGGGTCAAAACTCGTATTTGCTTCCTCGCGGAGCGAGTAGGCGCACGTTCACTCACAGCATCGAGTCATTCATTCACACAAATACCGTATCAGATGCTTTCATCACATAACAGAACATAAAACACTTCAACTCTTTTTTTTACTAGCCGAGGGGTACTCAGTCCCTCCTCTATGGCTCCTTATACCCCGTAATTGAACTCTAACTCTTGACTGCTTGTGACTATGTGCACCCCGTTCTATATCTCTACTGCCGTCTGCAATTCCAATTTGCCTTATGGGTAATCTCACCCACCCGCACCACTATCTCTGCAGCTACCGCTGGCTCCACTATGAGCCCTTTTCACTACACGACGTGCACACTAGCACTGACTCAGGCTCTCAGCCCAGTCACAGAAAATCCCTCCTCCTTTCCCTTTTACCCACGTGGTGAAGCTCTATTTACAAACACTGACTACTGACTTATGCAACTCCACGTGGTTACCTTCTCCCTCACTTACAGAACTACCCTTTGATTGGCATTCAATTCCCCGAATCCAGACACCCGCTAGCCACTCTGGCTCCTTAGCAATGTCAGTGCTATCAGCGGCGGGCTAGATATGCCAAGGATGGTGGCCATCGCATCCTCTTATCCGTCTATCTCAGTCGGACGTTTCCCTTAGATACCGGTATCTCCTTTAGACATACAAAACATAGAAGACACGTTACCTATCGCCGGCGCTGCTTGCTGTTTCCTCAGACTCAGTGGTGTCCCGGGTCAGGGGTCCGTTTGGGATGAGACGAGGTCCACTGAACAGGAAATCCTGCTTGGCGCCTGCAGATGTCAGCTCACCTTCAACGGACGCCCAACCATCGGGATTCTCGCACTCGCTGCAGTCAAGCACTGCACTGTGTTCACAGCAGCCCGTTACTGTGTGCCCGGAAAGGGCCCGTATCCCGGCTCACGAGGCCCCAAAAATGTAGGCGGACAAAAACAGATTCACTTTCAAGACGGCGCCGGACCGGGCACAAGTAAGGATTGTCAGAACACGAGTCTCTTCAGGAAAGGCAAACTTTATTGTGTCGTCACACAAGTGCCCACACAGGATTGAATCGCAAAGAGTGAGCCCCCCCTTTCACCCGTGCAAGGGATCTTATACCCAAAAATACGTAATTAGGTACATCCCAGTTAGCCCACCTCCCAATGACACTTTATTCCACCCCACGTGGGTTAATACCTCCCTTTGGCTAATACAAAGACATTTCATTAATTGGCTGTAAATTGGCAAACTTTGTGTTAGTTTCAGTAAATCAAAATTAATTGCTCTTACTGTTCCGGGCTGCGCCCTCCTCCCTTGCGCCTACAATCACTTGTTACAGATGGCACCTGGCCTGATCTCTACTCCTTTGTCTTTCTGCGGGCCCCAACGACCTTGGAGGATCTACTTCGCTTTTCTCCTCCGTGCCAGGAACAGCAGAGATCTTTCATAAAACTTTAATTGCTTTTCTGCTAATCTAAACGCATTCCTAAATTTCTACGTATACCTCATTCTAGTTTCAGCTACAAACCTGTCTAGTTATATACAAGTGAACCAATATTCTGAACAAGATGGCCGCCTGTGTACAATGGCGGCCGTCTTCCAGCCTATTTCCACTTCATAACCACAATCTCATCCGTTATAAAAAGCGCATCCGTTACTGTGCGCAATCAGTGCGCTCGTCTGACCCCAGCCTTAAAGCAAAAAAAAAAAAAGCAATTAAATGAAAGCTCAAATAATTACCCTTCATCCTGCAAGTTGATAGTACAATCAGTTTACTTCTCTTCGCCGCAAGCAGATGGAGAACAAATATTTCCCAGTGTCTTTCTGCCAGACCTGTACGTATCTAGTGTCCAGAGATTTCTACTGGTTCTAGGAGAGGATACTTGTCATGAGGGCACCTGGTGTGAGCCAAGGTGGGCCCTTTATTCTGGGTGTTAAGCCCTTGAGGCAGGTTTGTTGCTGGCTGCATTGATGCAGAACACAGCACACAGAATATAACACGGATACTGGACACAAATGACAGAACTGAAGCACCACAATAACACACACACTGATCTGGCGCAAGGTCCTTATACCGGCCTTCTAATGCTAGACGGGGTACAAGGCACAAGGAATAAATGACAATAACAACATGGGTTAACAAGAGACAACAAGCAGCAACACAGGGAACCCAAAACTTGGATGAGGTCCTTCCAATGGCCTCTAACACTGACAGATATATTATAATTAGGGATGCACCAATACTAGTATCGGTATCGGTGCCGATACTACCGTTTGCACGAGTACTTGGTACTCGTGCAAATGGCCCGATACACCCCCTCGATACCGGAAGCCAGCGCTGGGCCGGCTTGCCGGTATCCGCAGGGCTGGGGAAGCTGGCCGCGTGCATGAAAAGCACACGGCCAGTGTTCCCTTCCGGCGGGCCGCAATACTCACCCGTCCGAAGGTCCGGTCGCACTGCTGTGGCGCAGTCACGCGGCCGCCGGGCGCTTCTGTGACGCTGCCTCACGGCTGGAGGCAGCGTCACAGAAGTGCCTGGTGGCCGCGTGATCGTGTCACAGCCATGCGACCGTACCTTCGGATGGGTGAGTATTGCGGACTGCTGGAGGGGAAGCTGGCCGCGTGTTTTCATGCAGGCAGCCAGCTTCCCCAGGTCTGTGAGAGCTGGAGCATATCCATGAGAGCTGGAGCATATCCATGAGAGCTGGAGCATATCCATGAGAGCTGGGGCATATCCACCATGAGACCTGGGGGCATATCCATTTGAGTTGGGGGCAATATCCATGAGAGCTGTGGCATATCCATGAGAGCTGTGGCATATCCATGAGAGCTGTGGCATATCCATGAGAGCTGTGGCATATCCATGAGAGCTAGGAGCATATCCATGAGAACTGGGGCAATATCCATGAGAGCTGCGGCAATATCCATGAGAGCTGGAGGGCAATATCCATGAGAGCTGGGGGCATATCCATGTGAGCTGGGGGCAATCTCCATTTGAGCTGGAGGCTAGCTACATATCCATGTGAGTTGGGGGCAAGCTACATGTGAGCTGGGGGCATTCTGTATATATATACACTATATTGCCAAAAGTATTCGCTCACCCATCCATATGCGAGTCAAGGCCGGTGAGTGAATACTTTTGGCAATATAGTGTATGTATATATATATATATCTCGGGGGGGGGGGATAAATACCTGTGAGCTGGAGGCATTTTTAAATGAGGTCTGTTCTTATTGAAAAGCGGTCACATGACATAAAATAAAAGTATCGTACTCCTACTCGGTCTTAAAAAAGTGGTATCGGTATCCCTAAATATAATGCTGCTGGGTAAATACAGAGAAACAAAGAGAATAGAACACAAAGAACATAGAATAGTCAGGGAATGCAAGAGGCTCTAAACGCAATTGTACTGTGTCAGCCGTATCCCAGGGATCAAGAGTCAGGAGAGCAGGTCAGACAAGCAGAGGTTGGTACACAAGAATACAATAATACAGAGTACAGGGAACAGAAAAGAGAATAGTAAAAAAAAAAAGCCAATATCATACACAGAACCTAAACCGCATCAGCAGAATCACAGGAAACAATGACCCATGCAGGAGCCAGGAGCTATTGCACTGCTAGCAGTATGTATGGAAACAGGGCAGACCATAGGACCTCAGGCCAGATCCGCCACACGGACGTCCAGGGGCAGAGAGCCTGGACTGGCTAACCCAGACAATACAAGAACTGGCCTGGATCGCTCTCACCACCAGGGGGCCTGGCTGAAATGTGGAAACGTGACCGATACCAGCTACAGTGCAGCACCCCTGCCAGCCTCTGTTACCATTTCACTAGGATTACGAGGCAAAAGGTGGTGGTAATAGGGTACCAAACATTGTTAATGACTTTACCATTTGCAGCTTCAGTGCTAAAATATGGGTTAAAGGAGCAAAAGCACAAAGGCGTGATGTATTATTGAAGTATCTTAACAATGTAATACTCATTTTTTTAAACAATATACTATATCCTTAAATACCAGGTGGTTTGTTCCATTGGAAACCAATGGAACGTAGTCCTCAGGGTCCCCTAGCAGACCAGATTTTAAGGATTATCTTGGGGAAATGCAGACTGAATCCTGCAATCACTGAGCAGCAAATCATATCACCTGTGCTGTGCTTCAGGTATCTGGAAAACCTGACCTGTTAGGGGAACCTGAGGACCGGAGTTGAGAAACAGTCACTTGCTTGTTGTCAGTAGCCATGAGATGAAAAAGTTGAAAATCACTGTTGTGGACTATTATTTATTCCATCCCTCTATGTATGTGGTTTAAACCACAGCAAAAAGACAATGCACTGTATGTAAAAAATATTGAAATCTTTTTAAAATGAAAGCAAAAACAATAAATATTTTTTTGTTTAGTTACAATGCACAACGTTTTGAGTGGGGTTGCTGATTATACATCTTTAGGATAGAAGCGCCTGTGTTGCAAACACCATTGAAAAACGTCAGTATTGCAGCACTGACAAACGCCAGCATTACACAAAACTGGAAACTCAAGAAGCTGCAATGTGAAACTTCTGTCACTTTTTGGGTCCTAGTTTCGGGCCATGCCGGCGTTATTCGTTGGTGTCTGCAGCACTGGAAAACATTGGCGCCTTCTGAATATCTAAAATGGTGTACGGCTTGAAGGAGAAAAGTTACCAGGAAAGGCTTAATGATCTTAACATGTACAGCTTGGAAAAAAGACGAGACAGAGGAGATATGATAGAAACATTTAAATACGTAAAGGGAATCCACAAGGTAGAGGAAGGGAGTATATTTAAAAGGAAACAAAGTAGCAAAACGAGAGGACATAGTCTTAGATTAGAGGGGCAAAGGTTTAAAAGTAACATCAGGAAGCATTATTTTACTGAGAGGGTGGTGGATACATGGAACAGTCTTCCAGTTGAAGTGGTAGAGGCCAAAACAGTAATTGAATTTAAGCAAGCATGTGATAGGCATAAGGCTATCCTAAACAAAAGATAAATCCAGGTAAAGTATCCATGTAATTGGGCAGACTAGATGGGCCGAAAGGTTCTTATCTGACGACATGTTTCTATGTTTCTATGTTTCTAATAACCCCTATAGTTTTTATTTTTTCTGTATTCATGATGCGGATTTCCTGAACTGGCAAAACTAAAAACAAATCTCCAGCAATGAGCAAGTTATCTTTATTGTGTACAAAAGTGTCTTCCAGAAAGCTTGCCACGTTTCGCCTGTGCTCGTAAAGCCTGGGATATTTCTGGGAGGGATTCTGTTACTGAAACAGTGTATTTTCTGTTTATTATGCTTGAGTTCTTCACTGGTGAAGACCCCAAGTTGGTGCAACACTGCCACCTACTGCTTGCATTGCAGCAGCACTTTCCATCCCTGGGCTTTGGCAGCACGCAACACCGTTTAACCTTTCAATGCTGCATCGTTGGCATGTCTGCTGAGTTTATATTCAAATGTAAAATGACAAAGAAAACAGCAGGTAGCAAAACCGTTTTCTTTCGTGTGTGTGTCTATATGCATGTATTATTTATATATATATTATATATGTGTGTGTGTGTGTTTATAATTGTAGAAGACATTTTCACATCACAGGAATTCAGGGAACTGCTTACAGAGCTCATGTGTTACATTCCCCATATGCAGCAAAGAACTCTGGGTAGGACATGCAAATTAAGTCCCCAACTTTTCAGCTTTTTTTGCATCCTGGGTCTGTTTTAACACAGAACCCCCCTTGCCAGTGCAATGCTATACTAGATGGCTTTTTAGCAAAGGTTATGCAGCGAGTCACAGCCATGCCTGTACAGCCGTTTCGGGCTTATTATGCCCTCGTCAGCAGGAGATAGACGGTAATATGTATATATATATATATATATATATTATATATACATATTACAATCTTTCGCATCTGGTTAAATATGTGATAATGGGAACAGTGATGTATTTGCACCCTTCAATGCTCGCTTATTCTCTGACTTTGTGCAAACTCACTGTGACTAGTCTAACATAACACCCATTAAACTGTGGGTTTCTGTGGGCGCAGAAAAAAAATCAGAATCTTGTATGTGCTGTTAACCTCTAGAGGGTCTTGAGGCTTCTTCTTTTAGGTCGGGGTCAGGCGAGAGCACTAGGTGCGCCCGTACTGACGTGCCTCCCGGCGTTTGTCGTATCGTTGTGAAGCTTTGAAAGGGCTGGTCACACGCTGTAATGTGCGTGTGAATTGCGCGCGCTTCAAGCGGACGTGCTGAAAGCCTCCCCGTCAAAACGCTACAAACGCGTCGGACTTGGCTGCAAAGCACAATCCTCCATAGGAGATTCGAGCCTTGCAGTGCTCAGAGCACGAACTGCGCTCAGCGAGGCGGCCAGACAGGCGTCAGAGTGGAAGGAACGTCTGCTCTCATGTACCTTCTTTCCGCTCTTAACCTCCCTGGCGGTTATCCTGAGTGTGTCTAGGGGTTAAATTTCACCGCTGAGAGTGGTAACCCCGAGACACACTCGAGCTGTATACATCACCTCTCCAGGGTCGGATTAAGATCTCTATGGGCCTGGAGCTGAAGATTTTGGTGGCTTTTTTTGGAATTTTGTGAAATGAAAGCATATTTTAGGTTATAGTGCAGATACGGCTATATCTAACCAGGCAGATACTGTGTGAGTAAATTTTCATTCAGATTTCAATCATTTAAAGCATGTAAAATAATTTTTTCACATTTTATCATCCAAACCTTTGTGGTTATATATTCTATAGGGAATTCTTGTTAATTTTTTTAAAATGGGATCCTGTTATTGCATTTTTCTGAGAAAATATACAATTTTAACCAAAAAAAATGAAATATTTCCCATGTGTTTTTTGAATAATATGACTATGTATAAAACACTGATCTTGCTCCCAGCATGGGAAATGAGACGGTTTGTAATGGCAGTGATATTGCTCATTTTATAAGTGACAAATGGACAATGCCATTGCATTGGAACTAAAAATAAAAAGATAAGAAGTTTTTAGGTTTTCTTTTTAGATTTTACATGGTCATGTTTGGTATTAATGCAAAGGCCAGACGCTGACCTGTCCAATGACACGTCCCTTGACCTTGTAAGGTGTAAAGATTAGTAACGCAGGGTTCCAAAGTCACTCCCCCAATGCACTTTGCTGCAGTGCGGCGGTTTAGGGTTTTGGTGTAACAATTCGTAATAACGGATCATGCCATCACCTCCACACTTGAGATGGTGAGTTAGTGCAGCATCATTGTTCACTTTATAATTGAAAAGTGGAAAGTATTGCTGTGTTAGAAAGAAAAAATAAAGTAATATTTATTATTTTATTTTTATTGTTACATGAAACCTGGTCATGGTTGGTATCATTGGAAAGGGCATACTCTGGCCTTTCCAGAGATACCTCATATGACCCTGTAGCTGCTATGGTGTTGGAGGTCAACATGTTCATAAATGCAGACATTGTTATTTTTTCTCTGGGCCTAGTCTGGGGCATGGGCCTGGAGCTGCTGCTCCATCTGCCCCTATGTTAATCCGGCCCTGCACCTCTCCGTGCGCTCCCCTTGCTGATCTCTGCAGTCTCCTCCAGCGATCGCAGCGTTTTACTTCCTGGATTCCTTCTCGCGAGGAGGAAACCAGGAAGTAATGAGGTCGTGGTCGCCGGAGGAGGCAGCTGGGGACTTCGAGGGAGCGCAGGGAGAGGTAATGTATCCAGCGACATCCCGAGTGTGGCTCGGGGTTACCGCTTCCAACATAGGAATTTAACCCAGAGCAACACTCGGGATACCGTGGGGGGGGGGGGAGAACAACAATTGACTGTTTTCAGCAAATAATTATTTGGATAAATAGACCGCCAGGGAGGTTAAAGACCCTGGCCATAAGCTCGTCTGACCCCGGCCTTAAGTGGACAAATACTAAATACAATATATATATTATAATTGCTGTTGTTATTCAGCCAACTGTCACATATCTGTTAAAGGGATATTTGGTGCAGAAATTAAATCATATTTCAATAGGGCCTGTCATTTTACCCAGAATGCTCCTGCAACGGGGATAAATACACACGTAAAATTACAGTCAGCATGCCAGGCAGCCATATGCTAGTGATTGTTTACGGCTGACGCATGCTGCCCTTGGCTTTGTACCATGGATATGTTGAAGTGTACCTATTTAACCCTTTTTCCGGTCTATTTGGGCTAAAATGACTTGCCTTATTAAAATAAGACCTTTTATTCACTAGTCTTTGTTTTTCCTTCTTTTCATCTGTTTTGCGTGCTTAATAATCCGTATAATGCATCTGTCAGCAATTAATACATTGATATTAATTGCCAAAAAAAAAAAGGTAGAGGTTTTATATTGACATAGCCCGAACTGCCTTCGATTCCTGAATGATTGCAATAAATCCCTTCATTTGCCGGTCATGTTGATCTTGGCAAGAGATCTTCCACAAAGCTAAAGCGGAATCACTCGTACCTCATCACCGAGGCATGTTTTGCACAAAGAGACGAAAAACCTGTAACCAGGATGCAGGAATAAAATTATATTTGAACTCGTTTTTTTTTTTTGTTTCTAGACGGTGTAAAACAAATAAATCTAATAATACATGCTCGCTGCCATGGAGGTGATTAGCTTTTCGGATTCGTGGGTGTGTGCGTTCATCGTGTAAATGAAACTTATTTTGGGTGAATGAGTGCGTGGGATGCAGTTTGGTCCAGCTGCACAGCTGTTTCCAATGGGCTTTTGGGAGGATGAGATGGCAGCAGGCTCCAGATTCTCAGTACAAACTCAAAATTCCAAAAGTCGTATTCCGAGAATAAGACATGCTTTGGGTATTGCTGAGAATCTACTTAGAAGTGTTATGTAATTCCTTCTAGGTTAATGTTATTGATTATTGCTAATTAACAGATATGCTCATTAATTCTTTTTTTAGACTGGGGAAATAGAAGGAGCTCTGTGTACAATGCAATTCTTCAATTTGTTTGGACTTACAGACGTTTTTCGCAATGATTTATAATTCTATTACTGTATGTTAAATGTTTATGTGTTTATCCTCGTATATTAAGGTTTACACAACTCATGTGTTTGCTGCAAAAACTGATTTTCCTAATCCTTTCTGGGAATGTATTAGGGCTGCAACTAACGATTATTTTTCTCATAATCGATTAGTTGGCCGATTATTATTTTGATTAATCGATTCATCGGATAAAATAATAAGAGAAAATTAGTTTACTTAAAAGGAATTTTATGTAAAAAAAATAGATAACCACAACCCCTCCCCCTTTTTTCATAAGCAATTTGCGTAGTGTACGTAACTTTCATACGTACATACGCAAATTGCGTATCTTGCTTTCTTTTCACGCAAGTTATGCAAGTGCTTGGTCAGAGGGATGGGTTGATGCTGCAAGTGCTTGGTCAGAGGGATGAGTTGATGCTGCATGTGCAGCTTAAGCCCATGTTTGCTTTCTCAAATGAACGCAGCTACAAGCACTTGGTCATAGATGATGATGTCAGCATGAAATTGGGGTTAATAAACTAAAGTGGTCAGGGTGCGTGGAGTGTCCCTTTTAAATAATTTTGTGAACAAACTGAGTGGGAGGAGGGACTGGAGGTGGAAGGGAGTGACTTTGCTCAAGTGACTTGACCTGAATGTGGGAGGGAGTGGGTATGGACAAAAGACCATATCTGAGCGTGGGAGTGAGTTTGGGGAAAGAGACCAGACCAAAGGGAGGGAATGGCAGTTCCCGACCAAAGAGGGTGTGGCAGGGAGGGTGGGGTGGGGCACAGGACTCAAGCTTCAAGTAATTATAAAACACAGGCATACAGCTCCTTCACCCAGTGGCAGTATCCTATTGTTTGTGTTCTAGTTCTGCTACTGTTGTAAACTGAATAAAAACAAACTGGTTGTGTCTGACGTAACCCTAGAACTAAATCATACCTAGTAAAGCAGTGGCGCGTCTTCTCCAATCAGCTCCAAAGCTGAGGTTATTTATGTTTAACTGTACACAGGACGATTAATCGACACTGATTAATCCATAATGGAAATAGTTGACAACTATTTTAATCATCGATTAGTTGTCGATTAATCGATTAGTTGTTTCAGCCCTAGAATGTATACTTTTCGAGTATACGTGTTTAGTTTGATTGGTCACTAATTTTGGTCCAAATCACCTTTGTTTCCTCCCTCTTTTTAGGGGCTCCATATACCCAGGACATACTTGAAAATGAGAGAAATCTCTGTGTATCCTTCCTGGTAAAATACTTCATAAATAAATAAAATAAATTTGTTGTAGGGCTGCAACTATTATTTTCATAATTTATTAGTTGGAAGATTTTTTTTTTTATTAATCGATTCATCAGATAAAGGAAAAACATATGCAAATTGCATATTTTTCGCACACAAGGTACATGAGCACCTGGTCACAGTGATGAATTGATGTTGCATACATAGTTTTAGCCCTTGTCTGCTTTCTCCACAAATGAACGCTGCTACAAGCGCTCAGATGGACATGATGATGTCAGCACGAAATCAGGGTTAGAAGGGGGAGCACTCCACTCAGCCTGACCACTTTAGCTTATTGGCGTGTCTCTTTACAATAATTTCATGAACAAACTGAGCGGTAGGATGGTCCAGAGGTGGAAGAGAGTGAGTTTGTTGAAGGGACTTGACCCGATTGTGAGAGGGAGTGGGTTTGGGCAAAAGAATGGACCTGAGTGTTGCGAGGGAGTTTGTGGGCAAGGACCAAAAGGGAGAGAATGGCAGCTCCAGACCAAAGACGGGATGACAGGCAGGTTGAGGTGGTGGCACAGGATGAAGCAGAATCTGAAGTTATAACGTTTAACTCAGTCTGACTCTAAACAGTGTGTGCTGTGCACAAATCGATTAATCGACAACCGATTAATCAATAATGAGAATAGTTGACAACTATTTTCATTATTGATTAGTTGACGATTAATCGATTAGTTGTTTCAGCCCTAATTTGTTGTGCGTACATGTCTAACACCTGCAAAGCAATACGTTTGCTCTCTGCTTATGAACTATAATAAATGTTCTTTGAAGTTGTGTGGAGTAAATTGGACACTTTTTGTACATATTCATGAATTTAAATTTCCTTTCTATTATTTTTTTTATAGGAACTTTCTTTATTATTTCCACACATTTTCATGCATTTTAAATAGTTTTAAACACCTTTTAAAGAATAGCAGTTACGTGTTTTTGGGTTTTTTTTCTCTGCAGTTCGGCGGTCTTCGGGTCCATGTTCGATGCTGTTCAGGGACCCTGCAGTGAATAGTTAATTAACCGCAGGGTCGGTGAACTGGAATTGCTGAAGTGCACCGAACGAAAAAGCACTGAAATTTCCCTGCTCTTTTAATAAACCCTTAGTGAAGGGGTTAAATGTCCCTCTGGCCAATTTGAAATGTCAGGATGTGAAAAATGTGTTACTGGTTCCTATCTGCTACAAATAATTTTTTTAGTCTCCAGTCCCGTAAAGACTCCTCCATAGCATCTTAATTGTAATTTGCAGGAAGTGTCGGGTTATAGCGGTATGACTCCCCAGGATGCAGCAGATTATAGTGCAATGACTACCAATATTTCTCTTTCGACCTTTTCGTGCTACAAGGTAACACTCTCGCCCCTCCTTTCATTGTCTGCGTGATTCAGTCATACGTAATAAAACATACATCCATTAGTTCACAAATAAAAGCACTTTATATATGTGGGGGCACGATACCAATTAATCCCGCTTTGTGACTCACCGCGCGGTAATTGTTTATTTCTGGGTTCAAACAGGAGAGTCTGGCGGTTCGCAGACTTTGTCAATTTTGTAGAAGCCGCATTTTTTTTAAAAAAATTTTTTGTTATAACCTTGGACAAAAGGATTGTTCTGGCTCTCCCCCAGACCAAAAATCAAGCTCCCTGCCAGCAGAAATTTCTGTTTTGCATAATATTTCCTTGCAGAATCCTTCGCCGCACAAAGAGACGCGCAACCTCTTTTCCGCGCGCTTCTTCCAGATTCTGTTTGTTCGTTTTGGATCCCGAGTTGTTTTAATGGGGTGGCACGGCTGTCGCTTGTGCTTACATCAACGCTTGAGAAAACAAATCAAAATCCATTTAACACATGAATCATAGATAAAGTCCGCATTATTCCCAACCCCTTCCCTGGCCTTAAATTTCTCCATAAAAGCTGAGAGGACAGGGCATCAAACCCAGATGTAAATGAATTGCAGCCTTTGCTTGCCCTGGCAGGCGAGAAGGAAATAAGCCATTTATTATGCGCAGTCTAGAGAGTCACAGGGCTTTCTTTTGGATATAGATTTATGTCCCAGGTTGCATAAACATTACATATGTGGGCTGCGGACATGAGACATATCACTATCTGTCCCAGGGCTTGTTACACTCTGAAGAAAACAGCACTTTAGTGTCTTGAAACGTAGAACTATTTAACCAGAAATACTCCATACCTCCCAAATGTCCTGAGTATGATCAAAAAGTCCTGATTTTCTGGGACCTCCTCGTCAGCCCTATCGCGACATCTCCATTGAAAGAAGTACAACTAGGACACTAAAATTTGGGAAGTATGGGGTGTCTTGAGATTTGGCTCCTGGTAGGGCTGCCATCAGCCCGAAAGGTCAGAAATACTATGTAGACATGCCCCTCGGTGGAACAAGTTACACTGATTAAGAGGATGCGCCCCTTAGGGCACGGAGAAGCAACCTTGACCCCCCCCAAATGATTTGGAACTGCAGCTCTCATGAGGCTCACTCGCATACTAGGTTGACTGAGTCTCATGGGAGATGTAGTTCCAAAACATCTGGAGGGCCACAGTTGCTGACTCCTGCCTGACGGCTTTGCTGCTTCCAGTCCAGATGCTTCTGATCCCATAATATTTGGTTTCCTCCATTTGAATCGCTAAGCAGCTACTGTGGCATTGTTCAAGCCCTGGAGCCACCAATACATCTCACTTACATTTAAGATGACATCCTATAAGAACATTTTTCTTTTACTATTTTTTTTATTTATCTTTTTAAGTAATAAAACAAAATCAAGGCTTTTAAAAATAACTAAATAATGAAATAAATAAAATAAACAATCCATTGCCAAAAGTAAATTCTCATTCATTTAGTATCTATGAGTCTGCTGGTATAATGCCTGACGTGATGACGTCAGTGCGCCAGGAGGGTATGAATATGCAGATCTGGCTTCATGGAATCCAGATCTGCATTGGAACCGCCAGGGAGGCAAGTATACCTAGCGGCCTGGCATGGAACGTCCTGCGTCCTAAAGGGGGTATTGAAGCTGCTTCTATGGCCCCACCATTCCCGAACCACTAGCACTAATGATCCTGCTATCTAGTAAAAGTCACCTCGTCTTCCTCAGCCCCAATCCCTCTAGACTGTAAACTCCTATGAGCAGGGCCCTCTACACCTCTTGTTTCCATCCTTTGTCAGTTTATCTGTATCTCGCTCCCTTTGTTTATTGTAAAGCGCTGCGTAAACTGCTGGCGCTATATAAATGATGACAATAATAATAATATGGGACTTATATTTCCTCAAAGACCATGTGATGTACATACCAGTTCAAGGCTCTGATGCAGTGTTATGTCTGTCACCCTTACTGGAAAGCGTTGCTTGCATTTGCCATTCTCGGATGTAACCATACAATATGTTTAGAAGCAAACTAGCTGATTTTCTTTTTCATTCACTTTATTTTCAGCTTAGTCCAGAGTGTCTCGTTCAGAGGGCGTCTACATACAAACTCATTTATGTGGAAATATTCGGTTTTTCCTTGCTGCTTTGCAAAAACTGCATTCTACTGAGCTTTTCCACCCCAAAAAAGCTGTTTTTCCCCATTTTCTGGTAACAACCGACTCAAGTCGTAAAATGGCAAAGTGGCACAGCAGAAGGGGCTTTAGCTCACCATTACATGTGTGCACCTGATGCCGACCAAATATTTCCATGTAGTGTGTGTGTGTGTGTACCAAACGTGAAGATGCACTAGATAAACAAAATTTTAATAAACATCCATATAACAGAAACACCGTCGCTTCGACAAGTGGTCTTAATCAAAGTATGATTCCTTGATAAAGACCATATGGTGGTTTAAAATTCAGTGTTTCTGTGATATGGTTTTATTAAAAACGTTTATTTATAAATACTCAAATGTGTCCTCAAGTTTTACTTGCATTCAATCTTATGGAACTCAGCACCACATATTATTCATAGATTTTATATGTGTGTGTGTGTATAATACACACACACACACAATTCAGAGTCCTCCATCCAATTAATTAAAAGCACCTGACAAGGTTTTAAAGGAACACTATTCATCCAGACCACTTTATATTTTTAAAATGGTCAGGATGTAAGGAGTGCCACCCTCCCAGCACCACCATTTTTGCTAAAATGCTGGATGAAGTGGAGGAGTTTCTTCCACCCCATGCAGTGTCACCTGCAGCTGGGGAAATTGAATTTCCTGCATACTGGTTACTAGTGATGTTGATACGCAGGGAACGTGCCCATGTCACTGTCTCTGAGACCAATCTTGTTAGTGATCGGTCTCAGAGAGGCCCCAATGGATCAGTCCTGTGCATGCGCGCAGCTCCTATCCATCATTCTGAGCAGGCGCTACAGTACTTGCATATGTAAAGTTTGCAAGTCCCGTTGCGGTGCACAATTTGCGTTTCCTAGGCCTCAGAGACTTCCAGGTTTGGGAGTCCTTCCCTGAGCAGAAGAGGAGGAGCAGGGCGTGGAGAGGGACAGAAAGTGAGTAAAATCTCCCAGAATAAAGAAAATAAATAAAAATAATTGGGCAGAGGTAGTCAGTAGCAGATTCTGGCATATTTTAGATGTCAGAATTGTAACAATTTATTTGGCCCCCTGGTGGTAAATCGAGTGTGGCTCGGGGTTAATGTCAATGCCGAAAGCGGTAACCCCGAGCCACACTCGGTGCTGCATACATTACCTGTCACTGCGCTCCCTCGCTGTCCCCGCTGTCACCTCCGGACGATCGCGAACTCCTACTTCCTGGTTCCCTTTTCACGAGAAAGGAAACAGGAAGTAAGGCTAGGGTCAGACTGAGGCAGTGCGAACGCGCGTGCAGGCGCACTTAATCACGGCCGCACTAGCAGCAGATGTCGGGCAATGACGGCCAATATACGAAGTACAGTCGCACAAAAGTCCGGCTGCGCAACGCAAGTGGAAAATGAACGCATTTTTTCGAGAACGTGAAACCGCAGGTACTGACGTACAGAGTGCGCTGCGTCCGCTAGCGGCGTGTGTGTGTGATTAGGAGACGTCAGACGCTGCACACGTCCGGCCAACATAACGTCCAGACGCAGAAAGGGTTTTATTGATGATCCGTACAAAATCACGGACGAAAATGCGCATAGTATGACCACTATCACGTATTCTGTGAAAAAATGCGTCCATTCGTTCGAACGCACTTTTTCACAGACAACATAAAAATGCGTTCGTCTGACCCTAGCCTAAAACGCCACGATTGCCGGAGGAGAATGCGATTGCAGAGGTCAGCGAGGGAGCACAGGTAAAGGTATGTATCCAGCCCCGAGTGTGGCTCGTGGTTACCGCTTTCAGCACTGAAAGATAACCGCAAGCCACACTCTGGAATACTGTCAGGGGGGGTTAATTAGATTGGTGAGTGTTTGGTTTCAAAGTCACAACGTCAATGTACCTCACCAGCAGCAGGTCCTATCCTTGCCAACCTAGTGCCGGCTATTATGAAATTAATCCACTTACTGGGGAAATGCCTCCTCCTGGGACTTTCTGCACTAGATAGATTAAAATTAAACCAGAAATAAGGAACCTGTAAAACACACACACGTATCTATGAATGTGTATATTGTGACGTTTGGGGGCCCACAGAGCACGTGCACAATGTCTTTCACAAACAAAAACAGTTTTATTCACCCTTTCAGGGCAGTCAAAAAGGCAACATAATAAGTACACGCTTGGGTTCAGCGAAATTAAAGCAAAGTCCTGATCTTCAGCACAAATAAACAGAGAAATAATAGTGGCTCACCAACGCTTTAAACCGTCCCAAACCTAGGGAATCCTTTCCCCAGTATGTAGAAGCCTCTCCAGCAAGGCACAGCACGTCTCCTGCTTTTGGAACACAAACACACAGCTTCCACTGATTACTTTCCTTTTCCTGAAATCCCACCATCCTCTCTGGGAGCTGCTGGCTTTAAAACTCTTCCTGGACAGGAAGATTAACCCTGTGGTTGCCCTTAAAGGGTCCACAACCCAAATAGGGGTGAAACATATTGTCCATCCAGGACCCAGCCCTGCCGACCTCTACATATCCCCCCCCTCTGTCTCAACGCGGAGGTGTTTGAGGCAACAGTAGACAGCCCACAATGCATCCGGGACAGGGCATCAGCATTTTGGTGCTGTTTCCCAGGCCTGTGTTCCACCACAAAGTTAAACTCCTGGAGAGACAGGAACCACCTGGTAACCCTGGCATTAGCGTGGCGGTGCTGCCTCATCCAGGTCAATGGGGCATGGTCAGACACTAAACGGAACTTCCTGCCCAACAGGAAGTATCTCAAAGAATCCAAGGCCCACTTTATGGCCAAGCCCTCTCTTTCCACCACAGCGTAGTTTTTCTCCGCTGCCGTCAGTTTCCTACTAAGAAAAACCACGGGGTGCTCTTCCCCATTGACTTCTTGGGATAGCACAGCCCCCAAACCCTCACTTGAGGCATCCGTCTGTACAATGAACTCCCTCATGAAATCAGGGACTACCAGCACTGGGTGCTGACACAACGCATTTTTAAGCTTCTCGAAGGCATCTTCAGCATGGGCATTCCATTGAATCATCACTGACTTCCTACCTTTCGTCAGGTCAGTCAGTGGTGCAGCAATAGAGGCAAAATTGGGGACAAACCGCCGGTAATACCCCACTATACCCAGAAAAGCACGAACCTGCTTTTTCGTGAGGGGGCGTGGCCAGTTCTGGATAGCCTCTACTTTGTTAAATTGTGGCTTTACCAGACCCCTGCCTACGACATATCCCAGGTACTTAGCTTCCTCCATCCCTACCGCACTTTTCTCAGGGTTAACAGTAAAGCCCGCTTTTCTCAAACCGTCCAAAACTGTCTGAACCCGGGGAAGATGGGACTCCCAATCTGGACTGAAGATGACAATGTCATCCAGGTAGACCGAGGTATATCTCAGGTAGGGGCGGAGCACCCTATCCATCGCTCGTTGGAAGGTGGCCGGGGCTGAGTGTAACCCAAAAGGCATCCGCTTATAATGAAAATGACCCTCTGGAGTGGAAAAAGCAGTCTTTTCCCTGGCTTCCTTGGTCAGGGGTATCTGCCAGTATCCCTTAGTAAGGTCCAGGGTGGTGATATAACGGGCCGGACCCAATTTCTCTATTAATTCATCCACCCTTGGCATGGGATACGCGTCAAATTTTGACACCTCGTTAAGTTTCCTGAAGTCATTGCAGAATCGCAGAGTGCCGTTGGGCTTCGGTACCAACACGATGGGGCTCGACCATTCACTCTGTGACTCCTCAATGACATCAAGCTGAAGCATTTTTTTAACCTCTTCAGAAACAGCCTTTCTATGGGCTTCTGGGATGCGGTACGGCTTTACCCGAACCTTTACATGGGGTTCCGTCACAATATCATGTTTAATCCCGGACGCGTGTCCCGGTAGTCCTGAAAACATGCCTTTGTTTCTTTGCAGAAACTCCTTAACTTCTTGGGTTTGGGGTTTGGACAGGGTGGCAGCAATGTGTACTGCGTCAACACCATCAGACTCTATACCCACCCCAACCATGGCGGACACCTCTCGGTCTCTCCAGGGTTTTAACAAATTTATGTGGTAGATCTGGTATGGTTTTCTTTTCCCAGGCTGATGCACTCGGTAGTTTACTTCCCCTACTTTTTCAACCACCTCATATGGTCCCTGCCACTTGGCTAGGAACCGACTTTCCACCGTGGGTATAAGTACTGCTACCCGGTCCCCCACCTGAAATTGCCGCAGCTTGGCTGACCGGTTGTACACCCTTTTCTGGGCCTCCTGAGCTTTCTGCAAATGTTCCTGTACCAAAGGCATCACTTTAGAAATTCTCTCTCTCATCTGAGAGATATGTTCAATGAGCGATTTGTGTGGAGAGGACTCACTTTCCCATGTCTCCTTTACCAAATCTAGCAATCCCCGGGGTCTGCGACCATAAACCAGCTCAAAAGGTGAAAACCCCGTGGAGGCCTGAGGAACCTCTCGAATTGCAAACAGCAGTGCGGGAAGCAAATGATCCCAGTCTCTTCCATCTCTCTGCACAACCCTTTTAAGCATCATTTTCAGAGTTTTGTTGAATCTTTCTACCAGACCATCCGTCTGAGGGTGATAAACAGATGTTCGCAACTGCTTGATTTGGAACAACTTGCACACATCTGCCATCACCCGGGACATAAATGGGGTCCCCTGGTCTGTCAAAATTTCCCTTGGCAGGCCAGTTCTCGAAAACATAAAAAACAACTCCCGCGCAATGGCCTTTGATGTAGGGTTTCTTAAAGGAACCGCCTCTGGATACCTTGTGGCATAATCAAGAACCACCAGGATATATCGGTGTCCCCGAGCAGACTTCTCTAAGGGACCCACTATATCCATAGCGATGCGCTCAAAGGGCACCTCAATTATTGGCAGAGGCACCAAGGGGTTCCTATAATGGGGTGCTGGGGCAGTTAACTGGCAAACAGGGCAGGAGGAACAGTACCTCTTAACTGCGGCACCAATCCCTGGCCAGTAAAACCGGTCTGTTATCCGGGCCTCGGTTTTCTCAGCTCCCAGGTGACCACCTAGAGCATCATTGTGAGCCAGATCCAGCACCATTCTCTGGTAGGGCTGGGGTACTAGTAATTGTTCCACAATTTCTCCCCGAATTTCTGATACCCGGTAGAACAGATCATTATTGACCGCAAAGTGAGGAAATCTTTTCTCTGCATCTGGTGCTTGAGGTACCCCACTGACAACAGTTACCTGTTCGCGAGCATTTATCAACATCGGGTCACCCATTTGAGCCCTGCCAAATGCACCTCTGGACACCTCTAAGTCAGGGTGTACTGGATAATTAGAACCCTCCCCCTCATCCACCCCAAGTGTAATATCTACAGGGGATAATTCCTCTTCATCCTCTCCTACCATAACCGGCACAGGAGAGGATTCCCCCTCCTTGGGTGTCAACTCAGGTTGAGGAGCTAGGACACTCACATCAGTTACAACATTCTTATTTTGAACACATTTGAGCAACTCCTCATCAACAGTGTCCACAGTCATGTTTGGTGGGGGTGACCCTGAATTGTTCCCCAGTTCGATGGGCAGTTCAGTTTGTGCCAAGCACCACAGTTCAGCAAACAAGGGGCAGTCCCGTCCCACAATCACATCATGTATCAGAGTACTCACCACCCCGACCTCTTGGGTGACCGAAGTGTTCCTGGCGGAAATGGTGACAGGGATCAGCGGATACTCCCGAGTATCCCCATGGATACAGACAACCCGGAGGGTTCTTTGTACTGGACCGAGCCTTCCGACTACCCGGGCATGCACCAGGGTGACCATACTCCCAGAGTCCAGGAGAGCTTTGGCTGGGCGGTGATTCACCCACACAGTACATTCAAACTGACCCCCCTCTAGATCAAGGTGGGTAGTGCACGTTGTGAGGGTGTAGAAAGACACTCTCCGAGCGGATCCACACTCCATGGGCTCCTCCTGTAGCGGACACTGTGCCCGGGTATGGCCCCAGGCGCGACACCTCCAACACTGTATATCGCCAGCAGTTCGGGTAGCGACAGGCCTCTGCAGCACCGAGGAAGATGATTTTGGGGTGCTGGTTCCCGGATCCAGTGACGCTTCCCTCCGAGGAACTGAAGCAGGCCTCACAGGCGGTGGCAAGACTGGTCCTCGACGACTGGTTGGTCTGAGCAGGTCCTCCACCACGGTGTATCTCTCCACCATCTCGACTACCAGTGCTGCAGTCTTGGGGTCCCCATGGCTGACCCAGCGCTGTAGATCCTTTGGTAGAGACCTCAGGTAGTGGTCCATCACAACCCTTTCGACCATTTGCTCTCTAGTCAGGGTCTCTGGCTGCAACCACTTTTTAACCAGCTGTCCTAAGTCATGCATCTGGGACCGGGGTGGCTGGTCAGGGCAGTACTTCCAGCAGTGAACACGTTGAGCCCGGACAGCAACAGTTACCCCAAGGCGGGCCAGAACCTCAGCTTTCAGCCGGTCATAATTCTTTGCATCTTCTAGGGGCAGGTCAAAATATGCCTTTTGAGGGTCTCCTGTCAGAAACGGGGCAAGGAGACCGGCCCATTGGTCTTGGGGCCACCCCTCTCTCTCAGCAGTCCTTTCAAACGTGGTAAGAAATGCTTCCACATCATCACTGGCAGACAGTTTTTGGAGGAAATGACTGGCCCTTATGGAGACATGGTTACCAGTAGTGACCACTGCTTGATCACGTCCAGGTGCAAGTTGCTGCATGGCCTCCCGCAGGGCATTGATCTGCGTCTGTGTGGCTACCTGCTGTGCTGCAAGTTGTGCAGCCAGCAAATGGGTGCTTTCTTGTTGGGCAGCAACAGCCTGTGCCAGGGCTTGTTGCTGCTGAGCCATTGCCTCTTCATGGCGAGTCTGGGCCTGCACACTGACAAAAACCATCTGCTTAACGAGCTCCTCCATAGCTGTGAACTTCAGTGCAGCCTTAGCCCAGGACATGCAATCAGAACACTGTCCTTTAAAAATGTCAGTTTTTTTTTGGTTTTTTTTCACAAAAATTCCTCTTGCTTGGCGTGTGAGGGGTAGCAAATTGCCCGCATTCGAAACACCAGTTGTGACGTTTGGGGGCCCACAGAGCACGTGCACAATGTCTTTCACAAACAAAAACAGTTTTATTCACCCTTTCAGGGCAGTCAAAAAGGCAACATAATAAGTACACGCTTGGGTTCAGCGAAATTAAAGCAAAGTCCTGATCTTCAGCACAAATAAACAGAGAAATAATAGTGGCTCACCAACGCTTTAAACCGTCCCAAACCTAGGGAATCCTTTCCCCAGTATGTAGAAGCCTCTCCAGCAAGGCACAGCACGTCTCCTGCTTTTGGAACACAAACACACAGCTTCCACTGATTACTTTCCTTTTCCTGAAATCCCACCATCCTCTCTGGGAGCTGCTGGCTTTAAAACTCTTCCTGGACAGGAAGATTAACCCTGTGGTTGCCCTTAAAGGGTCCACAACCCAAATAGGGGTGAAACATATTGTCCATCCAGGACCCAGCCCTGCCGACCTCTACAATATATATATATATATATTACACACACAAACCGTGTACACCTATACTGTATAAATATTTTCATTTGACTTGCATCTATGCAGAGCACACTGGGCTTGAGCTTACACAATGAGCATGAGCAGGTGATTATTAGGATAGGGGAGGACTGGAAAACTACCTGGTTGTTAATATTATTTATTTTTATAATTTATATGCAACTACTGCAGAAATATACAAGGCAGATGTACAATGGGATGATTCATTGCAACATAAGTACATTGGAACAACATATAACTTGACAAAGATCATACAGTAGGGTGAGCAGATGCTGTCTCTATAAGGGAATTTATAATATATATGAAGATTTGGGATGTGGCAACATAAGGGAGGGGATCATGGATTAATAGGGATATTTGTGAAAGTGTTTTCATATACATATAAAAGATGCATTTGTAGTATACAATGCAATGCACATGCATATAAATATTCACACCATCTTTCCAGAAATGAGTCACACGGTCATCGCCGCTGTTTGGTAAATGAGCCCCATAAAGTCGCTCCATACTTTAAATTCTTCTTTCTACTTCTTCTTTGCACATAATACATTCTGCTTTCTAGAGGGAACATAAATATATCTTCTAATTCTCCAGTTAATTGAAATACCACATGTTTATAGGTGTTTAATGTTCCTGGATACATTTAAAATCCCCTAGCAATGTGGACACTTTATTGCATGCTTGTGGCCTTTATTTCTACATTGTATTCCAGGCCACAAAACCCAGATACACCCACAAAATTATATATAGCCTGTTAAAAGCATAAAGCGGCGCTCATGCCAATCTTTCATTCAACATCAAATTTATGCTTCTTGTCTCAAAATAGTAGTCTATACACCCTTCACATTTTTGTAAATATTTTATCTCTGTTCATGTGACGACACTGAAGAAATCACACTTTGCTACAATGTGAAGTAGTGAGTGTACAGCTTGTATAACCGTGTAAATTTGCTGTCCCATCAAAATAACCTAACACACAGCCATCAATGTCTAAACCGCTGGCAACAAAAGTGACCACACTCCTAAGTGAAAATGTCCAAATTGGGCTCAATTAGCCATTTTCCCTCCCTGGTGTCATGTGACTCGTTAGTGTTGCAAGGTCTCAGGTGTGAATGGGGAGCAGCTGTGTTAAATTTGGTGTTATCGCTCTCACTCTCTCATACTGGTCACTGGAACTTCAACATGGCACCTCATGGCAAAGAACTCTCTGAGGATCTGAAAAAAAGTGTTATTGCTCTACATAAAGATGACCCAGGCTATAAGAAGATTGCCAAGACCCTGAAACTGAGCTGCAGCACGGTGGCCAAGACCATACAGAGGTTAAGGCTAACGTCAGATGAACGCATTCTGAGCACACTGTGCGTCTGTGCACAACTGACGTATTTTCTGACTGATGATACTGTAGACAGCACATGGTCGGTTTTTTTGACTGATGTAGATGGGAAATAAAATTAATATGTAAAATGAAAAAAATTGATACATGATATGAAAAACCATTTTGTCCGTCAAAAATGCTGGACGTCAAAAAATGCTGTCCGCCCGACTACGTTCCATCACTCACTCACAAAGCTACGCGGACGTGGCACACTCTGCATCCGTCCTAGCGGTTTGGCGTTCTTGCCTAAATTGCGTCCAGTGCGTTGTGCGTCCGCACTTCCGTGCGGGTCTCTATTGATCATAGTTTTATGCTACGACAAACGTTAAAATGTGCGGCAACACGGATGTGATCACTGCGTTCGTCTGACACGGGCCTTAACAGGACAGGTTCCACTCAGACAGCCCTCACCGAAGTTGACCAAATACGTTTTCTTTTCTGCACAGGAAGCTTTAAAAAGTTGTGAAAATGGGGTTTTATATGAAAATGACTGCTTATCAATATATTACAATGCAAAATCGAGTTAACTTGATTTTTGAAGTGAAGGGGTTCATTATTTTCATATTCAGTAATGTATGAATAGGGTTGCATTCGCTGTGCTATATATTAACCAGTGTATTGTGCTAGATGCTCAACCTTGGCCCTCCAGATGTTTCCAAACTACATCTCCCAGGATACCCAGCCACTCAGTCAATTGACAGAGCCTTGTGCGAAATGTAGTTCCAAAGCATCTGGGGGACCAAGTATGAGCAAACGCGTACTAGTGTATACTTTTGTTTATAATGGTACAATATGTTCTTTTCTTTCTTCCTTTCTTTTCGCCTATTTCCTTCTGTACCAAATTATCTTTGACAATGTATATCTGAAAATACTGCAATAAGCATTAAATAAACAAATTTTATATTTTATAGTAGCAATACAATTCAAAAATGTATTCAATGTAACCAGACCATATGATAAATTGTGCAATATATAAGGGGTAAGATTTTCTCCTTCACTCCTTTTGTATATGACGGCTCACGGTCTGCGATTCTTTCTGTATATTTACTCGGCAGTTCCATCTTCGGCTAAACTGCTGAAAGCCTTGACGGAAGTCTAGCCAGATAAGTTTGCCATTTGTTCTCCATTATTTTTGGCCTTTTAGGAGAGGAAGAAACCTTCCTCTGAGCCTGATATGATCTGGGATTAGCAGTTAGGCCAGAGACTTGATAGGATCTTCATGGACTGTATGGACACAGCGCAGCAGTGATAAATGTGCAACATTAGGTTTCTGAACAAACCACAAGACGTAAACGGATGTTGTGGCCACTGTTTACCTCTGGTCGTATTCCAGCAGAAAGATTTTTAAGGCTGGAAAAAAAAAGTCCATGTGCAGTATTTTGTTTATTTCTAACTTAAGGCCCTTTTGTTCCTCCTCCCCAGACGTTCAGAAAAGGTCACCCGACAAGAAAAAATTAACCAGAATTCTGCTTCTAGCTAGTGCTGGTTTCACAGGGATGACTTGGCAGGATAACGCACATTATATACGTTTAAAGTACAGAACATTTTGGGTCCCTTTTGATTTCGTATCACGTGGGTTACGCTTTTGTTCGATTAAGTACTTCCTTTGGAGAAGGAGAAATTTTTGAGTTGTAAAGTGTTAGACACTCAGGGTAATTCAAAGAGATCCAAATGGCTGCCGAAAGGGAACCGAACGCTGAAAATCAGCCGAACGCTGAAAATCGGTTACCTTTCTTGGCCATTCGCCAAATCCTGGCGAATTGCCTGCACATACGGTGCCTGTTCGAGGGCAGTGAAATCCCCATAGAGAAGCAATGCTTCGACTATTCAGAGAACAAAAACCAGCAGTGAAAGGTTCCCAAAATGCCCTGTCATTCGGTGGTTTGATTCGGCAGGTTTATTCAGGAGAATCCCATAGGCTTCAATGTTAAAAATATTCCCGTTTTAATCCAATATCTAATAAACCGTTGATTATAATATTCTGCAGTAAAGAGTCTCTTTATGTATAGATTTTTTATCTAGGATATTCAAAGCATTTTTTTTATTTTTTTTTACTTATTTTTCTGTAACAGCCCTTTTTATGATCATTCATTGGATCTCATATGTAAATTTCAGACATTTTCGCTCAGTAGTTTCTTGGCAAACAGCGTTTCACTTTTCAAACATTCAAGCAAACTGTTTTGCTAATTTATTCACTTCACTTGTCTGCAGTGTCGGCTTTTTCCGGCAGCTGCGCTGCGTGTGATCGGCTCCTGCTCAAGTTTTTCTGGCGTTTTTGGCGGTTTAATCCAGATGTTTTTGCGGGTTTCGGTGTTCGTTTGCCCTAATTTTGCGGCGGGTTTGCGGCGTCTTTTCTCTGCACTACGACGGCCCTGTGGTGCTTGCTGAATACACCGCAGGGTCGCCTAAATGGGATCGCCAAATCGCCCCGAATTGAAGTGAACGAAAAGTCACCGAACGTGCGGTGGCTTTTCGATTCTCTTTGAATAACCCTTACTGTTTTTCACATGATGGTTAATAAGATGCATTTTTGCACCTCTGGTGTGAAGGACTTGTCTGTCACAGCTCAGTAATTGGACGGTGGGTCCCATTATCTGGGTAGGGTTGCCACCTGTCAATGTTTTACAATGTGTGCCTGGGTTTCTGATGAATACTGGGTCATCTTTCCAGTGTATGTAGGGGAGCTGGCCACTACATTAGGACCAGGGCCGGTGCTAGAGTATTTTGCGCCCTAGGCAAGTCCAGCTACTTACACCCCAGAGAGCATTATTGGGCACTGCACATGAGAGCATTATTGGGCACTGCACATGAGAGCATTATTGGGCACTGCACATGAGAGCATTATTGGGCACTGCTCCTGAGAGCATTATTGGGCACTGCACATGAGAGAATTATTGGACACTGAACATGACAGCGTTATAGATTGGGCACTGAACAGGAGTGCATTGGATAAGATTGGGTTGGTAGTGGTACTCAGGGCAGCCATCAGGGGGAGACAGCCCATGATATGTTCATGGGCCCAATGGCTCCAGGGGGCCCAGGCCAAACCCTATGTAGTTTGTCTGATGGCCAGAAACATAAGGAAACTCCATGCTACCCAGGACTGGCCAACCAAGATATCAACTAATTTCCCAGTGGGTCAAGGTATCAGGGGTCGGTAACAGTGCTCTGACTGATCACTGAGGTAGCCTTTAGTATGGTCTGACCAGACTGAGGTGAAGACCAAACTTTTCCTAAAGGGAACACATTTTATCCCTTTACTGGAGGAGAAGAGTTTATTGAAATGGGCATTGGGCAACTGATGGAAGGGCCCCTAGCAATGGCTTAGTAAGGGGCCCAAAGTATTCTAATGACAGCCCTGGTGGCACTGATTATATATAAATATATAAAATCAGATTCAACTTAGAGGAAGAACCAATGACCCCCCCTCCTAATTATTATAATGTCTACTCTTCCAACCTCTGCTATGGAGGAATGGATAGACTGACATTTATGTTGTTGAGACCCCCCCCCCTGCTTGTCCGCGCTTACAATCGGCTCCTCGTATTTACCAACTCCTTTTATAGGAAATGAAATAAACAGCCTTATGGTTGAAGAACCCCACTAACACATCACTGGCCACATCGTGTGGACGATCAAGCGAAGTCAAGCTTTATCTCCTGCATGGAATATTATATTACAGCTTCTTTAAACCTCTTGGACTCTGGGTTTATATTTAATAAGCTCTCCTGGCTCTTCAAGTTGTCTGTTAAAATTTATACACAGATCATCTGGCTGGGCCAGATACGTACCACACCAGGAGCAGCTTCGTCTCTCACCTCGTCATCCAGCTGCTCCGCCTCCTTCACGCGAGGCCCCTCAGCACAGGAAGCCAGCGACTGACGTGAGGCGCGTGCTGCCGCCGGCACCAACATGTGCCGGCGCATGTCATCTACGTCAGCCGCTGGCCTCAAGGAGTACTCTGGAGGAGGAGCATTCCTATTGTAAACGAGGATCGTGGGCGACGGAGGCAGGTCGCGGCTGGCGTGCGGCAGCGGAGTAACTAAATTGCGGCGGCCGAGGACTGGGACACAATAATTTCCTGCTTCAGTGGTCGGGCCGGCTGTGTTCTAGGCAGGCATTGTGCTCTAGGCGGCTGCCTAGCTTGCCTAGCAGCAGCGCCTGACCTGATTAGGACAAGGCCTTGCGCAGTCCCCGGCCTTCGGGGGGGGATCCTGACTATGGTGGTTTTGGGGGCAATTTCCCATGTTACCCCATTATGAATGGTGTGGTTGCAGTGCTGCATGTGCAAAATACACCAAGGGCCCTATTACAATCTTCTCGTTAAAACGCTCGCGCTACGCGTGAATTTGTGCTCCAAGAGTTAAACGTTAACGAGTGGATATCAACGCTGGAATTATAATCCTCGCATATTTTTTCATCCGTCGAGCAATAACGCGCGTAAAACAGACGCGCACAAATGCACACGCAGCAATGTTACGCTCTGAAATCAGTGTGCGGACTGTTTTTTTCACGCGATTCAGCCAATCGGAATTAGGAACCACAATTATCGCACGAATTACCAGTTGACAAAATGAAAGTGAATTACCAGTTGACAAAATGAAATATTTGATGTTTAATGTGTGAAAGCCATACTGTAGGCGGACAAAAACAGATTCACTTTCAAGACGGCGCCGGACCGGGCACAAGTAAGGATTGTCAGAACACGAGTCTCTTCAGGAAAGGCAAACTTTATTGTGTCGTCACACAAGTGCCCACACAGGATTGAATCGCAAAGAGTGAGCCCCCCCTTTCACCCGTGCAAGGGATCTTATACCCAAAAATACGTAATTAGGTACATCCCAGTTAGCCCACCTCCAATGACACTTTATTCCACCCCACGTGGGTTAATACCTCCCTTTGGCTAATACAAAGACATTTCATTAATTGGCTGTAAATTGGCAAACTTTGTGTTAGTTTCAGTAAATCAAAATTAATTGCTCTTACTGTTCCGGGCTGCGCCCTCCTCCCTTGCGCCTACAATCACTTGTTACAGATGGCACCTGGCCTGATCTCTACTCCTTTGTCTTTCTGCGGGCCCCAACGACCTTGGAGGATCTACTTCGCTTTTCTCCTCCGTGACAGGAACAGCAGAGATCTTTCATCAAGCTTTAATTGCTTTTCTGCTAATCTAAACGCAATCCTAAATTTCTACGTATACCTCATTCTAGTTTCAGCTACAAACCTGTCTAGTTATATACAAGTGAACCAATATTCTGAACAAGATGGCTGCCTGGCTCATAGTAACAACCATCCTTCAGCCTGATTCTCCTTCATTCCCCCCTTGGCTCAAGTGTCAGGATCTCTTTCTGTCACGGTGGCCCCCGCACCCCCCCGGCGCCTGGCAGCGGCTTCCTCGCTGCTCGCTGACCAGGCGCCGAGTGATATCGCGGTAGGGTTCTGCACACGTGGGACGCCAGGGGGCGGGGCTAGGCGTGATGACGCGGACCCGCCGAGTTTAAAACCCAGCTTCACTATTCACCGGTGCCCTGACGTGGTAGTTACTTCCCGCAGAGCTCTTGTATATTTTTGCAATACTAACTATTCTGTGTATGACCCCTTGGCATTGGCAAACGAACCATTCTGTGTGTGACCCTTGGCATTGGCAAACGAACCATTCTGTGTATGACCCTTGGCATTGGCAAACGAACCATTCTGTGTATGACCCCTGGCATTGGCAAACGAACCATTCTGTGTATGACCCCTGGCATTGGCAAACGAACCATTCTGTGTATGACCCTTGGCATTGGCAAACGAACCATTCTGTGTATGACCCCTGGCATTGGCGAACGAACCACTCTGTGTATGATCCTTGGCATTGGTGAACGAACCATTCTGTGCATAACCCCTGGTATTGGCATTAACTCTTCTAATTCTGGTATTGAGGTCAGTCTGTGTGGCACCCTAAGCACACATCAGACTACCCCTTGTATTGTTAGGGTCTTGGGAAGAGCTAATTATTCTAAGGTCTTGTGTATCGTTCTAGTGTCATTTTTTGTGGATACACTATCTTGTCGTATTCTGTGTCTGTCTAGTCGTGCCGACCAATCTAAGGATCGGAAGGGTAGAGAGTGTCCTGCGTATAGGGACCACTAGTCAGATAAGCAGAGGGATCCGTGACACTTTCCTGGCACTTGTAGCCATTACACTCCACTATTCTGAAACTCTGGCTACTGGGGGGGTTTCTTTCACTGGGAACATACCCTGTGGGATTATCAGTGGTATCTTCTGTGTTTGTGTAGGTGTCAGTGCTGTTTTGCACAGTGGCCATAAACATAGCCCTATGCGGTATATCAGTATCCCTATGATCAAGATCACCACTATCATGAGTATCATGGATCCAATCCGTGAGATAAATCTCAAGATGGAACCAAACCATTCTCCCATTGCTCCAAACCCACGGAGCGGATTCCAGCCTTCGGCAGCAATCCTCCTGGCTATACCCTGCAACTGTGCTACCTTCTCTTGGTGATCTTGAATTACCTGGTAATAATCTGGGACTTCATGTGTAGTGTTTCTGATGAAGGTGCAACATTCATAGTGCATTGTCCTTTCACACAATCCATTCAAGGCCGCACTGATCTGCTCAAGCGCCATATCATGTATCATCTGCACCTTTCGTAACTCACGCATTTCCAGATTCAGCAGCTGGATATCCATACGGGTTCTATTCAGAATCTCATCCATCAAATTGACATAGCTATTCAATCTTCTCATCATCTCTCCTCCCCATCCAGTCCATGCTGGCAACCATGTCCATATTCGATCCATCTTCGCGAACAACTCTCTCTTTGGTCTTTCAAACACCAGTGGGTACCTAGGGTGTAGTTCTGTGTTTGTGTCTTCTCCCCTTAGTCTCTGGATTGGGACCAGCTTAGCCAAATAACACATTCCCGTTATTGTTGGTGGTACCCATGTGTAACACACCCTTTCACAGCACACCTGGTACCCTCCTTTCACTATAAATGGTGATGAATGTAGTGCTCCCTTTGATATCTCTATCGCAAGGTGTCTCAGCCGTCTCATCATATCCACTGCACCCTGCCTCCCATTGGTCACATTCCCAATCACCGCCTCTTGGTCTCTAGTGAATTGCCTGCATCGTATGTATAAATAATTCGCCTTTTGTCCTGTTTTGAATATGTAAATGTATGATGTCCAGTTGAACTGACTTGAGTTACATAACCCACCCTCGTTATTTATTTCTTTATCTGGTCCTAGTTGAAAACACCATTCTGGTGGATACACTGGTCCTATTATGGGGTACCCGGGACTGACTGATTCTGTCTTTTCCCTTGGTGCATCGACAGCATGTATTGTGACATTCCCTGATACAAACATACTCAAATTCATTGGAACAGAGGCAAATGGTATATGAATTGTCTCTGGGTGCAGTCTACTACACACCCAGCATGCGGTTTGCCCAGACTTTTTAGCATAGTCATATTTGAATTGCACAAGTAAATGTCCTCTTGGGTTGGTTCCAGATAGCGCCTCTCGTTTTTGTCTCCACATGGTACGGTTCTCCATCACCGGGTGCGTACCATTCCAGATATGGGAAATATTCACTTTCCCCACATTGCCCGTACAATTAGGGCCTGCTCCACGCGAGAGTCCATAAATCAAATTAGCAAGATATAAAATCAGCACCACAAATGCCCCGAATGTCAGAATTCCTTGGGCAATTCTTTTCACAGTCACATAAACCCAATCCCTCCCCACCGGAATTTCTAAAGTAAAAAACATTTCTGGATGATCAAGGGTGGGGGCCGGGCCCCTAAAAAGCACCCTGTGGGTATCCCCGTTGGCGGGTGGTCAGGACCTGTGCCCATCAAAACACCCACTTGTTGATCCTCTGTATTATCTGGGTTAGGATCATTTAGGTGCTCATGGCTGTGGTCTTTGTCAGCTTCAGCCTCAGCGGGTTGGTCTCGTTGGTAACGACCTTCCATGCTGGTTCAGGACTGGCTGCAGCTGCTTTCACTCTGGAGTGATGTATCCACGGGACCACCTCGGCAACCTTTACTGCTGTGGGGGTTGATAACAGGACAAGATAAGGACCTCTCCATTTTGGACCTAGTGGATCATTTTTCCACTCTTTTACCCATACTGAGTCACCCGGACAATACTTATGCAGTGAAGGATACAGAAAATGCGGTATATTATCCCCCACCCAAATATTTAATTTCTGCATTGATTTACCCAGCATTACTACCTGATCATTTAGTTTAGTTTCTCCCAATGCCCGAAGGTCCCCCCTTAGTCCATTAATTAGAGGGGTTGGCCGTCCAAACATAAGTTCGTACGGACTTAGCTTCAATTGGGGGGTTGGTCTGCACCTAATGTGCAAAAGGACTATCGGCAGCAAGTCCAACCAGCTCAATAACGTCTCTTGGCACAGTTTGGACATCAAAGTCTTTAGGGTACGGTTCATTCTTTCAACTTTTCCCAACTTTGGGGCCTGTAGGCGGTATGTAGCTTCCAGGTGATGCCCAGTAGCCGGGCAAGTTGTTGCAAACAGTTCTGGATACTTTTGGGAAATAGTATCGCCATGCGAAAAATAACAAATCTTGTCTGTCTTGTGAATCTCTTACTGCTGGTATGAAAAAGTTCATTGCACTTTTCTTCATTCTTGGCAGTCTGTTCTTGATAAGGATCTCCTTGAGGAAGAACCTCACCAGTGGGACTTGATATTCTTCTGCTCCCAATTCTCCCAGACTGTGCAGTATTCGTGTGATCCGTAGATTATTGTGAGGATTGATTGTCAAATTTTCAAAACGTGACGCGAAATTTTCTGCTCGTTCAACTTCGGTTATTTCTTTGTCTTCCTCCTCCCCCACTATTTTTACGCCGAAGAATTTCAGCATCATCTTGTAGGCTCTGCGCAGTCTTTGCTGAACTTCTGAGGTGTTAACCATTAGGCGTGTCTCTTGCGGATTTAGGGGAGTAGAGTAGAAATTTCGGCCTTATGTCCGAGTTGGGAAAAGCTATTGAATATAATCATGATTGAGTTCTAACAGTTCATAATCATCTTGCCATTTGTGCCGTATTATTTCAATGAACTCGCCGTGGGGTTCAAACTTTTTTCAAATTCATATAGAACTCGTAATTTGGCATGGAAGGTTGAGGTTCTTGC
Source organism: Leptobrachium leishanense (assembly GCA_009667805.1). Lineage (NCBI taxonomy): Eukaryota > Metazoa > Chordata > Amphibia > Anura > Megophryidae > Leptobrachium > Leptobrachium leishanense. The sequence goes on from CM019063.1 coordinate 468,701,799, forward strand.
TTGCAGATCAGTACTGTAGCTTGATCTCCTGTTGGCGGTGGCGGTTTTGCAGCTGCTTTTGCGGCCTGGTCCGCGCGTCTGTTACCTTTTGGAATTTCATCATGGCCTTTTTGGTGGCCACGGCAGTGCATAATGCTGACAGCACTTGGTTTCCATACTGCTTCCAGGAGGGCCGCGATTTCAGCTGCATATTTGATTTGTTGTCCTGAAGACGTAAGTAGGCCTCTCTCTTTGTAGAGTGCACCATGTGCATAGACTGTCATAAAAGCGTACTTGGAATCTGTATAGATATTTACTCTTTTGCCTTCAGAAATTTCAAAGGCTCTGGTTAAAGCTGTTATTTCAGCCAATTGTGCAGATGTATGGCCTGGCAGTGGCTTTGCTTCGATGACTTCTTCTGTTGAGACTACTGCATAGCCGGAGACTTTCTTCCCATCATCCATATAGCTGCTACCATCAGTGAATAGCTGTAGGTCGTATTTGTCTAGGGGTACGTCTTTCAAATCTGGCCTGCTACTGAACACTTCTTCCATAACTTGGAGGCATTCATGATCTGGATCCTCTTCACAGTCAGGCAGTAAAGTAGCAGGGTTTAAGGTAGCGATGAGGTCCAAATGAACCCGTGGATTTTCACACATCATGGCTTGGTACTTCGTCATCCGGCTGTTGCTGAACCAGCAACCTCCTTTGACATTCAGCAGAGCCTTGACAGCGTGGGGCACCTTGACATGAAGAACCTGTCCAAGGGTCAGCTTGTCTGCTTCTGCTATCAGCATTGCAGTGGCAGCCACTGCTTTCAGGCATGGGGGTAGGCCGCAGGCCACAGGGTCGAGTTGCTTGGAGAGGTAGGCCACAGGCCTCAGTCATGAGCCAAAAGTCTGAACCAATACTCCTGTTGCTGTTTGCTCTTGTTTCCAATGAAAGGGATCTTGTCCCCCCCCCGTCGTGGCCTGATGAAGCGGCTTGGCAATATCTGCGAAGTTGGGGATCCACAGGCGGCAGAAGCCTGCAGCTCCCAGGAACTCACGGACTTGCCTCCTGGTCTTTGGTTGGGGTATGCGGCACACTGCTTCTTTTCTTTCTGCCCCCAGTGCACGTTTGGTACCTGTTAACTGGAAGCCCAGATATTTTACACTGTGTTTGCATATTTGTGCTTTCTTTTTAGAAACTCTGTAACCTGCTTGGCTTAGCAGATGTAGCAAGACTTTTGTGGCGGATAAACAGTCTTTTTCTGTGGGGGAAGCCAGTAATAAATCATCAACATATTGTAGTAACACTACTTTGTCTGGCTGAGCGTTGAAGGCGAGGAGATCTTGGCTAAGCGCGCACCTGAAAATCGTGGGCGAATTTTTTTTTGAAACTTTGAGGGAGGCGCGTCCACGTCATTTGATAGCGCGCCCCCGTGGTAGACTTTTCTCACTGAAAGCAAAAAAAAAAAAAAGGGGCTGGCTTGCTGGAGCCAGACGGATACAAAAAAAGCGTCTTTTAAATCAAGCACTGTGTAATATTGTGTATCTCCGGGAATTGTATAGATTAGGAACCACAGGGTGTAGTGTTACTGTGGCCTCGTTGACAGCTCGTAAATCTTGGACAGGGCGATACTCTTGTGTCCTCTCTTTCAAGACTGGCAATAGGGGTGTGTTCATGGTGACACAGAATTTTAATATGCCGTGATCTTTAAATCTCTGTAAATATATCTGTATATTCTGCTTGGCTTTCTGTGGGATATAACATTGTCTTAGAGCCACCGGTGTTGCGCCGGGCTGTGATTCAACTCATCTGGGCGGGTTTTCCTCCGCCCCCACCTCAGGAATTCCAAGGAGTAGTTGCTGCGGATCCGGCGTGGCAGACAGAGTAGGTGCCGTGCGCCATTCTTCCTCCTTTGACATAACTACTGCGATTTTCACAGATTGTGGATTGTGCGGACTGGCTGGATTATGCTGCCGAGCAAAACTGCTATCCTCCGGCAGGTCTAAAAACATAATTTGGGCTTGCAATTTGCAAAAGATATCCCGCCCCAGGAGTTGGATGGGACATTCGGGCATATACAAAAATTCATGTTCAACATTATGCCCACCCACACTACATTTTCTAGAAGCAAAAAAAAATATTTAGCAGACACTCCCATTGCTCCCATAATATCAACCTCATTTCCCATTGGAGGTGCAATTTGCTTTGTTACAACAGAATATTCGGCACCGGTATCAACCATAAAAACTTCATCTTTATTTCCCACTCTCATTGTGACCGTGGGCTCGTGGCTACCGAGCGGGATGGGCCCAGGTCCCCGTCAATATACATCCTGTCCTTCAAATGATGTCCCCGCCAGTCCCACAAACCCCGCTCCATTCCCTTCACTTCTTTCATACCTTCCGTCTGTTACCTGGCCATTAGGGGCTTGACCTCCCGTTTCCCCAACTTCACCCTGTCCCCCAAATTAGCCAAAAATGCAGTACAGTCGTTTTTCCAGTGACCTTCACCCCGGCACCACGCGCACTGATTGGGTCCTAGGGGTTCCCTAGGGGCTCCCCTTCCTCTTCCTCTAGCCCCCTACCCTTGCCCTCCTCTGTCTGGGCCACCTCGTCCTCCACCATTCCCATGTATCCAACCACCCCGGTATGTCCCTTCTGTTTCTTTATCTCCTCTAGATCCCGGTTATGATACACCTTATTAGCGATCTCAACTAATTCACTAATACCTTTCCCCAAAAACCCATCTATTCTCTGTATTTTGTTCCGTATACCCTCTGTGACTGTCCCACAAACGAAGCGCTTCAGGATCAATGGGACTATACATCCTGTACGCATCCAGCAATCTCTCTAGAAACGCACTTGGGGATTCCTTAACCTCTTGCACCACATCTGCTATTTTTCCCATGTTTGTGGGCTTCTTCCCTCCCGCTTTACACCCATAATTACAGCGTTCTGTATGTCTGCAGATGGGCAACTCCTTCAACTGTATTGTACGGCATTTAGGATCTGTTTTGGGGTAATGTTCCTCTGCCCATGCTTCTGGATGAAGCTTAGCATCTGCTACAGCCTGGGCGAGTAAAATCTTTTGCGCGCTACTATTTATTCGGGCTCTCTCCTCTGTGGTGAACATTGTCAACATTAATTGCTGACAATCTGCCCATGTGGGGTTATGTGTGAGCATAACTGACTCTATCATACTGGCCACTGCTGCGGGATTTGTGGAATACAGTGGTGTGTGTGTTTTTCCAATTAAAAAGATCCGTTGTCGTAAACGGGACGTATGTGTATTGTATTGGCCCTGGATTCCCATCCGCCAATGGGGGGCCTGGCACCTCTCGCAAAGGCAACTGCATAGCATTCTTGTAGGGATTGTGTTGGTACGGATCCCGGGGTTTATGTATACTATTCGCTGCGCGTGTGGTAACTCTCTGGTCCTTATCCTCCTTTTCATCATCACCATCCCCGTGGGGCACTAATATATATATACTCCCATTGGGCATCTCAATCTTCTCTGGTGGAGCCTCTCTGTCCCCTCCACCCGTTGCGCCCTGCTCTTCTTCCTCAGTCACACGGGACGGAGCGGAGGGAGCTGACCGAGACACAGCAGCTGCCCGCTCCCCCTCTCCGTCCGCGCAACCGGGCACTCAAAACTTTCCTAGCTGCCCCATAACATGATGGATAGGACGGGGGTAAAACATCACTCTCTTCCGGTTGTTCTACTAACACCTCTCTCTCTCTCTCTCCATTTTTTGGGGGTCCTGCTTCTTATTTTCTCCCGCTATCATTATAAAATGACTCTTGTTTTTAATACAATATCTCCATATATCTATATACGGGTACTGTTCAGGATGTCCGTACTGCTCTGTGACCTGGGAATGTACCTTCTGTACCAACTCCGGGTCCATTGACCCCTGCTCTGGCCATCCTGGACTAATAACGGCCACACAACTGTACACATTACTTTTAACTTCTCTTGTCAATTCTACACCATAGTCATGAGTTTTATATAATGCTTCGAAATTTCGCACCATATATTCTAGGGGCGTCTCACCCTCCTTCACCTTCTTGGGCTTAGATAACCCGTTACCCAGTATTATTCTTGAAAACAGTACTCTTTGCAATACAGATATATTATTTCAACAACAGTTAAAATCTACAGTCTGATACTTCAGTCAACAATTCCTTCGTGTCTACAGGCGCTTCCCCCTTCAGTAGCCGTCTGCAGTCGCCTGAGCCGGAAACATACGTTCGGGGTCAAATCTCGTATTTGCTTCCTCGCGGAGCGAGTAGGCGCACGTTCACTCACAGCACTCGAGTCAATTCATTCACAACACATACCGTATCAGATGCTTTCATCACATAACAGAACAACAGAACATAGGCACTTCAACTCTTTCTACTAGCCAAGGGTACTACTCAGTCCCTCCTCTGTGGCTCCTTATACCCCGTAATTTGAACTCTAACTCTTGACTGCTTGTGACTATGTGCACCCCGTTCTATATCTCTACTGCGTCTGCAATTCCATTTGCCTTATGGGTAATCTCACCCACCCGGCACCACTATCTCTGCAGCTACCGCTGGCTCCACTATGAGCCCTTTTCACTACACGACGTGCACACTAGCACTGACTCAGGCTCTCAGCCCAGTCACAGAAAATCCCTCCTCCTTTCCCTTTTACCCACGTGGTGAAGCTCTATTTACAAACACTGACTACTGACTTATGCAACTCCACGTGGTTACCTTCTCCCTCACTTACAGAACTACCCTTTGATTGGCATTCAATTCCCCCGAATCCAGACACCCGCTAGCCACTCTGGCTCCTTCAATGTCAGTGCTATCAGCGGCGGGCTAGATATGCCAATAGGATGGTGGCCATCGCATCCTCTTATCCGTCTATCTCAGTATGACGTTTCCCTTAGATACCGGTATCTCCTTTAGACATACAAAACATAGAAGACACGTTACCTATCGCCGGCGCTGCTTGCTGTTTCCTCAGACTCGGTGTTGTCCCGGGTTAGGGTCCGTTTGGGACGAGACGAGGTCACTGAACAGGAAATCCTGCTTGGCGCCTGCAGATGTCAGCTCACCTTCAACGGACGCCCAACCATCGGGATTCTCGCACCCGCTGCAGTCAAGCACTGCACTGTGTTCACAGCAGCCCGTTACTGTGTGCCCGGAAAGGGCCCGTATCCCGGCTCACGATGCCCCAAAAATGTAGGCGGACAAAAACAGATTCACTTTCAAGACGGCGCCGGACCGGGCACAAGTAAGGATTGTCAGAACACGAGTCTCTTCAGGAAAGGCAAACTTTATTGTGTCGTCACACAAGTGCCCACACAGGATTGAATCGCAAAGAGTGAGCCCCCCCTTTCACCCGTGCAAGGGATCTTATACCCAAAAATACGTAATTAGGTACATCCCAGTTAGCCCACCTCCCAATGACACTTTATTCCACCCCACGTGGGTTAATACCTCCCTTTGGCTAATACAAAGACATTTCATTAATTGGCTGTAAATTGGCAAACTTTGTGTTAGTTTCAGTAAATCAAAATTAATTGCTCTTACTGTTCCGGGCTGCGCCCTCCTCCCTTGCGCCTACAATCACTTGTTACAGATGGCACCTGGCCTGATCTCTACTCCTTTGTCTTTCTGCGGGCCCCAACGACCTTGGAGGATCTACTTCGCTTTTCTCCTCCGTGCCAGGAACAGCAGAGATCTTTCATCAAGCTTTAATTGCTTTTCTGCTAATCTAAACGCATTCCTAAATTTCTACGTATACCTCATTCTAGTTTCAGCTACAAACCTGTCTAGTTATATACAAGTGAACCAATATTCTGAACAAGATGGCTGCCTGGCTCATAGTAACAACCATCCTTCAGCCTGATTCTCCTTCAATACCATACCATTCCCCTTCCTCACATCCCTAGGTATACCTGCTCAAAAAATGTCCAGGTAATGGGGGGGCTAAAGGTGGCAACATATGGCACCATTATGAGATCAAGACAGAGAAGAAATGAGCTATGTAAGAATTTTACAGCTAAAAGTGTGGGTACAGAATGAAAACTCGTTTAACTTCCCCCTGTTTTTGTAAGCAATGAAAATGTGGAAAATGGCAAAAATCCCTCCGGCATTAATTGTTGTAGTTGCTTAATTATATTGGGTCACCCAGTCATGCTTGCTGTAACATTTATGTGTTCATGATTTCTCACTCTGTTGCTATTGTCTGGTTACTACTCAAAAATATGCTTTTAAAATGGCCTTCTCCTGATCGTCAGTAACATACCTTCTAGTTAATGTCAGTGAACCGTTTCATTCTTACATTTAATGGCGTCGAAAAGCCATTTGAATGCATTTAAAGCAAGCTTTAATAAGTCCAGACTAGTATAATAAGCATATCAGGAACTGAAACGATTTATTTTTCAACCACAATGTCTTAAACGTTTTTATTCAGGAACAGGCAAGGAGGAGGAGAAACGGTGAGAGCATTGATATCAGGTTACAGATTAAAGAGATAGCTGTAAAACACAAAAGATCCATCACAACTTTCAGAGGTTTAAAGAGGATCACAGTTAGCAGGAGATATACAGGGTTATCCAAAGAGATCCGATTTGCTTGAGAAAGGTAACCGAACGCTGAAAATCAGCGTTCGGTTACCTTTCTTGGCCATTCGGCTATCCAGAGAGCAGGCAATACGCCAAATCCTAGCGAATTGCCTGCACATACGGTGCCTGTTCGGTGCCTGTTCGAGGGCAGTGAAATCCCCATAAAAAAGCACTGCTTCGGCTATTCAGAGAACACAAACCAGCAGTGAAAGGTTCCCGAAATGCCCTGCCATTCGGTGGTTTCATTCGACAGGTTTATTCAGGCGAATCCCATAGGCTTTAATGTTAAAAATATTCCGGTTTTAATTCAATATCGAATAAACCATTCATTATAATATTCTGCAGTGAAGAGTCTCTTTATTTATAGATTTTTTTTAGGAAATTTTAAGCATTTTTCTGGATTTCTTTTTTTTTTTTAACTTCTTTTTTCTGTAACAGCCCTTTTTATTATCATTCATTGGACCTCATATGTATATTTCAGACATTTTCGCTCCGTAGTTTCTTTGCAAACAGCGTTTCACTTTTCAAACATTCAAGCAAACTGTTTTGCTAATTTATTCACTTCACGCGTCTGCGGTGTCGGCTTTTTCCGGAGGCTTCACTGCGTGTGATCGGCTCCTGCTTGGGTTTTTCTGGCGTCTTCGGCGGGTTAATCCAGATGTTTTTGCGGGTTTCGGCGTGCATTCGCCGGGTTTTTGCAGTGACTTTTCGTCGGGTTTGCGGCAGCTTTTCCCTGCGCTTCGACGGCCGTGTGGTGCTTGCTGAATACACCGCAGGGTCGCCGAAATAAGAAAGCCGAATCGGCCCGAATTGAAGAGAATGAAAAGTCACCGAACATGCGGTGACTTTTCAATTCCCTTTGAATAACCCTGATAGTAAATTTAGGGCACCGTTGAACACTGCTGGAATGAACCTTTAATGCTTTTCAATTTGGTGATCTACATCCCTTGCCCTTCCGACATAATGGACTGCTATTGCTGTACAAGCTATAAATGAAGCATGCATGCGGTATCCCATATAGCCTAATGCGTATCTTTCGCAATCAGACATTTGATTATCTTGTTAATTACAAATTCTAAATTTAGGTAAGCCACAAGCTCAGAGCCTTCTACAAACGTATTGTTACTTGATTTGTGATGTTGGGGCCAAACCATGCTTGTGAAAATTAAATGTCAGACAGAATGAATCCAGTCTTTTCTTTGCTTTTTAGTGTGGTGGATTGATTAGTGTGACAAAATCTTAATTAAATGCGTCAGATTTGTTTCAGACTGGTACAAATGGCGGTGTGAGTGTTGACGTTGACCGTACAAAGTTGCTTTTAAACTCTCGGTTTAATAGTTGAATGTTAAGTCAAAATAGTTTTGGTATTGTATCTTGGCTTAATGGCTTTTCATGCTGATTCACTCCCCTGGACCCTAGTGAGGTTTAGCCAAAAAAATATCTGAAGGCTTCTTGGAAGATGAGATGTGCAGTTCAGACTCCATGGTCCTATATTTCAAACAAATCCGGTTACATTGGGCTTCTCAGAAATACCAACTGCACTGTGTTTACCTTGGTAACATACAACCATAACTTTGTAAACTGCCACTGGTCATCGCCATTGCTAATAAATCTAATGTTCTGGGCATCCACCATGCTAATAAATAAAAAATATATATATTTCTGCATATAAACAACATTTCTATAGCTACTTTTATTGGCATATGTTCAATTTTTTTCTCCTAATTTTTTTAAATTTTAGGATTATTTAGGGGGAAAATACTGAATATAACTACAGTAAGAAAAAGGTTAAGAGTGAAAATAAAAAGAAAGCCCGCCATATTCAATTCTTTATATACTGTATAATCACAAGTTTGAATGATAAAATGTGGGAAAATAAATCTTCATGTTGTAAATTATTAAATCTGAAAAATAATTTACTCTTTTTTTCATTTTTTGATCAAGCTTTCTGACACAATATTCACACAAAAAGATAAGCACAATTGACTGTAGACGTTTCGTAAATGAAACTTCTGTAATCCTTTGAATTTCCTTTTTGTGAAACAGTAAAGTTTATCACCGTTCCAACAACAGCAATTTTCACTGTTGTTTGCACCTACGGCAAATACTGGCACTTCGTGAATAACCCCAATAGAAGTGATGTATGTTAAATCGAAGTCCATTGAAGAAAGAAAATAAACTATAACATTTGTGTGGGTTCTGCAAGAAAACATGACTTCAAATAGCATTTAACATGATGAGCAAAAAATGGTCAAAATGAGCTCAGCACACAGAGTGAAATAGCTCAGCATTGAAGGGATTAACCCCTTCCCGACCGCTGACGTACATAGTACGTCCGGTGGGGAAATCCCCTTAACGACCGTAGATGTACTATGTACGCCACGGTCTCCTAACCTCCCTCCCTCTCATACTCACCTCTCTGTCCGGGCTCCCTCAGCGCTCTGGCAGGCTGAAAGTCTGCCCCCCCTATTGAAGGGGCCTGGCAGGCGCGATGATGTCATCAACCTGTGTGATGATGTCATCGCCAGGCGCCCTCGGTGCCAGGAGTGAAAAAAAGCAAAGTGGAGGGGGCTCCTTCGGAGCACTCTCCCTCTCCACCATTCCACGTTAAAAAAAAAGTACCGCTGGAAAGAGGAGAGTCTCCCCTTTTCAGCGGTACCTATCATTATCCCCTCCGTTGCCAGATCTCGATTCGGTGACAAATCGTGATTCAAGCCCGAAAGTGGCTGACCTCTTGGATTTCAGACAAGCCTCCGGGTCACCCCCCACCCACTGACATTGTCACCATATGTGTGAGGATGTCAGTGGGCCAGTTAACCCCTAGCTGCCAAGTGGAGATAGGGGGATCCATTGGATCCCCCTATCTCCTGATCCATGACAGCTAGAGGGTCCTCTTCAATATCATTGGAAAGACTTGATGGCCTTTCCAATGATACCAAACATGACTAGGTTTGGTGTAAAACTAATTTCAATTTTTTAAAAAAAAAAATTGGCTTTTTTAAAAAAAAAACAAAAAACTTGTGTGTTTACTAAAATAGGACTTAAGCTGGCATTTAAACATGATGAGCATAAAATGGTCAAAATGAACTCCATGCACAGAGGTGAAATGGCTCAGCAGTGAAGGGGTTAAAAAGCAAAATAAATTTTGAAAAAGTGTTTTTTCCATTTTTTCATCAAACTTCTTTTTTTTTTATTTTATAGTAAATTATACGATATGATGAAAATAATGGTATCTTTAGAAAGTCCATTTAATGACAGGAAAAACGGTATGAGGAAAATTTGACCTAACCAAACAGCGCAGAAACATAAAAAACAGCACTTTCAGACTGACGTTCGTAAAACTGCCCAGTCACTAAGGGGTTAAAGCATTACTCCCCCCCCCCCATTAAATATTATTGTTGTCGTCATGTATTTGGATCAGCTCTTGTTGTTTGTGATTTAAAAAAGACCAGAAAATTTACAGTTGTGACCCAATGGTTACCTTTATTTTAGTAAACAATTACGTTATTTCCATAGGAAATCCCTTGGCAGCTAGGGGTTAATTGCCAACTGATGTCATCGCACACATGCGACTTTCCCAGTGATGTCTCTCATGTCTTTTTACCACAAACGTGCAATGAGGTTAGTCGAAGTGAGGCACTGGCATATAAAAGACATGTGCTCTTCTATGTGAAGCAGACCGCTTCCTACAAAGTGTGTGTTATACAGAGAGCTGCTGGATATAATTTTTACTACAAAGTGGATGTTATCCAGCAGCTCTCTGTATAACACCCACTTTGTAGGAAGCATTATATCAAGCAGCTCTCTGTATAACACACACTTTGTAGAAAGCATTATATCAAGCAGCTCTCGGTATAACACCCACTTTGTAGGAAGCATTATATCAAGCAGCTCTCTGTATAACACACACTTTGTAGGAAGCATTATATCAAGCAGCTCTCTGTATAACACACACTTTGTAGGAAGCATTATATCAAGCAGCTCTCTGTATAACACACACTTTGTAGGAAGCATTATATCAAGCAGCTCTGTATAACACACACTTTGTAGGAAGCGGTCTGCTTCTAATAGAAGAGCACATGCCTTTTTATATGCCAGTGCCTCACCAGCGACTAACCTCACTGCCCGTCTGTGCTTCTTACCCCTTAACGATGGTGAGACAGAGGGGTTCAAAAGACACCCCCTCTCCTTCAGACACTCTCCTGGCTCTGCCGAGGGGGGGTGGCACTTGAAGCTAACGTCATCGCGCCGCAACAGATTTTGGGTGTGAAGGCGCTAAAACACACCACTTCAACAGGGTTATTAAAATAGAATAGAAAAGTCACCGCACGTTCAGTGACTTTTCGTTCTCTTCAAATCAGTGCGATTTGGCGATCCCATTTCGGCGATCCTGCGGTGTATTCAGCAAGCACCACAGGGCCGTCGTAGTGCAGGGAAAAGCCGCCGCAAACCCGCCGAACACTCACTGCAAAACCCGGCGTACGCTCACCGAAACCCGCAAAAACATCAGGATTAACCCCGCCGAACACACCGGAGAAACCCAAGCAGCCGCTGATCACAGCGCAGAGCAGCTGCCGGGAAAAGCCGACACCACAGACGAATGGAGTGGAAAAAAAAAAACAGTACGCTTGAATGTTTGACAAGTGAAAAGCTGTTTGCAAAGAAACTACAGAACGAAAATGTCTGAAATTTACATATAAGATCCAATGAGTGATAATAAAAAGGGCTGGTACAGAAAAAAGAAAAAACTATTTTAAAAAAACGTAACAAATATTTTGCAAAAAAATCCCCAAAAATGCCTGAAAGATCCTAGAAAATCAATGAATAAAGAGACTTTTTACTGCAGAATATTATAATCAACGGTTTATTAGATTTTGGATTAAAACAGGAATATTTTTAACATTGAAGCCTTTGGAATTCGCCTGAATAAATCTGCCGCATGAAACCACCAAATGGCAGGGCAATTCGGCAACCTTTCACTGCTGGTTTTTGTTCTCTGAATAGACGAAGCATTGCTTCTCTATGGGGATTTCACTGCCCTCGAACAGGCAAAGAACAGGCACAGTATGTACTGGTGTATTTTGGCCTAGGTCGACTAGGCCCAGGCCTAGGGCGGCACTTTCCAGGGGGCAGCGGCCCGCACTGGGTGGCCCCACCCCTAAAAATAAATAAATAAAAAAAAAATTTTTTTTTACTCTTGCAAAGTATTTTACCAGGAAGGATACATTGAGATTTCACTAATTTACACTTTCAATTTCACTTTCACTTTCCAGGGGGCAGCAAAAAACCTCACCACTAGATGGGTTACTCACAGAGCACCGAAATGACGCCAACTTTTTGGTGTTCTGTAGTTCCCTGCACTTAGGAGAATAATATTTCCCCACCCTGCAGTGAATTCACCATTCACCGCAGGGTCCCTAAAGTGCATGGAGTCGGCCGCTGAATGCTGCCACCGCAAACCCGTGGCCTGCTGTTTTCAAAAGAACTACTGAAGGAAAATGTCTGGAAATTACATATAATATCCTATGATTGATAATAAAAAGTTCTGTTACAGAAAAAAGAAAAACTGCTATTAAAAAAAAAGGGGGGGGGGTTTGCCCAAAAAAAATCTGAAAAATGACTAAAAGGTACTAAAAAAAATCTATAAGTAAAGACGTTTTACTGCAGATTAAAATAATAAATGATTTATTAGATATTGCATAAAAACGGGAATATTTTTAACATTGAAACCTGTGGGGTTTGCCTGAATAAACCTGCTGATTGAAACCACCGAACATCAGGGCATTTCACTGCCATTTCTCTGAGTCTCAGTACCACATGACTGGCTGAACCACGTGAAACGCACGCGCGCAGCTGCCCGCCCTTTCGTTAACACAGACTCTATTCTGGACTGAACACCTACCGGGAAGCGAATCAAAGCTACAGTGCACCCTCTGGCAGTGGCACCCCACTGCTGACAAGATGGCTCCACAGCATAATTGCTGTGTGCTCATATACACTCGGTTTGCTGGGAGTTTTACTGCAGTGGATTCTGATGCACTCATACACACCGCACATTGCATTGCTGGGAGTTTTATTGCTGTGGATTCTGATACGCTAACACACACCACACATTGCATCGCTGTGAGTTTTATTGCTGTGAATTCTGATGCACTCATACACACCGCACATTGCATTGCTGGGAGTTTTATTGCTGTGGATTCTGTGATACACACTGCATCTTACTGTGAGTTTTATTTCCCTGGAGCTCTGGGATACGCTCATACACACTGCACATTACTGTGAGTTTTATTGCTGTGCAGTTCTGTGATATGCTCATACACACTGCACATTTCTGTGGGTTTTTATTGCTGTGCAGCTCTGATATGCTCATACAGTGCCCATTTCTGTGGGTTTTATTGCTGTGCAGCTCTGTGATACGCTCATATGCAGTGCACGTTTCTGTGGATTTTATTGTTCATCCAATTAGAGCGGCTGTGATCCAGTATACTTGACATGCGTGGTTGTTCTTTGTAAAAATGCTTGAATTTAAACATTTCATAATTTTCTTTATCTCAATAGATACATTTGAAATGGTATACAAAATACACAAGTAGGCACTTGGTATCCACTTTTAATATAAAGAGAGGAAAAAAGGCGGAGCTCTAAGAGGAAAAGGTGGAGCTTAAAGAGGAAGGGTGGGGATTAACCAGGAAGAGGTGTGCCCGTGACAGGAAGGGGTGCATCAAATTTAAATTAGGGGGTGCACGAGTTTAGTCAGGCCTAGGGCAGCACAAAACCTAAATACACTACTGACCGTATATGCAGACAATTCGCCAGGATTTGGCGAACTGCCTGCTCTCTGGATAGCCGAATGGCCAGGAAAGTTAACTGTACCCTGAATTTCACTGTTCGGTTAACTGTCGGCCACAATTCGGATCTCTTTGTATAACCCTGAAAGTGTTTCAAACCTTTCTGTTAGTAATCTATGCTCCAACTCAGATGCAAATGGACGTCTGTAAACAAAGGTTAAAACAACCTTCGATTGTAGATTAATATTTGTAAGTGTTTGTACTGTGGATTCACCCTGTTTTTCTGTTGTAAACAGTTCTAAAGATGTTGTCAAACATTTGCTGGGTAAGGAAAATCTGCTTCATATCACAAGGCCTTTTCTGTGGTCAGTCCCATATGGATATCTTTCTTTTCGTGGCGAGATCTGGTTTTGTTTGATTCAAACAGCACCATGCCTATCCCTCATGTCCTCTCCCTGTATATCTTTATCTTTCCTGTCCCAAAGTAACCTTGCATCTTTAAACAGTCTTGTTTCACAAGACTGCAAGTACTAAGCTATATATTTATTAGAGATGTCCTGATTGGGGTTTCCAAGCTCACAATCCAATCCGGGCCATATAGTATTTGTGATCGGCCGATGGTTAGACCCAATCTGATGCTTCATGTTCTTGGCCGGATCCGAGGCGCTCTAATGAAAGGGAATCCCAGAGCCTCTGCGTTGGCTCTTCCCTGCCTCTTTCATGACCTGCGAGTCAGTGCAGAGATATCAGAATTACAGCAACCAGGTGGTAAGGCAGGCTGCCTTACATTCGTAGGCCTCGCTGGTCAGATCGGGGCAGTAGCTCAAAATTATTCAACCCCCAATGCTGTAAAGGGTTTTAGGGAATTTAGTGTACATTTGTAATTGTATTCAGAATGAAATCCTACAAGGACTTTTTAAAGAACCATATGCAACTAAAATGACATCAATTGGTTTTGTAATACAGTAGTAAATGTTTCTTTTGTGAATTCTTCATTGACACAATTATTCAACACCTTAAAGACTACCACTCTGAAGAACAGAGGTTCATTCAAGTGTTTTCAATCAGGTATTGAAAACACCTGTGGATGTCACGGAGCAGCAATAAAGCATAATAAGCACCAATTAGGCAGCTTTAAAATGACTGTGATACTCAGCTCCTTCTAGACATTTACTGGTGTGGTTACAAACCTGGTGAAGTCAAGAGAATGGTCCAGGAAGACAAGAGAAGAGGTGATTACTCTTCACAGGAAGGGCAATGGCTATAAGAAGATTGCAAAGATGTTAAACATACCAAGAGAGACCATAGGAAGCATCATTCGCAAATTCAAGGCAAAGGACACTGTTGAAACGCTACCTGGTCGTGGCAGAAAGAAGATGCTGACTTCGACTGCTGTGCGCTACCTGAAGCGTAGAGTGGAGAAAAGTCCCCGTGTGACTGCTGAGGAACTGAGAAAAGATTTGTCAGATGTGGGTACTGAAGTTTCAGCTCAGACAATACGGCGCACACTGCGTAATGAAGGCCGCCATGCCAGAACTCCCAGGCGCACCCCCTTGCTGTCTCCAAAGAATAAGAAGAGTCGACTTCAGTATGCCAAAAGTCATGTGGACAAACGACAGAAGTTTTGGGATAGTGTTCTGTGGACTGATGAAACGAAATTAGAACTGTTTGGGCCCATGGATCAACGCTATGTTTGGAGGAGGAAGAACAAGGCCTATGAAGAAAAGAACACCTTGCCTACTGTGAAGCATGGCGGGGGGTCAATCATGCTTTGGGGCTGTTTTGCTTCTGCAGGTACAGGGAAGCTTCAGCGTGTGCAAGGTACCATGAATTCTCTTCAGTACCAGGAGATATTGGATGACAATGTGATGCAGTCCGTCACAAACCTGAGGCTTGGGAGACGTTGGACCTTTCAACAGGACAATGATCCCAAGCATACCTCCAAGTCCACTAGAGCATGGTTGCAGATTAAAGGCTGGAACATTTTGGAGTGGCCATCGCAGTCACCTGACTTAAATCCGATTGAGAACCTCTGGTGGGACTTAAAGAAAGCAGTTGCAGTGCGCAAGCCTAAGAATGTGACTGAACTGGAGGCTTTTGCCCATGACGAATGGGCGAAGATACCCGTAGATCGCTGCAAGACACTTGTGTCAAGCTATGCTTCACGTTTAAAAGCTGTAACTGTAAAAGGATGTTGTACTAAGATTGAATGTCACTTGGGGGTTGAATAAAACTGATAATGATGTGAGCACAGAAAAGACATTTGTGGTTATTTCATTATAAATGTTATGTTATATTTGTCTGACCTACACGTGCCTCTTTGATTTAATTGTAAGCAAGATGACTGAATGATCAAAATCAATGTCAAACTGGCCAAAACACTCAATTTCAGTGGGGGTTGAATAATTTTGAACACAACTGTATATAATTTTATGCCAGAAGTCATTTACACATCCCAGCAGTTCAAAGAACTGCATCACAGAGCTCCTCAGAGCCCCTGTGCTACATTCCACATATGCAGCACAGGCTCTGGGTAAGGTATGCAAATGACCTCTGTAATTTTTTTATTTTTTTTTTGCTTTTGCATCCTGTGTCTGTTATCACACACAGCCCTCCAATCAGTGCCACGCCATACTAGATGGCTTTTTTTTTCTTTTTCGGCAGAGATCAGGTATATGCAACTGGTCAAAGCCACTCCTGGACAGCGCTGTTTTGGGTTTGTTATGGCTATCTGACCGAGTATTTAGGTGATGACTCGACAAAAGAAATGCCAGACGGAGGCCTTGATTCTTGAAAGGAAAAAAGGTTTTATTCGGTATCGGATGAGAGCTGCAAGTCATGCTCACAAATCAAAGCTCAAGTCCCGAGCCAACAGAGAAACAAAGAATTTATACATGGCGAGTAAAAATGCACACCTTATTCCCCTCCCCAGGTTATCCTCCCACTTCCCATATCAACCTTCATCATACATATTGGACTTTATTCTTCATTTTGCAAGTCAGCAAGGTTCACCTCAAAGACACGACCCTTGAGCCCACCGGAGACAAATTGAATTCTCTGTCTAGTCAATAAGGTTGTAAAAAGGGAATCATTCTTCCAAAACAAATATGGCCAGCTAAGGGATTTACTCATTCCTTCTGCTGCCTCGATATATTAAGCAACTTTTATGACTTAGAGACCTGGGGGGGAAGAAGAGGTAATTCTTCAATCAGCAGAAATCAGGTTTATTAGAGGCTACACTTAGCTGTTAGTTTATATAGTTCTATTTTCTATCTAAAATGGTGGACAGGGACCAGAGAGGGTGACGCTGGGGGTTATTCCCAGGTAGCGCTCCTTCAGGTTTACTGTACCCTCATTAGCAGGAGCTAGGCATGACCAGTTATTGAAAATTAAAATTTTATAGCATTTTTTGTTATATGTATGTGTCATGTCCTGTCTGTATATTATAATAATGATATATAATCAATCTGCCTAGTCTGCCGGAAAGAACGATCTATAATATGTCTGGGTCATATAATAAAATATGGCTTGAAAACACGTTTAAACATGATGAGCGAAACTGGTAAAAATGAGCTCAGCACACAGGTGTGAAATGCCTCAGCAGCGAAAGGGTTAAACGTATTAAATGTAAACAAATTTGTCCAGAGGAATGTTCCCAAGAGGGACTGAACCGTTGTCTTGTGGCTATGTTTTAATGAGTTGTATAAAAGTTATGTTTTCTCTGAACCGTTCTGGAGTGCCAGCACATTTAATACATTTATATAATTTAATGACATGCACATATGTCTTGGCTGATATAGGTTATCCAAGACTATTAGATCAAAGATCAATCTCGCTTTCACGTCAGCTAACAACATCAACCCAGGGCCTCGATTTTAATACCTCTAGCTAAGCCTTTTCAAGTGATAGCAATCTTTTAGAAAAACTTGAACCGATTTATCTACAGAAGTCACCATTAAAGTCTATGGCATTTTTTTTTGTAGATAAATCCTTTGGAGTTTTTCTAATAGATTGTAACAATTTGAAAATGCTTACGAGAAGGACTCTAATTGAAGTCCTGATGGATGGAAAAGTCAACCCCAATCCTTTAGTAACTAGAAATGCAGCCTGTCAGGTGAGAAACTTTAGGGTCAAGGTTAACAATAAAAGCAATATGCCGGCGATCATAAACTTCTGCTGGTAGCCAAGGGTCTTATAAACTGAGATACAAGGATAACCACTAAATTCAGTGCTGTAGGATATTTTTGAGGGGAAAATCACATTTACTTCCCGTTTTGTTTTTTTAAATTTGAAAACAAGGATCTGTAACCTTTTTTTGTTGCTGGACTGAACACATAGCTTTGACCCACCGTTTTAATTTTGGTCGATTATGTCATCAATGATTTAAGTGCTTTTATTTATAGATAGCCTGTAGAACAAGGTGTGTCCGTACATTTCAGACATGAGCTTGAGCTGCCTAATGGCCTTAGAAATGAAAACACAAAATGCCTAAAATCGCAACATAAATGTTATAAAATTCTGGTACCTAGAACTTTCAGTCTGAATTTGATGTTTCTAGTTATACATGTCAGTATTGGGTAGTTCATGTTTGTGGAATATAATAAGTCTATAACGTTCTATGTCTTTCATACTGCTGGGGTATTACCAAAACAAGGTTCCAGGATTTCTTAGATACCAAAAGGAACCCTGAGAGAGTCCCCTTAGTGATGTATTGACTTTGGGTCAATTGGCACAATATACAAGCCCTTGAGCCTTTAGTTTTGGTGGCAATATATATATAAGACTTGTGATAAAACATTCCTAGTACCAGTATTTTCTTACATCCCTGGTTCCTTGTGGATCTCTACAATCCTATTTAAGCAATAGCCACAACACCCCATATTCTAACCACCAAGTTTAACTTTAAAGATTCTTGGAAAGCTTTATCCCACTCTACTCTTGTCATATGAAGTCCGAATAAGGAATATGAGCCTGACCTATTTATTTTATACATTGTATGAAAAGTAGAAGTGGTGGCATTAGTTAATCTTAAAAAGATTTCTTTGAATACAATAGAATACCTTTAGGTATCCCTGTTGTAGGGTTTTGTCAATATAAACAAACAAATGTCTATACAAGCATACCATCAATAAAAAATTCCTGTCTCAATCTCTCAGTCCCTTTTGGTTGATATTGATATGTCACTGTCGTCCACTTACTGTTGCCAGATCAGCCATGTTTTCTTGGACACATAACTATTTCATCCAGAGGGAAGTACAGGGAAAAGTGCTGTCCTGCAACATGTATTCATATCCTGTAGGAAGGAAATCAAGGCAGGTCCCCTTGGATTCCTTTTTTATTTCTTACCTGACGCACACGAGTTATGCATGCTGCAGGGTGGCATTTTTCATGCATTGCCAATAAGCATAAATAAATTATATGTGTCCAGGAAAACATGGCTGATCTGGCAATCCTACATCCACTTCACCCCCTGTCCATCTTGATCACTGATTGGCTTTATTATTTATCTATCAATACAATATAACATAGACATTGCCCAGTTTGCCATGTTTGTATCCAGTCATTCTCTTCACTTTTTGTGTTTATATATGGGACCTATAGGGCTGTATTAAAATGTTATAATTCTATCAATTCTCAGATAAAGATCAATGTGTGATGCAAACTGGAAAATCCCATTAGTTTCATCAATGCTCATTCCTAATTTGGCAAATTGCTACTTTCATTGAGAAATGTGACTTAAATATTGCTTTATTACTTGTCCAAAGCATTAAGAACCCTAAAGGCAATTTTTCTGGAGTTTGGAATTTTCACCATTCCCCACTGTTTGCTTGGTTTTATTTGTATGATGGCTACATTGTTACCATGGCGACCACTGCGCACATGGGAATGTTAGCATTAGATGGAATCTTCTATAAACTAAACAGTGAAAAGTGATATACCATCTTGTTTTCATTTAGCCTGCTAGTCTGTTTCAATGGTAATTTACTTCACTCATCAGCGACGAAGTGCTTTAACTTATCAAACACGCTGAAAAATTAGGAGTTAGCAGTCTCTGATTACCATTTCAAGAAACCTTTATATAGTTTCTGCTGAAAACAAACATAAAGCAGAAAAAATGAAATCCAGGCGCTTCACTGAACAAATTGGACCATTGCGTGGTTTTAGATAGCAATCACATTTAACAGCATGACTTAATTGTAGAGCCAGTTGCTTTTTGTCATTTTAATCCTGGTCTGGAATCCATTATGGGAATACTGATGGCAGTAATGACCAAACTCCATACTGCAGCCATGCAATCGCTGTATTAAGAACTTACCCAGTGGAGGCTCCTCCATGTACGCACGTGAACCCCCATGAACCAGCAAATAAATAAACAAAAAATCTTCTTGGTCTGAATTTTATTTTTTGGGGGTGTGGGTGGGGTGTTGTCTATTGGGGAGGGCACGTGATGTCCCAGGCTCAGCAACAGCCAACAACGTTAAAAAAAACAACTTTTTCCTATTGCGCGTGCGATAGGTTGCACAGGGTAGGCAGCAAGATCTTTGCAAGTGCAAACATGCACCTCACAGTCATGTCCATACCTGACTGAATCGCACAGCTGTCACTGTGCGATTCAGTCTGACCCAAACCTGTTGTCGCATCACAGTCTGAGCAAGGCTCCTCCTCACGCATGCACACCATGCGGAATGTTGTCACATTTGGTGTGCCTGCGGGAGGAGGAGCCTCTTCGGCGCGAGTGTGAGCAGTTAACAGCATCGCGAGGAGAAAGATGGAGTGAGAGACAGCCAGCTGTGCTGAGTGGAGAGGCGAAAAAGATAGAAAAAAGGGCAGAGAACTGATTAAATAAAATTGAAAAAGGGCAGAGAGCCGATAGTAAAGAATAGAAAAAGGGTAAAGGGCAGAGAGCCGATAGTAAAGAATAGAAAAAGGGTAAAGGGCAGAGAGCCGATAGTAAAGAATAGAAAAAGGGTAAAGGGCAGAGAGCCAATAGTAAAGAATAGAAAAAGGGTAAAGGGCAGAGAGCTGATAGTAAAGAATAGAAAAAGGGTAAAGGGCAGAGAGCCGATAGTAAAGAATAGAAAAAGGGTAAAGGGCAGAGAGCCGATAGTAAAGAATAGAAAAAGGGTAAAGGGCAGAGAGCCAATAGTAAAGAATAGAAAAAGGGTAAAGGCAGAGAGCTGATAGTAAAGAATAGAAAAAGGGTAAAGGCAGAGAGCCGATAGTAAAGAATAGAAAAAGGGTAAAGGGCAGAGAGCCGATAGTAAAGAATAGAAAAAGGGTAAAGGGCAGAGAGCCGATAGTAAAGAATAGAAAAAGGTAAAGGGCAGAGAGCCGATAGTAAAGAATAGAAAAAGGTAAAGGCAGAGAGCCGATAGTAAAGAATAGAAAAAGGGTAAAGGGCAGAGAGCCGATAGTAAAGAATAGAAAAAGGGTAAAGGGCAGAGAGCCGATAGTAAAGAATAGAAAAAGGGTAAAGGGCAGAGAGCCGATAGTAAAGAATAGAAAAAGGGTAAAGGGCAGAGAGCCGATAGTAAAGAATAGAAAAAGGGTAAAGGGCAGAGAGCCGATAGAGAAAAAGGTCACAGTGGTGATAGAGAATAACAGAAAAAGGGCAGAGTGCTGGTATGGAGAAAAACAGAAAAAGGGCCGAGAGCAGAGAGAGAGACCTACTGTGTAATATACAGTACTGTTCTTTGTGTGCAAGAACAAGTGTAAAGAAACGGTTAAGATGGCACTTGGTAAAATCAGTGTTTCTGAGCTTGTGAGTGCTTGTTGTTCTCTTTTAGTCCCATTGCTTTTTTTTTTTACTTGTTCGTACAAACAGAAAAGTATTTTAATCTGTAGAGTACGTCGTAAATGTAAATTTATACATTACATACATTACATTTATACATTACAATACATACAATTTATGTATTGTGGACCCCCATTTGAATAACCCACGAGCCGCCACTGAACTTACCAATACCTCTTTGCTGTGCCGTATGTCGTAGTTAGGGTCCGGTGTCCTGTAGTCCAATTTCATAAATTAGTATCTTGTATCGCAAGACATAAGTAAAGCTTGGAGAGTGTAAAGGGACTCTACCACTTACATAAACTGTAACTAGATTACTTGTGTATTACGAACAAAACCACTTTATAAAACACATGCCGCTGGTTTTTTTCTATGTTGCAAGTGATTGCATGTAAACATGTAAAAAGGAAGAATGTTAGGATTGCATCTCCTATTTGGATTTCGTGGATTTTTTCCATGATACAACATTTACCAAAATTTTTGCAAACATTTTACTTTACAGCGGTGGTTTAGCTGCTACAGTATTTAAGGGAGAATGGGGTAGAGGAGGGAATGTTTACATAAGGGAGCAGGGGGGTGTATTGTGTTCTGTAAGCAACCTGAGATAAGAGATGGCAGCTGAATGAGATAAAACAGGGAGCTTAAAAGACTTCTGATCTAACCCCTGTTGATGTCCTTTGAATACATCCCACACAATACAATGATGCGAGTCAGTTTCCATGACATGCTACCCATAGACTCCATTATATGGCCAATGCCACATAGTGAGGAGTAAGTGATGTAAAGATACTGGTGGGGGGGGATTGCAACTCAAAAGATCGCTCAATGGATGCATCCAGTGACATGTATAGAGTCAAATATTTTCTTAACATCCTCGAGAGAACCAAAGGACATGTATGATATCCGCAACATAAGATAAACACAATAAAAACACTTCATTTTTGGTAGTAGTGGCCCTTTACGTGCTGGAAAGGGAAAACATGGCCCTAGCCATCAAACTTCATATACAGAGATCATTAAAGCTAGAATGGCAAAATCTCCATGGGTTTTCTAAAAAAAAAAGGATTTGAGTTGCTGTACTGTACAAATTCAACATAGTGCCAGGAGTGCTTTTCATTCCCACAGCACGAATCGTTCATCTGGCAACCCAGGCTTTACAAGAGTCTATCATGTGTACACAATGTGTTACAGTTTTAGAAGTAGATTTAATTTATTCTGTCCTTGTTCCAAGGGGAAAAAAATACAGTAACCCATATGATCATGACAGTCACAGACTCTGGTGGTCCTGTCAGCGTGCAGTTCTGTTTGCTAATGGCCCATCTACCTTAATTGTCTCATTCACTGGAGATGAAACTTGGCTTACCGGATTGGTTTTGCTGTACTGGTTTGCCATAGAAATATGTTCTGGCACATTAGAGTATTTTACTCTTTCTGTGTTTTGATCAGAGTGTAATGCAGCGCTTTTGTTCTGGCAGCAAAGGAATTACATCCCATGATGCATGGGTCATCAATTGCCAAGTGCTGCTTTAGTCAAAGAGCACCAAACTTGCCACCGAAGGGGGGATTTCACGTTACGGTGCAATTTCGGGGCAGTTTGGCTATTCAGAAAGCTGTCAATTTGCCAAATACTGGCAAATTGACAGCGAAATACCGTGCAGTTCACCAGGATTCGGCGAACTTCAGTGGCAGAAAAATCATCCGATAGAGAAGCAATGGTTAATCTATTCAGAGAACACCAAAGTCAGTGAAATGCCCTGATTTTCGGTGGTTTAATTCAACAGGTTTAATTTGTAGAGTATGTCGTAAATGTAAATTTATACATTACATACATTACATTTATACATTACAATACATACAATTTATGTATTGTGGACCCCCATTTGAATAACCCACGAGCCGCCACTGAACTTACCAATACCTCTTTGCTGTGCCGTATGTCGTAGTTAGGGTCCGGTGTCCTGTAGTCCAATTTCATAAGTTAGTATCTTGTATCGCAAGACATAAGTAAAGCTTGGAGAGTGTAAAGGGACTCTACCACTTACATAAACTGTAACTAGATTACTTGTGTATTACGAACAAAACCACTTTATAAAACACATGCCGCTGGTTTTTTTCTATGTTGCAAGTGATTGCATGTAAACATGTAAAAAGGAAGAATGTTAGGATTGCATCTCCTATTTGGATTTCGTGGATTTTTTCCATGATACAACATTTACCAAAATTTTTGCAAACATTTTACTTTACAGCGGTGGTTTAGCTGCTACAGTATTTAAGGGAGAATGGAGTAGAGGAGGGAATGTTTACATAAGGGAGCAGGGGGGTGTATTGTGTTCTGTAAGCAACCTGAGATAAGAGATGGCAGCTGAATGAGATAAGACAGGGAGCTTAAAAGACTTCTGATCTAACCCCTGTTGATGTCCTTTGAATACATCCCACACAATACAATGATGCGAGTCAGTTTCCATGACATGCTACCCTTAGACTCCATTATATGGCCAATGCCACATAGTGAGGAGTAAGTGATGTAAAGATACTGGGGGGGGGGGGATTGCAACTCAAAAGATCGCTCAATGGATGCACCCAGTGACATGTATAGAGTAAAATATTTTCTTAACATCCTCGAAAGAACCAAAGGACATGTATGATATCCGCAACATAAGATAAACACAATAAAAACACTTTATTTTTGGTAGTAGTGGCCCTTTACGTGCTGGAAGCTTTTTTTCCATTTCCTTTTTCCCTGTAGTTCGGCGATCAGCGGGCTGGTCAGAGGTCGGCGGTGGTCTACGGCGGCTCCACTTGAATAATGAACTCACCGCATGGTCGGGAAACTGGAATTGCCGAATCGCACCAACGTGCGCCGAACAAAAGAGCACTGAAATTTTGATGCTCTTTGCATAACCCTCTTGGAAAATTTGTTGGTTTAATAACCTCGATGTTGATTTTTCATGGGTACATAAAGCAAACGTAATTTAGAATCGTTCACTCCATTAGGCATATGCGATTAAGATGATTAAAACAAAGTACAGATCCGTTCAGGCAAGCAGAAGAGAAATATCAGATAACACATTCCACTGTTCTTTATCCAAACTTAATTGTTGTTGTTTTATACTGCAGCATCCAGCCATGGTCCTCCAGCTGTTGTTGTGCTTGATCTATTTACATTTGTGGTGAAATCTTTGGGAAGCTTTTTAATGTGCTGTCTGTTTTCAAGCACAGAATATGTGGGCTCACAGTTTAGAAAAAAAATCCCCCCCACCCTGTACTGTCTAAAAATCAACGATCTCAAACTCTGGCCCCCCACATGTTTCTGAACTATAACTCCCGTGATTCTCTGGCTAGATATTGCATTGAAAGAATTCTGGGAAATGTAGGTGTAATATCTTCATATATCTGATGCAAACACAGGTCGTGGATAATTACTTATTATCTTTATTCGCTGGTACAGCGTCTGCCTCTGCACTCCAGCTCAGGAACTGACAACAAAACCTCTGACCCGGAAACACTATTTACATTAACAGACAACAGGTAACACAAACAACCATGCCCTCTAGTGGTAGATATGTATAACACTATGATCTACTACAGTAGGTAATACACATGGGGGGGGAGTTTGAGATCCTCCCTCTAGGTTTCCCGTTTTTCTTTTCTTTTTGTCCCCTGTTTGCCATTCTGTTGTGGCATTTTTGTATGATCATTCCTGGGATGATTCCCGCATTATAAGTATTTCGGGAATTGCAATTTGTCAGACCAGGGAGGAGAAAACGGGACATCCATATCCTTTGCAATTCTTTTAACCTCCCTGGCGGTTTTCCACAGTGTGGCTTGGGGTTAAATTTCTATGCTGAAAGCGGTAACCCCGAGCCACACTCGAACTGGATACATTACCTGTCCCTGCGCTCCCTCGCTGACCTCCCGCAATCACATTCTCTTCCGTCCGATCGTGGCGTCCTGGTTCCCTTCTCGTGAGAATGGAACCAGGAAGCAGGACGTCGCGATCGGCCGGAGGTGACTGCGGGGGGTACAACGAGGCAGCGCAAGTACAGGTATGTATCCAGCCCGAGTGTGGCTCGGGGTTTCCGCTTTCAGCATAGAAATTTAACCCCGAATCACACGCGGGGAAAACCGGCAGGGGGTTGAAAATATGGTACCGATTCTGACATATAAAATATGTCAGAATCGGACCGCCAGTGAGGTTAAAGGGGTTTCTTTTAAGCGTTTATTACATCTTAAATTAGAGGAATTTCTGTGCCTTTGACTTTGAAAGGCTGTGCAACACACTGTACTCTTTCCAAGCAAGGAATAGGTTAATAGGAATATGAGCAGAACATGGTATTCTTTCTCCAGTGAGACATTTTGCTTCTTATTTGAACAGATTACAGTACTTCCAAGTTCCCAACATCTTTAGCCTTCGGCATGACTGCAGCTGCATGATTCTTCTGTATATCTGACATTGCTCCCAGGGTGAGATAGGACCACCATCAGCTGTGTTCCTGTGTGTGCTAAGTGAAACCTCAGAATGAAGAATAAAATTGCTTCCAGTGCTAACGAACAAAGCTTACGTGTACACACATGTATGCAGTTTCATATTAAACATTAAAAAATCATTCAAAAAACGATATACACAAGAATTTATTTCCTACATTAAAATCATCACCTGCCATAATACAGGCTATAATCTACAATGCATTTGCATGATATATACCAGACGGCATTGCGTTAGATTGTCTGCACTAGGTGAAGATTTTTAATTAAGGAAATTAAGTATGTTTATTTAAGAACATTTAGCTGTGCATTCTTTGTTTTAATTAGTTTCTTTTAGGCTTTTATCTGGGCTTGAACCCCTGCTTTAGTTTGATTAATGAATTATAAATACAAATCTTTGTAAGTTAAAAAATACTACATTTATTAAAATCTACTTTTCTCATTTTTAAACTATAATTTTATCCCCAGAAGGATATTTCAAAATTTCCTTAAAGCTCCCAATGAAAACCATACTGCTTCTCCAGGAGTGAATGGCCTCGTTCCACTCACTTCTCATTAAAGTGTGGCACACAGCATGGTTGTCCTCTCTCTTTCCTCCTTTTTGACCTGGCCATGCAACCCTCATCAGCATCCTATTATTATTATTATTTATTAAGCACCAACACATTCCGCAGTGCTGTACAGTGGTGCAATGGTTAAAGACAGGACAATTCTACAATGCATAAAGGGTATCATAGAGTTCAGATCAGGAGAAATTTCTGATAGAAAATGTTTAAAGGGACACTCTACATGGTGTGAGCACTTAATCTGAGTGGTCACACTGCTGTGCGCTCCCTGCTCTCTCTCCACCCTCTGAGGAGGGCTCAGAGGGCTAATTCAGCCATTCAAATGCAGGGACTTGGTCCTGGCCAGAGCCTCAGCTCAGGGTTCTCTCAGCTCTTGTTTCCTGGGCTTTGAGTACTTCAGGTGCCAGCCTCATCTAGTGGCATCAAAGCCTTTCTGCATTGAGAGCCACTGGATTGGCTGGAGCGCCCAGTACCCCCTGGGGTCACATGACATGATGAACTGGAAACATTAATGGGTATACAGAATATTAACCCTAGGCGAGGGTTTCCGCAGCAACTTAATACAAAAATACAAATTGATATCAGCTGCTGTTAGGGTGGAGGGACCCCCCTGTGCATCTTCGGCAAGGGGAAAATCGGATAAAGGCTGGTAAGTAAACAAAAAAGGGGGCAACCACTAGAGCTGCTGTGACTAATGTTCACCTGGCATGAGCAATTTAGTTAGAGCTGAGAAGTACTTGTAGTTCTGCAACATTCGGGTGGGCAGAGTTTGAGATGCCAGCTCTTGATACATTAATTTTAGTGATCAAATAGCTCACGGAGTATGATAGACAGTGCCAGCCTGCACAACAGTTTATGTGGATGTTGTAGCACTTTATGATTAATTACTTGCATAGAGCATGTGATCACAATTGTAATTTGAGTTTATACGTTTTGATTTATTACTTGGCCAAACCTCCCACCCCCTCCTGCATAGCACAGAAAACAATTTATGAATTTGCAAGTCCAGGTCTTGTCTTATTATTCCCTACAGTGCTGCACGGAGATGAAGAGCAGCTCCACTTACAGCGAAGGAGCTCAGGGATATAATGATGTGGGGTTACATACGGCTCAATCAATCTGCTGTACCTTTTGAGTCTTTTCAGTGGCTTGTCATGTCCTTTCCTGTCTGTAGTATTGTACTTGGATATAACAAAGTACCCAAGTTGGGTTACGTACCTTCAGCGCCAGGCCTTCCCTTAAAAAGAAAGCGAATAAGTCAGAGTGAACAAGACATAAGACTCAAGCCCAAATGACAAAAAAGGGCAAAAGCTAGAAAAAAAGTGTCAATTTAGAACAGAAACTATTCATTTTATAACTTTATTCATTTTGTTGAATAATGTACTTTGTATTACTATACATTGTTCATTGATTACAGAGCCCGTGCGAATGCGCATAAAAGACTGTTCTGGACCATAGGAAGGAACAGTGAGGGAAGGGAAACGGTTACATGTCATCTGAGCAAAGTGCAATAATAAATGCAGAGATAAATGCACAGAACTTTCATCTCAAATTTCATTTAAATGAATAATGTACTTAGTGTAACTATAAACTGCCCTTGTATAATAAATAACCATTAAGGAATCCACACCCGCGCTGCTGAGACTGGCTATTGAGCTCATTTATTTAACGCAATCATATGTCTACTGAGGGTCAGTTTAATAGAACGTATAAACACCCAATTAAGGCGGTCATGTAAGTAAATTCTAGCATTTCAAAATAGTTTGCCTTCGGTATGCAGAAGGTGGTCAGACTAAAATCCATTGTAAAACTGGAAGGAGGAAGAAAACAATCCGTAGCTTTGTAAACCTTTGTGACAGACCAATATCAATTTTTCAGAGCAGATACCAATACTATTTATCCGCAGTTTTTTTTGGCCAATAGACAATATCTGGTGCCAATATTCTGTACATTTTAAGTTGTGTAAAAAAAATCAAAACAACACAAATCTCACGTTAGCCAGTCAGATGGTGCCTGGTGGGAGGGGTATTAGTACGCCCCGCTAGCCAGCTGCTGCGGTGGGTCCCTCCTTGCTAAAATCAATCATGGATCTATACATGGGGGCCCCGAATTTTGTGTTGTCTAGGGCAGCACAAAACTAAAATACACCACTGCCTGCTGTAGTAAATGGGTACCAGAAATACAGGGGACCAACAGACCTCTGCATCTCCTGTATAGGGAATTCCCTGCCAGTTGTGAGGAAAGCTCAAATTCTGTTGGCATCACACTCCTGCGCAATATCGACAGTGGGCAGGAGAAGCCCTACAATGAGGACTGACAGCTAAGATGTCAACCTGCTGTGGGAGAAACCTGAAATCGACACCGAATCGGCACCGTTCTGTGCATCCTTGCATTTCGTGGCTGCAGTGAGCCAGCTTGTCCAATTATTGGCAGTATCGGCAAATAAAAGGCGCAATAAGTTATTTTCCCCCTTTTGACCATACCATTTGACTATCACCATTTATGACATCTACCCCCCCCCCACCTATGTGCCCCTTAATGTCTTAACCTCCTTGGCGGTCTAATTTTTTTTAAAAATTGTGTCTAAAGGCGTTTCAATTTTTTTGGAAAGGAAATGTGTTTTTTTATATAGTAAGCCTGTATTCTGTAGGAATAACTAACTGAAATCCGTGCAAGCAAGAATCTAGTAAACACACGGTGTCAGAGATGGTTTGAAACACAAAATAATTTATTATCCCAAAAATAATTCTCAAAAATAATGGAAATAAATTATATTCAATAATATAATCAAACCAAAAACCTGCTTCTTTCCTCTGGGTGCTGGGATTCCTGTACAGATGTGGACTCCTTTGCCAATGAAATATACAGGACACGGGGGTATGAAAAAAAGAGTATTTATTCTCAAAGCAGCTTTACCGAAATAAAAGGCAAATAAAAATCATTTCTATAATGTAATAAGGCTTTGCAATACAAGTTTCGCTCGTGCTTGCCCAGATCCACCATTTCTGGTGCCCCCTGTGTCCTGTATTTCATTGGCAGTCCACATCTGGACAGGAATCCCAGCACCCACTGCACAATTTATTGTAAATATTTTTTTTACTGCAATATATATTTTTTTACAGTTTGAATTTGCCGCCTGGTCCCGCCCCCTTGCATCACGTGGCTCGCAGGGAGTGGAACCAGGAAGCAAAGTCGCCGGCTGCCGTGATCACACTGCGTTGAGTATACAACCCGAGTGTGGCTCGGGGTTACCGATCGTGGTAGTGAAATTTAACCCCGAGTCACACTCGGGAATACCGCCAGGGAGGTTAATGTTTAATCCTATAATATTGCTCAGTTTAGCGTCCAAACCTGAGAAAGAGAGGTTATTCTCTCGACAGGTTGTCTTTTAAACGTAATGTTGGTCCAATAAACATACTGCTATACTCGTGATTTTGGCATCTGGACTAACACGGCCTATCTAATATATGTATATCAGTATCTCACAGCAGTGAGTACACCCCTCACATTTTTGTAAATATTTTATATCTTTTCATGTGATAACACTGTAGAAATGACACTTTGCTACAATGTAAAGTAGTGAGTGTGAAAAAAGAGGTTTTTTTGAGGGTCCTGAGGACGAGCAGTGGCACTAGTGGCCTGCTCTACAGTGGGGCCGCTCAGGTCTCGCAGGGTTTTTGCTCGATTGTGCCATTACAGGGACGAATGCTCCATATGCAAATCAGCCTGCTCTCCCCCAAAAAGGGTGGCCAGTACTGAAATGCCAAGGACGTCATCCCTGCACGAGAGATGCAGCAACCCCCAACGATCATTTCGGCCTCGTCAGGAGGGTATAGCTGACACCCCTCTAGGCATCCCGAGCAAGGGTCCACGTATGGATTACCCTGTATACTTGTAGTGAGAAAAAGAGGTTTGTGAGGGTCCTGAGAACGAGTAACGGCACTAGTGGCCTGCTCTACGGGTGGGGCCCGCTCAGGTCTCACAAGGTTTTTACTCGATTGTGCCATTACAGGGACAAATGTTCCTTGGCAATCGGTCCTGGCCACCCTTTTTGGGTGAGAGCAGGCTGATTTGCATATGGAGCATTCTTAACTTTTTAACCATTGGACAGTGGACAAACCCTGGTATGAGAGCAAAGCTCTTTGTTCACAGGAACAACTTTGTGTACAGGAATACTCTGGACAGATCTGAGAACCAGAACAACTTGTGGTCCCATCATGTTCAGTCACTTTGATCCTTTCTAGCCATTGTGTGACTGCAATGGAAAAAATGAAATCCCTCAGTACATCCATAAGAGAGATTGCTGACCAATATACTGTTCTAGTCCATTCAAAATATATTTCATGTTTTTACCTCCTATGACCAACATTTTGTATAGGAAAAACGTGTGTACAGTTGTGGTCCTGTTGTTCTTTGCAGTGGGAATAGCATTGTAGCATTGATGTCCGATTACAAAGCGAGTAGACGGCAAGCTCACTCTGTAAAACACAAAATAATCATCTACTGATCTAGTTTCCCTCTAAACGGTAAAATGTAATTTTCTGAGGAAACCTTTTTCATGGATTTAAAGAGTATCAAACTGTAGGTAGTTGGTAGATAAAATATATTCAACAGACAATGTAACTATACTAGGACATGCCATACAAGAGGTTTTTTTTGTTCTTTAAATTCTCTTACTACGATATTCAGAAAGGTTATCTCTCCCTAATAGATCGTGTGATGCCACAACACAGGGTTATTCAGAGAGAGGTGAAAACCAGGAGAATTGCCAGGAAAATGAACAATTTAGACCGAATAGCCGATTTCGAAAGTGCGATAAATGGGAGAATTTTTCTGGTTTGGCTATTTTGACCTAAAATTTTCAATTCTCCAGTCATTCTCCTGCGTTTCACTGCTCTCTGAATAACCCTGAACAGTCTCTTTTTTTTATATTGTTATGAATATTAATGACGCTTGCACATTTTTGTTTAACTTTTTTTCCTCCAATAAATAAGAACAAACCTTTGTAAATGAAGACACATTTTCTTGTTTCAGAATACTGGAAAGTCTGAACTACCAACAGTCTTAAACCAGTTATACCCCATGATAAAGTCTCACGGTGAAAGAAGCAATGATGACTACAGCCTGGATGACATCCTTGTCTTACTGGTCTATATATATTCTGTGAGCGGTGATGTCCTGGTAAACAATCAACTTGATATTGCCGAAAGCCAAGTGAAGAAGGCCCTTATCCAAGCTTTCTGTGATGAGCCTGAGCTGAGCACCTTGGCGCAGAAAATAACAGGTACATTATGAATGCTTACTCCTAATACTGCTGTTTTTGTGTATTGGTTTAAGTGATTCAAGGGATGACATTATACAGTCCCTTTTTAGATTTGGTACTACAACTGAAATGTTATTATTTAGCACAGTGCCCAAAAATCTATATTTTAAGCATTTAGCCATCTAGACATTAAGGAAACATGGGAGCCAAATTCACATTTTTTAGAAGTCGGAAAAGGTTTTGTTTATAGGTTTTTGTAGAGCTCTCCATGTAATTAAATGTTTTTGGGACCCATGGCAGCCTTACCTAAGGATTTGTCAAGCCCTGCTTTTTTGGGTGTTTTTTTGTTGTTGAGGTGCATGTGTGATTATCATTTATATGCCTTTATTTCACTGTATTCTATTATATCTGGCGTGCCACTAGGCTTGTTTTTAATTCTGGTACTGGGAGTGTTACAGAATGCGCTGGATCCGAATTATTCATGGGGACCTGCAAACTACAATGATATGGCAAACAATGTCCCAAAATCAGGGATAAATAAAGGGATAAATAAAAATCGAAACCTCTG
Source organism: Leptobrachium leishanense (assembly GCA_009667805.1). Taxonomy (NCBI): domain Eukaryota; kingdom Metazoa; phylum Chordata; class Amphibia; order Anura; family Megophryidae; genus Leptobrachium; species Leptobrachium leishanense. The sequence goes on from CM019063.1 coordinate 468,733,841, forward strand.
CTGTCTGATGGAACGCGTGCTGACATCATCGATCGTCAAGCTGGCGGGATATACAGATTCCATCTGCCAAGTGGCACATAAGGGTTACCATACAGCCAGTATCCTATAAATCATTGCAGGATCGTTTTCTTTGTCCTACGGACACTATTTTCATATTTTAATTAAGCAACAAATACTGAGAGGACCTTCTAATTTGGTATAATGCGATGAAAAATGTTGCTTTATACCTGTACATTTATAAAAAAATTACAAGTTAATGTGTTGTTTTTTTTAAATTTTATTAAAGCACCAGCCACCATCACCGTTATTTACATTCAGAGCCTTCCATAACAACGCAAGGTTGTTTTGGATGCAGTAAATGAGCGTCAATGACCTGTGACTTCCTCCTCTGGTTCTCTGCTTCCTCTCAGGAGACAGTTTACGGCCTCTTAGCACAGGTGACTGCAGTAAGACAGCGGCATCCACATCACAAACTATATTCTTACAGATCTGACCTGACTGGTAGAATACTCAAGTTTGGTTTCCAAACATTGCGTCGTATATTACATGCGATGATCTTTCTTCTTTATATTGCAATTTGTAGCTTTATAAAAATATTGTTGGGGAAAAAAATATTTCTATGCAAATAGCCTGATTAATTCTAAATACAATTAGTTTTTGGCTTCTGTAATGGATCGGTTTGCACCCGAAAACCCGTTCAAACAAATAAAATGAACTTTAAACATGGTGTGTATTTATATTCAGTATATGTATGTGGTTGATACTTGTACTTGACACATCTGGTTTTTAGCTTCGACTTTAAGAATAATACTTTGATTTGTTTTTAATGGTTCCCTGCGGAAAAGTTGAACTTGAAGCTGCAATTGTTTTTTGAGGGGGGGGGGGGTTCCAATAAAAAAAATATATAATAAAATCCCTTACTGGTTTGGTAAGTCAGGCCTGTCTAATTTTTTTACAATTTACCGTTAGTTTTTTTTTTGTCCCCTCCGATGTATATAGTGTTGAGATTTACAGTGCAATGTTTTAGAAGGTGAAAAAGATCCTTCAGCATCCGTCTCTGACAGCTTATAATTAATATTTCAAGTAATGTAATATCAGAATTAGTAAAAGCTATGTGGAAAGAGATACTTTCAAGGATGTGGATTGGTTTTAAGGACGTTGAGAGAACATTTATGATCTTTTTTTATTGGTGGTGGTGACCTGGAAGATTTTAGATATTATCTCCCTTTTTATGCAAAATACAGACAGGGTTTGTATTCGATCCAACATCAACAAATAGTTGTTAGAGTCATAAAACCATGTCTGGGTTCACTATTGCATAAAGGAATACCCTGTAGCAGTGGTTCCCAAACCTGGTCCTCAAGGACCCCTATCAGGCCAGGTTTTAAGGATCACCTTGGGGAAATGCAGACTGAATCCTGCAATCACTCAGCAGTAAATCATATCACCTGTGTGTGCTTCACACATCCTGCAAACCTGACCTGTTAGGGAAACCTGAGGACCAGGGATGGAAAACACGAAGGTAAAAATAGGCGGTGGGGATAAATATTAACTCATTCACTACCATTATATAAGAGATCTTCAAAAGGTACCTGCTGGTTCTGATATCAAATATACTCTATTTGGTCTAATTCTGGACCAATGCAAAGGAATTTCGTTCATTGCAAGCAAAATTTGTGTGCAGATGGGCTCCAGAATATGCCACTAGAGTTTTAGCCCCTAGGCCCTGACGGCAAATGTGCTAAAACGGTTTCATCCGCTAGGAGTTCTGTTTTTTTTCCACCCCCCTTACTTTAAAACCGAAGGCAAAGCTGTATTCTGGAGATACAGTAGTTCATCTTGAGCAGCAGATTGCAGATTTTGCCTGTCAAATAGTGCACACAGTTTGAAAATGTGCTTTTGAGCTTTTCAAGCACGTTTCACTGTAAGGCTACTGCAAAGTCACTTTCCATTAATTAAATCTTTTCATAAAACTGTTTTTTGCTTTTTTATTTTATAGAGGAGCACAGAGAAAAATGTCCACTTATTAGGATTTCAGTGGGAAAGTTACCGTACGTGTGCGTTGTAACTAATTACGACTTTTAAATCGGTTACAAGTGTCATCGGCATGCAAAGAGCGTCCTGCCGTCACTACCTCTGAGACCAATCACGCAGCAAGCGTTCTCAGAGAGGCAGTCGATGGTTCAGATCTGTGCATGCAGCTCCAATCCATCGCTCGCCACAGGCGCTACGGAACTTGTGTACACAAAGTTCACAAGTTCTGTTGCGTAATTTGTGCCAGTAGTGAGTAATATTGGGCAAATACTAAATAAAAAAAGTCAAAAAGGACCTTAATTTTTTAGTGGAGTGTTCCTTTAACACCGGAATCTGTGCCCCCCCCCCAGCCCATAGATCTTATTCAAATAAATATTTCATAGCCCAAGTTGGCTATACCAAGCTCACATTAATGTTGTGTCAAATTGTATGTGGCAGGTAAGTCTGGCTGGCACTGGTCTCGCTGGCAGTCAAAAGTCAAGCTCCTTGCTCCTTCTGGGCCGCCCACATGGTAAAATGATGGGCTCCGGCAGGCGGTGGCAACTCACAACATAGTGCAACATACGCGGATCCATCTGCGGCTCTGCGCACTGTTTGCTAATGCCGCCGACCCAACCCTACAGAAAATAATTCCGACACACATTGGCGCCGTCAGCACACATGTGATGTCACGTTTACACCTCTGCGCACTTCAAGGAAGGGCTCCAGACCAGGTCCGATTTGCCGACTGGTCAGTCCTCCCCTGGCTACACCGCCGTAGAACAGAGGCGAAAAAAGTAAATTTTGCATTAAATTGTTTTCATTTTACTATTTGTACAAATTATGTCATCCTATTTGGTATTGTTGGAAAGGCCAGACTCTGACCTTTCCAGTGACACCCCACGTGACCTTATGCGGTATAAAAATCAGAGACATAGGGTGAAAAAGGGTCCCCTGTGACACTTGCAGCAGTTTGGCACTTTAGGTTTTCGATGAACCAATGCTTAATAATGCATCGTGCCATCGTCATTAAACTTGCTGGCATCGTGGGAAATGAGAAGGTGAGTTAGTGGAGCATCATTGTTCACATTATCATTGAAAAGGGAACAATAGTGCTGAAACAGAAAAGCTATTTTTTTATATTATTTTTACATAGAACATGGCTCCCTACTCTAGGCTTCAGCTGGTATTCTTGAAAGATGAAAGAATACCAGCTCTCAGAACCTGGTTATAAGTGAATTTGCAAAAAGGAAAATCCCTGATCATTCAATTTAAATAGATTAAAATTCAAAATTTTCTTCATATCCCGCAGTGCAGTGGGTTGGGCAATTCACTGCATCTTGACAATGCAAACAAATACAAGTTTGTGACCTCGTGCAGAGCTCAAGTGAGGTTGCACTTGGCTCCATGAGGTCCTATGGACTCCAGGAGCCAATAGCAGAGGCGTTGTGCTGCAACGCTGCCGGTACTTACAAGCGGCTCTCAAATATTCGGATTTGAGATGCTTTTACAGCAGCTTAGATGAAATTCAGCCATTTATAGTGTTATCCTTTCTCCAATCCTCGCTTCAATGGATAATATATGGAGAGGAAAAAGTAATATAGTGCAATTCGGTTTATTTATCGTAACTTATATACACTGCTCAAAAAAATAAAGGGAACACAAACCTAAGACATCTTAGATCTGAATGAATGAAATATTCTTATTAAATACTGTGGTCATTATGACGGAATGGGATGTTGTTCCGCCTGCGGGTGTGCTCAATCTGCGTGACCCCTTCGCTTACCGCTGGCCCGACTACCGAGTGACGCGCACTCGGCGTCTCGTGCGGCCTGGCGTGACCCTGGGGAAGGGTTAGCGGGCGGTGGAGGGGACCCCTGCCTAGAACCAGCCCGACCACTGAGCCATACAGCACTCAGCGTCCCGAGCAGCTGGTTCACTGACCTTGCGGGTGTGGAACGTCTGTGGAGTTCGGATCTGCCGCGGAGGAATATCGGATGTGGGAAACGTTTCGGATCTTGCGGGAAACGTTTCCGATCGCGGTGCGGGTAACTTGTCGGATCTCGGTGGACGACTCTTCGAATCGGATCGAGGCTGGATGAATCTTCGGATCTGCCGGGATGGGCGAGGGATTCGGATCGCACCGCAATCCCTCGCAATACCGAAGCGCGGTACGCGGCCGCGCCCTTCGGTTCGGATCTCCGTCTCTCTGAGAACCGAATCTTCATGCGCTGCGCCTCTGCCCTGCTACACGATGCAGGCACAGAGCGCTCGCTTCGGTTCGTACCTGAATGGACACCGTACTCTGAGATCGCGGGGACTCTCAGATACGAAAATACGGTGGAAATAAAGACACACCAGTCAAAGCTGAATGCACTGCAGAATCTGAGTTTATTGTTTACAGTACAAGCATTTATTACCTCTGCACACAATTAGAATACAATGGGACTCCTTGCCCGCCCTCCCAGGACCCATTGGCCCTTAGCCTTCAGGGAGTCGCCAATTCGGACCGGATGGTCCGAATCGGCCATTTTACGATTCGAACCGGATGGTTCGAATCGGCCATTTTCCGAATCGAAATTCCAACTGCGCCACAAGGATCGGAAAATGGCGGCGAGCAAGGCAAACACAGGGAAAATACTTTACACAATAAACCAACGGGGAACACTTTATTACACCACACAATGTCACCTCTAAATAAAAATACTGGTAAAACGGGGTGCGTGCCACCACACCCAAGTGTCCATGTCACCACTGTCACTGCGCGCCGCCCCTGGCTGAGGGTGCTGGGCCATCCCGTGACACTCCTCCCCCTCCCCCAGTTCGACGCACCTGGTCTGACCCCACCGGGTCATACCGGGGAAGTCGGTGCTCCCAGGCCCATAGTCAGTCTGGGGAGGCCGGGTCACCAGGCCTCTCCATTTGGCCTTGCGGCCGTGCCAGCTTGGTCGGGACCCCATGTCCTGAGGGTGTCCCCGGCTGGGCGAGAGGACACGCCTCTGGGCCGGAGGGCCTCCGGTGCCCCCCCAGGATTGTCACTCACCTGGGGAACCCGGGTGCTAACTGCACACGCCCCAGGTGCCCAGGTCAGCCGTGGGACAGGACCGTGGCGGGGTAAGGCTCCCGAGCCCAAAAGTTGCAAAAATGGGCAGAGGCCAGCGGCGCTCTGCCCCGTTGCCAGCTCTTCCACTGGAGGGCCAGGTACGGACACGGCAACTGAAGGAACCACAAGAGCCAAACCTGGCTGCTCCTCCAGCCAGCTGGAAGGGAGAATCACGGGATGCAACGGCAGTCGCCCAGGGTCATCCACGCTCTGCCCCTCGGGGCGAATCGGGCGGAACGGGCAGAGGCCAGCGGCTCTCTGCCCTGGCGTCAGCTCTTCTGCTGGTTGGCCGGGTACGGAAACGGCAACCGGGAGGACAAACGGGGTCAAACCCGGCTGCTCTCCCTGGCCGCCGACGAGGGGACTGGACCGCTGCCGCGGCAGTCGTACAGGGTCATCCTCGCGCTGCCCCTCGAGGCAAACTGAGAGGGATGGGCAGAGGCCAGCGGCGCTCTGCCCCGTGGCCAGCTCGTCAGCTGGGCGAGGATCTCCCTGCGGGAGGATGGTTTCTTCACCCCCCGGGGCAATCAATGGTTGCGCACAACCCGTCCCGGGGGAACCATCCGTCTGCTCCTCCGGGCCGACTTTGAGTAGTGGGCAGAGGCCAGCGGCGCTCTGCCCCGTAGCCAGCTCTTCTGCTGGCGAGAGATCTCCTTGGAGAAGGATGGCTGCTTCACCCCCCGGGACAACCAAGGGTTGCGCACAACCCATCCCGGGGAAACCATCCGTCTGCCCCTCCTGGCAGACTTTGGGCAGTGGGCAGAGGCCAGCAGCACTCTGCCCCGTAGCCAGCTCTTCTGCTGGTTGGAGATCTCCTTGGGGAAGGACGGTTGCTTCACCCCCCGGGACAACCAAGGGTTGCGCACAACCCATCCCGGGGGAACCATCTGTCTGCCCCTCCTGGCAGACTTTGGGCAGTGGGCAGAGGCCAGCAGCACTCTGCCCCGTAGCCAGCTCTTCTGCTGGTTGGAGATCTCCTTGGGGAAGGATGGTCACTTCACCCCCCGGGGCAATCGACGGTTGCGCACAACCCATCCCGGGGAGACCATCCGTCTCCTCCCCCGCTGGACCCGTGGCCTCGGCCACCCTGTCCTCTTGCGGGGTGAGGGGGGTAACTTCCTCAGACGACCCCCCCACGGGCACCCATGAGTCCGCCTCGGCTTCCCATAGGTCCCAAACCTGGGGACTGTCGACTTCCTCCGTCGACCCGTCCCACCACGGGGAGCTCAGGCTCGACTGCGGAACGCCGTCCAACAGTCTTCGATAAGCCACCTCGAGCTCCCACTCTCGCTCAGCTAGGGACTCCAGCTCCTCAAACACTGAGTCCCTGCTGTCTGACGGGATCTCCAGTTCCCGTCGCTCCAGGATGTCCTCCATCCGTTCCTCGGTCTCCTCTCCAAAATCGGGGTCGGCGGCCATGCTCGCGTAGAGCAGTCCTGTGCCTCCGTAGCGAGGCCCTGCAACGGAACTGCCTCCCAACGGCCGTACTGCCGGAGCGGCGGTTAGCCACCGGAGCGCGCGGTACGCGGCGTCCAGTGCGACCTCCTCCTGCACCAGACTCCAGAGCTCGGCCTCCCACTCTTCTGGGGCCCGGCCCTGCAGGAACGCTGCCGCACAGCGTACTGCTCCCGATAGACGTCAGCGTCGGAAGGAATGTCCACATCATGGCAGTCCCGCTCATGGTCCAGGGCCTCGTACCACAGTTCCTCTGTGGACCCCTGGTCCCGCTCTGGACCCTCCTGCAGCCTTCTTGCCAGCACGACCTTCATGTCTGCGAAGGTGCCGGCACAGGAGCACCGCTCCTCAATGGGGAATATGGCGTCCTCAGATGCAGCTCCAGGCGAGCTGTGAGTCTCCATCCGAGGGTCGCTGGGATTAGTGATGTCCTCAGTACAGGCTCCAGACGAGCTGAGAGTCCCGCAAGCGTCGTCACTGGGGGTTGTGGATTCCCAGGGTGAAGCTCCAGACGAGCTGTGAGTCTCGACCCAGGGTTCCACGGGGTAGGGTTCGGGGTCATTGTACTCAGTTTCTGCTCCGCGGAGCTCTGCCAACCGCAGCTGGTGCTGGCGTTCCTTCTCCAGCTCAACTTCCCGGTAGAACTCCCGAATCACCTTACATCGGTCCTCTGTCGTCGGGGCATCTCCAAGCAGTGCGATCCGACGCCGCACCTCTCTGAGGTCAGCGCCTTCCTCCACCTCTGCGTGGACAGGGCTGGGGACGGGCGTCGTCGCCTCGTCCTGATCCATCCTGGTCAGCTCCTTGATCAGGGTCTTCCTTTTCTTGTTACCCGGCGTTCCTCCCCGGTTCTCCAACATCCCACGCAGGGTGTCCCGGTTGTAGGGGGTGTACACCGCCATGGCGTAGGTCTCCCAGGGGTCTGCAGAGAGCGATCCCACCGCTGCCACCAGTATGACGGAATGGGATGTTGTTCCGCCTGCGGGTGTGCTCAATCTGCGTGACCCCTTCGCTTACCGCTGGCCCGACTACCGAGTGACGCGCACTCGGCGTCTCGTGCGGCCTGGCGTGACCCTGGGGAAGGGTTAGCGGGCGGTGGAGGGGACCCCTGCCTAGAACCAGCCCGACCACTGAGCCATACAGCACTCAGCGTCCCGAGCAGCTGGTTCACTGACCTTGCGGGTGTGGGACGTCTGTGGAGTTCGGATCTGCCGCGGAGGAATATCGGATGTGGGAAACGTTTCGGATCTTGCGGGAAACGTTTCCGATCGCGGTGCGGGTAACTTGTTCGGATCTCGGTGGACGACTCTTCGAATCGGATCGAGGCTGGATGAATCTTCGGATCTGCCGGGATGGGCGAGGGATTCGGATCGCACCGCAATCCCTCGCAATACCGAGCGCGGTACGCGGCCGCGCCCTTCGGTTCGGATCTCCGTCTCTCTGAGAACCGAATCTTCATGCGCTGCGCCGCCCTGCCCTGCTACACGATGCAGGCACAGAGCGCTCGCTTCGGTTCGTACCTGAATGGACACCGTACTCTGAGATCGCGAGGGACTCTCAGATACGAAAATACGGTGGAAATAAAGACACACCAGTCAAAGCTGAATGCACTGCAGAATCTGAGTTTATTGTTTACAGTACAAGCATTTATTACCTCTGCACACAATTAGAATACAATGGGACTCCTTGCCCGCCCTCCCAGGACCCATTGGCCCTTAGCCTTCAGGGAGTCGCCAATTCGGACCGGATGGTCCGAATCGGCCATTTTACGATTCGAACCGGATGGTTCGAATCGGCCATTTTCCGAATCGAAATTCCAACTGCGCCACAAGGATCGGAAAATGGCGGCGAGCAAGGCAAACACAGGGAAAATACTTTACACAATAAACCAACGGGGAACACTTTATTATACCACACAATGTCACCTCTAAATAAAAATACTGGTAAAACGGGGTGCGTGCCACCACACCCAAGTGTCCATGTCACCACTGTCACTGCGCGCCGCCCCTGGCTGAGGGTGCTGGGCCATCCCGTGACAGTCATTACATAGTTGAATGTGCTGGCAACAAAATAACACAAACATTATCAATGGAAATCAAATTGAGCAACCCATGGAGGTCTGGATTTGAAGTTACACTCAAAATTAAAGTGGAAAACAACACTACAGGCTGATCCAACTTTGATGTAATGTCCTCCAAACAAGTCAAAATAAGGCTCAGTAGTGTGTGTGGCCTCCACGTGCCTGTATGACCTCCCTACAACGCCTGGGCATGCTCATGATGAGGTGGTGGATGGTCTCCTGAAGGATCTCCTCCCACACCTGGAATAAAGCATCCCCCAACTCTGGACAGTCTGTAGTGCAACGTGGCGTTGGTGGATGGAGCGAGGCATGATGTCCCAGATGTGCTCAATTGGATTCAGGTCTGGGGAACGGGCGGGCCAGTCCATAGCATCAATGCCTTCGTCTTGCAGGAACTGCTGACACACTCCACCCACATGAGGTCTAGCATTGTCTTGCATTATGAGGAACCCAGTGCCAACCGCACCAGCATATGGTCTCACAAGGGGTCTGAGGATCCATATCGGTACCTAATGGCAGTCAGGCTACCTCTGGCGAGCACATGGAGGACTGTGCGGTCCCCTAAAGAAATGCCACCCCACACCATTACTGACCTTGTGCCAAACCGGTCATGCTGGAGGATGTTGCAAGCAGCAGAACGTTCTCCACGGCTTCTCCAGGCCCTGTCACGTCTGTCACATGTGCTCAGTGTGAACCTGCTTTCATCTGTGAAGAGCACAGAGCGTCAGTGGCGAAGCTGCCAATCTTGGTGTTCTCTGGCAAATGCCAAACGTCCTGCACGGTGTTGGGCTGTAAGCACAACCCCCACCTGTGGACGTCGGGCCCTCATACCACCCTCACGGGAGTCTGTTTCTGACTGTTTGAGTAGCCACATGCACATTTGTGGCCCGCTGGAGGTCCTTTTGCAGGGCTCTGGCAGTGCTTCTCCTTTCTTCCCTTGCACAAAGGCGAAGGTAGCGGTCCTGCTGCTGGGTTGTTGCCCTCCTACGGCCTCCTCCACGTCTCCTTATGTACTGGCCTGTCTCCTGGTAGCGCCTCCATGCTCTGGCCACTACGCTGACAGACACAGCAAACCTTCTTGCCACAGCTCGCATTGATGTGCCATCCTGGATGAGCTGCACTACCTGAGCCACTTGTGTGGGTTGTAGACTCCGTCTCATGCTACCACTAGAGTGACAGCACCGCCAGCATTCAAAAGTGACCAAACCATCAGCCAGAAAGCATAGGAACTGAGAAGTGGTCTGTGGTCTCCACCTGCAGAACCACTCCTTTATTGGGGATGTCTTGCTACCTGCCTATGCTTCCCTCCTTTTGTCTATTCCATTTGCACAACAACGTGTGGACTGGATTGTCAATCAGTGTTGCTACCTAAGTGGACAGTTTGATTTCACAGACGTGTGATTGACTTGGAGTTACATTGTGTTGTTTAAGTGTTCCCTTTATTTTTTTGAGCAGTGTGTGTGTGTGTATATATATATATATGTTATGTTTATTATTGCAGAAGCCACTTGCACATCATAGCAATTCAAAGAATTGCATCCCAGAGCTCCTGTGCCACATTCCCAATATGCAGCAAGGAATTCTGGGTAGGATATGCAAATGACATCTGTCTCACTTTAATGCAGCCTGGGTCTGTTATTACACAGAACCCTAAAATCAATGCTATGTATATATATGTATAGATAGATGGATAAATCATCATTCACATGGCCCAAATATTGGCTCTGTATAAGTGCGATGTGCCGATTAAAGGGATGGCACAGTCCTCCACACGCGGGAAGCTTTAACAACCCTTCCCGGTCGTCTGCTTCGCTATCCGCCAGGAAAGTTCTTCTCCCTGAAATCCTGTCGTTTTCCCGGAGGATCCTTTGGCTCTCCTCCCCTCTCCGATGTATTGCATGGGGGATTAGAATCAAGCCAGAAAAAAAAAAAAAAATATTTTAAAGAATATATAGCTTTAAAAAGTTGATAAAAATAGCCTGGGGGAAATAAAAAGAAACGTGTTTCGCCAATGGGTCTTGGCTTCCTCAGTCAGATGGAATCTGTCTTGTTATCATTAGAAACGGTAAAACATTCTTACTTCTATGGAGAAAATAGAATATTGATCTTATTTTATTTTAACTTGTAAAGCCACACACTCCTCCTGAGTTTTCTGCCATGGGTCTGTTAAAATTGGAAACCGGAGAAGGAAACCAAATCGATTTATATAAGCCTGAGATCTGCAGAGACTGTTACACGGGCCCATTTAGGGGTTTCTTCGTATTTTTCCTTTTTTTCCTCTCCCTTATTTGTAAATGAACAGATTATATAACTAAACTGAAACACTGTAAATCTTTTTTAATTAAAGACTGGAGACTTCCCCCCCCTAGCCCCTCATTGAGCCCCTTGGCTACCTGCCCATATACCCTCCCTTATTAGGTACTGTAATAGCCCACGGGAGCATTATCTTTAATAGGCGCCATTTCTTCTTTTTGTCATTAGTTAGCTTTAGCATTCTAGCAAACTGTATTTTCAGAGACTTTAGGGATTATTAATCAGCGCTGTTTTGCATGACCGAGAGTGCCGTGGTCTTTATAATGTCCAGATGTAAGCACGGTTCTTGAAGGAGTGGTATATTTTAGGGATTTATCTGCTAAAGCGTTTACTAGGTGGATATTTTATTTATTTATAAAGTAATTTACCAGGAAGGACACATTGAGATTTCTCTCGTTTTCAAGTATGTCCTGGCTTCAAGAATTGTTCCAGTAGGTACAGAAGTACAAAGTAATAAAATGCAAGATCTAAAAACAACACACAAATATACAGATTAACAGAATTAGTAGCAAACGAGTTACAAAGTTAATATAAAAAGATTTACATTTTGCTATTCTCAACCTAAAATGCAAAATTATTTAGTGATTATTCTTCTAGTAATCATTTATTTTTCTTATTATTAATAATTGACAATAAAATGTGTAATTCCCTTACAATTCTACACAAATACACTTTTCATTGAAAAATCCAGTTTCTGTTGGCTTTCTTAACCCACATAAAGTGCTACACAAACCTATTAAAGAGCCGTAAAGACCTGTCCAGCTTTGGCTCAGCATCTAATTAACTTTTTTTCCCCTTTTTTTCCCAATTCTGTTCTTGGCATCCTTCCAGCTAGGGTTTCTTGGACCTTTCTGCAGGCATCCATCTTTCCAAATGAGGTCTTGGTTTAACATGGGGAATAATATCTATATAATCTCTCCGTCTTTTTCTTCTCTAGTTCATATGTTACCTATTTATTCTTCATTCAGCACCTGGTCTGAATTGGCCGAATGGTAATTTTCATTGAAGTGTTTATAACATGCAGTCTTTCTTAACATGAGACATATGCCTGGAGCTCTGCAGGCCCCCTGTACGGTTGCCAACTTTACAAGTCAGCCAAATGGAACAGGAAATCGATATACTGCTACATTCATTAGTCTGCTATTATTTTTTCAACATGCAAATGTCACAAAGATTTTTATCCAGAAACTTTATATCTCTCTAAGAAAAGTAATATAAACATCAAGATATATGTATGAATGTGCTTTTGATTATATATAAACAGGCATAGTATGTGTGTATATATATATATATCTACACACACTGCCTGGTGTTATGATCAGGGGTTACTTCAGTTGGTCAGGTCTTGGTTCAACAACATTAATGCCCAAAAATGAGGTCATGTGACTCCCTGAATATACTGAATAAGCAGGTTTTGGCATCAATGGATTTTTTTTCCCTGTTGGCATGGTCATATTCCAAGATGGCAATGCCAGGATTCATTAGGGTCAGATTGTACAACAGTGGTTCAGGGAACATGAGACATCATTTTCACACAAGGGATAGGATGGAATATCCTGCATAGAGTCCAGCCCTTAACCCCATTAAGAATTTTTGGGATGTGCTGGAGATGACTTTACGCAGCATTCTGACTCTTCTATCATCAACACAAGATCTTGGCCACAAATTAATTCAACTCTGGACGGAAATAAATGTTATGACATTTCATAAATAAATGTTGTGAAACGATGCCACTGCAAATTTGTGTCGTTATCGAAGCAAAAACCTGTCCAACAGAATATTAGTGACCTTTTTTTGGCCAGACTATGCATGTGTGTTTGATGGATTCACTATATATATATTATATTATATATATATATATATATACACGCACAGAAAATATCCTCATTGTACAGAGGAAGTAATCCAGGTTCTTCAGTTAAAACTTAATATATCTTTATAATGACCTGAAATCAGATTGAAACGCTGAACCTGCTATTAATTATGTATGAATTAAAGAATAAGTTTTAACTGAAGACCCTGGCATTCATTTTATATATATTACAAACAGCTAGGTCCATATATATTTGGACACGGGCACAATTTTCATACGTTTGGCTCTGTATGCTACCAGAATAAGATTAAAACGAAACAATCCAAGTGAATTTGATGTGCAGACATTCAGCTTTAAATCAAGGGGTCGAACATAAATATCAATTACAAATTTTAGGAACTGCAACCATTTTTATACACAGCCCCACCCCCACCCCCCATTTTCAGGAGCTCAAATGTAATTGGACAAATGAATAGAATCATAAATAAAATGTTCGTTTTTAATATTTTGTTGATAATTCTTTACTGGCAAAGACTGCCTGAAGTCTGGAACCCATGGACATTACCAAAGACTTGGTTTCCACCTTTCTGATGCTTTGCCAGGCTCTAACTGCAGCTGTCTTCAGTTCTTCAGTTGTTCTTTGTTTCTGGGTCTTTCTGCCTTTAGCTTTGCCATCAGCGAGTGAAATGCTGCTCAACTGGGTTGAGATCAGGTGATTGACTTAGCCATTGCAGAATATTCCACTTCTTTTCCTTCTAAAACTCCTGGGTTGCTTTTGCTGTGTGTTTTGGGTCATTGTCCAGCTGTAATGTGAAGCGCCGTCCAATCAACTTTGCTGCTTTTGGCTGAATCTGGGCTGACGGTATTTCTCTAAACACTGCTGATTTCATCCAGCTGCTTCTGTCTTCTGCCACATCATCAATAAACACCAATGACCCAGTGCCAATGGAAGCCATGCATGCCCATGCCATCACACTGCCCCACCATGTTTTTCAGATGATGTTGTGTTCTTTGGATCATGAGCTGCTCCAAGCCTTCTCAACACTTATTTCTTCCTGTCATTCTGGTACAGATTAATCTTGGTTTCATCCGTCCAAAGAATGCTTTTCAAGAACTGCTCTGGATTTTTTAGATGTGTTTCGGCAAAGTCTAATCTGGCTCTTTCTATTCTTCAGGTTTATGAATGGTTTGCACCTTGTGGTGAACGCTCTGTATTTGCTCTAGTGAAGTCTTCTCTTGACTGTAGACTTAGACAATAATACGCACAACTCCTGGAGAGTGTCCTGCACTTGTCTGGTTGTTGTGAATGGGTTTTTCTTTACCACAGAGAGGATCCTGTGATCATCCACCACTGTTGTCTTCCGTGGATGTCCAGGCCTTTTTTATGTTGCTGAGCTCACCACTGCGTTCTTCTTTCCTTAGAATGTACCAAACGTTTGATTTGGCCACTCCTAATATTGCTATCTCTCTGATGGATTTATTTTGTTTTTGAAGCCTTACAATGGTCTGTTTCATTTGCATGGACAGCTCCTTTGACCGCATGTTGTAGGTTCACAGCAATAGATTCCAAATGCTAATACCACACTTAGAATCAACTGCAGACCTTTTACCTGCTTAATTGATTAATAACTAAAGGAGTAACCACACCTGGCCATGAAACCGCTTTTGATTCAATTTTCCAATTACTTTTGGACCCTTGATAAAAGGGGTTGGATGCTCTTAAGAGCTGTAATTCCTAAACCCTTCCTCCAATCTGAATGTAAATACCCTTAAATTAAACTTGAGAGTGTGCACTATCAGCCCATATCCATTATATAACTATAGCTTGAATAGGGTTTGGTAAATACCTGAAAACAAAACTAAAACTGTGCCTGTGTCCAAATATATGTGGACCTAACTGTATATGTATGTGACTTACAGTCCCCACACTCCAAATCAAATATGATTCTTCCTCTGGTTCTGGAGCCTGGCCAAAATTCAATAAAACAAGAAGCGATGCCCCGCAACACGGAGATAAGCTTAAATATATATTAAAGTCAAACTTTTATTATGACATCGTTTCAGTCCCAGAAGACTTTTAGCAAGACTTTAATATATATTTAAGGTTATCTCTGTGTTGCGAGGCATCGCTTCTTGAGATATATATATATATATATATATATATATAGAACTGCTGAACGCTATTGGAGAAAGATCCACTTCCACTCTCTTCACTATAAATTCATGCTCCGGTCCTACAGCTCTGCCCTCTATGTAGCCAGGCAGTCATATTATACAGCCCTCATGCACACTCACTCGCCACATTCAGCTCCCTTCTCTGTCCTGCTGTGGCTGTTCCTCACACTGACCTCATTGCCGAAGACCTAGCGTGCTTTTTTCACAGCAAAAATGGCACAGAATAAAAACTGAAATCTCAACAATGCTGCTATCACCCATGCAGGAAGATGTTAATCATGTCTGTCCTCACAAGTTTAACTTGTTCCCTTCTGCGACTAAACAAGGGGTCTTTAAGTTATTGCGATCCGCTCATCCCACTGCCTGCCCCCTCGACCCCGTTCCCTCACATCTTAGCAAAACAATATCCGTTTCTCTTGTACTGTCCTTGACCCCCACATTTAATCTGTCTTTATCCTCTGGGGTCTTTCCTGCTCCCCTCAAACATGCCACGGTAGTCCCACTACTAAAAAAACTGTCTCTACATCCGACTGCTCCCTCTAACTACCGCCCTGTGTCCCTGCTCCCTTTTGCCTCCAAACTCCTTGAAAAGCTTGTGTATGCCCGTCTGATTGACTACCTCAACACCCACTCTCTCCTTGACCCCCTGCTATCTGGCTATCGCTCACTGCACTCAACGGAAACAGCTCTTGCGAAACTGACCAATGACCTTATAACTGCTAAAGCTGATCCTTCTTGACCGCTCTGCCGCCTTTGATACAGTTGACCACTCGCTCTTCCTTCAAACTCTTAGTGATGTAGACCTTCAAGGTTCTGTTCTTTCATGGTTCTCTTCCTAACTTTCCCAACAATCGTTTAGGGTCTCATTTTCTGGAGCTACCTCTTCCCGGCAGCATGTCTCTGTCGGGATGCCCCAAGGTTCAGTACTGGGCCCTCTTCTCTTTTCGATCTACACTGCCTCTCTAGGCAAACTGATCCGCTCCTTTGGATTCCATTACCACCTATACACTGATGACACTCAAATTTACCTCTCCTCCCCTGATCTCTCTCCAGCTCTGCTGGATCGAGTCACTGACTGTCTCTCTGCCGTCTCGAATTTGATGTCTTCCTGCTTCCTTAACCACTTCGCTGCTGAGGACGCGCTCAGCGCGTCCTCAGCAGTCCCGCTGGTGTGCTGAGGACGCGCTGAGCGCGTCCTCCCATTGGGGTCAGCGTTCGGCCGGGTTCCGGCCGATCGCTGGCCCCTCCGGTGCGGGCTGACATCCTGGATGTCAGCCCGGCATCCGGACCAGCAGCCGCCAGAATTAGGTGTCATCGCGGGGGCACGATGACACCTAATTCAGGCGCCCCCCCCCGCATGTGCGGAGGAGGCGCCTGAAAGGGAGGGGGGGAGGTCCTTCGGACCTCTCTCCCTCCCGATCGGCGGCTCTGCGGGGGTTAACCCAGGCATCATTTGGAAGGGCACAGCCTGCCCTTCCAAATGATGCCTGGCATTAACCCCTGGGGAGCTGGATCGCGAATCGGCGCTGAAAAGCGCCGGTTCGCGATCCTTTCCCGGAGCTGGCCGACATCTTGGATGTCGGCCAAGCCTCCGGGAACTCCCCCAGAGGACTGGCGTCATCGTGCGTAGCACGATGACGCCAGTCCTAGAGTTAACCCCTAACTGCCACCAACTGTGGAGATAGGGAGTTCATTGGAACTCCCTATCTCCCGATCCGTGGCAGCTAGGGGTTAAATTTTGGTATGGTTGGATCGGCCAGAGCATGGCCGTTCCAACGATACCAAACATGAAAGTGAAAAATTTTGTAAAAAAAAAAAAAAATGAAAAAATAAAATAAAAAAAAATAAACACTTTTTTTTTATTTTTTTTGGTTTGTTAATGCAGCAATATTGTTCCCATTTCAATTATAATGTGAACAATGATACTGCACTAACGATTTTTGTATGCGGTGCGTTTGTTAAAAATAGTGTCATTTTCCCCAAAAAAAAATGTAACGAGACCCCATCTCTAATTATTTTAACAAGCGCACCCCATACAAAATATAACCGCAATTGCTCGCATGTTAAAATGTGGAAAAAAACACTTTACACATTGTAAATTATTGAAAATACATATTTTATTGCATTTTTTGTTATAATATACAGACATGACATAACGTATACATATAATAATGACATATTATGAATCTACCGAGTCTGACGGAAAGAACGATATATAATATGTCTGGGTCATATACTAAAATAAGCCTTCAAAACACGTTTAAACATGATGCGCAAAACAGGTAAAAATGACCTCCGCATAGGGGCGGGAAAAGCCTCAGCAGCGAAAGGGTTAAACTCAATCTTGCCAAAACTGAAATTCTTGTTGTTCCTCCCTCCAAGAAAAACCCTACACCACCTATCTCTCTATGAGTAAATGGAATGCTTATAAGCTGACGCCTCAAGCTCGCTGTCTTGGTGTCGCTTTCGATTCTGACCTTACGTTCTCTCCCCACGTCCAATAACTCAACCCCACCCTACATGTCTTTGTTACTCCGTAAGCACGTCCCGTCTAGACAACTCCGGTCGGCGGGCGATCTCCAGGTCATCTGTCTACACCCGCACGGCCAACTCTCGGTTCCAAGACTTCTCAAAGGCAGCTCCGGTCCTGTGGAATGACCTGCCTCGCCCTATCAAACTCTCCCCCGATCTTCGGGGCTCAAGAAATCCCTCAAAACCCATCTCTTCAGTTTAGCGTACCACATCACTGATGAAACTCATCCCTTTGCTCACCTACTCACACGATTGAAGCTGCTTCAATGGCCCCCACAGTTTCTAAACCACTGGCACCAATGATCCTGCCGCCCAGGATCCCCAAAATTCCCCATGTCTTCCTCAACCCGAATCCCTCTAGACCAGGAGTGGGCATTTGTTTTTGCTCGGGGGCCACTTTGTGGGAGCGGAGGTTAGTGCACCTTTTTTAAAATGATGACATAGTGGTAGCTTTATTCAATTTATTTATTGTGCAAATTTCATATCATCTATAGCTGCAAGCACATTTAATTTTACACCAATCACACTTTTCTACAATTTTTTTGAAATCAGGAGTGAGATTGCTTGTTGAGATTCTCATCACAGCCTGCAAGTTATATATTGGTATATATGGGTATATATTGCCCCCAGCTCACATGGATATATATATTGCCCCAGCTCACATGAATATATATATTGCCCCCAGCTCATATGGGTATATATATCCCCCAGCTCATGGGTATATATTGCCGGCCAGCTCATATGGGTATATATTGCCCCCAGCTCACATGGATATATATTGCCCCAGCTCACATGGATATATATTGCCCCCAGCTCATATGGGTATATATTGCCCAGGGCCCCAGCTCACATGGGTATATATTGCCCCAGCACACATGGATATATATTGCCCCAGCTCACATGGGTATATATTGCCCCCAGCTCACATGGATATATATTGTCCCCAGCTCACATGAATATATATTGCCCCCAGCTCACATGGATATATATTGCCCCCAGCTCATATGGGTATATATTGCCCCCAGCTCATATGGGTATATATTTCCCCCAGCTCATATGGGTATATATTGACCCCAGCTCTCACCTCCTCTGCTGTGGCCCCAGGCTCGCGAGATCGCCCGCTGGTCGGGTGGTTCCCATCCCAGGTGAGCGGCCAAGCTGCATGTCAGCGGCCACTCGCCTGTTAGTAGAAGAACGCTGCTGTCTTGGCGGGCCGCAAAAAACTCGGTGGCGGGCCGCATGTGGCCGGCGGGCTGCAGTTTGTCCACCCCTGCTCTAGACTGTAAGCTCCGATGAGCAGGGCCCTCTACACATGCAGGTTTATTCAGAGAATGGTGAAAGTCAGGAGAACTGGCAGGAGAAGAGAACAATCTAGACCAAATAGCCGATTTGGAAAGTGAGATAAATAGGAGAATTTTTATGGTTTGGCTATTTTTTTTTTTAAAGACTTTATTTTTCAGTAGCATAGATCAATGTTGTTGAGGATACAGAAAAATAGAAAGGGGAGGGGGAAAACAGTAAAACCATTGCAAAATATCAAGCCGAAGCATTTCTGCCCAATAAAGTCCCCTGTCCCGATTTCGTTGCGGGCTAGCTACCTGTATTTATGTATAAAAAGAAAGAAAGTAAAGAAAAGAGAAAAAGGAAGGACGAGGGAAAGGAAAGAAGAAGGGGAGAGAGAGGTGGGGGGCGGAGGGGGGTGGGTAGCCGGTCACAGATACCGAAGAAAGAGGCAGCAAACCAACCACTGAAATTCCCCATGAATGCTAGCCTGTCGGGGGAAGAAAACACGTTATGAGGTAAGCAGTACATATCAAAATAACCCAAATTTTCAGATAGTGCAGGTAGGATCATATGAGAGCCATGGGGCCCATGTTTTAGAGAAAGAGTCCATAGTGTGGTGTACAATCGCCGTCAGTTTTTCCATCAGGAAGGAGTCTCTGATAAGGCTGAGTACCCGTCCTGTTGACGGGGCTTCCATTTTTATCCATCCCTCCGCCACTGCCCTGCGCGCTGCTCCCAAGAGTTTAATAAGCAACTTGCGTTCCCTCTGTGAAAGGTCTACCAGCGGGTTTGCCAGCAGGAAGAGGTCCGGTGTCAGGGGGATCCGGCAGGACATGACCTCCTCAAATAAAGTTTGTATAGTGGACCAGTACTCGTGGATAACAGGGCATGTCCACCACATGTGGAAATACGTGCCCTTGGCCCCACATTGTCTCCAGCAATCACCCGTGGGTGTCTTTCTAATCCTGGCCAGTTGGGCTGGCGTGGTGTACCAGCGCATAAGTAGTTTGACTGCCTGTTCCTGGATGTTGGTGCAGACTGATATTTTCCTGGAGGCTTCCCAAATGTCCAACCATGAGTCTCCCTCCAGCTGTTCCTGAAGGTCTGCATGCCAAGCTCGGATGTAGGGGAGTTCTGCCCAGTCCAGCGTACAAGTAATCTGTTGGTATAGAGAGGAGATTAGGCCTTTGGTGTAACAACCACGTAGGCAGGTAGATTCAAATGAGGTCAGTTTTGTCAGCGCCGCCTGTTTAATGTGTGGTCTCAGTGCAAAGTCTCGTAACTGCAAAAATCTGAAGAAAGATGCCGGCGGTAGATGGGCACCCTCTTGCAGGTCTTGATATTGGAGCAGGGTTCCTCGGGGGAAGAGATGACAGATGCGGTGCAGGCCTTTAGCTGTGAGAGACGAAAAAGTGGCGGGTTGAAGTCCTGGAGCGAATTCTCGGTTGTGGCATAGTGGGGTCAGCGGGGAGGGATAGCAGGTGAGGTCACATTTCAGTGCGATCTTAGTCCAAATTGTCAGAGAGTTGGTGATGGCCGGGCAGGCGGTTCGCAGCAGTGGTCTGTGGGGCCTTGAGAGCCATATCCAGAAGTCCAGTTTGAGCGGGAGGGCTATAGAGTGTTCCAACTCCACCCACCTGCGTTCGGGTGTTGGGCAGTGCCATGCTACTATCTGTGCAAGCTGGGAGGCATAATAATACGATCGTAAACAAGGCAAACCTAAACCGCCCCGGTCCCTGGGCCGATAGAGAGTCTGCCGCCCAATCCGTCTCCTGCCCCCACCCCAAACAAAATCATCAATGTGTCTCTGCATCCGTTGCAAGTCCTCCCCCACCAGGGGGATCGGTAGGGTCTGAAATAGGTATAACATTCTGGGGAGTAGATTCATTTTAACACAATGTATGCGCCCTAGCCACGATATCATGTGTCTAGACCATCTATCTAGGTCTTGTTGTAGTGTGCGTAAGAGGGGGGTGTAATTAGCACCATATAAGGTCTCTGTCCGGGTTGTTAGATATATCCCTAGATATTTGAGTCGGGAGCGCTGTATACGGAAACGATGTTCTGCCGCTAGGCGCGCACTCTCAGTCTCCGTGATAGAGATAGCCAATGCTTCAGATTTGGACATGTTAATTTTATATCCAGAGAGGTGCGAGAAACGCGCCAGCAAGGAGGACACCGACTCCAGGGACCCGGTAGGGTCTGTGAGAGACAAAAGGATGTCATCAGCGTAAGCAGAGACAGTGTAAGCCTGGTCACCCACCCTTAGTCCCCGAACCCCGTCTGACTGTCGGATCGCCTGCAGGAGGGGTTCCAGGATCAGAGCAAAGAGCGCTGGCGACAGAGGGCAGCCCTGGCGAGTGCCGTTACAGATCTGAAAGGGGGTGGGAGGGGCGTGTGGTAAGACTATGCTAGCTGTCGGGGAGGCATACAAGGAACGGACCGCTGCTATGAATTTTTCCGGGAAACCAAAGTGTTCTAAAACCAAAAATAGATAGGGCCACTCCACCCTATCAAAAGCCTTCTCCGCGTCAAGGGACAGGAAAAGTGAGGGCGTATGGGAAGAGGATGCATGCCATAAGAGGTCGATTGCTCGTCGCGTATTGTCAAAAGCCTGCCTGCCCGGTATAAAGCCGACTTGATCTGGATGAATCAAGCGTGGTAAAAGGAGGTCTAGTCTGTTAGATAAAAATTTGGCAAAATTTTCACACCAGTGTTTAGCAGGGAGATAGGGCGATAGTTTTCGGGGAGTAGAGGGTCTCTGTCCGGCTTTGGGATCAGCACTATAGATGCGGATAGTGATTCCGGGGTGAAGTGTCCGTCCGTCAAGAGGGCGTTAAAGAGGGGGAGCAAGCGGGGAGTCAGAATGGCCGAAAATTTCTTATAATATGCCATTGTAAATCCGTCTGGCCCTGGGGCCTTATGTGGTTTCATTCCTTTTATCACCTCCGACAATTCTTCTGCCGAGAAGGGTGCTACTAGGGTCTCCGCCTGCTTCCCCTCCACCGTGGGTAAACTAAGGGAAGACAAAAAATCTTTAATGTCGTTACATAGGGGTTGATTGTCAGTAGTATGGGAAGGGGAATGGTTGTATAAGTCCCTGTAGTAGGAGGTCAGTAGATCACTAATCGCGGAGGGGGAAGTCACCAGCGCTCCCTCCCTGCTCCTTAGCTTACAGATTGGGGCAGAGTAGGGTCGTGGCCGTAATTTACGGGCCAGGGGAGTGTCCATTTTGTTGCCCCTTTCAAAATAAAAACGTCTAGTCCATATCATGGAGCGCCCCACGTCGTCTACCAGTAGTTGGTTTAAAGCCTGTCGTACATTTTGAAGCGCCAAGAAAGAAGCTTCCGAGGGGCAAGTCTTGTGGGCATTCTCCCTGTCTGTCAGGTCTGCCTGTAGGCCAAGGATCTGGGTATTTCTGCGTTTCTTATATTGTGACCCATATTTAATAAAGGCGCCTCTGATGACGGCTTTGTGGGCCGCCCAAACCATGGGGGGAGAGACCTCCTCTCCAGAGTTTAAGTCAAAAAAGTCTGTCAGTTCCGTGGCTATCCCGTCTGTAATGTCTTGGCGCGTCAGTAAGATCGGGTCTAGTCGCCATCTCCTGTTAACCGAGCCCCCCAAACCTGTCAGACCCAAGTGTATGTCTGCGTGGTCCGACCATGTGATAGATCCTATGGAAGAGGCATCAATGACCTTCATGCAGTTGGGCGAGGCGAGGAAGTAGTCAATACGCGAATAAGTTTTATGAGGGTGTGACAGGAATGTATAGTCCCTCTCTCCTGGATGTTGCACCCGCCAGACGTCCACCAAACCCATGTCTTGCGCAAAAGAAGAGAAAGCCTGGTCCTGTGGCGTGGGGGCCCCTGTTCCCGATCTGTCAACTGCAGCGCAAAGTGTGGCGTTAAAATCACCCCCAATAATTAAGTCACCTGGGGTGCGAGACCCCAGGAATTCCGTGAGCGCGGGCCAGAATTCCTTGTCCGGGGAATTAGGTGCATATACTGAAGCAAGCGCATAAGAGTGGGTACCAAAGTGTCCCTGTACTACTACATATCTACCGGAATCATCCCCCTCCACCGATTCGACCTGGAAGGGGCAGGAATTATGCAGGATGACAGAGACCCCATTACGTTTAGGCAAAGCAGTAGAAGAGAAGACCCGCTGGTAGCGTGCATCAGCCAGTCTGAAGGTGGCCTTACGGGGGATTCGCGTCTCCTGTATAAAGGCTATATCAATCTTTTGTTTGCGCAATTCACGGAAGAGGAGGCGCCTCTTGCGTGGGGAGTTAAGGCCCTTAACATTTAAGGAGAGGCACTTCAATGACGCCATGGTTTAACTGTGGGATGGTGGATACACGGACCAGCGGGCCCCCCCACTCCACACCCCCAGGGAAGAAGAAGAGAGGATAGAACAGCGAGGGGTGAAAGAGAAAAGAAAGGAAGAAAAGGAAAAGGGAGAGAGAAAAAAAAAACCTCGACACGAAGGACAAGCCGGAGAGTCGAGATGGGAGACACGGAGAAGGCACATGGTTACCAACAATGGCTTTCGAGCATCTCAATCCCCCCCTCCCGCCAAGAAAAAAGGGTTATAACAAATTATGGCAACCAGAATCTCAGTGGGCACGAGTTTGTCCGTAGGACCTAATCTGGCCGTGTCCCAGTACAAAAACATGTCTATCAGGGATCCTCACTAAACATACCGGGTAGCACCCAAAAACCGAACATATGAGACGGTTGCCAAACCTATACGAACCGAATGAACCAGTTGAAAACATAATTAAGAATGCAATACATTACACATCCTCCCCATCGGTCGGCGAAGCCGAGGCCTCAGCCGATGGCAGCCAGCATTGGGGAGGTCAGAGAGATGATGGAGGTGTTAATGAGCCTGCCCGGCCCTCTCATCCTGGGGCCTTCTTCCATTCTAGCGGTAATTTTTCAAGCATATACTGGCCCGGGGGGCTGGGAGATCCTCAGGTACCGGCAGTTGAAGAGAGTTTAGCAGCTTGGGGGCATCTTGTAACCTGGAGCAGGTGAAGGCTTGGCCCTCTTTGTATACTACAAGGCGTAACGGGAAGCCCCAAGTATATTTGATCTTTCCAGCTCTCAGAACCTCTGTTACAGGGCGCCATTCTCGTCGCTTGGCCAGGGTAGAGGGGGCCACATCAGGCAAAAGAGAAAGTGGGTGATCCTCATATGACAGATGAACTGATCTACTCTCCTTCAGAAGTGCCTCCTTGGTATGATAATAATGGAACCTGATAATTACGTCCCGAAATTTTCCCCCCGGGGGGGTCGCAGCCCGAAAGCCCTGTGAGCCCGGTCCATGAGTAGGCGGGATGGGGATATATCTGGCAACAGTTTTTTAAATATGCCCTCCACGGTCGCCGTCAGTTGGTCGTGGGGTACCGAGTCCGGGAGCCCCCGGAGGCGTACGTTGTGGCGTCGGCTGCGGTTTGCGAGGTCTTCCACCTGGGCCTCCAGACGGCCGATACTCGCCGCCATAGTGTAGATGGTGTCCACCAGCATATTATTGTGGGATGCTATAGTGTCAGTGCGGTCCTCCAGGTCCGCGGTGCGTCCCCCTATAGTTTGCAGATCAGCCGTTAAGGCCCGAAAATTACGGTCCATTTCTGCTGCCAGAAAAGATTGGGAGGCTGAGATTTTTGCCCCTATCGCCGCGATATCGTCCCTGGTGGCTAGGGCCCCTGCCTGGGGAGCATCTCCTACCTCCTCCGGCGGGTCCCCGCCGGCGCCATCTTGGGCCTGCATCTCCATGCGGCGGGGCGCGAAAATCGGCGCCACTGGGACCTCGGATTCCTTTTTTTTTTGTTGTTCCCCATTCTCAGGGGGTGTAGGGGCACTCCTGTGCTGGCTGAGCAGGAAATGCGGGGGATATTTGTCCGGTATTCGGCTTCAATGAGCGGGAGTAGCGGGAGAGATCACAGGGCACGTCTTATCTCATGGCCATGCAAGCTCCGCCTATGGTTTGGCTATTTTGACCTAAAATTTTTACTTCTCCAGACATTCTCCTGAGTTTCACCTTTCTTTGAATAGACCCTTATCTTGCGGATGATCAGGAGAAGGCCCCCGATTCACCGGACATATTTTCAACCATTTTACATTGTTTTAATCTGTAATTACCTTACTAAGTCCAATAAATCCCATACCTTTTATACACTACGTCTCCCACTAACCTCATTTGCCTGCCTTCGGAAACCCTGAGATCTGTGTGAGTGTAACCAGCAAGGATCCCCAGCCGTGCAGTCCTTTACTAAAGGAGTAAGAGGAAGAGGAGCAGTGTAAAGAAGGGATGTTCGGCCACCTTTTATGGGCTAACAATGTGAGACCATTGAGCTATATGTAGCTCTGGACCATGTAAGTGCAACTACTCTTACTTCCATTGTAACAAGAACAAATGAAAAAGACCAACAAACGAAGCATAGGTCAACAATCACTTATCTCATGAGATATTTAACATGAGATATCACTCCCTGAGCAGGACTAAACCTGTGGATATGAGAGACAAAAGAAAATAAAATTAACAGCGTACCAACCCAAACAGGTCCGCCACGTTTTAGACAGGGAGTGGCAAAAAACACAATGGCATAATGCCTTTAATAAATGACAAAAACAATCTCCAAGTACCAACTAAAAACAACATATACATAAAAAAGCCTAGTGAGGGAAATTGAGAAATGTACTGAGGGACAGATAACCAATATAGTCTGCAATATTGTGGTATGGCCCCCAACTGCGTAAGTATGTATCACAGACAACTGAGAAATTCAGCAGCCAAGCCTGGGGATGAAATTCCCAAAGGCAAAATGCACATCCAACATGCAGAATAATTTATAAAGTATAGGTCCACAATTGAACCATCTCAATTGATTGCTGCTGTCCCTAAAGCTTAATCAGATTCTTCTCTTACCCTCACTAGTGCTTATAAGACAAACAGCATTAAAACCAAGCAAATAACAAACTCTGCTCGACATATGTTTTGCCTGTAACAACCGGCTTCATCTGGAGCAAAAAATAGAATAGCTTGGTTATAGTGTCTGTGTCTGTGATACATACTTACGCAGTTGGGGGCCATACCACAATATTGCAGACTATATTGGTTATCTGTCCCTCAGTACATTTCTCAATTTCCCTCACTAGGCTTTTTTGTGTATATGTTGTTTTTAGTTGTTTTTAGTTGGTACTCCCTGTCTAAACAGTGGCTGACCTGTTTGGGTTGGTACGCTGTTAATTTTATTTTCTTTTGTCTACTCTTACTTCCACCAGACACTTGTTTAATGACAGTTCGCACTATTTTCTTTGCCGATTGTCTCTGTTTATATCTCGGAGGTTAAAGGGAACAAAGACCCCAGAAGGGATAAGGATCAACAAAGCAACTCCACCCAGTACTCTTGCGGACGTAAAGACAGTATGGACTTTTGAACATTTAAAGGCAATGTCATTTATATTTGTCTTCTAAAACCCAGCAGAGACAGGCGCACAACATCATAATTAGATTACACTATATACCTATCTGTATACTGTTCACATTATACGTCCATTTATCCTGTCTTCAATTTGTCTGTGTTGACACAATCTGCTCAGACAGCACTGATACATGTCGATATATCTCCATTCTGTACCATTTATCTGTACCACTTATCGGTAAAGGCACATTCTCCCAGACAGACCCTGGTGTATGTGATATATACAACCAACCTGATTAAATTTCAGCGAGCAGCGCCAGATACAACAATTAATCTCCCTGGCGGTTTTCCTGAGTGTGGCTCGGGGTTAAATTTCACTGCTGAAAATGGTAACCCCGAGGCACACTCGGGTGGGATACATAGGATCGCTGACCTCCACAATCGCATTCTTCTCCTCTGTCTGATCGCGGTGTCCTGCTTCCTGGTTGCCTTCTCGCAAGAAGGGAACCAGGAAGCGGAACGCCACGATCAGCCGAAGTGTGAATGCGGGGGACAGTGAGGGAGTGCAGGGACAGGTAAGTATCAGCCCGAGTGTGGCTCGGGGTTAACGCTTTCAGCATAGGAATTTAACCCCGAGCCAAACTCGGGAATAACGCTAGTGGGATAAAAAAAATTGTACCAGTTCTGAAATATAAAGT
Source organism: Leptobrachium leishanense (assembly GCA_009667805.1). NCBI lineage: Eukaryota > Metazoa > Chordata > Amphibia > Anura > Megophryidae > Leptobrachium > Leptobrachium leishanense. The sequence continues at coordinate 468,760,736 of CM019063.1, forward strand.
ATGTCAGAATCGTAACGCCAAGGAGGTTAATGACAGAGGGATTTATGCTATTTTTCACATTTTCATTGCTTACATGTTTACAGGTGCATTCTATATCGAGGTATGTTAATAGAGATCTCTTAAGTGACTTTAGACTGGGAAAAGATTTGATGGCGTCTGGGAGGTTATTCCATAATTGCGGTGATCTATAGGAAAATGTGTATCGAGCCACTTTCTTTTTGTATTGTGGTATTGTATGTAAGGTGCTGGTCCTGGATCGGAGGTTATAGGATAAGGGAACTGCTGGGGGGAAGCCGCCTATTCAGGTAGGGTGGTATCTTTCCAGAAAAGCTCTTAAACACCAGGTTGAAAGGTGAAGGGTGCGTCTGGATTCCAGCGACGGCCAGTTTAGCTCTTTTAACATGTCACAATGGTGGGTCATGTAGTTACATTGTAGCACAAAGCGGCAGAATGAGTTATACAATGTAGTAAGTTTATGATGGTGTGTTTGTGGGGCAGCTGCATACACTACATCTCCGTATTCTTGTTCCCTTTGGTTACTGTAAAGCGCTGCGGAAACTGTTGACGCTATATAAATGATGTCAATAATCCCCACCTGCTTCATGTGTTTTTCATGCTTTTCGTTGGCCCTGTGTGGCCGTTTATGCGGGTCGGCTTGTGACCCTTTGTTTGCATAATAAAAATTTTAATAAAAAAAATGATAATAGTAATATATTAAATACACATATTCGTGTGCTCATTTTATGTGTGTATGTATATATTTTGTGTATGTACATATAAAAATTAGTGTGATCTCCTTTACTAAAGGATATTTAGAGAGACTTCAATTTTTTTTATATGAACCATAAAAAAAGGTTCAGAATGTATGTTCTTAAAGGGATACTCTAGGCAACATGACCACCTAAGCTTTTTTAGGTGGTCATGAATCTGATGACCTAAGTATGCCCTTTTCTTCCGCTGCCCCTCCGCTGAGCCGATCGGCTGAAACAGATGAGATATGCGGAGGACTTTCCTCCGCCCTCCCAGCTGTCAGTCAGCAGAGCGGGATTTGTATATCCCGCTTCTGCCGACTATTGCCGAGTAGGAGACGTCATCACGCTTTCAGCGCGATGACGTATCCTACTCGCCACAGTAGCTGGCGGGAGCGAGCCGCCGGCGGCTTGGATTAGTGTTGCGTGCATCCTCTTGCGCGTAACACTAATCAAAGAAGGTGGAGCCGAGAGGAAGCCTACTGATTGGCTGGTTTATGTGCTAGGTGCGCATGGGCGCTTTGCACGTAAACCTTAAGCCAAGTTGAAGATTTACCACGATGGGAGCGGAAGAGGAGGGAGGTGAGAAAAAAAACCCGTTGGAAAAGTGTCGTTTTTATGGTAAGTATGCAACATAGAAGCGCCACGAACAACGCCACGGTGGGAAACCTGATAAACCAACCGTCTCCACGAGATTCCAATCAGATGGGGATGCCACCAGCCCCCTGGATAAGTAGAAATGGAAGAAATGATGGATCTCCAGTGGATAAGAAGTGCCAAATGGTTTATTCATGGAACAACAACCTTCAAAAAATCAGTGACGTTTCGACCCTGAGGTCTTAATCATACATGTATGATTAAGACCTCAGGGTCGAAACGTCACTGATTTTTTGAAGGTTGCTTTTCCATGAATAAACCGTTTGGCACTTCTTATCCACTGGAGATCCATCATTTCTTCCATTTATGGTAAGTATAACATAAAAAAAAAAAAATACTGATTAACTAGGTAGGGCAATAGGTATAATATATTGTTAAAAAGGGGAGGGTGATTTTCAGCCTAGAGTGTTCCTTTAATACTAAGATATATTCTATAATAAATAAGGACTAATTGATTAAACTGAAAATTAAGGTTATGTACTCTCCTAGGTGTATGGATGATGCAAATAAGGTAACCATGTCTTAAATAGTAATTTCTTTTTTCTGTCTAGTTATTTTCAAATTTCTTTAAAATCCACAGCATCTCAATGTTTTGTCATCAATTTAGAGTGTGATAATAATAGGTGACTTCCCTGTCACTTTTCAGAGTTTTTAAAACCATTGTACGTCTGTAACAACTCTCTCATTTTTAATTAACTGCAATGCCCATTACCCCATCGCCAGCTTCAACGCCATGCATTGCCCAGTCCGACTCAATCCTGATACTTGGCATTGATTCATTTCATGACTCCTGTGCAGTTGCAGAGTATTGTGTCTGGCTCGGGTTCAGAGTGCTCAACCCTGGATGCCATAATGACTGCATGTATCTCATTTGATTCAGCAATTTCCAGGAATGCACAGACCGTTTCTTGGCCATAATACCTCATGTTACCTTTATACTTTTCTAACACCAGCTCTACTTTTCCTTTTTGATACTTTTTGTGGTTGGTATATCTTATTGCTGAAACATGACCAGCCCTCTCCAACTCTCCAGATTGCTTTAATGTCTCTGGAGTTTGACATTGTGCTCTTGAAATATTACTATAAGCCAGATTTGTAGTATGACTAGTAATAAATAACTGCAGACACATTTCATTCCCTTCTTTTTTGTGCTAATGCAGTACGGTCAAGAAGGAATTTCAACTCAGCAACCAGGAAAAAACTATGCAGTATATGTCTGTTCATTTATTATTTAGCAACTTTGTCATCTGATAAAAAACACTCCACATCTTTATTCATTAATGTTGTTCATGACCCTTACATAGAACTCTGCTATTTGTCACAGTCATAGAATGACGATTTAGAAATACTGCACATTGACTCAGTGCCTGCAAAGTGTACAAGAGGATATCCCCTGCTAATTTATTACTACAGCATCCATTCCAACGCAGAGAAACTATGTTTCACCCTCTCCCTGTTGCATGCTGATCCAAGCTGAGATGCTGAGTTGAGATGAACACCTGCCTTTGTAACTCTTCCTTTAGAGACTACTTCTCCAAACATTTCACATCAAAGCCACTGCAGCCTCAGACATACTCATGGATTTATGATGATGGTATATGTAGTCCTGTTTTGCACCCATGGATTAAAAGACGATAGGGTCAACATGGTGGGCGCAATAGGATTAGCACCAGCATTGTGGGGGTAGAAAATGATTAGGAAAATCTACTTAATGCAGTGTGAACCTTCCATATACTTAGCACTATTCTAGTTTGAAGGTACATACTGCACTATGTTGATTTTCTTCTTTTTTTCTCCTTTTAATTGAAGTCTCTGGTAGAGGAGGAGGCATACCCAGATTAACAATTCACTTTATACAGTTCCAGATACTCCAACGGGGTAGAATTAACATCTGTAGAAGAATAGTGTCATTGACCATTTATGTTGCGTACGGACTTTTGAATCCATTCTTGGTCGTATTGTTAGAGAAAACTTTATTAGAACTTGAATGTTATGTATTTTTTAGTAAATCTGTCAGTGTACATGATAATCTGTACTTGATAGTATCAGCATGAATCTGCCTATGTATCTGTCAGATTCTGCATGCTGAAATCTGTCAGTGTCTGCATGTTTAAATCCAGTACAGAGGGATAGGCCAGGCACTCAGGTCACAAAGTGGGAATTCTGTTGAAGGTTATCTAGACAGTGTTTGGCTGAAACATTAGCCTTTGTCAAGCCCTTGACAGAAGCTGACATTTCAGCTGAAATGTCTGGATAACTTCCAATAAAATTCCCACTTTGTGACCTGGCCTATCCCTCTGTACTGGATTTTGCTGTCCTGGGCCACTATGTAGTCTGAGCACCTGTCTTATTATTACCCTCTTTATTATGCTCTGTGAAAACCCCCTTTCTTTCTATTACATGTTTCAATCTGCCAAGCTGTCAAGCAGGGTCTACTCGCCTACTGTTCAGTGTGTTTAACCTGTATGTATATTTGTTATTCTGTCTCACCCATTGTACAGCGCTACGGAACCCGTTATGACTTGATAGGTATTGATGATTGAGATGGATCGATGTATGTGGGGCTGCCGTGGGGCCACTTACTAAACCACTGGTCAGGTCCTCCTTCTGTCAGCTGCCCATTTCAATAAGCTAGTTAAAAATATAAAATGTTGCCTCTTTCTGCTCACCCCATTTTATTGTGAATGGGCTAAATCTCTGGTGGTCCAGCAAGGGGCAAGGGGATAAAGTGTTCACTGGTGCAGATCATACTAATCGATCCCTCCGTTATGAGCAGGAGTGCTCTGACCGGCTCTTAGATTCCACGGCCCACCAGGGAAATTGATGATATCTTTGTTGACCAGTCCTGGGTGACATGGAGGCACCCTTACCTATTTCGCACTTGGGGTTTGACAAGGGCCCCCTGCATCAACTGGGTCCCTGAACTTGTCATGGGCTGTCACCCCCCGATGGCTGCCCTGGATGTATGTAACAGTGTTAACATTGTTTGGTAAGGGGAATGAATAAGATTGATAAGGTTCAGGTAAACTTTAGGCGAGGGAGACAAGGGAGAGGAGAGGAGACAAGGGAGATACAAAGAGGTTAGAGGGTTTACGGTGAACATAAATCACAGTGGATGTTTGAAATGTTGGTAACTATGCAACAGTGTTCTGTTTTGTTCGGTGGACTCTATGGAGCTGTTGCTTTTGCAGATATAGGATTTTCAATATTTTCTTCAAAGTTACGAGTAAAGCAATACTCCTCAATGGCTGTGTTTATAATATGTGTAGGATGATATAACGGTTCGTTCCCATAGTTTTCCAAAGCATTTGATTTTGGTTGCCATGTCAGAAGTAAATTCAGATACATTTCTAATTTGCCTTTGGATATTTTTGATATCTTCAAAAGGAAAAATCAAAACTGTGTGCATTTCTACCTCTATATTGACCTATAGATTCTGAAGCCATTCCAGTAAATGTCATACAAGCTAAAAGTAATTTTCCATCTAGAACAGAGAATTTTGCTTACTAACATGTTTCCTCCTGGAATTTATAACTCACAGGAAAATATATTCAGTATAGAATGGAAAGTTACAGAATATTCTCATGAAAAGGAAAAAATATGTTTGTCCCTCATTATAGGTCCACCCTAGGCACTGTGACCACTCAATGTTATTTAAATTGTCACTGTGACCTGATTGCCTTCAACCCTCTCCTACCTATAGGGACACCCGGAGTGTGGGGGTCTGGCAATACAGTTGTATTGACAGGCATTGGATTGGTTGGATGCTTGCTCGAATGACAGGTTGCCGTATTGTCTAGGGATGCACCGATACCATTTTTTTAAGACCGAGTACAAGTACCGATACTTTTTAAAAGTACTCCCCGATACTGAGTACCGATACTTTTATTTAACGTCATGTGACCGCATTTCAATAAGAACAGACCTCATATAAAATGCCCCAGCTCACATTTTGCCCTAGCTCATAGTGCCCCAGGTCATATTTCCCCCAGCTCATATTTCCCCCAGCTCATATTTCCCCAGCTCATATTGCCCCAGCTCATAGTGCCCCAGCTCATATTGCCCCGGCTCATACTGCCACAGCTCATATTGCCCCCAGCTTATATTGTTCCAGCTTATATTGCCCCAGCTTATATTGCCTCCAGCTCATATTGCCTCCAGCCCATATTGCCTCCAGCTCATATTGCCTCCAGCTCATATTGCCCCAGCTCATATTGCCCCAGCTCATAGTGCCCCGCTCATATTGTCCCGCTCATATCGCCCTAGCTCATATTTCCCAAGCTCATATTGCCCCAGCTCCTATTGCCCCAGCTCCTATTGCTCCCAGCTCATATTGCTCCCAGCTCATCTTTCCCCAGATCATCTTTCCCCAGCTCATATTGCCCGAGCTCATATTGCCCCAGCTCATATTTCCCCAGCTCCTATTGCCCCAGCTCCTATTGCCCCAGCTCTTATTGCCCCAGCTCATATTGCTCCCAGCTCATATTGCCTCCAGCTCATCTTTCCCCAGATCATCTTTCCCCAGCTCATATTGCCCCAGCTCATATTGCCCCAGCTCATATTGCTCCAGCGCATATTGCCCCAGCTTATATTGCCTCCAGCTCATATTGCCTCAGGTTGCCGTATTGTCTAGGGATGCACCGACACCATTTTTTTAAGACCGAGTACAAGTACCGATACTTTTTAAAAGTACTCACCGATACTGAGTACCGATACTTTTATTTAACGTCATGTGACCGCATTTCAATAAGAACAGACCTCATATAAAATGCCCCAGCTCACATATTGCCCTAGCTCATAGTGCCCAGCTCATATTTTCCCCAGCTCATATTTGCCCCAAGCTCATAGTGCCCCAGCTCATATTTCCCCAGCTCATATTTCCCCAGCGCATATTGCCTCCAGCTCATCTTTCCCCAGCTCATATTGCCCCAGCTCATAGTGCCCCAGCTAATATTGCCCCAGCTCATATTGCCCCAGCTTATATTGCCTCCAGCTCATAGTGCCCCAGCTCATAGTGCCCCACTCATAGTGCCCCGCTCATATTGCCCCGCTCATATCGCCCCAGCTCATATCTCCCCAGCTCATATTTCCCCAGCTCATATTTCCCCAGCTCCTATTGCCCCAGTTCCTATTGCTCCCAGCTCATATTGCTCCCAGCTCATATTGCCTCCAGCTCATCTTTCCCCAGATCATCTTTCCCCAGCTCATATTACCCCAGCTCATATTACCCCAGCTCATATTACCCCAGCTCCTATTGCCCCAGCTCATATTGCCCCAGCTCATAGTACCACAGCTCATATTGCCCCCAGCTTATATTGCTCCAGCTTATATTGCCTCCAGCTCATATTGCCTCAGGTTGCCGGATTGTCTAGGGATGCACCGATACCATTTTTTTAAGACCGAGTACAAGTACCAATACTTTTTAAAAGTACTCACCGATACTGAGTACCGATACTTTTATTTAACGTCATGTGACTGCATTTCAATAAGAACAGACCTCATATAAAATGCCCCAGCTCACATATTGCCCTAGCTCATAGTGCCCCAGCTCATATTGCTCCCAGCTCATCTTTCTCCCAGCTCATCTTTCCCCAGCTCATATTGCCCCAGCTCATAGTGCCCCAGCTCATATTGCCCCAGCTCATATTGCTCCCAGTTCATATTGCTCCCAGCTCATCTTTCCCCAGATCAACTTTCCCCAGCTCATATTGCCCGAGCTCATATTGCCCCAGCTCATATTTCCCCAGCTCCTATTGCCCCAGCTCCTATTGCCCCAGCTCCTATTGCCCCAGCTCTTATTGCCCCAGCTCTTATTGCCCCAGCTCATATTGCTCCCAGCTCATATTGCCCCAGCTCATAGTGCCCCAGCTTATATTGCCCCAGCTTATATTGCCCCAGCTTATATTGCCTCCAGCTCATATTGCCTCCAGCTCACCTTGCCTCCAGCTCATATTGCCCTGCTCATATTGTCCCGCTCATATCGCCCCAGCTCATATCGCCCTAGCTCATATTTCCCCAGCTCATATTTCCCCAGATCATATTTCCCCAGCTCATATTGCCCCAGCTCCTATTGCCCCAGCTCCTATTGCCCCAGCTCCTATTGCCCAGCTCATATTGCTCCCAGCTCATATTGCCTCCAGCTCATCTTTCCCCAGATCATATTACCTCAGCTCATATTACCCCAGCTCATATTGCCCCAGCTCATATTGCCCCCGCTCATATCGCCCCAGCTCATAGTAACACACTACATATTGCCCCCAGCTTACATTGCTCCAGCTTATATTGCCCCAGCTTATATTGCCTCCAGCTCATATTGCCTCAGGTTGCGTATTGTCTAGGGATGCACCGATACCATTTTTTTAAGACCGAGTACAAGTACCAATACTTTTTAAAAGTACTCACCGATACTGAGTACCGATACTTTTATTTAACGTCATGTGACCGCATTTCAATAAGAACAGACCTCATATAAAATGCCCCAGCTCACATATTGCCCTAGCTCATAGTGCCCCAGCTCATATTTTCCCCAGCTCATATTTGCCCCAAGCTCATAGTGCCCCAAGCTCATATTTCCCCAGCTCATATTTCCCCAGCTCATATTGCCCCAGCTCATATTGCCCCAGCTTATATTGCCTCCAGCTCATAGTGCCCCAGCTCATAGTGCCCCGCTCATAGTGCCCCGCTCATATTGCCCCGCTCATATCGCCCCAGCTCATATCTCCCCAGCTCATATTTCCCCAGCTCATATTTCCCCAGCTCCTATTGCCCCAGTTCCTATTGCTCCCAGCTCATATTGCTCCCAGCTCATATTGCCTCCAGCTCATCTTTCCCCAGATCATCTTTCCCCAGCTCATATTACCCCAGCTCATATTACCCCAGCTCATATTACCCCAGCTCATATTTCCCCAGCTCATATTTCCCCAGCTCATATTTCCCCAGCTCATATTGCCTCCAGCTCATATTGCCCCAGCTCATAGTGCCCCGCTCATATTGTCCTGCTCATATTGTCCCAGCTCATATCGCCCCAGCTCATATCGCCCCAGCTCATATTTCCCCAGCTCATATTGCCCCAGCTCATATTGCCCCAGCTTATATTGCCTCCAGCTCATAGTGCCCCAGCTCATAGTGCCCCGCTCATAGTGCCCCGCTCATATTGCCCCAGTTCCTATTGCTCCCAGCTCATATTGCTCCCAGCTCATATTGCTTCTCCAGCTCATCTTTCCCCAGATCATCTTTCCCCAGCTCATATTACCCCAGCTCATATTACCCCAGCTCATATTACCCCAGCTCATAGTACCACAGCTCATATTGCCCCCAGCTTATATTGCTCCAGCTTATATTGCCTCCAGCTCATATTGCCTCAGGTTGCCGTATTGTCTAGGGATGCACCGATACCATTTTTTTAAGACCGAGTACAAGTACCAATACTTTTTAAAAGTACTCACCGATACTGAGTACCGATACTTTTATTTAACGTCATGTGACTGCATTTCAATAAGAACAGACCTCATATAAAATGCCCCAGCTCACATATTGCCCTAGCTCATAGTGCCCCAGCTCATATTTCCCCAGCTCATAGTGCCCCAGATCATATTGCCCCAGCTCATATTGCTCCCAGCTCATCTTTCCCCATATCATCTTTCCCCATATCATCTTTCCCCAGCTCATATTGCCCCAGCTCATATTGCCCCAGCTCATAGTGCCCCGCTCATATTGTCCTGCTCATATCGCCCCAGCTCATATCGCCCCAGCTCATATTTCCCCAGCTCATATTGCCCCAGCTCATATTGCCCCAGCTTATATTGCCTCCAGATCATAGTGCCCCAGCTCATAGTGCCCCGCTCATAGTGCCCCGCTCATATTGCCCCAGTTCCTATTGCTCCCAGCTCATATTGCTCCCAGCTCATATTGCCTCCAGCTCATCTTTCCCCAGATCATCTTTCCCCAGCTCATATTACCCCAGCTCATATTACCCCAGCTCATATTACCCCAGCTCATATTACCCCAGCTCATATTGCCCCAGCTCATAGTACCACAGCTCATATTGCCCCCAGATTATATTGCTCCAGCTTATATTGCCTCCAGCTCATATTGCCTCAGGTTGCCGTATTGTCTAGGGATGCACCGATACCATATTTTTAAGACCGAGTACAAGTACCAATACTTTTTAAAAGTACTCACCGATACTGAGTACCGATACTTTTATTTAACGTCATGTGACTGCATTTCAATAAGAACAGACCTCATATAAAATGCCCCAGCTCACATATTGCCCTAGCTCATAGTGCCCCAGCTCATATTTCCCCAGCTCATATTTCCCCAGCTCATATTGCCTCCAGCTCATCTTTCCCCATATCATCTTTCCCCAGATCATCTTTCCCCAGCTCATATTGCCCCAGCTCATAGTGCCCCAGCTCATATTGCCCCAGCTCATATTGCCCCAGCTCATATTGCCCCAGCTCATATTGCCCCAGCTCATAGTGCCCCAGCTCATAGTGCCCCAGCTTATATTGCCCCCAGCTTATATTGCCCCAGCTTATATTGCCCCAGCTTATATTGCCTCCAGCTCATATTGCCTCCAGCTCACATTGCCTCCAGCTCACATTGCCTCCAGCTCATATTGCCCTGCTCATATCGCCCCAGCTCATATCGCCCCAGCTCATATTTCCCCAGCTCATATTTCCCCAGCTCATATTGCCCCAGCTCCTATTGCCCCAGCTCCTATTGCCCAGCTCATATTGCTCCCAGCTCATATTGCCTCCAGCTCATCTTTCCCCAGATCATATTACCTCAGCTCATATTACCCCAGCTCATATTGCCCCCGCTCATATCGCCCCAGCTCATAGTAACACACTACATATTGCCCCCAGCTTACATTGCTCCAGCTTATATTGCCCCAGCTTATATTGCCTCCAGCTCATATTGCCTCAGGTTGCGTATTGTCTAGGGATGCACCGATACCATTTTTTTAAGACCGAGTACAAGTACCAATACTTTTTAAAAGTACTCACCGATACTGAGTACCGATACTTTTATTTAACGTCATGTGACCGCATTTCAATAAGAACAGACCTCATATAAAATGCCCCAGCTCACATATTGCCCTAGCTCATAGTGCCCCAGCTCATATTTTCCCCAGCTCATATTTGCCCCAAGCTCATAGTGCCCCAAGCTCATAGTGCCCCAGCTCATATTTCCCCAAGCTCATATTTCCCCAGCTCATATTTCCCCAGCTCATATTTCCCCAGCTCATATTTCCCCAGCTCATATTGCCTCCAGCTCATATTGCCCCCAGCTCATAGTGCCCCGCTCATATTGTCCTGCTCATATCGCCCCAGCTCATATCGCCCCAGCTCATATCGCCCCAGCTCATATCGCCCCAGCTCATATCGCCCCAGCTCATATTTCCCCAGCTCATATTGCCCCAGCTCCTATTGCCCAGCTCATATTGCTCCCAGCTCATATTGCCTCCAGCTCATCTTTCCCCAGATCATCTTTCCCCAGCTCATATTACCCCAGCTCATATTGCCCCAGCTCATAGTACCACAGCTCATATTGCCCCCAGCTTATATTGCCTCCAGCTCATATTGCCTCCAGCTCATATTGCCTCAGGTTGCCGTATTGTCATGTGACTTCTGCAGCTCACTCGAAGTCAGCAGCATGTCTCCTCCAGTCCAGCGCAGAGGGAACTTGGAACTGGAAGAAAGGGAAGTTTAAAAACAATCATAAGGGATAAAATGGGAAGGGGTGTGTGCGGACCAGCCCCCTCCATTCTCCCTTTCCTCTGTTTTACCCAAAATCAACAGGAAATCCGTCATGAAACCTTGAATCACAGACTTCAGGTTGCTTCTGTTTGCTTCACCATCTTACCTGTTTAAATGACCATGGAACCTACTGATGGCAGGTATCTGGGCAATGTGATGTTGCCGTCTTCCCGATCTACCTTCAGAGATACCTTGCGCTTTACTTGCCCTATTGGTCAGTGTCTTTGAAGTGTGGTGCATTTTTTAGAAGTCCAGTGAACCATTGACCAGCTATTCAACCAGGAAATAAATACCCATGTAAGCTTTGTCTGGCTTGGGTGTCGCGTTTCCTTGATGATGAGCCGTGGATCTTTTCAGGCTACCCTAAAAATATAAATGGCCTCCATGCACATACCTAAATAAAAATTGAAACCTCTCTTGACCCTAGTTTTTTAAAATACATCACATACAGCATCAGATGTTGGTGCTCTCAATCGAGCCATATGTTTAGAATAGATCCTGAGTAATGATGCTTGAGTTTGCCAGTGTTCTCTTTAAGATGCAAGGAAACTTGCTAAGGAAATATCTTCATAGATCTTGTCTGATTTTTCCCTATTTATGGTTTGGAATTCTATATTTTCTATTCTGCTCTGTTAGCTTTTCATAATTCTTGTGTATTAGATCCTTGGCATCCGGTTCTTTATACTAATGCCACGTTACTGTTCTAACAGTCCTCTTTGATACTGTTTGTATCAGATTACCCTCTTGAATGATTTTCGTGTGCAGGTTGTGTTTCAGGTCTTCTCAGACCTTAAAGAAAAGTCCACCTTTCAACCTCGACTTTTGGACATTGTACATTTTCAGTATACATTGTTTATGGTTCAAAAACTGGCCATATCGTTGTATTCAATGTATTTGTATTTGTTGTGTGCATTTTTGTCTGTTTTTTTGTGCAACAGTATTTTAATTTACTAGTAAAAGTTACATTTTAGGTCTAGCAACCTCAACTATACACAGTTTCTTCCGTGTCTAGATCTCCATATCTTTGTATACAATTGAATATTCCTAAGGAAATGTATAAATACATAAATGGATATTAAAAATATAATTCCATTCTATTTTTTATTGAATACATATTCCAAAGGTGCACCTCTAGATAAGTGTGCTATGTGTGCCATGCTTAAATGGTCTTTCTCGTGGATAAGCAACCCTTAATATACCGGCTGGGTGGAGTAGAGGTAACATCACTGCTCTGCATGGAGAGAGCCTGTGGAGACATGGGTTCGATTCCAGCGAGCAACCTCTCCAGTAAGTGTCCTTGGCAAGACACCTAACTGTACATACTCGCCACCCAGGACATACTTGAAAACGAGAGAGATCTCAATGTATCCTTCCTGGTAAAATCCTTTCTCAAAAAAATATATATACACTATACACTCCAAAAGTATTCGCTCACCTGCCTTGACTCACATATGGATGGGTGAGCGAATACTTTTGGTGTGTATAGATATTTTTTTGAGAAAGGATTTTACCAGGAAGGATACATTGAGATTTCTCTCGTTTTCAAGTATGTCCTGGGTGGCGAGTATGTACCGTTAGGTGTCTTGCCCAAGGACACTTACTGGAGAGGTGCTCGCTGGAATCGAACCCATGTCTCCACAGGCTCTCTCCATGCAGAGCAGTGATGTTACCTCTACTCCACCCAGCCGGTATATTAAGGGTTGCTTATCCACGAGAAAGACCATTTAAGCATGGCACACATAGCACACTTTTCTAGAGGTGCACCTTTGGCAACTATATTGCCAAAAGTATTCGCTACCTGCCTTGACTCACATATGGATGGGTGAGCGTATACTTTTGGCAATATAGTGTATATCCAGCCTGGTGTTTACCACCCCATGTTAAAAAAAAAGCACATCTTTTGGAGACAACACTTAAGTTTAGGCTTGAATGGCTGTTTACGTTACGAGTTTTCCGGTTGGTTATGATACACCGTGGATTTTGATATGCCGGCAACAGCTGTGTACTTTGTCCTATGTCTTTTATTGTAACTTGTTGGATCATTTTAGTGTGCTTTATTAATAATAATAAACTTTGATATTTTAAAATAAAAAAATAAATCCATCCTGGTAAAAGAAACATTTTAGTTGTAAATACTTTTTAATCCTATCTCTGCAACAATCGTATGTATCTTGTAAATGTATCCTATGCTTCCACAGTCTTCTGTATCCCATAAACATCTGCTCTATACTTTTGTCTCTGTTATCTTAATGGATCAGGGTTAGAAAGAGGAGGAAGAAGCCAGAGTTTGCAGAGGTTGTGCATGTTGTGAGCACAAAGGGGGAGGATGATAGAGACCCGTTTACATGGGGGTAGAGGAAGACCGCTTCTGAGAATACAAAACAGCAACAGCTTCACTATTTAACTATAAACATTTAATGATTGTGAAACCTTTTCAAAGATCTAAAGAGACTTGACTTGTAGGTGGTTGCAGATACAATATTGTAAGCTCTCGAGCAAGGTCCTCCCTCCTACTGTTCGTAACGTGTATGTATATTCGTCATTCTTTCTCCCATTGTACAGCGCTAAGAAATTTGTTGGCGCTTTATAAATTCTTGTAAATGTATATCTATGGTTCAATTGAAATTAGGGTTATTAGTAGGGCTGCAACTAGCGATTCTTTCAATAATCTATTTTAAAAAAAAAACTGATACAATACCCCCCCCCCCCGTTTATTTAAAGGAACACTTTTGGAAATAGTCCCTCCGTTACTTTTTTCCCCTTAAATAATTGTGCAGTTGCTGCTGGCAACATCTGCACAATTTTTTAATTCTTGTTTTAGTTAGTGTAGCGGCTGGCTATTGATGAGATCCGGTATCTCCTCTTCTGACATCATCTTTGTGTGCCAAAACATGCGCTTTGGGTAACACCAAAGTGACACACTTGTTTGATTCGTATTGATGCGACATCGGAAAACACCACAAAAAAATAATTTAGCGTAAAGCAGCAGCACGTCTTCTCCAATCAGCTCCGAAGTAGCAGCTGAAGTTATTAACCCCTTGGCTGCAGATGACATGTGGGGAACGTCCTAGTGTTTCATGCAACTTGCGTAGGATGTCCCCCATGTCATTACTTACTGACAGTGCTAGGGGAGATCTTGCTGCGCTGAGGGGGAATCCCACAGTGGTCTTGTGACCTCCCTTGCCCACTGACATCATTGCGCAGAAAACAGGACCTTCCCCTGTAGGGCAGAAGATTCCCTATGGAAGCGATACAGGGGTCCCCCGTATGTCCGGAACTATAGCAGCTAGAAGGTCAATTGAGGCATCAGTGGAAAGGCCATTGTCCATTTGTCATGTATAAAATGAGCAATACCACTGCCATTATTCACCTTCTCATTTCCCATGCCATGAGCAAGTTCAGTGGTTTATACATAGTCCTATTATTCGTAAAATATAATCCTCCAAACTAGAAGCGACTTCTTTATAAAAATGTTCCCGTTTAAGCCAAAATTATGTATTTTCTCATAAAAATGCAGTAAAAGGTTCCCATTTCTATAGAATATATAACCACAAAGGTTCAGATGATAAAATGCGAAAAAAAAATATTTAACAAGAAGTAATTAATTGAAATCTGAATGAAAATTTGTATGATTTTTGTTACAGCATTCTGGCAGGATATGACGTATACATATAATAATGATATATTTTGAATCTACCGAGTCTGCTGAAAATAAGGATATATAATATGTCTGGGTCCTACAATTAAACATTACTTCAAAACAGGGTTAAACATGATGACACAAAATGGCCAATGTGAACTCCGCACCCAGGGTTGAAATGGCTCAGCAGTGAAGGGGTTATTCACTAACCTCCGATTTGCACAGAGGTTGCACCGAATGGTGAATTTCACCATTAGATGCAATTTCGGGACTATTCGCCTATTCACTACACTGTCAATTTGAAAAATACATGCAAATTGACAGCAAAATAAGGTGCAGTTCGGCGACACCAAAATTGTCCCATAGAAGAGTATCGTGTCTTCTATTCACAGAATGTCAAAGTGCACCGAAATTGCAGTAAACTGCCCAGATTGTCGGTGTTTCAATTCGACAATGTTAAACAGGCAAATCCCATAGGTTTCAATATAAAAAAGTAATTTTTAAAAAATTAACCTCCCTGGCATTAAGATTCTGTCATAATTTCTATGTCAGAATCGTTACAATTTTTTTCAGCCCCCTAGTGGTATTAGTGCGTCTCGGGGTTAACTTTCAGTGCTGAAAGCGTTATCCCCGAGCCACACTCGGGCTGGATACATTACCTGGCCCTGCACTCCCTCTCTGTCCCCTGCTGTTGCCTCTGGTGATCGCGACGTCACACTTCCGGGTTCCCTTCTCGCGAGAAGGGAACCAGAAAGCAAAATGCCGCGATCCCCAGAGGAGACTGTGATTGCAGGGGTCAGCGAGGGAGCGCAGGACAGGTATGTCTACAGCCCAAGTGTGGCACGGGGTTACCGCTTGTAGCATTGAAAGTTAACCCCGGGCCACACTCGGGAACACCGCCAAGGGGGTTAAAGACCATTTATTCTTTTTTATTATTTGGAAAAACCCTTGTTATTTTTTAAAAGTTTTTTTTTTTCGATGACATTTTTTAAAAAAATATTTTTTACATTTTTTAAAAAATTTCGGAACAGACTATTTTATAAAAAAAAAATCGAATTCGATGGTTTTCGCCAACGTCTGATAACTTTTTCGGCGACTCCCAATTTTGGCAAAATACGATGACCATTAGTTGTTTCAGCCCCAGTTAATAGAAATGAGGAAAGAAATACAGGGATCCATAGAATGGGGAAAATAGGGAGGAATACCCTTTTGAAAAAAACAAAACGAAGCAAAAATCATTCTGGCACTTAGTACGATCCTTTAGTAACTGTGTTAGACTAGGAGTTGAACATATTTCCCATTGCCCAAATGTTTTGCTAGAGGGCCAATATTTAAGAGGGAGAAGTCTGGCAACCCTCAAAGAAAATATGACTGCTGATTCATGAATCTTGCATTTCCACATCTAACATTACATTTTTTAAAATACAGATAAGACTTTTTTTATCTTTATATTTTTATAGCCTAATGGGATGATCACAAATTACCTTTTCCACCAAAGTACTGCAAGTGATGAACTCTTTACTTTCAAATTGCGGGTCTTTCTCTTGGGCCCTCTCAACCCTGGCTAAATATACCAACGCGAAACAATAAAACATGATTAGTGCGAGTTCAACTTAAGACATACGGCTTGATAATGAACGTTTAGCAGAGGGAGGAATGACAGCTTTTATTAATGTGTGCTTTTGTGAAAAATGGCCCTGCTTTAAGTCAGCTTAAGTCCAGCTTTAGGCACTGGAGAAAATCAGGAATAGTTTTCGGGGTCATATTGCAAAGCAAAAAGCCCATTTCTACTAAACGGTCATAGTAGGTGATACGATAGGTATTAAAATTCCTGTCCAAAGAGTTTGCAGCCAAATTGGGGATGAGACCAATATGGATGCATCCAGTGGGTGATAATTTATATTTTTATGTGACTGCCAGTTGCAATAAAATATATATCTTGATAAATCTGTTCATCCTTTTTCCTCAACTGCCCTATACTTTTATTGTACAGCTGGTGGGCTTTATTAAGCATATTAAAAATAATAATAATAAAAAATTATGAAATTCTATCTATCTTTGTGCACACTTTGGCAGAGTAAGTTATTCAGGTATTGACCGTGTTAATTTGCATTATCACTAGATATCTCTGTTCAGTGTCATGGCTGGAATGTATATGTATTAAAATGTTAAGTCAGGTTTTAAATAATTTATAAATTATACTTTTTAAGAAACAACTAATATCTAAAATGCTTTGATTTGAAATGTGGCATGTTTCTTGTGACGGTTTAAAAAAATAACAAATTGTGGTATTGTGGAAGAGTGCAGGGTTGGACCCTGCGGTCAAATATTAAGCCTCCCCCAGCGGCCCTTAAGCCTCCCCCCGAGCGGCCCTTAAAATTATATGAATCTGGTACACAAAACCCTCCCTTGAGGTATCCCCACCTTCAATGCCCCCACGACTTAAATATTCCTCCTCATTATCTGAGGACCCGCAGGAATGCTGTCGGCGTAAAGACTGGGGCCTTGAGAGCTAGGGAAGTCCTCCTCTTCCTCCCGCTGCTCTGCCTCTAGTGCCATATCTATAATGCCCCGCAGAGTGCGCTCCAGCAGGAAAACTAAAGGAATTGTGTCACTGATGCATGCACTGTCCCTGCTCACCATCCTCGTTGCATCCTTGATCATCAGCCACTGTGGGGGGGGGGAAACCAAGTTGACCTGAACCTGTCCTTGTGCCATACTCACACAGGTACTCATTGATGGCCCTCTGCTGCTTGTGCAGATGCAGCAGCATTGCCAATGTTGAGTTCCACCTGGTGGGCATGTCACAGATCAGACAGTTTGTGGGAAGGTGGAATTCTCCTTGAATTTCTGCCAGGTGAACACTTACTGGGAATGACCGTCTGAAGTGGCTGCAGACTTTCCTGGTCTGGCCGAGAAGCTCTTCCAGCCCTGGGTACCTTGTTAGGAAACGCTGTACCACCATTTTTAGGACGTGTGCTAGTCATGGTACATGCGTCAACTTACCCAGGCGTAGGGCGGAGAGATGGATGCTGCCATTATCACAGACGACCATTCCCAGCTCAAGCTGGCATGGTGTTAACCATCTGTGCGCCTGCCCCTGCAGAGCTGACAGAATTTCTGGCCCAGTGTGGCTCCTGTCCCCTAAACAAACCAGCTCAAGCACAGTATGGCATCTTTTTGCTTGAGCCATTGCATAGCCCCTGCCTCGCGTCGGTTTAACTGCCACTTCGCCAGAGACATTGAAGGAGGAGGAAGAGGTGGTGGAGCAGACAGACCTCATATAAGCAGCTTTCTGGAGGCGTGGTGGATGAGAAAGCTGTAGCCCAGAACCCCGTCCTGGATCCCTCCCAGCTGCAAGCAGAGTTACCCAGTGTGCCATGAAGGAAATGTAACGGCCCTGTCCATGCTTGCTGGACCACGTGTCTAAAGTAATGTGCACCTTGCTGTTGACTGCCTTTCCCAATGACTCCATAACATTGTCTTCCACGTGCTGGTATAGTGCTGGAATGGCCGTCCGTGAAAAGAAATGGTGTTTTGGAACCTGCCACTGTGGTACAGCACATTCGGCAAATTCACGGAAGCAAGCAGAGTCCACCAGCTGGAAAGGCAGCAGCTGTAATGCAAGTAATTTTGCCAAGCTGGCATTTAGACGTTGTGCATGTGGATGTTTGGGACAATATTTTTCTTCCTCTGCAGCAGCTGGGGTAATGAAATCTGACTGCATAAATCTGCAGCTGATGGGATGCTGGCAGATTCAGAGGAAGGACGTGGTACGCCCATTACTGTAGCATCATCCCTGTCAGTGGAGGTTGTAGGCAATGACATGGCAGGACATATAGTGGGGGTAGAGACAGATGAGGAGGAGGAGGACCTATGCAAAGTGTTGTGCCAACGGGATGCGTGGCAGGTGGTCATATGTCGCCTCAAGCACGTGGTACCCAAGTGTCTGATGTCTTTCCCACGCTTGATCCTCCTCCGACATAGCTTACATATAGCTATGCTGCAGTCTGCTGCACATGTCGTGAAGAACTCCCAGACAGCAGAGATCCTGGACACGTGCTGCGAGACAACAGCGCTCTGCACCTGAGCAGTTCTGACATCTGATGCCTTGGACTGGCTACAGTTGCTCATAGAGGACGTTTTGCCTCGTTTTTGTTGAGCCTCCTCCTCCCTTGACTCCTCTGTTCGATCAGGCACTCAGGTGGAGTCAGTGACCTCATCATCATTGTCATCACCCCCTATCTCTTCGTCACTGGAGCCAACCTCGCAATATGCTGCAGCTGCTGGGGGAACATGAGTGCCAGTTCTTTGTGTGTCACTGGCACCCCCTCCCTCTAGGTTGATTATACTCCCTTCCTCAACCTCCGAGTTTGAATCCGAGCACTGGAGTTGCTGCGCATCCTCAAGCAGCATGTCACTGTCATTGTAGTCAAACAATTCAGCTGACTCCTCCGTGTGTGATAGCGAGGCTACAGCAGGAGTAGTTGTGGACTTGGAGGCTGAATTAGATGTTTTGGCAACTGAGGTGGACTGTAAACCACTACAAGCCTGGCTGGCAGAGGACTCGGAGGATGAGGATGGCCTGGTTAGCCAATCCTGCAAATCCTCTGTATGTTGCTGCTGCTTAAGACGGCCAGCACCATTTAGAAAGAACAAGCAAGCCCCTGCAGAGGATGCACCACGTCCACGATGACCAGGGGCACAGCCTTCCGACACAGAGGCTACTTGTCCTCTTATCTGTGTCTGGGAGCGTCTGCCTGTCCTTTTTGGTCTTTCTGACATGGTGAGTGATATATAGATTATAGATATACAGATTTTCCAGAACAATGCTATAAATCCGTGATACAGCCTGATAGCCTTTGCAGTGGCAACGCACAGATTCAAATTCACTCAACTCTGGTATAAGTCAGTGATACAGCCTGATAGCCTGGCAGCAGCTGGCAGTGAGAAGACACCGATTACAATTCCCAGATATCTGCTAGAAGAAAGTGAGACCCCAATAGCTGGCAGTGAGAAGACACAGATTACAATTCACAGAAATCTGCTAGAAGTCTGTGAGACACACATAAAAGAACAATCTCCTCTCACTCCTGCAAAAAAAGCACATGCTGGGGCTGTGGGAAACCCTTATATAGTGTGCTGCGGGATTTAGCTCTGTGAGCCCATGATTGGGCAAAATTTGCCCAATCAGGACTCTGAGCCCTGATTGGCATAGTCTTGCACCTGACCTGTGGTCAGGTGCAAGGCTGTAGCCAATTACAAACTTCAGGCCAGTGGAAAGTTGCATTGTGGGTGAACACGCGGCGAACACGCGGAGATGTTCACCGAACGGGCAATGTTCGAATCGAACTCATGTTCGGATCGAACTGCCAACCCATCCCTATTTCTGAGGCGGGTGGTAGGTTTCCCTGAACAGAAATGTCTTTAGGGAGCGTATGAAGGATGGCAGATTGAAGGAAAGGTATATTATGGATGTGATGTTTGGGAAGGATGTCTCAGTATTTTATACTTCTTTCTAGGTAAGAGTGTGTGAAATGCTGCCGGCCTGAGCCTCTGATCTACTTCTATCCCCACTGATATGCTAAATAACCCATCTGAAACACGCACAGTCGCCATCGCAGTGAATGAATTTGGGTTTGGAATAACATAACAGTAGTGTTATCTACACTAACAACAAGGCTGTTGTGAAAAACCTGCAGCTGTTCAGATCTCTTTCACTCACGCTGATCAATGCTGTGCATTGTATGGGTAGGCTGGATAGAGAGATAGGTCTTCCTGAGGAAACAGATGCTTAGAGAACGCCCCGTTGTGAGTTTGCTAATTAATAGGATTGAAATAAAACTCTTCTGAAACTGAAGAACGGACGAAGGAAGATAGAGGAGATGCAAATGAGTGTAAAGAGAAAAAGAGGTGAAAGAGTAACTCGCATATGTGAAAGAATAAGGAGGATTCTCGTACGGTCTGTGAATTTAAACTCACAGCTGCGCACTATTGGAACCAGTGTTAATTTTGTTGACTTAAAATGTTATTCTAGTTTTAGTCCACTAAATATTATAACATGTTTTTGACTAAAATATGACTAAAATTAAAATAATTCAAATTACTAAAATGTGACTAAAATTAAATGACATTTTAGCCAAGAGACTACGACTAAAACTAAATCAATTTTCTGTCAAAATGGAAACTGGATTTTAAGAGAAAGGTTATTTCTAACCTAACGGTTATATCTGCGCCTGTATTGCATGTTCAAACCTTAACACCATAAATAACAGGTTTATTTATTTATTTATAAAGGATTTTACCAGGAAGGATACATTGAGATTTCTCTCGTTTTCAAGTATGTCCTGTGTTCAAGAACATGGTTACAGAAATACTAAGTCGTAAAATGCAAGAAATTAACACAAAACAAATAATAGAGGTTTACTCCAGGTATAGAATGAGATATGCTGAAATTACACTTTAACTAATCCGATTACATTTTCGTTGATTAAATTTACATTAGGTTTTAGTCGACTAAAACTAGATTAAAATTACTTGCAATACCACAATACAAAAAGTAAGTGGCTTGGTCCTCATTTTCCTACAGAGCACCGCTGTTATGGAATAACCTCCCAGACGCCATCAAATCTTCCCCAGTCTAAAGACACTCGAGCTCCCTATTAACATACCTCAATACAGAATGCACCTGTAAACATGTAACCTAGTGACTATTTCCTACATATTTATTTTCTGTTAATCTGTATATTTGTGTTTTTTTTTTGTTCTTTTTATATCTTGCATTGTATTACTTTGTATTTCTGTAACAACTGTAACTTTTTAATGTTCTTGAACCCAGGACGTACTTGAAAACGAGAGAAATCTCAATGTAACCTTCCGGGTAAATTCCTTTATAAATAAATAAATAAATTAATTAAAATTAAAACAATTCAGAATACTAAAATTTTACTAAAATTAAATGCTATTTTAGTCAAAAGCCTAAAACTAAACCTAAATCAAAATTTGCTGTCAAAATTAACACTGATTGGAACGGATTCACACAAATATATATCAATTAGAATAAAATCTATGTATGAAAATAATGGGCTTTACCTGGGGTAACTTAAGCGTTTTCACATCTATTGTGCTTAGCAAAGGTCTTCTGGAAATTGTTTTACTCATAGATTGACAGATAAGCACATAAAGTATAGGCCAAATCTCATCATGTATCTATCACTACAAATATAATTACAAAAAAATACTATATAGCTAAAATACATCATGACGTGTCGGCCCCAACACGCAGACTATAGTGCCAGCAGCAAAATTCTAAGATCGCTCTTTGCTATTTAATTGGTCACTAGTACTGCAAAGTAATAGAAAAGTACGAAAGGAAAGACAAACGGGGGAAGAACACACAGGAGAACAAATAGAAAATATACTAATATAATATAAAATATATCCTTTTAGTGACCGGGCTGGACAACCCAAGAAAATACACCAGAATAACAATATAAACAGGCTATAGGGCAATACAGAAGTTGAACCACGATAGGGAGAAGGACAATTAAGTCTGTATGCTGAATATAGGAGTTAGAAATATCTCATTGACTTTATCATCGGTGTGTGTATATGTCACGTTTCCAGCCTTGCCCCGCTGGTGGTAAAAGCAATCTGGCCCAGCTCTTACCTTGTCTGGGCTAATCCATTCCACCCTCTTTGCTCCTGGATACCCCTGTAGCTGGTCTGGCCTGGGATCACATGTTCTGCCTGCTGTGCCGCACTCTCTATAAATATGCAAGTACTTAATTTGCTCAGGGCTCTTGCATGGGTCATTGCTCCCTGAGGGTCTGTAGGTGTATACTTTGTTTCGTGATTCCTTGTTTATGACTTTGGCTTGGTTCTGACCACTCTGTTGTGTGATCCCTTTGCTCTGTATATTGATATTACGGCTACCGAACCCTGCTTGTCTGACTTTGTCTCCTAGCCCTTCACACCTTGGCTCCTATTCTGACTTTCTCTCTGGCGATACTACCCACTGGCATACTGTTGACACGCTACCCTGGCGATAAAACCCTCTTGCATTCCTGTGACTAATCTGTTGGCAATCCCTGTTGGTATTCTGTATCATTTGTCCCTTGTGTCCGGTCTCTTGTTCTGTGTGTCACCCAGCACTGAGGTTCTCTTCCCTTGATTAGATGGCCATCCTAAAGACCATATCCGGGTTCCCTTTAGTTTACTGCTGGGTGCTAGTCTGTTATTATTTTCTTCTTTAACTGTTGCCCTTCCTGTTGTTCTGTTCTTTGTTTCTTGAGGTCTTCTGTGTAATATGCAGCCAGTGGCAAACCTGCCTAAAAGGCTAAACATCCTTCTTAAAGGGCCCACCTTGGTTCATGTCGGATGTCCCTGTGACAGTACAGAATGATACAAATGTGGCATTGTTACGTTGATGGCGTCCATACAGCAACGTTCAATCCCTTCATTATAAATACTGTATCTGAACATGCGGTGCATTACTCATTGATCATACTTTTGAATTGACCGGGGTTGGCATCACCTGCAGAGGTGCTAGGAGCCAAATGTGCATCATCATGGTGAGCAGGTGTGACAGTGATGCGACAGGCAGAACAGCAGAAACTCGAGGATCCTCAACAACAGACCAAAAACATTTTATACATATATTTTGTCATAAGTTTTCTGTTTTATTAAATATCCATCAACATTACTTCTTTCACCTTCTGATTTGAGTTAGATGATTTTGTCTTGGTGTAGACTCATTACTTACATTGCATGAATGCTGCAAGCTCTCTATTTTCCAATAGGTATCATGTTAACAGGTAGCTCACCCTGTTAACATCTGTTGGTGATTCTTCTTTCTAATGTAATCTGTATGCTCCTGACATGACCTTTCTTCACACAAGTAGGATATTTTGTCTAAATGAGATTATCACGTAGGCTCTTAAATGCTGGATTGAATATCTTCTAGATTTCTAAATGTATTGATGCAGTTCATCTCCCTACCATGGTTTTAACAGGTAAGCCGAAGGTTATTAATGTAGTGTCTCTGCCCGGTCCTTAGAAAAGAACTTTGTCACAGTCAGAATGGAGCGAAGGGGATTTACCCTTATTTGGAATAACAGTCATCGTTGCCAGAAGAGCATGACAGTGGAAGCAAACACCTTCAAAGTGGCCCTGATGGACTTCCTGAGAGAAAGGAGCATGGTGTTAAATAATTTTTAATGCTCAGAGGGTATACTGTCTGGTTCTAAAATCTTCATAGGCTTCAGTGCAGTGGCTAATTCCTCCCTTCTAGTAGGAGCTTCTAGAGCCTCTGGCAGCTCTTGAGTCGAGAAGTAGGACTTTTTTAAAAAACCTGGTCTCTCATGAGATTTCTAATGCAATCTACTTGATTTCTATCTGGACACCACCAAAGAGGTCATAAAGGGAAGTGTAAAAGTGACCAGATAAATCTAGAATATTAGAAGGGAGACAAGACATCACCTCTAATGTATTTTTAACCTTTCGTTTGTGGGGTAATTTCCTATTGTGACGTTGGGGGCTTCCAGCCCCACCATACCTCTTCACCCGGCGGCATCTCTAGAGCTGAATGCATGCCAGCGTCCAGGTTTTATGGCAGGGCTCCATTGGGTGTGGTGGAATGATGTGTAGCCGCTCGCAAGTACGGCGCTATGACGCAGCCCAATGAGATGCGCCCGCCAAGTTTAAATGCCGGAATTCTTTTTACCCGGTGCCCTGCCCTGTCATGGTTTTTAGTCAGCGTAGTCTCCGTATAATATTTGTTTCCCAGGTGCTGACCTTGGCTTTGTATTTGACCATCCTGCTTCTCTGTATCCCTTTGACTCTGGCTTGTATGAGAACCGTCCGAGTTTCTTACCTTGGCTTTTCTTAGTTTATGATCCTATTTCTTGTGTCCCTCTGGTTTTTAGGAGTGCCTGACTTGTTGTTTTATTTGACCAGGATTGTTGTCTTGCTCTTGACCTTGCTTTTCCCACTGACTTTAATAGATATTTATCGGCCATTCTAAGGACCGACAGTATAGGTTGGCAAAGCCGGAAGAGGTCCTTTGGACCCCTCCCATTTGGGAGGAGGTTGAAGTTCTAGAGCGGCAACTCTGAAAATGTCACAGTCTGACCTTTCCAACAATACCTCTCTTTAACCCCTGAGGTGCCGATCCTTGATCTCGGACTTCTCCCGGGGGTGGCTGACATCTTGGATTTCAGCCAATCCTGCAGGGTCTCCCCTCACACACTGACTTCATTGCACATGGGCATTATGATGTCAGTTGGGGGAATTAACCCCACACTGCGAAGGGATATCCTATGGAAATCCCTATGGTGGAGCTAGGGGGTCTTCTGGACCTCCTGATCGCTGGAAGTTAGAGGGTCGTGTTTGGTATCATTGAAAAGTCCAGTGTATGCCCTTTCCAATGATACCAAACATGATCATGTTAAGAGTAGCTAAAATTGTATAATTTCTCCAAAAAAAAACTGGTTTCCATTTCTAATTTTTTTAACAAGTGTACCCCATAGAATATATAACCGCAAAGGCTGATAAAATGTGGAAAAAATATTTTACACGCTGTAGATGATTTGAAATGTGCATTTTCTGGTAGGGCATGACGTATACATATAATAAGGATATATTATGAATCTGCCAAGTCTGCTGAAAAAAGGATTTATAAATTGTCTGGGTCGTATAATAAAAAGGTACGTCAAATCGTGTTTTAACATGACTAAAAATAAGCTTGGCACACAGGTGAAATGGCTCAACAGTGAAGGGGTTAAACTAGTATAAGTCGATAAACTAGCTAGTTTTAAAGTAGTCTCGTGTTCTATTTTTGGCACCGCTTTTCATGCGGAATTAGCGAAATATCTGGAAAGTTAATATTTTTACTGTTGCGTACAGGTAACAGTTTCAGCTTTCGCATCCTGTGGGGAGAACCATTGCTTCGTGACTTTTCACCTTCTGTCGCTCCATTGCATATCACTTACATATCACAACCCCAAGAGTACTTGTGTCATCCTGTAGGGAGATGCACTGAAAACCTCATTTATTTCTCTACAGTTTGGAACAGTAACACATCTCAAATCTTTAAATCTGTTATGCATTACTCACCACCTTCAATAATTGCAGGAACACGGTCCCCAAATTGTTCTAGAAATATAATGCTTTTTTTTATTATTTTTTTTAAGAAAAATACTGTAACAATTTCATGATCAGGACGAAGCCATTATTTCAGAATCTTTCACATTGTTACAATTTATAATCATTTTCATACAGCCGTTGGATGCTTTAAACAGTCAATGTTCCATCATCTTACATATGATTAATCCTAATTAAACGAGCTGCCTGATGTGTTTCCATACTGGCAGCTGGACAGTTCCAGAGCAACGTGTACTACATTTTAATTAAAACATAAGTGATTTTATTTTTATTTGTGTGATGGATGATTTGTATAACTTATTACAAACAGACGTGCTAATGTGTGTTACAAACTGTGAAAAGAACATGCAAAACTGGTGCTAGTGCAAAAAAGTGTAAGAGATTTCAAAAGGGCGAAAAAAAGCACACGGTACAGCGTTTCAAAACTTTTTGTAACATGATTTTGCAACAGCCTAATACGTCTCCTAAAAAAACTTACTATTAAGACTTTGGAAAATCTCAATTTAATCACTTGGCCGCTTCTGCTAAAATGTGAATCAGTTTTCTGAAGTCTTTCCGCTCTGTGCTGTACAGATCCTGAAGAGCGCTTTTCTATAGGGATGTCCCATTTGTCATCCAATGACAAGCAGTATCAAGAAGCATGACCTTGTGGGACATGGGGATCGATTTTAATTCTTTTGGCAGCTTTTGAAGAAGAAAAAAATCAAAACTCTTTCTTCCTTTCTAAATATCATTTGATTCAGTCCAAAAATTCAGCCACAGTCCAAAATCGAAAAGAAAATTCTGTTCCAGAAAAAAGCTGGCCGGTAAAATGTCAGAAAAGGCTTGTTTACGACCATCATCAAATAGATTTTTGCTCCTAAGCATTGTTATTTTTGAAAATCCAATGTTTGATGTGGCTTTAAGATCGATTTTCTGTTTCAATTTCTGGAAATCAACCCCTTTCAGCTCTTAATAAAAATTAGAATTGAAGTCAAAATGTTTACTAGCGAGTATAGGCACAAATGGCAGTAACTGAGTTGAAGTTTTAGGCATGGAGTTGAATTATTTCATGGAATCGAAATGCCAGGGTGCCCATAAATAAATCAGATGGATGAAAAACTATCCAAATTGTGGAAGAAGAAGAATCTGTAAATTTCGGTGATGGAGCTAAATGAAATCGAGCCCCTAACCAGGAGTGATTAACCCTTTCGCTGCTGAGGCTTTTCACACCTCTGTGCTGAGGTCATTTTTACCGGTTTTGCTCACCATGTTTAAACGTGTTTTGAAGGCTTATTTTAGTATATGACCCAGACATATTATATATCGTTCTTTCCGTCAGACTCGGTAGATTCATAATATGTCATTATTATATGTATACGTTATGGCATGTCTGTATATTATAACAAAAAATGCAATAAAATATGTATTTTCAATAATTTACAACGTGTAAAGTGTTTTTTTTCACATTTTAACATGCGAGCAATTGCGGTTATATTTTGTATGGGGTGCGCTTGTTAAAAAAATTAGAGATGGGGTCTCGTTACATTTTTTTTTGGGGAAAATTACGCGATTTTTAACAAACGCACCGCATACAAAAATCGTTAGTGCAGCATCATTGTTCACATTATAATTGAAATGGGAACAATATTGCTGCATTAACGAACCAAAAAAAAGAAAAAAAAATGTTTATTTTTTTTTTATAATTTTTTTTTAAATATATTTTTATTTATAATTTAAATTTTTTTAAAAAAACTTTGTTCACATTCGAGTTTGGTATCGTTGGAACAGCCATGCTCTGGCCGATCCAACCATACCAAACTTTAACCCCTAGCTGCCACGGATCGGGAGATAGGGAGTTCATTGGAACTCCCTATCTCCACCGTTGGTGGCAGTTAGGGGTTAACTCTAGGACTGGCGTCATCGTGCTATGCACGATGACGCCAGTCCTCAGGGGGAGTTCCCGGAGGCTTGGCCGACATCTAAGATGTCGGCCAGCTCCGGGAAAGGATCGCGAACCGGCGCTTTTCAGTGCCGATTCGCGATCCAGCTCCCCAGGGGTTAATGCCAGGCACCATTTGGAAGGGCAGGCTGTGCCCTTCCAAATGGTGCCTGGGTTAACCCCCGCAACGCCGCCGATCAGGAGGGAGAGAGGTCCGAAGGACCTCCCCCCCTCCCTTTCAGGCGCCTCCTCCGCACATGCGGGGGGGGGGCGCCTGAATTAGGTGTCATCGCGCTGCCTCGATGACACCTAATTTCAGCGGCTGTGGTTCCGGATGCTGGGCTGACATCGAGGATGTCAGCCCGCACCGGGGGGGCCAGCGACCGGCCAGAACCCGGCCGAACGCTGACCCCAAAGGGAGGACGCGCTCAGCGCGTCCCCCGCATACCAGCAGTAATGCGGAGGACGCGCTCAGCGCGTCCTCCGCATTGAAGTGGTTAATGAAGTTTTCCACCTGGGTTGCCATTTTGGCAAACATTTACTGATCTTAATTAATCACACAAACTTACAGGTCATTATACCTTTCCTAAATGGGTTTGGGTCGAAATCCCTACAACCAGGTTCCCTAAAGCCAAAATCCCGACGGCCAACTTCCCTACACAGACAACTCCCTAACGGCCAACTTCAAGACATCCAAAATCCCAGCGGCTAACACTAACCCTAGCCCTACTCCCTAACCCCCTAAACCTAGTCCTAACCCTAACCCCCCTAAATCTAGTCCTAACCCTAACCCCCTAAATCTAGCCCTGACCCAAAACCCCCTAAACCTAACCCCCTAAACCCAGCCCCAACCCCCTAAATCTAGCCCCAACCCCCTAAACCTAACCCTAGCCTCCCTAAACCTAGCCTTAACCCCCCTAAACCTAGGGTTAGGGTGTTAGTATTAGGGTTAGCCGCTGGGATTATGGATGTCTGGAAGTTGGCCGTGTAGGGAAGTTGGTATGTCCGGCACTTGTTCTGTCTGGAAGTTGGCCGTCGGGATGTTGGCATTAGGGAACCTGGCTGTAGGGATTTTGTCTGGCACCCTTCCTAAATAGAGGATAGCAGGGGGCCTACCAGGGGTCAAGTCCTAAAAATATAGGTATGGAAACTCCCCAACATTTCTGCACATTCTGGTCTCAAAGATTACTGTGAGCCGCAGCAGCTGCAGTGCTTCTTTATGCCATTCCTCTGGCAAACACAGAGAAATTGTCATTCCCATGCCTTTCCGAATACTTAAATACAAGAAAAACCTGTAATTATTGAAGGTTTTATAAAATTGTGTCTATATAGACAGGTATTGCATCTCCCCAGTACATCAGCCAAAGGGGAACGAAATTCCTTCTCGGAAAATAGTGCAGGAACTGCATTCCCATACGTTCCTGCAGGACTTGACCCCTGGGGCCTACCCAATGGAAAAGTTATTCTCCTTGGACAGTAACCTGCTACTTGCTCTTAGGCTGGGGTCAGACCAGCGCACTTTTAACGTGCGTTCTGGCGCACTTAATTACGGCCGCACTAGCAGCAGATGACGGGCAATGACGGCCAATATACGACGTACGGCCGCACAAAAGTCCGGCCGTGCAACGCAAGTGGAATTTGAACGCATTTTTCTGAGAACGCTGAACCGCTAGTACTGACGTACTGAGTGCGCAGCTGCGGCATAGCGGCGTGTTTGCGTGATTAGGAGATGTCAGACACTGCTAATGTCCAGCCTACATAACGTCCAGACGCAAAAAGAGTTTTATTGACGATCTGTACAAAATCACGACCGACAATGCGCGTCGTCTGACCGTTTTTGCGCATTCCGTGAAAAAATACGTCAATGCGTTCGGACGCACTTTTTCACGTTCGCGGGGAAAAATGCTTTCATCTGACCCCAGCCTTAGCCCAGTAAATAAGCAGTTTCTGTAGACTGTCCCTTGTCCATGCCCCTATCATGCTAATCCGCGTGGTCGTCCCATCACAACCCTTGCTCTTGATCTGGACATTACACTAATTAAATAAAAAAAAAATAAAAAACTTGAATTTGAAAAACATTTTCTTCCTGCACTCGGGTGAATGTTAGGAAATGAGGGTTAAATGCATTCATCCTGTATTTCTGTAGTGTATGTACTCCTTACCAAAGGTCAATGGCACAACTTCCTTGTGATAGTAAATACCAAACCACTGGAATGACTATATAAACAAACACACAGGAGATATAAAGTGTGTCCATCATTATTTTACGTATCAACAAGAATGTCAGTGTGTCAATAAATTTCTAGGGATTAATTTTCTGTTTATGTGGGTTTCTGAACGCACGTATTCAGCACGACCAACCAGTAACAGAGCACCAATTAATATCCTGTGAAATAAGCTGGGGATCACATAAACATGATGTTCTTAGCGACTTTTTTCGTTGACTGACAGGAGTGAATTTTCTTCCAAAGACCACAAGGAACTTTTTGAGCCCTGCATGACTTGTTTCCTTTCCGATTTCTGGCACTGGGTACACAGCGCCGATTATTAAAGGCATGACTAGCATTCTTTGTTATACAAGAGCTCATCCATATTTTACAAACATTTCAAATGAACATTTTCAGAAACCCCTCTGAAAACCACCACACAATAAACCTTTTAGGACTTCAATTTACGATCCAAACACAAGTATTGCAGGGATCCACAACAAACTGCTCGCACAAAAGTGCCGTCTTGCGCCTTGAAAATTTGTCTTAATGAAGTAGACACTTTCAATGTAGCACTGACATGTGTACAAGGCGCCGCGTGCTCCCCCAACATGATTTTGTGTAGCACCAATTGAGACCACATTTACCTGCCATTTGCAAGATTGGTTAATTCGTGGGGTAAAGAAAACTAGACTTATGAAACTCTGTATCCCCAGACAAAAAATGTAGTTTTTACTTTTATGGAAAAATGTTTGTAAATATAAAAAGTCTGTTATTTATCTTTTCTTTCTGTTGTCTAGGTAACATTTTCTTTTAAATTGAAAAATTAAAATTCATGATCACAGCATACTTTTTAAAAAGTAATAAATGGATGCCTATCATTGCTAAACTAGTTATCAGGTTTCAGGATTGTTCGCAACCAGAAGAGTATTTGTTGATACGTACCATTCCAGCCTCACTCAATGAATAAACATGGCTTGTTGTCTGAATGAGGATACATACAGTTGTGTTCAAAATTATTCAACCCCCAATGCTGTAAAGGGTTTTAGGGAATTTAGTGTACATTTGTAATTGTATTCAGAATGAAATCCTACAAGGACTTTTTAAAGAACCATATGCAACTAAAATGACATCAATTGGTTTTGTAATACATTTGTAAATGTTTCTTTTGTGAATTCTTCATTGACACAATTATTCAACCCCTTAAAGACTACCACTCTGAAGAACAGAGGTTCATTCAAGTGTTTTCAATCAGGTATTGAAAACACCTGTGGATGTCACAGAGCAGCAATAAAGCATAATAAGCACCAATTAGGCAGCTTTAAAATGACTGTGATACTCGGCTCCTTCTAGACATTTACTGGTGTGGTTACAAACATGGTGAAGTCAAGAGAATGGTCCAGGAAGACAAGAGAAGAGGTGATTACTCTTCACAGGAAGGGCAATGGCTATAAGAAGATTGCAAAGATGTTAAACATACCAAGAGAGACCATAGGAAGCATCATTCGCAAATTCAAGGCAAAGGGCACTGTTGAAACGCTACCTGGTCGTGGCAGAAAGAAGATGCTGACTTCGACTGCTGTGCGCTACCTGAAGCGTAGAGTGGAGAAAAGTCCCCGTGTGACTGCTGAGGAACTGAGAAAAGATTGTCAGATGTGGGTACTGAAGTTTCAGCTCAGACAATATGGCGCACACTGCGTAATGAAGGCCTCCATGCCAGAACTCCCAGGCGCACCCCCTTGCTGTCTCCAAAGAATAAGAAGAGTCGACTGCCAGGGCAGGATTAACATAGGGCGGATGGAGCAGCAGCTCCAGGCCCATTCCTCAGAGTAGGCCCAGAGAAAGAATAACTATGTCTGCATTTGGACCCCTGTATCTCCAACTCCATAGCAGCTACAAGGCTAAGTGAGTTATCACTGGAAAGGCCAGAGCATGATACCAAACATGATCAGGTTTTAAGTTTAAGTAAATATATATATTTTTTTTCTTTTTCTTTCCAACAGTAATATTTTTCACTTTTCAATTATAAAGTAAACAATGATGCTGCACTAACTAACCATCACATTTCTCATGTCACCAACAAGTGTGGAGGTGATGGGTGATGGTACAATCCATTGTTACGAATTGTTACATCAAAAACCTAAACCGCCGCACTGCAACGAAGAGCAGTGCGGGGAACTTTGGACCCCTGCGCCATTAATCTTTACACCTCACAAGGTCAAGTGAGGTGTCATTGGACAGGGCAGAGTCTGGCCTTTGCATTGATTACAAATGTGACTGTAAAATCTAAAAGAAAATATATGTTTTTAATTATTTTTAGTTCCAAAGCGATGGCATTGTCCATTTGTCACTTATAAAAGGATCAATACCACTGCCATTACTCACCTTCTTATTTCTCACGCTGGGAGCAAGGCCAGTGGTTTATACATAGTCATTTTATTCATAAAAAAACACGTTCCAAAACACAAGGGAAATATTTCATTTTTTTTTGGTTAAAATTTTATATTTTCTCAGAAAAATGCAGTAACAGGTTCCCATTTCACATTTTTTAACAAGAATGCCCTATAGAATATATAACCACAAAGGTTTGGATGATAAAATGGGAAAAAACTATTTATATTCTTTAAATGATTGAAATCTGAATGAAAAATCAATCACACAGTATCTGCCCGTTAGATAAACCCGTATCTACACTATTAAATAACCTAAAATATGTTTTCATTTCACTAAATTAAAAAAAAAAAAGCCAAACCAAATTATTCAGCTCCAGGCCCATAGAGATCTTAATCCGGGCCTGTCGACTGCAGTATGCCAAAAGTCATGTGGACAAACCACAGAAGTTTTGGGATAGTGTTCTGTGGACTGATGAAACAAAATTAGAACTGTTTGGGCCCATGGATTAACGCTATGTTTGGAGGAGGAAGAACAAGGCCTATGAAGAAAAGAACACCTTGCCTACTGTGAAGCATGGCGGGGGGTCAATCATGCTTTGGGGCTGTTTTGCTTCTGCAGGTACAGGGAAGCTTCAGCGTGTGCAAGGTACCATGAATTCTCTTCAGTACCAGGAGATATTGGATGACATTGTGATGCAGTCCGTCACAAACCTGAGGCTTGGGAGACGTTGGACCTTTCAACAGGACAATGATCCCAAGCATACCTCCAAGTCCACTAGAGCATGGTTGCAGATTAAAGGCTGGAACATTTTGGAGTGGCCATCGCAGTCACCTGACTTAAATCTGATTGAGAACCTCTGGTGGGACTTAAAGGAAGCAGTTGCAGTGCGCAAGCCTAAGAATGTGACTGAACTGGAGGCTTTTGCCATGACGAATGGGCGAAGATACCCGTAGATCGCTGCAAGACACTTGTGTCAAGCTATGCTTCACGTTTAAAAGCTGTTATAACTGTAAAAGGATGTTGTACTAAGTACTAAGATTGAATGTCACTTGGGGGTTGAATAAAACTGATAATGATGTGAGCACAGAAAAGACATTTGTGGTTATTTCATTATAAATGTTATGTTATATTTGTCTGATCTACACGTGCCTCTTTGATTTAATTGTAAGCAAGATGACTGAATGATCAAAATCAATGTCAAACTGGCCAAAACACTCAATTTCAGTGGGGGTTGAATAATTTTGAACACAACTGTATATATTTTTTAACATCTAATGTTTTGTTTTTTTTTTTTTGCTTGGGTTTCCTTGGTACTTTCTAGTTTAATAAATATTTCCCATGTGTGATTAGCATCAAGTTAATATTATCTTAAGGTGTCTACAACTATTTAAAGATACTAGTCTGGTGTATTAAAGTTTGCCAGCAGTTTAAATGAGCACTATCTATCATAGTCATCCATAGCCTCCCTGAATCTCCAGGAGGACAGGTGCACAACCCCTGTATGCTGATATTAGCATCTGTTCAATGTCTCTTATCGTTCAGGACTGAAATTTGGGGAAACCTTTTGGCAATCACATTTATTGATGATTATTCAAAAATATTTTTCATTCTGTCCATTTATTGCGAAAGAATAACAATTCCATACTTTTGCATATAAAGTGATAGTATGATCTTGCAATCCCCTTTAGGCCCGTGTCAGACGAGCGCAGTGTTCACGTCAGTGTTGCCGCACATTTGTACGTCCGTGGTCACATACAATAATGATCAATAGAGTCCGTATAGAAGTGTGGACGCACAACGGACGCGGCAAACGGATGCAAGTTAGGCAAGAACGTAAATCCACTAGAACGGACGCACAGAGTGCGCTGCGTCCGCAACGTCCGCATAGCTTTGTGTGTGAGTGATGGGACGAAGTCAGACGGACTGCATTTTTGACGTCCAGCATTTTGCCGGACAACATTTTTTTCATATTAATTTATTTTTCCTTCATCAGTCCAGACCAAAAACGTCAGTCACAAAAACAGACTGTGTGGCCACTACCTTGTCGTCAGTCAGAAAGTACATCCGTTGTGCACGGATGCACAGTCCGCACAGAATGTGCTCGTCTGACATTAGCCTAACTGTCTAAAAATGTTATAGCTTATGTTAAAGGACCCTTACAGTGTGAGATGTTCACATGGCTGCCGCCAGTTACATTCTGGGGGAGTCTAGGGAGGGCAGGAGGGCGACTGCCCCTGGTGGCACGTCAGGAAGGAGGGCAGCGGGCTCTTGATGCACATGTGTACCTTCTATAATATGCCGACAGCCATAATATACTGTAAATGGTCACCGACAATGACGACCCACCACTGCATGTGCCACTGATGGTCAGTCATTGCCGGCAGCTATTTTTAGTATGGTTGCCAGCATATTATAGGCAGTGCGCTAGCCCTGTTTCCCAGAGCAAGAAAGGGGCACATGGAAAAATCAGTAGAGGACTACAAGATCAAAAGAGTTTATATATGGTTTCAAAATATACTTTTCAGTGGTAGTAAAGCAGTCTTGGTCTTACATGAGTGAAAATGGATTTATCTTTAGAAGTTTTTGTGTCTTTCTTTCACGGGAGTCTTTTCACGAAGGAGGTTATTCAAACAGTGGCAGTTGCATAAACTGGCAAAAAATTGCTGTTGTTGTGATGGTCACCACGGCATTTCGCAAAGGAATCATCTTGAATTCGTTGCGACTCAGTTGGCTGTAAAATTAAATAAATTAAAAGGGAAATCTAAATCATGAGATTTTTATTTCATTTTATATTGTATGTTTTGATTGATCGTAGAAATATGAGTTATTTCTGCTCTTTGGTTTTCGATGACATCCTGAATGTCAGGTAAACTTGCTGCGCTGCTGTGCGGTTATTCTCTAAAGAGAAATTGAGCTATTCTTCATTTGCGCGTAAGCTGGTTCCCTTTCCCTTTACTGTAATATTAAATTATGTTGAAATAAAAAGCTAGATCTGAATTGTATGATGGCGACTTGGTTTAGTTCTTTTAACGCTTGACCACAACAATCTAATAATATGAACGATTTCCGCTCTTTGGTTTTCCGTGGCAGTGTGAATGCAAGGTCATTGTTTTGCCTGTCAAACGAATAAGTGGCCTCTGCCTACCGCGCTGATAGTGGACTTCCTGCGAGAACGTATGGCTTTCATCAGCTGTAATTGTGCTATGAACACCAATTCGGAGAGGTTACATGCGTTCCGCAAACTTCTTGCAAGGAAAGTGATCTTTAAAAACAGACACATGTTTCTTGTAATTGAACTAGCAGTTATTATCACACACAGGGAGCAAGACAAGAAAAAAATGCAGTGGCTCAAAATAAAATCAAGATGTGATTTTTATTTATATTTTTTCTGGGTGCATCATCCGCCTATTCCTAGGGTATTTGCTTTTCTGCCAGTTGACTTGACGTTGTGAAATGCATTAATTAGTGACTAATTCAAAGTGAATGAATGTTTCCTAACCACACAACATTCTTCCATCAGCACCACATTCAGAACAGAGGCGTAAGTGTTTATCCCTTAGTACGGATCTACCTCTGGTAAGTCAGGAATAAACCCTTTCAGTGTTATTTTTTTTTTTTTGCTTCTATTCCTTTCATTTCAAAATAATAAGAAATATTCAGAAATAAAAACGATAGTAAGCAGCATTGAAATGTATCGAACCGTGCAGCATATGAAGGCACAATGTCATAAAAGGTACGATGGCGCATGTTAACCAACAAACACATGAGTTCACAACCCAATGAAAAAGGGAAGGTGAAGGGGGTGGGAGAAAAAAAAAATTTGTGGCCAATAGTCTGACCACAAAAATTAGAATTCTGCAAAAGTGGAATCCTTTAGCGCCAGCTTTTAGGACTCGCTAAAAATGAGTTTAACGCATCGGTGCAGTAATTAGCTGTAATTAGCCCTAGGACTTTGTCATACCTTACTTATCCTAACGCTAATTACTGATTGTGCTCCCCATGTTAAGTAAGGATGTATAAAGTACAGTAAGCTCGCGCAATCACAGATGTGCTAACAGGTTTAGCGTTAGGAAGACTGCATCCGTTAAAGTCACTTATCCTAACGTTAAAGCTTACATATCCGAACACTACAGCTAGCTTTCAGTATGTAATCTAGCCAATAGAAGAAAAAGAGGAGATACAAGAAACAGAAGAAATGAGAGGACCTGTAGAACCTCCTCTATTGCCAATTCTGGGTCCTTTCACAATTCATGCAGCCCACATCCACCAAAGTCATGTCCAGTGGCCATAGAAACATAGAAAAATGTCGGCAGATAAGACCCTTTCGGCCCATCTAGTCTGCCCAATTACATGGATACTTTACCTGGTTTTATCTTTTGTTTAGGATAGCCTTATGCCTATCCCATGCTTGCTTAAATTCAATTACTGTTTTGGCCTCTACCACTTCTACTGGAAGACTGTTCCATGTATCCACCACCCTCTCAGTAAAATAATGCTTTCTGATGTTACTTTTAAACCTTTGCCCCTCTAATCTAAGACTATGTCCTCTTGTTTTGCTACTTTGTTTCCGTTTAAATATACTCCCTTCCTCTACCTTGTGGATTCCCTTTCCTTATTTAAATGTTTCTATCATATCTCCTCTGTCTCGTCTTTTTTCCAAGTTGTACATGTTAAGATCATTAAGCCTTTCCTGGTAACTTTTCTCCTTCAAGCCGTACACCATTTTAGTAGCCCTTCTCTGAACTCTCTCTAAGATGTCTATATCCTTCTGGAGATACGGTCTCCAGTACTGCACACAGTACTCCAAGTGAGCACTCCAGTACTCCAGATCCAGAGCCCTGAATCGCAAGCAAAATCCATTTCTTCCCGTTCCGCAATGACCACCAGGCTCATCAAAATCCTTTGTTCAGCCCAACCATTTTACATAATCTGGTGAAACCATTTGTCACAATAGTTTATCCTTTTGGTTTCATCGGAGGCTATAAAGTCTTCAAGTGCTTCTGTTCCTCCAACTGCTGAACCCACTTACAAAAAGTGGAGGCCTTTTACTCTCAAAGACATGGAATCCTAGCCCCCTATTCTCAAAGACAGAATCCTACAGCCAGAATTTACAAAATCTCTAACACAGGTTTCAAAAATAAAAAGGGATACTAGTTTTTTTTGTTTTTGTGAATTGGTTAGGTTTCTGTGTGTCGTTGCGTGTTCTATGTATACAGTTGGCAGCAGAATATTTCTCTGCTCTTTAAGTCCAGATCAGTTAGAATTGTATTTAGCTTCTCGTTGCGCTGCACCAGGTATAAATCATTTTCATGGATCATATTGTCTTCGTGCTGGGGTTTTTCATTTCAAACGTGTCTCAAGGAATTTCACCAGATGTTCAGCAAATGTTTTACGTTGAACAGTGCAAGCCATGTAGCCCAGAGAATCAGCAAGAATATGTACACAGTGAGGGAAAAATATTTGATCCCCTGCTGATTTTGTACGTTTGCACACTGACAAAAAAATGATCAGCCTGTAATTTTAATGGTAGATTTATTTTAACAGTGAGAGACGGAATAACAACAAAAACATCCAAAATGCATTTCAAAAAAGTTATAAATTGATTTGCATTTTAATGTGTGAAATAAGTGTTTGACCCCTTAGCAAAACATGACTTGGTACTTGGGGCCCGACCACAGCCTGGACGTTAAAGGCAAGAGGCAAATGGAAACCGCTTGGATCTGCCAGTTTCCATTTGCAGCTCTCCTTTATCTGATAAAACCACGGCAATTGGCGTAGCTAGTGCTATCTGCTCCATGGGTTCATAGGACATCTCGCATGAGCTCTGCAAGAGCTCACGTGAATGAGATCTGGCCGGGCGGCAAAGGGATATGCGGAACACTGGGAATTATTTGTTCCCTGTATTTCTCTGACTGCATAGCGACGAAGTGGCAGATCGTGCCAAATCTTGCCACTGAGGGATCTGAGGGGAGTATTAGATTTTTTGGTGGGTTTAGGTTTGTGTGTTGTGACTGTGCAGAAGCGCAGTAACAATAACATAACACCAGGGTCTGAGAAACATTATTCTTTTCATAATAAAATCAGATGCAACTGGGGATTGAGCAGGTTGTAATAAGGGGTTATTCAAAGAGAGCCAAATTGGTCACAGAATTGCACCAAAACGGTGAAGTTTTGTGGCAATTCAGCTATTCAAAGAGGGAAATACGGTGCAATTCGGCGGCAGTGAAATTCCCCATAGAGAAGTAATGGTTATTCTATTCAGAGAACACCAAACAACCCCGAAAAGTTGTCGAAATTCACAATTTTCCTTGGTTTCGTTCAATGGGTTTAAAAAGGCGATTCCCATAGGTTTCAATGTAAAAATATTATCCCGTTTTTGTTAAAAAAATTTGAGAAAGGATTTTACCAGGAATTGAGATTTCTCTCGTTTTCAAGTATGTCCTGGGTGGCGAGTGTGTACCGTTAGGTGTCTTGCCCAAGGACACTTACTGGAGAGGTTGCTCGCTGGGATCGAACCCATGTCTCCACAGGCTCTCTCCACGCAGAGTAGTGATGTTACCTCTACTCCACCCAGCCGGTACTTCTTCTTTTATTCTTTTCATTTGCAGCAAAAAGTTTTATTAATTTATGTTTTAGGCACTTTTCTGGATTTTTTCGGCAAAATTTTTGATTCCTATATTTTTTTGGGGCTTTTTTTTATTATTTTGCATTGTACCTTTTTATTGTAATTCATAGGACCTTATATATTATTTCCATGCAGTTTCATGCATTATTTGTTAGTTTAAAACACCTATTAATTATTTTTTTTGTATCTTTTACCCCCTGTTCAATCGACGGTTGGCTTTGTTCGGCAGTCTGGTCGGTGGATTGTCAGCTGCGTTTGGCAGTTCTGTGGATCAATTCAGCGCAACTCAGGTGCTGAATTCACCAAAGGGTGGGCGAATTCAGCTTGCCGAACTCAGCCAAAATTTCGGTGCTCTTTGAGTAACTCTATACAAAGTATAGTGCACCGGCAATTGCAAATCCTGTCGCAACCCTAATCAATGAATCACTGGCAACTGGATACATACCCAAACTCTGGAAGACTGCGAGAGTGGTACCTATCCATAAAAGTGGTGACAGTACTTTGGTATCCAACTACCGCCCGATATCACTGCTCCCTGTAATGTCAAAAATTTTGGAAAAGTGCGTCTACACACAATTACGTGATTATTATCAATATTGGAACTACTTAACCCCGTATCAATCAGGCTTTCGTCCAAATCACTCAACTACAACCGCCCTTTTAAAAGTCTGCAATGATATCCAAATTGGGATGGAACAAGGAAACCTAACTGGAGCCATCTTCCTTGATTTTGCCAAGCCCTTTGACACAGTAGACATCTTGTTAGAAAAACTTAAAAACTCTGGCATTGGTGATCGCACGTTAACCTGGTTTCAATCATATGTATCCGACCGATCACAATATGTGTCAATTTCTGGCAGCTCCTCCCTCCCCCGACCTGTCACTTGCGGTGTACCCCAAGGCTCAATACTCAGCCCCCTGCTATTCACAATATTCATAAATGATCTGCCCAACGTCTGCAAAGCCTCAACTGTACATATGTATGGAGACGACACCATAATCTATACCAGCAAACCAAATCTCCGGCAGCTGGAAGCTGTGCTGCAAGAACAATTCACAGAGGTAGAAAAGTGGATCAAACACAACTACACAAATTGCAAACTCCCCACTTATGTGTTGGGACAAAATCAAATGGCACGCTGACCACAGTCACTTCTCTCAAATATCTAGGTATGTGGTTGGACCCTAATCTATCCTTTGGTCCTCACATTGAAAAACTCTCATCTAAACTTTACCCCAAACTAGGCGCCCTGTACAGAAACAAATCATGCCTGAGCCCTGCGGTAAGAAAGCAGATTGTACAACACATGCTTATGCCAGCTATTGATTACGGAGATGTAGTGTATGCAGCAGCCCCACAAACACATCTTCAGAATCTTACTACATTGTATAACTCATTCTGCCGCTTTGCGCTACAATGTAACTACATGACCCACCATTGTGACATGTTAAAAGAGCTAAACTGGCCATCGCTGGAATCTAGACGCACCCTTCACCTTTC
The DNA here is from genome assembly GCA_009667805.1 of Leptobrachium leishanense. NCBI lineage: Eukaryota > Metazoa > Chordata > Amphibia > Anura > Megophryidae > Leptobrachium > Leptobrachium leishanense. The sequence continues at coordinate 468,801,357 of CM019063.1, forward strand.
CAGCCTGGTGTTTAAGAGCTTTTCTGGGAAGCTGCTTCCCCCAGCAGCCCCCTCATCCTATAACCTCCGATCCAGGACCTGCACCTTACTTGCAATACCACAATACAAAAAGACAGTGGCTCGATCCTCATTTTCCTACAGAGCACCACAATTATGGAATAACCTCCCAGATACCATCAAATCTTCCACCAGTCTTAAGTTACTCAAGAAGAGCTCCCTATTAACATACCTCAATACAGAATGCACCTGTAAACATGTAACATAATGACTATTTCCTACATATTTATTTTCTGTTAATCTGTGTATTTGTGTTGTTTTTTAATATCTTGCATTTTATTACTTTGTATTTCTGTAACTGTAACGCTTCAATGTTCTTGAACCCAGGACATACTTGAAAACGAGAGAAATCTCAATGTATCCTTCCTGGTAAAATCCTTTATAAATAAATTAAATAAATAAATAGATACATACCTGATGCAACATCTGAGATGCAAGCTCAGCTTGTGTTTCGGATGGAATAGGATGGTTCAAAAATTAGCACAGCGCTCAAGCTGCTCTCCTGAAGGGCTAGAGCCCTGTCCAGAATTTTTGCCATCTCCGATACACTGATCAGCCACAACATTAAAACCACCTGCCTAATATCATGTAGGTCCCCCTTGTAATGCCAATACAGCTCCGATGCGTTGTGGCATGGACCTCTGATCCTTTAAGTTCTACAGGTTGCAAGAGGCCCCCACGGATCGGATTTCTTGCTTCAGCACATCTCTCAAATGCTCAATCAGATTGAGATCTGTGAAATTTGGATGCCAAGGCAACACCTAGAAATCTTTGTCATGTTCTTCAAAAAAAATTGTGAACATTTTTTCTAGTGTGGCAGGCAGGGTGCATTATCCTGCTGAAAGTGACCATTGCCATGAAGGGGGGATGTACATGGTCTGCAACAATCTCTAGGCAGTCACGTTGTACGTGTCAGGTGTGTACTTTCTATCATGGCCAGCTTTTTCATCACTTTGAGCTACAGTAGATCTTTTGTGTGATCAGACCAGATTGCCTGACCTTCACTCCCAATGCGCATCAATGAGCTTTGGACGTCCATGAGACTGACGCCAGTTTAATTGTTGCACCACTTTTTGGTGAATACTAACCACTACATACAAGGAGCGCTCAACAAGACTTGCTGTTTTGGAGATGCTCTAACCCAGTCTTCTAGCCATCACTATTTGGTTCTTGTCAAAGTCACTCAGACCTTTTCTCTTGCCCATTTTTCCTGCTTCCAACACATGAGATTCAAGAACTGACAGTTCACTTGCTACCTAATGTATTCTCCGCATGACAGGTGTCATTGTAACAATATATTGTCAATGTTATTCTCTTAACTTGTCAGTGGTTTTAATCTGTGCCTGATCATAGTATTATAACCGTTCAAATGTAGAATATCCAGATCAATGTAACATTGCCCTGCCGCCCAAGGGCCATATTGCAAAGTTGGTGCTAACTTAACCAGAGCTGTTGTAAACTTACCAGAGCCATTATAGTCTATGGAGTTGTTACGTTTACTACAGCTCTAGTTAAGTTAGCACCAACTTTGGAATATTGCCCCAAATGTGATGTTTGACAGGATAGTCTCACTTTTTAGACTTTGCCCCTCGTTCTGTTAATATGGACAGCCATGATACGCTTTGTGTTACTGTTATATGTTGAGATACTGCTGGCGTTTTATTAGTATCTTTCTAATCCTTGAGGGAAATTTTCTAATTATAGACGTGTATGAGCAGAAAGTCTATGGTACTATAAAACACATTGATCAGCGATGGTCTTCTGTAGACATACAGTATGCTTCCCAAATACATCATCTCCAGTGAGTTAATCCTCAGCTTGGCGTACAAAAACCAGCAGAAAATTATTTCATTAGGCGGTGGCCCTTTGCAATGTTGTTAGATGACAAATATACAGTGTACGTGACAAAACCTAAGATATCTGTTTATTCCTATTGCTTCCCTAGATGGAAAGCATACGCAAATATCTTTTAGAACATAAGCGATTAAATATTAACCCTCCTCTGTTTTGAGGATTGGTGAGACGTGTGCTGCACATTTTCTATATCCTGTAGTAAAAGGGTTCCAACAGAATGAAAATAATGCTTAAATAAGAATTAAAATATAAATAACTAGTTGTTAAGCCTGCCCGGAGGGCAGTCTATTGTTGTTGTCGCCCGCCCAGAATCCATGTCCACATATTTCTTTTTCAATGTACTACCCAAGAGCATCTCTATTTATAAATGTGTTTGTAATGCATCCGTCGCCGTCCTGTCCGCGACAGGAGGGTCGAGTGAGCAGCTGTGATGGGTGCGGCTGACAGTGCATTACAAAGGCATCTATATATTAGCGCAGGCTCCTCTTCCCTCTTAGACTGTAAGCTCACAGGAGCGGCTCCTCTTTTCCATCTTAGATTGTAAACTCACGGGAGAGGCTCCTCTTTTCCCCCTTAGATTGTAAGCTCATGTGAACATATATGGGGGTTACAGGGTGTATTTAGACAGAGCAGAGGGCCTTCAATTTATTAAAATTTCACCCCCTACAGCAGCAGGCGTGATCAGACTGGGCCGCCGCCACTCACCATCCAAACTAATCCTCTGGCCCTGGCCGGGTCTCTGATGTGTCCTAGGCGGCAAGGCTGGCTTCTTCACTGTCTGCTCCTGCCTGCTTCCCTCTTTCGCAGTTTGGAGGGACGCAGGCACTGGCAGGCAGTCTGGTGTCCACACTCTGTAGGCTCCCAGTCTGACCGTCTGAAGTCCCTATCGACCGCGCCCTTCTCCTCAGCGTGTGCACAGCACGCTGTGCATCACGTGGGGGGCGGGCACTAACGCAGCTGCATTTAAACGTTTTTATATATAGAGATGCTTAACCCCCCTGGCTGTTATCCTGGGTGTGTCTCAGGGTTAAATTTCACTGCTGAAAGCGGTAAACCCGAGCCACACTCCGGCTGCATACATCACCACTCTCTGCGCTTCCTCGTTGATCCCCACAGTCTCCTCCAGAGATCGCCGTGTTTTACTTCCTGGTTTCCTTCACGCGAGGAGGGAACCAGGAAGTATGAGGGTCGCGATCGTCAGAGGAGACTGCGGGGACATCAAGGGAGCGCAGGGAGAGGTGATGTAACCAGCGGCATCCCGAGTGTTGCTCGGGGTTACCGCTTCCAGCATAGGAATTTAACCCTGAGCCACACTCAGGATAACTGCTGGGGGGGGGGGGCAAAAAAAGAAAATGAATAGACCACTTTTTTACAAGAAAATTTGAAAAAAACAGACCGCCAGGGAGGTTAAATAAGAATTAAAATAGAAAACAAAAACGTTAAATAAAACCTTAAATATTTTTAACTAAATAAAAATGTGCCTTTTTTCTATTTAAGTCTGAGGTTCAGTTTGGGGAAATGTCTTCTCTTCGTCTCACACACCCTGTTAAGAGTTCATAAAAACAATTATTTTTGTATCCTTCAGTTAATCCCTCTCCGTCCTTAAAGATATGCGCCAAAATCCAGGACGTATCATTTCCAATACAGTGTCAGCATTATCTCATTGGTAGTTTTTTCACTGCCACTCGATATACTTTGTAAAGACGTACATTATTTTAATTGTGCCAAAACTATGACTAGAGATTGAATTAAATAATTGCTGCCAAATAAGTGCTGGCTTCATCTGAATGAACCAATGAGCAGCTGTCCATGCAGAGGAATCTTCATAGTGGTTAATATTTATTTAGTTTTTAACCCCTTCACTACCTTTATTGAGATATCTCGGGCTTCGAAGGCACCATCTGGTGCCCCGATATCGAGATATCTCTATCTGCTGATCTGCAGCCCAAAAACAAATATTTTTTTTGTCTGCTGCAAACAAATTTTGTTTGCTATGGGGCTGCAGAAGGTGTCCCCAAAGTTTTAGCCCTGTGGGCATAATGCTTAATAAGGCAATAATAAAACTGTAAAATCAGCTGCTCAAAGCTCTGAAACATCGCGCTTTCAGCAGCCGATGCAGGAGAAATAGAAGAAATTAGACCAGCTGCTCAAACCTCTAACTCAAATTGGCAGTAGATGGCGCCATCTACTGTCCAAAAATAGGTTATTTACAGTAAGAAATACAATGGGTATAAGCTCGAATATTTATTACTTTACAATTAATTAAAAATTATTTTACAAAAAAATACACTGGTTTCTGACAATGTTTTTTTGGAAAATCACTTGGTAGTGAAGGGATTAAAACTGCCAACATCATCTCTGTCATTTTACAATAGCTGAAAAAAGCATATTGCTGCAAGTTGTTTGCTGGGCTCGAGAAAACTGAATGACTTCACCTAAATGTCATTTGTCCCAGTTTCATTAAAACAAATGCTATGTTTCAGGGTTAAAGGAATATTCTAGTGGAAAAAATCCATGACTCCATTCTTTCAGAACATCTCTAAAAATGCCTTACTGCAGACAGGCCTACCTTTCCTCATCTCTTTCCTCATCTCTTTCCCACACTGCCCCAATTCATCCCATTAATTCTCATACTCTATTTACCCTCTCCTCTTGAATTGTAATCTCACTTGGGCAGGGCCCTATTTTCCTATTATTCTACCTGTGTCAAGTATATTTTTATGTCGTGGTTTTGTCCTAACCATTGTACAGCATTGCAGAATACATGGGCGCATTATTTAAAAGTCAAGTTTTCAGGGTTAATAAAAATCTGAAAAAGAAGTCAATTGACATATTGAAACCGGAAGTTCCCAAACTTTAACAAACGTGGGGACACACACAGGTGACCTGAAGACAATGTGAACTAAAACGACATAAACTGAACAACATGGGTGCTTTTTATTTTGACCCCTTAAGGACAGACGCAATTTTACAAGTTTGGAACAGTACTAAAAGTAGAATTTCAGCTATTCGCTTGTTCAACCATAATTTACCACTTTCCTATGAAGTGCACCCACCCTTATTATATATCATTCTGTTCAGGAGAAATGAGGCTTTCATTGTCCATCAAAGATTTATATGTAAAATCTATCTTAATATGTGTAGCGCTCACCCCCGGAGGAGCCGCTGAATAACCCCAGGATAGTCTCACCGCACTAGGAATCACTATACACCAGCACTGTTGTGGATTTTATAAATTATGTACTTTACTGGATCAATAAAGTGGCATATAATACACATGTACATTGAGAGAAATAACAGGACTTTGCAACGCGGGAAAAACATGTGGCGGAAAAGAAACGGTTAATACCCCTCAGTTTGCGAGTTTAAGTCCCGTTCAAAATGGCTCAAAAGATAGTGTCTTATGGTACCCGGTACTATATTCAACTGGCCAGTAAATGAGCAAAATTATCTTCGACTAGTCAACGTTGGGGCCCTGTGGATTGAAGCAATTAACCAAGTGCGCACTTTCGTTTCGGAACCATAGGCCTTGAGGCCTCTCACCAATCCGACGAGCAAAGTGTCCAGAACCGATGACTCGACCAAGGATCTCTCTCCGCGACTGGAACCCGGTGCCAACGAATCCGCTCTCCCGATCGCTGTTCTCTGCTACCGGAATCGATCCTCCGCCTGCACTCCCAATCGATACTCGCAGCCTCCTCACTCGGGGTCCTGCTGGAACTTGGTGGTCCTTCTGGTTGCTTAGTAGAATGCAGATTGTGACAGCACAATCTCCGTTCCCGATCTCCAGCACCGAATATGGCAGCGTCCACAGTCCGGCCTGGTTGCGATCCCTGAAAGTGTCCTGCATGCATCCTACTCCTTCCGTCACTCTACTCGCTCTGCTCGTGTCTTGCAGTATGCCCACTTCTTGTTCCCTTTGCCAAGGTTTCTGGGAGATGAAGATCCAGCATAGCCCATAATGTCTCCAGGCTCTGTCTCCCTCTAGTGGCAGGAACAGTCAATTACATAGAGCCAACTAATACAGCGCTACACTTTCCCCCCCTATACCTTTGGGTCCCTCCAAGGGCGTGTAACGGATACATAACATTAACCAATACATTCAGGGTCAGCATCAAACATATAATGGGTCAGAAATGCATCCTCAATTTGACTCCTGTCACTACCTACTTCAACCAGCATAGCAGACACTTCGGGCAGCCTTCGCACAGTTGTAACCGCTTCTTTTGTGCTATGTCCCGGTGAATCACATGTAAGTCTCTGAGGGTGCCGTATTGAACGTTTGGACTCAGATTCAGTAATGTCCTCTTCAGGTGGAAGGGCCACATCTACAGGCTCAATTCTTTCATTTACAACTGGAGCCGATACTTCCTTGGAATATGATCCCTCCAGTGAAGGCATAGAACTGTAATCTATGGATATTTCCTCTCGAGCTTCAGAAATTTCAGATGTCTCAGGTACTTCATGTCTGAATTCAGGTGCATCAGGCCTCAGGTTACTTTCACACTGATCAGAGGTCCGAATAACTTCTTCAGGTTCAGGTGGGCACACCCAGTCTAGACAAAAACTTCCTTCTTCACTGTTCTCACTTTCTCCAACAGGACGCAACCGCTGAGATCGAGGAACAGGAGCCAAACGAGGAACAGGCGGCAAGGAAAGTTTGTCTCCAACTGGTATCCGTACAGCCTCTCTCAAAGGTAGAAAATGATTTCTATGCCAGTTCTTTATTGGTCCGGCCTTTCCATCCGGACGGATTTGGTATACTGGCAGACCAGGCAGTTGCTTGCAGACAATGTAAATTTGAGAACTCCACCTATCGGCCAGCTTGTGCCTTGCAGAAACACCCAAGTTCTTCAACAAAACCCGATCACCGGGTTGTAAGTCCTGTACCCGAACTCTCAAATTGTAATTTCGCGCTTATTCCTCTGTTCTCTGCCCTCTGACGTCAAACGGGCATGTTCAAACGCAGATGCCAAGTTTCTCCAAAGTCTGTCCACATAATTTTTGTGAGAGGCTGTAGACGTCTGATCAAGAGATAGGCCAAATGCTAAATCGACTGGCAGCCGAGCTTCTCTTCCGAACATGTGACGATAAGGCGAGTGTCCAGTAGCATCACTCTCAGTACTGTTATACGCATGCACCAGCGTAGATGTATGACGACTCCAATTCTGCTTCTCTCTGGTTGACAGTGTCCCCAAAATATTCAGTAGAGTGCAATTTAAATATTTCTGGTTGAGCATCACCTTAGGTGTGATACGGAGAAGTTCAGGTCTTCTGAATTCCTAGCACTTCTTACAATTGCCCAACAAGTCGGCTCTCAAAATCCCTGCCTTGATCTGAGTGGATTCTTTTTGGTAGGCCGTAATGAACAAAAAACGTCTCCTTCAAAACGTTTGCCACTGTAGGAGCACGTTGGTCTTTTGTAGCGAAAGCTTGGGCATAACGGATGAAGTGATCAGTCCCCACCAAAATATTCCCCTGCCAACTAGCATCAGGCTCTAAGCACAGAAAATCAATGCACACCAAATCCAAGGGCCCTTGACTTTGCAGGTGACTCATTGGAGCAGTTCGGGTTGGTAGAGTCTTTCTCTGAATACACCTCAAAAACAAATGGCAGTAACTTTCAACTTCAGATCTCACACATGGCCAATAGAATCTGTCTCGCACCAGTTTAAAAGTTCTCTCTGCACCCAAATGTCCATGATCATCGTGCAATGCTCTCAACACACTTTCTCTGTGCTTTTGTGGGAGGAACAATTGTTGCGTTTCTTCAGCATTGTTCGAGGGGCCCCTTCGGTAGACCACCCCATCCAGCATCTTCAGCCGCTCCCATTCTTTACATACCAATCGGGCTCCTTCTGGAGAATTAGTGAGCAGAAATCCCCTTTGACCCGCGTTCATAGCTTTCATTGTCAATCCGATTAGAGGATCTTCAGCTTGATCTGCTCTCAGGTCCTGTTTCGAGAGAGTAGGTAGGCTCTCACTTCTCAGTTGTGTGGGATTACAATAAAGTTCTGGAACGCCCGCAGCCGTAACTCCTATAGCTTCTGCTTCAACCGCTCCCTTGACCCAGCGCTTTGCCCCCTGACATAAGGCGTGCACCCCATCTGGAGTCAACGGAGTCCATTCTGTAGTGTAGGGTCTTCTAGACAAAGCATCTGCATCCCGATTATTCACTCCAGGGTGATACTTGAGGCTGAACCGAAACCCTGACAGAGAAGCCAACCATGGATGTCCTGTTGCATCCAGTTTTGCAGTAGTAAGGACGTACGTAAGAGGATTGTTGTCTTTATCTTTATCACAAATTCAGCCCCATAGAGATAATCTTTCAGCTTGTCTACTACCGCCCACTTCAAGGCTCTAGAACTCTAATTTGTGGGTAGGATAGTTCTTCTCTGAAGGCATAAGGCTTCGGCTTACATACGCTACAGGCCTCAGCAAACCATCATATTCTTGATACAAGACTCCCCCTAGACCTTCTCTGCTGGCATCCACATGCAATTCGTATGGCTTATGAGGATCAGCGTAAGCCAGGATGGGAGCTCAAGTTAGACTCTTTCAGTTTCACACTGATTAGTCCACTCTTCATGAATTGATTCCCGAGCCTTCCTAGGCCCTTGAGCCGACGAACTTCGATTAGGGGCCGTCGAGTCTTCTCCAACTTCTTCTGTTCGCAGGAGTTTATTCAAATCTTCGGTAGTATGACCAGAATCCCAGGAAGGATCTAAGTTCGGTAATATTCCGGGGTCTAGGCCAGGAAGCTACGGCTTCCAACTTTTGAGGATCCATTGAAACGCCTTCCGCAGAAACGACATGCCCCAGGTACGTAACTGAAAGTAAGCAAAATTGACACTTCTCCAAGGACAGTTTCAACCCCTCTTCATGGAGCCGCTTCAAGACCTTCTCCAACCGTTGCTCATGTTCTTCCAAAGTCCTTCCGAACACAATCAAGTAATCCAAATACACTAACACCTCTATCAGGTTCATGTCTCCAACGGCCTTCTCCATTAACCGTTGGAACGTGGTGGGAGCCCCTGTGAGGCCTTGAGGCATTCTGTTGAATTCAAAGAACCCCAGTAGGCAGATGAACTCAGTCTTCTCTTAGTCTTCAGGATTCATTGGTATCTGATGATACCCACTTCGCAGGTCTAGTACACTAAACGATTTTGCTCCAGACAAACACTGCAAGGCATCATCTATTCGAGGAGTAGCGTATTGGTCAGGAATGGTCCTTTGATTTAACGTGCGATAGTCTATGCATAAACGGATAGATCCATTCTTCTTTCGAACCATCACTATGGGAGAAGCATAAAGACTCCTGGATTCTTGAATCACCTTAGTCCTTTGCAGTTCAGCCAACTGTTCTCGTAGATCATCCAAGTCTCCCAGCGGAACTTGTCTTGACCTTTCTCGAAACCGCTTATCCTCCTGCAGTCGAATGCTATGTTCTGTACTCTTAGCGCAACCCACGTCGAACTCATCCTTAGAGAACAAATCCTTCTACTTTAGGATGTGGCACTGGAGTCACTTCTTCCATTCAAGCGAGATAGGAGCGTCTTTAGGATCGAACCGTTCAGCTGCAATCTCTTTGTTCACTCCCCCCCCCTAAATCGGTAGGGAAGAGGTGTAACAGAAGCCACTTGTCCGATGGGCATTCGTGCTTTCAGGACCACTGGAGAATCCGACACATTACACACACTAACTGAAACTCTTCCTCATGTCCATTTCAAAGCTCTTGTAGAGATTATTTCAGGGATTACTTCTACTCTGGCCTCACTCCCATGACTGAGATCAGTTTCTAGTACCACATAAGGACCCGGTTGTGATCCGTTCAGCTTGACTGAAGCCCGGAAGCTCGCCACTTCTCCTGACTGTAGAACCTTCTCTGTTCCTCCCAAGTCCCAATCTCCACAGACACCCCACCTCGGCAGGTGCTCTCTGTTCTTCGACCATTCTTCGATAGACCTGACGTAACATCGGATGTACTTCTTTGTTAGAACCTTCTTCCACAACTACCGGAGTCAGAAGACATCTCACCAGTCTGACGACTTCTGAGCCGAACTCCAACTTCACCTGTAAATATCCATCATAGGGAAGCTTCTCAGTTCGGATACCCCAGATTTCCAAGTCCTTTATCTTCTGCAGGGGTATGTGCTTCAAATGTTTCTCATAGAAATCTTGATAGACTCAGGTGCTCAAGTGACGTTGATTTAACAGAGCTTTAGTATAAACCCTTCCACTTCGATCGGAATGATGGGCGAAGGACCTATCAGCTGGTCAGGAAACTTATTCATGGCAGCAGAAGGCATAGATCCAGTTGTTGCACCTTCTTTCTGACTAGTGAAGATTTTGGGTGTGCATTGCTTTCCTGTGTACATAGGACCGGATACTAAAGGAGTAACTCTTTCAGTCCTGGCAGGCACAGCATTTGGCACGGATCTGGGCCCTCTCGGCCTTTCATTTCGGACTTGAAAATTGGAGCGGCTTTCGACAGTTGGGCACCTAGTTTGCTCCCTCACCAGGGCCCTCTGTAGTTTCCCACCTGTGAGGCAGATAACAGTCCTACTAAGGCCTTTAAGAACTCTTCAACTGTTTTCCGTTCTGGCCTTCGGTTCATGCACTGCGCTCTGAAATGACCCATTTCTCCACAGCTGAAGCATCTCTTCTTTGAAGACGGAGGCACACTTTCTTTTGGTGATTCATTCGAACGGCCCCGGCCAGAGGCCACAGCAACTCCTGTTGTCCTCATATCCGTCAGGAACTTTTGTATTGAAGGTGGCAGAGACCCAGACTGACAAATTACCCAGCACAGATCAGTGTGTGCCTGTTCCAATTCAGCTTGAGCTTCTTGCACTTTAACAGTCTTCTGTATTTCACCATAAGCCTGAATAGTTGACTCTTTTGCAGTACTCTCTGAAGGTATAGGAACAACAAACGGCTCTTGTCTGTCAACTTCGGACCCATAGGCATCCAACAAATCATCTTCAGTCGGCGAACATTCGTTACGTCTCACGGGTTGCGCATAGGCTCTTTCCCTCCTTCTTAGGAATTTCTCTTTCAGAAGAGCCTCTTCTTCTCTAACAGCTCGAATCAGTTCTAGGTATTTAAATTCTCTGTTACCTTCTCTGGTTTTCAGCTGTAACATCACAGGGTCCAGAGGTTGAGCACCCCTTAATATCTGCCACATTCTGATTTGGTCTATCGTGGCAGGTTCGGCCCCTTTCTTGAGAAGTATTTGGTGCAGAATCTTATCCAGGCACCTCATATAATCAGTCATTTTCTCACCTTTCCGCTGGTAAGTAGGTTCGTACTTGTACATGAGCTCAGCAGCCTTTTCTGTTCGCCCGAAGACTTCCTGTAATATATTTAAGTAATCTAAAGCAGTACAGTCTTGCTTACTCAACTTCAGGTTTCTGACAGCCTCTGATGCAGGTCCCTTCAAGCTCTCAGTAATTCTCTGTTTCTTCTGTGCTTCAGGGACATCCCACTCGTCTAGAGCCTGTATCGCCTGTTCCACCCATTCCTCAAAGGTTTCTTCTCCCGCCAGAGTTGGTGCGCTTCCTGAAAATTTTCTCAACCTTCGGTAACCAAAATTAGTGTAAGGAGGGTTTGTTCTTTGGCATTTAGCTAGCAAGTCGCCGATAGCCACAATGAACTCTGGCCCGATCATGGCTAGCGGGCCGGGCACAGGAATGTTCGTGGGATCACCACGTGGCGTACTTGGCTGGACCAGTCGAACTTCCACAACGTCGGTCAGCTTGACACTCGCGCCCTGAAAACACACTGGAACACTCTTCCTCCACTCGAAAAGAACATACGTGTGAGAAGTCTCTGGGTTCGCTTTGATGTCCATTATTAACCCCCGATGATCCGGTGTCAGCGTGGCCACGGCCCGGCGAATCTGGTCGTTGGCCCAAGTGTATGCGGGAATGTCCATGACTACACTTAACCCTAGCTGGGTATTCTGCAGCAGTGTCTGGATCCATGTTAACCCTTTAATAGCGGTATATTCAGAGACTGAAATCCCGGACGAGCCCCCACGTGTAGCGCTCACCCCTGGAGGAGCCGCTGAATAACCCCAGCATAGTCTCACCGCACTAGGAATCACTATACACCAGCACTGTTGTGGATTTTCTAAATTATGTACTTGACTGGATCAATAAAGTGGCATATAATACACATGTACGTTGAGAAATAACAGGACTGCGCAATGTGGGAAAAACACGTGGCGGAAAAGAATCGGTTAATACCCCTCAGTTTGCGAGTTTAAGTCCCGTTCAAAATGGCTCAAAAGATAGTGTCTTAGGGTACCCAGGTACTATATTCAACTGGCCAATGAATACGCAAAATTATCTTCGACTAGTCAACGTTGGGGCCCTGTGGATTGAAGCAATTTACAAATTGTGCACTTTCGTTTCGGAACCGTAGGCCTTGAGGCCTCTCACCCATCCGACGAACAAAGTGTCCAGAACCGATGACTTGACCAAGGATCGCTCTCTGCGACTGGAACCTGGTGCCAACGAATCCGCTCTCCCGATCACCATTCTCTGCTACCGGAATCGATCCGCCGCCTGCACTCCCAATCTATCCTCGCGGCCTCCTCACTCGGGGTCCTGCTGCAACGTGGTGGTCCTTCTGGTTGCTTAGTAGAATGCAGTAGGTGACAGCACAATCTCCGTCCCCGATCTCCAGCACCATATATGGCAGCGTCCACACTCCGGCCTTGTTGCGATCCCTGAAAGTGTCCTGCGTGCGTCCTACTCCTTCCGTCACTCTACTCGCTCCGCTCGTGTCTTGCACGAGGCTTCGGATGTCTTGCACGCCCACTTCCTGTTCCCTTTGCCAAGGTTTCTGGGAGATGAAGTCTTTTTAGTCCAGCATAGCACATAACGTCTCCAGGCTCTGTCTCCCTCTAGTGGCAGCAACAGTCAATTACATAGAGCCAACTAATACAGAGCTACATATGAAAAAAACTAAAAACTATTGAGAAAATAGGAAATTTTGCTATTTTCAAAGTTCTGCACTGAAAGGGTTAAAAAGTTTTTGTTTTTTAATTTTTAAAACTGCAACGATTTTCTGCCTCTCTCGCCTCAGATTGAAGTGAGGAAAAGAGAGAAGCAGTGACAATGTCTCAACCAATATTACGAGCATTGGCAGAGACATTGGGACAGTGACAGCGGTGACAAGATCGCTGCTATAGGCTGCCAGGGCACGGCCTGCATTGCCAGGCAGCTCCCCCAGCTGGTGATCTACGTGCTGGGAAGGGAGGCAGGCCGTTTGCCGAACAAACGCTGTGGGACGTGCTATGACGCACTGTGGCGTTAAAGCCCACCTGCTGCAGGACGGCATAGCATGTCTGGGATCAGCAACAGGTTAAACAATTGTAGTAAGAAATATTTCCATTGGGCCCAAAGGGTTCAGCGAATCATGTGTTTCCAACCCTGTAAAGGCAGTGTGATATGACCAAGTTAAAATATGTTAAAATCCATTTGGGATTTTTTGAGACATTTGGGTCAGAATGACATGACCTATTGATATAGCATATGTTATTAAAGGACTACAGTCACACTATAAAATAAAATGACCCCCCCCCTTTCCCATAAATAATTGGGCTGATGCTGCTGACAGCACGTCACGGTTTAATCCTGCCATATGGGAAGCACCACAGAGAAGGAACATAATGGCACTTGCCGTTGGAACTATGTCATGAAAGGCATGAGTTATCAGATTAATGATTATGATCAATGTGATATACTGTGACAGGATTGGTGTGACGGAACCGTTCTCTTCCGCCTGTCCTGACTCGCCAGATAACCCCTTGCCAAGATCAGCCCGGCCTCTGAGTTGCTTGGAGCTCAGTGCCTCGAGCAGCCTGATCTGCAGCTCCAGATCTGCTTGATCTGAACCTCTGCCTTGGAGCCTCTTTGCATTTCCAGAAGGCCGCTCTGTGCCTTCTGAGGTTGAGTGTAGTGTAGCGTAGTTGAAGGAGACACCAGGCGAGCTGTATGTTCCAACAGGATTCTCTTTATGGAAGATTTCACAGGATATTTATACAATATACAGCAATGCACATTCAAACTTCCCACCCATCCCAACAGTTCTGATTGGTTTGTTCCAAGACCACTGCAGGTTTCCTTCAGGTCCTCTTCAGTTATGATTTGCATACCAAATGGTGAACGTGTACCTAAAGTCTCTAATTACATTATGTCAATTAGATTTTTACAATAAACATTCTTTAGCCTTTAGCTCACACAACATTTACATAATCTATTGTTCTAACACATCAGATTAAAGACAAACACTATCCCAGACTTCTTGAATCAAACATGCAGCCAGATAAGGGGAAAAGCCCTGTTACATAAATTACACAGGAGTAAAGCTTGTTTACTGGCAACACAAAAACACATTTACCTACAGGAATATAAGTATATTTAAAACTAAAGCTACGCAATTTACACTAAACTAATTTAAACTAAAACCAAACAATGTAAAATCACACGATATAAATTAACATAAAGTCTCTTGGGGTTTGAAGCATGGAGCGCTACGTCAGTTACATGACATATGTCCCCCCTTCCAGAACGGCAGGGCAAGCTTAGATCCCAAACGGATCGCTTGCCACTGACGAGACCTCTCACTTTGTCCCTTTTCTGCGCCATCTTCAAAGTTCCAGGTTGCGGGCACATAAGCAAAGTCAGCGGGGTCTGACAGTCACCACAATTTACACTAAACTAATTTAAACTAAAACCAAACAATGTAAAATCACACAATATAAATGAACATGAAGTCTCTTGGGGTTTGAAGCGTGGAGCGCTACGTCAGTTCCATGACAATTGGCTCAGAAATTGGCCGCCATCTTGTATACCGGCAGCCATCTTGAGCAGAGCCATGGCAAGAGCAATTCTATATAGAGAATACTAACTGACTTTAGATAAATTTACATAGATTCTAATATTCCAGAGGTGTCTGGTGTCGCAATTAGAAGAAGAATCCGGCCAGAATAAACAGAGGTGTCAAGAAACTGATTTAGTTGAGCCAAGGCCATAAAAGTCCCAGACCTGGGTTGAGCGAGAACAAAGGATTCCCTTAGCGCAGCTGGGGCCTTATCAGTTTTGGGAGGGACAGGTCCTCTGGGAAGACATTGGCAGGATCTAACAAGCTTCTAAGTCAAGTAAATGTCCTAATTGTATAAGAAAAGGCAAATTGTGGAATGTTCTTTGTGTCCAAGTTAGAGGGAAGGCACATTTGCCCAGGGGATGTACCTGGGATGTACCTTTTTACGGATCAATGTATAAGAATTGTATCTCTGGCTTGAAGTCCTCACTTGAGCTTTGCAATTCAATCCAGCTCGAGTCTGACATCATAATAAAGAACGCTTTTTTCTGCCATTGACTCTTGTCCGGCCTGTCATTGTCCGCACCGTGCCAACCTTCTCCCGAACAAATCCGTTGATTGCCGGTAACAGGAATTTTATGTAAAAAAAATAAATAACCACAACCCCTCCCCCTTTTTTCATAAGTAATTTGCGTAATGTACGTAACTTTTGTACGTACACTACGCAAATTGCGTATCTTGTGTGCTTTTCACACAAGGTATGCGAGTGCTTGGTCAGAGGGATGGGTTGGTGCTGCATGCGCAAACTTAAGCCCATGTTTGCTTTCTCAAATGAACACGGCTACAAGCACTTGGTCATAGATGATGATGTCACCATGAAATCGGGGTTAATAAGCTAAAGTGGTCAGGGTGCATAGAGTGTCCCTTTTAAATAATTTTGAGAACAAACTGAGTGGGAGGAGGAACTGGAGGTGGAAGGGAGTGATTTTGCTCAAGTGACTTTACCTGAGTGTGAGAGGGAGTGAATATGGACAAAAGACTGGATCTGAGTGTGGGAGTGAGTTTGGGAAGGGACCAGACCAAAGGGAGGGAATGGCAGTTCCCAACCAAAGAGGGTGTGGCAGGGAGGTTTGGGGTGGTGGCACAGGACCCAGATTAAAGTAAGAATTAAACACAGGCATACAGCTCCTTCACCCAGTGGCAGTATCCTATTGTTTGTGTTATAGTTCTGCTACTGTTGTAAATGGAATATAAACAAACTGGTTGTGTCTGACATAACCCTAGAACTAAATCATACCTAGTAAAGCAGCGTCACGTCTTCTCCAATCAGCTCCGAAGCTGAGGTTATATACATTTATCTCAGTCACAGGATTAATCAATGATTAAAATAGTTGTCAACTATTTCCATTATCGATTAGTTGTAAAATAATCAATTAGTTGTTTCAGCCCTACTTTGAATAGACTTGTGTGTGTAGTATAGCCGGAGAAATTACTTTAAAAAATTGTCTTTACATGCAAAATAACTAAATCAATCAAGTTTTACACCAACAGTTTTCTTGAGATTCCTCCTGGGACTGTGTCCAGCAGTGATTTCAGCAGGCAGGTGCTGCACTATTAAAGTAGGAAATACATTCTTATATTCTGAAAATATCAATATTTGAATTGGAAAGAAATACAACCTATCAAATATCAATATACATATAAGTGACTATTGTACCATTAGATTGCCTGTATGAGCAGCAAAGAGGACTTTGTTCGACACTGTATATATTCACTGTGCTGGATCCTTTTTAGAGGAAATTTCTGTGACGCCAAAGTGGTTTATTTCATGTGTCTGGATTTTTCCATTATTGTTCTGTTTAAAGTTTTGTTTTTCAGTGTGTATGGAGGGTTTGCCTGAGAAGGGAATAACACGATCAGTCTATGTGTTGTATTTAAAATGTATTTTTAGATAGAAAATTTCCGATGACAAGGGCACTATACACGCAACCAATAAAGCGGCAGAATATTATGCTGAATTTAAAGGGATGATTAGGCATGATTACGCAATTACTGGCTCACAGAAACATGTTTATAGTATTAGATGCTCTCTGAAACGTCAGTTTTTCATTTGCATGCTGTTTAATACTCCGGTAAACTCAAAGCAGCTTGTAGATGTCATGGATTTCACTGCATGGATTTCATGTGCCTGACCCACTGTGAGTTTCACTCCCCCCCCCATAATGTTTACAAGACCTCCTAAACATTTAATAAACTATACTAGTATTTTTTTTAAAACACCATCAAATAAATGTATTATGAGTTTCTTGCACGCAAAGTTTTAAAGGAAAGCAGAATGATGTGCACATATCTTCCAAGCATATCTTTATTTCGAGAGACATTCCCTCGCTCTACCCTAGTGACCCTTTTCCAGGAATTAAGAGGATTTCATATGTTTAAGTATACCACAAAGATACACTGTCATAAAACCTGAAATAATGGCTGAATCCAGCAATGAATCTAATGGTTATGTGCAGCATATTGCATGTTCCTACCAATCATTTAAGGGAAATTCTAGCTATTTTGTTATGTTCACCTAATTTGATTCAACGTTTTAGAAAGTTTATCTTTGTCTCTTCCATTAATTATTGCTTACTTTTAGTGTGTTAGTCCAATTTAAAAGAAGAGCTGGTTGACGTCTTCCTCTTGACCTAATGCATGCCCATTAAATGGGAGCAGCTGTAAGTTAGCCATTGTGCAGCACTGAGTGACCCTTTAATGGTGATGTCAGCAGGGCAGCCATCAGAAATGATGGAGCCCCTTACTGAACCTCACGATGGGGCCCCCCATAAACTTCCTGAACCTGTAACAGCTTTTCGCCCCCTTCCAAAACAAAAAAAGGACATAACACAGCTCCACAGCAATAAAACTCACTCTCATGCACACTGCACATTACTGTATTTGTCACATCTGGGGCTCAGAGGGGGCCCCGGCACCCAGCGGCGCCATCGACAAGCTGGGTGCCAGGAGTTGTGCCAGCTTCCGGAGCTCGCAAGGCTGGCCAGGAGGCGGAGCGCGGCATTATGACGGGCACCTGCCGGGTTTAAATACAGACCCTGCGATCCGACTCATCGCGTTGTCGTGGAGTTTGCTTCCCTCAGTGCTGAGCATCTCCTGGCGATTCACTACTTCGTTGTTTTTTCAGTCTCCGCTATTACTTTGCTTGTATGAGACCAACCCTGTGTACGAGTCCTTGGCTATTCCTTGACCACGCTAACTCTGATTTGGCTCATATGATAGATACCCCTTGTGTACCATTTTGGCTATCCCTGACCACTCTAACACTGATTGATTTGGGCTTGTATACCGTCTGGCCTATTTCAGGTATATCCTGTCCTGTGTGTTGGTAAAACATTTCCTACTCGTTGTTGGTAAAGCATTTCCCACTCGCTGTTGGTAAAACATTTCCCACTCGCTGTTGGTAAAACATTTCCCTGGGATCTGGCTGGGGTCTGGCTGGGCCCTGGCTCACCACTCTGCCGTCTTCTGTCCTGGTCCTCTGCTCCTCCTTCTCCTCTTCTATCTTCTCTTCTTTTCCTCTTCTTTCTTCTCCTGCTTCTTCCCCTCCCAACCGTCGCAGCCAGCTTCTCCTTTGTCCACACGTGACTGGAGGTCGGCGACAAAGCAACGTGCTTCGGAGGCACAAGCACGTTGCTTGGCCCGCCCACCAGGCAGCTGCCGGCCAGTACAGCTCCGAATTCGGACTCATTGAGTCCGATACCGGAGCTGAAAACCTGTTATGGTGCAGACGATGACGGGGCCCCGGCTGGCCAGGCCCCCCCGGCCACCAAGGCCCCTTACTGCAACATTGGGAGTAATGCCCTGATGGCGGCCCTGGATGTCAGTGCCAACCAATCAGAATTGAGGAACGCCTTCTCTTCTGCTTACAGCTGTCACTCGCCCGGTGGCATGCCACCAGAAGTGAGCGGTGGCTAAACTCTGATAAGGAATTACCCAAATTTTCTAAAAAGAAATGCTAACACAACTATGGGAAGAACAGGGAATTTACTTCGGAAAACTTTAGGGAACTACGGTGGCCTCAGTACAATGAATTTTCTATTTAGTTAGCTTTCACTGTAGTTTGCCGAACTTTTCACCATTCTTTCCACCGAAGCATCTGCTGAAGTCCTGTAACATAGCTTCTGGCGTAGTTTTCGTTGGGATTTCCACTGTAGTTTCTGCCAAAGTTATTTAACGTAGATTTCGCCGTATTCTCCATCTATGTTTCAGTGGACATTGTCTAGCATTGTTTTTGCCATTGATTCCTTGTTGTTTCTATTGGAGCTCAATGGCAATCACCACTTTAAAATTTCTGAAGTATATTCACCGATGTTGGAAACAGTGATAGAACAATGCTTAATGGAGAATGGAGACTAGCTGTACTCCTTTTACAGAAAAATAACTGATACCATTGTTCAATGGCGTACGCCATTTTTTGTATCACCTTCTACCATTGTAGAATTTTGCTGCTGTGGATCTCCGCTTTTCATCGTAGTTGCAACAATGGTGATTTTTAAGTCGCAATGACTTTTTCTCTCTCCATCCATCCCACCCTTATCTGGGTTATTCAGAGAGCACTGAAATGTCACCGACCTTTCAGTGCTCTCCCGTTCCCTGCATTTCGGCGAGATTAATTTGCCGACCCTGTGGGAAATTCAGCATGCACTGCAGGTAGAATTGTAGACCATAAAACCCAGATGCTACTCACGAAAAGATGGGTAAAAAAGGAAGGAAATCCTTGCTCCACGATTCCAAATTCAAAATGGCATAAATAAATTCCAAGAACCCATGTATTAAATCAAGAGTGGATTTATTCCAGCACCAACAAGGACGACGTTTCGACCAGAACTGGTCTTTGTCAAGTCTAAAGAGTAACTGTGCAAAACATCAATTAAATAGTGTTACAGATTGCCAATCAAATAGTTAATTAACAAACTGAAGAAATTTGCATTTGTTAAACACCACAGTATAAAACCAATTATGTCTGATTGCTATCCTGGATACAAGATTACTATTTCTTTTAACTATTAAATTCGTCAACTTTATTAATGACACATTATATATTAAACATGTTCCAGGTTTCTATATAACAGACAATAGTACAAGCTATGACAAAACAATATATATATATAAAAAATCTGACGCTGGACTAAAGTACACACTATCTAATTCTTACAGCTCCACAGTTATCCATGCAGGGTTAAATCTGTGGAGACATAATAGAGTGGTTTAGACATCGTGAGACTATCCATGAATACATAAAAGAACAGTCTATCCAAAAAGATTTTTATATATAAAAAAAGGGAGTTCTTTATAAAAAAGGCACAAAATCTGTCTCTCTGTTAAGGCCATGAGGTGCAAGAGAATTAAGGTGGTATATCCAGTACAATTCCTTCCTTTTAAGCATTTTCTCTCTATCCCCACCTCTTGCTAATTTCAGTACTTCAGTACAGTGTCTGCCCTTTCAAGCGATGCCTGTCTTTAACCCCTGAGGTGCCGGACCGCGATCCGGCACCGGATCATGGTCTAGTTCCAGTGGGGGCCGCCATCTTACATGGCAGCTCCACCTCCGGGTCCCCCCTCGTCACCTGACGTGCGCATGGCGTCATGACGTCAGTAAGCAGGGGAACCCCTAGCTGCCTGGGGATTTCCCAAGGTTATCCCATGCTGGAGATAGGGGGTTCCTTTGAACCCCCATATCGCCCGTACGATGGCAGCTAGAGGGTCATGGCTGGTGTCATTTGAAAGGCCAGAGCATGCAGAGCATGGCCTTTCCAATGTTTAAAGTAAGAAAAACTAAAATAATAAAAAACTGGATTTGTTTTTTGTTATTTTTATTAATGCAGCAATATTGTTCCCATTTCATTTATAATGTGAACAATGATGCTGCACTAATGATTTTTTTTCTATGGGAGTTGTTTGCTAAAATTCACGTAATTCCCCCCCCCCAAAAAAAATGTAACGAGTTCCCATTTCTAATTTTTTTTTAACAAGTGCACCCCTTAGAAAATATAACCGCAAAGGCTCGGGTGATAAATTGTGGGGGGAAAAAAAAACAATCTACACGCTGTAGATGATTAAAAATTCAAATTTTATTGGGTTTTTTGTTATAATATACAGGCAGGGCATGAGGTAAACATATAATAATGATATATTCTGAATCTGCCGTGTCTGCCGAAAAAAAGGATATATAATATGTCTGGGTCGTATAATAAAATGTGGAAATTGCGTTTAAACTGATGAGCAAAAGCCTTTAAAAATCATCTCAGCACACAGATGTGAAATGGCTCGGCAACAAAGGAGTTAAAAAGAGGATGCTGCTATATGACTTGATATAGTCTGTCCGTTACAGACATAAGTCCATAAGTGATAGGCAGACACTGACTGGCTCTACTCGGGACCTGCATGGAGCCCACCATTCCGTCTGTTGGTTTGTTTGTTGCTGCTCACACTTAGACTGGACTGTGAGATGAATACACACGTGACAGAAGCCCACCTGGGAAATCCGTACGGCACGGAAACCACTAATGCATATATTTATCTTTCTTTTCCTCTGTGGATTTGCCTAGAGCTATCTCCGGAGGCTTTTTTCCATAAATGATAGTTGAGCTACAGCTAGCTTTCTTATTACAGGATGATTTATGCCATTTACATTCCAGAAGCTAATCATTTGCGTTTCATTGCAGTAATCTAAGGGGATTGAGTTTCTTTGGTCATGGTGGTATAATTATGATTAATTTGACGCATGACAGATGTTTTACACAGTGTGCGCTGTGTCTCACATTGAGACAGAAATTAAACCACGGCGATGGCATGTTGAACCACCAAATAAATAAAATAGGCAATATTACTAGGCACATTGGTGGAAATTAAAATGTGGCTACGCTTCAGGTGCTTATTCAAATTCAATGTATTTCCGTCCCTTTGCAGGTGCTCGATCTACAAACAAAACATTTTATGTTTTACCTTCAGCTTGTTTCAGTGAGTTAAAGTGAACCTTTTATGGACAAAAAAACACGTTTTGACCGTTTGAAAGTGAATCACTAACTTTAATGTAGGTCAGCATTTTTTATGCTGATCTATATAATATAAAAAAAGGGACATATTCCCTTTCAAAATATATGCACATACCCCTTGTGACTGGCATGATGCAAGGGGCGGTAAAGCTCTGAAAAGAGCCTTCCTGCAGCACAACCCTCCGCTTTCTCCAATGGTCAACAACCTTGGACTCTCAGAAATATTTGAACTACATTTCCCTTGATGCTTCTGTCTTTAAACGGGTAATCTGCAGACTAAACAACCTCGCTGGGTAAAAGTCATTTTTAGGGATAGGGTTGGGGCTGGGTTTGTGGTTAGGGTTAGCCATGGATATGGATGATCCCAGGTTTTGGGTCAACCCTAAACCACTCCAAACATTAGCAAGCGGCATTAGGGTAGATCTGGCTTTACCCAGGTGAAGCCTGATACACATCCGGGTAAAGTCCAAAGTTTGATTTCTTGCCCAAAGCAGTCTGGTTAATGTCAGTTTTACCCGGGTAATCCTAGGTGTATGCCGACTTTGCCCGTAAAATATATATGTATAGATCAAGGTCTCCTGAACGATCAGGGTTCACTGTCAGGTTCCCAAAAACAGCTGCCCAGTGCTTTAGTTGTTCTTAAACATATCCAAGTAGATGGACCAACACTCCACGATATTTCCAACAAAAAAACAGTGTTACAATAAATAGGTTTTTGGCTGTAAAGACCCTACAGTGTTGGTCCATCTACTTGGATGGATATATATATATATATTGCAGGCAGCCTCCTGTAATATGTCATTTTTATTTCTCCTTCACAAATACCTAGTACTTTGCATTATGACCGTTGCCTATCCATAGCTGTCTCTAAAGGGGGCCAGGGGGCAATTCTCCCCCCCACGGCTATTACTTCCCCCCATGTGCCCCCCACCAGGGAGCAGCATCCAGCTTTCCCCATTTCCTAGGGTCACTGTATCTCCATCCTTGTACGTAATATGTGGTTGATCGAGGTGGCATTGGAAAGGGCAGAGTCTACCTTTCCAATGATACCCAACATGACCATATTCAGTGTAAAATAAAAACGTAACAATTTTTTCTCAATGGGTTTAAATAGCTCAGCTGTGAAAGGGTTAATGGTCAGACTATATATTACATTGTGTATTACTTTAGTTTTTGCCTTGGTTTAGTTGTTTATTAACGTTTAATGGGCAGGCTTCATCCCTCACAGTATATATTTTATTTGTTCCTTGACTGATGGCATTTTAGGGGTTAATGTGTAGGCTACATGCCACACTGTTTATTATTTTTCAGGGGTTATTATGGAAGTTAGAATCTAAAGGGTCTATTCATCTTTAGCTCCTTTGCTTTTTGTCACAATTCGGGGAATCAATTTTGCCGAAAATATGGTGAATTCCCTGTTTAGCGAATGGTCACTGTAATTTGTGAAAATTGGAGTCGCTGAAGCAGTTATCGGACGTTGGCAGAAAATGCCGAATTACAGCAAATAAGGTATTGAATTTATGTATCAGGTTAGTAAAACGAAAAGGTATCATCACATCACATTACTCTGGGATTATGGAATCTTATTTATATATACTTATTTAATTTTTCTCAGTGGTTTGATTTAGTGGGGAAAATTATTAGTCCCCCCAGTTTTGGCTGTAGTATCCTTTGTGCCCCCCCCTATATATTGTTCTTAGGGTCTCCACTGTACCTGTCATTAAGTAAGAAACACAATCTGGTATATATATATATTTTTTAAAATTTTTATTAAAGTAATACATTCTTATAAACTAAAAATTCTTACTCGCTGTTATATATATATATATATATATATATATATATATATACACAAAAAGCGTAGCCCTAGGACGTTTGGTTGAATCAAACGCATTGTAGGAATTCAGTTTTTTACTGTTTTTTCCACAAACTCCTAAAATGATTTTATTTTTAATTACTGTGTACATGCCTGGGTTAGCAGCAGTGAATCTGACATTGAGTGCAGCAACGTTTTGCAATCCCACATTACAAAAACATATCTGTTTTTCCGCTTTGCCGTTTAATTAGGATATTCATGTGAATGTGCTTGTTGATGTTTGTAGGGCCAGCTAATCAGGAACTGGAGGAATGAATCAGTAGCTGTTTGTCCTCTGTGCCCATGTGAATAAATCATTTATTTTAACTTAAGTTCGAGCTCTCCTCATTAATGGTCCCTAACGGATCCGTTAAAGCGATGGTTTCCCATAATAAAGTCACTTTTTGTGCCACTCTCTATATATTGTGGCGTTAATACTAAGGGCTATCTGTGGATCCTCGGTGTCACAAAGCTACCCCCTTTCCTGCGATGAATAAAAGTATTCTAGTGATCGTTTCATACTATAGTCCTCAGTGTAAGATAAATGGATTGCCCTCTCCTATTTAACATATCCTTGGCACGGTGTTACATATTACAAACTGGGGTCACCTTAGTGCATCCATCTCTTTCCATGCTGATTCTGAGGATTTTTTTTTAAGCTGTTTAATGTGCAGACGTTGCTCTCTGCCAATTCTCCCTTTTTTTCCAGAGAAAGAATGAGGTTAGGGAAAATTTGAAGTATTATTACCTTATATTCTAGTTGGTCTAATCTTTCAGGTACTTATTCTGAAAAAAAACAGGAAAACATTTATTGGAAATGATCCCAGTGTTAGAGTATATATATTTAAACAATGTATCTTTTTGTAGAAAATAAGTGGAAAAATTGTAGAAATATTTGCAGAGGGTGGAGGGGTCTGTGTTAGATTTGTTTATTTGAAAGTATTTGCATTTATTTACGGCTGATTTGGTGTAGTATGTCTACTTATGCATATTTACATGGGCCGGTTCCCTCTAAACATGTTTCCCCAAGGGCAGTGCATAAGGATTGTTAAGAAGCAAGATACGAATAAAATAAGCTCATAAACCTGTGATCCTTCTTCCTATGTTGCCATGCTGGTTTCCATCATTATATACAGTTGTGTTCAAAATTATTCAACCCCCAATGCTGTAAAGGGTTTTAGGGAATTTAGTGTACATTTGTAATTGTATTCAGAATGAAATCCTACAAGGACTTTTTAAAGAACCATATGCAACTAAAATGACATCAATTGGTTTTGTAATACAGTAGTAAATGTTTCTTTTGTGAATTCTTCATTGACACAATTATTCAACCCCTTAAAGACTACCACTCTGAAGAACAGAGGTTCATTCAAGTGTTTTCAATCAGGTATTGAAAACACCTGTGGATGTCACGGAGCAGCAATAAAGCATAATAGGCACCAATTAGGCAGCTTTAAAATGACTGTGATACTCAGCTCCTTCTAGACATTTACTGGTGTGGTTACAACATGGTGAAGTCAAGAGAATGGTCCAGGAAGTCAAGAGAAGAGGTGATTACTCTTCACAGGAAGGGCAATGGCTATAAGAAGATTGCAAAGATGTTAAACATACCAAGAGAGACCATAGGAAGCATCATTCGCAAATTCAAGGCAAAGGGCACTGTTGAAACGCTACCTGGTCGTGGCAGAAAGAAGATGCTGACTTCGACTGCTGTGCGCTACCTGAAGCGTAGAGTGGAGAAAAGTCCCCGTGTGACTGCTGAGGAACTGAGAAAAGATTTGTCAGATGTGGGTACTGAAGTTTCAGCTCAGACAATACGGCGCACACTGCGTAATGAAGGCCTCCATGCCAGAACTCCCAGGCGCACCCCCTTGCTGTCTCCAAAGAATAAGAAGAGTCGACTGCAGTATGCAAAAGTCATGTGGACAAACCACAGAAGTTTTGGGATAGTGTTCTGTGGACTGATGAAACAAAATTAGAACTGTTTGGGCCCATGGATCAACACTAGGTTTGGAGGAGGAAGAACAAGGCCTATGAAGAAAAGAACACCTTGCCTACTGTGAAACATGGCGGGGGGTCAATCATGCTTTGGGGCTGTTTTGCTTCTGCAGGTACAGGGAAGCTTCAGCGTGTGCAAGGTACCATGAATTCTCTTCAGTACCAGGAGATATTGGATGACAATGTGATGCAGTCCGTCACAAACCTGAGGCTTGGGAGACGTTGGACCTTTCAACAGGACAATGATCCCAAGCATACCTCCAAGTCCACTAGAGCATGGTTGCAGATTAAAGGCTGGAACATTTTGGAGTGGCCATCGTAGTCACCTGACTTAAATCCGATTGAGAACCTCTGGTAGGACTAAAAGAAAGCAGTTGCAGTGCGCAAGCCTAAGAATGTGACTGAACTGGAGGCTTTTGCCCATGACGAATGGGCGAAGATACCCGTAGATCAATGCAAGACACTTGTGTCAAGCTATGCTTCACGTTTAAAAGCTGTTATAACTGTAAAAGGATGTTGTACTAAGTACTAAGATTGAATGTCACTTGGGGGTTGAATAAAACTGATAATGATGTGAGCACAGAAAATACATTTGTGGTTATTTCATTATAAATGTTATGTTATATTTGTCTGACCTACATGTGCCTCTTTGATTTAATTGTAAGCAAGATGACTGAACGATCAAAATCAGTGTCAAACTGGCCAAAACACTCAATTTCAGTGGGGGGTTGAATAATTTTGAACACAACTGTATCTCTGTCTCTGTGTTTAACACTCTCCCTCCACAATCTATATTGGCCTAATCTGGGTTTCATTTGAGAGGGATCCTGGGGGAACTGGAACGAGGACCTCTTGGATTTTGACTGTTGTTATCTGGGACCTATTTGAGGGGATGTGATACTTCATTTGGTATAAAACCAAAATTATTAATTTTAGATTTGCCTTAGCATTTATATCACCCAAACTATTAGTAACTGGGCATTTGAGTACATTGCATGCCATTTTCAGCACCGCATCTGATCTGAGTGCACCTTGTCACCCCCTCCGCTGTCATATGTACATCGCATTCTGGCACCTTTTGACTGACAAATTAAGCACAATGAGCCTAACGCTTGCATTATTTAACTGCAAGGATAGGGGGCTCTGACCTTACTATATAGATTTATGGTAGATAAAAATACCTGTAAACACCTATAGTCCTGGCCGAAATTGTTGGCTCCCCAGACATTTTTCCAGAAAATCAAGTATTTCACACAGAAAAGTATTGCAGTAACACATGTTTTGCTATACACATGTTTATTCCCTTTGTGTGTATTGGAACAAAACAAAAAAAGGGAGGAAAATAATCAAATTGGACATAATGTCACACAAAACTCCAAAAATAGACTGGACAAAATTATTGGCACCCTTTCAAAATTGTGTATAAATAAGATTGTTTCAAGCATGTGATGCTCCTGTAAACTCACCTGGGGCAAGAAACAGGTGTGGGCAATATAAAAATCACACCTGAAAGCAGATAAAAAGGAGAGAAGTTCACTTAGTCTTTGCATTGTGTGTCTGTGTGTGCCACACTAAGCATGGACAACAGAAAGAGGAGAAGAGAACTGTCTGAGGACTTGAGAACCAAAATTGTGGAAAAATATCAACAATCTCAAGGTTACAAGTCCATCTCCAGAGATCTAGATTTTCCTTTGTCCACAGTGCGCAACATTATCAAGAAGTTTGCAACCCATGGCACTGTAGCTAATCTCTCTGGGCGTGGACGGAAGAGAAAAATTGATGAAAGATTGCAACGCAGGATAGTCCGGATGGTGGATAAGCAGCCCCAAACAAGTTCCAAAGAAATTCAAGCTGTCCTGCAGGCTCAGGGAGCATCAGTGTCAGTGCGAACTATCCGTCGACATTTAAAATAAATGAAACGCTATGGCAGGAGACCCAGGAGGACCCCACTGCTGACACAGAGACAAAAAAAAGCAAGACTACAGTTTGCCAAAATGTACTTGAGTAAGCCAAAATCCTTCTGGGAAAACGTCTTGTGGACAGATGAGACCAAGATAAAGCTTTTTGGTAAAGCACATCATTCTACTGTTTACCGAAAACGGAATGAGGCGTACAAAGAAAAAAACATAGTACCTACAGTGAAATATGGTGGAGGTTCAATGATGTTATGGGGTTGTTTTGCTGCCTTTGACACTGGGTGCCTTGAATGTGTGCAAGGCATCATGAAATCTGAGGATTACCAAAGGATTTTGGTTTGCACTGTAGAGCCCAGTGTCAGAAAGCTGGGTTTGTGTCCGAGATCTTGGGTCTTCCAGCAGGACAATGACCCCAAACATACGTCAAAAAGCACCCAGAAGTGGATGGCAACAAAGTACTGGAGAGTTCTGAAGTGGCCAGCAATGAGTCCAGATCTAAATCCCATTGAACACCTGTGGAGAGATCTTAAAATTGCTGTTGGGAAAAGGCGCCGTTCCAATAAGAGAGACATGGAGCAGTTTGCAAAGGAAGAGTGGTCCAAAATTCCGGGTGAGAGGTGTAAGAAGCTTATTGATGGTTAAAGGAAGCGACTGATTTCAGTTATTTTTTCCAAAGGGTGTGCAACCAAATATTAAGTTAAGGGTGCCAATAATTTTGTCCAGACCATTTATGGAGTTTTGTGTGACATTATGTCCAATTTGCTTTTTTTCCTCCATTTTTTTGTTTTGTTCCAATATACACAAAGGGAATAAACATGTGTATAGCAAAACATGTGTTACTGCAATACTTTTCTGTGAGAAATACTTGATTTTCTGGAAAAATGTCTGGGGCGCCAACAATTTTGGACATTACTGTAGGACCGATGATTGGCGCATCTGTACTTACTGTATTTGGGCAAAATGTATTCTATTGCTTCTATTTCGCTCTTGTAATGCTACTAAAGACATTGGCATATTCTGACTCCAGTTTTCCCTAGGGTCCCATGTTGCAGCTGCAAGAGCCATATTTCAAGGGAGCGAGTGTGACATTAAATGCACTTACTCTACACTACTCAACCTCAGAGTACAGCTGCAGGGCTCCTTGGCGATGCAGTGTATGACGGGGTCACCATCAGCAGCATCACTAGTAATGCAGAAGTGCCAAAGCACCTCCATTGTCAACGCGCTTCCCCTCCATTCCACACTTTCACGCTTGGGAGCATGCCGTATACTGTCCCCTCCATGCCACCTAATGTTTGAGACATGTGAAATAATACAGTAGCTTAGCTTTGTGTCTTTTGTATTCCTACACCGTCTCCAACACATTAAAGCACTTGAATGAAGCTCGAAGAAGACACTCTAGTCTAGGGTTGAAATATTCCATGTGGGTGGTGACAGATAATGAGTTACATTGTAACTTCATCACTTGAGGTTGCAAAATCAATTTAATTTGCGCATATTATTGAGTTTTTGTGGTGACAGAGAAGCAGGGTTGGACTGGGACAAAAAAAATCAGCCCTGGACTTCATCCATACCGGCCCACTTTAATTATGCAAACATAGGACCTCATAGGGACCTTAGTTAGGAGGAAACGCTAAAGAGACATTTACATATGAGTTTACAGAGGAGGAGGTTCTTTAGCAGCTGTCTAAAGTAAAGACAAATAAGTCAATGGGGCCTCATGGGATCAACCCTAAATTGTTAAGAGCTCAGTGGTGTAATAGCAAAACCGTTAACAAGGATTGGTTAAATAAATCTGTTAACGGGAGTCGTCCCAGAAGACTGGAAATTAGCAAATGTTCTGCCCATTTACAAGAAGGGTAGTAGGGAGGAATCGGGGCCAGTTAGTCTTACGTCAGTAGTGGGGAAATTAATGGAAACCATGTTAAAGGAAAGGATTGTTGAACATCTAAAAACACATACAGGGTTATTCAGAGAGCATGAAAAGCAGGAGAATGACTGGAGAATGAAAAATTCTAGGTCAAATTAGCCAAACCAGAAAAATTCTCCCTTCATCTCACTTTCCAAATCGGCTATTTTGACCTAGAATTTTTCATTCTCCAGTCATTCTCCTGCTTGTCACGCTCTCTGAATAACCCTGATAGATTACAAGATCAGAAACAACATGGGTTTACCTCAGGGAGATCATGCCAAACTAATAGCAAAACCGTTAACAGATTTAACAGTTAACAGATTTATTTAACCAATCCTTGTTAACGGGAGTCGTCACAGAAGACTGGAAATTAGCAAATGTTGTGCCCATTTACAAGAAGGGTAGTAGGGAGGAATCGGGGAACTATAGGCCAGTTAATCTTACGTCAGTAGTGGGGAAATTAATGGAAACCATGTTAAAGGAAAGGATTGTTGAACATCTAAAAACACATAGATTACAAGATCAGAAACAACATGGGTTTACCTCAGGGAGATCATGCCTAACTAATCTTATTGATTTTTTTTGATTGGGTAACAAAAATAATAGATAAAGGTGGTGCAGTAGACATTGCTTATTTAGATTTCAGTAAGGCTTTTGATACTGTTCCGCATAGAAGGCTTATCAATAAAGTGCAATCTTTGAGCTTGGATTCCAATATTGTTGAATGGATTATGCAGTGGCTGAGTGACAGGCAACAGAGGGTTGTGGTAAATGGAGTTTATTCGGCGTAAAGTCTTGTTACCAGTGGGGTACCTCAGGGGTCAGTACTTGGACCCATTCTCTTTAATATTTTTATTAGTGATATTGCAGAAGGTATTTGTAACGGGGGGAGTAGCGCCCACTAGATAGTTGCAGAGTTGAGATCCTTAAGGGCAACAATACTTTCTTGATTAACACAGAAATAGCAAAAATACAATTTGTAACTCAAGAGCCAGGGGACTCAAAGGACTAGCTGAATTGCCTCTAGGCTCCGAGGGTTTCGAGACTGACAGAAAGCCTAGGACTCGCTCAGAAACACAATACGTGGGACGACAGTCCGTGAAGTATTCAAGGTGCAGGGCAGTCAGGAATGCAGAAACCAATCGTTCTGGTAAATACTTGAGATTAGTAGATACCTGGTGACTCTCGGAAGGTACTGGCTTGCATACAGGATTGTTATTGCTAATATGTACAGAGATGCGATTAGAAATGACATTAAACAGAAATAAACAATCGTTTGTTATCGTGGTCTTTTGCAAAAACATTAACATGAGTAGTAGCCTGGGTAAAGGGACCCCGGAGGGTTACAAGCGATACCCCTAAACGTGATGGGACAGAACCCAAACAGCGAATGATCAACCCAGCAGCCAGCATGGGGTTAAATCACTAAAACACGCAAACAGCGTAATACACACGATAGAGAAAGAGTGGTCAAAGCCAAGCCGGGTCAAATAACAGGAGCAGGAATCTCATACAAAGCAGGGTCGCCAACAGTAAATTCAATCAGATGCAGGAAGTAGCGGTGCGTGAAACAAACTCCACAACAGGGCGACAAGGCAACTCCTCGAGCCCCGTTTTAAAGTCGGCGGCTCCTGGTGACCACACCTGACCCGCCCCCTCAGATGCCATTCTGCCAGCAGAAAGTGCTGGCACCCAGCCAGCCAGCGGTCCCCCTTCTTGTCCAGACCCCCCAGGGAGCACAGCGGGGGCTGAGGATGTAACCGCATTAATGGTAAATTATGTCTTTTTGCTGATGACACAAAGATTTGCAGGGTTGACGTTCCTGGAGGGATCAGACAAATGACAAATGATTTAGGTAAACTAAAAAAATGGTCGGAGCTGTGGCAATTGAGTTTTAATGTGGATAAGTGCAAGATAATGCACCTGGGGCGTAAAAACCCAAGGGCTGAATGTAGAATATTTGATACAGTCCTAACCTCAACATCTGAGGAAAGGGATTTTAGGGGTTATTATTGCAGAGGATCTAAGGGTAAGTAGTCAATGTAATAGAGCAGCAGGAAATGCTAGCAGAATGCTTGGTTGGGTAGGGAGAGGTATTAGCACAGTAGGAAAAGGGAATTGCTCATGCCACTGTACAGCGCACTGGTGAGACCTCACTTGGAGTACTGAGTTCAGAGAAGGGCTACTAAAATGGTGTGTGGCTTGAAGGAGAAAAGTTACCAGGAAAGGCAAAATAATCTTAACATGTATAGCTTGGAAAAAAGACGAGACAGAGGAGATATGATAGAAACATTTAAATACGTAAAGGGAATCCACAAGGTAGAGGAAGGGAGTATATGTAAAAGGAAACAAAGTAGCAAAACAAGAGGACTTACAGGGTTATTCAGAGAGCGTGAAAAGCAGGAGAATGACTAGAGAATGACTAGAGAATGACTGGAGAATGAAAAATTCTAGGTCAAAATAGCCGATTTGGAAAGTGAGATGAAAGGGAGAATTTTTCTGGTTTGGCTATTTTGACCTAGATTTTTTCATTCTCCAATCATTCTCCTGCTTTTCACACTCTCTGAATAACCCTGATAGTCTTAGATTAGAGGGGCAAAGGTTTAAAAGTAACATCAGGAAGCATTATTTTACTGAGAGGGTGGTGGATACATGGAACAGCCTTCCAGTAGAAGTGGTAGAGGCCAAAACAATGATTGAATTTAAGCAGGCATGGGATAGGCATAAGGCTATCCTAAACAAAAGATAAATCCAGGTAAAGTATCCATGTAATTGGGCAGACTAGATGGGCCGAAAGGTTCTTATCTGCCGACATTTTCTATGTTTCTATGCACAAAAATAGTATATAAACCAACTGGATCGCTCTACAGATACCGGTGTTGCTGCACAGCGATTGGGTAAAGTAACGAAATGGTGCTGAGGTTGAGTGTGCACCATGTCTTAGGCTGGGATCAGACCAGCGCACTTTTAACGTGCGTTCTGGCGCACATAATTACGGCCACACTAGCAGCAGATGTGGGGCAATGACGGCCAATATACGATGTCCGGCCGCACAAAAGTCCAGCCGTGCAACGCAAGTGGAATTTGAACGCATTTTTTTGAGAACGCTGAACCGCTAGTACTGACGTACTGAGTGCGCAGCTGCGGCGTGTTTGCGTGATTAGGAGATGTCAGACACTGCTAATGTCCAGCCTACATAACGTCCAGACGCAAAAAGAGTTTTATTGACGATCCATACAAAATCACGCCCGAAAATGCGCCTCGTCTGACCGTTTTTGCGCATTCCGTGAAAAAATACGTCAATGCGTTCGGATGCACTTTTTCAAGTTCGCGGGGAAAAATGCTTTCGTCTGACCCCAGCCTTAAGGTGAGGTGGATTTGCAACGTGTTTCACCGGCACAGTGGCCCCAATATGAGACTGCGGCAGACTGCAACTGTTTTACAGATGGTGAGGAAGTTCTCACCTATTAAGGGCAGTCGAGCCACACGGTGAACCAGCATTCACACTGGCCCACTGAGCCATCGGCCCACCGGGAATCTCCGTGTAGTCCCTATGGCCAGTACATGCCTGCAGAGAAGTGAGTAAGCCGAGACATCCTGCGTTTTACTCTGCAGACAGGCCTTGTGATGGCTGTATTTTCTTATACTATATTTTACTATGCTTCCTGACTTTTCGGGAAAAAGATTCTAGGTGCAAAGATTAAATAGCTGGCCATGGAAGTTGCCTTTAGGAGTCCCCCATAATTTCTAATTATTTATGCATCAGTAACAAT
Source organism: Leptobrachium leishanense (assembly GCA_009667805.1). Taxonomy (NCBI): domain Eukaryota; kingdom Metazoa; phylum Chordata; class Amphibia; order Anura; family Megophryidae; genus Leptobrachium; species Leptobrachium leishanense. The sequence continues at coordinate 468,834,611 of CM019063.1, forward strand.
ACATGTCATGTCTTTTAAACCATATTTTTCTGTGACCTTATACTATCATAAAACTTTCCACTGTTAGGTCTCCCACCAGCTGTTTAGATTGGACGTCTTATGGTTTTAAATTCACAATATGTCTGATGTTATCTGTAGGCTCTCTGTTTATCTAAAAATATCCATTTTGAGTTAACCGGGGCAGATTTGCTGGTAGCTGAGACCCATGGCTTGAAGACAACTCCATGACAAATAGTGGGAATGGAACTGGAGAGGACACCAAGACTTCTCGTCTACAGGCCTAGCAGCTGGAACTCTTTCTCACATTGTCAGCGGTTGACAGATACTTCAGCCTGGAACGAGGGCGCCATATGCAGGGCTGTGAGAGGGCCGGGCTGAGGTCAGCCATCAGGACATTTGATTTATAGCACGCCATTTTCATTGCAGCAAGTCCCGCAAATTGCTCCTTGAAATATTTATTGAAATGTCAAACACAGCGGAGACATTTTTCGTCCAGAGAGCAACCGCCTTCATACGCAGCACATTCCTGGAAGTATAGTATGACTAGCTGAGTCCTGAGAAACTTGTATTTTGTTGCTACGGACAAATGCACTGGTTTTTATACTTTGTTAATGTTGTACACCTCGCATCCTTAGTCCTTTGAGACTTGCCTCCCTATTGTCAACGTTAAATGTCTCTTGTTCCTACTGAAAATCTTTGTGACCTGATGCAGGACAATTGTAATCAAGCCCAGCCTGTATGTTAGTGTGTGCATATATTGTAAGTTATTACTTAAAAATTGTAAGAAACGACAAACTGTTAATTTTCATGCTCTTTATCATGAACCATATAAGAAATACACAAAGGGCACGATTATAATCCTGACGCTAACGTTGGCGCTCACCAGTGTGAGCGTTAACGTTTGCTCTGGTGGCCCTAGCGTGGACGCACCATATTACATCCGAACGCTAACAGGTTAAAAACCCGTTAGTGATTCGGATCTTACTCTTTTCAGCGCGAGGTTACTGTACTTTGCGCTCCCTTTGCTTAACATGGGGAGCACAAAGTGTTAATTAGCGTTAGTAATACATAGTACTAACGCTAATTACCGTCCGGCTGCGGTTAACCCAAAAGTTAGCACCAGGTCCTGGCTGTGGTTAACTGCTTCTGCGGAATCTGTTAGCACCAGCCAAAAATCCCCTCTAAAAAATCACATACTCACCTCCTATCCAGGGCCGGTGCTAGACTATTTTGCACCCTAGGCAAGACCAGCTACTTGCACCCCCCCAAAAAAAGAAAGCTCACATGGGTATATTTGCCCCCAGCTCTCACATGGATATATTGCCCCCCCCCGCTCACATGGGTATATTTGCCCCAGCTCTTACATGGGTATATTTGCCCCCAGCTCTTACATGGGTATATTTGCCTCCAGCTCACACATAGAGATATTGTCCCCAGCTCACACATGGAGATATTGCCCCCAGCTCACACATGGAGATATTGCCCCAGCTCACACATGGAGATATTGCCCCAGCTCACATATGGATATATTGCCCAAGCTCACACATGGAGATATTGCACCAGCTAACACATGGATATTTGCCCCTAGGTGATCACATGGCATGGATATATTGCCCCAGCTAACACATGGATATTTGCCCCCAGGCTCACACATGGATATTTGCCCCCAGGCTCACACATGGATATTTGCCCCCTGCTCTTACATGGGTATATTTGCCCCCAGCTCACACATGGAGATATTGCCCCAGCTCACATATGGTGATATTGCCCCCCCAGCTCACACATGGAGATATTGCACCAGCTAACACATGGCATGGAGATATTGCCCCAGCTAACACATGGCATGGAGATATTGCCCCAGCTAACAAATGGCATGGAGATATTGCCCCAGCTAACACATGGCATGGAGATATTGCCCCAGCTCACACATGGAGATATTGCACCAGCTAACACATGGCATGGAGATATTGCCCCAGCTAACAAATGGCATGGAGATATTGCCCCAGCTAACAACTGGCATGGAGATATTGCCCCAGCTAACACATGGCATGGAGATATTGCCCCAGCTCACACATGGAGATATTGCCCCAGCTAACACATGGCATGGATATATTGCCCCAGCTAACACATGGATATTTGCCCCCAGGCTCACTCATGGATATTTGCCCCCAGGCTCACACATGGATATTTGCCCTCAGGCTCACACATGGATATTTTCCCCCAGGCTCACACATGGATATTTGCCCCCAGGCTCACACATGGGTATTTGCCCTCAGGCTCACACATGGATATTTGCCCCCCGGCTCACACATGGGTATTTGCCCCAGGCTCACACATGGGTATTTGCCCCAGCTAACACATGGATATTTGCCCCCCAGGCTCACACATGGGTATTTGCCCCCAGGCTCACACATGGGTATTTGCCCCAGCTAACACATGGATATTTGCCCCCAGGCGAACACATGGATATTTGTCCCCAGGCTCACTCATGGATATTTGCCCCCAGGCTCACACATTGATATTTGCCCCCGGCTCACACATGGGTATTTACCCTCAGGCTCACACATGGGTATTTTCCCCAGCTAACACTTGGATATTTGCCCCCAGGCTCACACATGGGTATTTGCCCCCAGGCTTACACATGGATATCTGCCCCCAGGCTCAAACATGGATATTTGCCCCCAGGCTCAAACATGGATATTTGCCCCCAGCTCACACATGGATATCTGCCCCAGCTCACACATGCTCACATATCTGCCGCTCCAGCGCCGTCTCCGCCTCCCTCCACCTCCGTAGCCAGTCCCAATACTTGGTAGCGTCGCGGCTGGCATCAAGGAGACGGAGGTGTGGACTTCGTGCAGGAAGCTGGAAGCACCAAGTCTCCTTGACGCCGGCACGAATTGGGGCTGGCTGCAGCACGCTGGCGCAGGCTTTTCTCCTTTGCGTCCCCGTTTTCGCATTAGGAATGTAATATGGCCCAAATAGTAGATGGGAACCTACAAGGTCGAAAGCAGGAGTTTTGCATACACCTAAGGCTAGGGTCAGACGAACGCATTTTTATGTTGTCTGTGAAAAAGTGCGTTCGAACGAATGGACGCATTTTTTCACAGAATACGTGATAGTGGTCATACTATGCGCATTTTCGTCCGTGATTTTGTACGGATCATCAATAAAACTCTTTTTGCGTCTGGACGTTATGTTGGCCGGACATTAGCAGCGTCTGACGTCTCCTAATCACACACACACGCCGCTAGCAGACGCAGCGCACTCTGTACGTCAGTACCTGCGGTTTCACGTTCTCGAAAAAATGCGTTCATTTTCCACTTGCGTTGCGCAGCCGGACTTTTGTGCGACCGTACTTCGTATATTGGCCGTCATTGCCCGGCATCTGCTGCTAGTGCGGCCGTGATTAAGTGCGGCTGCACGCGCGTTCGCACTGGCTCAGTCTGACCCTAGCCTAAGAGGAAAAACTGTCCCACGTCGGTGCACCAGAACTACATGATTTCTTATACACTACCAAGCGACTCTTGTAAACTGGACTGATGAACCTTTCCATCTTTGATTATCACTACCATGATTATTATTATTATTATTCTTTCTTTATAAAGCGCCAGCATATTCCGCAGCGCTGTACAATAGGCACACTATAGACAGGGTTACAATACAATACATTGAACAACATTTGACAAACAGTACAGGAGGAGATGAGGGCCCTATTCCCGTAGGAACTCACAATCTGGGAGGGTTGGGGTTGGAAACAGGAGGAGAGGACTGTAAGGTGAGAGTGATTGATGGTTGCGTCAGTGAGTTGGGTGGTAGGCTTCCCTAAATAGGAATGTTTTAAGGGAGCGTTTGAAGGAAGAGAAGTTAGGGGAAAGTCTGACAGTACGAGGGAGAGCGTTCCAGAGAGTGGGGGCTGTGCGTGAGAAATCCTGCAGTCTATCATGGGAAGAGGTGATGCGGGGAGAAGCTAGGCGCAGGTCACTGTTTGACCTTAGGGAGCGGGCTGGGGTGTATTTGGTGATTAGTGAGGACAGGTAGTGGGGAGCTGAGTTAGTGAGGGTTTTGTAGGTGATTTGTAGGTGTAATCCCATGTAGGTGTAATCCCATGATAGTCTATGGGATTCAAATACTCAAAGGCAAGGGTCTTCCATCCATGATCCTCCTAGATGGGGTTACACCCTGCATGTAAGTTTAAGGTTATACAAATGTGGAAACAGATTTACAGAGTACACTACTACAAATAACACATTGACATGACAAAGCGTGTAGAGGGCCCTGCTCAGTGAGATTACTGTTCAGAAGAGTTTATTTTTTTAATAGCCAAAAAAATAACAATTTCCCTGAGGGGAGGTGAAATCACCAGGTATGGTATGTGTTTATATAACTCGGTGAGAGGAAAAAGAGGAGCAGTGGGAAAGTGAGTGATATGGATTGTAGGACAACTTTATGTGAGGAAAGCTAGAGTAAACGCAGAGATCACTCAGGACAATCACAGGCTAACATACGGAAAAAGTGCATTGATGGACATGATATTGGGGCAGAATCTAATTGAGTCATATTTTTATAGGCTGGTGCTGTCCTTGAAAAGTCTTTTAAGCGAGAGGTAGAGGTGTGGGTGTGACCAGCTGAGGTCACCGTGAGAAGGAGTTGAGTTGTCCAAACACAAGTCGTTAAACTTATTGAAAATTGTATCCAGCAGAATCAACTCAACCATTTGACTTTCTATGGTCAAATTGGGTCAGCAACATTAGCTTGGAGATTAGTATCCATGACAGCAATTATCAGAATACACCCACATCTCAAAGACCATTTCCTGCTAAAACTGTTTAGAACTATCAGGAGCTCTGTATGTTTTCAATTGTGTGCGAGACAACAGAATAGGGCAGTGTTTCCCAAACCTGTCCTCGGGGCCCTCAACCAGGCCAGATTTTGCAGATCAACTTGGGCAAATACAGACTGAATCCTGCAATCACTGAGCAGCAAATCAGATCACCTGTGCTGTATTTAAGATATCTGGAAAACCTGGTGGGTCCTGAGGACAGGTTTGGGAAACACTGCAATAGGGTGTCAATCAGGTACCGCCAATGTTTGTCGCTGCTTCAACACTGATTGTATTTTGCCAGTGTTGGACAAACATCGGTGGTACCTAAATAACCCCCATAGTATTCGCAGTATGATGAATTTTATTCTGCATTGGTGGAAGCATAGTAAGTACTTATGTATTATATGTTTGCAAAATGTGTTATTTTTAATGGTTTCCTCTGAACTAGATTTCATGTGTAAAGCTTTGTTTAAGCAAGATTTATCCAGAGCTACACACAGTGCTTTCATAGCGTGCCATAACTATATTTAGTCTTACAGTCTGGTTGCCGTTCTCCGTTTCACATGGATTTTGTAGAACTGTAGGAATGATTACTCTTTTTTTTTTCTCCTTCGTATTGTGTTAGTCACTTTATGGTCCTTTGTGTTTCTCTTAAAATAAATAATTTCATTCAAGAAATCCAGGAAGCTTTGTTGGCATCTTTACTCTCTGTGTACGTGACGGGCCTCTGACTAATCCCAATAGCTTGTATGAAATGTTCTGCTTTGCTGAATGAATTTGGAGCGGAGGAAAAGGGTGGTTTTGGATCACCAGGGCTAGAGGGTGAGTGCGCTAATAAAGACACAGACACACCTCCCATGTCACTTATATCTGCTCCAATGGCCTCTGCTGAAACCTCATCTCTTCAGTATGATTCAGTATGATTCAGTATGATTCAGTGTGAGTCAGATGGAGAGAAAAAAATGGCTTTTCTATTTAGCTTATTTTCATTAAATTCTGTTTTGACGTTTAACCATTAAAGGGTAATTGAAGTGGTTTTAAATGGATGCTCTATTGAAAAAATAGTTTCCCTCTTTTTGCCCTTAAATACATGGGCAGATGCTGCTGAAAGCCTCTGCCCAATATTTTTTTTTTTTTTTGGTGATTTTACTCACCCTTTGTCCCTCTCTGCACACCACTCCATGTCTTTGGTTCAGGGACTCCTGAACCTGGAAGTTTCTGAAGCTTTTCTGCCCAATTTGCATTCCTAAGTAACTTTCATAGCATAGGAACCGCAAATTGCGCACCACTACGTCACACCGGCGGTGATCACGTGATGCTCAGAGGCGGAGCCGTTAGGAAACAGAGGTGATCCGGTATTTAAGCCCTTCACTATGGGCTGTCGTGTTTTCACACTCCCTCAGTGCTCCTAGCGTTCTTTAACTAATTTATTGTTGCATATGACCTTTGGCTTTGGCAATCGACTACTCTGGTGTTTTGAACTCTGGGTTTGGAAATCGACTACTTTGGTGTTTTTGACCTCTGGTTCTGAAACTCGAATACCCTGGTGATCTGACCCCTGGTTATAAATAATCCAAATTCCAGGATGACGTACTTTTCCATTTCTGATGCCAATCACAATTTTCTACCTCTGTGACACAGCCTTTAATATATTTGCCCTAGTTGAGGGTATCTGGAGGGTGTGATGTCACCAATTTGCCATCAAAGAAAAGCTGGGCATAATGCAGCAGGAGGGGGTGCTTTTAGATCCCCTTACCTATGTTGTTATAAGACTTACATACCCTCAAGACACATCATTGGAAATAATATGGTCTGATCTTTCTAATGATGCTATTCTTTGGATTATATCCTGGTTAAAAGATTTGGAAATAATTAATGTGGTAGAGTAACAGGAAATTGGTTTCTATGTACTTTCCAGTTTACATTTCATATGAAAATGACTACGTTGCATTATCAAAGGTGACATCTTTTATAGTAAATGCAGGGTTCATGCCATATGGTCATTGTATGTGCGTTTGAAGTCAGGATGGCATGTGAATGCGTGGTTGTATTTCTCTGTAGGTTATGAAACCCTAAATCACATTTAATTGGAGGAGCTTACTTAATTCAGATAGCAACACATTTAACCAGTTGGTGAATGTGACTCAGTGTACAAATATTTTTTTTCTCTTTCAATTTTTGGGAAATCCAATTTATTTGTCGGCCAGACATCTGGAAGTTATCTTGACATTTTCTGCACAAAAAAAAAAGGTAAAATTAAAATCTGCAGTACAGCTGGCCAGACTCAGACCTTCGCAATCGAGTATAGCTTCTGTTTTGAAATATGTAAAATATATAGGTACTCATCAAATGTCCCTTTCAGGCTTAGATCAATTGTTAGTGTCTTTTTAAATTTGCATTTTTTAAATTATATATCCATGTTAGAGTGAACAAAATAAAATTCTGATCATTCAGTGAGATCATAAATGGCTATAGAGCTTTTGGTGCCCTTTTCAATACTTATGTTCAACTATAATAGTGCGGATAATGTATTCTATGATATAAAATCCAGATTTTTACCAGCTTGAGGGTTTTGTTTCATACAATATATTCATTAGCCGCCTATAGATCCCTGCATGTAAGTGTTAAAAAGCAAATTCCAGTTACGGAGTCCAGACTTTATAATAATCGGAGATGGTGTGGTTAAGTGTCTGTGAGAAAGTCCATCTGTTGATGACCCATAATGTAGGTCTTAACCATTGCCATGGTAGGGTTTCTGATTTTAGCCATCTCCTGCATGAGTTTTAAAGAGAAGATTATTTTTTGTCATGTTAGGTCCCAAGGTTGAGCAAAAAACATAACCCAGGGTTCCAGGGAGACCAGTTCTTTTTTAATACAGCAGCTAGGGATGTTCCGTACTTGTGAGTGGAATCATTTTAGAGTACATATCTTCCATATTGGTTTCAACAGTCTGCACTATAATATTGTTTGCTTCATTTCATGTAAATCCTGATGGACACAACGATCTAAGAGAACCACTAGTTACCCAAAAGCGACCAACATCGCGCCACCAGATACGTATTATTATACTATTGTACACACTGGTTTGGGGGAAACCACTAATCTCTGGTTTGACTTGGGTCAGGTGGCTCATGGAGAGGGAAGATAAGATGCAACAAATCAATGCAAAGGGTGTGGGATTCGCTTTTGGTAGGGCACTGTGGATCCGGAGGGGTTGACCTTCAGTATCAGATCGGGACTCTATTTTGGCCAATTAGAAAATACTGCACAACCCAGATAGGATCGGGACATCCCTAGCATCAACAATAAGCATGTGCATTTTAGTCCAGAACTGGGGAACAATGGTGTATGTCTGCCACATGCCAATATGTTCCCCCAGGTGCCAGTTAGGTCTAATTTTAAACCATAACAAGAAAAAAGATTGTCGTGTGCGCTCACCCCAATTGCTCTATGCGAAACTAAACACGATTAGAGGTTTTGGTTTACGTGAATGGCCATTAAAGTGTAAGCCCACCTGCCACGTCACAGCACCTTTGGTCAGGTGGGTTCTAACCTAATGAAACCAAAAGCTGCTTTCCAAGCAACTACATATCCTCATGCTGTTCCTCAGCCAAGAGACAAGATGGTGGGTTTATAAATTAATTATACCCTCACCAGAAACATTTCCACTTTGGGATTGAAAAAGAAAACCTGGAAAAGGGCAGCAGCAAAAATGACCTTGCTGTGGATACAACAAAATATACATATATGCAGAAAAAAAGTGGTTTTGCACCTATTCCCTACCAGGGCGGCGGCGGAAACCAGAAGTATCCAGGCCATTTCATGTATAAAACATTACAAGAAACATTTGCGCTCACCCCCATAGCTCTATGTGAAACAAAACAAACAAGAGGTCTCAGTTTAAGTATTAATTTTAACTGCATTATTTCTGTAATAAAAGACAAACTTGGAGATACATTTTAACTCTTTATGGACATTTAGGCCCATAGCTGAGCGTTCCAAAAAGAAATGACCTTCCTGTGACCAGTGGTGTGAAACTTGATACCTGCTTTCTACTGTTTCTTAATATAGATGGGATTGTTTTGTTTTTCCTTTTCATTAAATGTTTTGTATAGTTGGCCCACATCCAGGGAATTCTGCTCCAGGCGCTCACTTCTACGTCTACAATTGTCCATTCTATCAGCTGAACCAAAATCCTGGTCTGATAGATTATGAAATGTCGAAGCCTAAAATGTCCGGCTCTCACTTTATTTTCTACAATTTCCGCTACACAATTTGCTTATGTTTACAATGTAAGTGGTTTTAGCAATGTAATCCTTATTACAATATGTACCTGCGGTCATCATTTTTCTAAAGCGGGCAAACTCTCGTAATCTCCCCCATCAATCAAAACTCTGGATTTCAATACCACCTATAGCAATCGTCCTCTGTGGCAAGGTTTTAATGACAGATGATTTGGATGCTTTTAGGGTTTAGAATAAAATCTTTACTTTGGTTTCATAGAAACCTCAAGTATAGTATGTAATACAGGTCTGACACCCATTGTCCAGAATATCAAAACCCATAAGACTCTGGGGGTTTTAAGAGCTGTCCGGATTTAACAATTTCCATACGAGGGACGCTCCGTATGCTGCCACTTGGGAACAAGGCTTCCGAGCGCTGCAGCAGACCGCGGCACACGCTGGGAGCCTCTGGGCAACCCCAGCGTGTGACATTCTGCTCGGAGTAACGCTTACTCTGGGTGGCATGTCTGCAATGTAATATTGCAGAGCGTTCCCAATGTTTGATCTCCCACATTCTGAAATCCAGAAGAACCTGGAATTCTTGGGATTCTGAGCACTCCAGATTAAGTAGGCTTGGTTTATATATATGTGTGTATATATATATATATATATATATAATACAACAAAAGGGTTCTGCACTCACGGTTCACCAAAAAAAACTTTTTTTCACCAGTGCTTCAGCGATGGCCACAATGGATAGAAAATAGGAAGTACGCCAGCACTCCAGGGATTTTAAATGAGATTCCGTTTATTGGTCCAAAGACATCAACGTTTCAGCTCAAGACACAGAGCCTTCATCAGGACAGACATGTCTGTCCTGATGAAGGCTCTGTGTCTTGAGCCGAAACGTTGATGTCTTTGGACCAATAAACGGAATCTCATTTAAAATCCCTGGAGTGCTGGCGTACTTCCTATTTTCTATGTATATATATACATATATATATACTGTATATATATATATATATATATAATTTATATTAGAGAGAGCCCTCACTGGTCTTAACAAAACAGTTTTTAATACATGAAGCAAGTTTATAAACAATGCAGCGACTTAACGTGCTAAGAACCTTCATTACTTTATTTTACAGTTAAAACATGGATTATTTGCTCAATAATGTATACAGAAAGACACATTTTTTAACATTTTATAATTACAGTAATTGCTGTTCATCTGACTTTGCCTACACAAGGAAGTGACTCAGGATGCTTCAATACATTTGTATAGCATTGTTGAGTGTATGTACTTTTTGGACACAGCAAGGTTTACTATCAGCCGTATACTACTTTTAAAAACTACTGTTGTGCAGCCTCACAGAGCATTAATGAAAGACAGGTTTATATCTGTGGATGTCTTTGTATATTGCTGTAGTTATAAGTCACAGAGAGGACAGATACCACTTTACAACACAACCTTTGCTAAGATTTAACATATCCTTTTAATCCCTTTGTCACAAAAGGTTTCAATGTTCAGGCTCGGGTCAGACGAGCGCAGTGATCACGTCCGTTAGGGATGCACCGATAACACTTTTTTAAGACCGAGTACGAGTACCGATACTTTTATCTTATGTCATGTGACCGCTTTCCAATAAGAACAGACCTCATATAAAGCCCCCAGGTCTCATGGATATGCCCCCCAGCTCATGGATTTGCCCCCCAGCTCATGGATTTGCCCCCCCCAGCTCATGGATAACTCCCCCCAGCTTATGGATATGCCCCAGCTCATGGATATGCCCCAGCTCATGAATACTGCCCCCCAGCTCATGGATACTGCCCCCAGCTCTTGGATAATGCCCCCAGCTCATGGATACTGCCCCCAGCTCATGGATACTGCCCCCAGCTCTTGGATAATGCCCCCAGCTCATGGATAATGCCCCCAGCTCATGGATAATGCCCCCAGCTCATGGTTAATGACCCCAGCTCATGGATTCGCCCCCCAGCTCATGGATATGCCCCAGCTCATGGATATGCCCCAGCTCATGGATATTGCCCCAGCTCATGGATAATGCCCCCAGCTCATGGATAATGCCCCCAGCTCGTGGATAATGCCCCCAGCTCATGGATATTGCCCCAGCTCATGGATATTGCCCCAGCTCATGGATAATGCCCCCAGCTCTTGGATACTGCCCCCAGCTCATGGATAATGCCCCCCAGCTCATGGAAATGCCCCCCAGCTCATGGAAATGCCCCCCAACTCATGGATATGCCCCAGCTCATGGAAATGCCCCCAGCTCATGGATATGCCCCAGCACATGGATTTGCCCCCCTCTGCTCATGGATAATGCCCCCAGCTCATGGATTTGCCCCAGCTCATGGATAATGCCCCCAGCTCATGGATAATGCCCCCAGCTCATGGATAATGCCCCCCAGCTCATGGATAATGCCCCCCCAGCTCACCTGGAGCTCTCCGCTCATACCTACCTTCCTTTAGCGACGCCGGGAAAGTCTTCACGCGCGCGCTCCTTGGAAGGTCCTCAGCCGCGACCACGTGGGACCATGTGATCGCGGCTGGGGTCCTTCCAACAAGCGCACGCGTGGAAACTTTCCCGGCGTCACTAAAGAAAGGTAAGTATGAGCGGAGAGCAGCTGCAGGGCCTGTCCGAATGCTCTATCGGCATTCGGACAGGCCCTGCAGCTGCTCTCCTCACTTTGTTTATACTTACCTCCCTTTATCGACACCGGGAAAGTTTCCACACGTGCGCTCGTTGGAAGGACCCAGCTGCGATCACATGGTCCCACGTGGTCGCGGCTGGGGACCTTCCAAGGAGCGCGCACGCGCGAAGACTTTCCCGGCGTCGCTAAAGGAAGGTAAGTATAAACAAAGTGAGGAGAGCAGCTGCAGGGCCTGTCCGAATGCCGATAGAGCATTCGGACAGGCGCCCCAGCTCCTAGGATGCCGGCAAGCCGGCTCAATGCCGGCTTCCGGTATCGGAAAAAAATATCGGGGGTAATGCACGAGTACCAAGTACTCCTGCAGTACCCGGTATCGGCACCGATACCGATACTAGTATCGGTATCGGTGCAACCATAACGTCCGTGTTGCCGCACATTTTAACATCCGTGGTAGCATAGAATCATGATCAGTAAAGACCCACACACGAAGTACGTCCGCACAGAAGTGCGGACACACAACGGACGCGGCAAACGGATGCAAGTTAGGCAAGAACGTGAAACTGCTAGAACGGTCGTGCGGAGTCCACAACGTCTGCATAGCTTGGTGTGTGAGTGATGGACGGTAGTCAGATGGACTGCATTTATACGTCCAGCATTTTGACGGACAAAATGTTTTTTCATATTAATTTTATTTCTCATCTACATCAGTCAAAAAAAACGTCAGTCACAAAAACGGACCGTGTGGTCAGTCAGAAAGTACCGCACAACTGTAAGATTTCTGTATCTCAGTGTTAAAGGACAACCATACCACTACTGGAGAGTGAATCTTTGTAGGCCCTCCTTTTATTGCACTTATCATTTTTGCCACCTTGGTAACATCTAGTATTTAACAATCTGGCATGATGCACCTCATGTGCCCTTACTACTAGATATAATTACGCTTCTAATCATGTTTTGTGTTTTTCTGTAAGAGATTTGGTACTTTCTTAATAATAGTCCAGTGATTTAAAGGGAAAAGTATGTTTGTTTATTTTACTTCACATGAAGCATGGAATAAGGGCTTCAGAATAATGTGAAATGGCCACACCAGTGTTGTAATTTTATACGTTAGGACCCTGGCCAGACATTACTGTTTGACCAAAAGTTGAAAATAAAAAAATATAAACAATAAACCGTCAAAAAATGACATCCTATTGGAATACAGCATATAATTTTGACTTTGTCCCCCTGTCGGTGTCTGCGTTTTTAAAATCTGTAAATAGTTAAACATTAATGCAGCCAATAAGAGCACTAGTTACTGTCTTCTGCCTGATCGACTTGTCCGTTCCATAGGGCAGGGATGTCTCTCCCCCACCCAGATGTTGAACTACAACTTCAATGATTCTCTGGCCATCTATTGCATTCAAAGAATTTTGGGGATTGTATGTCATCAACATCTGGGACGGACAGAGATAGAGACGTTTGAATGTCATTCTCCTGCGGCTCCAAAGCAACTTTAGATCTTAATACCATTGCGGATTTTAAAGCACTGGCAAAAGGCCAATTGACTTCCAGTTTGGAAAATGGAATGCCTTTATTATATATAAATTTTTTTTTACTAAACTATAAAATCCGTTTTAGTTCAGAACGCTTATTCCAAAAAGCTGCCTAGATCAGAAACTATAGTACCGTCAATCTACCAGTACATGAGTACCTTTTCAAATGGAATCGTCCTTGTATTGGTTTTATTATGTTTGGCTTAATATGATTGGGGAAAATAATTAAAGGTTAATAGAATTTTGCACATATTAATCTGATAGGGTTTTATGGACCCTACCCCCGTGATGTATTTGTAACAAAGCCTGCGAATCAAACTAACCAATAATACAAGCACTAAACCTCATCAAACTCCTAATAAAAATGCATTCCAATAGGTGGATATTTTTTGGCAAATTTTTGAATTAAAACATAAAGGGATTCACTAATTTAAGCAACAGGTTCAATGTACACCCATAATTTTTATTTATATTTTTGGGTTGCCTTAAATTTTGCTCACTTAATTTTAGTCCAAATCAAGATGTAAGAGAAGAGCGAGACCACAGCATTTTTATTTTATAACTTTGTTAAACCTTTTGGAATGCAGATGGATTTGTAATAACAGGAATTTCCCACCCATTCCAGCAATTGGTTAATGTCCTCGGCATTGAGAGGGCTGTTTTTTTTTTTTCTTAAAGTACTCCCCTCTCCTTTTGGCAATTAAAGTCTTCTCCCTTCATAATTTTTATTAAATGCGTTCTACTTTTTAAGGTGGATATCCAGCTCAATGAATTGTGAAATTATAGTTTTTAATATGTCAGAAATGATGGACAAAATCATTTAAAACCGTTTACATGTGTTTCATCTTTAAACACTTCAGTGTTAAAACTTTGCATGTTTATTTAAAAAAAAAATATCTGTGGAAAAAAAGAAAGTACGTCCGTTGTGCACGGACGCACAGAATGCGTTCATCTGACCCTAGCCTCAATGGACGAGAACACCCTTAACACCACAATATCACGTGGTCAATGTGAAACACAACATTGACCACGCAGCTACTGTGCCATGGATTGGGCGCTCTGACCTACTTCACATCTTGCCAAGACAGTCACTCTTCCTCTGGGGGCAGTTTTTGTGTCGGAACATGTAGCTTGGCATGAAGGGGTTAATAAATACTACACGCAGATTAGTTTCTGCCCAGGTAGATTCACGAATTCTATAGCACAATATGCATTATGCATTACAAGCATCGGAGCAAAGAAAACTAAACAAAATGCAAACCCTTTACTGTAGAATAAATCTAAATAATAGTTTGTTTAATGTTTTGCCAGTGTTTATTTAACGTTACCCCGGTCAATCATACATTTTGCATTTTACTTTTTCTTCTTCTTCAAAAGAGAAGTTGACTTTATTTATATGGAAAAAGCAAACTGTGCGTACTAAAACAAATAATAAAACTGCTGTCACTTTGAGTTTGGCTGAAAAGTACCATTTGTATGGCTTTACTTGTGGTTTGTACTGAAAGGAACAAATGGCTAGAGACCTTTCCATCTGGCCATGCCCATGACTTATTAGAATGTTTCTATGTAGAATTTTTAATTGGGTAACATGAAAGTTCTGTTTTCAAAGGGGTACAAGTGGAAAGCGCGTATCTGTGATATGGGGGATCTTTTCAGTTTGCTCCTTGCTTGGACAGGTGAGTGGAAAGGAATATGCTCTAAGAGACTTGTTACATATTACAACCTCTTGTAGTGAGTAGGGTGCTTAGTGTCCGGGCCCAGATAAACTATGTGTGTGTGTGTGTGTAAAATGAACACTGTCAACTGTACAATTTGGGGGAGTCATTTGATCATTGGCCCATATAAAGATGATACTTTTGCAGTAACCACTGGTGGGGAGATCTAAAGAGCTCCTCGATTACAGGACATCTGGCCACCCATCATGCCCACAGGTCATCCACATTGCCAGCCAATGGCAAATGGCTCAGTCTGGATGTACTAGACTCTGGGGGAGCCCTCCTTCTGCGCTGTCAAACTGCTGCAAAACTCTTTAATACATATCTGAGTATTCTCTGGCACTCACCGCTTGTCTCCTGCTGCACTAGCTGTAATAATAGTTTTGTTTCATTTTCCATATTTATTTTATTTATTTATTTATAAAGGATTTTACCAGGAAGGATACATTGAGATTTCTCTCGTTTTCAAGTATGTCCTGGGTTCAAGAACATTGAAGTGTTACAGTTACAGAAATACAAAGTAATACAATGCAAGATATTAAGAAACAACACAAATATACAGAGTAACAGAAAATAAATATGTAGGAAATAGTCATTTTGTTACATGTTTACAGGTGCATTCTGTATTGAGAGGGAGCTCTTGAGTGACTTCAGACTGGTGGAAGATTTGATGGTGTCTGGGAGGTTATTCCATAATTGTGGTGCTCTGTAGGAAAATGAGGACCGAGCCACTGTCTTTTTGTTTTGTGGTATTGCAAGTAAGGTGCTGGTCCTGGATCGGAGGTTATAGGATGATGGAGCTGCTGGGGGAAGCAGTCTATTCAGGTAGGGTGGCAGCTTCCCAGAAATGCTCTTAAACACCAGGATGGAAAGGTGAAGGGTGCGTTTAGGGTGCGATGGCCAGTTTATCTCTTTTAACATGTCACACTTGTGGGTCATGTAGTTACATTGTAGCGCAAAGAAGCAGAATGAGTTATACAATGTAGTAAGTTTCTGAAGGTGTGTTTGCGGGTCCGCTGCATACACTACATCTCCGTAATCAATAGCCGGCATAAGCATTTGTTGTACAATCTGCTTTCTTACCGCAGGTCTCAGGCAGGATTTGTTTCTGTACAGGGCACCTAATTTGGGGTAAAGTTTAGATGAGAGTTTTTCGATGTGGGGGCCAAAGGATGGATTAGGGTCCAACCACATACCCAGATATTTGAGAGAAGTCACTGTGGTCAGCGTGCCATTTGATTTCGTCTCGACACATAGATGGGGATTTTGCAATTTGTGTAGTTTAGGTGCTGTTCCAAAGAGCATCGCTACAGTTTTGTCAGTATTTAAAAAAAGTTTGTTGTGTTTGATCCACTTTTCTACCTCTGTGAATTGTTCTTGCAGCACGGCCTCCAGCTGCGGGAGATTTGGTTTGCTGGTATAGATTAGTGTCGTCTGCGTACATGTGTACAGTTGAGTCTTTGCAGACGTTGGGCAGATCATTTATGAGTATTGTGAATAGCAGGGGGCCTAGTATTGAGCCTTGGGGTACACCGCAAGTGACTGGGAGGGGGAGGGAGGAGCTGCCAGAAATTGACACATATTGTGATCGGTCGGATACATATGATTGAAACCAGGTTAGCGTGCTATCACCAATACCAGAGTTTTTAACTTTTTCTAACAAGATGCCATGGTCTACTGTGTCAAAGGCCTTGGCAAAATCAAGGAAGATGGCTCCAGTTAGGTTTCCTTGTTCCATGCCCGTTTGGATATCATTGCAGACTTTTAAAAGGGCGGTTGTAGTTGAGTGATTTGGACGAAAACCTGATTGATCTGGGGTTAAGTAATTCCAATATTGATAATAATCACGTAATTGTGTGTAGACGCATTTTTCCAAACTTTTTGACATCTAAAATATTTGAATGTGAATGACTCCGTAAACCAATAAAAAAATATATACTAAATGGTCCATATACAACGAAGCCACGAACCCTTATATATAAACAGAGTGTAATGGATGATAGCTGTAAATGAGGCTCAGATTGTCAAATTTAAACAACTAGTATCCTAATAGTAATATACAGGAATAATGAGAAAGACCCGACAAGATGTACCTGCACATAAATACATAGGGGAAAGAAACATACACATTCTGCCCATCAGCTTTATTAATAAAGCAGGATGATTATCATAAAAAAAGTAATACCTCGGCAGTTGAATCCCTGTTTCAGTAGGGTCTTTTTTCACAAGGTCCTAACGTTAGTTACTAAACGCTGGCGCTAACGAAAAAAGTTACCACCACCACTGAGCTCTTGTGGAATCAGTTAGCAGCAGCTGAAAACCCCTTAAAAAAACAAATACTCATCTCTTGTCCCACGGCCGTCACGAGCAGAGTGAAACTGGGGGGAAAAGTCCCCAGTCTCCCTCTGCGATCACTCCGCCAACCAGCAGGATCTTGCGAGAGGCGACATCCTGCGGTCATGTGACCCGGCAGTAGAAGCCTCCATTGAGTTCTATAGTGGACTCGCTGTCCTGAGCATCCGCGAGCCTAGCGGCCGCTGCGGGGCGGACTGCTGGACTCAGCGCCTGTCCCGTAATCTGCCGGTGAAACCGGGACGCAAAGGGGAGATTAGTGATTGCTAATTTTTCCATTTAGCGCACAGTTTTAGCTCAGGACATCGGATAGTGCGCATTGTTGGGTTTTTCTTTGTTTTGAGGGTAATTTATTCACTTGTTTGACAGAACATGCCCTGATAGCTGATTTTGAAAATCATTTCTGCATAGTATTGTTTATCTTAATAAATATTTACATATATGTTAAAATGTCCTAGTAAATAAAAACTGCATTAGTCCAAACATTCACTAATACACACACACTTTCCAGAAAATGAAAACTGTGCAGTGTGGCACTTAGATTTCATTAATTTAGATCTCTATTGTTTCTGATGGCTTGTTTCCCCAGACCTTTACCGTAAAATAGGAGATCAATTTAAGCAGGCATGTGATAGGCATAAGGCTATCCTAAACAAAAGATAAATCCAGGTAAAGTATCCATGTAATTGGGCAGACTAGATGGGCCGAAAGGTTCTTATCTGCCGACATTTTTCTATGTTTCTATCATTTAAGTGGATGCTTCTAATGATCCTAATTGCTTTGGTTACGTGCCAGGCATGAAACCCAATCCACTTGACTATTCACATCAACCGTGTTTGTTCAGGAATAAGTCCAGAGAGGCTGCACTGTGGAGAGCTTTGCATCTAAATCGCCCAACATCAAATGTTTTAGCTCAATCAAATCATAGAACTTGGTTGCAACAATTTCAGGAAAGCGTTCAAGCTCGGAATCCCATTCTAGGTCCAACACAGCTGTTAACACACCACGCCTAGGCAACTCCCGGATGGACAAGCAGCTGCTCCAGGCTGACGGTCTAAAGATGGGAAGCACAACATGTATACTCCATGGTGCAAGGTCAACAGGATAGGTTGTCTTGCGTGCTCATCGAGCTGTGGAAACTTTCCACCAGTAGTCAGTTTAAGATGATGCTTTAGATGATTGAATCCACAATTTTAGTAAATTTGGATACATGGGAATCTATTGTAATGGTATAATACAAAAATATGTAACCCTTTAGATAAAGGTGTGCTTACAAGAAATAATTGGCAAACCACTCTCAAAAGTTTAACAAAATGTAATAGATTAATGGGCAACTCTTCTCGCCAAAGTGATTGATCGACTAACCAAATGTTCGTTAGCTGCAGCATTACTTCGCTGGACACAACTCTGTTGAATTGCAAGCTATTGCTGCCTTTAGATGCAAGTCAAAACATTTTATAAGTGGAAGTTATTTCCAGCTTTGTGGTTTCATCACAATATCTATAGTAAAGACCGCCCTTTGCAATGGATGGTGTGCTGGATCAGTCCCTTTTGCACACAGAATAATGAATAGATCTGTTGCATACCATGCTTTGTTTGCATATGGAATTAACATGGTGTAATGTTTGTGGATCAGTATTTATGAAGTTATATCACTGAGTGCCTGTCTTCTATTATGTGACGGATATATAATTTAATAACTAATGAAATTGCAAATCCATATGTACAAAACCAAGTATTAAAGCTTCTTTATTTTGTCCGTTTCTTTTACAAAACCAGCTGTATGTTAAGGCTTCCTTACTTTAAATGTCAGTTTCCCTATTTTGGTGTCAAAATTAGTCTCGGGCAGGACACGTCTTCGGTCATGATGTATTTTTTGAGATCTGGCCAGTTTCAAGAAAAGCGTTAATGGCGGGACATTGTCCGCTCAAGAGGTATAAGACAGGAGATCACATTATTCAGATAGAGGTATCTCAGAATGGACGTGCTGCCCAGGGTTCATTGAAGCCCATCTGATGCTCTCTGCCTGCCTGAAACAGGACCTCCTAGTTGTGCTGGCGAGATAGTGTCTGCGACTCAAGCGGTGATGCTTTCTACTTGTTTATTTTACTCACAATAAGTTCTTTGATACATTCTATGTTGCAATAAATATTTTATATACCTTTCAGCTGTGCGATTTATTCTTGGAATCCGAAGTACCGAGCAAAACACATGGTTAGAAAGTTCACCTTGCCTAGCTTTTAGTAAACGTTTTGTTAGCTTTTCTTGAAGGCAGAAGCCTCTAGCTATTATTCTTGATGTAATTCACTTTGATTATTAAAGGATAGCAGTGTTAAATATTAACACTGGGCAGCAATAATATGATCCAGCTCATAGACAATAAATACAGCAAGGAAGTTGAATAGGATGAGGTCTTGTCGGTGACCGCTTATAATCTCTTGGTGGAGGAAAACCCTAACGGGGTTATTCAAAGAGAATCGAAAAGTCACTGCACGTTTGGTGACTTTTCGTTCTCTTCAATTCGGTGCGATTTAGCGATCCCATTTCGGCGACCCTGCGGTGTATTCAGCAAGCACCACAGGGCTGTCATAGTGCAGGGAAAAGCCACCCCAAAACTTGGCGAATGTACACCGAAGCCCGCAAAAACATCTGTATTAACCCCGCCGAACAAAAACCTGAGCAGCCGCCGATCACAGAGCAGCCGCCGGAAAAATCCGACACCGCAGACGAATGGAGTGAAAAAAAAAACCAGTACGCTTGAATGTTTGAAAAGTGAAACGCTGTTTGCAAAGAAACTACAGAACAAAAATGTCTGAAATTTACATATAAGATCCAGTGAATGATAATAAAAAGGGCTGTTACAGAAAAAAGAAAAAACAATTAAAAAAAAACAAATGGAAAAATATTGAAAAATGCCTAAAATATCCTAAAGAATCTATAAATAAAGAGACTTTTTACTGCAGAATATTATAATGAATGGTTTATTAGATGTGGAATTAAAACGGGAATATTTTTAACATTGAAGCCTATGGGATACGCCTGAATAAATCTGCTGCATGAAACCACCGAACAGCAGGGCAATTCGGCCACTTTTCACTGCTGATTTTTGTTCTCTGAATAGACGAAGCATTGCTTCTCTATGGGGATTTCACTGCCTCGAACAGGCACCGTATGTGCAGGCAATTCACCAGGATTTGGCTCTGAATAACCGAATGGCCAGGAAAGGTAACCGTACACTGAATTTCACTGTTTGTTTACCTTTCGGCCACAATTCGGATCTCTTTAAGCATTGAAGCCATGACTCCAAACCAGACAAATGAGGCTTCTAACAATCGGTCGCATTTGGCTTCTGAATTGTAATATTCGGAAAGTGTAGGAAAAATGCGCAACCCAAACCATGGTAGTTTACAACATACAGGGAAGTTTCCTACTGGGAGACATTTGATCATCCACACATTTAAGGAATTGTTCCTATGTTTTTTGTAGCTATAGAGCTGCACGTCCTTCCAGGTTATGGTCATGAAGAAATCCAGCAGAGACAAAATATATCCTGCACGGATTTATGCCAGAGTAAAGTAGTGCTATCAGTTTTGAGTTGTTTATTGGCCATTCTCAAAAAAATCCACTTGGATTCATACAGCGTCACACGACGTTCCAAGGAGACTCTTGTAAGTCTGCTGTTCTGATGGTTGAAGGTGAAGCTGAACTAGAAGATGGTCGTTCTAAAGAGAAAGAACATTTCCAGCATTTACACTCATTGACACCAAAAAAATGTGTATGTCGCCTGCAGTGATCTTTGCTACAAATGCTAATTGCCTACAAGTTACAATTCCACAACATTCCACTCAGTGGATATTACCCATTTGTATATACAGATCTACATCCACAACCCTGGTTCTATTCGTTGTCTCCTCTGTCCTAAAGCAGTGGAACATTGCATCCAAATAGCTCCCAGTGTCCTGCATGGTTGCACTTAATTCCTATGGACTCCAGGAGCTGGTACCAGTGGCAGTGGTGCTGGTATCAATGAGCAGATCCCTACTATTACCACTTGAGATGCTGATACAGCAGCTTGGTCAGAATAGAGTCAGTAACAGTAACACAGTCTCATCTAAACTTTACCCCAAACTAGGCGCCCTGTACAGAAACAAATCCTGCCCCGCCCCGCGGTAAGAAAGCAGATTGTACAACAAATACTTATGCCGGCTATTGAATACGGAGATGAAGTGTATGCAGCCGCCCCGCAAACACACCTTCAGAAACTTACTACATTGTATAACTCATTCTGCCGCTTTGTGCTACAATGTAACTATATGACCGACCATTGTGACATGTTAAAAGAGCTAAACTGGCCGACACTGGAGTCTAACGCACCCTTCACCTTTCCAACCTGGCGTTTAAGAGCCTTTTCTGGGAAGCTGCCACCCTACCTGAATAGACTGTTTCCCCCAGCAGTTCCCTCATCCTATAACCTCCGATCCAGGACCTGCACCTTACTTGCAATACCACAATACAAAAAGAAAGTGTCTCGGTCCTCATTTTCCTACAGAGCACCGCAGTTATGGAATAACCTCCCAGACGCCATCAAATCTTCCCCCAGTCTAAAGTCACTTAAGAGCTCCCTATTAACATACCTCAATACAAAATGCACCTGTAAACATGTAACATAGTGACTATTTCCTACATATTTATTTTCTGTTAATATGTATATTTATGTTGTGTTTAATATCGTGCATTTTATTACTTTGTATTTCTGTAACGACTGTAAAATTTCAATGTTCTTGAACTCAGGACATACTTGAAAACGAGAGAAATCTCAATGTATCCTTCCTGGTAAAATACTTTGCACATAAATTACACTGACGTGTATTGTCTTGCACCAAAATTTTCCCTACATGGATTTCTGTAGCCGACTATGTCAGAATAGGGGCCCTTGAGTTTTTTTGTAACTTACGCTAAACAGAATAAAGGTAACAGGGAAAAGGGACCCCCCCCTACTCCATTCTCAGCCTAGAGTGCCCCTTTAAGAATTACTTATTTTTGTCTATTGGCTCCGAAATCTAGTAACTTCAAAGCTGAACATCCGGCTTATTCTGAGTGCTATGGTCAGTGAATGCTAATACTCAGAAAAAAGGCTTAGATAAAAAGAATAAAGTAATTTAATATCTTTCTGACTGTTATTTTAACACAAAGCATATCAGAAGCACGGATAACATATAAACTGGAAAAACAGTGCGCTTTCCTGATTTTATTCCTTAGAAAAGATCAAAGGTTAGGAAAAACAACATTGAAATCTTCCCCTCACTGAGTTTATCCGGAACTAAATGCCGATCCATATTCAGTACCTACAATTTTTCAGAACGTGTCCTGTTTATATATTCACTCTCTTTATCTTTCTCTGGCGCTATTTCAGATATACAGGATTATTCAAAGAGATCCGAATGGCTGCCGAAAGGGAACTGAATGCTGAAAATCAGCGTTCGTTTACCTTTCTTGGTCATTCGGCTATCCAGAGAGCAGGCAATACGCCAAATCCTGGCGAATTGCCTGCACATTCGGTGCCTGTTCGAGGGCAGTGAAATCCCCATAAAAAAGCAATGCTTCGGCTATTCAGAGAACACAAACCAGCAGTGAAAGGTTCCCGAAATGCCCTGCATTTCGGTGGTTTAATTCGGCAGGTTTATTCCCGTTTTAATTCAGTATCTAATAAACCATTCATTATAAAATTCTTCAGTAAAAGTCTCTTTATTTACAGATTTTTTTTAGGATATTTTAAGCATTTTTCTGGATTATGTTTTTTAAAAAAGTAAGATTTTTTTTAAACTTATTTTTTCTGTAACAGCCCTTTTTATTATCATTCATTGGACCTCGTATGTAAATTTCAGACATTTTCGCTCAGTAGTTTCTCTGCAAACAGCGTTTCACTTTTCAAACATTCATGCAAACTGTTTTGCTAATTTATTCACTTCACTCGTCTGTGGTGTCGGCTTTTTCCGGTGGCTGCGCTGCGTGTGATCAGCTCCTGCTCGGGTTTTTCCTGCGGCTTCGCTCGGGTTAATCCAGATGTTTTTGCGGGTTTCATCGTGCATTCGCCGGGTTTTTGCGGTGACTTTTGGTCTGGTTTACGGCAGCTTTTCCCTGTGCACTTCGACGCACTTCGACGCCCCTGTGGTGCTTGCTGAATACACCGCAGAGTCGCCGAAATGGGATTGCCGAATTGGCCCGAATTGAAGAGAACGAAAAGTCACCGAACATGCGGTGACTTTTCGATTCTCTTTGAATAACCCTGATAGAGAACATAATACGATTTCTGCCTGTGCAAACTATTTTTCTGTAAATCAAAGGAAAATACTAAATATTTTAGTTGTGCTTTATTTATTGAATGGTAACATATACTATGCCATTTTTGTGTATTAATTTGTAATGCACACATACCAGTAAATCTATTTTTTCACTGCACGGCGTAGATCAGGGATGTGCAACCTTTTGTAAGTCTAGGGCCCTGCTACGTGGGCTCCACTTTAGCCAACCCTTATACACGATTCAGTGGCAATGAAAGGAGTGAGAGCTTCAGTTAATGAGAACAAAGACTCCCCCTGTTTAACCCCTTAAGGACCAACAACGTAACATTTACGTCATAAATGCATTGACTTTAAGGCTAGAGTCAGACGACCGCAGTCTGAGCGCACTCTGCGTGCGTGCATTTCGGACAGACGTACTGACGGAAGATACTGTAGACACCACACGGTCCGTTTTTTGTTGACGGACGTAGAAAAAAAAGGGGAATTATGGGAAACAAAATTAATTTATGAAAAATTATGATAATTTGAAAAATACGAAAAGCCATTTTGTACGCCAAGGTGCTGGACGTCGCAAATGTCATGCGTCTGACATCTCATCACTCGCACAGAACGCTACGCGGACATGGCGCACTCTGCGTGTCCGTGGTAGTGGTTTTATGTTCTTGCCTAACTTGCGTCCGTTTGCCACGTGCGTTGTGTGTGCGCAGTTCGGTTTGCACATACTTCGTGTGTGGGTCTCTATTGATCACGATTCTATACTACGACGGACAATAAATTGTGCGTCAACACGGACGTGATCACTGCGTTCGTCTGACATGGGCCTAAAGACCCTTGGTCCTTAAGGGGTTAATCAATAACACAGGGCTGTATTCCAACCCTTGTGTAAACTCAGCCAGAGCTGTTGTAAATTTACCAGAGCTATAAAAGGGTTATTCAAAGAGAGCCGACATGGCCACCGAATTGCAAATTTCACCATACGGTCCATTTTCCTGGCAATTCAGCTATTCAAAAGGGGGCGATTCAACAAATATTGGCGAAAATACGGTGCAATTCAGCAGTGAAATTCTCCATAGAGAAGTAATGGTAACTATTCATAGAACGCTGAACTGCAGAGCAAAGTTGGCGAAATGCCCTGTTTTTTGTTGGTTTCCTTTGACAGATTTAAACAGGCGAGTGTCATGGAAATTACATAACGCTCCCCGCTTCAACCCCAAGACTTTTATTCCCACGGCGAAAACCCCAAAAGAAACGGACAATTGCCTTGGGAAAGACTTTATGTTCATTTATATTGCTTGGTTGTAGTTTAAATGTACTTTTAATACTGTGTTTTAATGTGAATTGGGAGATGCAGACCGGAGTTTCGTAATTCGGTTGTGTGCTCTGTGATTATGCAAGAAGGCTATTCTCTTTGTCTACCTGTTATCTGTTTGCATGTTTGAGGAGTCATGAGTCTGGGACAGTGGTCACTGACAGGGCAATCTGATCTATTGGGACAATGGGTTATGTTAATATTGTGTGATAACTGAATGGGAAGGAATGTTTATTGTAGTCTGGAGGGGCTGTTGAGGAGGTCCAATATTGGGTCTTGGGCAACCGGGGCACTAAGAACAGTTGATAGGTCATACACTGAGACCCAGAGCTCCTGCATGTTGACACAGTCCCACCACATATAGCCACAGAACCACACCCATGAGTGTATAGGCCCGAAGACCTGGGGAAGATTTTGCGGCGTCAGACTGGACCCCGGTAACAGCGGGACAATTTTGGGAGAATTACTCTTTTTATGCATGCCAATAGCTTGCTGACCTTAGTGACTGTTGATTGACATTGGACATTGTTGCTTAGTTTGAAGTCTATGACCATTCCTAAATCTTTGTTGATTTCCCTGACTCAGTACTAGTGACATTGGATCTCTTTGTACCATTACTCTCTATGTTCTTTATTCAAAGAAACCCTTTTTCCGGGCACATCTCCTAGACATCAGCTTTACAACTGGTCTATATGCTGAGTAGTACCATTGTGCTGTTAGCCAAAACCTATAAAGGTACCCTATGCGCCGCTTTGCTGGATTGCTCAATGCTTATAGCGCATTTATGTTTGCTATATATTCTTCTTGTGATACTACCAGTGACGCATGATATATTTTTTATGCAGTAGAAATGCCTGTGTCAGCTAATTTGTTTGTAAGTGTCCAGTTAAATTGTATCTGTGTGTATATTTACATGCAGTGTCATGCCAGCACGCTCTCTGCTCCGCTTAGATTTCCTGTACATTCCTGGTGAGGTTTATTTATGATCTACAGAACAGATTTACAGATACAACTATACAGGAAATGGCCAGGCGGCAGTTAAGGGAATAGTCAAGACTACAAATGTTATTGACATAGCAGGGATTAAATCTTTTCTAGCTGTCACGGGTTGTTATTGCTAGGAAGAGCTTGGGGTAACGCTGAAATGTTACCCCGGGTGATCTGGGTAAAGTTTAATTTAGTAGTTGAATTTTGAAAACGGAATAAAAAGCACAGGGATCATTTTCAGTGAAGCGTAACAGCAGGTATAGTGGTGTGTGTGTGTATATATATATATATATATATATATATATATATATATATATTTTTTACACATGTTATGGGTAGAGTCCAAAAAGCTATCACCTGGGTAAAATCTGCAAGTCCCAAAAGTGGAAAAAACATAAAATCTGGTTTTGCCCAGATAATACGTGGACTATCCAGCCCCCCACCCGAGGTAAAAGTGATTAAAGAGGGCCACTACCACCAGAAATGAAATGTCATTATTGTGTTTATGTTGCTGATATCTTACATGTGCTTTGTTTTTCTCTTGTTTGTTTAGTTAAGAAAATAGTTTGCTCTATATGTGTCACTGGGTGCTTCCATTGTGTGATCTTTTGTGTTGTAAACGCCCCATCCCACCAGTATCTTTACCTCACTTGGTCCTCACTGTGTGGCTTTGGCCATAGAATGGAGTCTATGGAGTGATCACCTACTCACATCATTGTATGGTGTGGGATGTTTTCAAAGGACAAAACCAGGGGGTCTTTTAAGCTCCCCGTCTTCTCTCATTCAGCTGCCAGCTCTTAACTCGGGTAGCCTACGCCACACAATACATTCCATGCAGCCTTATCTAAACATTCCCTCCTCCACCTCATTAACTGGTAGATATTGTAGATTAAATAAACCAGAGCCACAAATCTTTTGGTAAATGTTGCATCATGTGAAAAATCCAGAAACTGGAACCTGGAGGTAAAATACTTAACTTTTATTTTTCCTTTTTACATTCAATCACTGCAACAAAGAAAAAACCAGCAGCATGTGTTTTATGTGTTTTTCTGTGTACTTTGCAAGTAATCTACACTAGTTACAGCTTATGTAAATGCTAGTGTCCCTTTAATAGGGTTAGTCGGCTTTAGTAAAAGTGAATGAATAAAGCCAGAATGGATGCTAATGGATGCGTTTTATGGTGGCTACATGTGAGCGAATATTGTGTGTGTGTGTGGGCTACACATGTAAGAAGAGAGTTAACTGATTGTTTTGGTACATATATATGTAATACAATTGTGTGAGTGTATTTGTGCAGTTCTATGTATATGGTGGGATTACTGGACATTGTATACGTGTACTGAGATTTATGTGAGTGCGTGTGGCTGAGATGTGAGAGTGTGTGGTGACTGTTTAATGGAGGTTTGTCTGGTGTCCCTGGGATTTTGGCTAATACGAGATCCTTGCAAACGAGTTACTGGCAGCACAGGTTTATAGATGATGTCCTTACACGCATATTGGGGGTAGACATGTGTGTGAAAATCAGAAGGAACAAATATCACTGTAGCATCATAACATTGGTGTCTGGCCCAAGTGGGAATTCCATTGTTCCTGTCAATTAAGGAGCCCACAGGTTCCTTCTCAATTTAACCATTGATACACACTCATCATTGCATTACATCAGGTTATTCAGACTTGACTGTAGCCTCTGTACCCAAAAGAAAAAATAGAAGGGTTTTCACCATTTATGAACCGATAGTGAGAACACGTGATACCACCATTACCCTAGGGTGAAGTATGCGTGACATTACTTACTACCTTACTACTGTCTCGTTCTAATTAATCTTTTTTAAGACGGCAGCTGATGACCATCTGTAATTCCCCATTTATCCGGGATACAAAAAGTATTTTAAAAATAAAATAAAGCTGAATGTACAGTTACATTTTATAGATGGTGTAGTTATTTCACGAGCAATAACAGTGCATCACATAATCGGATCAGTTGTTTAGGCAAGAAATTGGTCATTTCTAGACCCAAAGTAGAAATCCTGACTTGTAATATGCTGTTACTGTTTATGCAGCTCATACAGTAATTTTATACATTCCCGAGTCCTCAGAATACCCCCCCCCTTTCTTGTTTGGATACATTACAAGCCAAAGAATGACCTGATGCATCAACTATGACCACAGTGCCCATGTCTGCTGTTTCTACACAGTGTTTGTTTTGGCTGCGCAGTGCCATTGGTTTTACTGCTAATGTGGCCCAATTGTATTTATATTTTACATTGAGCAGCATGTTTACAAGCTGAATTAGCCCATGGTTTAGATATATGTAGCTTTGTAGCAAGCCATGAGCACTTAATGGACCTTAAAAAGAATGTTCTCTGTAAATGCAGTCGCCTTCACAAACCTTTCAAAACCAAATGTCCATTATTCATGTGCAGTGTTTACTTTTCCCCTGATGTCTCATCCGAGGGGTCATACATTACATGAAGCAGCAGTCGTCACTCCTAGACTCTGGAGATTCTTAACATGGACATTTTTTGCTTTCCCTCTAGACTTATGTAACGGCCATAAGTATGATGATTTTTTTTCCATTGGATATTCTTCTAATGAAATCTATATCTGATGGACTGTTCTCAGAAATTAACTATGAACGTTAAAGAAATAGAAGTCAAAGAAAAATGTATTTAAATGTGTTTATATTAGGTTTTGAAGATAAAATCCATGTAGACTTTTAAAAATAGACCTTTTTCTAATTTAATTTCATCATTTACTTTCTACCTTTGTCACACATTTTTTGGGAGGATTTACAGCTGGTGCTGTTTCTACAGAAGCGGAATCAGCACCAGCTTCTAGCTATGGTTATCTTTTCAGTTAGCCGCAGCGGGGTGTAATTAGTGGTAGGACTTTGTATTCTTAACGCTAATTAACACATTGCGCTCGCCATGTTAAGCATAGGGAGCGCAAAGTACAGTAAGCTCGCGCTAGAAAGCGCAATCACCAATACGCTAATGGGTTTTTTAACCCGTTAGTGTGCGAATTGTAAAATGGTCGGCCCGTGCTATGGCCACTTAAGCGAACGTTGACGCTCACACAGCAGAGCGCTAACGGTAGCGTTAAGATTATTCTAGTGCGCATTGGATTTTAAGGTTCTAATTGGTTTAGGCATGGTATTTCTTTGTGTCAAAGTGCTAACACAGGAGCTGTGTCTGACAACCAAGAATGGACTCTTGGGATAGTGACGTGTGTATCAAATATCAACACCCCACTCTGATAGAATCCATGCTCTCCCCAACCCCGTGCTGAAGCCTATTTCCAGGGAGTTTCTGTAGAACAAGCTAATCACTTTAACATGCATATCGTGTATGCCGTGTTCACAGTGATCTATGTAGTTTTAATATCTCCCAGGTTCTGTCTCGATGTCCCGGCAGTGTAGCTCTTGGCTCAATGAGAATGCAAAGAGAAACCGACGTCTCTCAGCTTTCGTGCTGATTATGGATTAGCCACCAGACTTTTGCCCATATGCTTAGCATGGACAGTACAAGTCAAAGTTCCCTGACCCATATCACCATGTAAATTTTCTTGACGCTTCATAAAATCTATTTAACCACGGAGATTTATTGTAGCGTCCAGTCTGATTCCTATATAATAGATAAACACAGAGGGAACTGTTTTATTAAATGACTTACAGATGAAAAATGGAAATGTAGTGATAGCAGCACTCACTCTATGTCAAACGCAGACTGTAAATAGCCTCATACTGCGCATTTTGTAAGATAATTGTAGAAGTTTACATCGAAAGCTGAATTAAGGTCTCCAATGGCTTCCAGATCCCCTGTATCCAGTTAAGATTCCCAATCCTACGGAATGGCTCGACTCGGCTCAAAACACTGTTTGCCTTCAGATTTTATGCCAAATTTAAATGAAGCCTGTCTTGGTTTTTATTTTGGGTTTAACCCATAAGTGTCATGATTATAAATGTATAAAGTATTTAAAAAGAAAATAAGAATTCCAGAACTCCAACTACAAAGTTATGTGCCGGCTGGGTGGAGTAGAGGTAACATCACTGCTCTATAAACGTGGAAAGAGACTGTGGAGACACAGGTTTGATCCCGGCAAGAGCACCTCTCCACTAAGTGTCCTTGGGCAAGACACCTAACAGTACATACTCGCCACCCAGGACATATTTGAAAATGAGAGAAATCTCAATGTATCCTTCCTGGTAAAATCCTTTCTCATAAAAAAAAAAGTACAGAATTCTATTCCACCATTATGTAGGGACCCAGCAACGAATTGACTTCACTGAGGACTTAGAATTGGAGGCGAGCGTCATTCTGCAGCACATACTCTGGCGAGTTAGTATAATGCCCCCCCCCCCATCTCTCTTATTCGATACTGTATTATAAATCATTCATTTCATTGTACATTTTCTATTTGTTTGCTGGTATTGCGCATATATGATCTACTAGTTTTACAATGAACGGGTCATATACAGTGGCAAGAAAAAGTATGTGAACCCTTTGGGATTACGTGGAGTTTTGCATGAATTGGTCATAAAATGTGCAAAGTCACAACAATTTGAAATAATGCTTAAAATAATACAACACAAACATTATATGTTTTCATGTGTTTATTAAACATAACATGTAAACATTCACAGTGCAGGGTGGAAAAATATGTGAACCCCTAGCCTAATGTCTTCTCCAAGAGTTAATTGGAGCCAGGAGTGAGCCAACCTTGAGTCCAATCAGTGTGATATTATTGGATGTGTTGCTGGAAGCTGTCCTGCCCTTTAAAAACACACACCAGTTTTGGGTTTACTGGTTTCAAGAAGCACTGCCTGATGTGAACCATGCCTCGCAGAAAAGAGCTCTCAGAAGACCTACGATCAAGAATTGTTGACTTGCATGAAGCTGGAAAGGGTTACAAAAGTATCTCCAAAAGCCTTGATGTTCATGTGTCCACGGTAAGACAGACTGTCTACAAATGGAGAAAGTTCAACACTGTTGCTACTCTCCCTAGGTGTGGTCGTCCTGTAAAGATGACTGCAAGAGCACAGCGCAGAATGCTTAATGAGGTAAAGAAGAATCCTAGAGTGTCAGCTAAAGACTTACAGAAATCCCTTGCACATGCTAACATTTTTGTTGACACATCTACAATAAGGAAAACATTAAACAAGAATGGAGTACATGGGAGGACACCACGGAGGAAGCCATTGCTGTCCAAAAAGAATATTACAGCACGTTTGAAGTTTGCAAAAGAGCACCTGGATGTTCCACAGCACTACTGGCAAAATATTCTGTGGACAGATGAAACCAAAATTGCGTTGTTTGGAAAAAACACACAACACTATCAGGGTTATTAGAGAGCGTGAAAAGCAGGAGAATGACTGGAGAATGAAAAATTCTAGGTCAAAATAGCCGATTTGGAAAGTGAGATGAAAGGGAGAATTTTTCTGGTTTGGCTATTTTGAACTAGAATTTTTCATTCTCCTGCTTTTCACGCTCTCTGAATAACCCTGTATGTGTGGAGAAGAAAAAGGCACAGCACACCAACATCAAAACCTCATCCCCACTGTAAAACATGGCAGAGGGAGCATCATGGTTTGGGGCTGCTTTGCTGCCTCAGGGCCTGGACGGATTGTTGTCATTGATGGAAGAATGAATTCCAGAGTTTATCAAGACATTTTGCAGGAAAACGTAAGATCATCTGTCCGCCAACTGAAGCTCCGCAGAGGATGGGTGATGCAACAGGACAATGACCCAAAGCATACAAGTAATTCAACAAAAGAATGGCTTTAACAAAACAAAATACGCCTTCTGGAGTGGCCCAGTCAGAGTCCTGACCTCAACCCGATTGAAGTGCTGTGGCATGACCTTAAGAGAGCGATTCACACCAGACATCCCAAAAATATTGCTACACTGAAACAGTTTTGTGAAGAGGAGTGGTCCAAAATTACTCCAGATCGTTGTGCAGGTCTGATCTGCAACTACAGGAAACGTTTGGTTGAGGTTATTGCTGCCAAAGGAGGGTCAACTAGTTATTAACTCCAAAGGTTCACATACTTTTTCCACCCTGCACTGTGAATGTTTACATGTTCTGTTCAATAAAAACATGTAAACATATAATGTTTGTGTTGTATTATTTTAAGCAGACTGTGTTTTTCAAATTGTTGTGACTTAGATGAAGATCAGAGCACATTTTATGACCAATTCATGCAAAACTCCACGCAATCCCAAAGGGTTCACATACTTTTTCTTGCCACTGTACATCTCAGACTTAGACTGAGGGGCCAAATCGACGTGATAGTGTCCCGGAAAAATGCCGTGATCGGGTCTCAATCCTGATCCTAGGGATTGGATCGGGACATCTCTAGCAACTAAACTAAAGAGAACCCAGATAGAATATTAATATATCAGATCTAAATGCATTAACTGTACTTGTTTCTCATCCGTTAGGGAAAAGTCTTGCAACATTCAAATTCTTTATCTTTTCTTTGTGTTTAAAAATTTTAAGATAATATTTTGACAAAACAACTGCATTCCATCTTAGTCAGTTATGCTGGTTATTTAATACATGTAGTAGAGCACTGCGAGCGCTCGCTGAAGGAAAGCAGATGTATTTCCTTTTGCTCTTGTGGTTGTAGAGCACCATCTTGTGGTGCCAGACTATACTGTTTTTATAAAATTAAAGTGCTTATTGGATGTCAACAACTTACAGGTCTGTTCACTAAAAGGCGAAACTCTGGAGAACTTTTGGAGAAATTAAAATTCTATGTCAAAATAGCCATTTATCTCATTTTCCAAATCAGCTATTTTTGACCTAGAATTATTTTCACTTCTCCAAAGTTCTCCAGAGTTTCACCCTTTAGTGAATAGACCCTTTAGTAAAGAACAAAGTGAGCAGTTATCATTCCATTAATAGTCTAGTGTGGCTATTTTGTGAATTCTGTTTGCTTGCAAACATCATTTTATTGTACGCTCTGTGATTATTTTTTGTCTAATTTGAGGTTGTGCTATGTAGAAACAAAGACTATGGGCCACATTACAATCTTGTTGCTAACGTTAGCAAAAAAATAGCCGCGGTGGCTACCACATATTGCAATCCAAACGCTAACGGGTTAAGTAACCCGTTTGCGTTTGGTACCTTGCGCTTTTCAGCGCGAGGTTACTGTACTTTGTGCTCCCTATACTTAACATGGGGAGCGCAAAGTGTTAATCAGCATTAGGATTACAATCTACTAGCGCTGATTAA
The DNA here is from genome assembly GCA_009667805.1 of Leptobrachium leishanense. Lineage (NCBI taxonomy): Eukaryota > Metazoa > Chordata > Amphibia > Anura > Megophryidae > Leptobrachium > Leptobrachium leishanense. The sequence continues at coordinate 468,867,765 of CM019063.1, forward strand.
CGCCTGGCCGCAGTTAACAGAAAGTTAACCACAGCCAGGACTTGGTGTTAACGGATTCCACTTCTGCAGAACCCGTTAACACCAGCCCAAAAAAAGTGATCGTATAATCACCTCCTGTCCCGCGGCGAGGACCGCGGCTCCATTGCCTCCTCTGTCCGGCGGAGCAGGGAGAGACTGGGGGTAAAGTTCCTCAGTCTCCCCCTGCGTATTACTACGCTGACTGGTTGGATCTCGCAAGGCCCATGTGACCGCCGGCGTCTGGCTCAATGGAGTCCTATGGACTCTATCGAGTGGATGCTCGCGGCGGCGCTCAGCATCCAGGGGCGTAGCGCCTGGTAACAATGCAGGCAGCTTTTTAAGCGCCTGCATTGTAATTCCACGCTAAAACGGGGGCGGTAGGGAGAAAACTGCGGGCACAGTTTTTTCTCCCTACCGCCCCCATTTTAGTGTGGATAATGTAATGTGGCCCTATGTCGGCAGATAAGAACCTTTCGGCCCATCTAGTCTGCCCAATTACATGGATACTTTACCTGGATTTATCTTTTATTTAGGATAGCCTTATGCCTATCCCATGCCTGCTTAAACTCAATCACTGCTTTAGCCTCTACCACTTCTACTGGACGGCTGTTCCATGTATCCACCACCCTATAGATAAGTGAGATTTGTCCTTTCAGGTGCAGATATGATATCAGAATGTATACAGGGCCTTATCATGCTCTTACAAAATGAGCCCCAATGTTTCAGGGGATTTATTTCTGCTGGGCAAATAAGCATTTATGACCTGTTAGCAGCAAAGATTTCCATTTCCGTCAGCAGTATTCTATGTTAAATGTACCCTGATACAGTTGGTTAACTCGACAATCCTTGATTAAGGACCATGAAGACCTTTATTTCAATAATAAAAAGGAAATAAAATGTTCTGCCATGATTAATGCTAATTGTGAATACATTCATTGAGAAAGATGAATGTATCAGCGGAGTGTCCTGATTTGTCCAGAGACATTAAAGGAAGAAATGATTCCCTAGGGAGCATATTGTATTTATTTAATCACATCAACTCTACCCCAGCATGTCCAACATGCAAGAGTCCCTTTGATACTGCACCATGGTGACGTTGGACGTCAGTGGCCTGAGTTGATTCTCTGTGGAGCAGGGGCACCCCCCATGATATTCCACAGGCCCCGAAGGAACTGCACTACAAAATGTTATTTAATTGAGCATTTTGAGTAGGGGTTTGCATGTTCAGTCTCCATCAGACTTTTGATATGGGTCTGATCGTGTTGGAGTTCTGTGCCGTGAAGGCCTTTTCCTGCTATAAATAAGATTATTTTCAGTTCGCTTGCAGAGCGCGCCGAATCCCTTAGAGTAATGAATTTCCTCTGTGCCTCTGAGCAGATAAACATGGTTCTCATTAAATTTTTTCAGTCTGTCACAGTTAAATTATTAAGCGGACTGTTAACTCTATGAAGGAATTTGGGTTTTGAACTTTATGTCCAAAAAAACATCTCTTGGCGTGTGTCGGACCAACGCTGCATGTAACAAAATCCAGAACAGATTGCCGCATTATTCTCCCTGGAGTGCAATGGAACGACCAGACAAAACACCAGCAGCACACGATATATATGTGTTTCTTGATCCACGTGCATCTAATAATGTGTGTGTGCATGCATTGCAGTAGACCGATGTTGTTTCATGTATAGAAATGAAGACACTGCAAGCTGTTTGTGTGAGGAATCATGTTGGATTATAGAACTGCCTCCAGGTCAGAGGTCAGAACAGGAAACAGGAAGTATAAGCATAATCAATACACAACATCTCCCTTTTTTAACATTCAATACAAACGTAGTAAACAATTAACCGAAAACAGATCCAGAACAGTCTCAAACATAGCATGCTGTGTGACTGGTAGGTACACTACAGATTGAGTCTATCTGGCGGTCTTGAAACTCGACCGCTACGCAAGGCCACAGAGATTTTGCCTGGGGAATGTTGTGTGGCTCCAGTAGGCATTGATACAGAGACGCCCTCCCTCCTGGCTGGGCTGTTCGGCACAGACGAACTTGATGGTACATGTGGCTGTATTATGTCATTCTCAATGTAGCCTTCTGAAAGGACAGTAGTATTCTCTCCGCTTTGCGGATGTGGTCCAGGAGGACTAGGGGCATTGAGCATCTCGGGAGGAGCACGTGCAGGAGGCACATAGGCTAGTATGGGGAGTCGCTCTGCTCTTCGCAAAGGCCACCCGATCGCGGCGGTAGAGATTGCCGTCTACATCCACAAGATATGAGCGAGGGGCAACACGCTGAACACAGGAACTCAGTCTCCAGCGACCAGTCCTGTCACCAGGAAGCGGCTTCATACGGATTGGTTCTCCAATGCTTAGTTCAGGTAAGTCCATAGCAGACACATCATAAGACAGTTTGGTGATCTGTTTCCTCCTCCGCAGTTTCTCTAGGCACCTGTAACCACACAAGGTTCAAGTAATTTGTTGGCCACAGGCAATGAAGTTTTCAGTCTCCTTGACATTAAGTGCTGCGCAGGACTACTGTCCATGCCTTCGGATGGGGTGTTCCTCCAATGTAGAATGGCTTTCCACGGGTCAGTACCATCATACTTGGCCTTCTTACAAATATTCTTCACGATCTTGACGGCCGATTCCGCTTTGCCATTCACTTGCGGGTGCCGAGGCGATGAGGTAATGTGCTCAAATCCCCAATCTGCAGAGAACCATCTGAATTGCTCACATGCGAATTGAGGCCCGTTATCTGAGATTACTCTATCCGGCTGGCCATAACGTGCAAACTATACTTTACAACGCCTGATTGTAGTATCAGCAGACAAGTCAGGAAGTAGCTCAATCTCCCAAAAGTCAGAATAGTGATGAACAATTAGTAGAAAATCTTGCCCAGCATAATTCAATAAATCCATGCTTACAATTTGCCACGGCCGGGTGGGCAGCACATGCGACATCATGGGTTCTTTCTGTTGTGCCTGTGCATATTCATTGCATGCCGAGCAATGGCTAACAAAGTCTTTAATCGCATTCTGCATGTTGGGCCAGTATAGGGTATCTCGTGCTTGCCTATAGCATGCTTCTCCACCAATGTGACTGGCATGAATACGTGTCAGCATCTCTGATCTTAAAGATTTAGGAATGATGACCCTCGGCCCCTTGTATAGTATGCCATCTTGAATGCCGATTTCATCTCTGAAGGTCCAATATTCTCTCGCAGTTAATGGCACCTCCTCCTTGGAATCAGGCCAACCATCCAGAACAACATATTTAAGAGCTTGTAAACTCTCATCGGTTTCAGTGTGCGGTTTTATCTGAAGCAATCGTTGGTTCGTGACGTTCAAATAGTCTGAATGATTAATCTGTGACAGGACATCCAGGTCCTGTTGAACATTGCAAACTTTGTGTTGTGCATAGTCGGGTGCACCTCCAGCTGCTGTAGTTCTGCTAAGAGTGTCACTAATATACATTTCCGGGCGAAGGCTTGTAGACAACATTTAGGCAGTAGTTTTGTAGTGTGAGCAACATGCTCTGTAGGCGTTTGGGCGCACACAAAAGTGGTTTCTTGAAAATAGAAATCAAAGGCTTATGGTCAGTTTCCGCCGTGATCTCATCGCGGCCATAGAGGTAGTGGTGAAAGCGCTGGCAGGCAAACACTATACTCAGACATTCCTTTTCTATTTGAGCGTAGTTTTGTTCAGTAAGAGTCGGTGCTCTTGAAGCAAAAGCGATAGGCTGGCCAGCTTGCAACAGGCAACACCTGAGTCCAGTTTTGCTTGCATCACTTTGAATAGTTACAGGAGTAGTAACGTCATAGTACTTCAGGACAGGTGTATCTGTGACCAAACGTTTGATGTCCTGCACTGCATTATCATGCTTAGGAAGCCAATGCCAAACAGCATCCTTGTCCAGAAGCCTTCTCAATGGCTCGCAGACCTCTGAGAGGTGAGGTAGGAATTTTGGGTGTCTGTAACAGACACTTAAACATAAAAATACACCAGCACATACAGCAGAACTAGGTATAGGGTGCTGTACATCCTTTAGGTTGTCAATATCTTGGCATGTGTTCCAGGAAAATAAAAGGCACTCCTGGTGTAGTGTACATGGATTTTTATTGCAGTATGGATAAAGGTGACGTTTCAGGCAGGAAGGCCTCAATCATGCCTCTCTTTTTCCTGGCATTTGTGTCTAGGGCACAGCGGCACCCTGTGGGTGAGCACCAGTGTGTGGTTGGTGTACATGGAAGGGGCTTTTGTAGCTCGGCCCTATTCACTTGTCCTGAATATCTTGGCATGTTACAGTCATACTGTGGCCATTTGTACGAAGCCCCGCCAGTGTCAGGGCGAAAAAGAAAAAAATTAAAGTGTGAGCACGATGTATTAGGTCATGGGGACGATCTACTAAATTTTAACTTTTTTTCCATTAGCGTACGCATGAGTTACCTGTTCCGTGCGCACGCTAAAGAGACACAGAGTCTCCTCCCTCGAGTCCTCCTACCTCGGGGCAGGGCTTCAGCCTCCCGCAGCTCTCCTTGGCCAGCTGCAGGTGTTTGCCAAGAGCAGTGAAACGGTCTATTCTTGTGGATCAGCGCATTGACTTGTCATCCAGATAACATGCCTAGTTAGTAAGCAGGAGAACCTGAGATCGAAACTCAGCGGGACCTGTGTCCCCCTCCCCATCTTCCTGTGCCTTTATATATTTATAATGGTGCTATTATTATTATCGTATTCTATTATGAATAATAGTAGCATTATCATAATATTATTAGGAAATATATAAAACAAAGCTTGTTTAATTTATTTAATGATAATATAAGACAATAAACTGACATAAGACATCTTTCGCATCCTGTCAGGAAAAAGAAGCTGGCTCACTAGATAAAGGGGTCTACAACATTTCCTTTCACACGTTTTAACTCCGCCAGGGATCATTTTAGGAAAATATAGACCATCCCTGTCACTCCTCATCCCGGTCTCTCTCCTCCTCACCACCAGTCATCATCCCTGCCACTCATTAAACGAAATTGTCTTGAAATTGTAAAGGGACAGTCCAGAATAGAAAATATATTGGCCCGTCTATACGGTATAAATCCTAAAGGAGCCGGCAGAAGGACACCAAAAACCTATATGTTCTGTCTTTTGATTTTTGTGTTTCTTCCCTCTGTAGTTAGTGAAGTACATTGATTCCACTTATCACCAAACAAATGCTTTTGTATCGATCAGCCGCTTCCACGCTAAGCTGCACCGAGCTGAAATAATGACACTGGACAAATTAATGCTTCTACAGGTCACATACTGGACACCAAGCTTGATACCATGTGAACATACACAGGGTTATTCAAAGAGAATCGAAAAGCCACTTCACGTTCGGTGACCTTTTTGTTCTCTTCAATTTGGTTCGATTTGGCGATCCCATTTCAGCCACCCTGCGGTGTATTCAGCAAGAACCGCAGGGTCGCCGAAATGCAGGGAAAAGTCACCGCAAACCCTCCGAAAACTCACCGCAAAACGAGGGTGAACGCACACTGAAACCCACAAAGACATCTGGATTAACCTGCTGAAAACGCTGGAAAAATCCAAGCAGGAGCCGATCACACGCAGCGCAGCCGCCAGAAAAAGCCGACACCGCAGACGAATGGAGTGAATAATTAAAAAAAAACAGTTTGCTTGAATGTTTGAAAATTGAAACGCTGTTTGCAAAGAAACTACTGAGAGAAAATGTCTGAAATTTACATATGAGGTCCAGGGAATGATAATAAAAAGGGCTGTTACAGAAGAAATAAGTAAAGTTAAAAGAAAAAGAAAAATAGGAAATTTTCTTTTAAAAATAAATCCCGAAAAATGCTTAAAATATCCTAAAAAAAATCTATAAGCAAAGAGACTTTTTACTGCAGAATATTATAATGAACGTTTTATTAGATACTGAATTAAAATGGGAATATTTTTAACATTGAAGCCTATGGGATAAGCCTGAATAAACCTGCCGAATTAAACCATGGCAGGGCATTTCGGGAACCTTTCACTGCTGGTCTCTGAATAGCCGAAGCATTGCTTCTCTATAGGGATTCACTGCCCTCGAACAGGCACCGAACTATGTGCAGGCAATTGCCAAGATTTGGCGAACTGCCTGCTCTCTGGATAGCCGAATGGCCAAGAAAGGTAACCGAATGCTGATTTTCAGCGTTCGGTTCCCTTTCGGCAGCCATTCGGATCTCTTTGAATAACCCTGACCGTTGCAAAATTTGGTTATGCCATACTGAGCTCAATAGTGAATAAAAGGGAATTTTACCTTCCTAAATCCAGACGCATTGCTCGGAGATTGAAACCTCTCCTTAATAATTTAGTGAAAATGGAAGCGCTGGAGATATTTCCCCCATAAGACAGCAGGATGAGGTCTTTCACCTTAAATGATTTTCTAAGCTGTATTGATTGTATTGAGCAGTCACGCGTGCCAGCGGCGATCGCAGATGAACTGGCAGTGTCACCTGACCGCAGGCACTCACTGTGTCAGAGAAGGCTGGCACTCGCGACTGCTCAGTCAGTGTGGGCGTGCTCTGCCTGCGTTCTATGCGCTAACCACAGATCGCAGTTGCAGCACAGCCCACAACCACATGGACCACCAGGGATGCAGAGGTTACCTGGGATGGAGGAGGCAGCCGTCCCAGCGGTGCCCCCCCTCACCAGTCACACAGGGAGGGAGTGATTGCCGCCCTGTCTCTGTTGTCTCCGCCGTCCTGACAAACGGCGGCCACGTGCCGCCACACGCACTCAGGCGGGGGGAAACATGTATAAAAAAATGCAGAGAGGTGCCGGTACGCGGTACTGGCTCAAAAAAAACCCTGAGTAAGACTCATTCTTTATTGGCGGCCACTGTCTTGGACAAGGGCACTAATGCACTCACATCAGAGCTCTTGACATTTTCTTGGGCCTCCTTCCATAAGGGTAGATATGCTCAGAAATTGCTCTGTGAAATGATACTATCACAATGTGATTATTGAGGCTTTACTTTTGTGCCCTTCAAAAAAGATTCAGGAGGAAGCAGTAAAGCAGGCTTAAAACCAAGCCCCCACCCCAAACCCAGGCTTGTTTAGAGGAGTGGGAGTATAGGAAATGCTTCCAGTGCAGTTGTCACTATTTTTATTTCAATTTTTTTTAAAGATATAGCTTTTTACTTTTTAATCAATAAATACAAATAGGATGAGTTGTAGTATTATAACACAGGCACGGCACATTATTTTATTTCTCTTACATGTACTTAATATGTCCAAAACCTTTTCTGGTTAAAATGTTTATTGGTATACACTTTATACAAAAGGAAAGGAGCCAGAATTTAGAGGTATTCTGGTGAACGTGTTGCATTTGGCTCTGGTTTGTTTGAACGATCAGCTTTAGACCATTCCTTGTCAGCTGGGACTCACAAGATGTGGATTGTGTAATTCTATCCTCATTTTGTAGAACACAATATCTTTCAGGATGTGGAAATACATTTTTTTTAGGGCTGGTACTGATTGCAATTTTCGTGTTTGATTAATCAAATTTTTTAATCGATTAATTTCGATTAATTATAACGCACATACAGATCCAACTACTTTTAGCTGATCTGCTTGGGTCTGGACCCTGGGTTTGGGTCTGGGCCCTGGCCCTTGGGTCTGGGGCCTGGGCCCTGCTGGGGTTTAGCTGCATCCGAGGCTGGACTGAGACAGGCAGCACCATACTCACCGCTCCTCCGTTGCCTTCTCGTCTGCCGTCTTCTTCCTGCGCCAGTCGCTGTGTGTGACACGTGCGTCACACGTGTCGCACACGTGATTGAAGGGTGGCGCCAAAGCAGTGTGCTTCGCACGCTGCTGTAGGGCTGCCCAGGGCCCCTGGAAGCCAGTACAGCTCCAGATTCGGACTCCTAGAGTCTGATACCGGAGCTGGTGGGCCCCCCCTGATCAAAATAGATTTAATCAATCAAAAATTTTAACGATTAATCGAGAAATTAATCATTAATTTCCCCAGCCCTAAAAAAAAAAAGGTAAATATATAAATATATATATATATATATAAAACAAACCAGGAGGAGAGCACACCAAATATCACATACAAAGAGAACAACAGAAGCCTTATACCTTAAACTCTGTTTAAATATGGTGGAAGTTTATTTCGCAATTGATGGCCATGAATTACTTAAGCCTGCCAACAGCAACAATGTATTCCACCCCTGGCAGGTACCTATTCTGCAAACCTAATGACTGCGCTTATGGGACCAACTCACTTACCGAGGACCAAGTCCTATCTGGAGCTCCCTACAGTTTTTTGTTTTTTTTTAGAAAGGATTTTACCAGGAAGGATACATTAAGATTTCTCTTGTTTTCAAGTATGTCCTGGGTGGCGAGTATGTACCGTTAGGTGTCTTGCCCAAGGACACTTACTGGAGAGGTGCTCGCTGGGATCGAACCCATGACTCCACAGGCTCTCTCCATGCAGAGCAGTGACATTACCTCTACTCCACCCAGTTCATGAAGGGGTTACATTTCCATGTCCCTTGGAACTCTTGCAAACACGTGATATCTTAGTCCGGATACTTTCCAGTATTTTTATTGTGGTCGCAGCAATTCCTTGTCTGTTATAATATTTTTAAATGCTAACATAAGAGAATTACCATAATATAAACTCCCAAATTATGAATAATTAAATGCCCAGTATCATTACACAATAGGAAAAGTGGTTATTTTAAAATATGCCAAAAACGTTCTTGATGCAGTGTGTAGTCATCATTATGAATACATTTTTTTTGTTGTTTCAGATAAATAATTCATCAGCTGCATTTGAATCAAAATTCGTGATAGCTCTATCTTGGAGTGCAGTAAAATGGCCCTTAAAAGTGGTTTTCTTTATGGCATTGTAGACTTGGATACTACTTGGCAACCCCCAAAAAGCTGATATATCCTCTATATCCCAATATTAATAAAGGGAGATTCTTATTAGCGCTGCATTGGTCATTAATTGGTAAACTCGCCTTTCAGCTTTAACCCCTTCACTACCGATATCAAGACATCTCAGGCTTCAAAGGCACCATCTGGTGCCGCAATATCGAGATATCTCGGTATGCTTATCTGCACAAGTACAGGGTGAGCCAGTCAAACCTGTATTTTTGAAAAGGGCGGGAGAGCCGTGAAAGTGGGCGGAGCGAGTTAGCAAGGTTACCATTGTGTCCCCCACAACTAAGCATTTCAGTCGTCATGGAGCAGTGGTCTAAACAACAACGTTCATTCGCTGTGAAAGCGTTTTACCAAAGTGGTAGTTATGCAGCCGCTCAGCGTCGTTTCCGGAAGAATTTTCAAATTAATCGAAATAAGCCAGTGCCGTCTGTTAATTCAATCAAATTGTGGGTGACAAACTTTGAAGCAATTGGTGAAACGAGAAGCAGAAGGGGTGGCAGTGCAAGATCAGTGCGAACTCCCGCGAATATTGACCGCGTGAGAGTTGCTGTGGAAAGAAGCCCTCGGAGATCGGCGCGTTGACAGAGTGCTGCGCTTGGCATGGCAAACACGAGCGTCCGAAGAATCTTGAAGTTAGATTTACACCATCACCCATACAAAATTCAGGTTGTTCAGGCTATGAATGAAAACGATTTTGCAGCTCAACGGCGTTTTTGTCAAACGTTGTTGGACATGTTTGATGAAAATGAGGACCTTGTTCACAACCTGTGGATGAGCGATGAGGCACATTTCCATCTCTCCGGTTTTGTGAAATAAACAAAATTTCCGATATTGGAGTGATGAAAACCCTCAACAACTCCATCAAACACCACTCCATTCAAGCAAGGTAACAGTTTGGTGCGCAATGTCCTCATTGGGAATCATAGGCCCGTATTTTTTTGAAAATGACAGGGAGCAAGCAGTTACTGTGAATGCACAACGCTATTCGCAAATGTTGCATTCGTTCTTCATTCCTCAGCTTCGTCAACATGGAATGAACAATGAAACCTTATTCCAGCAAGACGGTGCCACAAGTCATACAGCCCGTGTGAGCATGAATGTTCTCAACAATGTTTTTCCAAATCGGGTGATATCCCGAAATGGAGCAATTTCTTGGCCTCCCCGATCGCCCGACCTCACAGTGTACGATTTTTTTTCTTGTGGGGGTACCTGAAGAGTAAAGTCTTTGAACAATGACCTCCAACGCTTGGGGAACTCAAGAGGAGAATCCGGTTGGAAATCGAGAGAATTCCTCAGCGTATGCTCCGTGATGCGATGGACTGTTTCAGAAATTGCCTACAAGAATGTCTCAATCGGGAAGGACACCATCTTACTGGAGTTATTTTTAAACAGTGAATGTTGTTTCTTAAATGCTTTTTAATGTACATTAAGATAGTAACAATAAAATTTTGAAATATCCATCCGTTTATTTTTTACAGTCATTTCAAAAATGCAGGTTTGACTGGCTCATTCTGTACATGAAATTTGTTTGTTGCAAACGCATTTTGTTCGTTTTTATGCTGCAGAAAGTGCCCCTAAAGTTTTAGCCCTATGGACATAATGCCCAAAGAGCTAAAACTATAAAATCAGCTGCTGAAAGCTCTGACATATCGCGCTTTCTGCAGCTGATGCAGGGATAAATAGAAGAAATTAGACCAGCTGCTCAAACCTCTGTAACTCAATTCGGCAGTAGATGGCGCCATCTACTGGCCAAAATAGGTTATTTACAGTAAGAAATACAATGGGTATATGCTCAAATATTTCTTAATTTATAATTAATTAAAAATGAGTTTACAAAAAACACTGGTTTCTGACAATGGTTTTTTTTAAAAAAATCACGTGGTAGTGAAGGGGTTAAGGCAAACATTTAGTTAAGTCCTAGAATAACCTCAGCCTGCTTTAAAGTGACACTACTACTTACATAAAGTGTAACTAGATTACTTGTCATTACATCCCTTGCACATAACTTTCTATTAATGTGCTTTGATACAGCAATTTGGGAACATCCAACTTCTTTTGCAATTACCTTTTGAGACTTTCTCTACTTATGGAGGGTGTCAATGATGGTTTTCTGCACAACTGTCAGGTCAGCAGTCTTTCCCATGATTGTGATTCCTACTGAACCAGACTGAGAGACCATTTAAAGGCTCAGGAACCCTTTGCAGGTTTTATGGCTTAATTAGCTGATTAGATTGGGACACTTTGAGCCTAGAATATTGCACCTTTTCACAATATTCTAATTTTCGGAGATTGTGGAGTTAGGGTTTTCCTGAGCTGTAAACCATAATCATCACAATTATGACAAATCACGACTTGATCTATATATTAGGTTCACCTTTTAAGTTGCAATACTGAAATAAATGAACTTTTGCACACTATTCAAATTTTTCGAGCTTCACCTGTATATACTGCAGTAAAAAGTCTCCTTAATTATAGATTTTTTTAGGATCTGTTAGGCATATTTTGGGATTTTTTTGGCAAAACATTTTTCCAGTCTTTTGTTTTTTAGAAATCGTTTTTGCTTTTTTCTGTAACTACCCTTTTATTATCATTCATTGTATCTTATACAGTGGCAAGAAAAAGTATGTGAACCCTTTGGGATTACGTGGAGTTTTGCATGAATTGGTCATAAAATGTGTTCTGATCTTCATGTAAGTCACAACAATTTGAAAAACATTATATGTTTTTCATGTTTTTATTGAACATAAAATGTAAACATTCACAGTGCAGGGTGGAAAAAGTATGTGAACCTTTGGACTTAATAACTGGTTGACCCTCCTTTGGCAGCAATAACCTCAAGCAAATGTTTCCTGTAGTTGCAGATCAGACCTGCACAACGATCTGGAGTAATTTTGGACCACTCCTCTTCACGAAACTGTTTCAGTATAGCAATATTCTTGGGATGTCTGGTGTGAATCGCTCTCTTAAGGTCATGCCACAGCATTTCAATCGGGTTGAGGTCAGGACTCTGACTGGGCCACTCCAGAAGGCGTATTTTGTTATGTTGAAGCCATTCTTTTGTTGAATTACTTGTATGCTTTGGGTCATTGTCCTGTTGCTTCACCCATCCTCTGCAGAGCTTCAGTTGGCGGACAGATGGTCTTACGTTTTCCTGCAAAATGTCTTGGAAAAATGAATTTCAGAGTTTATCATCAATGACAACAATCCGTCCAGGCCCTGAGGCAGCAAAGCAGCCCCAAACCATGATGCTCCCTCTGCCATGTTTTACAGTGGGGATGAGTGTGACGGAACCGTTCTCTTCCGCCTGTCCTGACTCTCCAGATACCCCCTTGCCAAGATCAGCCCGGCCTCTGAGTTGCTTGGAGCTCAGTGCCTCGAGCAGCCTGATCTGCAGCTCCAGATCTGCTTGATCTGAACCTTTGCCTTGGAGCCTCTTTGCATTTCCAGAAGGCCGCTCTGTGCCTTCTGAGGTTGAGTGTAGTGTAGCGTAGCTGAAGGAGACACCAGACGCGGCTGTATGTTCCAACAGGATTCTCTCTCTCTCTCTCTAAGCTCTTTAATGAACAAAACGCCACAATTTATGCTGAGATCCAACAGCCATAATTTGCATAAATGACCCACATTGACCTACTAAAATGCTAATTACATTATGTCAGATATTTACAATAAACATTCCTCTTTCTTCATATCATACATCATTTACATAATCTATTGTAAAGGAAATCAGTTAGGTTTTGGCTGAGACAATGGTGACTCCCAACCTCTGAGACATGTGAACAGATAGCAGATGAACAAAGAGAAAACCCTTTTGCCTAATCACAGATTACTCAAACCTATTTTACAATCTATACGAAAGAAAGCATTTGAACTTGCTGCAGGTAGTATCTTTAAAGAAAACAAATTTTTACCTAAAGAAATAGAAGTATATTTAAAACTAAAGCTACGCCATTTTACACTAAACTAATTTAAACTAAAACCAAGCAATGTAAAATATATTTAAAATCACACAATATAAATGAACGTAAAGTCTCTTGGGGTTTGAAGCGTGGAGCGCTACGTCAGTTCCATGACAATGAGGTTTTGATGTTGGTGTGCTGTGCCTTTTTTCTCCACACATAGCGTTGTGTGTTTTTTCCAAATAACTCCATTTTGGTTTCATCTGTCCACAGAATATTTTGACAGTAGTGCTGTGGAACATCCAGGTGCTGTTTTGCAAACTTTAAACGTGCTGCAATATTCTTTTTGGACAGCAATGGCTTCCTCCGTGGTGTCCTCCCATGTACTCCATTCTTGTTTAATGTTTTCCTTATTGTAGATGTGTCAACAAAAATGTTAGCATGTGCCAGAGATTTCTGTAAGTCTTTAGCTGACACTCTAGGATTCTTCTTTACCTCATTAAGCATTCTGCGCTGTGCTCTTGCAGTCATCTTTACAGGAAGACCATGCCTAGGGAGAGTAGCAACAGTGCTGAACTTTCTCCATTTGTAGACCGTTTGTCTTACCGTGGACACATGAACATCAAGGCTTTTGGAGATACTTTTGTAACCCTTTCCAGCTTCATGCAAGTCAACAATTCTTGATCGTAGGTCTTCTGAGAGCTCTTTTCTGCAAGGCATGGTTCACATCAGGCAGTGCTTTCTTGAAACCAGTAAACCCAAAACTGGTGTGTGTTTTTAAAGGGCAGGACTGCTTTCAGCAACACATCCAATAATATCACACTGATTGGACTCAAGGTTGGCTCACTCCTGGCTCCAATTAGCTTTTGGAGAAGTCATTAGGCTAGGGGCTCACATACTTTTTCCACCCTGCACTGTGAATGTTTACATGTTATGTTCAATAAAAACATGAAAACATATAATGTTTGTGTTGTATTATTTTAAGCAGACTGTGTTTTTCAAATTGTTGTGACTTAGATGAAGATCAGAGCACATTTTATGACCAATTCATGCAAAACTCCACGTAATCCCAAAGGGTTCACATACTTTTTTTTGCCACTGTATGTAAATTCCAGACCTTTTCGCTCAGTAGTTTTTTTTGCAAACAGCATTAAAATTCTCCAAATTTCAAGCGTACTGTTGCTTTATTTTTTTTTCACCTCCTTCGTCTGCGTGTCGGGTTTTTCTGGCAGCTGCTCTACACTGTGATCGGCAGCTAGTCGTGTGAATACACTGCAGGGTGGCCGAAATAGGATTGCTGAATCGCACCGAATTGAAAAGAACGAAAAGTCACCGAACGTGCGGTGACTTTTCAATTCTCTTTGAATAACCCTGACAGGGTTATTCAGAGAGAGGTGAAAACCAGGAGAATGACTGGAGAAGTGAAAATTCTAGTTCAAAATAGCCAAACCAGAAAAATTCTCCCATTTATCTCCCTTTCCAAATCGGCTATTTGGTCTAGATTGTTCTCTTCTCCTGCCATTCTCCTGGTTTTCACCTTTCTCTGAATATCCCTGACAGTCATTGCTAAAGGGTTCACACGCTTTCTTTTTGCAACTGTACAAATGTGCACCAATTTCATACAGTCAGCGGGTAGTTAATGATTATTTGGCAAAATTCCTCATCGGCTCTGATGTAAATTGCATGGAGTTTTTTCCCCGGCTGGATCCTTTAACTTCGGGCTGAAAGGACTTTACTCATTTTTCAGTTCCCCCTCTGACCCTTACTTGGTGTACGTCTCGTGTTGATCATATCATTGTTTTGATTGGAAGCAGGCAACTCACGGATGGAATCCCTAGACGGAATAGAGTTTTGCAGCTGTGGAAAGTTAGAACACTCTATCCCATAATGAAATCTTGATTTTTTTTCTCCTTTTTTATATTTTTGTTGCAATGCTAGAATGTAATTCATCAGGTGTACACTGACTCTCAGTGACAGTTTTATTGCCAGCACGAACCAACAACAATACAGCACTGTATGAAAGGACCTCATTACTTCAACCAATAGGGAGAAAAATTGTAACACAATAAAGCATCATATATATACATATGCTACATTTATACACGCAGTCAGGAACCAGTCATGAAATAGAAAACTGCGTTTTCATGAAATAATGATGCTGCTTGCCCCTGGTTTAATAGAACAATACACTTTTATTTCAATGTGGTTAATATAGTCAGCTGACCATAATAACGCAAATGACATTATCGTATAGGATTAAAAGGGCATCACATGAATTAAATTCACTGCTTTTGAAATGTTTCTGTTTGAATAGTAAACTTTGAACCGCTCTCCACATGACAGCGTGGGTGAGATGGTGATGTTCTTGGCACTATGATACCAATGCCACATCTGGAATGTAGCAAACTATGGTACATATGTGATTGAGGTTAGAGTATTTGTTGAATTTGAGGAACTGGGTTAAGAGGGGAAAAAAGGGACATCAGGTTTGTGTTAGGGAGCGATCAAGGTGAATATAATATGTTTATTTTAACATCATTTCAAACCCCTTACTCCCGGGTGGGTTGTGCCCGGGCGGGTGGGACTAAATGCTGGCGGGGCGTACTAGTACACCCCGCCTCTCTGACTTTTGCAGCAGCCCCTCCTCCGGATCACCTATGCAGCTGACGCACCGGGATTTGGAGTGTGTTTTGAGTGCATTGTATGAGCTGTATGGGATAGGAGTGGTGGGGTTGGCTTGAAGTATGTGTGTGGGCATGGAGTTGTCTCTGTAGGATGGGATATATTTTTGCATTTACTTTTTTCCAGTTTCTTTATTTTTAGACATTACACTGATACCAAACATGACCATGTAAAGACCAGACTCTGACCTTTCCAATGACCCCTCACTTAGCCTTGTGCAGTGTGCAATTCAGAGATGCAGGTTCCCCTGCTTCTCCTCGCTGCAGTCGCACGGTCTAGGTTGTCGATGAAACAAAGTGTTGCACCATCAGCTCCACACTTGCTGGCAGTGTGGGAAATGAGAAGGTGAGTTAGCACAGCATCACTGTTCACTTTTATAATTTGAAAATGAATAACTGTGCTGTGTTAGAAAAACGAGAATTATTTTATTTGATATTTTTGCATAAATGTAATCTGGTTATACTTGATATGCCTGGAAAGGCCGTAATCTGGCCTTTCCAATGATACCCCAAATGTCCCTTTAGCCCTTAGGGCTCCAGAGATTCAGTGGTCTAAATGATTGTAAATTGTAGAGAACAAGGCGCCCCCTTTTCTACAGAACAAGGTGCCCCCTTTTCTACAGAACAAGGCGCCCCCTGGCAGGCACCTGTAGGCACATACTTAATCTGCCTAGTTATAAATCCGACCCTGAGTATGGGATTGCCTGTGTGGCATCGGTATTGGAGTGTGTTTTGCTGTGTGGACTGTGCTGGGGTTTTGTGTGTGAGAGGGAGTGTTTTTGAGGATGGCCTGGGTAATAGGGCTTCAAGCTCCGAGGAGAACATTCCCGTTCTGGTTGCTTTTTTTGGCCCCCTCTTCCCCAGGGCCAGCGGTTCTGGTGAGGAACAGTGATTATACCGCACAAGGCCCTAGCAGTAATTCCCAAACCTCACTCAATCAATACTGCTGGACTGTGAATAGAAGCCAATATATATATATTTTTTAAGTGATGTGCTGCTGTAGCACAGTTGGCAATGTATGAGTATATAACATGCAGTCATTCATAAATCCATAAATTGAACTTGGTGACATCAAGGCAGTGTTTTTTTATTAATTGATTAGTATTCTATTGAGAGCATACATATATTAAGGTGACCAGATTTAAAAAAAAAAATTGTAAATGAAGTTTATTAAGCACAAAACATGACCAGTAGCATAGGAAACCGTTATATGCAATAAACCGCAATGGACAGCTAGGACAGTGCTTACTATTTTAGTACCAGTACAAGAAGTATGGAAAGGAGCCACAGAGATAGAAAGAGAGGGTAAGAGAGGGAGAGGGAAAAAAAGGGGAGAGAGGGGCCCAGTAACGAAATGCAGCCTCAGAACCCAGTGCAACATGAAACCACACCATAACATCGAGAGCAGAGAATAGAAGGCTTGACGAGATCACAAAAGCCGTGTCCTCCCAGAGGTCCCACATGCCTTATGAAAGGCAGGCAACATGTGCCACACTACTGCCGTTAGTGATCCATGACAAGCACTTGATGGATGAACTATGACCTTGGCCATAACAGGTAAGGAGGGCCATCTCCATGACTTTGCCACAGTGTGGCGGGCCACCCAGCCATTTTAGCAATCAGCTTGTTTTCACAGCGCGAGAAGCCCTACAGTGGTTTGGACAGTAGGAGATTCCACGGGTCAAGAGGAACGTCTTTTGCCATAACGTCTGCTAGGAGGACTAGCACCTTGGACCAAAAGGAAACAACGGCAGGGCAGGTCCACCACATATGCACAAAAGAAACCTTCTGGCCACAGGAGCGCCAGCAGATACCAGGTTGACCGCATACCATATGCGAAAGTTGTACTGGTGTAGTGTACCATTCTCATTAGAGTTTTCAGAGTGGTGAAAAGTATAATTTGCAAAGTGGTGCAAATGGAAACGAGACGAGTACCATATGTCTAGCCAGTCCTCCGAGTCTAGTACCTCCCCAAGGTTTCGTTCCCAAGCTGCAAGGTACCAGAATTCCCTCCAGTCGGTCAGTGAAGTGAATTTGGCGTATAAAGTGGAGATGAGACCTCGCGGGCACAGCCCCCTTTTGCAAAGAGATTCACAAAATGAGAGCTTGGATTGAGCAGCCAGCCGGATATGTGGACGATCTGCAAAGGACCGTAGTTGCATGGAGTGGAAAAAGGAGGCCTTCTCGAGGGTAGTGAATGCAACATTTTTACCCTTATCATACAACTGATAGAACCTGCACACACCCAGTTTGAGTACCGGTGAAAACGGGCGGGTTTGCATCTCAGGCGGAAACTCCTCATTGTGGAATATAGGTGTCAGTGGTAAGAGGAAACTTGGCAAACTCACTTCTCACCGCCAATTTATCCCAGAGTCTCAGGGAGTTCACAATAGCTGTGCAGTCCGTGGACAGGAGTGGTCTATGTTCCTTCTGCAACCAAATCCAATGATGTGACAAGCTCCACACCATAAATTCCCTTTCCAACTCCACCCACCGCCCCAACAACGTGTCCACGTGCCACATTCAAGATCCCTTTTTATAGCCGCATATAAGGCCTTTTAATTGGCCTCGTATAAGCGGTCAGGACGATAGTTAATTTGATACCAAAATAAGGAAGTTCGGAAGCAGAAATCTGAACCTGGTATTCCGTAGTCAGGGCAGCGAGAACACCTGTAGACATATGGAATGGAAAAGCCAGGGATTTCTCCACATTAACTTTGTAGCCCAATAAAGAGGAGAACTCCTCAAGTCTCCTAATCAGTTGCAGTAGGGAATGTTCAGGAGTGGTAAGAGAGAGGAGGACGTCGTCTGCACCGGCCGAAATTTTAAAAGCAGTCCCATCCACCAAAATACCAGATATGTGCGGATCAGCTTGGATCGTTTGCATAAGAGGTTCCAGGAAGAGAGCGAAAAGAGAGGGCGATAACGGACAACCCTGTCTGGTACCGTTGCAGAAGGGGAACGAGGTTGGTTCCATACCAGGTATTAATATCTGTGCTCGGGGGGACACATAGAGGGAGCGAACCAGGTGCATGTAAGAATCTGGAAAACCCGCATGTGTCAATAGGGATAAAGGGAAAGGCCATTCCGCCCTGTCAAATGCCTTCTCTGCCTCCAATGATAGGAAGAGAGAGGGCTCTTTACGCTTCCCTGGGGCAGGGAGGTGCTCCATAGCTGACAGGAGGGCTGCGGCCCCACCCCCTAGGTAGGAGGACTCGGAGGGGAATATTTTTTTTTCCAATATAGCACCGACGGGGCTCCGTATTGGGGACATTTCCAGGAACATTATTTGTGCAGTGATGGTCTCCTCAATCTGGGGACTGTCCTCGGAAATTGGGGACGAATGGTCATCCTAGCGTATATGCAATACCTTTGGAAAGAGGATTTTAATGACACAGTGAGCTTTGGCAAGCTCAAAGGGTCACAATGCCCCTTTCAAAGGTTTTAGGGTAAGATGTAGCTGCATTTCTAGCATGCAGATTTTAGATAATGTGCGTGTCCACACATTTGCAATTAAGGGCCCTATTCTGACCTAGCCCTTAAGTTAACGAATGGAGCCAATAAATTTAAATAAAGGCAAATAAAATTGTTAATTTATCGACTGCAGCCGTGAGTGCAACTGAGCTGCATACATTGTGCCTTAATCCGAAACTGAAGTTATGTTTAATGTCTCTCTCCAGTAGTTATCTTAACATCTCAAAGTTATCGTATTGCTGGTAATCGCTATTCTTCTCTTACCGCTTGCAACTAGACCATCGTGCTTTCCTACTGTTAAATAACATCTCCTATACCTTGTATAGGAGGCATTAGTTTGCGCCTGGCAGAAGAATGAACTGCGCGACCCTAATATAACGCGATGGATAGAGATTTATTATGGAAATTAGAGAATACTCAAGACTCGAATATAACGCGAGGAGCAAACTTATAAAAGTATACTATACTGGGAAACCATTAAAATCCTTCCAGGTTTTCATAACACAGTCAGGCTCCCCCTCAGGCCAGGATGCTCTGTTCTAGAATGATTGTAGTTGTTACTAAGTATGTTGCCGCTGGCCACCCGTCTTCTTCCTTGCGATACAGATGGCCGGCGGAGCGAAACGACACCATGAATCATTCACCAATAGCCAGCATGCCAGGAGGTGTCGTTTTCTGACCTCCGGCTCTAGCAAGCAGGCTCATCCACCGCTAGTCACGGAGACTTGGGATCCGTGAGCAAGTCAAGTTTTTTTTTTACACGCACTGCAGATGTCTCGACTATAACACGACCGCTCCAATTTTGAGGTCAATTTTTGTCACCAAAAATCTAGCAGTATACTCAAGTATCTAAAGTAATCAGATAAAAAAAATCCTTTACGCATGTCTGGTTCCATGGTGCAGAGAGCTGGATGAAGTGAAACATTGGGACCTGAGCTTGGGACACAGTTGCCCTTTCTCCATGGTGTCCTATGGACTCCAGGAGAAGCTAACACTGGCGGCATGCAACTCTGCAAGCAGTATCTGTTTGCAGCTTCCTACTGTTATAATTTGAGCCATTAATGCAAAAGCTCAGTTGTGACAGAGCCAGTGACATGGACCCGATAAGGTTATCTTCTTCTCCCGATATTCCCTGCATTACACTATGCTCAGCAACAGATAACAATTGGTAAAACAGATCTTGTCATGCCTGAATATCAACCTGTGACAGATGTCATGCGAAAGGGGAAAACAACCTGATTAAACATTGAAATATAGTGTTCTGTTAACGTTTTGGCAACAATTGGCAGATTGTTCCACTAGGTGGTGCTCTTGTCTACAAATCGGCCAGCATTTATTCTAAATTTCTTGTACGTACAAATTACGGTAATATTTATTCACACATGCAAGCAAAGCAGGAAAAGAATAACAAGGTTTTAACTCTGCCCTGAAGGCTGTCAATCAGAGGCCGTTGTTAAGGATTTTTCTATTTGGTCCAACCAATGTATGAAAAGGAGCTGGATGGAGCGAGCGTTCAACCTGACACTTGTAACAAAGGACACCTTTTAAGCTTTTTTTAAAACAAAAATCTATAGAAATTAAACACAGGGGTGTGGAGGCAGCGTGGGTTAATAGTTTAAGGTATCATATTGAAATTCGATTTGGTTTATACAGCATGTCAAAATGAAGTGTCATTCCGATGGGTAACCGTAGTTAACACCCTGCAACGCCCTCCTACCCTCCCATATTGTTAACCAATCACCACCTACCATGGATGGTAGAATAGGGAGATAGCTGCCTTTGTTTCAGCTACTTAAGTCCTTTCTCGTGCGATGGGTGTTAGGATTAGGCTAGGGTCAGACGAACGCATTTTTCCCCGCGAACGTGAAAAAGTGCGGTCGAATGAACGGACGTATTTTTTCACGGAATGCGCGAAAGCGGTCATACGATGCGCATTTCCGTCCGTGATTTTGTACGGATCATCAATAAAACCCTTTTTGTGTCTGGACGTTATGTTGGCCGGACGTGTGCAGCGTCTGACGTCTCCCAAACACGCCGCTATGCAGCCGCAGCGCACTCTGTACGTCAGTAGTAGCGGTTTGACGTTCTCGAAAAAATGCGTTCGTTTGCAACTTGCGTTGCGCGGACGAACTTTCGTGCGGCCGTACTTCGTATGTTGCCCGGCATTGGATGTCATTTGCTGCTAGTACGGCCGTGATTTCGTGCGGCTAAACGCACGTTAAAACTGCGCTAGTCTGACCCTAGCCTAAGATGGGTGACCTGCCCACTCTTTATTTTAACCCTTTCAGGTGGTGAACGTGGAATTTACAGTTCTTACCGTAGCAATTCATTTTTCTATTGTAAAACATTGGATTGCTGGCAGAGAGCTCTGGTTATGTGGAGTTCGAACCTCATTTGGAATTTGGGCCCTAGCGTTTGGGGACACTAATTACCATTTTAAAATGTTTTATTGAAACCTGTATGATATGGCTGTTTGTAGAAATTTGCAGATTGCTACATTTTTATTATCGTTAATTGGTGCTTGAAACGTTGTGCAAACCTTTTATAATGTTTTTTTTCCCCAGAAGTATTTTCCTGGTTCTATAGGATTGTTGGGCAGATTCGGGATGAAAAATGAGTCTGAATCCAGTTATGGTTATTTTTTTCCCTATTTCTGAGTTACATAGCCTGAAATAAAGACGTGCGTCAAAACGAGTTCAGCCTTTCACACATCAGAGACTGCTGTTGATTCAAAACTAGGCAAAAAACCCAGTCTGAAGTGCTTGCCAAATATGCAATGTACAGGGAAAAAAATCCTTCTCGACTCCAGAATGGCAGCCCGATTTTTCCTTGTGTCACGGCACTCGCCGCTGGCCCCGTAAAACGCCAAATCTGGTGCTGTTCCATAATTCATGTAGATTCCAGAACAGATTTTCACTCTGTTTGCTCTGTCCATGTGCGCAGAAGTCAACACCAGGTTTTTCCAGTTCTTCCTAAACCTCAAGTGTGGGCTGGGCCTCCTTTATAGGTGCACTCCACCGTAGAGTTGTGAGTGCTTCTGCATTGAAGTCCATCAGTTGCCTTTGACCTGTGTGCATTGCACATCTACCTGTCTGGAAACCTTTGTCTACCCTCCGGGCTTCCCACCGTTCCGGTACCATCTAAGGCTGGGGTCAGACTAGCGCATTTTTAACGTGCGTTTAGGCGCACTTAATCACGGCTGCAGTAGCAGCAAATGATGCGCAATGACGGCCAATATACGAAGTACGGCTGCACGAAAGTCCGGCCGCGCAACGCAAGTGGAAAATGAACACATTTTTTCGAGAACACAGAACCGCTAGTACTGACGTACAGAGTGCGCTGCGGCGGCATAGCGGCGTGTGTGCGTGATTAGGAGATGTCAGACGCTGCTAATGTCCAGCCAACATAACGTCCAGACGCAAAAAGTGTTTTATTGATGATCCATAAAAAAAATTAATGCACGAAAATGCGCATCGTATGACCATTTTCGCGCATTCCATGAAAAAATACGTCAATGCGTTCGGACGCACTTTTTGACGTTCGCTGCGAGAAATGCGTTCGTTTGACCCTAGCCTAATCTACTGTGTATCCTTCCAAAACCTCAAGTATACCGCTACCACTAATCTCTGCCCTTGGACTCTGATTATTCTTTTGCCAGCCACCAGCCTCGACCCATGTTTTGAACGTTGACCACACTACCTGGATTACCCCTTTCCGGAGACCTCACCTGATTGCCCATAGTTTGCCTGGACTTCTACCTACTGTGTCTCCTGGTCCTCAGCCCCGTCCTTTGTTCTGTCTTATTTCCAGTACGTCTCCTTGTGTTCTCTAGTTGCTCTGTGTCTCCTGATTTCTGTTATAGTCGGCCCTCTTCCTGTCTTGCCTCTTCGTCTTTCGTTTCAGTGGTTTGTATATACTCTGTTCCAATCTAGTTCCTGTCCTGTCCACTGGATGTATTCTGTCTTGTCATTGTTAATCAGTCCCATTCCTGTCTCGCCCAGCCACCTCCTATACATTATTATTCAGTGTTCCAAGTTGGTTTACTCTTGTTGTTGTTTCCTCATGTAAGGCCGGGGTCAGACGAGCGTCTTTGAGAGCGAAAGGAATGTCTGTCCACTCTGACGTCCGTCTGGCCACCTTGCTGCGTGCAGTTAGCGAGCTTAGCGCTGCAAGGCTCGATCCTCCTATAGAAGATCACACTTTGCATCCCCGTCCAACGTGTGTCTAGAGTGTTGACAGGGAGGCTTCTAGCACGGCTGCTTGTAGTGCGCACAATTCGTGCACGCGCTACAGTGTGTGACCCTCCCCGTCGAAGCGTCACAACGAACGCCGGGAGGTATGTCCGTACGGGTGCATTACCTAGTGCGCTCGTCTGACCCCGGTCTAATGAACCTTTACCTGTTATACCACGTATATCTGCCTCGCTCCACTCTGTCACAACACCTGGGCCTGCAACCCAAGCAATATGAGGTGTGACACCTTGGATAAAGCTTCTTTTTACCCACATATCAAATATTATAACACTGATTATTCTGTATTTGCAGGAAGTCTTCTGGTTGCTGTTTAAAATTCTGTCCAGCCTCTGACCCAACCAATCAACAGGCAGAGAATTCCGCAGCTTTAGTGTTCTCACTGTAAAAAACAAACAACCTTTCTATGTTTTAGGCTGATTTTCATTTCGTCCAGTCTAAGCGGGTGACCTTGTGTCCTGTGTATAGTCCTGTTAATGAATAGGTTTCCAGACAATGGTTTAGTATGACTAGGGATGAGCTGTTCGGGTTCGGTCGGTTCGGAATTCGGCCCGAACATTGGCAGTTCGAAAGTTCGCGAACTTCAAACTTTTTGGGCGTGTTCGGTTCGAGTTCAGGGAAAAAAAAGAAATTTTGAAAAAAGTATAAACAATGCTTAAAAAATACAAAAAAAATCTAGAAATAAAGAGACTCTTTACTGCAGAATATTATAAGCAACGGTTTATTAGATATTGAATTAAAAACTAATGTGTACGTGCAAAGATTCTTCTCGCCTCTAAATTACCTTAATGACCTTGTTTTAGTCTGGTCTAATCAATTTGATACATTTTATGTAGAATGAAGGTGTGGGGTGTCTGCTTCTGTTCTGAGTGAGTGTTAATTTCCCTCCTAAAACTTCCTAATACGCTGCATTTAACTGCTGTGTGAAAAAATACAAAATTTCCTCATTGCCCGCTTTTAACATCTAAAGCAATGTTATTTTTCACCTTGGGATTAAACATTCACAGGGTTATTCAGAGAGCGGTGAAAAGCAGGAGAATAACTGGAGAAATGAAAATTCTAGGTCAAAATAGCCAAACCAAAAAAATTCTCCCATTTATCTCACTTTCCAAATCGGCTATTTGGTCTAGATTGTTCTCTTCTCCTGCCAGTTCTCCTGGCTTTCACCTGTCTCTCAGGGTTGTTCAGAGAAAGATGAAAACCAGGAGAATGGCAGGAAAAGAGAACAATCTGGACCAAATAGCCGATTTGGAAAGTGAGATAAGGCTAGGGTCAGACGAACGCATTTTTCACAGCGACCGTCAAAAAGTGCGTCCGAACGCATTGCCGTATTTTTTCACGGAATGCGCGAAAACGGTCATGCGATGCGCATTTTTGTGCGTGATTTTTTACGGATCCAAACCAGGAAACTTTGGGTGTCTGGACGTTATGTTGGCCGGACATGAGCAGGGTCTGACGTCTCCAAATCACGCACACACGACGCTAGTGGACGCAGCGTACTCTGTACGTCCGTACTAGCTGTTCTGCGTTCTCGAAAAAATGCGTTCATTTTCCACTTGCGGTGCGCAGCCGGACTTTCGTGCGACCGTACTTCGTATATTGGCCGTCATTGCCCGTCATTTGTTGCTAGTGCGGCCGTGATTAAGTGCGCCTAAACGCACGTTAAAAATTCGCTAGTCTGACCCTAGCCTAAATGGGAGAATTTTTCTGGTTTGGCTATTTTGACCTAGAATTTTCCATTCTCCAGTCATTCTCCTGCTCTTCACCGCTCTCTGAATAACCCTGACGGGGTTATTCAGAGAAAGGTGAAACTCAGGAGAATGACTGAAGAGAAAATTCTAGGTCAAAATAGCCAAACCAGAAAAATTCTCCCATTTATCTCACTTTCCAAATCGACTATTTGGTCTAGAATTTTCCATTCTCCTGCTCTTCACCGCCAAAAAAATCAGTAAACTTTTTCTGCGTGTCCAAAAATGTCTCCTCTTTCCATACAGGCTGCCGCCTCAAGCAGTTGTTTATGGATAGACTAAAGGAAAAGCTTTTACCGTCATTTGAAATGTCATTTTTTTGTTTTTAAGTGTTTCTATACATCCTAGAAATCCGCCACTTCACGGGCAGGTTATGGGGACCTCCTAGGCACGATATTTGAAGGAATTTTTCGTTTTTATTTTTAACCCTTATTTCATGGAAAACTCACTGTCCCTTTAAAAACGTTTTTTTTTTTACTTTTTGTCCTTGTTTCCTGTCCCCCAGGGCACTACCCGGATCCCCATACACCTTTTATGGCAAATATGTAGCATATATGCCCTCTTGGAGGGCACTCTAAAAACCAAATTTTCAGCCCCATTGACTTGCATTGAGTTCGAGTTCGGGTTCGGATCCGAACATATGGAAAGTTCGGGTTCGGGGCCCTAACCGAACTCGGGGGGTGTTCGGCTCATCCCTAATTATGACCCCGTATATATTTATATAAAGTTATCAGATCCCCTCTAAGGCTCCATTTCTCTAAACTAAACCGTTAAATATTGTTAGCCTTTCCTCATAACTTAACCCCTTAAGGACCCTGGACGTACCATGTACGTCATTGCAGCGGGTCTCTCTTAGACCCGCTGACGTACATGGTACGTCCTGGGGTTTTTTGAGCGCTGGAAGCGATCGGATCGCTTCCAGCAGCTCAAACGCCATTGCAGGATGCCTGGGAGTCCAGGCATCCGTGCAATGGCGGTGCGAAGTGCCGGGGCACCATGTGATCGCTCCCCGGGAGCGATCAACATCCGGTTTTACCGGAGAGGTGCCCGGCACTAAGAGAGAGCGCTGGAAGCGATCGTATCGCTTCCAGCAGCTCAAACGCCATTGCAGGATGCCTGGGAGTCCAGGCATCCGTGCAATGGCGGTGAGAAGTGCCGGGGCACCATGTGATCGCTCCCCGGGAGCGATCAACATCCGGTTTTACCGGAGAGGTGCCCGGCACTTCTAAAGAGCGCTGGAAGCGATCGGTATCGCTTCCAGCTGCTCTGTGTATATTGCAGGGATGCCTCGACATCGAGGCATCCTTGCAATATGCTTACCTGCCGCCGGTCCGCTAAGTGATCGCTCCCCCCGAGCGATCACTTCCGGTAGCGGCAGGAAGTACTGAGTGCCACGAGGTATCGTGGCACTCAGTACAAAAAGATCACATAAGTGATCAGGTGCTCTGCTGGGTGCCTCGAGGGATCAAGGCACCCAGCAGAGTAAAAAAGTGTAAAAAAAGAAGAAAAAAGTAAAATAAAAATAAATAAAAATGAATAAAGAAAAGAAAACTGACAGCCAAGATGGCGCTGCCCTTCTAAGGGCAGGGTCATCTTGGGGCTGAGTGGGATGTTCCTAGCCTGCCTCATCAGAGAGGCAGGCTAGCAACATCCAATCAGAAGTTAGAAAAAATCAAAATAAAATTTCTAATTTGTCAGGTCAGGTCAATATTTTGTAAATATTGGCTCTGACCTCTGTGATTCTCCCTCCCTCTCCTCACTTGTGTTTTTTGGTGAGCGAGAGAGAGAGATCAGATTTGACAGGTTAGAGATTTTAGTGAGATTTAGTGAGATTAGAAAAATTGAGGCAGATTTAGAGAGATTTTAGTGAGATTAGAAAAATTTAGGCAGATTTAGAGAGATTTTAGGGAGATTTAGAAGAATTGAGGCAGGTTTAGAGTGATTTAGAGAGATTTAGGTGTTTATTTGTATTTTCTTGTGAAACCCAACGGTTCTTCTAAGAACCAACAATCCGCTTATTATATATAATAATTATAAAATTTTATAATCTATTATATATATGTCTGAGAGGGTGTACAGCGCCGAGGAGGCATATGCCATCCTGGCATCAGAATCTGAGGCATCTGCGTCAGACTCTGACCCTGATTTTGACCCCGCCAACTGCTCAGAGACGTCGCTAGATACATCATCTACGCTGGCTGATGTATCTAGTGATGTTTCTGATGCAGATCCTGGGTCACCACCTGCCAGGAGGAGACGCACAGCTCCAGCTGAGGAGTGGGTAGTGCCTCATCGCCAGAGGCCAGATATCCCTCCTTTCACGGCAAATCCTGGCATCAATATTGATGTTGCAGGATTTACCGCCACACAGTTTTTGCAGGTGTTTATGGGGGATGATTTGTTGGGCCACATCGTGGCCCAATCAAATCTGTATGCCCATCAGCATTGGGGCTGCGAAGCCAGACTCCTACTTGGCAAGGCAGCAATGGACCCCGCTAGATGTGCCAGAATTTCTGAAATTCTGGGCACTTACTATGCTGATGGGCATCATAAAGAAGCCCTCAATTCGCTCCTACTGGAGCAGTAGCCCCATCTGCTCTACCCCCATTTACCCCCAATCAATGTCACGTAGAAGGTATGAAAACATTTTGCGTTTCATGCACTTCAGTGACAACAGCCTGTGCCCTCCTAGAGAGCATCCCCATTTTGACAGGCTGTATAAAATCCGTCCCCTGATTACCCACTTCGCCGCCAGGTTTGCAGAGGCTTATACACCTGGAAGGAATATCTGCGTGGATGAATCCCTAATGAAATACAAGGGAAGGCTGGGATTCAAGCAGTATATTCCTTCCAAACGCTCCAGGTATGGAGTGAAGGTGTATAAGCTCTGTGACAGCGAGAGTGGGTATACTCAGGCCTTCCGGGTGTACGAGGGAAAGGATAGTAGCCTTGACCCTCCAGGTTGCCCAGAACACATGGGAACCAGTGGCAAGATTGTGTGGGACCTACTTTTTCCCCTGATGAACAAAGGGTACCACTTGTATGTTGATAATTTTTATACAAGTGTCCCTTTGTTCAAGCTGCTGTATTGCTTTGATACAGCAGCATGCGGTACTGTTCGCAAGAACCGCGTAGGTTTCCCAGCACAGCTTGTCCGCACCCGGCTAAAAAGGGGGGAGACCTCAGCTCTGCGCCAAGAGGAGCTGTTGGCGGTCAAGTACAGAGACAAGAAGGATGTATACCTTCTATCCACCATCCACACTGAGAGGTCTGTGGAGGTCTCTGTACGTGGCAGAGCTGAGCGCATCAGGAAACCAGTGTGCATCAAAGCCTATAACCGGCATATGGGTGGGGTTGATCTGGCAGATCAGCTGCTCCAGCCCTACCAGATTATGCGGAAGTCAAGGGCCTGGTACAAAAAAGTTGCAATTTACCTGATGCAAATTGCAACCCACAATGCCTTTTTGCTCTGCAAAAAGGCAAACCCCGGAGTGACGCTGTCCTTTTTACAGTTTCAGCTCCAGGTCATTTCGGGGCTTTTGTACCAGGATGCACCTGCTCCCGGGCGGTGATGGGGGACAGAGTTGGGGCTACGCATTTTATTTATAAAATCCCCCCTACTGAGGGCAAACAGAAACCCCAAAAAAGGTGCAGGGTGTGTTTCAAGAGGGGCAGAGGAGAGACACAATCTTTTACTGCCCAGAATGCCCTGGACAACCCGGTCTGTGTCTTGGGGACTGTTTCAAGCTATATCACACTGTGCGTGATCTGTGATTTTTTTTTTCCTTTCTATTTTTTCTCACACTCCAGTTAGTTAGTTCAGTTTAGTTTTTTTTTTTCTTTTACTGCTCCAGACTTTTACATTTTATTCGTACCATTTTATGTTCTACAATTGGTGCTGTATTTTGCCAAAATCTTTGCACACCTATGCATGGGGGCATGGGTGTACTCAGGAGACCTTGCAGAAAACAACCTGGAGAGTTTTCATGCAGTAACAAACAACCGTGTCTCCTAAATCACAGTCCAAATCTAATGTGGGCGTAAAAATAAAAAATTGAAAAATTACCGCCACACACCTTCTCAAATGTTTTGGGCTAAAACCGTTGCATCCATGGCATCAAAGCACTCCATATGCAATACCTTGGGGTGTCAACATAACAAATATAAACACATTTTCTGGCAATAATTCAAACTGGGGTATGCGGTAGACCCAAAACCAAAGCTAGGCCTAGCTGAAGAAATAATCTCAATTTCAACTCCAATGACAAAGTCATAAAAATTGTATTTGAACCTTCCCAAAATCCTGGCAAACCTATGCATGGGGGCATGGTGTACTCAGGAGACCTTGCAGAAAACAACCTGGAGAGTTTTCATGCAGTAACAAACAACCGTGTCTCCTAAATCACAGTCCAAAACTGATGTGGGTGTGAAAATCTGAAAATTGAAAAATTACACCACACACCTTCTCAAATGTTTTGGGCTAAAACCGTTGCATCCATGGCATCAAAGCACTCCATATGCAATACCTTGGGGTGTCAACATAACAAATATAAACAATTTTCTGGCAATAATTCAAACTGGGGTATGCGGTAGACCCAAAACCAAAGCTAGGCCTAGCTGAAGAAATAATCTCAATTTCAACTCCAATGACAAAGTCATAAAAATTGTATTTGAACCTTCCCAAAATCCTGGCAAACCTATGCATGGGGGCATGGGTGTACTCAGGAGACCTTGCAGAAAACAACCTGGAGAGTTTTCATGCAGTAACAAACAACCGTGTCTCCTAAATCACAGTCCAAAACTGATGTGGGTGTGAAAATCTGAAAATTTAAAAATTACACCACACACCTTCTCAAATGTTTTGGGCTAAAACCGTTGCATCCATGGCATCAAAGCACTCCATATGCAATACCTTGGGGTGTCAACATAACAAATATAAACATTTCTGGCAATAATTCAAACTGGGGTATGCGGTAGACCCAAAACCAAAGCTAGGCCTAGCTGAAGAAATAATCTCAATTTCAACTCCAATGACAAAGTCATAAAAATTGTATTTGAACCTTCCCAAAATCCTGGCAAACCTATGCATGGGGGGCATGGGTGTACTCAGGAGACCTTGCAGAAAACAACCTGGAGAGTTTTCATGCAGTAACAAAAAACCGTGTCCCCTAAATCACAGTCCAAAACTGATGTGGGTGTGAAAATCTGAAAATTGAAAAATTACACCACACACCTTCTCAAATGTTTTGGGCTAAAACCGTTGCATCCATGGCATCAAAGCACTCCATATGCAATACCTTGGGGTGTCAACATAACAAATATAAACAATTTTCTGGCAATAATTCAAACTGGGGTATGCGGTAGACCCAAAACCAAAGCTAGGCCTAGCTGAAGAAATAATCTCAATTTCAACTCCAATGACAAAGTCATAAAAATTGTATTTGAACCTTCCCAAAATCCTGGCAAACCTATGCATGGGGGCATGGGTGTACTCAGGAGACCTTGCAGAAAACAACCTGGAGAGTTTTCATGCAGTAACAAACAACCGTGTCTCCTAAATCACAGTCCAAAACTGATGTGGGTGTGAAAATCTGAAAATTGAAAAATTACACCACACACCTTCTCAAATGTTTTGGGCTAAAACCGTTGCATCCATGGCATCAAAGCACTCCATATGCAATACCTTGGGGTGTCAACATAACAAATATAAACAATTTTCTGGCAATAATTCAAACTGGGGTATGCGGTAGACCCAAAACCAAAGCTAGGCCTAGCTGAAGAAATAATCTCAATTTCAACTCCAATGACAAAGTCATAAAAATTGTATTTGAACCTTCCCAAAATCCTGGCAAACCTATGCATGGGGGCATGGGTGTACTCAGGAGACCTTGCAGAAAACAACCTGGAGAGTTTTCATGCAGTAACAAACAACCGTGTCTCCTAAATCACAGTCCAAAACTGATGTGGGTGTGAAAATCTGAAAATTGAAAAATTACACCACACACCTTCTCAAATGTTTTGGGCTAAAACCGTTGCATCCATGGCATCAAAGCACTCCATATGCAATACCTTGGGGTGTCAACATAACAAATATAAACAATTTTCTGGCAATAATTCAAACTGGGGTATGCGGTAGACCCAAAACCAAAGCTAAACCTAGCTGAAGAAATAATCTCAATTTCAACTCCAATGACAAAGTCATAAAAATTGTATTTGAACCTTCCCAAAATCCTGGCAAACCTATGCATGGGGGGCATGGGTGTACTCAGGAGACCTTGCAGAAAACACCTGGAGAGTTTTCATGCAGTAACAAACAACCGTGTCTCCTAAATCACAGTCCAAAACTGATGTGGGTGTGAAAATGAAAAATGACCACCAACAGTATCCAATTTATTTGGAGCAAACGGTTGCATCCATAGCATAAAAACACTCCATTTACAATACTTTGGGTGTTAGCTTACCAAAATATATGCACGTTCATAAAACTGGGTATGTAAAAAGGCCCCTAAAAAGAAGTAAGCAAAGAAGATACTGTATGTCAAATTAGAAAATTGACAAGCACAATGTCAAAGATTGGCGTAGCACCCCAAAAACAACAGAACAAATCTATATATAGGTGGTATCAATTTACTCAGAAGATGTTGCTGAACATATTTTGGGGTGTTTTTTGGCAGTACCCATAACTGGATTTGACAATTCATGCCTAAAGTACAATGTGTGTGAAAAAAACCCAAAAGTGACTACCTGAAAGTTTGACATAGAGCTAGTGCATGGAAAGTGTTAAAATACAACTCTTTGCAGCACCCTAGGGTGTGCCCTTTCTAAAAATATATGGTTTGATGGGGGTAAATTACTTTGGCCGGCTTCAAAAATGTCCCAAATAGGACATGGGTGCATGATGACGAAATGTGAAAATTCCAAGTTGGAAAACTGAAATGCGCACCCCCCAAATAAGGCCTATTACCCCCAAATGACCCGACATACCTATACATGGGTGGTATCAATTTACTCAGAAGATGTTGCTGAACATATTTTGGGGTGTTTTTGGCAGTAACCCATAACTGGATTTGACAATTCATGCCTAAAGTACAATGTGTGTGAAAAAATAACACAAAAAGTGACTACCTGAAAGTTTGACATAGAGCTAGTGCATGGAAAGTGTTAAAATACAACTCTTTGAAGCACCCTAGGGTGTGCCCTTTCTAAAAACATATGGTTTGATGGGGGTAAATTACTTTGCCGGCTTCAAAAATGTCCCAAATAGGACATGGGTGCATGATGACGAAATGTGAAAATTCCAAGTTGGAAAACTGAAATGCGCACCCCCCAAATAAGGCCTATTAGCCCCCAAATGACCCACATACCTATACATGGGTGGTATCAATTTACTCAGAAGATGTTGCTGAACATATTTTGGGGTGTTTTTGGCAGTAACCCATAACTGGATTTGACAATTCATGCCTAAAGTACAATGTGTGTGAAAAAATAACACAAAAAGTGACTACCTGAAAGTTTGACATAGAGCTAGTGCATGGAAAGTGTTAAAATACAACTCTTTGAAGCACCCTAGGGTGTGCCCTTTCTAAAAACATATGGTTTGATGGGGGTAAATTACTTTGGCCGGCTTCAAAAATGTCCCAAATAGGACATGGGTGCATGATGACGAAATGTGAAAATTCCAAGTTGGAAAACTGAAATGCGCACCCCCAAATAAGGCCTATTAGCCCCCAAATGACCCGAACATACCTATACATGGGTGGTATCAATTTACTCAGAAGATGTTGCTGAACATATTTTGGGGTGTTTTTTGGCAGTAACCCATAACTGGATTTGACAATTCATGCCTAAAGTACAATGTGTTGAAAAAATAACACAAAAAGTGACTACCTGAAAGTTTGACATAGAGCTAGTGCATGGAAAGTGTTAAAATACAACTCTTTGAAGCACCTAGGGTGTGCCCTTTCTAAAAACATATGGTTTGATGGGGGTAAATTACTTTGGCCGGCTTCAAAAATGTCCCAAATAGGACATGGGTGCATGATGACGAAATGTGAAAATTCCAAGTTGGAAAACTGAAATGCGCACCCCCAAATAAGGCCTATTAGCCCCCAAATGACCCGACATACCTATACATGGGTGGTATCAATTTACTCAGAAGATGTTGCTGAACATATTTTGGGGTGTTTTTTGGCAGTAACCCATAACTGGATTTGACAATTCATGCCTAAAGTACAATGTGTGTGAAAAAATAACCAAAAAGTGACTACCTGAAAGTTTGACATAGAGCTAGTGCATGGAAAGTGTTAAAATACAACTCTTTGAAGCACCCTAGGGTGTGCCCTTTCTAAAAACATATGGTTTGATGGGGGTAAATTACTTTGGCCGGCTTCAAAAATGTCCAAATAGGACATGGGTGCATGATGACGAAATGTGAAAATTCCAAGTTGGAAAACTGAAATGCGCACCCCCAAATAAGGCCTATTAGCCCCCAAATGACCCGACATACCTATACATGGGTGGTATCAATTTACTCAGAAGATGTTGCTGAACATATTTTGGGGTGTTTTTGGCAGTAACCCATAACTGGATTTGACAATTCATGCCTAAAGTACAATGTGTGTGAAAAAATAACACAAAAAGTGACTACCTGAAAGTTTGACATAGAGCTAGTGCATGGAAAGTGTTAAAATACAACTCTTTGAAGCACCCTAGGGTGTGCCCTTTCTAAAAATAATATGGTTTGATGGGGGTAAATTACTTTGGCCGGCTTCAAAAATGTCCCAAATAGGACATGGGTGCATGATGACGAAATGTGAAAATTCCAAGTTGGAAAACTGAAATGCGCACCCCCCAAATAAGGCCTATTAGCCCCCAAATGACCCGACATACCTATACATGGGTGGTATCAATTTACTCAGAAGATGTTGCTGAACATATTTTGGGGTGTTTTTTGGCAGTAACCCATAACTGGATTTGACAATTCATGCCTAAAGTACAATGTGTGTGAAAAAATAACACAAAAAGGGACTACCTGAAAGTTTGACATAGAGCTAGTGCATGGAAAGTGTTAAAATACAACTCTTTGAAGCACCCTAGGGGTGCCCTTTCTAAAAATATATGGTTTGATGGGGGTAAATTACTTTGGCCGGCTTCAAAAATGTCCCAAATAGGACATGGGTGCATGATGACGAAATGTGAAAATTCCAAGTTGGAAAACTGAAATGCGCACCCCCAAATAGCCCCCCAAATGACCGACATACCTATACATGGGTGGTATCAATTTACTCAGAAGATGTTGCTGAACATATTTTGGGGTGTTTTTTGCAGTAACCCATAACTGGATTTGACAATTCATGCCTAAAGTACAATGTGTGTGAAAAAATAACACAAAAAGTGACTACCTGAAAGTTTGACATAGAGCTAGTGCATGGAAAGTGTTAAAATACAACTCTTTGAAGCACCCTAGGGTGTGCCCTTTCTAAAAATATATGTTTGATGGGGGTAAATTACTTGGCCGGCTTCAAAAATGTCCCAAATAGGACATGGGTGCATGATGACGAAATGTGAAAATTCCAAGTTGGAAAACTGAAATGCGCACCCCCAAATAAGGCCTATTAGCCCCCAAATGACCCGACATACCTATACATGGGTGGTATCAATTTACTCAGAAGATGTTGCTGAACATATTTTGGGGTGTTTTTTGGCAGTAACCCATAACTGGATTTGACAATTCATGCCTAAAGTACAATGTGTGTGAAAAAATAACACAAAAAGTGACTACCTGAAAGTTTGACATAGAGCTAGTGCATGGAAAGTGTTAAAATACAACTCTTTGAAGCACCCCAGGGTGTGCCCTTTCTAAAAATATATGGTTTGATGGGGGTAAATTACTTTGGCCGGCTTCAAAAATGTCCCAAATAGGACATGGGTGCATGATGACGAAATGTGAAAATTCCAAGTTGGAAAACTGAAATGCGCACCCCCAAATAAGGCCTATTAGCCCCCAAATGACCCGACATACCTATACATGGTGGTATCAATTTACTCAGAAGATGTTGCTGAACATATTTTGGGGTGTTTTTTAGCAGTGACCCATAACTGGATTTGACAATTCATGCCTAAAGTACAATGTGTGTGAAAAAATAACACAAAAAGTGACTACCTGAAAGGTTTGACATAGAGCTAGTGCATGGAAAGTGTTAAAATACAACTCTTTGAAGCACCCCAGGTGTGCCTTTCTAAAAATATATGGTTTGATGGGGGTAAATTACTTTGGCCGGCTTCAAAAAATGTCCCAAATAGGACATGGGTGCATGATGACGAAATGTGAAAATTCCAAGTTGGAAAACTGAAATGCGCACCCCCAAATAAGGCCTATTAGCCCCAAATGACCGACATACCTATACATGGGTGGTATCAATTTACTCAGAAGATGTTGCTGAACATATTTTGGGGTGTTTTTTGGCAGTAACCCATAACTGGATTTGACAATTCATGCCTAAAGTACAATGTGTGTGAAAAAATAACACAAAAAGTGACTACCTGAAAGTTTGACATATGGCTAGTGCATGGAAAGTGTTAAAATACAACTCTTTGAAGCACCCCAGGGTGTGCCCTTTCTAAAAATATATGGTTTGATGGGGGTAAATTACTTTGGCCGGCTTCAAAAATGTCCCAAATAGGACATGGGTGCATGATGACGAAATGTGAAAATTCCAAGTTGGAAAACTGAAATGTGCACCCCCCAAATAAGGCCTTTTAGCCCCCAAATGACCCGACATACCTATACTTGGGTGGTATCAATTTACTCAGAAGATGTTGCTGAACATATTTTGGGGTGCTTTTTGGCAGTAAACCTTAAAGTTCACAGTACATGTATTCTTAAATTGTGTTAAAAAAAAAAAAATCACCAAATTTTTTTTTTCCTCAAACTTTGGCATAGATTTGTGGTAAAATGGTTTGCATGGAAAGAGTCAAAATACCCCAAGTTTAATACCTTGATTTGTGTACTTTAAAAAAATATGTATATGTGGAGGGTTATTCAGGAATTAGTGACAGATATCAGTGTTACAATGTCACTAGCACTAGTTTTGAAAATAAACTCTTTGGAAATGGCAAAGTGCTACTTGCACTTATTGTTGCATAAAATAAGGAAAAAAGCGAGGAATATGTAAACATTGGGTATTGCTAAACTCAGTACTAAATTTAGAAACTACCAAGGAATTAATTTTTTTTGACGGTTGTTGATACATAAGAAATTTTGGGGGTCAAAGTTCGAAAAAGTGGTGTTTTTTTCAATTTTTGTGTCATATTTCACAATATTTTTTATAGTAAATTATATGAAATGATGAAAAAAATGGTATTTTTATAAAGTCCATTTAGTGACGAGAAAAACAGTGTAAAATATGTGTGGGTTACATAAACGAGTAAGAGGAAAATTTGACGTAAACACTAAGAGCGCAGAAACGTAAAAACAGCAGCGGTCACGAACGGACGGATTTGTGTAAAACCGCCCGGTCACTAAGGGGTTAAACCTTCCATTCCCCGTATTAATTTAGTCGCCCGTCTCTGCACTTTTTCTTGTGCTGTAATAACTTTATTTTAAAACAGGTTCCCAAAATTGCGTGGCATTTTGAAGGTTTAAAGTTTCTTTGTAATATCAAATGTTGCCTGATTATTTCTTCCTAAACCAGTAGGCATCAACAAACTCTGTGACACCATCTGCTGCTTGATAAGTGCTGTGTAAAACATCCCAGTGAAAGTGCCCAGCCTGGCTCTGCAATGCCATCTGGAGCATGATGTGATGTCTGCTTTCAGACAGCAGGGGGCACAAATATCTGTAATGCATACATTTATTTATAAAGTATTTTACCAGAAAGGATACATTGAGATTTCTCTCGTTTTCAAGTATGTCCTGGGTTCAAGAACATTGAATTGTTACAGAAATACAAAGTAATAAAATGCAAGATATTAAAAACAAAACACAAATATACAGATTAACTCAGAAAATAAATATGTAGGAAATCTAGTCATTATTTTACATGTTTACAGGTGCATTCTGTATTATGGTATGTTAATAGAGATCTCTTCAGTGACTTTAGAAATGTATGAGAAATATATTGATGGCAGTGATAGCTGTATATGGTACAAATAGAATGTCATTCTGTGTCTTTCACTGGGTTTAAGTATAATGTTAAAAAATGTTATACACAACAATGTTGTACACACAAAGGCCTATATTACAATCTTCGCTCACAAACCCTCACGCAAAGCAAAAATGTTTGCGCCAAGCGTTAAACTTTTGCGCGCGCAAATCACCACTGGAATTACAATCCTCGTGGCTTTTTTCTTCCGCCGATCAATTGCGCACACAAACAGTATGCGCACAAATGCAATGCGTGCGCAGTTTTTTGCACCCATTCAGCCAATCAAAATGAAGAATCACCTATCAAACGCAACTGAATTGCTTCTGCCAGAGGCATCGGAGACGGGTTCTGCGTCTATGATGCAAAATGAGCACATACGCTACAGTAATAATACACACACACACACCTGCCATCATCCATTATATTGTTGCTGCATTCCTTTTTATGTGCTGGATTTTTTTTTTGTTTTAGCCAGGTTGTTCAGATATGCCATTAACACCAGCTTTTTGCAGTTGCTAAAATTATGCGCGCAAAGGCTATGCGGTAATTACCGCGAATAGATAGTAATACCATCCTCGTACCAGCGCACATTCGCATTTGCGCTCACAATGTTAAGTATAGGACACGCGCAGTACAGTAAGCTCGCGCAGGTTCACCCGCGGTAGACGATTGCGCGCGGATGGTGCGAGGACTATGTAATACGGGATTCGGCGCAAATTGTTTTACCCCTCGCGTTAATATTTTTTTGCGCTGGCGCAATTGTAATTTAGCCCAAAACGTAATAAAATTACATTCTACTCTTGACTATCGAAATGTGTTGTATAATAGTGACCAGGGGAGGGCAGCAAAGCAGCATGAATGTGCTTGGATATGAATCCATTCATATACAGTGTTTGTATATGTTAGCATAGGGTGAAAATGTGTAAAAAAAAAAAAAAAAAAAACGTTGTGTAAAATTTCAACAAGAAAAAGAGAAGTCTATTTACAGATTTATAATGTGTGATATATATATACATACAGTCAGGTCCAGAAATATTGGGACATCGACACAATTCTAACATCTTTGGCTCTATACACCACCACAATGGAGTTGGAATGAAACAAACACCATGTGCTTTAACTGCAGACTGTCAGCTTTAATTTGAGGGTATGTACATCCAACTCAGGTGAATGGTGTAGGACTTACAGCAGTTTGCAGATGTGCCTCCCACTTGTTAAGGAACCAAAGGTAATGGGACAGAATAATAATCATAAATCAGACTTTCCCTTCTTAATACTTGGTTGCAAATCCTTTACAGTCAATCACAGCCTGAAGTCTGGAACGCATAGACATCACCAGACGCTGGGTTTTATCCCTGGTGATGCTCTGCCAGGCCTCTACTGCAACCGTCTTCAGTTCCTGCTTGTTCTTGGGGCATTTTCCCTTCAGTTTTGTCTTCAGCAAGTGAAATGTAGCAAGGGCTACTAAAATGGTGTACGGCTTGAAGGAGAAAAGTTACCAGGAAAGGCTTAATGATCTTAACATGTACAGCTTGGAAAAAAGACGAGACAGAGGAGATATGATAGAAACATTTAAATACGTAAAGGGAATCCACAAGGTAGAGGAAGGGAGTATATTTAAAAGGAAACAAAGTAGCAAAACAAGAGGACATAGTCTTAGATTAGAGGGGCAAAGGTTTAAAATTAACATCAGAAAGCATTATTTTACTGAGAGGGTGGTGGATACATGGAACAGTCTTCCAGTTGAAGTGGTAGAGGCCAAAACAGTAATTGAATTTAAGCAAGCATGGGATAGGCATAAGGCTATCCTAAACAAAAGATAAATCCAGGTAAAGTATCCATGTAATTGGGCAGACTAGATGGGCCGAAAGGTTCTTATCTGCCGACATTTTTCTATGTTTCTATGTTTCTAAATGCATGCTCAATGGGATTCAGGTCAGGTGATTGACTTGGCCATTGCATAACATTCCAATTCTGTCCCTTCAAAAACTCTTTGGTTGCTTTTGCAGTATGCTTTGGGTCATTGTCCATCTGCACTGTGAAGCGTCGTCCAATGAGGTCTGCAGCATTTGGCTGAATGTGAGCAGATTATATTGCCCGAAACACTTCAGAATTCATCCTGCTGCTTTTGTCAGCAGTCACATCATCAATAAATACAAGACAACCAGTTTCATTGGCAGCCATACAGCCATACATGCCCACGTCATGACACTACCACCACCATGCTTCACTGATGAGGTGGTATGCTTAGGATCATGAGCAGTTCCTTTCCTTCTCCATCACTCTGGTACAAGTTGATCTTGGTCTCATCTGTCCATAGGATCTTGTTCCAGAACTGTGAAGGCTTTGTTAGGAGTTGTTTGGCAAACTCTAATCTGGCCTTAGTGTTTTTGAGGCTCACCAATGGTTTACATCTTGTGGTGAACCCTCTGTATTCACTCTGGTGAAGTCTTCTCTTGATTGTTGACATTGACACATATACGCCTACCTCCTGAAGAGTGTTCTTGATCTGGCCAACTGTTGTGAAGGGTGTTTTCTTCACCAGGGAACAGTTGTTTTCCGTGGTCTCCCGGGTCTTTTGGCGTTGCTGAGCTCACCGGTGCGTTCCTTCTTTTTGAGAATGTTCCAAACAGTTGTTTTGGCCACGCCTAATGTTCTTGTTATCTCTCTGATGGGTTTGTTTTGTTTCTTCAGCCTAATGATGGCTTGCTTCACTGATAGTGACAGCTCTTTGGATCTCATCTTGAGAGTTGACAGCAACAGATTCCAAATGCAAATAGCACACTTGAAATGAACTCTGGGCCTTTTATCTGCACATTGTAATTGGGGTAATGAGGGAATATCAACACACCTGGCCATGGAACAGCTGAGAAGCCAATTGTCCCATTACCTTTGGTCCCTTAACAAGTGGAAGGCACATCTGCAGACTGCTGTAAATCCTACACCGTTCACTTGAGTTGGATGTACATACCCTCAAATTAAAGCTGACAGTCTGCAGTTAAAGCACATTGTGTTTGTTTCATTCCAACTCCATTGTGGTGGTGTATAGAGCCAAAGATGTTAGAATTGTGTCGATGTCCCAATATTTCTGGACCTGACTGTATATTGTAAATGCTGCCTCTGTATATGATATACACAATGTTTTGCTATACACATAGGTTAGCATATTATCATCATTTATATAGTGCCAAAAGTTTCTGCATCACTTTACAATGAAGAATGGGGAATTAAACTATCAATATTACGAGCAAACATAGGAATGGAGATGAGAGACGTGGAACGCTCTGCTCACAGGAGCTTACATTCTAGGAGTAGGAGGAGAACAAGATGAGTTACAATAGGTTTGTGGTACAGAAAACCAAATTGTGAGCCTTATTCCAGCTGATCCAGTAATAGTGGGGCTCTATTATTGGCTCTGTTATGAGTGAGCTGCTTTGTTAACGGCTTGATGCATTAACAGAGTGCCACTAACAAATAATGGCAGCTGTGCACCCCCACTGCTATGGTCTCCTCTCGCCCTAAGCAGAGTCAGAGGTCTCCTCTCTTCCTAAGCAGAGTCAGAGGAAGGACATTGGGGACTGTTTGCTCAAGGTGTCCTTCTTATTACAGTGAGAATAGACAGCGGTTCACCCAGTCCTTTTTATTTATTTTAACGTGTGTTGGCTTGTTTTGCTAAAGCACCTCAGCTGCACTTTCTTGCAGTCAGTAATTGGTTTTGTCATCACTTGCTGCAAGCAAGGCTAGAAAGCAACCTTGGAATCGCTCATTAGGCTGGCCATCCACTGCCACATTAGTAGGGTGACCGACTTGGTCACCCAACTACAGACAAAGCCATCGGCTGATCAGGGTCGTCCACTGGAAGCGTCAGTGGACAACCCAGATTGGCTAAAGGACAGGCCGGCCAAGGAAAAAAAAAACACTCTGTGGGGAGAAAAAAACTGTCTCTGGTGCTGAAACTCTGTTTTGGCTCTAAAGACGGCCCCCATCCTGTACAGCCAAAGCAGAGGAAAAAAAATCTCTAGGCTGCAGGTGGGGATTAGCCCCCTGTCCCTGGTGCTGAATTTCAGCACCAGGGACAGCAATGCTGAATGCAGCTGGTTTGCAGAGAAAAGAGAAAAGAAAAAGTCTAGTCTTTTTTTAAAAAAAAATCGGAACCCAGAATTTCGCAAAAAATTATTCTAAAAATTCTATAAATAAAAAGCCTTTTTGCTACGGATTAAAAAAAATAAATGGTTGAATAAAATTTAAGATATTTTTTACATTGAATCCTGTGGACTTTGCGCACGGTAGTTTTACTATACAATGCATCTTTCCATGTTTCCCTGCACACGGCAGTTTTACCGTGCAATGCATCTTTTCTTGTTTCCCCTGCACACGGCGGTTTTACCATACAATGCATCTTTTCATGTTTCCCTGAAGCACGCGGTTTTACTATACAATGCATCTTTTCACGTTTCCCTGAAGCACGGCGGTATTACCATACAATGCATCTTTTCATGTTTCCCTGAAGCACGGCGGTTTTACTGTACAATGCATCTTTCCATGTTTCCCCTGCACACGGCAGTTTTACCGTACAGTGCATCGTTTCAGGTTTCCCCTGCACACGGTGGTTTTACCAAACAATGCATCTTTTCATGTTTCCCCTGCACACGGCGGTTGTACCATACAATGCATCTTTTCAGGTTTCCCTGAAGCACAGCAGTTTTACTATACAATGCATCTTTTCACGTTTCCCCGAAGCACAGCAGTTTTACTATACAATGCATCTTTTTCACGTTTCCCTGCTGCGGCATGGTGGTTTAGCTATACAATTCACCTTTTTCATGTAAACTTGTACAAGATCATCCCGGCATCACTCGATAACTCCCATTGAAATGGGTACGATCGCTTGTCTGTTAGTCGCAAAAAATCACCTGAAATCATCTGTCGGTGGTCGGGTGCAGTGGAAGAGGGCTGATTCACCTGCATGTTGTAGGATCGGTCGGACAACTTCAGACGATATCGGATGATCGCACCATTGCACAAATATGGTGCCAGTGGATGGCTAGCCTTATTCTCAGACTTCTTTCATGTTGTTTTCTATACAAGGTAAACAAAGTTTTAATTTACAGTAACTTGCCACAATAACCAAGCGGCTTGACAAGAATAGGATGGAAGCAGTTATTATTAACATGTAAGGCTGTTATATTAATATCAGCTCACTCATTGGTGACAGCAGCTCGTTTGACATAAAGACATGTGTGTTGATGTAAAAAAAAAAAGTGGCGTTTATGGGGTGGTGAGAAGGATGATTATTTTGGAATGTGCTATACTTATCTGAAAAGATGGTTTTGAGGAAATTTTTGAAGAACTGATGATTCGGGGAGAGTTTGATGGGGATATGTCAGTGGTTTCAGTGGTGCAATCTTGAAGTATTAGTATTTATATTGGTATAAACAGAAGGGAGGAAGAGGTCGCACGCAGAGTAATCTAGAAGGGGTGTGGAGCAAGGAAGACGTGTACGAGTGTTTGGGTTATTGAGATCTTTGAACAAGAGCGTCAATATTTTAAATTGAATCCTGAAAAGTACAGTAAGACAGTGATGGGGCTGGTAGAGGGGGGAGATATGTGAGGATAGTTGGGTGAGAGATATAAGCCTGTCAGCTGCATTCATTACAGATTGCAAGGGGGGGCAATGCGGTCATTGGGGAGGAAAATAAGGAGCAAGTTACATATGATGGTCTGATCTTTTGAGGCACAGTAGATGTGTGCATGGCAAAAATTTGAATTGCAATTTTTGGTTCATTTTAATATCACGACCATTTTGGCTCTTTAGAGTTTCTTTGGAATGATGATTCATCTGAAATGTTGATTAAACCTTTAGTTTTGTTAAAATCAGTTAGTTGCTTGTATAATAGAAAGCACAAGTTATTATTTAATTAAACACTTACATTTTTTATAGAAGAAAACCAACCAATTTATATGAATCGACCTCATAATATCCATACGGCAGGTTCATATACCTGGACCACTCATTGTCTCCATCTTCAAGTTCATGGAGGTTAAGATGTTCGGGCGCACTTG
Organism: Leptobrachium leishanense; assembly: GCA_009667805.1. Lineage (NCBI taxonomy): Eukaryota > Metazoa > Chordata > Amphibia > Anura > Megophryidae > Leptobrachium > Leptobrachium leishanense. The sequence goes on from CM019063.1 coordinate 468,910,959, forward strand.
GTGTAGAAACATAGAATATGTCGTCAGATAAGAACCTTTCGGCCCATCTAGTCTGCCCAATTACATGGATACTTTACCTGGATTTATCTTTTGTTTAGGATAGCCTTATGCCTATCCCATGCTTGCTTAAACTCAATCACGGTTTTGGCCTCTACCACTTCAACTGGAAGACTGTTCCATGTATCCACCACCCTCTCAGTAAAATAATGCTTCCTGATGTTATGTGTAGCACAAATACAAAACAATGGCCTGTGAAAGATATGCAAATATGCTGTATCTTCAATAGTATCTTTTAGTGTATGTAAAGTGAGAGTTTGTCAAAGGTATTGTTTAGGGATAGGCCAATATAATTTTTTCAGGGTCGATTCCGATTATCTCTAGCCTTTCTGGCCGATATATTCTGGAAATTTAAAGTTGTGAGAAAGAGCAACACAAATCTGACATGATGTCATTAAAATAATGTGTTCAATAAAATTGTAAATATTGCACCATGCCCATTTATTCAATATATATATATATATATATATATTTTTTTTACTTGAGCTTTTATTTTCACAAACAATATGGCCGTGTTTAGTCTTTGGCTGTCACATCTCGACCCTGCCCCCTGCTGGTTGTAGCAGGGATTCATGTTTTTTGGTTTTCAGGTTCTACAGACTATCTGTTGGCTGGTTGGTCTGTGGTCACATGACCTTCTCAGCCCTATATATAGGCCCAGTAAGTCTCTTGCTCCCTGGGTCTGGATAGGTTACACCCATTAAGTGCCTGCTCCCTGTTCTTAATATATATTACTCACTGTTCTTGATAATATTGTATTCCTGATTACTCGTGTATGACTTCTGGTTCTGGCTATTGGATTACTCTTACATCTGTCCCCTAAAGATATTCTGTCTGGATTTCTCGTGTATGACCTGGCTTATGTTTTTGGACCATTCTCTTGTATGTGTTTAGTTTATGTGTATTTGCTCAGTAGATCTTTTGGTCACGAAATTAATAGCTACTGAGTAGTATCTAGTGTTCTCTTGTTGTTCTGATCTCCCTGGAGGGAGTGCCAGGATCAGCAGTCCTGTTCACAGTATTTTTCAGGTACCAACGAGTTCTGCCCTGCACTCCATTGAATCCATTCAAACCTCAGTCTGTCCTGTTGAGAATTACTGTGTATTCTCATTCTGTCTACCCTTGCCCTGAATCTATATTTAGAGTGAGAAATTATACCCAGTGCAGGGCTTCCTCTTGTGCCCGCCACCTGCACTATCAGCTCTAGCTCTGTTTCTGTTTATGTTAGTGTGTGCTGGATTAAACATTATGAGACAAACCACAAACCTGCCTCAAGGGCTCAAATGTATGCGCCATGAAGGGCCTTCCCTGGCATCTGCCCGGGACCCCCGTGACAGTATCCAGACCCCCAAGATGCCTGTAGGTATGTGTGTTATGTTCCAAACTACCATCGGTTGGGTGGTTAAGATGTTAATGGATATGCAGAGGTTAATGGAGTCTCTGGACTCTACACCTGGGGAGGTTAATGAGTTCCCTCCCAGTAGAACCTGTGTTACTACTCCTATGACTGAACAGGAGAGGCGCAGGTTATATAGACTCTGCTTTTATTGTGCCGATCCAAGCCACACTGTTAAAAAAATGCGTATTAAAACCTCTCAAGCGATCTCCGGTGAATCCTGTATCCATGTATCGCTCTGAAGTTACTGGTATGTCCTCCATAGGCGTCCAGACTGGCAGAGTAGCCACCTCAAGTCTGTCGAGTCATGAGTTCACTGTGCCCACGTCCCACAGTGAAGCTTCAGTGTCTTTCACTGGCTATGTGCCACCCGTGACCCAAGTTGGCTGTGTGCCACCCGTGACCCAAGTTGGCTGTGTGCCACCCGTGACCCAAGTTGGCTGTGTGCCACCCGTGACCCAAGTTGGCGTGACCCAAGTTGACTGGAAGCCGTATTCACGACTGTTTTGGGCCAGGAGCCCTTCATGCCTAGTATGAGCCCTTTGTGCCAAGCGTGGGCACTGAGCCTTTGTGCCAAGCGTGGGCACTGAGCCCTTTGTGCCAAGCGTGGGCACTGAGCCCTTTGTGCCAAGCGTGGGCACCGAGCCCTTTGTGCCTAGCGTGGGCACCGAGCCCTTTGTGCCTAGCGTGGGCACCAAGCCCTTTGTGCCTAGCGTGGGCACCAAGCCCTTTGTGCCTAGCGTGGGCACCGAGCCCTTTGTGCCTAGTGTGGGCACCGAGCCCTTTGTGCCTAGTGTGGGCACCGAGCCCTTTTTGGCCTAGTGTGGGCACCGAGCCCATAATGCCTGTTTCTAATGGCAAACTGCTAGTCATGCCTATGGTAGTTGCGCCCATGTTGAGCGAGACAGCTGCAGCCTTGTTTTGTTGTGAGACCGATGTGCTCACGTTAACTCATGAGACCACTGTGCCCTTGTCCCACAGTGGGTCCAGTGTTGTCCCCACCATTGTCAAGCCTTGTGAGGTGGTCACCAAGTCTACGTCTCACTCAAAGAGGAGACAGAAAAAGGTGACCAACCCTAGCCAATCTGGTTCCGAAGATTCCACGCTCTGTTCTGGTTCCAGTGATGCTACACCCCCTTCAAAGTCCGAGACTGCCTTACTCCGCACAGTTCGAGGAAATCCAGCAAGATGGTGGCTTGACAGGTACTTTGATCCCCAAATCACGTCGTGTTCCCAAGGGGTATATACGGACACCCTCTGGATCTTTGGTGCGTGAGACGAATTGGGTAGTGCTCCAGAGATACCCTAACGTTCTGCGAGGGTTGTTGGAAGTGTCTGACGATTCGGATGATCCACAATATACTCCTCCTGGGGAGATTTGTAAGACTGGTATGGTACCAATTGTACAATGTCCTGGCGATGTTCCATGTCCTGATGGTGTACCAGCCATACACACACTACGTACTGTTTCAGTCGGGGTCATGTCTAACTGCATGGCAGTTAAGCCCATGTCTAGTGGCAAGGTCACGGTTTATGGGGAGGAAAGTATGTCCACTATGCCTACATCCCACAGTGGAACCACTAATGCCAAACCTCAGGGTAAAACACATGCCATCAGATCAGGCAGTACCTCTACCATTACTATGTCCCGTGGTGTGGACATATCTCCTAGATCTCGGTCCAGGAGATGCCAGAAGGTGACCAATCATAGCCAACCTGGGACTGATGATACGCTCTGTTCTGGGTCCGAGGTACTCAAACTGTCAGGCCCTCGTGTACGAGAATCTAGCCCGGTTACCGAGGGTTGTGTACGGGCCTCCAATGGTGCAGTGATATGCACCGAGGACCTGGAGGTTTATGAAAGAGCTCTGCTTGCTCAGAAAAGTGACTTTTCTGAGTCTGATTGGGACCCGAGTGGGTACTGGTGACTATTGGTCGTATCCGTTTTCATGCCATCGTCCGCGTTTTCTTTCTTGGGTTCCCAGGAGGTCACCCGTAAGGGAGGGGGTTATGTCACATCTCGGCCCTGCTGGTTGTAGCAGGGATTCATGTTTTTTGGTTTTCAGGCTCTACAGACTATCTGTTTGGGCTGATTGGTCTGTGGTCACATGACCTTCTCAGCCCTATATATAGGCCCAGTAAGTGTTTTGCTCCCTGGGTCTGGATAGGCTACACCTATTAAGTTCCTGCTCCCTGTTCTTGATATATTACTCACTGTTCCTGATAATATATTGTATTCCTGTTTTCTCGTGTATGACTTCTGGTTCTGGCTATTGGATTACTCTTATGTCTGTCCCCTAAAGATATTCTGTCTGGATTTCTCGTGTATGACCTGGCTTATGTTTTTGGACCACTCTCTTGTATGTGTCTAGTTAATGTGCATTTGCTCAGATCTTTTGGTCACGAAATTAATAGCTACTGAGCAGTATCTAGTGTTCTCTTGTTGTTCTGATCTCCCTGGAGGGAGTGCTAGGATCAGCAGTCCTGTTCACAGCATTTTTCGGGTACCAACAAGTTCTGCCCTGCACTCTGTTGAATTCATTCAAGTCTCAGTCTGTCCTGTTGAGAATTACTGTGTATTCTCATTCTGTCTACCCTTGCCCTGAATCTGTATTTAGAGTGAGAAATTATACCCAGTGCAGGGCTTCCTCTTGTGCCCGCCACCTGCACTATCAGCTCTAGCTCTGTTTCTGTTTATGTTAGTGTGTGCTGGATTAAACATTATGAGACAACCACAAACTTGCCTCAAGGGCTCAAATATATGCGCAATGGAGGGCCTTCCCTGGCATCTGCCCGGGACCCCGGGACATTGGCTTTTGCAATGATCCCTCATATGGCCTTGTTCGTATGGGTCGGCAGCTTTGGTCCTCCAGACTACATCTGTCATGATGTTCAGCTACTCATTAGGTTCTTAGAGCCTCATGGGAAGTGTAGTTCCAAAAGATTGGGAGGGCCAAGGTTGCTGACACCTGCCCTACAGAATCATACCCCGTAATCCTACTTATAGCGATGTGTCACTTCATGACCGCTGTGCACCTCACCTATAAACACACGTTACAAGAGCTTATTGTTTATATTGTAGAGTTACCTTGTGAATCACAACGTTTATAGTTTTTTCTCTAATTTCACTTAATACGCTTTGCTTGCTGCTCCTAAACAGATGGAAATTCCCTCTGCACTCCTTTATATGGATAATAAAGCCAATATAATAAACTCATAAACCCAGTACTGATGAGCAATGGTGAAGTGTTTTAGTATCGACCTTCTGATATAGGTATCAGAAATACAGGGGACCAATAGACCCATGCATCTCCTGTATTGGAACTCCCTGCCAGATCGGAGGGAAGCCCAATTTCTGTTGTCATAATGCCCATGTGCAATACCACCAGTGGGCAGGGGAGTCCAACAGCAAGAGCTGTCAGCCTGCTGTGGGAGAAGCCCCAAATTGGCACTGTTTCAGCACCGTTCTGTAGGTCCATACATGTAGAGGATGCAGTGAGCCAGCTTCTCCAATTATAGGCAATACTGGCAAGTTTAAGGGCGATACCAATATCAGTAATTTGCTGAATATATCCCTAGTATTGTTCATAGGGAATGTTTGTTCACCATTGCCCTCTACCTTCCTCTGGGAAAGGCAGGGAATTTTATTATTTTTTTGCAATTTTTTTTGTGTTGGGACTACTAAATTGATGGTGTACTGTAGACGACAATGGAGGCCTGTGAAGCGGTGGTTGCAAGTCAGGGGATAGCCTGATCGTTTTCAAGATCACACATATTCGAGGTAATACAAGTTACATAATTACTTTTCACTGACAGCACTTTTAAAGGTTGCGTAACTGAATAACAGCACTTTGCAGACTCGTCTTGACATCCCATTTACATGAAATTACAGCTTCTGGAAGCTAAAAATTTAGCTGGTACTGAATGTTTTGTTTTATATGTTACTAATCACTGCACTCACACCCACTTGCAATATACTTAAAGATGTGAGATCACCAATTTTAGTGTTCTTTTTCCGAGACAGCCTGACTGCTCCGGATATTGTTAATGTCGATGCTTTCCGCTCATTGAAATTGCACAACTGATATAATAACATATTACGCACTATTAGGGGTAATATATACTTCAGATTGTTTTGTTTTTATCTTCAAAAGAGCTTAGAGTGTTACGTGAACCTGCCATAGGTCATATAGTTTTTATGACTTTTGATATGGTATTGAATTCTCTGCTTGCATTGCAGTCATCAAATGTATAGACATTCATATCAATGCAATCTTTGGCATAGGGGTCTCTCGGCACACCTCTGTGCCAACAACAGTGACAGATGAGAACAGGAGAGGTGGCCCCTTCAGGTTCATCTCCTGATACTCCGTTACTGCCAATGTGCTGGAAAAAGAATCGGTGTAATTTCAGCATTATTTCGAGGCACCGATCGCATGCAATACAAGGATCACACATGTCTCGTCCCTGGCATGTTAAGCTTCAAGAAGGGGTGATGCCTCTACCAGCTCACAGTCAAGGATAGTTTTTAGCCCGCTGCTGTAGGTTGCTCATGGAGATCCAAGTGGTCTTTTCCCCGTAGACAAAGTAATAAAGGGAGAATAAATAGTAACTTTATTGTGACATTTTGAACGGCAATGCTTTGACTGAAGACTTAGCATTTGTCAAACTGGCAAGAAGACCGAGGTGTATTCAAGTTGAGCACCCCTTATCCGGAATGCTCGGGACTCTTAGCATTCTGGATTTAGGAATCTTTTGAGTTTCAGAATCTGGGAGAATCTGAAGTCTGAGAGGCAGGAGGTTGCGGCAGGAGAGCCACAATCCCCTTTCTGCCACAGCCACCAGAGTGTACACCCTTGTTTTTTCTACGGACATGATACACAGAGTCAGTGTGACTCTGAGCAGCATTTTGCATGTTGGGACTGCCCAGAGGTTCCTAGGGTATGCCACAGTCTGGTGCACCGCTCGGGAGTTGGGTTCCTGAGAAACGGGCCTTCCAAATCGTCCCTAATTCAGAATTAATAAACTACGGAAGACTTTGACAATTCTGTTTTTTGGTGTTCCTGGATTTTAGAATATTCGATAAAGAGTGTTCAACTTGTATGTTCAATATTGGGGGAGATTTAGTCTGTGAGATCACAATGCAGCTGTATCACCTATGAAAAAAAGTTACCAGAGCCAATTCCATTGGTAGAAAATTTGTCTCAATGTTAGTACAACAAGAGTGTAGAATTAATGGAAATGACTGAATCCTTAGTTGTTGATCCATTGGTTGGTGAAGAAGTGGACAAAATACCTGCATATTTCGTGATAATGGAATCTAACCCTCTTCAAGAAGTGAATGCTACACTTTTCTACTGTATTGTGCTGAGCTGGCCACTAACAACAAAACCTTCTTGTGGCCTCAGTGTTGTTTGGTCTACCTGTGATGACCCCAATCTTGACCTGTAACCTCTGGTCTCTTCTCTGATCTAGACCGGTCTCTTGACTTTTGTCCTCCACTCTCCCCTCTGCATTCACCAATTAGTAGCTGCATTCCCTGGAGTAGGATCATATTACTTGGTGCACTTTGTATCTGGAGCGGACAATTGTAGCTAGACCTAACGTTTGGTTTTCACGATTTGTGCTCTGAAATGCAGCTTTTTATGATTTCTGTAATATGTCAGTCCACGTTACTGTACAGTAAGATACATACTTACTAAACATTGTCATAACTGCACCATCCATTACCCATCACTACATCAATCCTTGCATTTGGGATATATACAACTGTGTTTGTTTTTGCCTGGGTGAAGTGACAATAATCACATGGGGGGGGCAGTAAAACTGTGCTCATAACAGACACTTTATATGTAGAGGCCATTTCAGAGAAAAGTACACCTGTCAAATGTATATCCTTCAAATTATTGACAACGAACATGTCATGGTTCCCTCAAATTTGCACCATTTGATAAGAGACTGAGTTATATCTAAACATTTTGATAAATGTTCTAGTGCAACATTCTCCTACATTTTGTATCCAGCTGTCAACATGTGACTGAGGTGGGACTGAAGCTCTGGTGGCAGTATAGAGGCTCAAACACGCAATGACATGTAGACTGCCCTTGGTGAAACAAGGTCCAAGGACCATCACTGTTCCTTCATAAGTTTAGGGTTGCCTTATTTCATCAAGCGATAGGATTTCACAATTGGCAAAATAATCTGACATAGCCATAAAAAATTATCAGCTTTTAAAGATTTGTGAGTGTTGCTGAACTAGGGCTGAGAAATGGCTTGGGAAGTGACGTGGCCTATGGCCAACACCCTAAGCAAGGTATCTTGTATGCATGAGGTTTTGACCAATCGAGGTGTTTAGCTTGAATTAGTTGGCCAGGTATTGTGCGGGGTGTCATCTGGCGCCTTCCAGGATGCTTACATTTTCCACTGCAAAGATCATATAAGGATCAGGCCTTCTTCTAAGGGTCTTTCTTCTGGAACTGTCAGAGTTTGGCCACCCTGGGAGGTTCCGTATCTTCAGTGAGAGCACATGCTTCATTGCAGATATCACAATAGATTTTACATTGTAAAAAGCACGTCGTTGTACCGATGTTTTCAGTAATTGACTGAATACCAAATGACAATACAGTAAATACCCAGACGTGTCAGACACGTCATGTGAGGAGCCATGTTCAGAAAGCTTCTGACTGCTGTACCTGGATTTTTTTTACATTGTATGAAAAGGTTTAGAACGATTAGCATTATTTTGGGGATGAAATGCAAATTTTCTATGATTTGCTTGTTAACTTGAAAACAAATTAGAAACAGACAAATCCAGAAGTCAGAGATGTGACTGTTCACAGTATAACAAGTATAAATCTATGTAAAGGCAACAGATAACAGAGGGGTTCATATGACGGACCTGTTCTTTACCATCATACACCATGATTCTCCTGATAATTAAGTCATAACAGCCTTTCATGAACACTAAAGGACGTTACCCCAATCTGTTTGTAGTAGGTCTCAGGATTGGGGATTGATTTCTGAAGTGACCCAGGTCAGATCAAGAGCAGCAAAAGGGCCAGCTTAATCATAAGCGAGACTGCTGATGTCTTAACACTGACACTCATGTTACATTCACGTCTGCCATAGCCTATTTATCACCAGCAATCATATTAATTCCGTTCAACTTCACAGAGGTAGAAATGTCACTGATGATTTGATAATATGAAATTTGGTACAGTCGGAGGTCTGATCTGTCATCGGGTTTCTCAAAGAGCCACTGATCCCAAAGCAGGGGGTTATTTATTCTACGCAATTTAATCTGTCTTAAATTATTCTTGATAAGAATCAAAGGGGGGGGGGAATGATCCCCAAGCAGGCCATATCTACTTTGGAAAATATTTGAATTTAATCAATAACCTATTAGTCGACCTGGAGGAAATAATGAGTGATTTGTGCGTTCTCCGACTGCTACATCTTATAAGTAAATCTCTGCGGAGATTCTGTCGGATAACAAGATTACGTTGCAAGCTTCAACTCCCAATGTTCAAGCGAGACAAACATTCATCATGGTAATAGACCTAATAAGAATTATTTGTACAGTCTGTAGGTTTTAATGCTTAAAAAGTCATTGTAGTGGTTTATAAACTGAACATTTAATAAATCAAGCATTGTTGTTTTCCAATTTAAAATAAAAAATTTTTGCAACATGAGGTTTTTGCTAAATATCTAGGATACTGCAGACTTCTCTCGGTCGTAATAACATGTAGATGAGGTGGAGGATTGAGGACTTGAGAAAGGCTGCATTGAAGCTGAACAATTGCAAAACCAATAAAGTGCATTGGTGGAATATACAGGGGTCTATTCACAAAGCACCAAAATGTAGGTTTTTTTTCCTCCATTTCGGCTCACTTCGGCAACTCCATTTAGCTGAGTTTGCTATTTATCGAATGTTCACCATATTTTTTCAACAGTGGAATAGTTGAAGCAGTTATCGGATGATGGCGAAAAGCTTCGAATTGGCCTCAGCGAATTCCACCGAACTGAAAAAAGAAAAAAAATATAGGAAGTCTCCTATTTTCCTAATAGGAGGTTAAATCAATAAAAGTGGAATAAAATTGTTTCTAAATAATAAAAAAGGTCCTTTAAAACGTAACGAATAGGGCTGTTAAAAAAATATTTTAAAAAGTCTTCTAAAAATAAAAACAAAAATGTATTTTAAAATATTAAAAATAGAAAAGATTTTTGTAAAAATAAAAATAATAAATGGTCTTTAATATATATTACATTTATTACATTAAAACATATTTTATTCGACTGTTTAAAAATTTCAACTTGAAACACCAAAATCAGAGTCATTTCACCACAATATCTGTGTAATTCAGAGTAGACAAATGATTATTTCATAGTCGCACATGGGTTTTTATATGTTGGAAAACCCAAAAAACCGCCAAGATCCAAGAAAATCAGCCGTGAAGGACAGGATGGATAAAACGTAGGGCTAGGCACTGCCAAGGGTCCTACCAGATCCACCGCCACCCGTCTAAAAGGTTCTCCCACTATGGGCAAGGGTCTCAGGGGGGCTTTCTTGGCGTCCCCCCGCCTCCCTACTCGCTGGCATACCCCGCATGTCCGACAGTAGTCCCTAACCTCCCCTGATAATCCGGGCCAAAAGAAGCTCTGGGTCAGGAGGTGCAATGTCCGCCAGTGCCCGAGATGGCTCGCCAGGGGAATATCATGCGCGATCCTTAACAGATCGCGCCGATATTTCGCCGGCACTACCAGCTGCCTGTGGGGTACTCGGTCTATTCCCTGGCTCGTCCCCCCCGATGTCCTGTACAGCTTCCCTTGGTCCCAGGCAAATCTCACCTCCCCTAACCCTCCCGGGTCCCTCCCTGCCTGTTGCCGGTATGGGGCAAGGGTAATATCGTCCCGGGTGGCTTGGGCAAAGTCCGTCGGGGAATCCTAGGTCAGGGCAGGGGTGTTGTCAGGGCCAAGGGGGGGTGTTGGTCTGGTCTGGCTTACCGTGGTCCCTCGGAGTCGGTGTGTGGAGCCTTCCTCGCTTGGTTGTGGGTGGTAACGAGGCATACCCCGCCAGGATGAGGGTCCTCAAAGGTGGAGGTCAGCAGTCCCAGGTCGTTGCCAAGTAAGACCTCGGACGGTAGATTCTTCATGACCCCGACCTCCACGTCCCGGGCATTTGCGCCCCAATCTAGATGGACGCGGGCCGTAGGGATTCGATACACATGGCCGCCAGCGACTCTGACGGCCACCGAATACCCGGTTGAAGCAGCCGAGTGGATAAGATGGGGCTGTGCCAGGGTAAGGGTTGCACCGGTGTCTCGCAGACCGCTGGCAAGTTGTCCATTCACCCGGACTTGTTGACGATGGTGTTGACGGTTGTCCTGCGCGGCTGCTTGCACTGGGTCAGCCTTATGCAGGATGCCCCAGTCTTCCTCGAGGGCGGCTGTGGGTTCCGGTTCCTGATGGCAACAGTATGCCGCAGCTCGGCTCGGTGGGTGCACTGCCCGGGACGGTGCCGGACGATGGGTATTCAGGGGACAACGGTCCCGTATGTGTCCGATCTGGTTACACCCATAGCACCGGGGTCCTACCCGAGGAGCCGGGGTGGGGGGTGCCGGTGGCCTGGGTGCTCGTTCGAGGGGAGCAGGGCATAACTGTGGCGCTGGATGGAAGCGGGGAGGTGGGACTCGGATGACTGGAGGGGCTACTCGCCTGGCGTCCTGGTACTCGTCGGCAAGGCAGGTGGCTTCAGACAGGGTGAGGGGGCGCCGGTCTCGTACCCAGTCCCGGACCTCTGGAGGAGAGTAGTTGTAGAACTGCTCCAGTAATAGCAGCTGGACGATCTGGTCTGGTTGGGTAGCTTGGCACCCCTGTATCCAGCTACGGAGCGCCTGCTGCATCCTGTGTCCCCACTCCGCATAAGAGTCCTGAGTGCCCCTTCTTAAGGCTCGAAATCGGACTCGATACGCCTCCGGGGTGAGTGCATAGCGGGCCAGCAGATGTTCTTTGACCCGCTAGTACACCATACAGTCTTCGTCCGCCACCGCCCGATAGGCTTCAGCCGCCCTGACGGTCAATTTGCTCGCCAGGATGGGTACCCAGTCTCGGACCGCCACCTCCTGCAGGGCACATTGCCTCTCGAAATCCTGCAGGAACCCGTCGATGTCTTCACTCCCCTCTGGGAAGAGCTTGAACGTCGCGAACGGTATTTTCTGTTTGGGGGGTCCAGTACTGCCTTGGGGGGACAGCGGCCCCCCAGACCTTTGCTGCATCTCTGCCTGGCGGAGCTTGTCTGTGTCGGCCAGGACCCTCCCGATGATGTCGGCAGAGGGGTCCGTACCGTATAGGGCCAGCCGCCACTGCACCTCTCGCCTCCATTCCGAGGTCTCTGAGCCCTCAGAGGGAGCCATAATGTTGCGGTCGTCCTCCATCAGTTCTCCGATGATGACCGCTTTCGCCTTGCCTCCGTGTGCCTTGCCTCTGGCTTTTAACAGTTCTTTCAGGACCGTGCGCTTCAGCCCTTCGTAGCGCTGTGCCATACGGGGTCACCGCCGTTGCTGGTACTGTCCACCTCTCGAACCCAGGGGTGTCTGAGACCGGGGTCAAGCCAGCGGCTGTATCTCCCCCTGCTGGGCTGGTCTCAGATTCTCCCCCCGGATGATGTCTACTCCAGACGCTCGGCGTGTCGCGGTGGCTGAGACCGGGGTCAAGCCAGCGGCTGTATCTCCCCCTGCTTGTCTGGTCTCAGCCGATCCCAGCGCTGCCAGCCAATGTAACGGATCACCGCTACCCTGCACGGGTAGATCCGCCGTCAGCGCCGAGCTTCTCTGGAGGTGTAGAGTCAGGGGTAGCGGGCCGTATGAATTCGGCGGTGATTAAGCGCTTTTGCACGATCCTTGAAGCGTCGCGGTTCCCCAAGCCCTGTTATCCCCAATTACTGCCGAGGCAGGAGTAAAGGTTCAAACAGGTACCAGTTTATTTAACATGGGGGATACAGGGGTATTTATGGGGAATGAAACCAATGTTCTCCCCTGGCCCGCCCTCAGTCCTTCTGCGGTGATCTTTACCTTTGCCTCGAGCCATTGCCCAATCTGCCTTTGTTAACCTGGGGGACCCCTGCGGTGCGCAGCCCTTATCTCGGGTCTCGGTGCCAGCTCGTCTGTCCCCCCCTCCCAGAACCTCTCCCTGTCCGGGCAGCGCCCGGCCCCCCCTGTGGTGTGATCGCTCCTTTGTCCTGGTGGCTCCCTGTGGCTTTCAGCCCAAGTTTGGGGTTTTACCAGGGATTTCGGGGTGATCCCCTGGGAGCGGTGGCACGCTGGGGGTACAGCCTGGCAGCTCGGGTCCGGGGGCTGGTTCAGTTCAAAAAGTGCCCTGATCGGATCAACGGAGCCCGAGCTGTGGAGGGGGAAAGTCCGGCGGCTGTACCCGAGCAAGAGTCACTGTTTGCCGGCCGCGCTCCCAGCGAGGGATCCCTGGTCGGCGTTCGGGTTTCCCGGGGCGCTTCGTTCTGAAATTCGCACCCCCGTAAGAACCTATTTTTAGGAACATACTGGCCAAGAAGCGCTCTTCTGCGTGGTTTCCACGCTGCGGGGCAAGGCGGGCAAGTTTGGGCGGCTTGGCAGAGACAGTTAGTGGCGGCTCGAGGCATTCACAGACCGGGCGTCTTCCCGGGGCTGTGGACAGGCGGGGAACAGGTCACCAATGGGGAGAATTACAGGGGGAACTTATAAAAATACAACCTAACGAATTCTTTAATACACCACACCAAATCAACATTTTAAAAATTTGTACCGCGCTACGGTATAGTGGCGGCCGTTCCGTCACAGATAGATTAAAGGAAAAGCATTTACCGTCATTTGAAATGTCATTTTTTGTTTTTTACATATTTCTATACATCCTAGAAATCTGCCACTTCACGGGCAGGTTATGGGGACCTCCTAGGCACGATATTTGAAAGAATTTTTCGTTTTTATTTTTAACCCTTATTTCATGGAAAACTCACTGTCCCTTTAAAGACGTTTTTTTTTAACTTTTTGTCCTTGTTTCCTGTCCCCCAGGGCACTACCCGGACCCCCATACACCTTTTATGGCAAATATCTAGCATATATGCCCTCTTGGAGGGCACTCTAAAAACCGAATTTTCAGCCCCATTGACTTGTATTGAGTTCGGGTTCGGATCCAAACATATGGAAAGTTCGGGTTCGGCTCCGAACCGAACTCGGGGAGTGTTCGGCTCATCCCTACTAATTACTAATGTTTCATTTTTTGTGAAAATATATTGCACCAGAATTGTGTTGTTTTTTATATTTTTTATGTCCATTGGAACATCATCCAACTTATGTCTACTGGAGAATTACTTATAAGTACATGAGTATATCGAGATACGCCAGAAACCTCAAATGCATTGTTTGCACCGTATCAGGTTTTTTCTGTATATGTCTATGTTACTGGTTTAGGGGGAACCACCGATCTCTGATATTGGCCGCTTGGGGTTTTTGGTGGTGGATACACGTTGTGTGGCGCTATACCATCTGTTGTGAAAATGGTTTCTTTAATCCATTTATAATGAAAAAAGGTAAAATAAAAGTCTCCAAGTAGTCTTACCTTTTTTTTTTCGTCACAGAAATGCGCATTTTCTTCTTTTTGTATTATTCTCTGTAAAAGCAATAGTGTGGAGCCATTGATTTCTCCAGCTCTATTATTGTGAATGCTTAGTGCATGCAGGCTGGAAAAGAGCCATGATTATCCACAGTTATACAATAATCAAAGAGGTGTCATTTCTTGAAAAGACAGCAACGCCATTACATAATGCAGAAAGAATCGACTTAATCATTCGCCGTCTCGCCAATTCTATATGAATGACCTGACCATAATGTTGTTATTTTGTCCTTTTCCATGGACTGCTATATATTTTTTCCCTTCATATTTTAAAGGGCAGAAGTCGTCTTAAGCATTGTGTTACAAATTGACCTTAAAGGACTGAAGTCACAGAGCATTGGCTGTTATGTGTTGTTATATAATGATTGTTTCACAGATCCTGTAGATTAAGTATAAATATACACAATATATAATAATTTACTCAAGAACAGGTTGTCATTTCCAAATCCAGGTTTGGATAAACTCTTTGCCATGACCCTGAACCAGGGGTGCGAATGAACCGCAGGAAGACTCGTGCCCGCATCACCTTGGCCAGGATTTGAGGTCCGTCAGCACCTTTCCTGCAGCAGACTCCTTAGATCCAGTACACTTATTCCATCCTGCCCCACCTGAGGGAAGCCTCCGGAGCTCCTCAAATAACATTGAACTGAGGAGGGTCTGGCTGCAGACTGGAGCTCCATTCAAGGGGTTTATTGTTTGGGGGGGGGTTTAAATAGACTTTAATGTAACAAACAACCAATAGACACAATAATTCTGAGCACTAACAGGAGTATTGACCAAAGGGTCTATTCACTAAAAGGTGAAACTCCGGAGAACAGCAGGAGAAGAGAACAATCTAGACCAGGGATGTCCAAACTCCGGCCCCCAGATGTCCATGAACTACAACTCCCATGCTTCTCCATCCATCTAATGCAGTCAGAGATTTCTGAGAGTTGTAGTTCAGGAACATTTGGGGGGCCGGAGTTTGGACATCCCTGATCTAGACCAAATAGCCGATTTGGAAAGTGAGATAAATGGGAGAATTTTTTTGGTTTGGCTATTTTTTGACCTAGAATTTTCACTTCTGCCAATTCTCCTGAGTTTCACCTTTAGTGACTAGACCTGTAAACATTTTGCATGCTTTCTTGTTCTTAATGTTCATTCACAGCGGTTTATGCTTGATTTTCATTTCTAATGTTAAATAAGCTGATTCATTACATTTGCACAAGTCCTGTTAAGGCAAGTATAAGCTATAGTAATGATTATTGGAAGTTATAAATACATACAGGGTTATTCAAAGAGAATTGAAAAGTCACTGCACGTTCGGTGACTTTTGTTCTCTTCAATTCGGTGCGATTCGTCGATTCCATTTCGGGGACCCTGCGGTGTTTTCAGCAAGCACCACAGGGCCGTTGAAGCGCAGGGAAAAGTCGCCGCATTCACTGCAAAACCCGGCGAACGCACACTTGAACACGCCGGAGAAACCCAAGCAGCCACCGATCGCAGAGCAGCCGCCGGTAAAAGCCGACACTGCAGACTAATGGAGCAGGGGGGGGGACACTACGCTTGAATGTTTGAAAAGTGAAACGCTGTTTGCAAAGAAACTACAGAACGAAAATGTCTGACATTTACATATAAGATCCAATGAATGATAATAAAAAGGACTGTTACAGAAAAGAAAAAAACTATTTAATTTTTTTTTTCCCTAAACGATTCCTAAAAAATCTATACATAAAGAGACTTTTTACTGCCGAATATTATAATCAACGGTTTATTAGATATTGAATTAAACCGGGAACCTTACTTGCAATACCGCAATACAAAAAGAAAATGGCTCGATCCTCATTTTCCTACAGAGCACCGCAAATATGGAATAACCTCCCAGACACCATCAAATCTTCCCCCAGTCTAAAGTCACTTAAGACTTCCCTATTAACATACCTCAATACAGAATGCACCTGTAAACCTGTAACATAATGACTTTATTTCCTACATATTTATTATCTGTTAATCTGTATATTTGTTTTGTGTTAATATCTTGCATTTTACTATTTTGTATTTCTGTAACCACTCAATGTTCTCGAACCCAGGACATACTTGAAAACGAGAGAAATCTCAATGTATCCTTCCTGGTAAAATCCTTTATAAATAAATAAATAAATATTTTTAACATTGAAGCCTATGGGATTCACCTGAATAAACCTGTCAAATGAAACCACTGAACAGGGCAATTCAGCAACTTTTCCTGCTGGTTTTTGTTCTCTGAATAGACGAAGCATTGCTTCTCTATGGGGATTCACTGCCCTTGAACAGACAACGAACAGGCACCGTATGTGCAGGCAATTCGCCAACATTTGGTGAACTGCATACTCTCTTGATAGCCGAATGGCCAAGAAAGGTAACTGTACGCTGAATTTCACTGTTCGGCTACCTTTTGGCCTCTTTGAATAACCCTGATAATCTCAAGAAATCACAGGATTAATTCTACCATCATCTTGAGTTTGATATATTATCTACTTGTTTTTAAATGCAGTATATTTAACCCTTTTTGACTGGACTGTTTTGGCCATGTTGTATGCTAAGGACCATGGCTGTTTTAACACTTCTGCGGTACTTAGCTGTAATTTTTTTCTCTTTTACTGTACACCATAAAATATATATTGGGGGTTATTCACTAGCCTCCGCACTGGCCCATATTGCCCCAGACAGTGAATTTCACCGTTCGTTGCAATTTCAGCACGAAATATGGTGCAATTTAGCAGCACCGAAATTGCCCTTAGAAGACTATTATGTCTTCTATTCACAGATTGCCGAACTGCACCAAAATTCCGGCAAAATGCCCTGATTTTCAGTGCTTCTGTTCGACAGGTTTAATCCAAAGGCTGCTGAGCCTATGTGCGGAGCTCATAATGTTTAACTGTTTTAAAGTCATGCTTTATTATAAAACCCAGACAAATTATGTATCTTTTATTTTCAGCAGACGCGACTGATTAAAAATATATCATTATTATGTGTATATGTCCTGTCCTGTCAGAATGCTATAACAAAAAATGTAAAACAAAATTTACATTTACATTCACATTTCAATCATTTACCCTTTTGAAATGATTTTTTCCCATTTTACCATCCAAACCTTTGTAGTTATATATATTTTCTATGGGGTAATCTTATAAAAAAAAATTAGAAATGGGAACCTATTGCTGCATTTTTTTTTTAGAAAATATGCAATTTTAACTAAGACTGAAACTTGCTCGCAGCGTGGGAAATGAGAAGGTAAGTAACAGCAGTGCTGTTGTCCATGACAAATGGACAATGCCATTCCTTAGGAACAAAACCTAAATAAAATAATTTTATGTTTGTGTGTTTTTTTTCTTTACATGACTTTTTGCATGTTCATGTTTGGTATCAGTAGAAGGGCCAGACTGACCTGTCCAATGACACCTAACATGACATTGTGGAGTGTAAAGAATGGAGATACAGGGGTCGAAAGTACCCCTCGCTCTACTTGCAGCTGTGAAGCGGATTGTGTTTTAGATGGATCAATGTGTAATAACGCTTTGCGCCATCACCTCCACATTTGGACCCGGCATGGGAAATGAGATGGTGAGTTAGTGCAGTGCCATTGTTTACTTTTCAAGTAAAAAAGCACATAATGCCACCATCTTCAAACAGAGAAAAAAAGAGTAAATTTTGCTTTCGATTTTCTTTTTTCTATTTTTACATATTACGTGGTCACTTTTAGGATCGTTGGAAAGGACAGACTCTGACCTTTCCAATGACACCTCACTTGACATTTTGCAGTAATTGTTTGCAGCCAACAGTGAATACTCTTCAACGATTTCTTTACGTGGCGGATTCCATTGAATCCTTTAGAAAATAGACACAAGATTTTGTTCCATATTTGCCTACTTGAGAATCCTTATTTCTGAACCACATCAAAGGATCATTAAAGCTCAATTCTTGGTACATGGATTGTACCCTGTCAGCAATTTTGGACCTTAATAATTAAGATTTGATAAAATAGTGCGTCCAGCCTCGTTATCAGTACGCCTCCCTCCCCTGGGTCTGCCCGGGATACCATAATAATTCCAGTAAAACCATTGCCTGACGTGGGTAGCAGCTTTACCATCAGCTGCGTAACTCAGCTCCTCCATAGCCCTTGAGTGTTCCAAAGCTGAAGCCATTTGTGAAAGGAAGGAAGGAGGGTGGCGGTCTCTCCAGTGTGCGGGGATGAATGATTTTGCAGCGATCAGTAGTCTAATTATGATAGACCTCCTGTCACATCCTCGGCTTTTGCGGTGCTCCCTGGGGGGTCTGGACACCCGGCGACGTCGCTGGCTTGCCGGGTGCCAGGATTTCGGGCTGACCGTCTGGAGGGGCGGGGCTTGGCGTGATGACGCAGAGCCGCCGGCTTTAAAGGCAGGGCACGATATTCTGCTCGTCGCCCTGACGTGGAGTCATTTCCCGCATCGCTAGCTGTATTCACTTTGTGTCTCAGTGTTTACCTTGCCTAGTTGCCGTTTTTGCCTGTATGAGGACCCCGATTGTGTTTGACCCAGACTGCCTGTTTGACTATTCTCTCTCTGACTCCCTTTGTATACTCATAGTGCTCTCTGCGGACACTGAGTGTACGCGCAGGATATATCACGCAACCTGCAATTGTAGGCCTGTCCTGCAGGGTGCTGAATCCATTGAACCCTCATTCTACCTTGCTGAGACAAACTATATGGGTGTCCTCTCTGTTGCCAACCCTGCCTGTACGACTACCACCTCTGTTGCCAACCTTGCCTGTATGACTACCCTCTCTGGTGCCAACTCGTATTTCACTTTTGACCATGCTTATGTTAACCCATGTTGTATGACACTTCTGCTCATGCATAGTTAACCTGCTTTTGCTCAGTAGACACTTGGTCACAAAATCATTTGCTACTGAGTGGTATTTAGTATTGGTGTTCTGTCTGACCTCCCTGGCTGGGAGTGCTAGGATTAGCAGTCCTAACTGCTGGATAATCGAGAATCACATAGGTCTGTCCAAAAGGATCCAAATCACGGTTATCAGGGGTGAGTGCCATAGCGAAAGTGACACCTCTTATAAGTCTCTACCACCAGCGGGACATGGTGGAGGAGATAAACCTCCGGGGAGAACGGTATCAGGTCTGCAGTCACTTCCGATATGGTAGCGTGGATCTGATTCTGATGCCAGTAAGAGGCAAACTGAGGGCAGTTCCACTACATATGCATGTGTCGGCCTGTCTGGCATTGTAGCGCCAGCAAGAGTCGTTTGTGTCAAGGAAAATTCTAGCCAATTTCACTGGGGTGTGGTGCCACCTAGTGAGTAGTTTGTACGTAGCCTCTTGTGTGCGCAACGCAATAGAGCAAGAGTGGGTCAACATACATATTGTTTCCCAGTCCTCGAATGTCAACTGAAGGTCCCTCTCCCAGACTGTTCTAAAGGGGAGCGGCGTATCCGTCTGTTGGTGAAGTAGGGAATACATCAACGAAACACCATGTGCCGGTGTCCGATGTTTGGAGGCTATAGCCTCAAAAGGCATCAATTGTCTGGTGAATTCCCCAAAGGGACCAGTTGTCTCAGGCCAGCCATTAAGCAGTGATGGTGGAACAGTGTCAAAAAAGTGGAGGGGTGCGCCACCGGGATGTCAGTCAGAGACGTAGAATTGTCCCCCACTAAGTAAATGTCTGGATTGAACAGGTCCCGTACTCCCCCCCCCCCAGATACCGGTCTAAGGCGAGAGGAGAAGAATGGTAACACATTGAGCAGCATCAGTGGGGAGGGGAACGGGGAGATGGGGGAACTACCAAGCAAGTGCCACCAAACCTTAAGTGTAGGGGAAACGGTGGGGTCCTTCTTAGTCATTTGTTAAACCTGTTTGGCAGGCAGCCACGGGATATAGGCCAACGGGAGAGCGGATGCCATTGATTCAATATCAACCCACTGTTTAATCTGTCCCCCACCACCCCACTCCAGCATGCGCAAAAGGTGCGTTGCACAGTAATAATATCTCATGTGTGGCAGTGCAACTCCCCCTTGATGTTTCGGGGCTTTCAGAACTTCGTATTTCAGCCTTGGGGATTTCCCGTTCGATGCGTATCTCAAAAATATGCTCTTAATTCTCTTAAAGTAGGAATAGGGCACTTCGATAGGGAGGGCTTGAAATACATATAACAATGTCGGCAGTATGTTCATTTTTAAGACGGCAATTTGACCGAACCATGTGATGTGCGGGTACATCCAGTCAGACAGATCCTTCTCAATAGCGGTCAGCAGGGAGCCATAGGTAACGTCAAACAAGTCAGAGCATGTTTGGGTCAAGGTAATGCCCAACTCCCGGAGACGGTCCTCTCGCATGCTGAAGGGGAAGGAACTGAAAAGTTGAGAGGTAAAAGGTGCAGGGCAGTGGAGCGGCATAAATTCTGATTTATCAAAATTAATCTTAAGGTTGCTTACCAGGCCATACTGTCGAAAAGCCTCCACGACATTCGGCGGGGAGATAAGCTGTCTCCGAATAAAAAAAAAATAGCAGATCATCCGTGTATGCGGCGACTTTGTGCTGTGCGTCCAGGACTTCTAGCCCATGTATGTCTGGGGATGTCCTGATTGCTTGCAAAAAATGTTCTAGAGAAAGGGCGAATAGCAGAGGGGAAAGTGGGCACCCCTGTCTCGTACCATTTGAGATAATCACAGTTCGGAGAGTACGCCGTTCACGTTAACCCTGGCAGTTGGTCCGTCATAAAGGGAGGTAATCAGTTTTAACTTAGTCGGGCCCACACCCATAGCTTTCAGGGTAGAAAAAAGGTATGTCCAATCAACCCGGTCAAACGCCTTCTCTGTGTCCGTGGAGAGGAGCAAGGCCGGGTCCGCAGGAAGGCTATTACTCAAGTAGATGAGGTTCAGTGCACGAACTGTGTTGTCTTTCGCCTCTCTACCTGGAATAAAACCGGTCTGATCCTTGTGGACAAGATACAGTAAAAATTTGTTACGTCTAGTGGCCAGTACTTTTAGCAAATATTTTTACGTCAAGATTAAGTAAAGAGATGGGACGATAATTGTGGCAGAGTTCCTTATCTTTGTGTGGATTGGGAATGACAGTGATGGTGGCTGTGAGAGTGTGGGGATGGAGAGAACCGGTATGTGAGAGTTGAAAGCCTCCAGCCAGTGGGGCAGAAGAACGGGCATCAAGTCCCGGTGATACCGCAGGGTAAAGCCGTCGGATCCCAGGGCTTTACCCAAGGGCATATTCCTTAATGGCGGCCCCAAATGTGTCATGCATGTTAGGCGGTCCTCTACCCCCTCTTGTGAACTTCCTTATGTATTTGAATACATTTTAATGGATGTAACCTTATATTTTCTGTATTCAAATACTGTCTCAATAGCATTAAATAAACCTAAAATACCAAAATGGTTCTCTATAGATTTATACATTAATAAAATATAGATTTGGTAATAAATATACGTATATAGGGTAAGGCAATCCATTGTTTTAGTTGAGACATTTTGATTATTTATTGTGTTGTCTAATGAAATATCAAATGCTTGCAATGGGAATTCTCAGTGACTATGACTTGGTCACCAAGAAACGTTAATGCGTTCCTTCTAGGAAAGAACCTACATCATTGGTGTCAGCTGTATTTTTAATTCATGGTGTCATGAATAATGCCATCTGTTAAAGACTTTTGTGAAATTACATTTTGTTTGTCTTATGAGCAGTTGAAGAATGTGTTTAACGTATTCTGATTACGATGTTTGAACATTATAGTTGATTAAAATTAACTTTTCCCTGTTCACCTTCTAATAATGGTGTACTTCACCCTCTTACTGCACAAGAGGGTGAATAAATCAGATGACGTCTTTGGTAAATAAAGTATTTGATTTTCTCATTTTGCCTTGTTGATAAGGGCCACTTGATTGGGTTGTGTTTCTCTTGGAAAGCCCCTCCGGCTCTCAGTTGGAAAATTTACAACCTACAAGCAGGAATTAATTAAGAAATACTTGGCATTGTTCAACTGAAACTGGACTTTCTTTTCTTGCGTATAAAAAATAATGCAACTTTAGCCTTCTAAAGATCATTTGGAGGTCACATAGTAAAATATCACTGCTTATTCTCGATGTGTATTTTCATACTGAAAAACAAAACAAAAACCCTTCGTAATCCAGGGTCGCATATTTCAAAACAATCATTGATTGTCGCTGGTGGATAGATCGCACCCCTGTCTAAACTACAGGAATAGAATCAGAAAATGTTACTTCCATCTCCAAATAAACAGATGTTCTTCACATCCATGCAGGGCCGGTGCAAGCATTTTTGTCTACTCAGACGAAGGTGCATTTTGGTGACCCCCCCCTCCTATTGGGAGTATTTGTGTTCTCACAGAAAGTAAAGGACGCTGAATGTTGCACTTGCAAGGACAACCTTTATTGGAGGTCTGAGTCACTGATTGGGTGACACTCCTGTGCCACAGTGCCAATACCCACAATATATTACCAGTGCCACAGCTCCCCAACCTTACTACTCGAACGCTTTTGTTGTGGTGGGCCTGTGACTGCCTTTCTCATTCGGGCCACTGGTGTCCGGTCCACTGTCCAACAGGGTCCTCCATAGGATGTCAGGGAGCGGCCGGCGCCTGCCACAATTACTGCTAGGGAGTCGCCGCCACCTTTGTTGAGACAGTCTGTAGATACTGCTCCCACTGGGAGCCTATTCTATGTAACAGTGATATAGAAAGGGTAGTAGATACATGGAATAGCCTCCCAGTGGGGGCAGTAACAGTGATGTAGAAAGGGTAGTAGATACTGCTCCCACTGGGAGGCTATTCCATGTATCTACTACCCTTTCTATATCACTGTTACATGGAATAGCCTCCCAGTGGGGGCAATATCTACTACCCTTTCTATATCCCTGTTAAATGGAATAACCTCCCAGTGGGAGCAGTAACAGTGATATAGAAAGGGTAGTAGATACATGGAATAGCCTCCCAGTGGGGGCAGTATCTACTACCCTTTCAATATCCCTGTTACTGCTCCCACTGGGAGGTTATTCCATGTAACAGTGATATAGAAAGGGTAGTAAATACATGGAATAGCGCCTGCCATTGGGGCAGTAACAGTGATATAGAAAAGGTAGTAGATACTGCTCCCACTGGGAGGTTATTCCATGTATCTACCACCCTCTCTATATCACTGTTACTGCTACCACTGGGAGGCTATTCCATGTAACAGTGATATAGAAAGGGTAGTAGATACATGGAATAACCTCCCAGTGGGAGCAATAACAGTGATATAGAAAGGGTAGTAGATACATGGAATAACCTCCCAGTGGGAGCAATAACAGTGATATAGAAAGGGTAGCAGATACATGGAATAACCTCCCAGTGGGAGCAGTAACAGTGATATAGAAAGGGTAGTAGATACATGGAATAGCCTCCCAGTGGGGGCAGTAACAGTGATATAGAAAGGGTAGTAAATACAGGGAATAGCCTCCCAGTGGGAGCAGTAACCGTGATATAGAAAGGGTAGTAGATAAATGGAATATCCTCCCAGTGGTAGCAGTATCTACTACCCTCTCTATATCACTGTTACTGCCCCCACTGGGAGGCTATTCCAACAGTGATATAGAAAGGGTAGTAGATACTGCTCCCACTGGAAGGTTATTCCATGTATCTACTACCCTCTCTATATCACTGTTACTGCTACCACTGGAGGCTATTCCATGTAGAAACATAGAAACATAGAAAAATGTCGGCAGATAAGAACCTTTCGGCCCATCTAGTCTGCCCAATTACATGGATACTTTACCTGGATTTATCTTTTATTTAGGATAGCCTTATGCCTATCCCATGCCTGCTTAAATTCAATCACTGTTTTGGCCTCTACCACTTCTACTGGAAGACTGTTCCATGTATCCACCACCCTCTCAGTAAAATAATGCTTCCTGATGTTACTTTTAAACCTTTGCACCTCTAATCTAAGACTATGTCCTCTTGTTTTGCTATTTTGTTTCCTTTTAAATATACTCCCTTCCTCTACCTTGTGGATTCCCTTTACGTATTTAAATGTTTCTATCATATCTCCTCTGTCTCGTCTTTTTTCCAAGCTGTACATGTTAAGATCATTAAGCCTTTCTTGGTAACTTTTCTCCTTCAAGCCGTACACCATTTTAGTAGCCCTTCTCTGAACTCTCTCTAAGATGTCTATATCCTTCTGGAGATACGGTCTCCAGTACTGCACACAGTACTCCAAGTGAGGTCTCACCAGTGCTCTGTACAGTGGCATGAGCACTTCCCTTTTCCTACTGCTACTACCTCTCCCTACACAACCAAGCATTCTGCTAGCATTTCCTGCTGCTCTATTACATTGACTACTTACCCTTAGATCCTCTGAAATAATAACCCCTAAATCCCTTTCCTCAGATGTTGAGGTTAGGACTGTATCAAATATTCTATATTCAGCCCTTGGGTTTTTACGTCCCAGGTGCATTATCTTGCACTTATCCACATTAAAACTCAATTGCCACAACTCCGACCATTTTTTTAAATGTAACAGTGATATAGAAAGGGTAGTAGATACATGGAATAACCTCCCAGTGGGAGCAGTAACAGTGACATAGAAAGGGTAGTAGATACATGGTATAGCCTCCCAGTGGGGGCAGTAACCGTGATATAGAAATGGTAGTAAATACAGAGAATAGCCTCCCAGTGGGAGCAGTAACAGTGATATAGAAAGGGTAGTAGATACATGGAATATCCTCCCAGTGGGGGCAGTAACAGTGATGTAGAAAGGGTGGTAGATACATGGAATAGCCTCCCAGTGGGGACAGTAACAGTGATATAGAAAGGGTAGTAGATACTGCCTCCACTGGGAGGATATTCCATGTAACAGCGCTATAAGAGTGAGAGATCTCCCCTGCTGTGAAGGAGAAGCTTGTGTTTCTAACTCCTGCTGGACCAGGTATCTGAACACATTAAAAAGCACAGCTGAAGCACATATTGTAGTATGGTGCTTAGATACCTGGTCCAGCAGGGGTTAAAAACACTAGCTTCTCTTTCACAGCTGGAGAGATCTGTGTGTTTGTGTGTGAGGGGGGGGGGTGTCAAAATCTGGAGGGGGGTCAAAATCTCAGGGCAGAGGAGGGCAGGAAGTTGGATCACTCCCCTCCTCCCCCGGTGGGATCTCTGGCTCCTCTGCTGCCGACTCGAGCAGGGCTGGTCACACCTCCTCACTTTCTCTGCTGGAAGAGGAGCAGCACGAGGCAGCACTTGGCCCAAGGCTCTCTTGCATCTTCCGGAGCGCCCTCCACCTCACCAGCCGGAAGTGAAGGAGCTGCTCCAACCACAAGGGGGAGGATAATTTAAATAATGGGCGGCACTGCGCTCCCAAGTTTGGCACCAGGCCAGCTCAGTAAGGCGGCCGCCTGTGCTGCCTTACGCTAGCGTCGATCCCTGCAGGATCCTTCGTGCAAGAGGAAATGTGGATGTATCAGCAGAGACTTTGGGCAATATTCCAAAGATGGTGTAAACTTAACCAGAGCCATTCCAGTCTATGATGTTAAGTTTGTTTTTTTTTGGAAAGGATTTTACCAGGAAGGATACATTGAGATTTCTCTCGTTTTCAAGTATGTCCTGGGTGGTGAGTATGTACCGTTAGGTGTCTTGCCCAAGGACACTTACTGGAGAGGTGCTCTTGCCGGGATCGAACCTGTGTCTCCACAGTCTCTCTCCATAGTTATAGAGCAGCGATGTTACCTCTACTCCACCCAGCCAGTACAACAGCTCTGGTTAAGTTAGCACCAACTTTGGAATAGGGCCCCTT
Organism: Leptobrachium leishanense; assembly: GCA_009667805.1. Taxonomy (NCBI): domain Eukaryota; kingdom Metazoa; phylum Chordata; class Amphibia; order Anura; family Megophryidae; genus Leptobrachium; species Leptobrachium leishanense. The sequence continues at coordinate 468,936,875 of CM019063.1, forward strand.
GTCTTAACCACTTTTACACACAAGACGATTTCCTTGGCTATCCAAGGGGAAATATGCATATTGAGTCAATTTACTGTTGCAGCAAAGGGATTCTCACAGCCCTGGGTTCTAAAACAAAGGTACAGCACTCACTTCTTGTCTTCTTAAAGTGAACCAGTCCTACTCCTAACATCCATTGGTAAAGAGACTTATGTCAACACTTGTGGTACAAATGACAGCAATATGGTCAACCTGCAGACTGTTCTCATTTTGCTATCATGTGATTGGCTGCCAATGCACTTGTTATGTAGGAAGCATGCGAAGACCAAACGAGAAGTCTAATCAAGCATCTCTAGTGTGATTGCCTTCTGTTAATCATAATCACCAACCACTGGTGATATAAATTACCCGGCAGTGTACAGGACCAAGGTTAGTTTGCAGATTGTAATACCTCATCAAATGTGATATCTTTATGCTTAATGAAATACCTATTTTGTGTTGGAGCAATGCTTAAAATGATTCAAAAAACCTATTATTCACCTGCTAAACTACATTAGTGATGTTTCCACAGTATACTTTAGAAAGCATATGATTTGCAGATAAAGCATCACTGCCATAATTTTCACTCGGTCAAAGGATTTTAAGATAACCTAAGCGGAAGTGCTGGACCTTCATTCTGCTCTTGTTACAATCCCTGGAATTTGGCAACCTCTCGTATTTGGCTGATGGCCGGCAGATCCACAGAATATGCCAGAGCCAAATTACAAATAACTGTACACTGGAGTCATTTAATTTGTAACAAAATGACAAGGTGGTGACATGACCAGAATCCTGAACACTGGGCTTAACTAAAATTGTTTTTTAGTGGCAGATGTAAAAAATTTAAACAATTCTGAAATCTTTGCAGCCTAATGAACAGCAACAATCTTCAAGATGGTAACCTCGCCTGAACCGATTAGCTGTACGGGTTTAGCATGGTGAAGGGTCTTATGTCCTTTTTGGATTAGCAACCTTTCTTCTGGTTCCTGGAACCCATCAGAGGTTGAAAACCGTATGACAAACCTTTATCAAATTGTTTTCTATTGCATTATTAAAACAATTATACATTTTCTCTGACCTAACCCACCCACTGGAGCCTACCTGAATTATTAAAGACTGCCATCTCCCTACAGATAATATAACTTGATCGGAAACATGTCCGCTCTTGAATGGTCAAAGTGCTTATGCATTTTTCCTGTTGGTTAACTAAATCTGCTTCATCTTTAGAGTGTGGCTCACTGCCATAATGTTGGGTTGTTGACCTAAAAACAGAGAAATAGTATGACAATTACTATTAACTAAAGGGACACACTATTAAAAAATAGAGTTCCCTCTTTTTGCCCTTAAATAATTGGGCAGAGACTGCTGTCCGCCTCTTTCCAATTATTTTTTTGTACTTGGTGATTTTACTCAACTATTGTCCCTCTCAGCGCGCAATTCTTCCTCTTCAGCTACACGGACTTCCAAATCCAGAAGTCCCTGAAGCTTTTCAATGCAGTTTGTGCTCCTACGTACTTGCGTAGCATAGGAACCAGAAATGGCGCATCACAAAACGACTTGCGGACTTTACGTATGCAAATTTCAGAGCACCTGCACAAGACAATGGAACTGAGCTTCATGCATACAATCCATCAGCTCCTTCTCTGAGACCGCTTGATACCGCAGTTGGTCTCAAGAGTGGGTGACATTGGCACGCTCTCTGTGTGCCATCGTCACTGGTGACTGGCAGCTGGAAAATTCTAAAATCCTGGATGCTGGTGACACTGTTAGGGTAGGAGGAAACTCCACTTCACTCTTTCATTTTACCAGATTGGGGGAAGGGCTGCAAGAAAGGGGGACACTCCTCACATCCTGACCATTTCAATCAATAAAGTGGTCAGGATAAGTAGAGTATTCCCGTTAAACTTTGGCTTTTTGCTCTCCAGATGTGCAGAATATTTAAAGTGGTTCATAGCACATTCAAAGTAATTTGCATTACTTCAAAAGAAAATGTCCATTTTCCTCTGACAATATTTCTACCCTTAATGACATAAAGGACATACTGTACATGTTGAGCACTCCTTATCCAGAATGCTCAGGACCCAAGGTATTCCAGATTTCACATTCTTCTGGATTTCGGAATCCAAAAGAATCGATATCGGAGAGAATGAAATATGCGGCAGGTGAGTTGTGATCCACTTCCCCCTGCAGCACCAGAGTCTATACACGCTGGCAGACGCTGGAAAGCCCTTTTTCGAAATGCATGCTGCACTGAGCCGGAATATCTTTGTGCAGCATGTTACACACTGGTGCTGCATGGAGCCTCCCAGCGTGTTCCTCAACATGTTGCAGCACTTGAAGGAGTGTTGGTGATCAGCAGGACCTGTCTGGAGCATCAGGGAGGTAAGTAACTCTGAAATTTGTAACTCTCCAAAAAAGTCTGAATTTCAGGATTCCAGGTTGCCCATCGTGTTTATTACATTGTAAAGTATTTGCTTTATTGGCAAGAAATAGTTAATAGATTAAAAATGCCTTTTGATGATAAAACAATCCTTATAAGCGTCACATCACAGCTCCCTCCTTTATATCATATTTCAAAGAAATATTAATTTGTAATGTAGTTTATAAGCCCAAAGTACAAGTGTTAAAAAAGTGCAAAATACTGAGATCTTATCCCCCTCCCCCCACAATTTGGGAGACTCCTAAAATAAATTTTCTCAGGTCCTCGGGTCAATTGCTAAACTATTGTTCATTCTGCCATTTATTATTATTTTAAATCATGGCATTTTCTAAAGTCTTTTGAAGTCTGACACGATAATCAAACTAACTAGAATTTATTACAGGTGTTTGACTTGCTCCATCCCTCTTAATTCATGATTTTGGATCTATTACCCTATTACTGTGTCAGTGAATGGTAGTCGCCCCCCTTCATGAAAGGGTTTGAGACGCTTTTGCTGCTGTAGGCTGGATTCCAAAAGTCAGAGTTGCTTTATTAACTGACAGTAATGTTTTAAGGCTTGTGCTGTCCCATGCTTGTTCTAAGAACCATTTATCATAAGAAATATTGTAATGGCCAAAAGCTGCTCTCGAGCTGCACAGAACCAGTATGAACCAGATGTCTATAAATATGTATATGAAACACTCAGTGATATCTTTGAATGCAAAAAGCTTCAAACAGTGTGCAATTCCTTGGGATCTTGTCTTTGGGCCCTCGGCTCCTTATGGTTGCAGAAGGCTGGATTATATACCAAGGGCCCTATTCTTTTAGGGGTTGTATTTTGCAAGAGCCAGTAGCAAGGTCTTTCATGCTAAGCATTAATACTATGAGCAGTAATAAACACCACTCAAGGAATACGCTATGCCAGTGGTTCCCAACCGCGGTCCTCAAGTGCCCCCAACAGGCCAGATTTTGAGGATTCTCTTGGGGAAATGCAGACTGAATCCTGCAATCACTGAACAGCAAATCATTTCACCTGTGCTGTGCTTCACATATCTGGAAAACCTGACCTGTTGGGGGTACTTGAGGAACGCGGTTGAGAACCACTGCGCTATGTGTTCCCACAGGAGTAAACCAGATCAATGCGACGCTCAAGGTCAGGCGGAAGGAGACCAAGAAACCATTGTCCCTCTCTCCTTCTGATGCTATCGTCAGGAGTCAGTGGACCAAGATGTAGACCTCACAGGCACTGGGAGGTGAGTTTAGATGCTGGTGATGCATTATAAACAGTGTATAAAGTGACTGCTCTTGCGAAATCACTTTATATCAGGGTTATGTTAAGCGCAATTGTGGCCTGGTTTTTGCGCTCACACGTGAATGGTGAGCGTTATGGAATCGCTCGTCATTCCAGCGATTGTAGTGCTTTGCGCATCCAATTTAAAGTATAGGATATGCAAACCAACAGGATTAAAGTGCAAAGGCTGAGCAGCAACACAAGTTGCCATTCAGCTTAGAATATCAAACAGCGCGGTTTGATTGTGTGAGGCTTCATAATAATTACTGAGCCTTACACAATCGTCACTGCACCTAATAGAATAGAACCCCAGATTTGTTGGCATTTTGATTCAGATGGCTTACTCTCTGATTCAGTTGCACTACTGAACACCTTGCATTGTTTCATCTTTTTATAAGATACTGTATACAGAAGCATTTTATCTAATAGGAGTTGGAAGAATCTATTCATGTTGAATTTTACATGCTGATAACAGAGGTTTAAGCCTTGTCATTTCACCCTTGTTTGCTTTAATTTGTAGGTTGTTTGGAATGAGGAAATAAATGTTCTGTACCTTTTAATGTTTTACTATAATTATGATAATTTTCTATTCTACTGCAGTATAGAAACCTGTGACTTTCAGCCTGTCGTGTGATGTCATTGTTAAACCATGGTGTAACAAAGGAGTCGAAACCAGTTTCATATCATTTGATACTCTCTTGTTTTGAAAAGGAGCTGTCCCCGAGTTTCCCTATGGGATCTTGATTCTGTTAACTCCCTGCAAACCATGCTCTGTTTGAGCTGTATGGTCTACGGCAGTGGTTCTCAACCACAGTCCTCAAGTCCCCCCAACAGGTCAGGTTTTCCAGATATCTGAAGCACAGCAAAGGTGATATGATTTGCTGTTCAGTGATTGCAGGATTCAGTCTGCATTTCCCCAAGGTAAGCCTTAAAACCTGGTCTGTTAGGGGTACTTGAGGGCCATGGTTGGGAAGCACTGGTCTACAGCAAGAATCAGCAACCTTGGCCCTCCCGATGTTTGAAACTACATCTCTTTTGAGGCTTGGTCAATAAAAGGATTACCCGAGATTCATGAGAGATGTAGTTCCAAAACATCTGGAGGGCCAAGGTTGCTGACACCTAGTCTACAGGAAAAAGAATGTAAAATAGGAAAGGGTTATTATCTGCCTCAAATTGACTTTGATAAATTGGGTTTGTTTTGGAGAAGAGACATATCATTTTTATTATAAATTTTACCTTTCATAAAAGTATAAAGTATAGAAACGTAGTTAACAGTATAGTAATGGTAGCGTTCAACGAACTATGTCTGGCAAAACATGCGAAAGAATGCATGTGGACTACCGTACTGCTGTTTTTCAATTTCAAATTAATCTATACAGTTACAGGTACTTATAAAGCGATAACAAGTTCTGTAGCATTGTACAATGAGTGAGACAGAATAACAAATATACATACAAGTTAAACACACAGAACAGTAGGAGAGAGAATCCTGCACGAGAGCTTACAATCTAAGAGGAGAGGAGTGGCACATTAGGTAAGGGTAAATACAGAACCTGAAGTATGCAGCAGAGTACAAGAAGTAGCGGTGTGCATGTTGAAAAACTGTAGAGACGGGGAGAGTCTAATGTTGTGGGGGAGGGAGTTCCATAGAAAGGGGGCAGCCTGTGAGAAGTTGGGGGTGCAGGTACCCATGTACCTGCACCCCCAACTTCTCACAGGCTGCCCCCTTTCTATGGAAGTCCCTCCCCCGCAACATTAGACTCTCCCCGTCTCTCCAGTTCTTCAACATGCACCCCACTACTTCTTGTACTCTGCTGCATACTTCAGGTTCTGTATTTACCCTTACCTAATGTGCCACTATCAGATCATTGGCAGAGTGAAGTGGCCGGGATGGGATGTACCTGCTTATAAGGGAGGAGATGTAGGTCGGATGGGGTTATGGAGAGCTTTGTATGTGAGCACCAGTATTTTGAATGGGATTCCAAAGGAAACTGGGAACCAGTGTAGAGATTGACAAAGGGGTGAGGTGCGAGATATGTGTGCGGTGAATGAGCCTAGCACAGGCATTCATAACAGACTGCAGAGGGAGGAATCTGTGACCTGTTAAGGTCAGAGAGAAGGAGGTTACAGAAGTCGAGGCAGGAGATAAGAGCTTGGATATGAATTTTAGCAGAGTCCTGATTAAGACGGATGGATGCATGCAACGTTTTTTGGGTGGAAGTAGAAAGATTTGGTTAGTGACTGAATCGGAAGAGTGAAGGAGAGATCAGAGTCTAAGAGGACCCCGAGGCAATGAGCCTGAAAGGTAGAAGTAATGGTGGCACCATTCACCTGAAGGGAAATAGGTGCAGGAATGTTGGTTTTAGAGGGAGGGAGGACGAGAAGTTCAGTTTTAGAGCGGTTAAACTTTAGGAAACAGGAAGTCATCCAGTCGGAAACAGCCGTTAGGCAGGCTGTAACACAGTCCAGCAGAGCAGGAGAGAGATCGAGGGAGGAAAGAAAGATTTGGGTGTTGTCAGCATAGAGGTGATCTTGAAGTCCATAGGAAGAAATGAGGTTGCCCAGAGAGGCAGTATAGTTCAATAAGAGTATTGGACCCAGAACTGAGCCTTGAGGTACCGCAACTGAAAGAGGAACTCTGGTGAAGAGCCACCAGCGTAGGAAACCGTGAAGGCACAAAGCGTGAGATAGGAAGAGAACAAGTAGAGAGTGGTGCCACTGAGGTCAAGTTGGCGCAGCATGAGGAGCAGGAGAGGGTGGTGAACAGTGTCAAATGAAGCAGAAAGGTCAAGAAGAATAAGCCGGGAGAAGTGACCTTTGGTTTTAGCAGCAAATAAATCATTAGTCACCTTGGTCAGAACAATCTCAGTGCAGTGCTGGGACCAAAAAGCCGGATTGTGGGGATCAAGTAGAACGTTAGCAGCAAGGAAGCCGGTGAGCTGGATATAGACCAGGCGTTCTAAGATTTTGGAGGCAATGGGGAGCAGAGAGATGGGACGGTAGTTCGAACGGGAGGTGGGATCAAAAGATGGCTTCTTTAGAAGGGGAGTGGTCAGAGCTTCTTGAATGTAGAGCGGAAGAGTCCAGATGAGAGGGAGAGGTTGAAAGTAGGAGTCAAAGCAGGGACAATGACTGGTAGGACAGACCAAATAAGATGCAAGCTGATGGGATCAAGTGGACAGGTGGTCAGGCCGGAGGGCATGAGAACTGCTGAGATATCCTCCTCAGAAACCAGAGAAAAGGAAGACATACAGGGTTATTCAAAGAGATTTGAAAAGTCACTGCACGTTCGGTGACTTTTCGTTCTCTTCAATTCGGTTTGTTTTGCCGATCCCATTTCGGCGACCCTGTGGTGTATTCAGCAAGCACCACAGGGTCCCCGAATTGCAGGGAAAAGCTGCCGCAAACCTGACGAAAACTAACCGCAAAACCCAGCGAATGCACGCCGAAAACCCTCAAAAACATCTGGATTAACCTGCCGAAAACCACAGAAAAACCCGAACAGGAGCCCGATCTCAGCCTTCGACACAGCAGAAGAGGCAGTGAATAAATTAGGAAAACAGTTTGCATGAATGTGTGAAAGTGAAACTCTGTTTGCAAAGAAACTACTGAGCGAAAATGTCTGAAATTTGCATATGAGGTCCAGGGAATGATAATAAAGAGGGCTGTTACAGAAAAAATAAGTAAACTTTAAAAAAAAAAAAAAAATCGGACTTTTAAAAATAAAATTCAGAAAAATGCTTAGAATATCCTAAAAAAATCGATAAATAAAGAGACTCTTTACTGCATAATTTTATAATGAACGGTTTATTAGATATTGAATTAAAACGGGAATATTTTTAACATTGAAGCCTATGGGATTCTCCTGAATTAATTTGCCTAATTAAACCACCGAATGGCAGGGCATTTTGGGAACCTTTCACTGCTGGTTTTGATAAATTAGAGCAAACAAAAACCAACTCCCTATAATAATTACCATTTATGAAATTTCAATAAACCTTTTTCAAGTTTCTTCTCATATATCTAAGTTGAACACGGGCGCGACGCTGCACCATGGCGAGAGACAACAAAATCGGCCACAAAGCAATGTAGCGTCAGTCCTGTCTAAAATATCCTTCCTTAGACAGACTTTTTATTAGATTTCAAAGAACTTATAGCCAATCAGCATACAGATATATTTCTACGTCAGAGTTTAACCAACAGTGAGACAAAAATTATTACATTTGATTCAGAGATGGCTTTTTTCTAGCTTACACTGTTCACACACCCTTTCCAGCACACAAAGGAAATGGCTAAATTCCACAGGCTAAGGCTGGGGTCAGACCAGCGCACTTTTAACGTGCGTTCTGGCGCACATAATTACGGCCGCACTAGCAGCAGATGTCGGGCAATGACGGCCAATATACGATGTACGGCCGCACAAAAGTCCGGCCGTGCAACGCAAGTGGAATTGAACGCATTTTTCTGAGAACGCTGAACCGCTAGTACTGACGTACAGAGTGCGCAGCTGCGGCATAGCGGCGTGTTGCGTGATTAGGAGATGTCAGACACTGCTAATGTCCTGCCTACATAACGTCCAGACGCAAAAAGAGTTTTATTGACGATCCGTACAAAATCACGCCCGAAAATGCGCGTCGTCTGACCGTTTTTGCGCATTCCGTGAAAAAATACGTCAATGCGTTCGGACGCACTTTTTCACGTTCGCGGGGAAAAATGCTTTCGTCTGACCCTAGCCTGACATCCTATGCAAGTAAAAAACTTGCAGGGTTTGACACTTATAATGGGGGGGGGGTGGATTTCACACTACCTATCATATTAAAATACCTTTCAGGTTTGTGTTCTCTGAATAGCCGAAGCAGTGCTTTTTCATGGGGTTTTCACTGCCCTCGAACAGGTACCGAACAGGCAACGTATGTTCAGGCAATTCGCCAGAATTTGGCGAATTGCCTGCTCTCTGGATAGCCGAATGGCCAAGAAAGGTAACCGAACGCTGATTTTCAGCGTTCGGTTACCTTTCTCAAGCAATTCGGATCTCGTTGAATAACCCTGATAGTAGAAGAGGGGGCAGGGAGTGAAGGATTGGATGAAGTAGATTGGTTAATGGAGGAGGGAAGTGAAGAGATTTCTAGTCTAGGTTTAGTAATCTTATCTGTGAAGTAGTCAGCAAAGCTGACAGCTGTGAGGTCTGTGGAAGTTCGAGTGCAAGTGGGGTGCATAAGAAGATTGAAAGTATGATACAGACGTCTAGAATCATGAGAAAAGGTGGACATAAGGGACGAGAAATAAGATTGTTTAGCAATGGATAGAGCGAGACTGTAGGAACGGAGCCGGAGCATGAATTTATAGTGCAGGAAGTCAGCCGATGTGCAAGACTTCCTCCAACCACGGTCAGCTGCCCTAAAACACCGTCGAAGATGGCATGTGTGTTTATTACAGCTTTTTTTTTCCTCTCGAGAATGTTTTTCCTTTCGGTGAGGTTACATTTGACCTTCAACAATGCTGGTTTAGTTCTGTGTGGCCACTAGGACTCAGCATCTCCAGAATGATTTGGGATGGGCTCTGCATCGCCAAATTGGCGCAGGGGAACTGCACGTGCAGATGATCTTTGGCCACGTTGATTCTGAACATGCCCACCATCCTCATGTTCCCCAGGAGACGTGACACCAGATTAGTGAGTATTATGGAGCCCTTTTGTCTGAAATGGGACAATCTTTTGCTGATCACTTTGAACGCTTGAAGAATAATTGTAAATTTGTTTTGTTAATATTTATATAAAACCAATTTATTATGCTATAATTTTTTATTGATTTTATTTTTCATTTTTTATATCTTTTATTCTAAGGAAAATGGTATGAATATGATCGATCATCATTATTCCTATCCAACGTGTCCAGGGTACACGGATGTTTTTAAACTCCTTTACAACTTCAGGACAACTTTTCCAAAATTAATAACATTTTCTTTTTGGCTCATTAAATAATTCTCAGTCCCATTGTATAACAAGACAGAAGTTGGCAAATGGTTATTTCCATACAAGAACATCTGTCAGGTCAATTTTTAAAATGGTCATAAAAACTCCTGTCTCCAGACCACTTAATGCAACACCAACAATTGTCAAACACTTGTGACAGCTAAATTCAAGAAAAGGTGATACTTGACTGGCGATGGACTCGTTACTCTTGAAAACAAAGTGCTTGTCAGATGTCAAACAGCATGTGTCTGGGCATAACTAAACTGACTATTCAAGAGAACTTGCTAAACTTTTACTCTAACTAAGAAATGAACATGCAACAAAAAAATGGCAGAGCATACTTGCGGTCTGAAAAGTTAGAGTCCAGCTGAGGTTCTGTGTCTTTTATATTTTCAGCTTGTGCTCTAATAATTGGTGTTTTCTTATGAGCGGACAATTGTTTCATCAAAATACATAATTCTTTATCATTTTCAAAATTCGGAAGTTTAAATCTTTGAACGGTTTGACTTCCTGCTTAAATTGATGCTATAAGCCCTCCAAATAATAAAAAAAAACATACTTAATCTACTAAACCTACTGTCCTCGCTATTTTTGTTTTTCTTGTTTCATTTTATAAAGCTAAGGCTAGGGTCAGACTAACGCATTTTTCGCGTCGTCCGTGAAAAAGTGCGTTTGAATGAATGGACGTATTTTTGCACGGAATACGCGATAGCGGTCATACGATGCATATTTCCGTCCGTGATTTTGTACGGATCATCAATAAAACCCTTTTTGCATCTGGACGTTATGTTGGCCGGACATTAGCAGCGTCTGACGTCTCCTAATCACGCACACCGCGCCGCTAGCGGACGCAGCGCACGCTGTACGTCAGTTCTAGCGGTATCACGTTCTCGAAAAAAATGCGTTTGTTTGCCGCTTGCGTTGCGCGCCCACACTTTTGTGCAGCCGTACTTCATACATTGGCCGTCATTTGCTGCTACTACGGCCGTGATAAAGTGCGGCTGCACGAGCGTTCGCACTGCTTTCGTCTGACCCTAGCCTAAATCTTACATTTGCGTCTCACCGTGCAATCTCCTCTTAGCTACAGGAAATAGATGCGTGCCAGGCCGAAGACTATCATCTCCAACATGACCAGCATACAGTACATGCAGACAATTAAATGATTCTCAATGCTTTACAGTGAGAGCATTATAGGTCAACTGGTTAAATGTGTGAAACATGTCAACTACAACTTACACTACCTTGACACACTGATGTCGTTTTTGAAACTTCATGTGCCACTTTGAAGAGCTGTCACAGAGGCCAGGGAATGGATGGAAGGTGGAAAAGCAGTACCTTTTACCATAAAAATCTTAAGTGGTTAAAGTGGCTAAAATGTCCCTTTTAACAAGCACTTACTGGTTAAGTTCTGTTAACAATTGTTTATATCATTTAAACCTTTTTAAGAATAGCATTTACATTTCTAACATGTGCTATTTATCTTCTGAAGTAGTGAACCAGTGTGTGCATATCCGATCATTCTTTCTCTTGAAACCAAAGGAAGACAAAATAGTCATGCTTGGCTGGCTGGACTAATGGATTCCTGGTTACAGTTACAAGTATTTATAAAGCACTAACAAGTTCTGTACCGCTGTACAATGGGTTAGACAGAGTAACAAATATACATACAAGTTAAACCCACAGGACAGCAGGCGGGATGATCCTGCTCAAGAGCTTACAATCTAAGAGAAGAGGGATGGCACATTAAGTGAACGTAAACAGCAGAGTGCAAGAAGTAGCGGGGTGCACGTGGGCTGAGAAGGAAGGTGGTGCAAGAAATGTACAGTTGGGGGAATCATGGAGTGAGCCAATAGGCTTTTCTAACGTGTTTTCAGAGACTTCTTGTAGGACTGGAGAGTCTCATGATGTGACAGAGGTATTTCCATAGAAAGGGGGCAGCTCGGGAGAAGTCCTGAAGGCGGGAGTTGGGGGTGCGGGTACAAGGAGCTGATAGCATCACGTCAGTGGCAGAGCGAAGTGGCTGAGATGGGATGTACATGCTAATAAGGGAGGAGCTGTAGGTAGAGGCGCGGTTATGGAGAGCTTTGAATGTGAGGACCAGTATTTTGAAATGGATTCTACAGGAAGCAGGTACCAGTGTAAAGATTGACAAAGTTGCGAGAGGTGAGGTGGATGAGCCTGGCACAGACTTTCATAGCAGACTGCAGAGGGAGGATCTGGGATCTCTTAAGGCCACAGAGAGGGAGGTTACAGTATTCAATGCGGGAGATAATAAGAGCTTGCATGAGCGTTTTAGCGGATTCCTGATTAAGACAGGGGCGGATGCGTGCAATGTTTTTTAGGTGGAAGTAGCAGGATTTGAGTAGCGACTGAATTTGAGGAGTGAAGGAGAGATTTGAGTCGAAGAGAACCCTGAGGCAATGAGCCGGAGAGGTAGAAGTAATGGTGGCACCATTCACCTGAAGGGAAATGGGTGCACAAATGTTGGTTTTAGAGGGAGGGAAGATGAGAAGTTCAGTTTTAGAAAGGTTGAGTTTTAGGAAACAGGTAGTTGTCCAGTTGGAGACAGCAGACAGGCAGGCTGTGACATGGTCCACCACAGGAGGAGAAAGATCGGGAGAAGAGAGGTAGATTTGGGTGTCGCCAGCTTAGAGATGATATTGGAATCCATATGAAGAAATGAGGTTGCCTAGAGAGGCTTTATTGATAGAGAAGAGTAGGGGACCTAGGACAGGGCCTAGAGGCACCGCCGCTGAAAGCGGAACCGGGGGGAGGCACCAGTGAAGAAGTCACTGAAGTAGTGAAGAGAGCGATAGGAGAGGACCAGGAGAGAGCGGTGTCACTGAGGCCAAGTTGACGCTAGGCTTGTGCACCGATTTTTTTTTTCGGTTCGGTTTTTCGGATTTTTAAACTTTTCGGCTCGTTTCGACCGATTTCTGTTTCGGTTCGGCTCGACTCGTTCTTCGTGTACAAATTTTTTTTCGGAATATCGACCATTTTTCGTATTTTCGTGTCACTTTGCTCGTTTTTTGTATCGACTTTTCGTAACTTCGGAAATTTTCGTTTTTTTCGGAACGTCTGTTCTCCTCGTTTCAAAGCAATAAATTTCGATTTGACACATTTCAAGTCCATTCGAAAATTCCGAAAATATTTCGTTTCGGATCTGTCATTTTCGGATCTAAAAATTTTCGGAAATTCGGCCGCATCCGAAAACAAGAATCGGGAAATTTCGTGAAAATTCCGAAATGCACATCCCTAGTTGACGCAGGGTATGGAGCAGGAGAGGGTGGTCAACCGTGTCAAATGCAGTGGAAAGGTCAAGAAGAATAAGCAGGGAGAAGTGGCCTTTGATTTTAGCAGCAACTAAATTAGTCACCTTGGTCAGAGCAATCTCAGTTGAGTGCTGGGAGTGAAAGCCGGACTGGTTCGGGTCAAGTAGAGTGCGGCGAGAAAACCCGTGAGCTACTTATAGACCAGGCATTCCAAGATTTTGGAGGCAAAGGGAAGAAAAGAGATGGGGCGGTAGTTTGAAAGGAAGGTGGGATCAAGAGATGGCTTCTTTAGAAAGGGGATGATCAGAGCATGTTTGAATGCAGAGGGGAAGAGTCCAGATGAGAGGGAGAGGTTGGAAGTATGAGTCAAAGCAGGGAAATAACTGGTAGGACAGACTTAATATGGTGCGAGGGAACTGAGAACTGCTGAGACATCCTCCTCTGAGACCAGAGAAAAGGAAGACCTAGTAGAAGGGGGCAGGGAGTAAAGGAGTGAAAGGGGTTGTAAGGTTCCTCGCAGGCGTAAAAAGGACAAAACCGGTACTGCTTCATGAAAGGTGCTGCCTTGCTGGACTTTCCTTGCTGGGTTCTCCAGCAGCATCAGCAGGTGTGCAATCAGCCCTGAATTCCCTATGTAGCAGAAGCACACCCTATCCATGAGGCTTCTGCATTCTGTTGCCTCAGCGTGTGTGTGTGCGCTACTAACCTGAAAGGAAGCTCTGATATTCTGACTGATATCCTGTGTACCAGACCCCTGGCTAGTCCCCTAGACTCTCTCTCTGGATCATGGCCCCTGGTAACTTTGGCTCGAAACCCCCTTATGTTACACCTGCCCCAAAACTCCCCTTCTGCTTAAGCAGAGACTTTCCTACCTCGCCCCTCTGTTGTGTTTATTGTTTTTCCTAAATAAACCCCCATCTGGTTTCAGCGTATCAAGTGTCTCAAAGTTTTATCACTGCATCCTGGGCTCGCAACCTCACCCCTGCATGCTGAGACCTGACGAGTAGAATGGTTAATGGAGGAGGGAAGTGAAGAGATTTCTAGTCTAGGTTTAGTAATCTTATTGGTGAAGTAGTCAGCAAAACTGATGGCAGTGTGGTCCGTGGAAGTGGGGCGTAATAGCAGATTGAGAGTATGAAACAGATGTCTGGAATCCTGAGGAAAAGGAAGAGATAAGGGACGAGAAATAAGTTTGCTTACCAATATATAAAACGTGACAGTAGGAACGGAGCATGAATTTGTTGTGAAAGAAGTCGGCTGGGATCCAGTGGCTGCAGTAGTTGCTGCATACTCAGAAGGTGCACCAGCGTTCTTTGTAGTTCTGGCCCTGCTCCACTTGCTCATAATTAAAATAACAGTGGTGGAATACAAGCACACTAAAATATGTCAGAAATATATCCAGAATCCAGTTACATCTAGGTCAAAGGACAGGAGAATGCAGAATAGTCTATAGAAACAAGCTGGTTTTGAGAGGCATGTGAAGGGCAAATTTTTCCAGTCAAAATTAGTACCATACTAGGGTTATCTTACTGATGTTGGTGTTTTATTAGTGTAACTGTTTGTGCTTGTTTCATGCTTAGTTACCTATCGGTTAGGGTTGACCCACCAGCACCAGATTCTGCTCACTTTTCACTTCATTTTTAAGCAATATTTTTCTGCGTAGCATAAAATTACACTAGTATGGTACTAATTGTGGTTGGAAATGTACTGTTTTGTCACGTCAAGTATGACTTTGGTTTCCTAGTGTCCTAATGCTAAGAAACATTTTTACAAAGAGACTTTTTTGACACATCACACATTGATATGTCCACATTGATATGACCATAAAGACAGTATTAGAGATGTAAGAGTACTCAGTTTTCCAGTATATATTTTTTAAATATTTCTATGTGAAGAACTTACAAACTTAAAATATTCTCACAGCAATGCCTTTTTTGTAGTTTTTTTTTATCCTATTTGAATAGTCTATTGGAGTAAAAACAAGAAGAAATGGCATACAATTGACACGTCGGAAATAAAATAATGCCTTGTGAATGAACACAATCAGGGAAAACAATTCTATAGAAGGTAGAAGAGAAATTACTAAATGAAAAACATAGGGTTTATTTTTCTTTAGTTTGCTTGGGTTTTTTAATCACCAGTTGTTGTTTTTCAAGGTATTCAAGAGTCTTTGTTTCTTCTTGTAGAACAGCGAGTGGCGAGTCCCTCAAATCCTTTCTGTGAAAACAATGTGATTATATATTCAGTGGCCGCTCCTATGCTGAAAACCAAACTAAATATTACTGAAGAATGTAATCCGAGCAAATAGCCAACGCTGAGTTTTCTTGATACTATGCAGTGAGCAGGAATGTAAATTGTAGATAAACTGATTAACGGTTTAGTACCTTCATTTTATCAGGCTTAATAATGTTAGTCATTTGTTAGTCATTGTCCTATCCATTGGTAGCCATAATTTCCAATGTAACCATTCAAAATATGCTTAGAATACGCACCCACGATTATTCTGTGTATGGAGAAAGAAGAAAAGGGAATAACCTGATGATTTCTCTTGGTCCGGGTCATTATTTTTAACAATGTTCTGAAACATAATATAATCTTATCACCCTTATTTACTTTTCCTTGAGTAAAACGCTAAGGAAAACCTATGTCTGCAGGTTTCATAGAAACATAGAAAAATGTCGGCAGATAAGAACCTTTCGGCCCATCTAGTCTGCCCAATTACATGGATACTTTACCTGGATTTATCTTTTGTTTAGGATAGCCTTATGCCTATCCCATGCTTGCTTAAATTCAATTACTGTTAACTCAGCAGCGCTAAGCCTCAGGATGCTCGAGGCAGCTCTAAGAGCCGCCACGAGCATCCCCTCCATGGAGTCCATAGGACTCCATTGAGGCTTCGACTGCCGGTCACTAGTGATGGGCCGAACACCCCCGTGTTCAGTTCACATTCGAACACGAACATTTGAAAAAATTCGAATTTGAAAGCGAACATGATTCGAACTCCATGCAAGTCAATGGGACTCGAATGTTCGATTTTTAGAGTGCCCTCCAAGAGGGCATATATGCAAGATATTTGCCATAAAAGGTGTATGGGGGTCCGGGTAGTGCCCTGGGGGACAGGAAACAAGGACAAAGCGTTTAAAAAAAAACGTTTTTAAAGGAACAGTGATTTTTTTCCAAGACATAAAGGTCAAGAATAAAAATGAAAAATTCCTTCAAATATCGTGCCTAGGAGGTTCCCATAAACCTGCCCGTGAAGTGGCCGATTTGTAGGATGTATAGAAACATTTAAAAACAAAAATAATACATTTCAAATGACGGTAAATGGTTTTCCTTTAATCTATTCATAAACAACTGCTTGGGGCGGCAACCTGTATGAAAAGAGGAGACATTTTAGGACACGCAGAACAAGTTTAGTGATTTTGTTTGGCTAAATTATGGTGAAACTTATGCAGGCTTTGGATAAAAGTAACAACAGGTGCATTAAAATTGGACCTTTGGTGCCAGCTAGTGCCTTCACACCATAACCCCTCTGAGGTATTGTGGAAGAGTGCAGGGGTGGACCCTGCTGTCAAATATTAAAATGATATGAATCTGGTGCACGCGTCACTGCACCCAAATATTGGACCTTTGGTGCCAGCTTAGTGCCTTCACAACGTAACCACTCTGAGGCATTGTGGAAGAGTGCAGTAGTGGAGGTTTTGGGAATGCAGAAGAGATCCCCGATCTATTCAGTTATATCAGCCTCAGGGGAGTGATAGCTGCTGATCCAGGACTGATTCATTTTTATAAATGTCAGCCGGTCTACAGAGTCGGTGGACAGACGCACTCTTTTGTCTGTGACAAAACCTCCAGCGGCACTGAACGTCCTTTCAGAAAGCATGCTGGATGAAGGGCAACCTAGTAGCTGCATAGCATATTGGCTACGTTCTGGCCAGTGATCCAATCTCAACACCCAGTAAGCCAGTGGATCATGTGCTGTAAAGGTATCCAGGTCTGCCCTTGCCCCTAGGTAGTCCTGCACCATATGGTGAGGAGGCTGGCAATGAGTGCCTACATTTGACGTTCCTAGGCGTCATGGACTAAAAAAATTGCAAAAGGCATCAGTCAAGTGGCCTCCTTCACCACTCTTCCTCTGATAAACCGCAGCCTCAGAAGCACCTGTGTCATCACTTGGTAACCTACCAGTGCCTGGAAAGGTGTTACACAAGTGTCGCTTTAGAGCGTCCTCAAGTTGTTTCATCCTGTCCTCCCTCTATGAGGGCAGGATGAGCTCTGCAACCTTACCCTTGTATCGTAGATCAAGAAGGGTTGCCAACCAGTAATGATCCCTCTCCTTGATAGCACAAATCCTGGGGTCCTTTAGCAGGCTTTGCAGGATAAGGGAGCCCATGCAGCGTAGGTTGGAGGTGGCATTAGCTTCCGAGTCTTCCTGGTCGCTGAGGATGACCCTATCGTACAACTTAAATATTCCTCCTTATCCTCCTCCTGTCTGATCTGAGGATCCGCAGGAATGCTGTCTGCATAAAGACTGGGGCCTTGAGAGCTAGGGAAGTCCTCTTCTTCCTCCCACTGCTCTGCCTCTAGTGCCACATCTATAATTCCCTGCAGAGTGCGTTCCAGCAGGAACAGTAAAGGAATTGTGTCACCGATGCCTGCACTGTCCCTGCTCACCATCCTCGTTGCCTCCTCAAATGGTGACAGTACAGTGCATGCATCCTTGATCATCTGCCACGGCCGGGGGGGGGGGAACCAAGTTGACCTGAACCTGTCCTTGTGCCATACTCACACAGGTACTCATTGATGGCCCTCTGCTGCTTGTGCAGACGCTGCAGCATTGCCAGTGTCAAGTTCCACCTTGTGGGCATGTCACAGATCAAACGGTTTGTGGGAAGGTGGAATTCTCTTTGAATTTCTGCCAGGCAAACACTTGCTGGGAATGACCGTCTGAAGTGGCTGCAGACTTTTCTGGTCTGGCTGAGAAGCTCTGCCAGCCCTGGGTACCTGGTTATGAAACGCTGTACCACCACATTTAGGACGTGTGCTAGGCATGGTACATGCGTCAGCTTACCCAGGAGTAGGGCGGAGAGAAGGTTGCTGCCATTATCACAGACGACCATTCCCAGCTCAAGCTGGCGTGGTGTCAGTCATCTCTGCGCCTGCCCCTGCAGAGCTGACAAAATTTCTGGCCCGGTGTGGCTCCTGTCCCCTAAACAAACCAGTTCAAGCACAGTATGGCATCTTTTTGCTTGAGCCATTGCGTAGCCCCTACCACGCATCGGTTTAACTGCCACTTCGCCAGAGACAGAGAAGGAGGAGCATGAGGAAGAGGTGGTGGAGCAGACAGACCTCATATAAGCAGCTTTCTGGAGGCGTGGTGGATGAACAAGCTCCAGCACAGAGCCTCGTCCTGGATCCCTCCCAGCTGCAAGCAGAGCTACCCAGTGTGCCGTGAAGGAAATGTAACGGCCCTGTCCACCATTGCTGGACCACGTGTCTAAAGTAAGGTGCACCTTGCTGCTGACTGCCTTTCCCAATGACTCCATAACATTGTCTTCCACGTGCTAGTATAGTGCTGGAATGGCCTTCCGTGGAAAGAACTGGAGTTTTGGAACCTGCCACTGTGGTACAGCACATTCAGCAAATTCACGGAAGGAAGCAGAGTCCACCAGCTGAAAAGGCAGCAGCTGTAATGCAAGTAATTTTGCCAAGCTGGCATTTAGATGCTGTGCAAGGGGATTGTTGGGACTATATTTTTTCTTACGCTGCAGCAGCTGGGGCAACGAAATCTGACTGCGTAAATCTGCAGCTGATGGGATGCTGTCACATTCTGAGGAAGTACACCCATTACTGTAGCATCATTCCTGTCAGTGGAGGTTGTAGGCAATGACATGGCAGGACATATAGTAGGGGTAGCGACAGATGAGGAGGAGGACCTATGCAAAGTGTTGTGCCAACGGAATGCGTGGCAGGTGGTCATATGTCGCTTCAAGCACGTGGTACCCAAGCTTGATGACTTGGTACCCAAGTCTGATGTTTTTCCCACGCTTGATCCCAAAAACTTTTTTTGAGCAATTTCACCGCTGTGCGCTGAGCTAATTTTTACCACTTTTGCTCTATGTTTAAACGCGATTTTGAAGCCATGGGAAATGTTTGAGCAACAACGAGTGGGAAAAATTAAAATCTTAACGCAAACGTTCACTTGCATGAGCATTAACATTTGCTGCCAGGGCCTGCCCAAGACATTGTGCTGCCTGGAGCGAAGGATGAAATGCTGCCCCCCCCAAAAAAAAAAACACGTAGCATGTATGAGCGTATCACAGTGCACCACAGCAATAAAATTCAAACACTCATACACACCGTACATTAGAATTTTCTTGCTGTGGAGCTCTGTGATACAGTAATTTGAGGTGTATATAACTGAGCCCAGCGTCACATACCCAACAGTGCCCAGTGTCACATACCCAGCAGAGCCCAGCGTCACATACCCAGCAGTGCCCAGCGTCACATACCCAGCAGTGCCCAGCGTCACATACCCAGCAGTGCCCAGCGTCACATACCCAGCAGTGCCCAGCGTCACATACCCAGCAGTGCCCAGTGTCACATACCCAGCAGTGCCCAGCGTCACATACCCAGCAGTGCCCAGCATCACATACCCAGCAGTGCCCACACATGGATATATTTGCCCCCAGACTCACACATGGATATATTTGCCCCCAGACTCACACATGGATATATTTGCCCCCAGACTCACACATGGATATATTTGCCCCCAGGCTCACTCATGGATATATTTGCCCCCAGACTCACTCATGGATATATTTGCCCCCAGGCTCATGGATATATTTGCCCCCCGACTCACTCATGGATATATTTGCCCCCAGGCTCATGGATATATTTGCCCCCCGACTCACTCATGGATATTTTGCCCCCAGACTCACTCATGGATATATTTTCCCCCAGGCTCATGGATATATTTGCCCCCAGCTCACTCATGGATATATTTGCCCCCAGGCTCACTCATGGATATATTTGCCCCCAGACTCATGGATATATTTGCCCCCAGGCTCACTTATGGATATATTTGCCCCCAGACTCACTTATGGATATATTTGCCCCAGGCTCACTCATGGATATATTTGCCCCCAGACTCACTCATGGATATATTTGCCCCCAGGCTCATGGATATATTTGCCCCCCGACTCACTCATGGATGTATTTGCCCCAGACTCACTCATGGATGTATTTGCCCCCAGACTCACTCATGGATATATTTTCCCCCAGGCTCATGGATATATTGCCCCCAGACTCATGGATATATTGCCCCCAGGCTCACTCATGGATATATTTGCCCCCAGGCTCATTCATGGATATATTTGCCCCAGGCTCACTCATGGATATATTTGCCCCCAGGCTCACTCATGGATATATTTGCCCCCAGGCTCACTCATGATATATTTGCCCCAGGCTCACTCATGGATATATTTGCCCCCAGGCTCACTCATGGATATATTTGCCCCAGGCTCACTCATGGATATATTTGCCCCCAGACTCACTCATGGATATATTGCCCCAGGCTCACGAATATATTTGCCCCCAGGCTCACTCATGGATATATTTGCCCCAGACTCACTCATGGATATATTTGCCCCAGGCTCACTCATGGATATATTTGCCCCCAGACTCACTCATGGATGTATTTGCCCCCAGACTCACACATGGATATATTTGCCCCAGGCTCATGGATATATTTTCCCCCAGACTCATGGATATATTTGCCCCAGGCTCACTCATGGATATATTTGCCCCAGGCTCATTCATGGATATATTTGCCCCAGGCTCACTCATGGATATATTTGCCCCCAGGCTCACTCATGGATATATTTGCCCCCAGGCTCACTCATGGATATATTTGCCCCAGGCTCACTCATGGATATATTTGCCCCCAGACTCACTCATGGATATATTTGCCCCCAGGCTCACGAATATATTTGCCCCCATGCTCACACATGGATAGATTGCCCCCAAGCTCACCTCTGCAGGCCCCTCCGACGGGCAGATCCTGCGGCCGCCGCGTTCCTTCCTTCACGAGCAGCAGCCTCGTGAGTATCTGCCGCTCGCCTGGGATCCACCCTGCCGCGTTCTCGCGAGATCACGTGATCTCGATCGTGGTAGGCTGGCGGATGGATCTCAGGCGAGCGGCAGATACTCATGCGGCTGCCGCTCATTGAAGGAACGAACGCGGCGGCCGCACGATCTGCCGCCGCCGCATAAAATAAAGTGCAGAGCGCAGCAGCGGTGCCGGGGGCTGAAATTTGCCACCCCCGAATTTCTGCCGCTGCTCCGCTCTGCACCATTGTCGGGCCGGCCCTGTTTGCTGCGGCGTTCACCGCATATTTGTAACGATTCCAGAGGACAGACCTGGTAGGATCCCTGGTAACAGAACTCTAACCCTCCGATCCTTAGGATGGTCGGGACTCAGGACCACTAAACCTAACCTCTAGCAGCCACACAGGCCAGGGAGACAGCACCAACAATATACACCACAGACTGAGATCAATATATGTTTGTACTGCGCTATAGTATATGGCAGGATGGAAGCGCACCAGCAGTAACAAGCAGCGAAATATACCAGACAGGCGCAGAGCGAGAGTAGTTGTTATAACAAAACCGGGTCATCAACGTTTAGGCACTTGTACTGCGCTACTGTATATGGTGAGAATCAGCGCACACCAGTAGCAACAGGAGGCAAACAGAACAGGCAGGGAGTACACAGAGAAAATAGTCACATGGCAGGCAAAGTCGGCAACAGATCGGGTCCTCAGAACAAGCAGGGTAAGTAACAAGTATACAAACTGATTCAGTAAGCTAGCGATGCGGGAATGAAACTCCACGGCAAGGCGAGGTGTAAGCGCGCGCTCCTGATTTAAAGGTCCCGGCAGCTCCGCCTCATCACGCCGCGCCCTGCCCCTTGATCACTCACAGCTGCGCCGGGTGCCACCGGAGCTCCTGGCATTCGGCCAGCTGGCGGCACCATGCGTCCGGAGGCCCCCACAGCGCGCCAGTGTATGCAGCGTCTATCACCGTGGGAGATGGGAGGCTGCGCTTGTTGGTGGATCCAGGAATCAGGTGAGTATTAGAAAGAAAGAAAAAAAAGTTTTATTTTATGTTTCTTGGGACATTTAAAAATGTCCTCGGATTTTTATTTTTTTTAGAAATGTGTCGCCTTACCTTAGCCTGGTGGTCAGTCAGTGGAGGCTCCCTGGATCCTGGTTGTGCGGGGGGGGGTCTGCCGTGGCCGCAGGTGCAGTGGCTCCCTCCCTGCGCCACCTCTCTGCCACATGCACCAGGCCGGCCTGCCCGCACAGTCGCCGCTCTGTCATCCGGCGGCCGCATGCTCCTCAAGGGATCCTTGGGAGGCCCCGACGGGCTGCCCTCTACAGTGCCTGATTAGAGGGCCTTGTCTACCTGATGTTTTAGCAACAAGATTATTTTATCCCATAGGCTTCAATGTTAAAAATATTTCAATTTTAATTCAATATCTAATAAACCGTCGCTTATAATATTCTGCAGTAAAGAGTCTCTTTATTTTTAGAATTTTTTTAGGATTTTTTTAAGCATTTTTTAAAAAAAAATCAAAATAATTTTTTTTTTTTTCAAACTTTTTGCGACCGGCCTGAAAAGTTCGAAGTTCGCAAACTTTCGAACGGCCGATGTTCAATGCAAACATCCCTACCGGTCACATGACCTGCAGGATCTCTCCTCTCGTGAGATCCTGCAGGTCGGCAGAGTGAACGCGGAGGGAGACTGGGGGAATTTTTTCTTCAGAAAAGAATCACAGTGAGGTAAGGTTCTACCTTAGTTACTTTGCCTAGTGATGAGAGTAAGTTTCAGTTGGCTTTCTTCCGGTGTTTCTACCATAGTTTCTGACACATTGAAAATTGCGAATGTTTTTTGATTGTGTTCAGTATTGTTTCAGATGAAGTTGTCCCAGCGTTGTTTTCTTCCACTTTTAACACTGTAGTTTGTATGGGAGGTGTATGGAGATCACCACCTTAGAATCGCCAAAGTATATCCTTCGTTGTATCTGACAACACTGTATTAGAGAGATAAACAGAAAATAATCACAGTTAAAGTTATGTAAGGCTAGGGTCAGACGAAAGCATTTTTCCCCGCGAACGTGAAAAAGTGCGTCCGAACGCATTGACGTATTTTTTCACGGAATGCGCAAAAACAATCACACGACGCGCATTTTCGGGCGTGATTTTGTATGGATCGTCAATAAAACTCTTTTTGCGTCTGGACGTTATGTAGGCTGGACATTAGCAGTGTCTGACATCTCCTAATCACGCAAACACGCCGCTATGCCGCAGCTGCGCACTCAGTACGTCAATACTAGCGGTTCAGCGTTCTCAGAAAAATACGTTCAAATTCCACTTGCGTTGCACGGCCGGACTTTTGTGCGGCCGTACATCGTATATTGGCTGTCATTGCCCGTCATCTGCTGCTAGTGCGGCCGTAATTATGTGCGCCAGAACGCACGTTAAAAGTGCGCTGGTCTGACCCCAGCCTAAGACCAATGCTGACATTGTTTACTGTTGTTCACTGTAGCACGGGGAAACTTTGCCCGCCGATTTTGATTATTACCTCACTGAATCACTGTTTGTTCATCATAGTTGTGACAATGACAAACAGCGCTTAGTGAATAACCCCTTCAGTAGGAAGTGGCCTCTGAGTCAAAATGTTTTACTTCCTGGCTCCCTTATTATTAGAGCTATGGGTCGATGCCTCATCTCAGCTTTAAATCCCTTTTTGTAAAACCCATAAAAGTATTGAATTGAATACTATCAGGGTTACTCAGAGAAAGGTGAAGCTCTGGAGAGCTATTGGAGAAGTGAAAATTCTAGGTCAAAATAGCCAAACCAGAAAAATTCACCCATTTATTTCACTTTCCAAATCCGCTATTTTGACGAACAGGGTTATTCAAAGAGAATCGAAAAGTCACCGCACGTTCGGGGACTTTTCGTTCTCTTCAATTCGGTGCGATTTGGCAATCCCATTTCGGCGACCCTGCGGTGTATTCAGCAAGCACCGCAGGGCTGTCGTAGTGCAGGGAAAACTCACCGCAAAACCTGGCAAACGCAGACCATAACCCGGAAAACCATCTGGATTAACCCCGCCAAACACGCAGGAGAAATCTGAGCAGGAGCCGTTCACAGTGCAGAGCATCCTGCCAGAAAAACCCGACATCGAAGACGAATGGAGTGAAAAAAAACAAACGTATGCTTGAATGTTTGAAAAAGTGAAACGCTGTTTGCAAAGAAACTACAGAACGAAAATGTCTGGAATTTACATAGTGTATAAGATCCACTGAATGATCTTAAAAAGGGCTGTTACAGAAAAAGAAAAAATCGATTTGAAAAAAGTTTCACTAAAAAATCTCGAAAAATGCTTAAAAGATCCTAAAAAATCTATAAATATACTTTTTACTGCAGAATATTATAATCAACGGTTTATTAGATATTGAATTAAAATGGGAATATTTTTAACATTGAAGCCTATGGGATTCTCCTGAATAAACCTGTCAAATGAAACCACCGAACAGCAGGGAAATTCGGCAACTTTCACTCCTGGTTTTTGTTCTCTGAATAGACGAAGCATTGTTTCTCTATGGGGATTTCACTGCCCTCGAACAGGCACGATATGTGCAGGCGATTCTCCAACATTTGGCGAACTACTTGCTCTCTGAATAGCCGAATGGCCAGGAAAGGTAACGTACGCTGAATTTCAGCGTTCAGTTACCTTTCGGGCCACAATTCTTTGAATAACCCTGCTAGAATTTTCACTTCTCCAATAGTTCTCCAGAGTTTCACCTTTCTCGGAATAACCCTGTATATACACTATAACGCATTTCATAACGTTAACTGGTTGTGGTGACAATAGTGTCCTTTTAAAGTGATTCTTTCATAGTTCTTTAAAATATCCAGTGCATTTTGTAATACAATGACATAGATTGTTTTAATTGTATTGTGCAACTTAGTAACACATTTACAATTTGCAGTATTAATTTTTAAACACGCTTTTATGTGGTTTGTGACCTTCATGGTAGGATTGACTAAGTGGCGATATAGACGCTATATGCCCTATGTAATCAGTCACAAAGTACTCGGATGTCTCTTAAACGTGGCATAGAACCATCAGAGTCCTCGCAGTGGGGTGTATCAGCCTTGCATATTGAGATCAGCCGTGATTCTGACTGGTGTTTTGGGTTGCTGGCATAAGGAGGAACTCCACGATAGTCTACTGCTCGGCCAGAAGACCAGGGTAGGCATTAACGTTAATTACTAGAGCCATTAAGTATAAGCCTGATTGGAATAAGGCTCAATAATGTGGGAAGCCTACAGTGGGGATCTCAAACACTAACTCCTCCAGATGTTTATTGCTTACAATGCCCAGAATTCTTTGAATGCAATAGATGGCCAGAGAATCCTGGCAAGTGTGATCCAGAAACATCTGGGGGGGTCCCTGGTCTACAATTTAGTGCTGCTGCTATTCTAGCCAGGTTGGCTTCTAGACTAGATTTAGTTTGTGCCATGTTTTTGTCTTAAATAGCAAGAATTGGTCTTAACTCCACACTTGCAAATAACAGAAAACAGCGCCCCCGTGCTTTCTCAAGTCCAGTGTGGCCAACCACTGTGTAATCCAGATGGACAAAAAGGAACAAGCGACTCGGGTCACTTAGGTGGCAATTTTAATGGATCCCAAAAACAAGGTTTTGGCTGAGATCAGTCTTTATCAAGCCCTTGTTCATGTTTTTTGTTTTAGTCACAGCATGTGTATTACATATTGTGGACATTTATATTTGTAAACATAGGTTTATGTTGCGTATATGAATATAAAGGTATGCTTAATCTTTTCAATGAAATATGAATTGTAGAAAATAAACAACTGAATTGTAATACCAAATTAGCATAGAAAGGCCATTTTTCCAGCTCAGTAATTCCATCCTAAATATTCTTATTTTGTTTTTTGTTTTCAGTTTCTTGGTGTGTGTGTGTAAACCCTACAGAGAAAGATTCCTGTTCTGTCATGTACTAAAGAAGCGTGAACCTACCAGCATTGTAGAGAAATA
Organism: Leptobrachium leishanense; assembly: GCA_009667805.1. Taxonomy (NCBI): domain Eukaryota; kingdom Metazoa; phylum Chordata; class Amphibia; order Anura; family Megophryidae; genus Leptobrachium; species Leptobrachium leishanense. Next base: position 468,962,978 of record CM019063.1, read on the forward strand.
AATAGGGATAACAAAAAAATAAGCAAAATGCTTCTCCAATGCAAAATAAAAGAAGGACCTTACCTCTTTAAAAATAAAAACAGAATGGCCAGTCGCATTTTGTTTCGACCCACCCCCCCCAAAAAAATTCTTGTAATTTCATGTTTCAATTTTGTTGACAACAGAAAAGGGATCATTGTGGGGGAGGTCTCGGCACGTCTCATATGTCAGATGACCTTTTCTTCTCCTAAAGTCATATAAATGTATATCAACAAAATTAGTTTATCGTACTATTTTAATCTTTAGCCTGCATAGCTAGTTTGCGTTTATTGATGCTGGCTCAAACATTAGTGCTTTCTGTCTTCTAAAAATATAGAATAGCTTTTACAGATCTATGTGAAGGTCAAGGATGGTATTAATAAGCTCCTATGTAGCTATCAGTCTGCAGGTTTCTTGAGTGCTACGTGACGTACACTACATATACTAGTTGTAGGACTCCCTTTAACAAACGAACACCCATCCCCTTCCCTGGAATAAAACAAACGTATTTCTGAACTATTATTAGCAGGGGAACAAGTAAGTATATATCTAGGCCTCACAATACTGTAACTATGTAAAATAAGTCTGGGAAGTAGACATATTTCTAGAAAGATTGTCACCTTTTATTGGATAGGTCTTTATTTTAACCATGATGATGGGTACCTCTGAAGGGCTTTCTTGGGTGACGTGTGCAGAGGAAGGCAGAAGTAACAGTTTCAGCACCAAGTCTAATGGTTAATTCCCAAAATGTCCACTGGCATACATATGTAGTGTGGCCGTGCATGTTCTATGACCTTTTACTACTGTAATATTGTATCAAATATAAATGTGTTCTGTTTTGATGTTTAATTTTTGAACTTAGAGATGTTATAGAAGAACTGACATTAGCCAATGGGGTAGACAAGAACAGGTCATAATAGGGAGTGTGCACCCAGTGAACAGTAATTACTTACAAAATGTAAATAATCCCAAAAAGTAAATTTTCATACTTTTTATCAATAAACAAATTAACTCCCTCAAAGAGTTGATGGTTGACCTAAACTGGTCCTGACTGGAGCACATTCATGAAGCCAGCACTCCCTCGGCTCACACCAATGTCCAACGGCTTTACAACGGTGCTCGTTACAAGACGTGGCTCATACACCGTGGAATTTTTCATTCTTTGGGATATTTGTGAATAATCTGTTTTGAGTGTGAAGATTATTATCTTCTGGAATTACAAGAGGATAGTCTCTTTTTATATGGCACTAGTCAGGCTGGTAACATGCCAACTTTACAAAAATGTTGGGACAGAAACGAGGATCAAGATGTATTTTCTTGACGTTTTGCCAACATTCCTCAATCCTTTTAAGTTCTCAAGCCTTCGGAAATTAAATCAACGAGTGCTATGGTGTTCTCTCCTGTATATTCTCCACTGATCCTCACGTGCACGTCAACATTAGATACTCTGAGCATATCTTGTGCGTTATTCAAGAAGGTACCTTTTTCCAGCAGTTGTCCCAAGGGACTGTACCTGGAAATGGCAGAACAGGCAGTGCAAACTTGGCAATATCCAAACAATCCATCCTCCATGATTAAATACCGTAAGACTCCTTTTTGTCTTCCTTATACCTAATGCTTTGTAATATCTTAAGTTCATAAAAAAATCTATAACTCAAAGGTGAGAATGATACAGTATGTATGCTTATGTTTCTTAATGCTGCTCAATGACCACATGAGGAGACTCATCCAAAGGCAATACTTTAAGCACATCTCATCTTAATTGGGCAGACTAGATGGGCCGAAAGGTTCTTATCTGCCGACATTTTTCTATGTTTCTATGTTTCTATCTTCCCAGTTGAAAACCTTAAGATTGTCAGATTTAATAAACTGCAGCCTATTCGATCTGATTTGATCATAAGAAATGATGAGCTGAATTTACATATTGTAAACCTTTGCTTTAAAGATCATCCCCACCACCATTGTATGGATGGATCATCTCTTCCACCTGGAACCTGGTCACCACTAGGACTTTGCTATTTTGTGTAACTTTATAATTTTGTTATTGTATGAGGGCTGAAATGCAGCCTATGGGATTGTGACTTGATGGCAACCGAGAACAATCTGGGATACTTCTGGAACAGCATTTGGTATATTCAAAGGAGAGGACTGCGCCCTATGTTTTGACTTCAGAACAGAGGTGAGGAGCTGCTTGTAGGACTCAAGGAGGACTGAACTTCACTGGTATGACAAGAACATGGTTCATTTGGTGGGCCTGACCAGATGAAGCTCATTACAGACTGGACATCAGCAGGCTCAACCTAGTAGTGTCAGGAGGCCACAGTAGCTATTCTGATGAGTGCAGAACAACAAACTTACCTATTAATTTTTTTTTGGATTGATCGGGAACTAGCTTTCCACATGATGTCTTTTTTTCTTTGTTTTGGCCCAAAATAGAACATGACTGCCAGAAAAGGATGACCGCTTTGCAAATTAGTGGCACAGGAACTGAATAAAAACAAACAAGAAAAAAAGGCTAAAGCTAAAGAATGGTGGATTTTTTTTAAATTAACTTTTCAGAGGCTGCTTGAAGAGAAGTTTCATCACGCCATTCATTCGTTAATGGACTGAATCCTGTGCGTTCAATGCTACAGTTAACAAAGTCAGATTTCTATGGTTATTGCTAGCAGTGAAATGAATGTATTGAGCTTGTGTAGTGATGAAAAGCACTTTTCAGAACCTTTTGCTGGTTTATTAATTGAAGATAGATGATCCGAAGCATTGAATTTCCTAATATAGTCCTCTCCCTGCCTTGGAAATTGGTACATTTGTGGCTGGAATTGGTGGGCAGCTCTAGGTGCCTTGTGTGACATTGCATCAATTATAAGTATTGATGACTGAAATACTTTACAGGATTTGTGGGAACAGACATAAATTTGTCCTTCTTCCATATCAGTAGAGAAAGGAATTGCATGTCTGCAATCTTGTCTCCTTCCCATATATTGAGCGGTTTGTCTCTCAGAGGAGGAGATACACTGGTAAGGCCAAGGTGCCTATAGGCTGACCGCGCTTTTACACGGCTAACCTGATTACAGTAGACGTTAAGAATGGGATCAGTATCAAGATATGTAAATGTTTGGATGCTTTGACATGTACTGTATAAGCAGTGACCCATGTAATATCGGCAGTGAAATTGAAAGGACAGAGGAATAACCCACTTGTTAATGAAATGCTCAGCAATGGAGCCGACTTCTCTTTTAATAATTTACAGCTATAAAGTGATGAAATGTACGCAGAAAAAAAGTCTTAAATGTCCACCAGTTCCAATTATTAAAATCAGCTACAGGTACTGCAAAGAGACTGGAATTTCAGGCAATCATGGCCCTACCAACTTCCACTGTTTTTTATTTGAGTGCTGAACATGTCTGATGAGCCACTGCCAATATAGGACCCTATCACCTCCTTAACGCCAGCACTCCCATAAATGAGCGTTAGCACTACGTTAATTGAGGTGATGGCGGGATGCAAAGATCACCTCCCGATTGCTAACGGGTTAATAAAAAACATTAGCGAATCAGTATTAGTTCTTTTTAGCGTGAGCTTACTGTACTTTGATCTCCCTCTACTTAACATTAGGAGCACAAAGAGTAAGCAATCAGTAAATGGCGTTAGGATTACAAAGTCCTAAAGCTTATCATGCCCCGCTGCCACTAAGTAAAAACGTTTGCTTCATCTTAGAGCTTCTGCAGAATCAGTTACCAGCAGCTGGAACCCCCCCCCCCCAAAAAAATCAAATCCTCACCTCTCATCCTGCGACGAGAACGGCGGCCCGTTCCACTGCTTCTGGCCACCGGGAGCAGAGTGAGAATGGGGAAAAAGTCCCCAGTCTCCCTCCGTGATCACTCCGAGGACCTGCAGACTCTCTCGAGAGGCAAGATCCTACCGGTCAGTCTTGTGACCCGGCAGGTGAAGCCTCCATGGAGTCCATGCTCGCAACAACACTTTAGCGCTGCACCGAGCATCCTGGAGCCTAGCGGCCGCTACAGTGCAGGTTGCTGGTCTCAGCGCCTGCCCCTAATCTACTGGTAAAATGGGGACACTAAGGGGAGATTTGCAAATGCAAATTTTTCACGTTAGTGTCCCTGTTTTAGCATAGGGCAGCTGATAGTGCCCGTAGGATATAATGCAGGTCAGCGATAAAAAAAAATGAGATAAAGGGGAGCTGTATCTGAATACAATGTGACAACCAAAATGTTAACTCTTAACTTTTAATAGGGACATCGATAAGAAAAATGTACAAAAAGCACAGTAGAAATATCTACACACATACCATATAATGGAACTAACTAAACCCCCTGGTCAACAATGCAGGCCAGCAGTTCCAATAAGTGTTAGGAATATAAAGGCTTGTATGAACGTTCTGTGGAGCTTTGGTTTGAAACCTGGGACCCTGATGAAGGGATACTGACTGCATAAAAGAGAGCAGCCTTCTACCTTACCAGAAATATTCTAATTGGTTCAGCATATGCTGGATTTAGACTAAGCAAGCAACAGTTGAAGGGACACTCTAGCCACCATCAACACTAACAGGATATGGAGGTTAGACTATTTACCTCCTTTCTACCCTCCTGGCTGTCTTTGGTGTCTCCTATAGCCCTTCCAAGGGAAAAGCTCTCCTCTGCCCCTAAGGCTGTCAGTCAGTGGCATTTGTCAGAGAAGTGCAGTTTGGGGTGCCATTCAAAATTGTGTAATTCAAAGAGGAGTCCGCTACCTGAACAAGCCTTCACCAGACAATTTCATATTGGATCTCAATGAACAAGAATGATGATCTGATAAGCTATTTCCTGGTGCTAGGTGCTGGCAGCCGGAAGAGCTGACTGTAGACTGTGGCACGGGAGAATAAACTGAAGGCCCTATTTCAAGGTTGGTGTTAAATGACAAGACGCTAATGGAAAACCTGAGCGTCTGTCGTTTTCCATTAGCACCTGCCATTTAACACCCACATTACTACGGAGCCACTTTCTCAGCAGCTACAGTCGTAATCCTGCCAAGGTGTTAAATGATAACACCAGCAGCGCTAAGTGCCACAGTGTTATCAGCTCCAAGAGTCCATAGGACTCCTTGGAGACAGACACATTCTCTTGCAGAGCTTGTGAGAATGAGATTGACTTTGCGGTGGAGGGATACGCAGAAGAACACTGGAAACTATTTGTTCCCAATGTTCCTGTGGAGTGAGGAAACGGTGGATTACTCTGCTCTCGTCACCGAGGGTTCGAATGTGAATATGGATGCTATGAGCGCTATGCTTAACGTCAACATGAGAATAGGGCCCTGGGTTTAACAACTCTAGGCAGAGAGGAAGAAGAAATAGGGTTAATAATTAACCCCTCTGCCCACATCCTGTTTTTTGCATTGACTGTCCCTTAAGCTAGTCTGCTTTTCTGTTTTTCCAGTGCTGTGGTTAGAAGCAGACCTGGGTGGGTACCTTTTCTTTCTGCCATGTATAACAAATTCAGAAAAATAAATAGAAAGTTATTGTGCAGTGATATTTTCCAGTTAAATTGCTACAAAGACTAGAACTATTCTAGGTTTCTGCACAAAGGCTGCCATGATGTGGGCTGTAATTTTAATAGCTGCTTCAATAATATTACTTCTCTTGTGGCATTTATTTCCGAAACAGGCCTGTGATATATATAATATACTGCAATCCAAACATTAACAGCTTCACAGTGTAGAAAACCAATCTTACTTCTCAAACAACAGCCAATGTAACAGCTACCCTTTGTCTCCCATTCCATAAACAATTCATGAGATCAGCCCTCTACCCCGGATTCCTTATTTGACTTAAAATGCCAGAACCACTTTGTATTTATTCATGCCAGATCTAAGCTCACTCCCTCAAAACAATCCTGTAAAATTACTTTAAAGCAAAACTCCCAACAGATTAACATTAATTTCATATGGCAGGTTTAGTGAATGTACTTCTAACTGCCTTTTGAACATATAATGTGATTATGGACTTTCTCTTTTAGATACTGAATTTAATTTAGTATGTTTTACAGTAAAAGTTTAGGGGTGTTTTTTTTTTTATTTTTGTTTAGTCAGGGGCTATCAAAATGTGCTGCTGATAGCCTGTCAGAACATGACATTTTCTGAGAATAGCGGTTGGTCACCCAGCATTCTTTACCAATTCCAAAGTAACAACAGGGATAAAGTCCTAAAATTCTAAGGCCGGGATCAGATGACCGGTTTGCAGAGCGGAAAAGTCTGTGAGAGTGAACGTTCCTTCCACTCTGATGCCCATCTAGCCGCCTCCTTGAGCTCAGTGCGCTCAGCGCTGCAAGACTCGATCGTACTTTGCAGCCCTGTTGAACGCGCATCATAGTGCTTCGAAGGGGAGGCTTTCAGAACGTTCGGAGCACGCCTGAAGTAGCACGCGCAACTCGTGCACATGCAACAACATGTTGCCGGCCCCATCGAAGTGTCTTAATGCAGCAACAGACGCCGGGAGGCACGTCAGTCCGGGTGCACATAGGGCTCTCGTCTGACCCCGGCCTAAATGAAGGGAACATTGGGTGTTTTTTTGTCCATCTAAGGTTCCTGTCATAAAATAGATTACCAGAAACTGTAGCAATTATTTATGAGAATGCTGTTCCTCTGGTACAGAGAAATTGGTATTCCCATGCATTTCAAATGTACTCAAGTCCTGATAAAAACCTTAAATCTAGACAGTTTTGTAACATTGTGTCTGAATAGAAAGGTCATACAGCTTTCGATTATATCAGCCAAGTGGGACCGAAGTTCCCCCTGCTACAATGATGGTGAACGACGTTCCCAGTTTTTCCCACTCGACTTGACCCTAAGACATAACAACATTCTGTCATTTCCACTGGAGTTGACCCCTGAGACATTACAACCTCCAGTAATTTATACACCTTTCATTTCTGATGATCTGAAAGTAGTCAAATGTAAAATAAATAGTTTGAAACAATTCACAGCAGCTTCTGAAAATGACAAAGCAAAATCCTTTATCTCAAACTGGCAATTTTATCCTTGTACACACATGCTTCCTGTCATGATGTTCATAATATTAAGGGCGTTTAAAGGGTCATGAATTAGATGTATTTATGCTTTGACTAAAAATAATTCTCTTTAATATATCATGCAGTTACATTAGTCTGCAATTAAATTGTACCGGTTCTTCTTCCACAACAACTGGAACACAAATATCATCAGAAAGCACAGAAAAAGACACAATGGATTAAAGCGGAGATATCAGACTCTAGCTCCTAGATGTTGGTGGACTAAAACTCCCATGATTCTCTGGCTATCTATTGCATTTAAATAATTCTGGGAATGGTAGGCAAGTAACACCTGGGGGCCAGAGTTTGAGATCCCTGGTTTAAAACTTTACAAGCAAATGAGATTACCGTGTACCTAAAGATATTATAACGAAAATATGTTGCAGCCACATGGATCCACCAGCTGGCATAAAAGACCTCCAAACCCAGAGACAATAGAAAAAATAGTTACCGACTCTTGTATATGGTGAATAAAAGGATTTTATTCCATAGTGAGCACAGGAACAAGACAACGTTTCGACCCTCACAGGTCTTTGTCAAGACTTGGGATTAATCCTTGTTTTGGCACCACCCTGTGCAGTCTGCTCCTGGATTTTGTAGTGCACCCTATGAGAGTCCAAACATATCCACGATTCAAGGGGGAATGCATATACACCCACCTGGGTCTGTCCATATATCCAGGGTGGGCAGCTTGTGTGGTTCAAAGCTCAGTTGTATTGTTTATCCTCACCACCTTGTCTTGCCTCTACAACCATGGAAAAGCAGCTTTAGATCCAAATCAGGTCAACTCACCAGTAACTGTCCTTGGGTAAGACACCTAATAAGATGATTGCGCCTACCACGCAATATATACACTGAGTGGCCAGATTATTATGACCACCTCCCTTTTTTTGGCAAATTAGCTGTAATTTCGCGCTGAAGTTGCTAGAGGGCCAGACCATTATAAATAGGGAAGCAGGTTGTTTACCACGACAGTAGAAGTGATTTTTTTTCTGAAGATAAGGGTAAACAATGCGATTTAACAGCCTTTGAATGTGGGATGATTGTTGGCGCTCTGAGCCATGGAGCGAGTATCAGCAAAACAGCAGAATTCGTTAAATGTTGAAGAGCAGCTGTTGTTAAAGTGTTCAAAGTCTGGACTGTCAGCTGAAAATCTGGGTCTGAACGTGCGAATTGTGGCCGTCAGCGGCTAGTCAATGTTAGAGGCAGAACGGAGAGTGGCAAGACTGGTACAAGACAACAGAAGGGCAACAGTGCATCAAATTACTGCAGATCTTAATCAGAGATCCTCTCAAATGATCTCTGAATGCACTGTTCGCCGTACATTGCATTACACTGTTCGTTCGAACACCTTTGCTGTCTGCAGTTAACAAGATAAAACGTCTCCAATTCGCACAGGAACACAAGGATTGGACAGTCGAGCATTGGAAAAAAGTAATGTGGTCCAATGAATCACGTTTCCAGTTGCATCATGCAGATGGCAGAGTGAGAATTTGGTGGAAACCGCATGAAAGCATGCACCCCACATGCATGAGTACAACCCTTCAAGCTGGTGGGGGCAGTGTTATGGTTTGGGGCATGTTTTCCTGCCATGATTTGGGTCCTTTAATTCGTGTGGAACAACGTCTGAATAGCGCAACATACCAAAGTATCATTGCTGATCAAGTTCATCCTATCATGATGGCGTATCCTAATGGAGATGGCTTCTTCCAACAAGACAATGCGCCATGCCACGGTGCTGGTATTGTGCAGGAGTGGTTTCAAGAACATGAGGGAGAATTTACCTTGCTTAGGTTGCCCCCACAATCACCAGATCTCAATCCAATTGAGCATTTGTGGGAGGAAGTTGAAAGAACCATCAGGCAGCTGGTTCCACAACCATCAAATCTCACAGAACTGGACAGTGCTATTCATCAGGCATGGTGTCAGATTCCTCGCATCACCTTTCAACATCTCGTGGAGTCAATGCAAGAAGAATCGTCACAGTATTGAAGGCAAAAGGTGGCCCAACAAAGAACTGATGGAGTGGTCACAATAATCTGGCCACTCCGTGTATATTCATAAATCCTTTGGCGATCAGGGCCCACCCCCCAACAAATACCATATCATCATTGTTAAGCTATCGTCTCATTGTGCATACATCTTGTACAGTGCTGTGGAATATGTTGGCATTATATATAGTATTATTATAATAATAAAACTAATAGTATTGGAGTAAACAACTCAGCAAGGCTTCAAACCAAAATCCCTGAAGTGTGGCTGAATTGTCCACTCCAACAAAACGGAGTTGTTAGTCCTCATTTGTGTTGCGGGATCCCATTATTGTTTTTTGTACTATGAGGTTCGGTGGTAAGTGATCCAGTAATGGAATGGGGAAGCTCCAGGTAGCTAGTTAATGTACAGACAGATTAGACACTAGAAGATTCAATAGGGGCAATCCAGGAAGCCAAGTCCAGGTATAGTAAGAGAGTGTGTCCAGGCTGCAAGGGTTGATCTAACAGGAGCTATATCCAATATATATATATATAAGCAATAATTCGCAATGTATGTGGCAGATAAAAATGCAGTACTTATCCACAGGTGGTTAGAGTAGGAAAAGCTCCCAATGAAGCCTATTTATTGAAGTGCCAGCGTTTATTGATATTTTTTCCATTAACAGGATATTCAGCAGACACATTGGAGTTTTCCAATTGACTAGTTTAGAAAGAAGCACGTTTCACAATGGTAGACATGGTATACAAAGTAAGGACATACCTGGTAGCAAAACTGACATATCAACGGAAATCTGAGCAGAAAATCCAACTACAGGCTTACTTGGCAATATAGTTACTTTAGACACTAGTAAAAATCCAGGTAGGCCTGCACAGTCTCTGGCATCCAACACCTGACACTACTACTCCCCCTGTCGGCAATACTACAGTGTTATCAGCTCTACGGCACAGTGCTGGCGACTGCAGATACCACACAGGCCAGCAGTCTCCTATGTGCAGCATGGTAACACAGACCCACATGGAACTAAGTAAGGTATGGTAAAATGTCATTATTTGGCATTGATTTTTGTATACTTCAACAGATACATATGTTCTTTCCGCTCAGACGGCTGTGTGGCCACCTGCTTGCGCACACAGCTCTACAAAGTGTGAGCCCTTCGTACACTTGTCTAACGTCCGTCGTCGCATTTCGACAGGCAAAATCCACATCACTTGTAACATGCGTAAAAAGTACACGTTACATTGAGTGGGCTTCCCTGCCGGTCAATCAAAAAGCTACGACGGACACTGGAGGGTCACAACAGACGCTTTTATCGTGCACGTGTGGCCCCAGCCTTAGTGTAGAATTCAACAGTAGAATATCACTTTAATGTACAATTCACAGTTAAACAGTCTGCACGTGTTTAGTTAAGCATTTAAAAAAAAATATAAAATCTATTATGACCGTATGCTGCATTCATAAATATATTCCACTATGCAATGTAATTTTTATAAGATATTGTTTTTTTTTCTTATATATATATATAATATGAATCTGCATGCATCAAATACAAGGTTGCCCAGGTGCAGAAATATGTATGAGAATGTAGAAACCCAAGTGAAAACTGGATGGATGCACTTAGGGTCTTACATAACAGTAGAAAAATATGCTTTTTTCAAAAATCATGTTAAAAAACTGCCTGTAAGCTTCTCCCGACGTTTCGGCCCTCTCAGGAGCCTTTATCAAGGTAGCTGACATCATTAAGCTACTACTCTAGAGTGGTTACCTCATGGTGACTCCCACTGGGAAAAATGGTATATACATTGTTGGTAGGGGGGAGACAAGACTGTAGTCCAACCTTGTTTTGATTCAATCAGGAGTTCCAGGAAGAGATCAGGCCTTTTGTGATTTGGCTTGGACCTTGAGAGCACATGGCTTGCCATGTGCTGTGCAGTTCTGGATTTGGTAAATGATTGTTGCTCTTGTTGATCTATTTGTACATCACTTTACCTATGCTGAGTTTTTGTGTTATTGCAGTGTCCAGGGTTTAGTTTAATAATGTTTTAAGGTTTTATCTTTCTCTTTATCCTTTTTATTTTAAAGTAAATCCTTTATACCCATAACTGTATTTGTGTCGTCACTCGCTACTCAATCGGCTGCTATTTACCTTTATTTTAAATAGATTTTTTCATTACATTTTGGCGTAGTCGGCAGGATTTCACCTGATAGTGAAAATGTCTAGCAAGTTATGTGCGTTTGGTAGTCTTTCACTAGTCTGCTTTAAATTGCTGCTGTTTTAAGTTGTGTTTATCTGTGTTTAAGTCTGTTTATCCTTTTTATTTTAAAGTAAATCCTTTATACTCATAACTGTATTTGTGTCGTCACTTGCTACTCAATCTCACGCTGGTATTTACCTTTATTTTAAATAGATTTTTCATTACAGTGTCCATCCAGTTTTCACTGGCGTTTCTATATACAATATATGTTTATTATTGCTGAAGCTATTTGCACATCACAGCAATTCAAAGAACTGCATCACAGAGCTCGTGCTACATTCACCATATACAGCAAGGAACTCTGGGTAAGACATGTGTATATATATGTATATATATATATATATATATACACATTATATTGCCAAAAGTATTCGCTCACCCATCCAAATAATCAGAATCCGGTGTTCCAATCACTTCCATGGCCACAGGTTTATAAAATTAAGCACCTAGGTATGCAGACTATTTTTACAAACATTTGTGAAAGAATGGGTCGCTCTCAGGAGCTCAGTGAATTCCAGCGTGGAACTGCGATAGGATGCCACCTGTGCAACAAATCCGTGAAATTTCCTCGCTCCTAAATATTCCACAGTCAACTGTCAGCTGTACATAAGAACGTGGAAGTGTTTGGGAACGACAGCAACTCAGCCACGAAGTGGTAGACTACGTAAACTGACGGAGTGGGGTCAGCGGATGCTAAAGCGTATAGTGCGAAGAGGTCGCCAACCTTCTGCAGAGTCAATCGCTACAGACCTCCAAACTTCATGGGGCCTTCAGATTAGCTCAAGAACAGTGCGCAGAGAACTTCATGGAATGGATTTCCATGGCCGAGCAGCTGTATCCAAGCCATACATCACCAAGTGCAATGCAAAGTGTCGGATGCAGTGGTGTAAAGCACGCCGCCACTGGACTCTAGAGCAGTGGAGACGTGTTCTCTGGAGTGACGAATCGTGCTTCTCCATCTGGCAATCTGATGGCCGAGTCTGGGTTTGGCCATTGCCAGGAGAACGGTACTTGTCTGACTGCATTGTGCCAAGTGTAAAGTTTGGTGGAGGGGGGATTATGGTGTGGGGTTGTTTTTCATTAGCTGGGCTTGGCCCCTTAGTTCCAGTGAAAGGAACTCTGCTTCAGCATACCAAGACATTTTGGACAATTCCATGCTCCCAACTTTGTGGGAACAGTTTGGAGCTGGCCCCTTCCTCTTTCAACATGACTGTGCACCAGTGCACAAAGCAAGGTCCATAAAGACATGGATGACAGAGTCTGGTGTGGATGAACTTGACTGGCCTGCACAGAGTCCTGACCTCAACCCGATAGAACACATTTGGGATGAATTAGAGCGGAGACTGAGAGCCAGACCTTCTCGTCCAACATCAGTGTGTGTCACAAATGCGCTTCTGGAAGAATGGTCAAAAATTCCCATAAACACACTCCTAAACCTTGTGGACAGTCTTCCCAGAAGAGTTGAAGCTGTTATAGCTGCAAAGGGTGGACCGACGTCATATTGAACCCTATGGATTAGGAATGGGATGTCACTTAAGTTCATATGCGAGTCAAGGCAGGTGAGCGAATACTTTTGGCAATATAGTATATCTTGCTTTTGCAAAAACGGGAGCATCAAAATGATCAGAACCTAAACCTGTAGACAGCAGCTAACCGGATTACAGTAATTTAATATTTATTTTGAAAAATATTTTGGCTTTGCCTCTCAGCAGTACCGCTCAGGAAATAAGAGGAAAGAAAAATGATTTCCTTGGTGGAAATTCAATCCAATACAGCAGAGGAAAATATTGAACACGGGTGTAACCAAGAATTAACATTTACAATATACGGCTAAGGAACATTGAGAGCGCTGAAACTAAAGGAAGGAGAACAGCATGCGGTTATGCAAACAAATCACCAAAAAACTTGCACTAGACGGATAATATACAAACTGCAATAACACAAAATGCAAACCATTCAATATACTACAACGTGAGAAAAAAAATAACATCCTATGTAACGCACTATAGTGGCTCAGTGATTACAAAAGTGTGATATACGGTATGTGCTCATCAAATAATAAAATATATATCAATTACTTAAATGCACGATAAATCCTCTGCACAGCTTGCTCGAATGGCCGTACTCAAAAGGAAAAAGATACATCATAATGTAAACCATATATACAGTGTTTCTCAAGTGTTAATGTGCAGTCACGCTCACATGGTCCAGAGCCAAAAATTGTGGCTCTCAAAATTGCACCTGTGGTCACTTATACGAGGTGACGCCGTCCTTATAGCTCCGGTAGAACTTGCAGCACCTCATAGAACATAAGCAGGACAGGGAGGTCTTCCCACAGTGTAATTCTGAGAATAGTCAATGAATAATTTTAATGATACACTCACCGTATATGGAGCCCCTATGTGTTTAGCTCTTAGAGATGCGCTGATGACCCCTTTCGAATGTAGTGTCCGCTCCATTTTCTCCTGTATTGCTGAGGATTTAAAGTATATCCTTTTCTGCACTCTGTGTTTTTTTCCTATGAGGACATTAGTTTGTTCTTGTTGCCTTATAGTAAATCCGCAATAATAAGGAAAAATATACATATTTTGGTGGAATAAATCAGAATTTGCAGAAAAAATTTGGACATCAGTCCCAGTGTGAGCGCAAGTTTCAATCTCAGTGATATTATACACACTTAAAGATTACTTATCTGGCATATAATATTCCGCTGTATGTCCAGTTGACATATAATGACTCCTATATTCCATAAAACCATGAAATAGAGAACATATACTGTAGTGCAATATTGTCTGTATACAGTATATAAAATATCTTTAAAGAAAATTGTTTCAAGTTTCAGGTCCAAATTTTTTATGCATGTTTATTTATGTGTGGGGTACACATGGGTGTTAGAGCTGCATAAAAGTATAACAGATCTGTGAATTGCTTATCAGCGCCGTTGTTTCACTTTTTGCCTATATTGGCAGTTGTTGCTATTACATCAGAATTTGCCTCAAACTGTCGTTCAGAAGTGTGTTCATAAAGGGCCTATTTACCACTTACTTGTACTGTGCTGTTTTTTTTTTTTTTGTTTTTTTTTCAGCCAATGTTTAAAAATTATATAACTGACTACCCTTGAGATGATGGCACTGGCAGTGTCCCTGAGCTTTGGTGTATTATGCTTGTTTTTCTTTTTTTTCATAGTCGCTATTTTTATGTTACTTCTCATATAGTGCTTTGAAATGTATATTTACAGTATTGTGTGCAATTGTCCAAGGAAAAATAAAAGAATGAAAGCGATAAAATAACAGACGGATATCGTGCGTCAGTAAAACACAAGAGTTAGGCACTCTTAAGCATTGAAAAACGTGCTCCTTAAACAAGGGAACTAAATGCTGGGCTTTCGCTTTTATTATATAAAAATAATATGCGAGAACAAAAAAAGTGTTTATAGGCAGAAACTCAATAATATATATATATATATCTGGTGTACTCCAATGCATTTTGTGTTTTGTTCAGATTACTTCGGGGACATTAACAACATTATATAAAAACATTCTATATACTCCCCTTTTATGCCATTACTGATGTAGTTTATCTAATTACCACATACAATACTTTTGACAAATCTGTGTTATTGTAGGCATAGATATCTTTCCTCAAGAATTCTGAGAGTGAATGGGGCAGTTAGTCATACATTTTACAGTACTTGCAGGGCTGCAATCATGGGGTGACAGCCCAAGATATGTTCAGGGCTTACTTGGCTCCAAGGGCAGCCCTGGCCCATACCAAATCCTGTACAGCTTGTCTAAGTACCTTAGATGTAAGGGTTCCTCCATGCCATCCGGGACTGGCCCAACAAATTTCCCTGTTGGCCATGTCATCTGAGACTGGTATGGGCGCACTGTGACACCTCACTGAGTGAGTAATTATATTTAGCCTGCTCCATGTAAAATAAGCAGAAGAGGAGGCAAACGGTTTTATTTTGGATTTGTTTACTGGTATGAGAGACGAGAGAAGAAGGACGCCAAGCAATGGACTCCAAGATGTGTAATGGCAGCTCTGAGTACATGAAACATGCCTGGATAGTGGAATAGTGGGCGATGAGCTCAGCGAGAGGCCTGGTACTTAGGAGTAGACCTGAGGTGTAAATGGTAGAATGGTTCCAAAGTTCGGGGCAGGTGTCCGACTGGCACAAACAGTTTAGACAATTCCAGAGGTCGGGGCAGGTAACTCATATGCATAAACAAGCGAACCAGTCCAATGGTCGGGGCAGGCGACTGACCGGAGTAAATGAAAAAAACAGGTCCAGGTTGATACGCAGAGAAAGTCTGGCCAAATGTTGAGGGAGTAAAGGGAGCAATAAGAAAGAACTACTCTTGAGCGAAGTTACTGCATCAATACTGAAGCAGTAACTGAGAGTACTTCTTGGCATATGTAGGCAGGGGCCTTGCAGGCCCTTCCTATCCTATTAAGGATGTCACTTACATCATAAGTGAGCGCCATAGGCCTGCCTCCATATTCAAGGAGAAAGACTACATGCGTGCAGCCATTTTTGAGGCCTAGCATGAGCCAGACAACTCTGCTAGAAGACTGAGGAGAAACTGAGCTTACAGAAAAATAGAAAACAGATTATTATAATAGTATAGTATGTCTACATACAATGGCAAGAAAAAGTATGTGAACCCTTTGGGATTACGTGGAGTTTTGCATGAATTGGTCATAAAATGTGCTCTGATCTTCATCTAAGTCACAACAATTTGAAAAGCACAGTCTGCTTAAAATAATACAACATAAACATTATATGTTTTCATGTGTTTATTGAACATAACATGTAAACATTCACAGTGCAGGGTGGAAAAAGTATGTGAACCCCTAGCCTAATGACTTCTCCAAGAGCTAATTGGAGCCAGGAGTGAGCCAACCTTGAGTCCAATCAGTGTAATATTATTGGATGTGTTGCTGAAAGCTGTCCTGGCCTTTAAAAACACACACCAGTTTTGGGTTTACTGGTTTCAAGAAGCACTGTCTGATGTGAACCATGCCTCGCAGAAAAGAGCTCTCAGAAGACCTACGATCAAGAATTGTTGACTTGCATGAAGCTGGAAAGGGTTACAAAAGTATCTCCAAAAGCCTTGATGTTCATGTGTCCACGGTAAGACAGACTGTCTACAAATGGAGAAAGTTCAGCACTGTTGCTACTCTCCCTAGGCGTGGTCGTCCTGTAAAGATGACTGCAAGAGCACAGCACAGAATGCTTAATGAGGTAAAGAAGAATCCTAGAGTGTCAGCTAAAGACTTACAGAAATCTCTGGCGCATGCTAACATTTTTGTTGACACATCTACAATAAGGAAAACATTAAACAAGAATGGAGTACATGGGAGGACACCACGGAGGAAGCCATTGCTGTCCAAAAAGAATATTGCAGCACATTTGAAGTTTGCAAAAGAGCACCTGGATGTTCCACAGCACTACTGGCAAAATATTCTGTGGACAGATGAAACCAAAATTGAGTTGTTTGGAAAAAACACACAATACTATGTGTGGAGAAAAAAAGGCACAGCACACCAACATCAAAACTTCATCCCCACTGTAAAACATGGCGGAGGGAGCATCATGGTTTGGGGCTGCTTTGCTGCCTCAGGGCCTGGACGGATTGTTGTCATTGATGGAAAAATTAATTCCAGAGTTTATCAAGACATTTTGCAGGAAAACATAAGACCATCTGTCCGCCAACTGAAGCTCCGCAGAGGATGGGTGATGCAACAGGACAATGACCCAAAGCATACAAGTAATTCAACAAAAGAATGGCTTCAACAAAACAAAATACGCCTTCTGGAGTGGCCCAGTCAGAGTCCTGACCTCAATCCGATTGAAATGCAGTGGCATGACCTTAAGAGAGCGATTCACATCAGACATCTCAAGAATATTGCTACACTGAAACAGTTTTGTGAAGAGGAGTGGTCCAAAATTACTCCAGATCGTTGTGCAGGTCTGATCTGCAACTACAGGAAACGTTTGGTTGAGGTTATTGCTGCCAAAGGAGGGTCAACCAGTTATTAAGTCCAAAGGTTCACATACTTTTTCCACCCTGCACTGTGAATGTTTACATGTTCTGTTCAATAAAAACATGAAAACATATAATGTTTGTTGTATTATTTTAAGCAGACTGTGTTTTTCAAATTGTTGTGACTTACATGAAGATCAGAGCACATTTTATGACCAATTCATGCAAAACTCCACGTAATCCCAAAGGGTTCACATACTTTTTCTTGCCACTGTATTAGATAAGTATCACATATGAGTAAAGGGTCACATTCACAATCTAGAAGGCGATTGAGTGCTCCTATCACTCTGAATGCTCTTTGAGCAGTTTCACAGCTTGATATTTCACGTCGAAGTTCTTCTTGTATTCAGTCCAGATAAGCTAAAAAAATAGGAACATATACACAGATATTTGAAGAATGTTTAGGCTTTATTTATATATTATTAATTATATTTCTTCATTACTTTTTTTGAACAAAAAGTGCTCAGTGTTTAAATGTCTTCTAAATACCCTTGTCTCTGGCCACAGCTCCATTCATTAAAATGCCAGGATTGTTCAAAGAATAATAAAGAATAGCCTCCCCTCCCTCACATCAAAATAAGAAAAATAAACTGTGCATTTTATAATAGTCAGATGTGGAGAGGTTAGTAAATGACTATAAATACATTCATCGGCAGGATGTCTCGAAGCTTTGTAACGGAGATTGTGGAAAATGTAGAAGAGTCAGTAATGCTCAGCACTTCGTGATGTTATGAAATCCATAAAGCGCTCGAATAAAAGAGTTACTGTAACACTTAATATATGAGCAGAGCCTCTCCGGTTCCTTCAGACCTCTTATTCTTATGCCGTTGCCACATGCCGTTTGACAATCATTCTTCGGAATGGGAGTACGATGCTATTTATATTACAGGAGGAACTAGGAAGAACAAAAGAAGCCTTAGCATTGGTATGAAATGAAGCGAAACGGTATGCCCGGCATGCACAACAATTCAATCAATCTGTCTGGGTCAAGAAAATCTATATAATATACTCAATTACAGTCATTACCCATCATTTAGTCAAATCTTTTTGTCCACAGTTTGTGAGCACGGGAACTTGTCACTCTTTGGAAGATAATCCACCTGCTTGCGATAAAGTACAATACACATGACCCATGGACTATTCAAGTCTCCACTTGAAATTATCATTTGTGTGGATTCTGCAGCTCAGAATATTCTTCTTTTTATAGATATACTTGTTTTGTATGTTTTAGCAAGGTTAAGCAAACTGAAGGACAACATTCAATTCTATTACATTTTTCACGTCACGTGTTGTAGCATACAATTTTCTGTATACGGTTTAAAGGTGTTTTGTTCATTTCAATACATTAAAAAACGTAACTTGCAGAATATAACCCCCCAACAAAAAGCCATAACGTATTCATTGACGTAGATCAAGGGTCAGCAACCTTGGCACTCCAGATTTTTGGGAACCATGTTTCCTTTAAGGCTCTGCCAAGCTAATGAGTGACTGAGCATCAAGGGTGATGTAATTCCAAAGCATTTGCGGACCAAGGTTGCTGACCCCTGGCTTAAATTCACTAACGTGTTTCTCCGAAAAATAAGACTGTCTTATATTTTTTTGGCACCCAAAAAACACACTAGGTCTTATTTTTAGGGTAGGACTTATTTTTTTGTTTGTATTTTTTTTTGGCAGTGTACGTCTGGTATCACTCCGCCAGTGACAGGAGCCAGCGCTAGAGGAAGCATTGGCTAAGGCTAGGGTCAGACGAGCGCAGTGCGAACGCGCATTCTGGCGCACTTAATCACGGCCGCACTAGCAGCAAGTGCCAGGCAATGACGGCCAATATACGAAGTACGGTCGCACAAAAGTCCGGCTGCGCAACGCAAGTGGAAAATGAACGCATTTTTTCGAGAACGTTAAACTGCTAGTACTGACGTACAGAGTGCGCTGCGCCCGCTAGCGGCGTGTGTGCGTGAATTGGAGATGTCAGACACTGCTAATGTCCGGCCAACATAACGTCCAGATGCACAAAGTGTTTTATTGATGATCCGTACAAAATCACGGATGCAAATGCGCATCGTATGACCGCTATCGCGTACTCCGTGAAAAAATGCGTCCATTCGTTCTAACGCACTTTTTCACA
Source organism: Leptobrachium leishanense (assembly GCA_009667805.1). NCBI lineage: Eukaryota > Metazoa > Chordata > Amphibia > Anura > Megophryidae > Leptobrachium > Leptobrachium leishanense. The sequence goes on from CM019063.1 coordinate 468,982,479, forward strand.
GACAACGTGAAAATGCGTTCGTCTGACCCTAGCCTAAGACTGCGGTCACACAAGCGCACTGAGTGCGTTCGTGTGACCGCACTTCCCTACATCTGTCACAACTTTGTGAAGGCTGGCCTAGGAGGCCACACAGTGTAGTGTGCGCGCGAATTGCGTGCTCTACCACCAGATGTGATTTCAGCCTCCCTGTCAAAAACTACAACGGACGCAGACAGGGCAAAAAAGCGTGATCCTCCATAGGTGGATTGTGCTTTTTAGTGCTGAGCGCACTGACTGCACCCAGCAAGGTGGACACACGGGCATTAGAGTGGAAGGAAGTCCACTCTCACGGACGTTCCTTCTGCTCAAAGAACACTCGTGTGACCACAGCCTTATGCGGCTCTACCTCCTCCTCTGCCGCCTCGTTTCATCTGGCGCCGGCATCACTGATTCCCACGGCTCTTCAAGTTGCCCTACAACTAGGTCTTATTTTCTGGGTAGGTCTTCTTTTCAGGGAAGCAGGATATATATTGTTATTTCTGCAATGTGCCTTGATAGCGCAGCGATGTGGTCGGAGATGTGCATTACATATTGTATCGGTGGAACTTCACGAAGAGGCAGTAGCTGTAAAACGCACCAGGAGAAGTTGATGTCATTTATTTATTTATTTATAAAGGATTTTACCAGGAAGGATACATTGAGATTTCTCTCGTTTTCAAGTATGTCCCGGGTTCAAGTACATTGAAATGGTACAGTCGTTACAGAAATACAAACTAATACATTGCAAGATATTAAGATATTTCAAGTTTGACCAACAAGATAACTGCAGATATGCGGACTGGGCATCTGTTATCCGGATTCTCAAAATCTGGAACATTCTGAAAACCGTAATTTTCAGAGTTTTACGGATGTGATTTGTACTCGCCGTCTTGATGTTTCAGATGGGTCCTCCTGCACCCCAACGCTGCTGCAAGGGCTGCAGCACTGTGAGAGGAACAAGCTGGGAGACTCTGCGCAGCATGTCACACACTGGAGCTACAGAGTCAGTGTGAGACATGCTGGCTCTGTACAGCATGCTCCTCTCAAAGCGCTGTGTAGCGTCTCCTAGCACGACTTTCACCCGTGCTGCAGCAGCTTTTGTCTTGCAGCTTCCCAACTGCATCCCGCTCCCTCTGGAATTGGAATCTTAGCCAGAATCTGAAATCCGGAATGCTTGGGTCCCGAGCGATCCGCATAACAGGTGCGTCAACCTGCAGTACTGCAAATGTTCTTGCATGTCGTAAACGGGCTTGACCAGGGCCAGATTTGGGTTTACAGGCAAATGTGTCCGTTGTGCATATCTATGGTCTCAATTTTGGATAATGACAACAAATTGCAAAGGGTTTGCAGTTCTACTTTTCTGATGTATGTGTAGCGCTGTGTAAAACTCTGTTGCTGCATTGCTCAGTTTTCGCCACCAGAGGGAGACCAGCGCAATGTAAACTATACTGGACACAATGGGACTACGTTTTCCAGCATGCTTTGGGGCAGAAACAGGAAGTGGGTGGGGAAGGAGGAGAGGACATCCGCAGCCTCGTGGAAGGAGAGCCAGTGTGAGCCGAGGGGTGAACAGAGTAAGACGCACGTGAGACTGTGAGCGATTGTTACCAGGCCAGAGAGCAGGCGCTGCCTTGCCGATGCTGGGGATCGATACAGTGACTTGCCAGAGACCTAGTAATCCACCGCTGAGAGGTTTGCACAGACAGAGTTCCAGATTGGACCCCGAGTTAGGAGACCGCGATGATCCACTGGGAGTGCAGGCGGTAGGCCGTAGATCCTGTTAAACAAGACGGACAAGCAGGAGAAGCGGATCCAGTGGCACAGAGTCCCAGTGTAATTCAGCGGAGTGGTGTCCTTGATCGGGCAGCGTAACAGATTGTCTGTCGGATGGGTGAGAGGCCTTCCAGGCCACAGTCAGAGTTTAACGAAGCACAATGCAGTATTGCTTAAATCTACAGGGCCCCACCGTGACTAGTCGAAGATTTATTAAATCCATTCACTGGCCAGTCGAATATAGTACCCGGGTACCTGAGCTCACACACACACACTTTTTGGGACATAACCTGCACGGGACTTACACTCCAGAAACGAAGGGGTTGAACTTTCCTTTTACCGCTGCGCGTTTCTCGCATTACGAAATCCTGTTTTCTATATACCGTGCTTACATTATATATGCTGCTTTATTGAGACCAGTAAAGTATATAATTTATAAAATCCACAACAGTGCTGGTGTATATTTATTCCCTAGTGCGGAGAGACTAACCCGAGGTTAAATTCAGCGGCTCCTCCGGGAGTGAGCGCTACATATGTCTCCTGCAGTGCTGTGTGAATACAGTCCCACGAACCTAATGCAGCTTTTAAAGCCATAGTCAGGGTGGAAGGAGAAAAGCAGAGGGGCAATATCTATATAAATGTAGTACAGCATGTAGTAAATATTACCTCCCATCGCTTCCAGAGAAACAAGGAAAAAGATTATCTTGTTTATATAATGTTAGAGCGGAATGCTTGGATTTCGCAGCCTTTTGTGTGGGGAAGATTGAGCAATGTGTGGGCTACCAGGCAATGCACCCTCATCAAAAAAGACAGAGGCAGGATATAACATTATATACTAACGTACACAGGAGTGTTTCCAGTACTGAGTTAAAGAAGGGCGGCTCAGTGCTGATCCACTTCCAGCATCTGCAGGTAGTTTTGGAAAATGTTTTTGTTTTCCAACTTCCTGAAGAGAAAAAAGAAAAATGTATATAAATATTATTAAAATAGCATATCCAATTCTACCAATGAACCAACTTAAACTAGATTTTTACTCTAAAGATAATTTTCTTCTGTAAAACAAGTGGATAAAACTCATACAGTATGTAGCGCTGTGTTAAATCTTGCTGCGGGTAGTACCTATTTTTGGCCACAAGATGGAGACAATCGCGATTAGAGACACGAGACATTGGGACTACATTTCCCGGCGTGCTTTGCAAAAGGACAGGAAGTGGGTGGGACATAGGAGGCTTACTTCCCGAACCTCGTGGAGAACGCGCCAGAGCGCGCGAAGGAACGAGAGAGAGAGCAGACGCAGTGAAAGACATCGCAAGAGGGCCTAGGCCAGAGCCAGAGAGAGACCTGTCAGTTCCTTATCGGGTCATTCGGCCTAAAGAGAAGGAGACCTCCGAGTTCCTGAGGTTGCTGCAGATTAAAGAAGCCAAAGACCTGGAGTGAGGAGTTGCCGCGAGCTGATCGGATGCGGAGAGCAGGCGGAGAGCGGGACAAGTCGTGGACAAGCAACAGAGAGTCAGACAACGGATCCGGCCGCTAGTATCCCCAGTCAAAATCGAGCGGAGAGACGTCCTGGGTCAGCGGAGCCTACAGCAACCGGTGGATGGGTGAGAGGCCTCCAAGGCCGTATGTAATTAAGGAACACACTGCTGTTTTCTCTTTAAAGTCCACAGGGCCCCAACTGACTAGTCGAAGACATTCCTTCAGTAAATTCACTGGCCAGTTGAACAGTACCCGGGTACCACACACACATACACACCTTTTACATTCCGGGACTTAAACCTGTGCAGGACTCATTTTGTTACGAATCGGAACGGGAGTCAGGCTAGGGTCAGAGTGGGGCAGTCGGAACGCGCGTGCAGACGCACTAAATCACGGCGGCAGTAGCAGCACATAACGGCCAATGACGGCCAATATACGCAGTACGTGCGTACGAAAGTGCGCCGACACCACGCAACCAGCAAATGAACGCATTTTTATCAGAACGTGAAACCGCTGCTACTGACGTACAAAGTGCGCTGCGGCCGCATAGCAGCGTGTGTGCGTGATTAGGAGACGTCAGACGCTGCTAGTGTGCGGCCAACATAACGTTCAAACAGCCGGATTTCCCTAGACTTCTTTTTACCCCACCGTCATGAAATACGTCCAGAATTGCGCATCGTCTGACCACTTAAGCGTATTCCGTGAAAAAATGCGTGCGCACGCATCGACGTACATTTTGACGGTGGCTGCAGAAAATGCGCTCATCTGTCCCTAGCCTTAAGGTTACGTTCCGAATACATATTTTTCTCTTTTCCGCTGCGCGTTTATCGTAATACGAAGAGATTGTATTTTGGGGTTCGCTACGTGTCTCTGTTTTCCGAACTATTGGGCAATTGCATATATTTTTCTGTTCGGTTGCGAATATTTTATTCTTCCGAAATACGAAGCCTCGTGTTTCGTTTCTTTTCCGCTACGCGTTTTACCGCAATACGAAAGTACTGTAATAATATCTGTGAATACCGTGTCTCAACATCTGCTTATTATTTTAGTAAACTATTTAAATTATAAAAACTCACAGCGGTGTTGGAGTATATTTATTCCCTAGTGCGGGGAGACTGACCCGTGGTTCATTTTCAGCGGCTCCTCCGGGAGTGAGCGCTACAAGTAGATAATAGATGTCATAGTATGTAATCGACCCTTAAAGCGGAGGAGCTCAACCTCAGATCTTTTGGAACTATATTTTGCATGATACTCAGACGCTCATCGGAGCAGTAGTTCTCAAACATTTGTGGCCATGCCTCCCCTTTAAATGAGTTATATATATATGCCCCTCGTCTCCAACTACCAAATAATTTCTCTTAAAATTTGGAAAATGGATTTTCTTTAATTGAAAAATATGCAGTGACAAACGTTCGCAATTGATCCACTTTGGGGGTTATTCAGAGAGCACCGAAATGTTGCCGACATTCCGGTGCTCTCTCATTCCCCACATTTCCCTGCACTTCAGGGAATCAAAGTTCCCCACCCTGCGGTGAATTCAGCACTCACCGCAGGGTTCCCAGAGTGCAGGGAAAACCCTTGGCACACCCGCCAAAAACCCGCCGGAACCGCCGCAAAAAACACGTCTTACACATCGGAAAAAGCCGACGACCCGCCAATCACAGTGCAGCCAGCTGACGGAAAAAGCCAACAAGATGACGAACGGGTTTTAAAAATAAAAATTAAAAATTATGATTGAAAGTGTCAAAATTTAAGCACTGCAAAAAAACTACTGGATGAAAATGCCTGAAATTAAAATATAAGGTCATATGAATGATAATAAAAAGGTCTGTTACAGAAAAATGAAAAAACGCTTTTAAAAATAAAAAAAAGGAATAATGTTTTGCCTAAAAGATCCGAAATAATCAATAGAGACTTTTTAATGGAGATCAAAATAATAAACATTTATTAAATATTGTATAAAACGGGAATATTTTTAACATTGAAACCTATGGGATTCGACCTGAATAAACCTGCCGAATGGCAACTTTTCACTATGGGGGATTTCTCTATGGGGGATTTCACAGCCTTTGAACAGGCACCTTACTTACTGGCAGTACGCCAAAGTTTGGCGAACTGCCTGCTCTCTGAATAGCCGAATGGTCCTGAAATGGCACCGTACGGGGAAATGTTCGGTGGCATTTGAGGGCCAGATCGTCTCTTTCTGAATAACCCCTTTTGTTTTGCTGTTGAAACATTGACAAATATAACAATAATAGAGATAATCTCTGCTGATTGCCGCCCTGCAGTACCTGTATGCCCCCTTCACCTCCCAGCAGATGTGCCCCACTCTTAGAGAACCATTGTATTAGGTCCACAGAGATGTGGGAAATGTAGTTCCCAAACATTTGGTTGGCCAAGGTCGCGTACTCCCTGTCTCAAAGGAAGATCGTAGTGGTTTTTGAACTTTGCCTATATTGATTTCTGTGTGTTGAAGCAAGCATTTACTAATTTACATCCACTGTTGGAATGTACCTCAAAATAGATAAATTCGTGATTAAATAGTTAAATTCTAAAGGCATTTAAAGCTCGTACATGGGCGTTAATGCAGCACGTGTATAAGCAGCCCTGATTGGCTTCTCAACACGGCAGGTGGTGGTTACCCTGGGAGCATTTGCATCCAATCACCCCTAAGGCCCGTGTCAGACGAACGCAGTGATCACGTCCGTGTTGCCGCACAGTTTAGGCTAGGGACAGATGAGCGCATTTTCTGCGGCCACCGTCAAAATGTACGCCGATGCGTGCGCACGCATTTTTTCACGGAATACGCTTAAGTGGTCAGACGACCACAGTCGCACAGTCGCAGGTACTCACCAACGCAATTCTAGGGAAATCCGGCTGTTTGAACGTTATGTAGGCCGCACACTAGCAGCGTCTGACGTCTCCTAATCACGCACACACGCTGCTATGCGGCCGCAGCGCACTCTGTACGTCTGTAGCAGCGGTTTCACGTTCTGAGAAAAATGCGTTCATTTGCCGGTTGCGTGGTGTCGGCGCACTTTTGTACGCACGTACTGCGTATATTGGCCGTCATTGGCCGTTATGTGCTGCTACTGCCGCCGTGATTTAGTGCGCCTGCACGCGCGTTCCGACTGCCCCACTCTGACCCTAGCCTTAAAGTCCGTCGTAGCATAGAATCATGAGCAATAGAGACCCACACACGAAGTACGTGCGCACCGAACTGTGCACGCAAAACGCACGTGGCAAATGGACGCAAGTTAGGCAAGAACGTAAAACCGCTAGACGGACGCGCAAAGTGCGCCACGTCTGCGTAGCGTTCTGTGTGAGTGATGACTAGATGTCAGACGCAGCGCATTTGCGACGTCCAGCACCTTGACGCACACAATGGATTTTCATATCCTTTTCAAATTTTTATCATTTTTCATATTAATTTTATTTCCCATAATTCCTTTTCTTTTTTTTTTCTACGTCCGTCAACAAAAACAGACCTTGTGGGGTCTACAGTATCTTCCGTCGATACGTCCATCCGTTGTGCACGCAGAGTGTGCTCAGACTGCGTTCATCTGACATTAGCCTAAATGGGGCATGGCTGTCAGCAGTGACCCTAATCGCCCCACTTTCACGGACACTCTGTCCTGGTCTCAGACCTGCCAATCTTAGCAGATCTGTTATAGGCGACAGGCACAAATCTGGTACAAATGGAGATTGTTGGTACCAGGTTAAATGCTTTCTCTCGTTTTCAAGTATGTCCTGGGTGGCGAGTATGTACCGTTAGGTGTCTTGCCCAAGGACACTTACTGGAGAGGTGCTCTTGCCGGGATTCGAGCCTGTTTCTCCACGGTTACCTCTACTTCACCCTTATCAAACAATGTCCAAAATAATACATTAGAGATACTGTAAAAACTGTAATCACACAAGTAGTTCCATTAACTGGGAATTAATTAAATTTTAATTCATAAGCGTGCATACGTGTGCATAGCTGTTTTTTTATAATACAGAATAACTAAACATAAAGCTGTTTTTTTTCTACTTTTTAATACCCACAATGTTTTAAATAAATTATATTATACTATTATTTCTTTTCAAAAGGTCATTTTATTGGGGTTGTGTGATTTTTTTTTTATTTTTTATTTTTTTATTTATTTTTTTTACAGATTATTTTTTCCCTTGTTTGCAGCTAAGGTTAGAGAGTTTTTGCTGTTCTGTGTGTTCTGTTCTGTATGCGTTTTTATCTAGCATTGATATCAGGTTACAGAGTAAAGGGAAAGGAAGACGATGAGCTCAGCTGTGAAATGTGAAAGAATTATGTACTGCACAATTTCCCACCTAAAAATGGTAAAATAAGTAATTAATTGCAGTCCTTTTGAAAGATCTGAAGATGCGCTTGATGCAGTCGCCAGCAGATAGAATATAATTGGGGTTAATAGAACACTACTAGTATATCCCTTTACATTAGGTAGATAGCAAAGAGTTAATAAAAGCTTAATTTTATTCTTCATTGTGGTCCTCGGATCAGGATCACCGTCTCGTGCATCTTTTTTGCCATTTTCTTCATAGATAATTCTCCAAGCATGCGTCAACACGTTTCAGTTTGTTTTTAGAAACCTCGCCATGTTCCCATGTGCTACAATGATTAACCACTGAAGTGCCAGGATTGCCATGCTTGCTGACAGTTTAAGCTCATTAGCATTGGCTTCTTGCCTAAAACCCCTTACTATCACATATCATCAGGTTCTTAAGGAGTTTGTAGATCATCTTTCTTCAGCAGGGCTTTTAACCTGTCTACCTCAATTATATTACAAGAGAATGTTGTTTTCTGGTGACTATTGCTTTTAGAGGAGAGAGCGAAATCCGTCACGAGCGGGTATTATAACTTTATCAAAGCTTATTGACATAGTACATTAAAATGGCGTGTCGTGATGGGGGACAGCGTGCGTTCTTGAGAAGTAGTTTTTATTGTTACAGACATACACCTGGCCCAACATGTTTCATAATCAAATCTGAATGTGCCGCCGTAGATCACGCTACCAGGCCATCGTACGATCATGTATGTCTTGGCACAGGTTCAATCAGACCTATTCCGTCTCACGCGACCCTCCTCCAGTCTTGGGAATTGTGTTTCTGTGTTTCATTTCAGGGCTTTAATAGCTGTAACTGGCTCATAGTAGCAGTATTCTCTTTTTTTTCCCCCATTCGTGCTGTGCCAGATTGTCTGGAAGTAGACGTTTAAAGCAGGGTGGAGTTGCCTTTCATCACCCTGTGGCTTTCAAGTTTCGGGGTCTTTTGAAATTCAGCCGTGGATTTGTGCTTGGGTTTTCTAAGCCAGGTCTCGGCTATGGGCCTATTCTAACTGCTGGTTTTTGTTTTTTTTTCCCCTTTCTACGAAAACACATTTGTTAGACCAATTACTGTTATTTTCTGTTTCATTTTTATCCATTGGGAGACTGGTACACAGACTGATCCTCCTGTGCTTTTACATTAGCAGACACATCCTGGGTTTAATTTGAATTCTTCAATAAACCAGTGTAAACCCAGAGTACATTCCGTACTTTCCTTTGATCTGCCCTTTTGCATCTGTCAAGAGTCCCACAGCATTAATGCGCATTACAGGGATGGGATATACTGTATATGTATAATAATTTTTTTTTCACTGACTTTTGTAATCCACAGCCGAGGAGGATTTGGATCAACAAACTAAACGCAGTCTATACGTGAACGCAGTCTGTGAAAGAAATCATAGAATAGTGCAGTGTTTTTAATACACACACTCGCAAGACTTGGGACCCCTGGGCAAAAAGAGATCATGGGGCCACCCATTGTGGGGTTAACTGACAGTGTGGGGCAGACTTGGCCAAGTCTTCGGGGGTCCCCCTCCTAGGCCAGGGCCCTCGGACTGTGCCCTAGTGCCTTAATGGTCCATCCACCCCTGCACAAACCTAAAATGACAGAGGATGCACTCAATCTTCGGCTAATGTCAGACGAACGCAGTCTGAGTGCACTCTGTGTGTGCGTGCATAACGGACAGACGTACTGACAGACGATACTGTAGACACCACACGGTCCGGGTTTTTTTGACGGACGTAGAAAAAAAGGGAACTGTGGGAAATGAAATTAATATGAAAAATGATCAAAATTTGAAAAGGCTATGAAAAGCCATTTTGTGCGTCAAGGTGCTGGACGTCGTAAATGCGCTGTGTCTGATATCTCCTCATCAATCACACAGAACGCTACGCGGACGTGGTGCACTCTGCACGTCCATGGTAGCGGTTTTATGTTCTTGCCTAACTTTCGTCCGTTTGCCATGTGCGTTGTGCGTGCGCAGTTCGGTGCGCCCGTACTTTCTGTGTGGATCTCTATTGCTCATGATTCTATGCTACGACCGATGTTAAACTATGCGGCAACACAGACGTGATCACTGTGTTCGTCTGACACGGGCCTACAAGGGAAACTCTATTTAAAAATATAGATCCCTTATTTGCCTTTAAATGATTTGGTCTCTGACCAATTATTTTTTCTTTTTGCTGAATTTACTCACTTTTTGTCCCTTGCCGCGCACAGCTCCCCAGAAGTCCCTAAAGCTTTTTAACGCAATTTGTGCTCCTATGCAAACTGCGTAGCATAGCAACCACAAATTGCGTGCCACTACAGGACTTGTTCAATTTACGTGCACAAGTTCCGTAACGCCTTTGCAGAATGATGGATCGGAACTGCACACATACTGCCTGTCTGAGAAGTCTCATGACCGCAATTGGTCTCAGAGAGGGTGATGTCGCACACTACCTGCTTACTGACGTCACTAATGGCCAGTCTTGTGACCGGCAGACAGAAATTTTTAAAATACCGGCTGCTGGTGACGTTGGGTGGGGGTAACTGGGAGGGAAAAGGGGGGGCACTCTTCATGTTCTGACCACTTTAAAATTATAGGGCCATATTACATAGTTGGTGCTAACTTAACCAGAGCTGTTGTAAACTTCCCAGAGCCATTATAGCCTATGGCTTCCCCGACAGGTCCTAACTGTAAAACCTAATGCCTGCTTTTATGAGGTTAGCCTTGTTCTAGCTGGCTCACAGCATCTCTTACTTTACACCAAGCCACCAGGTTTCAGATGGAGGTCCACTACTCGCCATACTACAAATTTGGGCTGAAACAACTAATCGATAATGAAAATAGTTGACAACCATTTACATTATTGATTAATTGGTTGTCGATTGATAGATTTTTCTACAGCACACAGTTGTAGTACAAGCATTTATAAAGCGCTAACAGATTCCTTAGCGCTTGGAGCCAGACGTTAATTGAACATTAATAGCTTCAGACTCTGCTTCGGAGCTATGTATGATTTATTAATAGGGTTATGTCAGACACAGTTTGTTTTTATTTCGTTTACAGCACAAGCAGCACTATAACAGAAACCCAGGGATTCTGCCACTGGGTATGGGCACTGTAACACTGGTCTTTTATACTTACTTGAAGCTGGAGTCCTGTGCCACCACACCAACCTGCCTGCCACCCCCTCTTTGGTCAGGAGCTGCCATTCTCTACCTTTGGTCTGGTCCCTTTCCACACACTCCCTCCCACACTCAGGTCCAGTCTTTTGCCCGAACTCGCTTCCTCTCATACTCTGGTCAAGACCCTTGCCCAAACTCTCTCCCTTCCACCTCCGGACCCTCCTCCTGCTCACTTTGTTCATGAAATTATTGTAAAGGGATGCTCTCCGCACCCTGACCACTTTAGCTTATTAAAGTGGTCAGGCTGCGTGGTGTGCCGCCCCCTCTTCTCGCCCTGCTTTCATGCTGACATCATGTCTATCTGACCGCTTGTAGCAACGTTCGTTTAGTAGGAAAGCAAACATGGGCTTAAGCTTCAATCCATCTCTCTGTCCAGGAGCTCGTATACCTTGTGTGCGATAAGTATGCAATTTGCATATGTTCATACAAAAGTAATATACACTACGCAAATTGTTACGAATAAAAGGAGGGACAGGAATGGATTTTTTTCCCATGATATTCCTTTTTAAATAAAAAAGTATATATTTTTTTATCCAATTAATCGAAAAAATAATTGGCCAACTAATCAATTATGCAAATAATCGCTAGTTGCAGCCCTACTACAAATAAATGCGAGCAAAAGGAAAAATCATTCAGGTGCACAGTTTTAGTGGGCACTATAGATAACCACATCATTCTGTATGGCTTTATTGGGTACTGGAACCACAGGACATGGGTCGGTCTATGGGGTGTGTGAGCTGTACGGCTGCATTACTCTGTCGCCATGGCACAATCTGCCCGCCCCAAAGACCAGCCATTGTCTCGGTTCTTATTGTCCCATAATTCCATCTGTATGGTGGCCATTGAAACTGTGCAGCCACCAGTTAATGCTTTACACTTTTTTCAGCAATATACATATGTGTATGTTATTAGCAGTTACCCCTATAGAGACATAGAAAAATGTCGGCAGATAAGAACCTTTCGGCCCATCTAGTCTGCCCAATTACATGGATACTTAACCTGGATTTATCTTTTGTTTAGGATAGCCTTATGCCTATCCCATGCTTGCTTAAATTCATTTACTGTTTTGGCCTCTACCACTTCAACTGGAAGGCTGTTCCATGTATCCACCACCCTCTCAGTAAAATAATGCTTCCTGATGTTACTTTTAAACCTTTGCCCCTCTAATCTAAGACTATGTCCTCTTGTTTTGCTACTTTGTTTCCTTTTAAATGGCTGGTTTGTAGCTTTGTAGCAAGCACCAGGTGTTGTTAAATTGGAGTATAATTTCTGGTAACATTTCCTGTCCATGAAAGAAGTACAGAAAGGAATGTTTTGCTACCAGTGCTCGGCTCCCCTTTATCTCCCACTGCTAGAGAGCCAAGGTGGCTCATTATAGTCAAACATCTCCAATTACTCCTTTTTCTTATATATATTTTTTTTACGTTTTCCTTTTGTTCTCATGAACCCTTTACATTTCCTCTGGTTACATGTAGTGCTCAGACGTCTTCCATAACCCCACCGTCCATCGTTTCAGCAGTATGTCAAGTGGAATTTTCGATGATTGAACAATTCAATTACGTTTGCATCAAACAAAATAGTTGCAATTCGTTTTTTTTCCTATAATTGGCAGGTGTTAAAGTTTAAGCTGTTGTTCCTTTGACCCCCTCAGATTAATGCACTGTTGTGTCTTCTTGCAGGATGCGAGTCTTCTCCTGAGCTGACCTTGGAAAAATCCACAGATGCAGTGGTTAAAATTTTTATGACTTTACGTGATGTCAGCAAGGCCCGCGCACACTTGAAATTGTTTCATTCTGTCCTCGTGCCTGGAAGCAATATTCAACAGGTAAGCAAAGTCATCAGATGGCTTAAGACACTGAGCCTTAACGTTATGTTCATTCTGCTGCTTCAAACCGAACACAAAACGTCTTCTTTTAGGTTCCAAGAATGGCCATTTATAAACAGAATATCATTGGTGACGGTGTAGTTAAGTGATCAGCATCCTTGGCCTTCTAGATGCTTGGACCTACATTTCCCATGAGGCTCTGACAACCTAATGAGTGGGTGAGCCTCATGGTAGAAGTACTACCAAAACATCTGGATGGCCAAGGTTGTTGACCTCTGTGGTGGTGTATTTATCTAGCCAATCATTTCACAGTTTTTCATCATTCAGTCCAAACTTACGGAATCAAATTAGTAATTAGTTTTTTTTATCGCAGTAAGGAATTTGTTTTCAGTGATGTGTAAATACATGAAGGTTTCGGTGGTCTGTTCTCAATCAAGCAGTTGGAGCAGCAGGAAGATGTGGGTGGATAGTGCTAAAGCATCGAAATAATCCAAAGTGAAATATTCTTTTTCACAGTTTGTAAATTTAAGCAGCCGAGTGGGTGCTCGAATGTGTGACATGAATGTTAAGCGTGGCCACAGCAAGTGAGCCCAGGTTGCAAGGTAAACTGTATTAATGCGTATAACCACGCCAGCAGGAATTTATTTCATGATAAGCACTCTGCCACACACACTGGCATCCGTGCGTTGCGATCTGCTTCTGCTTTATGTTTAATGTATTTTATCAGACTGTATATAGCATTGATGGATTTCTTGGTGCAGACATAACACATTCATCTTTCTTCAGGGATCAGTAATCAGATCTGATTCAAATTATTTCATTTAATACATACATTTGCATGTTTTTCTTATTACTTTGAATTTGTTCCAGCAGTACAGTAAGTCATGCGACATATAAACTATGTAATAAAGGATGGTAGAAGCACAATGTACAATAGTAAACTTGAAGGGATATGCCTTGGCTAATGGATGACAACAGGTAGCCACGATGTCAGCAAAAGATAATCATGAGTTGACACGGCACAGCAGCCCATCCGTATCCATATGCAAAGAAGGGTAAATAGGAAAAAGAAAGCAATGACTTTTCAACCCTGCAGTATTCTCGTAGGTCATATAAATCAGAAAATATGAAACAAAACAGGGAATCAGGACTCCGTATAATTGCATATTAAACCCCCCCCCCCGAAACTGGTAGAAGTCAGAAGACTGAGGGGGAAGTCCTCTTCCCAAGTCCAAGAATGGGGCAGGTGTTGAAGAACTGAAAGTTGCACAAAGAAAGCAAAGTAGTGACTCTCCTCCAGCCCCCTGGTCTCCCGAATCATCACGCAATATGTGGTTAGTCAACATCAGGGTCACCTCTGGACACATGGCCCATGCCTCTCTCCACAAAGGAAGCTGCTGATGCCAACCAGAAATAATAAAAAATCTTCATGTGTTGCAAAGGAAGCTATTTGCCACTCATATAAAACTATGGACCAGGGCAACAGAACTCATCAAGACAAACACCATCTTTTGTCCTGGAGATTCAGCCAGATTAGACATAATTTCCTGCATAATTACAGAAGCAGCAGAGTGTATACATTTCAGCTCCAGGACAAAGGCCACCTCTCTGCGAACACCTCAGCAGCACTCTACTGCACCCTTTTGTAACAGGTAAGGAATCCCAACTAGACATAAGCAACAGGTCATGTTGCTGTTGGCGGTTCGGTAGCAACACCTTGGAGAAGGTCCAAAGGCACCTGCGACCTATCAAAGCACTGGTTCCTGAACTCCAGAGAGGACCATCTACTTGTGTAAATTTACATCCAAGGGACGTGAGCTCTCTGTTTCCTTGGGTAGAATGCACCTCCTCCCAGCAGGCGACATAGCAGAAGCAGTGGTGTACATTGGGTCATCAATCCAGCCAGGCCTCGGGAAACTAGTCCACCACATGGACCAATATGGCTGCGTAGTTCAGGTTGCAGCACAAGCCCTGAAACACAGGACATGGAGCACATTCCAAAGAAGAAAACCTGTCCCCAATGATTTGGACACCGTTCAGGCGCAATGGAGCCGAGAAAAGAAAGCAACCTTAAAACTGATGCAAAAATTGCCTTATAATATCCACCGATCATGACTGCTCTTGGCACCCTCCTTTAAAGAGCAACTGTCCACTACAGTGCTAATTTCTGTTTGCATCATAATCAAAACAATAAATCTATGCAACGGTCACTGGAGCTCTAATGAGTAAACAAGATAATTACGACAGATCATTTCCGTGTGAATATTTTCAGAATGATTATCACATTATTTATGCAGTTCCACTTTCATATCAATGATTCAGTGTCTCTATTGGCAAGACACCTAACGGTACATACTCGCCACCCAGGACATACTTAAAAACGAGAGAAATCTCAATGTATCCTTCCTGGTAAAATCCTTTCTCAAAAATAATAATAATGATTTTCGAGAATTATGAGCACCGCACAATGTAGCTTCAAGTTACTTTGGAATTGTTTTATGATTTAGCAGAATACCTTCATAATGGCTTGTTAGAAATGATGGTCAAATATCCGTTTTATGTAATAGTTCTTGGGGAACCTGGTAGAGATGTTTCATGTGTTCGGGTGATAGAAAGTAACAAAGCGATACTTTCACAGTGGAAGGAAAGTCACCATCCCTCTTTTCAACCGGTGTGTGCTAAATTTTACACAATATTCTTACATGAGTGAACGGAAGCCTCTCTGCATAAACACAACAACTGAAAAAGTTCTGACAAACTGGGCACCACTTATTAAGCACCTCCCAGAGGTCACTAGATCATTCCTAACAGTTATCTTTTTATATAGCAATTATCATACGGCATCAACAACTGATCCTCTCCACCCATCCCGGTGTTGACCAGGCTTCCTAAGTACCCACTCATCATCCAGCAGTAGACCTGGTCCTGGTTGAGGATGGGGTTCGAGTGGTGGTTTTTCTCTTGTACCGCCTTCTTTTTACGTCACTTTTCTCATTTATGTATAAAGATGTCAATAGCTTTGTATTACTTTTTGACATCTGTCCTTTATGATGCTAAAATAATTTGGAAAAAAAAATGAAATTGCCCAATCACATCTTGAAAATTTATCTGCACCCACTGCATCAAGCATTTCGGTATCCCCATCCAAAACCTAAGGGTTTGGTTTGGGTTTGGCACTGGCATATCCTATCCTACGAGCATATACCCAGGACATACTTGAAAACGAGAGAAATCTCAATGTATCCTTCCTGGTAAAATACTTTGCAAATAAATAAATCCTCTTTTGTTTAAAATCCGACTCACAAGTCATTGGGTGGAGTCTGGTGGTCACTGGTTTGGACAATGACATGTCTACCCCCAAGCACTTTATTAGCCCCCACCTGCAGGCAAATCTATTTCATTCTTTGATGATTCCGACCACCCAAATCAAACTTCATGGACGAAATCGAGATATGAACAAAATTTGTCTGAGTTGCCCAAAACAATTCAGATGAAACGTTCTGAATTTTTACACCGTATACAAATCTAAAGACAAATTCTCAAAATGAAGCTCTTTTTTTCCCTCTTCGTTTTATTTGCATTAATATGGAAGGCTACAGGCATGTAAAAATCACTTGTTTTGTTACAGTTGGACACAAATCGCTTTTCGAAAGAAAAGAGGTTTTGTTTGATTTTTGGATTATGTGTGTGTCTGAAGGCCGTTAGTAAGTGAAAATTCTATGGAAACACCTGCAAGCTATTGAGGAGTACACGTGACGATATTTATAGGAGAATTCCCGTATCCAAATAAATACGCCCATCCCTTTTCACTTGCCTTCCTGAATTTTTGAGTAATATTGTTAGGAAGTGCTCAAGCATAAAAATATGCTGTCGTCGAATGCTGGTGTTTGAAAGACCATTGCTGCTCAGTGTCATAGAGGTTGTAAAGGAACTGAATAGAGTTTGAACAAGTCTGTCTTTATGCCGCCATTAACCCATTATCTGTGTTTAGGATGGCATTTCAATATTTAGTTTAAAATGGAAAATGGATCTTTTTCACTGCGTGTCTGTAATTACACAGGAATGATGCATTTGTCCGCTTCCTTTCATTGAGTACTGGGTTAGGATTGTTTTCTTTATGCTGTACCCATGCAGGATGGTGATATTAAACAGATGGCGAATTGAATGCTAGCTTTCCAGCAAACCAGCAGACATTTAGGCTTTTAAATATTGCGTGACTAGATCTGACACAGAGCGGGCGGCTCTGTAGCAAACACTCGCAGGCAGACTTCTTGTGTTCCCTGGATAAAAAAAAATCCACATATGGCGAAGGAAGGCCTGCAAAATCAACTTCAAAGATGGATTTCTGCAGAAATGTACACAGATTATGGTTTATACTGCACATGTGTATGTATGGGATAATAGGTTTGTTTATTTAACCCCTTTTTATACTCCTATCCCTTCCTTGTAGTTTTTTGCAAGTGTTTTGCAGAAGAAAAAAATGTTAATAGCAAATATGGCCGTACTCTTTGCTACTTCTGACTGTCATGTCTGACACAACTAAGGCTAGGGTCAGACTAACGCATTTTTCACGTGCGTTTAGCCGCACGAAATTACGGCCGTGCTAGCAGCAAATGACTTCCAATGCCAGGGAACATACGACGAACGGCCGCACGAAAGTTCGTCCGTGCAACGCAAGTGGCCAGCGAACGCATTTTTTCGAGAACGTCAAACCGCTACTACTGATGTACAGAGTGCGCTGCATTCGCTAGCGGCGTGTGTGCGTGATTAGGAGACGTCAGACGCTGCTAATGTCCGGCCAACATAACGTCCAGACACAAAAAGTGTTTTATTGATGATCCGTACAAAATCACGGACGGAAATGCGCATCGTATGACCGCTATCGCGTATTCCGCGAAAAAATACGTCCATTCGTTCGAACGCACTTTTTCACGGACAACGCGAAAAATGCGTTCGTCTGACCCTAGCCTAAGTTACACTTCAAGCCGGGTGCACACGAGCGCACTCAGAGTGTGACCGGCCCCGTCGCAGCGTCACATGACTGCGACGGGCGCCAGTAAGTGCGTGCGCACTAGGAGCGCTCGTGTGCACCCGGCCTAAGGGGTTATTCGGACAGCATTAAAATGTCGGTGCTCTCTTGTTCGGCGCACTTTGGCGAGTTCAATTCGCAGACTCTGCGGTGAATTCAGTGGAGTGCGTCGTAAGGAACCGCCGAACGCAGCCGACGCTCCGCCGAACAGACCGCCGAACAGGGGTAAAAAAAAAACCTGCAATTTTTAAAAAGCATTTAGAAAAAAATAAATGCATGGAAATAATATATAAGGTCCTCTGAATAATAATAAAAAGGTCTGTTACAGAATAAAAAAAGCCATTTAAAAATAATCTGAATGAAAAATGTTGCCGAAAATAAAAACAAAACTGAAAAATGCCGAAAAAAATTGAAACGAAGAAAAAAGTATTTTTGCTGCAAATGAAAAGAATAAGCGGTTGAATAAAAAAATAATAAAATCTGTATTTCCTTCCCCCTTAAAAGCTTTGGGTTTCGCCTGCATAAAACCTGTTGAACTGAAAAACTGGACATTTCGTGAACATTTGGGTGCAGTTCGGCATTCTCGTAATAGATTAACCATTGCTTCTCTGTGGGACATTTTCACTGCTGCCGAAGGTCACCAAATTGCAGTATTTGAATTCACCGTATTTCACTGGCAATTCGCCAATATTTGGCGAATTGCCAGCTTTCTGAATAGCCGAATTGCCACAAAATTCGGCACTCTCTGAATAACCCCTTTAGTAAAGCTTAACTTTGGGTGTGATTCACTAACACATTTCTTAAATGCATTTTAAAGGTGAGGATTCTACAAAAGGAAAACCTCCGCAAACTGCATAACTCTTCCCATGACAAATCCTACCTGGTCCCATTTCTCTGCCTATCCAAACCCTAAACTGGTCTAAATTACTCTTCTCTCCAACTCACTCCCTCGTGTGACGTTTCTCCTACCCCAATCATTGCCCAGTCTCGTGTCACATAGCAAGCTAGACCCTGCCCAGCTTTGATTTTCATCTCAACTTAATGTTACCCAGGGGCGGACTGATCACTCGGCCGAATCAGACCTGGGCCGAGGGCCTGGGCTGGCCTAGTGGTAGTTGTCCCGACTGGCCGAAAAAATGCAAATCGCGATGACCTGTCTGGGCGGCCATCGCGCTTTGCCTGCGATCCGGTGCCTGGGGTCCTGGCTGGAGCAGGAAATCTTAGTCCAACCACCACAGGTCCTTTAGCTGCTCTGAACTCTGTCTTCAGAGCGCGGAGGTAAAGCGGCATCATCACACGTTGGCGTCAGTACTCAGTCATGTGACGGTGACGCGCCGCTGTCACGTGTTTGCTGATGCCAACGTGGGGTGGGGCCAGTGAGGGGACAGAATGGTGTGAACCAGTGCGCGGATGGATTCGCCCACTGTTTCGCCTAAGAGAAACAACAAAGCAAGGTGCGGCTTCCAGCCTGTCCCTTACTTAAACAATAAACTAGTTGAGCCGCCCTGTTAGTGACAGTCGCTAGACGCCAGCATACAGAAGCCACTGCCCGTACTGGAGCCCGTGATCGGACGGAGGATGGTAAATATATACAAAATAATACGTGAGCGTTTGCTGTGGATCCTGTGTTCGCTCATACTCACTGCCTTTACCATGACAGTTTTATTGCTGTGGATCCTGTGTACGCTCATACTCTCTGCTTTTAGCGCGAGATTTATACTGCTGTGGTGCTCTGTGATACGCACATACACACCGTACATTACTGGAAGGTTTATTGAAGTGACATCTGTAATTTGCAGTTTGTACAAGTGCATCAGTTTCCTACGTGTGTCACAAAGACCTTCTGTGCCGTGGTGCGGCCATAGCAGCCATGAGTGGGTGATGGCTGCTGCAGCAGAGTGGTGGCCATGTCTAGGTTTGGAGAGGGCACAATGGCTTCCCCAATTCGCTGGTAGGCCTGAGCAGATTTTTTTAAACTTGTTATAATAATCTAGAAATTTACATGAAAAAATGTGTTGTATAGGTGTGGAGATTATGGGGGTGGCACAAGGGAGCCACATGACCTCCTATTGCCTGGGGACCCCATTAGTTGTCAGTCCGCCCCGGTCAAACCCCTTTCAACTGTTTATCTTCAATACAACTACCAAACAAATAATCTATATGTGGACATAATGCCTGTATATAAAAATTACAGTAACACATTGTATCTTTACTGTACAGGGATTTCCATCAATTATGATCATCTGAATTAAATCTGTATTACCATAGTGCGTGTCTCCAGTGCTTTCCTTCAGATCTGGCTATTGTAGTGCAGCAATAAAGTTTGTTGAACTTCATATTTCCATTACAATAAGGAAGGGATGACTCTTTCCAGCATCTTTGCAGCCAATCATATAGGAGTAAGCTCTAAGTGAGAATTTGATGTCCTGAAAGGGAAACCATCAATCCTGTTCTAAATCCCCTATTCCAAGCGAGACATTAATCTTAACGAGTGAGTCGTCCAGTACAATGCCCCCACTCATAAATAATAGTTTATTGGTTTTCAGTAAGCACTTCTTTATTTTGTATGCCATAGATACTCCTATACCAACCAGGAAAGCACATTTGATGCGATAACACATTGGTGATCAAAAATGAATTGGCTTAGAATGGAAGATTGGATTCCACACTAAAAGTTATTCATAGCCCTTCCATTTCCACAAAGATACAATTACAGTTATCTCTGTGATAATACTCTGTTACACAAGCTCACCAATACAGCAAAGAAAACACAATGCCACAGTCTCGGCTGTTCACAGTAGATACTTTTAGCCAATGCTTAACAACAAACAAAGACAAATATCTCAAAAAACACGTTACCACTATCTCCATACAATGTCCACAGCATAGCAATTGGTATTTCCTCCCAGAATTCAACCAACTCCATGAAGAATCCCGTGAGATCCACATAAGAACACAACCTTGCGTCATTGCACTTAGTGACTCTTTACAGGGGAGGGACATTGGAGAATTATTCCTTAGCCTGGGGGGAAGCCCCTAACCATCGGCAAAGCTGTCACTGGTCTGGCCGTCGACAGGGTCAAAAGCTTCCGTGACAGGATCCTGCAACCGGTGCTGTTGCTGTGCTCGCAAGGGGAGCGTGAAGGAGGACTGCAATGGAGACCACTGGAGGAGCTTGGGGCCGAAATTTGTGAATGTAGATAAGTATGTGATTGTAGGTAGCACGGTGTCACCCACAAAATCAGTCATCTGAACCTGGGCCCTGGAGGCCAGGTCGAGCCGGGGTCTTGCCTGAGCCTAAAGACCAGGGCCGTACCTCCAGGTTCAGATGACAGATTTTTGGCGGATTATTTTTTTTGCCCGTTTTTCCCTTTCGAAGGAACAATTTTCAGCCGATAATTTCGGTGGCTGAAATTTTGGTGCATCCCTACTCTTAACCACTTAGTGATGGGAGTCCACCGAGACAAAGGCACTTAAATGGCCCGTGTGCTCTCTGGCACTCCTTCCCTGCAGCCAATTGTCATCATTGGCTGCAGGGGGCTGCCTGAGCTCAGGTAGTCCCCTTGCAGTCCATGACGTCAATTGGCCACAGGGAAGGGAGGCAGACCGTAGAAATGCCAGAAAGCCATGCTTTGCTGCCATGCCGTGTTTAGGCATAGTCCGTCCCATGGCATTAAGGGGTTAATCTACACTCTGACCAAGGCCCAGTCTTGTCTTTTCCTTACAATTCCTTTCCGTGATTGGCATTTATCCTGACCTCATTTCAACACCTACCTCAACTTAAATCCCCCTCCCCTAAAAATGATCTTCAAAAAAGGCATGTCTTTTTAAAAACATTAAATGATAATAATGCCTTTACCCTTCAGAGCCATCCAATGGTGTATATGGACTGAGCAAAGGGCTGCCCTGAAGAACAGAGCTGCCCCCCCCCCCCCCCCCCGTGGCATGCCACAGTCATGTGAAGGACAAACAGACTTTAAAAAAGGGATTTTTTTTTCTCTTCAATTCTGTATATCAGCAAATAAAATGCTGACATAAATAAAGGGAATAATTCTGTGTCAAATGAGCACAACATGTTTTGGACATGCCAGTGTCACTTTAAAGCCTTTTTTTAAAATTGGAAAACCATTATCTGACTGTTCTAGAAGCTGTTCAAATGTACAAAACCATATATCTTCGTTTTCACAGATTTTGCTTAAAGGTTTATATTAAAATATACTTTTTATTTGTTAGCAGATTTTTTTTATCTTCCTAAGTTCTTTTTATCTTATTTACGACATGGACGATCGTCCTATGCTTTTCTATTAAAGCTCACATGCTCGGCCAGCAGATAAACGAGCTTTCATCACGTGACAGACCATTCCCCATACAGAAAAAAATGTCAAGCTCCATTCACATAATTACAGTGTAATCTCTGCAATTTCTCGAGGGGGGACAAACATGTGTTCATCAATGTGCTAGCAGGAAGCAGCCGGCAAGCCAAATAACAAGTGCTGGCGTGATGACATTTCGCTAATCAATGACCGTGTTGAGATGCCATTAACACGTTATTTTTTTGAAGCTCCTACAAATTCTGCAGCCAAGGGTAAAGAAAAAACAGGCTCGTAAATGATGCCCATTGATTTAAGGAATACGGGAACAGGAGGTGTATGCCTTTGTTACATGGTTACTATGCAACGGGGACAGACATTATTCTGAAACACCGTGGTGTCGCTCATCGTCATTGATGTATCCTTGTTCCTTTCGTACACCCCTACACACTCTTTTATTCTGCAGAAATCTGCTCAGGACAAGCAAAGGATAATTCTATATTTTTTTCACACACAATGACCTTTTCACAAGATAATAAAATAACACTGTTGGCTGCGAGCAGTAATATCTAACGTCACAGGTTGGTGAAGATGTCGGAATAGCAAGAATTACCATAAGTATATAGTGGAGAAATGGCTAATTTTCAGTTTACCTCTTCACTGTTGCCGATTATACAATTATTATTTTGAAAGAGCTGTGGAAGGTACAGGAAAAGCTGTGTCTAATCATTTATCGCTGTGTCACGACTGTATGTGTTTGAACCCAAGTATGCAGTGAAGCAGAGGCAACGTTTAGTTATTAAGTCCAACTGGGGATTTATTAGGGATGTGCGTTTCGGGTTTCGGAAATTTTGGAATTTTCACGAAATTTCCCGATTCGTGTTTTCGGATTTGGTCGAATTTCCGAATCGGGTCGGACCCGAAAACCGATAGATCCGAAAAGTTTTCCGAGCCGAAACGAAAAAATTTCGAATGGACTTGAAATGTGTCAAATCAAAATTTATTTTTGCTCTATTCATGATTTCGGTTCCATTCGTGATTTCGGTTCCATTTCGGTAATTCTGGAAATCGCATATTTAACTATTATCGGTTATATCGCTGATTCTGTAAATTTTGTATTTGTAAATGCGTATCACTTGTTTCTTGTGGCATTCGGGTCAGTTTAGCGTTTTTTAAATCGTTTTGTTCAGTTTTTTTTGTTCCTTGGCTTTCATACCATTTTAATATGATTAAATAAAGTTGTGAAATGTATATTCAATTATTCATAAGAAAAAAAGGATCTTTATTTAATAAAAAAAACACGATATAATCGCCAGAATTATCGTAGACACTTTTGAAACGAGGAGAACAGACGTTCCGAAAAAACGAAAATTTCCTAAATTTCCGAAAAGTCGATACAAAAAACGAGCAAAGTGACCCGAAAACACGAAAAATGGTTGATATTCTGAATGTACACGAAAAACGAGCCGAACCGAACCGAATCGAAACAGAAATCGGTCGAAACGAGCCGAATCGAAAATTTTAAACATCCGAACAAATCGAACCGAAAAAAAAATCGGTGCACAAGCCTAGGATTTATTGCATGAATACACAGGGAGGCAAGTACGAGGGATGAAGCATGAAGGGAGTTGGACACAGGGTGACAGGGGAAAATAATACAAAGACCAGGAGACTTACTGGACACACTAGGAAGACACAGCACAGGACGGGTTGCAAGTATACAAAGTACAGGGTTGTAGATGAGTGTCCAGAAGTCCTGGGAGTAGGAGTCCAGTAGCACAGAAGGTATGGCAGAGGTACACAGGTACTGAAGACAGTTGGTGGTTCTTAGGCACAGTGGGACTCTGCAGGCACAGCAGTGGGGTCTTTAATGTGGTATCCAGGAGGGCGATCAAATAGCAGGCTCCAGAGACAAGCCATAGATCGTGGGCAGGTGGAGATCCAGGAAGGTCATTAGTGAAGCCAAGGGTCTGGTACACAACACAAGTCAATATATGTAGCAATAGTGGAGCAGGTAACTGGTGGCGACCTGAGCGGAATGTTGAAGCCTGGAGCTTCCTTTTAAGGTCTTCTGATCAGGTGGGAATGGATGGGGTACACCTGTGACCTGGGCAGGGCAGACCAGGGCTGGAACCAGGATCTGGGGAAAATAGTCAGGTCTTTCCAAGACTTATGCTGGACCAGGGTTATACAAGAAAGGTGCAGTCAGGCACATTCATGATGGTGTAGTACCGACCTCGGCCTTCTTGCCTCTGTAGCAACGGGTCTTTCTCTGGCCACTAGGGGGTTTCTGGGGAGCGACATGACACGCGTTTCTAACCTTTGTCACTGGCTATTTGCTTTTTTCTGACATTTAGTATTTTTCATATACAGTATAAAAGGTCAGGTTCTTCTTGCTGTTCATGAAGAACTTTCTGCTCATTGAACAATTAAATTGACAGGTGTCTTAAAAATATATGTATATGATAGCTGTTTAAGCAGCACAGTTTAGGCTGGGGTCAGACCGGCGCACTTTTAACGTGCGTTCTGGCGCACTTAATCACGGCCGCACTAGCAGCAGATGACGGGCAATGCCGGCCAATATACGAAGTACGGTCGCACAAAAGTCCGGCCGCGCAACGCAAGTGGAATTTGAACGCATTTTTTCGAGAACGCCGAACCGCTAGTACGGACGTACAGAGTGCGCAGCTGCGGCATAGCGGCGTATTTGCGTGATTAGGAGATGTCAGACGCTGCTAATGTCCAGCCTACATAACGTCCAGACGCAAAAAGAGTTTTATTGACGATCCGAAAGAAATCACGCACGAAAAATGCGCATCGTCTGACCGTTTTTGCACATTCCGTGAAAAAATACGTCAATTCGTTCGGACGCACTTTTTTACGTTCGCGGGGAAAAATGCTTTCGTTTAACCCTAGCCTTAAAGGTAAATTAGAGTCTCAAACCCGTGTAGTTGAAGTTATATGCATTTTGAGAGTGAGCCATTCCTCCACCAGGTATGGGTGACTCGATCAAGGTTTGTGCCGGCAATCAGTGCCATTTTCTTCTTCACATTAACCAGAGTCCTGTTTCGATCCTTTTTTTTTGTATTTAAGATTTTTATTTTCTGAAACACAAAATGGTCACAAACTGACCCACATGGTTGACCTCACAGGGCCAGACATTTAACTCCTACACAAAACAAAAACATAGAAAACCTGAGGGGGGGGGGGACTCGGGAAGTAAGGAAGCAAAATGTCAAAAAATGGGAGGGGGGTTAATCGAATACAAAAAGTGTCCCCAGCCGGGGATATTCAGCAAGAGGGTCAGCAACAACAGATAGGCTTCAGAGAAGTCTCCGACATCTCGGCAGAAAAAACAAAACAACAAAAAGGGTGGGGAGGAAAGGCAAGGGAGACAGTGGCCGAATCCGTGACTTTCCTGGCTCGCTTCCAGGAGTCTAAACGACATTGGGAGGCCATGGAAGACAAAATGTCACAAGGCCAGGGCACTCGGGGGCCAAAGATGGCAGGCAGAGCCATGGTAGCTGCCACAGTGGCACGCCCAGAGACAGCCCAGAGGGAGAAGAAAAAAAAAGGGGGGGTTCAATGGCGACCATCAAAAAGACAACAAGTAACATGAAGCCTCAGAAAATAAACAAAAAAGTCACTTGTCAACAAAAATGTCCCCAAGAGGTGCGGGGAGCACTCTCACAGATAGGGACCAAAAATAAAGTCCACAGTAGGGGTTATGGCAGAACATCAAACCAGGAGCGGACAAAGAAAGACAAAGGTTCCCAGACGCTGAGTTGTTCAATCCGGGGCCGTAGGAGCCAGTATCCCCATGTTGATAATAGGGACCCTTCCTCCTCCGGCGTAGCGGCAACATGCTAGACCCCATTATGGGTGATAACCAGTGAATCAGCGACGCCCCATCAGTAGCGGAGCCACGCAGCCTTCAGGCGCGTCGTCACCTCTCTGAAACGCCGTCGTGCCACCAAGGTCGAGAATGGAAGATCATGAAACAGGGAGAGTGACATTGACTCAAACGCCAGCGGACTGCGGGACTCAGGGACAGCCATGAGTTGGGTCTTCAATGCAGGATCACGCGCTACTGCCAAAAGATCCTGGGGTGCATCCGACGGAGCCAACGGAGATTTGCGCAGTTGTGTCACCGAGCCAAATATATCGGGTTCGACTGCCCCCCGTTGAAGCAGGTGAGCGGCCACTCTGTTACCGAATCCCAGGGGTGACAGATTCTGGTATGCCCCGGACTCGCAGATTCCGTCGTTTGTGTCTCGCCTCAACCTAGGCCACTGCTCTCGTAAGTAATTCCATTTGGGTACGCAAGGTATCCACCTGTGATGTTAAACAGTCCTGTGCCGCCTCCAGGTCAGACGTGCGACCCTGCACCGTGGACACCTGGGTGCGGACCCCCGCCAATTCAGCTCTCAGTCCGCAGATGTCAGCTTGACAAGTGACCCTCATGTCGGCAAGGTGCTGCTGTATCTCCCCCTTAGTGGATGGCAGCTGGGAAACCGCTGCATCTCCCCCTGTCAAGGCCGCTGTTGTCGAGGGCACCACTGATCCAGCCGTAGTACCCCCTGTGGCCTCATTCCGGGAGGGTTGTGGTTTCTTCTGGGTATCCCCGCGCTGCAGAATATGCTGGCGCTTTATAAATAGAGAATACCAATAATAATCCCCGCCTCTGGGCACCGGGGACCCCCAGGAAGGTCCAGCCGGTGTAGGCCAAGTCCCCTCCTCCTACTACAATTCCCGCGATACTGCAATGGCCTGAAGCCACACACGGTGCCTCCGATCCTCTCCTAAGGAGTCGCAAATGTCCCTCTGGCCATGGGTCTCCGCAGGAAAATGTTTCCCGGCCTACTTCTGTCCCATGATGTCTCAAGTCGGGGGCAGATGAACCGAGAAGACATGCTTGATGCACCGCGGAAGGCCGCACGATGACCACCAAGTAAAACGCAGCAGGAGAAGGCCCGAGCACCCTCGCGACGCCGGCTCTTCCAGGGTAAGCTCACCGGTTCTAGCAATCCGCTCCTCCTTCATCCACAGTGTGGAGGTATGTAACTGGGGTACAAAAAGTCCTGGAGGGATGCTAAAATCAAGCCCATTTGGGGAATCTGCTTAGGAGCTCTGCAACATGCGTCCACTCCAGACGGTGGTCAGCCACGCTCCCCCTGTTTCAATCTTTTTAATTGTCTACATCAGCTTTGTTCCGGGTTGGTCTCTGTGTAGGGAGCAGAGTTAGGTTACCCTGTGTAACAATGAGGAAACGCATGAATACGGAATGATTACTTAACTCACTGGTTTAGTACAGTGTAACCAGACTCCTATAACCCACAGTGTTATCCTCCCTGGACAGAGAAAGCCCCTGTCCCAGGGCCAGATAAACATAGGGCAGATGGAGCAGCAGCTCCAGGCCCATGCCTCAGAATAGGCCCAGAGAAAAGATAACTATGTCTGCATTTGGACCACTGTATCTCCAACTCCATAGAAGCTACAGGGTCAAGTAAGGTATCACTGGAAAGGCCAGAGTATGGCCTTTCCAATGATACCAAATATGACCAGGTTTTAAGTAAGAAAATGAACTAATAAATATTTAATTTTTCTTTTTCTTTCCAACAGTAATATTTTTCACTTTTCAATTATAAAGTAAACAATGACGTTGCACTAACTAACCATCACATTTCTCATGTCACCAACAAGTGTGGAGGTGATGGTACAATACATTGTAACAAATTGTTACATCAAAAAACCTAAACCGCCGCACTGCAGCGAGAAGCACTGCGGGGAACTTTGGACCCCTGCATAACTAGTCTTTACACCTCAAACGGTCAAGTGAGGTGTCATTGGACAGGGCAGAGTCTGTCCTTTGCATTAATACCAAACCTGACCATGTAAAATCTAAAATAAAAACTATTTTTTATTTATTTTTAGTTCCAAAGCGATGGCATTGTCCATTTGTCACGTATAAAATGAGCAATACCACTGCCATTACTCACTTTCTCATTTTCCACGCTGGGAGCAAGGTCAGTGTTTTATATATAGTCACATTATTAGTAAAAAAACATGTTCCAAAACACAAGGGAAATATATATTTATTTTTTTTGCTTAAAATTTTATATTTTCTCAGAAAAATGCAGTAACAGGTTCCCATTTCACATTTTTTTAACAAGAATGCCCTATATATATAATATAATATATAACCACAAAGGTTTGGATGATAAAATGGGAAAAACATTTTTTTACACTCTTTAAATGATTGAAATCTGAGTGAAAAATTTATCACACAATATCTGCCTGGTTAGATATACCTGTATCTGCACTATTAAATAACCAAAAATAGGTTTTCATTTCACTAAATTACAACAAAAGACCACCCAAAATATTCAGCTCCAGGCCCATAGAGATCTTAATCTGGGCCTGCCCTGTCCTATGCTGAGATCCCTTGGTGAATAAGAGTGCACAATCCCTGCTTCCTCTTGCCATGATTTTAAGGACACTGAAAGCAAATCGTTCTCTGGAGTCCTTCTGGCAGCAGAGTGAGATCGCACAGCACTTATGGAATGTTATGGGCTAAAAGTATGAATACCAGGGGCCAAATTTGATCTGAGTCATTAATGGAGAGCCGCAAGAGCAAAAGTTCTTTGTCAGCCCTTTTCCATTTGCAGCTTACTGTTAATGACTCCATTCCAGCCAAGCCGATGTATCGGCAACTCGAGTCGGAATATTTTTAAACCACCGATCAATCCCAGCAGTGAAGCTGCTGGCATTGGTTCCTGGAATCCCTGGGACTCCATGGAGACCAGGATGAGCCTGCACAAGCTCTGTGTGGTGTATTTGCTTGAGCAGGGTCGCAGAAGGAGCAGCTGAAGGACACCAGAGATCTAGTTATTCCCAGTCTTTTGCCACTTTCATGTAGAAAATGAGGTGGACCACATTGCCCACTGCACCACAGGATCTGAGGTAAGTTTTGGATTTTTTAATGTACATACAGGTCTATTCACTACAGGGTGAAGTGTGGAGAATTGGCATGACAAGAGAACAATCTAGACCAAATAGCCAATTTGGAAAGTGAGCTAAATCAGAGAATTTTTCTGGTTTGGCTATTTTGACTTAGCTTTTTCACTTCTCTTGGCATTTCTCCTGACTTCACCCTTTCGTGAAAAGACCTATTATGGTGGGGGTCACACGAGTGCACGAAGTGTGTCTGTAGTGACCCTCCTCCCTTTCTCTGTCTCAGCATTATAATGGCTCAATGAGGAGGGCCACATGGTGTAAAGTGTGTAAAGGTATCACATGTTACGCCAGCCGTGCTGAAACCCACCCCGTGGAAAACATTACGACGGACATTCGATGGGCCAACAAAGCGCGATCCTTCATAGGAGGCTCACACTTTGTAGGGCTGAGCACACTAGCGTGCATTCAGCGGGTTGGCCACACGACGTCTGAGCGGACAGAACGCCTGTTTTCACAGATGTAGCCTCCACACTCGTGTGGCGTCGGCCTAAATTGAAGTGGGTTTGCAAAGCTTACGGCTTGGTTTTGAAGGTGTTTGGAGCCATTAACCTAATGGCTAAGCTGGAATCAGGCCCAAAAGAGTGTGGCAGGGCACTATGGACTCTATGTATGATTTTTGTGTGATGGTAAAATTGTCCAGGTTTTTTTAAAATCATATGGCGACTGACAAACACTGAATGACTAGGAATAGGTTGTAGATGTTTATTACAACATTTGTCTAACAAATGTTTTATTTAACCCCTTCAGCCAGTTTTACAAAACAAATTCCCTCACACTGGAGGCTATATGTCCCCTCCCAGAAGCCAGACACAACGTAGAGAGTGCAACAAAAAGGTCCAAATAGAAATGCTGAAAAAAAAAAAAATTCCAGGCTCACAGTTCACTAACAAGTTAAGGTTACTTGATATGTTTTTGCTTTGTATATTTGTAGATACAGAATGTAAGCCCTCACAACATCACCACGCATGCATGGTTAAAAAAAACAAGCAGGTCTTTCTAGTGTATAATTGAAACCAAATGCTATGAAGTTTAAATACAGATGTTGAATGGAGACATGAATGGGGGGAAGTGGAAAGTGAATAAGGACATGATGTAAGTAGAGATAAAGACATAGATAATAATTACTAGGGATGCACCGATACCACTTTTTTAAGACCGAGTACGAGTACCGATACTTTTTAAAAGTACTCACCGATACTGAGTACCGATACTTTTATTTTATGTCAATAAGAACAGACCTCATATAAAAATGCCCCCACCTCACATATACCCCCCGAGATATACCCCCCGAGATATATATATATATATACAGAATGTCCCCAGCTCACATGGAGATTGCCTCCAGCTCACATGGTGATTGCCCCAGCTCACATGGTGATTGCCCCCAGCTCACATGGCGATTGCCCCCAGCTCTCATGGATATTGCCCCAGCTCTCATGGATATGCCCCCAGCTCTCATGGATATTGCCCCCAGCTCACATGGATATTGCCCCCTGCTCTCATGGATATTGCCCCCTGCTCTCATGGATATTGCTCCCAGCTCACATGGATATTGCCCCCTGCTCTCATGGATATTGCCCCCTGCTCTCATGGATATTGCTCCCAGCTCTTATGGATTATGCCCCCAGCTCTCATGGATTTGCCCCCAGCACTCATGGATATGCCCCCAGCTCTCATGGATATGCCCCCAGCTCTGTGTGTATGTGTATATATACACATACACACACTGGCACAGACCCCAGACCAGACATGGGGTGGCTGTCTGAATGCGCTATCGGCATTCGGACAGGCCCCTGCAGCTCATCGCGTTCATACTTACCTTCCACAAGCACCACCGGCAAAGTCTACGCGTGTGTGCGCTCGTTGGAAAGCCCCCAACTGCGATCACGTGAAAGTTTGCGAGATCGAGGCTGGGGGCTTTCCAACGAGCGGACGCGCGGAAACTTTGCTGGCGGCACTCGTGGAAGGTAAGTATGAACACGATGAGCTGCAGGGGCATGTCCGAATGCCGTTAGAGCATTCGGGCAGTTGCCCCAGCCCCTCGGATGCCGGCAAGCCAGCTCAATGCTGGCTTCCGGTATCGGGGGAAATATCGGGGGGCATCTGCACGAGTACTAAGTACTCCTGCAGTACCCGGTATCAGCACCGATATTAGTATCGGTATCGGTGCAACCCTAATAATTACTATGTGACCATAGACTTGCAATGGGTATACATCAATCCCACTCACCGATGAAGGCATTTAGGATCGAAACCTACAACTGGTACAATAATAATGATGCCACGAACTATTACAAAAAAAGTGAGAGTAGGAGAGCAGACTCAAAAACAAACGAGTCGTGAAAATAAAATTATGATGCCTCCTATTTTAAAATGTTATTATTTCATTTTTTCTTTGATCTTTACATATTCAGTATGTGAATCCGCGCTCCTCCTTCCTTTTTGCTTTCATATTTTCTGTCGGTCACACTGTTTCCAGTGTTAAGCTCTGTACACGAGTAGTAGTCCCCTGATTGCGCATATAGCCAGCTTAAAGATTCGCTACAGAAAAATATGGATACAGGGAGGGGGAAAAAATGTGATCCCCTGCTGATTTTGTACATTTGCAAACTGACAAAGAAATGATCTGTCTGTAATTTTAATGGTAGGTTTATTTTAACAATGAGAGACAGAATTACAGCAAAAATACCCAGAAAAACACATTTATCCACCACCGAGATGGAGGTGGATACATGGAACAGCCGTCCAGTAGAAGTGGTAGAGGCCAAAACAGTAATTGAATTTAAGCAAGCATGGGATAGGCATAAGGCTATCCTAAACAAAAGATAAATCCAGGTAAAGTATCCATGTAATTGGGCA
The DNA here is from genome assembly GCA_009667805.1 of Leptobrachium leishanense. Classification (NCBI taxonomy): domain Eukaryota; kingdom Metazoa; phylum Chordata; class Amphibia; order Anura; family Megophryidae; genus Leptobrachium; species Leptobrachium leishanense. Next base: position 469,014,295 of record CM019063.1, read on the forward strand.
GACTAGATGGGCCGAAAGGTTCTAATCTGCCGACATATTCTATGTCTCTATTTCAAAACAGTTATAAATTGATTTGCATTTTAATGAGTGAAATAAGTATTTGACCCCTTCACAAAACATGACTTAGTACTTGGTGGCAAAACCCTTGTTGGCAATCACAGAAGTCAGACATTTCTTGTAGTTGGCCAACAGGTTTGCACACATCTCAGGAGGGATTTTGTCCCACTCCTCTTTGTAGATCCTCTCCAAGTCATTAAGGTTTCAATGCTGACGTTTGGCAACTCGAACCTTCAGCTCCCTACACAGATTTTCTATGGGATTAAGGTCTTGAGACTTGCTACGCCACTCCAGGACCTTAATGTGCTTCTTCTTGAGCCACTCCTTTGTTGCCTTGGCTGTGTGTCTTGGGTCATTGTCATGCTGGAATACCCATCAACAACCCATTTTCAGTGCTCTGGCTGAGGGAAGGAGGTTCTCACGCAAGATTTGACGGTACATGGTCCTTCGTCCCCTTGATGTGGTTTAGTTGTCCTGTCCCCTTAGCAGTAAAACCTCCCCAAAGCATAATGTTTCCACCTACGTGTTTGACGATGGGGATGGTGTTCGTGGGGTCATAGGCAGCATTCCTCCTCCTCCAAACTTGACGAGTTGAGTTGATGCCAAAGAGCAAGGTTTTGGTGTCATCTGACCACAACACTTTCACCCAGTTCTCCTCTGAATCATTCAGATGTTCATTGTCAAGCTTCAGATGGGCCTGTACATGTGCTTTGTTGAGCAGGTAGACCTTGCAGGCGCTGCAGGATTTCAGCCCTTCACAGTGTAGTGTGTTAACAATTGTTTTCTTGGGGACTATGGTCCCAGATGAACAGAGATCATTGACCAGATCCTCCCATGTAGTTCTGGCTGATTCCTCACAGTTCTCATGATCATTGAAACTCTACAAGGTGAGATCTTGCATGGAGCCCCAGACCGAAGGATATTGACAGTTATTTATAATCGCACAAAATGTTGTCACCTTCTCACCAAGCTGCTTGGCGATGGTTTTGTAGCATATTCCAGCTTTGTGTAGGTCTATATTCATGTCTCTGACATCCTTGGACAGCTCTGTGGTCTTGGCCATGGTGGAGAGTTTGGACTCTTTATTGATTGCTTCTGTGGACAGGTGTCTTTTATACAGTTAACAAGCTGAGATTAGGAGCACTCCCTTTAAGAGAGTGCTCCTAATCTCTGATCGATACCTGTATAAAAGACACTTGGGAGCCAGAAATCTTGCTGTTGATAGAGGATCAAATACTCATTTCACTCATTAAATGCAAATCAATTTCTATCTTTTTTTAAATGCATTTTTCTGGACTTTTTGTTGTTATTCTGTCTGTTAGAATAAACCTACCATTAAAATTATAGCCTGATCATTTCTTTGTTCGTGTTTGTTTACCAAAGAAACAATTGTCTATTTACCACATCTACACCTCCCATGTTTCACTGCACCCTTATAACCCCCCCCCCCCCGTTTGCCTGAACTGTGACAATCAGGGGGATATACATATACTGTATATATTGCTCTTTTGATATTAAAGGGATATTCTAGTGAAAAGCATTTTGTCCTTTTTTCAATTAAGCATGTCATTCTGACTTAAATTCTCTGTGGCAGAAAGTGACTTATCCCCCTCAAATGTGTTACAATATAAATAAACAAAAGGCTGGGTTTTAACATTCAGATCAGCTCATAGCCAAGAAGTGTGAAAGTTGATCATATGCTGGCAGTTACATACAATTAACCCCCATGATATGGGCTCCAAACATTGATTCTGATCCAGACATTAAAACACTGTGCCTTGTTCCAGCCGATCCATTAGCATTAACAAGTGAGCCATCAAATATAACTATATAACTGTCCAACTCATTAATACAAACCTCTTTATTCCACTTTATTCCAGCCACATGGCAAACTCCTGTTTTGGGTGCTTCTTGTACATTTGTGGTTTCGATACATTGTACGGGAAGCTCTAATGTGTGGGCAGGAACAGCGTAAAGAGCGATTCCAAGGTGGTTTGCTATTCTCGTTTGCAGCTGATAATGAAAAACTATTACTTGCTGCTAAAACCAGGTGTTATGTGATTTGGCTTTAACTTACACAAAAAATATAGTACAAAATATATATCTCATGACAGCACAGAAAGCAGAAGGACAAATCATTTTCCAGAGCTCTTCTGCTTACCCTAAGCAATCCCACAAGGTTGCATATATTCCATATCATGCAGGGTTCACGGTAATCTCCATGGAGTCTTTTGGACTCCAGAAGAGGATTTAAGTGATCTCCCCCCTCTGCCGGTCCCTACATTGGCTTCCTGTAGGTTCCAGGATACAGTTTAAAATACTGAAGCTCACGTTCAAACCGCTCAATAACTCCTTCCAACATTTCTTCATTACTCCGCGAGAACATCCCAACAAGACAACTCCGGTCAGCAGGCGAGCTCCTCCTGTTATCTGTCTACACGCGCACAACCAATTCTCGCCTCCAAAACTTCTCACGGGCAGCACCGGTCCTGTGGAATGACTTGCCGCGCTCCATCAAACTCTCCCCTAATCTTCAGGCCTTTGAGAAATCCCTCAAAACCCATCTCTTCAGAATAGCGTACCACATCACTGATGCAACTCATCCCTCTGCTCATCTACTCACGCATGATTGAAGCTGCTTCTATGGCCCCACCATTCCCAAACCACTGACACTAATGATCCTGCTATCTTGTAAAATTCCTCTTGTCTTCCTCAACCCCAATCCCTCTAGATTGTAAACTCCTATGAGCAGGGCCCTCTACACCTCTTGTTTCCATCATATGTCCACTTATCTCGCTCCCTTTGGTTATTGTAAAGCGCTGCGGAAACTGCTGGCGCTATATAAATTGATGACAATAATAATAAAAAGTGATAGTACGCTGCTCCTCAATATTAAGATTTGAGCCAGTGTCTTCAAAGCAAAGTTTTACAAGTGTTATGTTACGTTGGTAATTACATATAATGTCTCATTCCAAAAACCATGCTCCGTAATGAAAGCCTATATTTTATAATCACCTGGTAGTGCAATAACACAAATTAATACAAATACAAATAAAGGATCTAAGGGTAAGTAGTCAATGTAATAGAGCAGCAGGAAATGCTAGCAGAATGCTTGGTTGTGTAGGGAGAGGTATTAGCAGTAGGAAAAGGGAAGTGCTCATGCCACTGTACAGAGCACTGGTGAGACCTCACTTGGAGTACTGTGTGCAGTACTGGAGACCGTATCTCCAGAAGGATATAGACATCTTAGAGAGAGTTCAGAGAAGGGCTACTAAAATGGTGTACGGCTTGAAGGAGAAAAGTTACCAGGAAAGGGTTAATGATCTTAACATGTACAGCTTGGAAAAAAGACGAGACAGAGGAGATATGATAGAAACATTTAAATACGTAAAGGGAATCCACAAGGTAGAGGAAGGGAGTATATTTAAAAGGAAACAAAATAGCAAAACAAGAGGACATAGTCTTAGATTAGAGGGGCAAAGGTTTAAAAGTAACATCGGGAAGCATTATTTTACTGAGCGGGTGGTGGATACATGGAACAGTCTTCCAGTAGAAGTGGTAGAGGCCAAAACAGTAATTGAATTTAAGCAAGCATGGGATAGGCATAAGGCTATCCTAAACAAAAGATAAATCCAGGTCAAGTATCCATGTAATTGGGCAGACTAGATGGGCCGAAAGGTTCTTATCTGCCGACATTTTTCTATGTTTCTATGTTTCTACTTAAGTTTAAATAATGGTTTATAAGTTTGCGTCCGACATGATGGCTGCGGTGCTCGTTCATGTGCTTATTACATCACGACTTAATTACTGAAACTTGGTCCTTATTGGCTTCCTCAACGCCTGCATTGTCCCTTTCACTAGTTAGTTGTGACAAACCCAGAATACCCCGGCGGGATACCTGGCGTCAGGACCCAATAGTAGCACTTACAAGTAATGGGCAGAGTGTGTATTATAGCTGCAGATTTCCCCCAAGAACGAGGCTAGACACGTTTTAGGTTGAACTGCAAACAGGATCTGTTTATTGTACAAAACACAGGTCATATTTATAGGGAACTGTCTCCATTGTTCACCCTCCTGCCCACCCTCAGACATCCCGGCACCAGAGCACTGCTGTCTCCAGTCATTGCCCAGTCTTTGAATACAATGGCTGCTACTGCCCTAGCCATTGCCTAGTCCCCAGTACTGTCACAGTAAATGCAGCTGCTACCTTCTATGGGTCCAGATATACAAGGGTCCAAAGGACCCCTCTATCTCCTCTATCGGGAATAGGGCATTCACAGCCAGGTGGGAAGGTAACTCCCTCATCTGACATAATCACGCCCATGTGTGATGATGTCAGTGGGCAGGGATAGGTTCCGCAGGTGGAGCTGATCAGCGGAACTTCCACCATGGGCTGCAGATGTCCTCCACTTCCTAGCAGAGGAGCATCGGCCCTGCTGTAGGTGCCAGTACTGAGTACCGGCGCATACCAGCAGGAAAAAAAGCCCTGTTTACTACTAATATGATGGTAACTCCTTTTGTTGTCCTCCATCCCAACTCCTGTAGATTGTAAGGTTCTCAGAGCAGGGCTCTCTATGCCTCTCTTCACTGGTTCATAAGAATGTTTAAGATTTACTTTATTTCCCCATTGGTTACTGTAAAGCGCTGCAGTAACTGTTGAGGCTATAGAAGTGATGATAAAATTAATTATCCTTTTTGGAGGATGCAAATGCCACTTTCCCTATGCCAGGTATGAGAGTTCAAATAAATATATAGATATACAGTTGTGTTCAAAATTATTCAACCCCCAATGCTGTAAAGGGTTTTAGGGAATTTAGTGTACATTTGTAATTGTATTCAGAATGAAATCCTACAAGGACTTTTTAAAGAACCATATGCAACTAAAATGACATCAATTGGTTTTGTAATACAGTAGTAAATGTTTCTTTTGTGAATTCTTCATTGACACAATTATTCAACCCCTTAAAGGCTACCACTCTGAAGAACAGAGGTTCATTCAAGTATTGAAAACACCTGTGGATGTGACGGAGCAGCAATAAAGCATAATAAGCACCAATTGGGCAGCTTTAAAATGACTGTGATACTCAGCTCCTTCTAGACATTTACTGGTGTGGTTACAAACATGGTGAAGTCAAGAGAAAGGTCCTGGAAGACAAGATAAGAGGTGATTACTCTTCACAGGAAGGGCAATGGCTATAAGAAGATTGCAAAGATGTTAAACATACCAAGAGAGACCATAGGAAGCATCATTCGCAAATTCAAGGCAAAGGGCACTGTTGAAACGCTACCTGGTCGTGGCAGAAAGAAGATGGTGACTTCGACTGCTGTGCGCTACCTGAAGCGTAGAGTGGAGAAAAGTCCCCGTGTGACTGCTGAGGAACTGAGAAAAGATTTGTCAGATGTGGGTACTGAAGTTTCAGCTCAGACAATACGGCGCACACTGCGTAATGAAGGCCTCCATGCCAGAACTCCCAGGCGCACCCCCTTGCTGTCTCCAAAGAATAAGAAGAGTCGACTGCAGTATGCCAAAAGTCATGTGGACAAACCACAGAAGTTTTGGGATAGTGTTCTGTGGACTGATGAAACAAAATTAGAACTGTTTGGGCCCATGGATCAACGCTATGTTTGGAGGAGGAAGAACAAAGCCTATGAAGAAAAGAACACCTTGCCTGTTAAATTCTGGATTTCCCTTATAATTACCATAAACCTTTTTCAAGTTTCTTCTTGTATATCAAAATCAAAGTAAGGCGCTGCGCGACTCTGATCAGAGGAGACGATAGACTCAACCACACCGAGATATGGCAGATTATCATCTGATCAGTCCGTGGTCTGTCAGATTCGTTTATTGTTTCAATATCCAATAGAAATGTTCGTTATATAAAAACTTCCTGCAGTGTTCACTCCCAACATAGGAATGTGATACAACAACCAATCAGAGCAGATACATTTCTACATCAGAGTTTAACCAACAGTTAGACAAAATTACTACATTTGATTCAGGGAGGGCTTTTTTTCTAGCTTATGGTCTGTTCACACACCCTTTCCTGCACACAAAGGAAATGGCTAAATTCCACAGGCTAACATCCTATGCAAGTAAAAGACTTGCAGGGTTTGACACTTATAATGGTGGGGGGGGGGTGGCTTTCACACTAATGCTAAATTAAAAAACTACCTATCATATTAAAATACCTTTCATTGCCTACTGTGAAGCATGGCGGGGGGTCAATCATGCTTTGGGGCTGTTTTGCTTCTGCAGGTACAGGGAAGCTTCAGCATGTGCAAGGTACCATGAATTCTCTTCAGTACCAGGAGATATTGGATGACAATGTGATGCAGTCCTTCACAAACCTGAGGCTTGGGAGACGTTGGACCTTTCAACAGGACAATGATCCCAAGCATACCTCCAAGTCCACTCGAGCATGGTTGCAGATTAAAGGCTGGAACATTTTGGAGTGGCCATCGCAGTCACCTGACTTAAATCCGATTGAGAACCTCTGGTGGGACTTAAAGAAAGCAGTTGCAGTGCGCAAGCCTAAGAATGTGACTGAACTGGAGGCTTTTGCCCATGATGAATGGGCGAAGATACCTGTAGATCGCTGCAAGACACTTGTGTCAAGCTATGCTTCACGTTTAAAAGCTGTTATAACTGTAAAAGGATGTTGTACTAAGTACTAAGATTGAATGTCACTTGGGGGTTGAATAAAACTGATAATGATGTGAGCACAGAAAAGACATTTGTGGTTATTTCATTATAAATGTTATGTTATATTTGTCTGACCTACACGTGCCTTTTTGATTTAATTGTAAGCAAGATGACTGAATGATCAAAATCAATGTCAAACTGGCCAAAACACTCAATTTCAGTGGGGGTTGAATAATTTTGAACACAACTGTATATGTCATAAATAAAGTATGAAGAAAACCTGTTTTGGCGTTGTTTGTCATTGTATACCTGTGATTGTCTGTTGATTGTTTTATGCTGAAAGTACACTATATTTGTGCAGACAGATGTTGTTTCTTTGGTCATGTAGACATTACATGCTTCTGTAATTCACGTACAAATAAGCCTAAGAAACCATTACACTGCACTCTGCAGCCTAGCCTATCCTCGGTTCATACATGTCTGCGATCTTGGTGCTCAAACACTCAAAACAAATGCTTGGCGTAATAATATGTTTATATGAATATCATATTTCTTGGTTTCATACCAGTCATTGCTGACATGCCGCGATCAGACCTTGCCAATTAAAAATTATTTTTATCGTTTGTGTTGATACAGTGTGGCACACAGCAGGAAAGTACCCCCACACTATACTTTTGAGGTGTTGATATACCTGAAGATTTGCTGCTTATCATCATTACCACAAAGCATGATAAATAAAGGAGGTGTTATCACAACGCTTTCATCAGATCTGTTTCCCTATGCATATGGCTGGCCTGAATTTTTTTTTTGTGCCTAATTGTTAGATCCACGACAGCACTTTTACAGCAGGAACTTCCATATAAAGAGTTCCGAATCCACGTAGGTGTAAAATCGCTAAAGGCATAATTCAGCCACCTGCGGCTTACACTAACAGAGAAATCGTGAACCTTTTATGTTACAAAGGTAAATGTGAGTGATTTCTTCAAGATGTAAACGGAAATGCTACATTCCGCTTCGAGCCTCTTAGAAGTATGATTTTTAGACTAATGATAAGGTCGTGGGCATTTATTGACTATTACTAGGAAACATTTGTGTTTCCATAAGCTTCAGCTCCCAATACCAAAAATGAAAAGCGCACCGTGTTCTAGTAAAAAAAATTGTCTTTCTAGTGAATGTGAAGGGTCACTGCTCAGAAAAACGTACTAGCAATATCAAAAATATATATATATTTAAAAAAAAACATTGCCATATATTGTGGTTTCAATGGTTTGGTGTACACTGAAACTTGATAAAGAAATGCACTATATTTGATGAGTGTGAGGTATTTATTTTTGTCTTGATTTTACCAAAATTATATACTTCAATATAGGAAAATAATAGGGGGACACATGATGTCCTAAGAGGTTAATATTCCATGGAGACCAGTTGCAGTTAGGTCAAGTGTGTAACAGAGGAGAGTTTTAACACTGTGATTATGTTTTTGTTTGTTGTAACATTGTATTTAGATCCCATCTAGACTGTAAGTTCCCACAGGAATAGTGTTCTCAATTCCGTCTGTGTAGTCAAATCAAATGTCATATCGTCTCATACCTTTGTTTCAGCATTGTGGAATATGTTGGCACTATATGAAGTATTATAACAATAATAAAATGGCAGTTTGTTTGACCGCTATATGCCCCTTTTCTCTGGTTAGATTCTGATTTGCAGTGGTATATTGTGAGTCCAGTTGTGGGAATGACGGTATCTGTAGTGCCCAGGGAGAATAGGAGCTTAAAACAAGGTGCAGGGCAATAGGCAAGAAGGATGGTCAGTAACGGTCCAGGTCAGGGCAGGCGGCGAGAAGCAGATGTCAAAATGTCAAAAAGGGACTGATATGCAGAAGAATCAAAAATAGCTACTAGGACAGACCTCAAAATTTCCACTCGCCCGCTAGCATTGGAGGGCTACGCAAAATAAATTTAATCGATCAAAAATTTTGACGATTAATCGATTTAGTGAATCGTTAATTTTCCCAGCCCTACTTTAAAGAGATAAAGTGGTCAGGATGAGTAGTGTCCGTTTAAAAAAATATCGATTTTGGTAATTTATCAATCCTTACTGAAATTGAATATCTCAATTCAAGTCCATTATCAAAAATCAGTGGGTGCACAGTGATTTAGCTTATTATTTCAGGTAAAAAATTTAATTATGTCAGTAAAACTTGCGGACTGCCCTCATTGATAGTGATGTGGGATATTACAGCTCTCCATACCTGTCACTTGTTTACAGGGGCGGACTGACCCATTGGGCACTCGGGCGCTGCCCGTGGGTCAGTGGGGGCCCGGTTTTGTAAGGGACCATGGCGGCGGCGCTCCAGCGTGCCTTCCTGGGCCCCACGTGCACCCTGCATTGATGCCGCCCCCTCACATGAAGCGCGCGCATCACGTGGGGGCGGCGTCAATGCAGGGTGCACGTGGGGCCCAGGAAGGCACGATGGAGCGCCGCCGACGAGGCGGTTTGTTAGTGTGCTGACGTGGTCCCTTACAAAACCGCTGCTGGGGTCAGTATATATCCATGTGTGAGCTGGGCATTATACATCCATGTGTGAGCTTGGCACTATACATCCATGTGTGAGCTTGGCACTATACATCCATGTGTGAGCTTGACACTATACATCCATGTGTGAGCTTGGCACTATACATCCATGTGTGAGCTGGGCAATATACATCCATGTGTGAGCTGGACATTATACAGTCAGGTCCAGAAATATTGGGACATCGACACAATTCTAACAGCTTTGGCTCTATACACCACCACAATGGAGTTGGAATGAAACAAACACAATGTGCTTTAACTGCAGACTGTCAGCTTTAATTTGAGGGTATGTACATCCAACTCAGGTGAACGGTGTAGGACTTACAGCAGTTTGCAGATGTGCCTCCCACTTGTTAAGGGACCAAAAGTAAAGGGACAGAATAATAGTCATAAATCAAACTTTCCCTTCTTAATACTTGGTTGCAAATCCTTTACAGTCAATCACAGCCTGAAGTCTGGAACGCATAGACATCACTAGACGCTGGGTTTCATCCCTGGTGATGCTCTGCCAGGCCTCTACTGCAACTGTCTTCAGTTCCTGCTTGTTCTTGGGGCATTTTCCCTTCAGTCTGCAGTTAAAGCACATTGTGTTTGTTTCATTCCAACTCCATTGTGGTGGTGTATAGAGCCAAAGATGTTAGAATTGTGTCGATGTCCCAATATTTCTGGACCTGACTACATCCATGTGTGAGCTGGGCACTAAACATCCATGTGTGAGCTGGACACTATACATTCATGTGTGAGCTGGGCAATATACATCCATGTGTGAGCTGGCACTATACATCCATGTGTGAGCTGGGCACTATACATCCATGTGTGAGCAGGGGCAATATACATCCATGTGTGAGCTGGGGCACTATATATCCATACGTGAGCTGGGGCAAAATATATCAATGTGTGAGCTACTGGGGGCAATATATATCAATGCGTGAGCTACTGGGGGCAATATATATCAATGTGTGAGCTACTGGGGCAATCTATAGCCATGTTTGAGCTGCTGGGGCAATATATATCCATGTGTGAGCTGCTGGGGGCAATATATATCCATGTGTGAGCTGCTGGGGGCAAAATATATCCATGTGTGAGGTGCACATTACTGTGAGTTTTATTGCTGTGGAGCTCGGTGATACGCTCAACACTCTGCACATTACTGGGAGTTTTATTGCTGTGGAGCTCTGTAATGTGCAGTGTGTCAGGATTCTACATTATCTGTTATAGTGATCGGCAGTTTCCCACATTTTCCATAGGGATTTTCTGTGCTGGGGTGTAGTCTTAGCTGCAATGAGTGGGTGATGGCTGTTGCAGCAGTGCGGTGGCCATCTGTACGTTTGGGGGGGGCACAATTCGCTGCTGGGTCCAAGTGGATTTTCAAAAAGGTTATTTTTAGGAGTTCAGAAATTAATTCTTTAGCACAATAATGTACATGTGGGTGTTGCGTTGTAGGGGGTGTGTTTTTTTATGGGTGTGGCCTTCTGTGGGTGCAGAACAAGGGGGGCCCCATTAGTTGTCAGTCCGCCCCTGCTTGTTTACATCATAAAAGAATGCACCTGTCTGTATCATTGTGGCTTGTGATAACATGTTTTTCTTTTGTTGTAATCTTTTAATAATACAATTTTAGTAAGAAAAATATTGTTTACGTCACTAAAAGCACAAAATTTGTCCAGAAAATATGCGAATGAACGGTAAGTGATTACTACCAAATTACATAGCACCGCATATCCGCATTGATACGTGAGACCTTGCAAAATTGAAGTGAAAAGTATAATCTCCCAAAAATGAGGATCCTGCTTTATAAACCTGTAATCTCTCAGCATCTTCCGAATAATTTACATCTCAGGCTGGTGTGACTCTACAAGAAAGTGCTCTGAGCTATTAGAGCTCTGTGTGCGCATCACCTGTTTACATCCTAAAATAATACACCTACCAATCCGATGGAGGTTTATGATAACATGTTTTTATCTCATATTTGAATAATATAATTATGTACAATTATAACCCATGATTCATACTAATTTCACCACCAACCTCTATTCTCCTAATAAAAACTGCGTAACACTGTTTACCAAGATGTGTGCGTCATTGTATCATCTGTCGGACGTAAAGAGTTCAGGGTGAAGAGACATGAATGGCAAGCATCTGACTTTCTAATGGCAATTATCTATCTCCTGAGAAGTTTCAACACAAAAAGTAGATGTACAATTACGTATATTCCCCAACCTACTTTCTCTGTTTTGAGTTGTGCTCATAGACCCCCTAACTTGTCGTCATCTGAATTGACTGTGCTTTCTATTCTATTACATCATAGAAGCAAGCTTTTATTAAAGCTACGTTTATGACAGGGACAGCAACCTTGTGTACACAGATGGTTTGGAACTACTTCTCCCATGATGCCCAATCACTCATTAGTTTGGCCAGATATGGGAAATGTAGTTTCAGAACATCTGGAGGGCTAAGTTCGCTGACCCTCCATACAATGTGTGGAGTGGGTGTATGACACTTCCCTTTTGCTTGATTTATTATTTAATAAATTTTTTAAAGTTTTGTTTTATATATATATACAGAAATGTTGACTTTTTATTCCTAATGGATCAATAAATTTCATTTTATGGAAAATCCCAGAGTGCTGGCGACATCTTTGATTTACTATATCCATCTAAGGCCATTGCTGAGCACCGGGTACGTGGAAAATTGAGGTGAACCGTGATTGCAGACCACAAACATTGTATGTATATATATATCCTTAAAAATATCCAGAGAGGAGCTCCTCAGATCTCTCAAAATCACTGTTAAAAATATATGCTCTGGATCTGGTTAATTCTGATTCCAAAGAACAACCCAGAGAATTTTGAGGAGACTTTCCTGACACTCCTTCAAATGGGAAAAGCCCAAAAGAAAGTGTGTAGCAAATTGCACCATTGTTGAGGCCAAACTTCGGTGCACATTCTGAGCTCTTACAAGCGAGCCGTTAATATTTTCAAGTTAGCGTTTATGATTGAAGCTTTAAGGCTGGGCTCACACCTGCGCGTTTTTTGAAGCGCGGATTGCCTGATATTACAATAATAACATGAAGTGTGTAAATGCAGACACACACACACACAAACACACACACACACACACTGTATGCAATTATGAACGTTTTTGCTTTATTTTGGCATGTGGCAAAGGTCTACATTCGGCATATTCACTTTCATTTGATATGATGCACAATGGTAACAACCAAGCTGTAATAAACCTTCATTTCAGGTTTGTGTTTAGATATTACAATATGTTGGTTACAGAGGTATCGTTCCACTGGATTTAATAAGAGGATGCCAGAGATTCTTTCACTAAGAGGAGTGAGCAGGCATCCCATATGTACGGAGATATGAATTATTCCATAGTCGGCCTAGTCCACTCGTTCCATGTATTATTTGCTTGGCTGACAGTCTGGACCTATAGCTTACCTCAGAAATTGCTGGTGATCCTTTGCAGGACGTCCCACCTACATACAGGTGACTGGGAAACTCCGTCAAGCTGGGTTGGGGTCTCGAGAAAAGACTGTACAGTATAACAGGCCTCAAAATTTCCACATACCTGCTAGCATTTGGCGAGTGGAAATTAAGTGAGGGCAAGTGGGAATGCAGACGCAGGCAGCACAATAAATTATTTTGTCCTGTCTGAGCTGCATATTCTGGCAGCGGCCGTGCTTTTTTGTTTTCAGGCCTTCCTGCTGGCCGGGGGAATCCAATATGGTGGCCGTCCGCCTCTGGTGAGGTTGAAGAGGGCGTGCCGGACATCTGCCGCCTATGCCTGCCCTGTCCTGATGGTTCTCATCTGGTCCCTCGCTCTCCTCACACTGGGGTCTGATTTCTGGGTACGCCTGCATCTGGGGCCTGATGTCTGGGTATGCCCGCATCTGTGGTCTGATTTCTGGGTATGCCTGCATCTGGGGTCTGATTTCTGGGTATGCATGCATCTGCGGTCTGATGTGTCTGGGTGTACATTTATCTGGGGTCTGATGTGCCTGGGTATACATGTATCTGGAGTGATTGTGAAGATCAAAAAATGCACTAAGTTTAATATTTTGTTTGCATCCTCACTGATGTAAAGCACTTATTTTCCTTCAAGTTTACATTCGTTTATGGTAATGTTGTTATTTATTTTTGTAACTTTATTCTGAATAAAACATTTAACAGTGTCATTTCATAAGATAATTTCGAGGGTGTGTTTGGGGGCAGAGTTAAGGACAGGGTAGGGGTTCGGTAGGGCAAACGATGGCGAGTAACTCTTAAGGTCTGGTTAGTAGCTCGGTACTTGAAATTTTGAGCCCTGCAGTATAACATGTAGTACATATTGTTCATACAAAAATGGAGTCAACATTTTTCCCATCTGATTTCATGACGCAGAATATAGAAAGAAATATTCTTTGTGCAAGTACATAAACATCATTTGAGACATGTAAGACTTTGGTGCAAGGTTTTTGACTGTACTGGTGAAACTCGAAAAATTAGAATATCGTGCAAAATTTCATTTATTTCAGTAATGCAACTTAAAAGGTGAAACTAATATATGAGACTCATTACATGCAAAGCAAGATAGTTCAAGCCGTGATTTGTCATAATTGTGATGATTATGGCTTACAGCTCATGAAAATCCACAATCTCAGAAAATTAGAATATTGTGAAAAAGTAATATTCTAGGCTCAAAGTGTCCCACTGTAATCAGCTAATTAAGCCATAACACCTGCAAAGGGTTCCTGAGCCTTTAAATGGTCTCTCAGTCTGGTTCAGTAGGAATCATGGGAAAGACTGCTGACCTGACAGTTGTGCAGAAAACCATCATTGACACCCTCCATAAGGAGGGAAAGTCTCAAAAGGTAATTGCAAAAGAAGTTGGATGTTCCCAAATTGCTGTATCAAAGCACATTAATAGAAAGTTATGTGGAAGGGAAAAGTGTGGAAGAAAAAGGTGCACAAGCAGCAGGGGTGATCGCAGCCTGGAGAGGATTGTCAGGAAAAGGCCATTCAAAAGTGTTGGGGGCTTTCACAAGGAGTGGACTGAGGCTGGAGTCAGTGCATCAAGAGCCACCACACACAGACGGATCCTGGACATGGGCTTCAAATGTTGTATTCCTCTTGTCAAGCCGCTCATGAACAACAAACAACGTCAGAAGCGTCTTACCTGGGCTTAAGAAAAACAGACCTGGTCTGTTGCTCAGTGGTCCAAAGTCCTCTTTTCTGATGAGAGCAACTTTTGCATTTCATTTGGAAACCAAGGACCCAGAGTATGGAGGAAGAATGGAGAGGCACACACTGCAAGATGCTTGAAGTCCAGTGTGAAGTTTCCACAGTCTGTGTTGATTTGGGGAGCCATGTCATCTGCTGGTGTTGGTCCACTGTGCTTCATTAACCCTTTCACTGCTGAGGCATTTCACCGCTGTGTGCTGAGCTCATTTTTACCGCTTTCGCTCATCATGTTTAAACACGATTTGAAGCCACATTTTATTATATGGCCCAGACATATATCGTTCTTTCTGGCAGACGCATATTCATAATATATCATTTTTATATGTATACGTCATGTCCTGCCTGTATATTATGACAAAAAATGCAATAAAAATTTAATTTTTAATCATCTGCAGCGTGTAAAGTGTTTTTTTTCACATTTTATCACATGAACGTTTGCGGTTTTATTTTCTATGGGGTGCGCTTCTACAAAAATTAGAAATGGGGACTTGTTACATTTTTTGGGGGGAATTACGTGATTTTTAGCAAACGCACCCCATAGAAAAAAATCATTAGTGCAGCATCTTTGTTCACATTATAATTGAAATGTGAACAATATTGCTGCATTAATAAAAACAGCACACAAAAAACTTTTTTTTTTAATTAAATTTTTTTATTAAATTTTTTATTTGTTTTTACTTTGTATCTGGTCATGTTGGGTATCATTCGAAAGGCCATGGTCAGGCCTCCATGACCCCCTAGCTGCCACGGTTCTGGAGATATCTGGGTTCAAAGGAACCCCCTATCTCCACCAGGGGATTTCCTTGGGAAACCCCCGGGCAGCTAGGGGTTCCCCGGCTATCTGACGTCCTCACGAGGGGGGGACCCGGGGTGGAGCCGCCATCCAAGATGGCGGCCCCCACCGGAGCTAGGCCGCAATTCGGCGCCTCAAGGCGCTGAAGTGTGACCCAGTGCTTGAGGGGTTAAAGCCAGGCACCGCTTAAAAGGGGAGACTCTCCCCTTTTAAGTGGTGCCTGGCTTTTGGCACTACTCCTTACCGATCAGGAGGGAGAGGGATCTGAACGTACCCCCCTTCCCTTCCAGGCTATCTCCCGGCATTGCCAGGGGGTCGCCTGGAAATTACGTCATGGCGCAATGACATCATTTACGTCGGGAGGAGCTTGACGCTGAAGTCAGAACGACGCAGGACCCCAGACAGAGAGGTAAGTATCTCTGCGGGGGTCCCGCAAAGCTGATGACGTGTGGGGCACGTCCTCAGCATGTAACGTGCGTCAATGAGGACGTGTCCCACACGTCCTCAGCAGTGAAGGGGTTAAGTCCAGGGTCAACGCACCCATCTACCAGGAGATTTTGGAGCACTTCATGCTTCCTTCCACAGACGAGCTTTATGGGGATGCTGACTTCATTTTCCAGCAGGGCTTGGCACCTGCCCACACTGCCAAAAGCACCAAAACCTGGTTCAATGACCGTGGGATTACTGTGCTTGATTGGCCAGCAAACTCGCCTGACCTGAACCCCATCGAGAATCTATGGGGCATTGCCAAGAGAAAGATGAGAGACATGAGACCGAACAATGCAGAAGAGCTGAAGGCCGCTATTGAAGCATCCTGGTCTTCCATAACACCTCAGCAGCACTGGTGTATTTTGGCCTAGGCACTTTAATATTTTTTTTTTTTTTTTACTTTTGCAAAGTATTTTACCAGGAAGGATACATTGAGATTTCACTAATTTACACTTTCAATTTCACTTTCCATGGGGCAGCAAAAAACCTCACCACTAATTGGGTTACTCACAGAGCACCGAAATGACACCAACTTTTTGGTGTTCTGTAGTTCCCTGCGTTTAGGAGAATAAAATTTCCCCACCCTGCAGTGAATTCACCATTCACCGCAGGGTCCCCAAAGTGCATGGAGTCGGCCGCTGAATGCTGCCACCGCAAACCCGTGGCCTGCTGTTTTCAAAAGAACTACTGAACGAAAATGTCTGGAATTTACATATAAGATCCTATGATTGATAATAAAAAGTTCTGTTACAGAAAAAAGAAAAACTGCTATTAAAAAAAAGGGGGGGAATTTTGCCCAAAAAAATCTGAAAAATTACTAAAAGGTACTAAAAAAAAATCAATAAGTAAAGACTTTTTACTGCAGATTAAAATGCATGATTTATTAGATATTGCATAAAAACGGGAATATTTTTAACATTGAAACCTATGGGGTTCGCCTGAATAAACCTGCTGATTGAAACCACCGAACATCAGGGCATTTCACTGCCATTTCTCTGAGTCTCAGTACCACATGACTGGCTGAACCACGTGAAACGCACGCGCGCAGCTGCCCGACCTTTCGTTAACACAGACTCTATTCTGGACTGAACACCCACCGGGAAGGGAATCAAAGCTACAGTGCACCCTCTGGCAGTGGCACCCCACTGCTGACAAGTTGGCTCCACAGCATAATTGCTGTGTGCTCATATACACTCGGTTTGCTGGGAGTTTTACTGCAGTGGATTCTGATGCACTCATACACACCGCACATTGCATTGCTGGGAGTTTTATTGCTGTGGATTCTGATACGCTGACACACACCACACATTGCATCGCTGTGAGTTTTATTGCTGTGAATTCTGATGCACTCATACACACCGCACATTGCATTGCTGGGAGTTTTATTGCTGTGGATTCTGATACGCTGACACACACCAAACATTGCATTGCTGGGAGTTTTATTGCTGTGGATTCTGTGATACACACTGCATATTACTGTGAGTTTTATTGCCCTGGAGCTCTGGGATACGCTCATACACACTGCACATTACTGTGAGTTTTATTGCTGTGCAGTTCTGTGATATGCTCATACACACTGCACGTTTCTGTGGGTTTTATTGCTGTGCAGCTTTGATATGCTCATACACAGTGCCCATTTCTGTGGGTTTTATTGCTGTGCAGCTCTGTGATACGCTCATATGCAGTGCACGTTTCTGTGGATTTTGTTGTTCAACCAATTAGAGCGGCTGTGATCCCACTTACTTGACGTGCGTGGCTGTTCTTTGTAAAAATGCTTGAATTTAAACATTTCATAATTTTCTTTATCTCAATAGATACATTTGAAATGGTATACAAAATATACAAGTAGGCACTTGGTATCCACTTTTAATATAAAGAGAGGAAAAGGTGGAGCTTAAAGAGGAAGGGTGGGGATTAACCAGGAAGAGGTGTGCCCTTGACAGGAAGGGGTGTGTCAAATTTAAATTAGGGGGTGCACGAGTTTAGTCAGGCCTAGGGCAGCACAAAACCTAAATACACCACTGCTCAGCAGTGCCACAGGCTGATAGCTTCCATGCCACATTGCGGCATTGAGGCAGTAATTACTGCAAAAGGGGCCCAAACCAAGTACTGAGTACATATGCATGCTTATACTTTTCAGAGGTCCGATATTGTTCTATGTATAATCCTTGTTTTATTGAGTGCATGTAATAGTCTAATTTTCTGAGATTGTGGATTTGGGGTTTTCATGAGCTGTAAACCATAATCATCACAATTATGACAAATCACGGCTTGAACTATCTCATATATTAGTTTCACCTTTTAAGTTGCATTACTGAAATAAATGAACTTTTGCACGATATTCTAATTTTTCGAGTTTCACCTGTATACAGTCATGGTCGAAATTGTTGGCACCCCAGACATTTTTCCAGAAAATCAAGTATTTCTCACAAAAAAGTATTGCAGTAAGACATGTTTTGCTATACACATATTTATTCCCTTTGTGTGTATTGGAACAAAACAAAAAAAGGGAGGAAAAAAAGCAAATTGGACATAATGTCACACAAAACTCCAAAAATGGGCTGGACAAAATTATTGGCACCCTTAACTTAATATTTGGTTGCACACCCTTTGGAAAAAATAACTGAAATCAGTCGCTTCCTATAGCCATCAATAAGCTTCTTACACCTCTCACCTGGAATTTTGGACCACTCTTTCTTTGCAAACTGCTCCAGGTCTCTCTTATTGGAAGGGCTCCTTTTCCCAACAGCAATTTTAAGATCTCTCCACAGGTGTTCAATGGGATTTAGATCTAGACTCATTGCTGGCCACTTCAGAACTCTCCAGCGCTTTGTTGTCATCCATTTCTGGGTGCTTTTTGACGTATGTTTGTGGTCATTGTCCTGCTGGAAGACCCAAGATCTCGGATGCAAACCCAGCTTTCTGACACTGGGCTCTACAGTGCGACCCAAAATCCTTTGGTAATACTCAGATTTCATGATGCCTTGCACACATTCAAGGCACCCAGTGTCAGAGGCAGCAAAACAACCCCATAACATCATTGAACCTCCACCATATTTCACTGTAGGTACTGTGTTCTTTTCTTTGTAGGCCTCGTTCCATTTTCGGTAAACAGTAGAATGATGTGCTTTGCCAAAAAGCTCTCTCGGTCTCATCTGTCCACAAGACGTTTTCCCAGAAGGATTTTGGCTTACTCAAGTACATTTTGGCAAACTGTCGTCTTGCTTTTTTAGGTCTCTGTGTCAGCAGTGGGGTCCTCCTGGGTCTCCTGCCATAGCGTTTCATTTCATTTACATGTCGACGGATAGTTCGCGCTGACACTGATGCTCCCTGAGCCTGCAGGACAGCTTGAATTTCTTTGTAACTTGTTTGGGGGCGCTTATCCACCATCCAGACTATCCTGCGTTGCAACCTTTCATCAATTTTTCTCTTCCGTCCACCCACAGAGAGATTAGCTACAGTGCCATGGGTTGCAAACTTCTTGATAATGTTGCGCACTGTGGACAAAGGAAAATCTAGATCTCTGGAGATGGACTTGTAACCTTGAGATTGTTGATATTTTTCCACAATTTTGGTTCTCAAATCCTCAGACAGTTCTCTTCACCTCTTTCTGTTGTCCATGCTTAGTGTGGCACACACAGACACACAATGCAAAGACTAAGTGAACTTCTCTCCTTTTTATCTGCTTTCAGGTGTGATTTTTATATTGCCCACACCTGTTGCCCCAGGTGAGTTTACAGGAGCATCACATGCTTGAAACAATCTTATTTATCCACAATTTTGAAAGGGTGCCAATAATTTTGTCCAGACCATTTTTGGAGTTTTGTGTGACATTATGTCCAATTTGCTTTTTTTCCTACCTTTTTTGTTTTGTTCCAATACACACAAAGGGAATAAACATGTGTATAGCAAAACATGTGTTACTGCATTACTTTTCTGTGAGAAATACTTGATTTTCTGAAAAAATGTCTGGGGTGCCAACAATTTCGGCCATGACTGTATGCTGAACAGTATAGATCTCAAACTGGTCTAAAAAGGTATCCAAAATATGTTAATAACCAAATGTAAAAAAAATGAATAATAAAAACTCTATACAGTTATTATTTTTTGAAATCTACTCTACAAATTCATGTGAATTGCTCCCAATTATAGATTTAAGTAACAAACCAACCAACAGAATGGGTTACATATTTTCATAAAATGTCTGCTCAGTGTTTAAATATGGTAGGATATATAGATGTATAATATATATTGACAACCTGAGTGGCAGATTACGCACTATAGTTTAATTTATAGATATTCTTTTATAGGCCTCTTACAAGCCATTGCTGAAGCAGATTGTTGAGGAGATACTTCATCCCAACCATGCTGAGCCTGTCGACATTGAACACATGTCATCTGGTCTCACTGACCTTCTGAAGTCTGGAATCAGTAGGTTTATGAAGGTGAGTCCTTCAATTACTTCTCACTATTTGTTAAAGGGACACTACCCCCCCAAAAAATGAAATGTCCTTATTGTTTATTTTATGTTGTTGATATCTTGCATGTGCTTTGTTTTTCTCCTGTATGTCAGCAAAATATTTTACTCTATACTGTATGTGTCACCTGGTGCATCCATTGTGTGATATTTTGTTTTGTAAACTGCCAACCCCCCCCCCCAGTATCTCCACCTCACTCCCCACTGTGTGGCAGTGGCCATTGAATGGAGTCTATGGGTTGATCACTGACTCAAATCATTGTACTATGTGGGATGTATTCAAAGGACATCACCAGGGGATAGATTTGATTTTAAGGTCCCTGTCTTATTTCATTCAGCTGCCAGCTCTTATCTGAAGTAGCATACACCACACAATGGTCTTATCTAAACATTCCCTCCTCCATCACCTCATTAACTGGTAAATACTGTATAGGATAAAGCACAGCCACAAAGTAAAACTCACCATTAGTTTTTGCTTTTTGGTAAATGTTGCATCATGGGAAAAATGCATTACCTGTAAACCGGAGATAAAAAACCCAATTTTATTTTCCTTTTAACAGGAGCATGCGTTTTATAAGGTGGTTTTGTTTGTAATGCACAAGTAAGCTAATTACAGCTTACGTAAGTGGTAGTGTCCTTTTAAGAAACTGGTCCTTCTGCTAAATAAGGCTGGCTGTCCACTGGCACCGTATTTGTGCAATGGTGCGATCATCCGATATCGTCTGAAGTCGTCCGACCGATCCTACGACATGCAGCTGAATTAGCTCTCTTCCACTGCATCTGGCCACCATCGGAAGATTTCAGACGATTTTTTTGCGACTACAACAGACCTTTGATTTTTCAAAATTATTTGGACTTATCGGATGTTGCCGGGACGATCTGGTACAAGTTTACATGAAAATAATGAATTGTACAGTTAAACTGCCGTGCCTCGGCAGGAAAACATGAAAAAAGATGAACTGTATAGTTAATCCGCCATGCAAAGGTGATTCCGTGCATAGCACATAGGATTCAATGTAAAAAAAAAAAAAAATTTATTCAACTGTTTATATTTTTAATCCAAAGCAAAAAGCCTTTATATCTTTTTTTAGTATTTTTTTAGGTATTTTACTGGATTTTTTAGGTGAAATTTTAGGTTCCGATATTTTTTAGAATTTTTTTAAGACTACGGCTATATTACGTTTTTAACGCTAAAACGGGGACACTAAGGAGAAAAACCTGCACCTGTTTTAGCATAAAATTGCGGTGCAGGCACTAAACCAGCAGCCTGCACCGTAACACGGCGCTAAGCTGCGTGATGCTCGCGGCAGTGCTAAGTGCCGCCGTGAGCATCCCCTCCATGGAGTCCATAGGACTCCATTGAGACTTCCGCTGCCGTTCACATGACCTGCAGGATCTCGCCTCGCGAGATCCAACAGGTCAGTGAAGTGATTCGCAGAGGGAGACTGGGGGACTATTTCCCCCAGTCTCTCTCTGTTCCCGGCAGCAAGAGGCGGCAGATCGAGTCGCTCTTCTCGCCACGGTATGAGAGGTGAGTATGTGGGGGTTTTTTTTTCAGCTAGTGCTGACTAATTCATCTTCTGCGGAATCCATCAGCACCAGGTCCTATGTTCAGCATAGGGAGTGCAAAGTACAGTAAGCTCGCGCTGAAAAGCCATTAGCGTTCGGATTGTACTATGGTGTGCCCGCAGTAGGGCAACCAGAGCTAACGGTAACGCTTACACAGCTGAGTGCTAACTTTAGCATTAGGAATGTAATATGGCCCTAGGTTTTTTGTCTCTCGTCGAACAAATCTTTTTTTTTTTTCTTCTCTTTGAGCCAGCTGCATTCAGCGTTGCTGTCCCTGATGCTGAAACCTATTTCAGCACCAGGGACAGGGGGTTAATCCCACCCCTGCAGCCTAGGCGAGTCTCCCCCCCCCCTTTTTCGGCTGCCCTAGATGGGGGCTGTCCTTGGTCCTAAAACTCTGTTTTTAATTATTATTTATTTTCTTCCTTCAAGGAGTTAATCCTGATGATTTATAGTATGTGCCCAATCTTTCATTAGACTTTTAGGAGCATTCAACTGTCAATCTTATCTTCCTGTGTCACAGAGGAGAGAGGGGAGGGGGATTAAGATCATCTTGTAGAGAGTTATGGCAAACAAGGAAAAACAATTAATTTTCTAGCCTTTCCATAGATTTAAATTGCATTGTAACGCAGGTGGCAGTAGATAGAATATACTGTATTTAGGGTATAAGCAAACTCTACAAAAACATAACATTCAAGCAAAGAATATACACAAATTGAAGCAGAGTCTTTGCCTTTAACGTTGTAAAGGGGCTGCATGGAAATGTTGACTTATTTTTTCCACAATATGCATCTCCAACAGCTGTCCAAGACCGGAAAGGATCAAGACAATTTTCTACAGAAGTCTGTGATTGCTTTTTGTACAAACACCCCTCCAGCCTCTCATACAGCTTAATTTTTTTTTTTCGTGTATTTTTCTGTGTTGCTGAATGGCACATCCTATGGCTACACTCTGCCTAAATATATAATTTAATGTTCCATTCATGACCTTTCCCTTTCAGTATCTGCAGAATTACTCAATTTTCTCCTACTAGCGTTCAGTCCAGCCTTGAATATCCCGAATGAATAAACTCACGTAAGAAGCGATTTCAGCACATGTTATTCCATGTGATAAGACGCAGGAGTTGTTAATTCTGCTGCTCAGAATAAATACCCTCAGATGAAGAAGGCAGAATGTTGTGACAGAGGCAGCAGCTGAAGCCACCGTTAATTGTTTTGCGGTCTGTGCAGTTAGAAATCTTGTAACCTTTCATTGTGCATGTTTTTTCTTTGTTTGTTTTTTTCCTTTTTTGAGTGGGTTTGCTTTTGTTCTTATTGCGTTTCATTGAATGTTTGCCCACGTGAGCAAAAACAAGTACTTTATGCAGATATTTCTGTAAAATGGATCATTTGTATTTAACATAAAAAGCTAATGATGATTAATGTTGTTTTATATTCCGAGTACATTAGATTATTATTAGTATTATCCTTTATATAGCGCCACATATTCTGAAACACTTTGCAACCTCAGTGTACAAGGAGCTGACACATTGGAATACCACACATGGATGATATGGCCTGATTCAGGGGGACCCTGTTCCCAAGGGAATTTACAATCTATGAGATGTACAAGTATTTTGTGAGGTAGACGCATCCATATCGTTAGGTATCTTGCCCAAGGACACTCACTGGTGGCGTCTTCTGAGTGGAATCTTTCCATGATTGTAGAGCAGGGATCTGGTGGTTAGGTTGAACCTGCTTCTCCTAAAGTCGAGACTTCTCCACAGTTGTATTGGAGGAATGTGCCGAATGGGATTTTGACTTGATTTTCCACAGTCGAAGGGTAGAGACGTAACCTGGTATGTACAGTGTCTTGCCCAAGAACACTTACTGGAGAGGGGCTCTGGCCGGGGTTATATATCTTCATATCATTGTTGATGTCTTTTAATATTTACTTGTGATACGTCTACAACTTGGCCAACAAAATAAAGAATTATAAAAATTCCAATGAGGAAAATGCTACTAAAAGAGCCCTGAATTTGATTTGTACATGAATTTAATAGGTCTTGTATCATCAAAATGTGCTGTTATGTTGTCTCCATATTGGTCTCCCAGGTTAATGTTGTCCAGTGACAGCCACTTTTGCAGTTCTGGTGCCAAAAACAGTATTTTGCAGTTATTAATTTTGTCGGCCCAGGGGATAATTTCTCATGTCCTTTGTCCAATTCTTTAATTGCAAATAATGGGGGTATGGAATTGATGCTGAAGGGGAGCAGACATGTGTTACTAACACCTCCAACAAAGGCCTTGGAATTCCGTAAAATCGAAAATATATAACGTTCTTATATAGAGATGTTCTTTTTTCTGTTTCCTAATGTACTGCTTGGAAATCTACAGCTTTGCTCTAAAGAGATTGTAATATGAGACTCAACTAGTTTATCTCAATGTCCATATCTAGAAATACATTCCAAAAACAAGAGATAAAGCACTCACAGCTACATATTTGCATGGCATTAAATACAGGTAATGTGGATGTTTAAAACATCCTTTATGTAACAAACTACTTTTCCTATTTTCCTCAGTAGGTTATGTATTTTTAAGCGCTTTAAGAAATGTGTAGCTTAACCCACCTGATGGTGTTGCCGAGTGTGGCTCGGGATTAAATTTCACCGCTGAAAGCGGTAACCCCGAGCCACACTCAGGCTGCATACATCACCTCTCCCTGCGCTCCCTCTCTGTCCCAGCAGTCTCCTCTGGCGATCGTGGCATTTTTCTTCCGGGATTCCTTCTCGCGAGGAGGGAACCAGGAAGTATGAGGTCGCGATCGTCGGAGGAGACAGCTGGGGACATCGAGGGAGTGCAGGGACAGGTGATGTATCCAGCGGCATCCCGAGTGTTGCTCGGGGTTACCGCTTCCAGCATAGGAATTTAACCCCGAGCCACACTCGGGATACCACTAGGGGGGAAAAAGTAGCGCTTTTGGACACAACTTTTCAAAAAAATCAGACCGCCAACGAGGTTAAAGTGGCCCAAATTTATTTCAGACAGCCTGATATTCACATGGACAAATACTACCATGGAAGGCAAGGCATTCACAAATTGAAAGTGTGTCCGCTGCTTTATCTTATCGAGTGATCACTCTTTAACCTGCCATATACATTGCTCAGCATAATTGAATACACCCCAAAAGCTTTGTCAGAAAACCTTTACATTCCTTTCAGAATCAACATTTTCTATGGGACACTATACTACAAAATACTTCCACAAATGCGAGCCACTGATTGCAACCAAGATTTGTTAATTTGCACACAAAAAACTATTTTTCCTAACAAATTCATTCAAGACCATGTTGCAAAAATGAATACAACCCAATGAAGGTCGTAGGAGTTAAGCTAAGCTTTAGACCACAAAATCCTAATTAACAAGAACTCAACGACAGGTGAGTCTAATTATTCATTAAACAGGTGTCCAGCAGACAGTTGATTATAAAAGGGTGTTACTTAACAAGGAAAAACACTTCCCATTTCATGCTGTCAGCAATGGCACCACATGGAAGAGAAATGGCACAAAACCTGAGAAAGAAAATAATTCCTTTACACAAGAAAGGAGAAGGCTACAAGATCAGCAAAGCTTTACATATCCGTCAGAATACTGGGGCAAAAGCGAAACATTTAAAAAAGTTAGAACTGCAGCCATCTCAGAGACGTCCAGGCAGTCCACAGGAGTGAACACCTTGATAGGAGCGTCTTCTGATGGGAAGGGTTGAAGACAATCACAATGTACGTTTTGGGGTGATTGTTTCCTGTGACACAGTAAAGCGTACACTGCAGAGGAATGGCATGCATGGGTGTCGTCCACGAAGGAAGCCTCCCTTAAGTCCATGCACAAAAAAGCATGTCTAGAATTTGCCAGGGCCCATGCTGAAAAAGAAGACGACTACTAGAACTCTGGAGTGATGAGACCAAGAAAAATGGTTTTGGATCTGATGGCTTCAAAACTGTATGGTGCCGCAAATGTGAGGAGTAGAAAAAAAAATGCATGGTGCCTACAGTGAAACATCGTGGTGGCAGTGTCCTTCTGTGGTGCTGCTGGTGTCAGGGAACTGTGTTTCATTGATGTATCATGAATTCACAGATGCACTGCTCTATATTGAAAGAGAAGATGCTACCTTCACTCCGTATCCTTGATCATCGTGCACTTTTCCAACATGACAGTGATCCAAAACACATATTTAAGTCCACTGATGCATTTCTGAAGAACAGGGTGAAAGTGATTCAGTGGCGAAGTATGTTTCCTGATCTGAACCCAATCGAACACCTATGGGGAATTCTGAAAAGACAAGTTGAGCATCACTCTCCATCCAGCATCCAGTATGTAAAAGAGGACATTCTGTAAGAATGGAAAAAGATAGATGTTTCAAAATGTTTCCAACTTGTGCATTCCATACCTAGAGGACTTGGTGCTGTCCTTACAAATCATGGAGGTCATACAAAATACTAGTCGTAGTTGATTTTGTTGTGGGGTGTATTCATTCTTGCATCAACTAACTTGAGTAAAACTGATGTTTTTGTAATATAAGTTATAGTATTAGCCTGTCTCATGTAACGAGCTAAACAAATGTTCTATAAAACTCAGTTTTGCCAGAATTTTGGAAATTGTTCTTGTGTTCATTGAGATATTGATTAAAATCTTACTTTTCAAAAGGGGTGTACTCATTTATGCTGAGCAGTGTATATGGACTTAAACCTTAACCCCTTAATTGCAAATCAATGTTTCAACCAGTTACATAATACCGCGAGAATAGAACTCAAATCACAACACGAGGTGCACTTTTCAGCAAATCATATGCAAATAGCTCACAGGAGGCTTGTGATTTCTGTTGTATTATGATCGCTTCCTCCTGTGAGCAGCGATCATAGTACAGCGGAAATCACATACAAGACAATTACGAATATATAATAAAGATTACATCACAGGATTCCCAGAAATGTGGCAACATCTAGTATATGAAACATAACTGCCCACTAGAGTTTCAAGAACCTATCTCTGAGGTGGGCTCATTTTTGCATAGAGGTGTGCATAGTTAACTTAGCCATGCCTACTTTAAATTCTTGCCAAGTATCTGTACACCTCCAACGCAATGGAGCAAATTAACCCCTTTCACAAATCAGCATTGCTATGACCTTGAGCTTAGTGTTTCATGTTAAAGTGAGCTGTCATGGTTCACCTGACTTATCATAGGGAATTAAAATCATTCTAAAATGTCCAGCGGAGACCAGCTCTGGACCTACGTTTTGGGTTGTAATTTTTGATGGATAGATTTATTTATTTTTTTATGTTCGTTGCACTCTCAGTCCTTTGGTCATCTATCAAAACTGGAACGGGCCCTTTGCTGGTTGACGTGAGTATTTATGTTGTAGAAATAACATTTAAAGGAACACTTTAAAGGAACACTATTAAAAATAAAGTTCACTTTTTTGCCCTTAAATAATTGGGCAAAGGCTGCTAACAGCCTGTTTCTTTTTTTCTTTTGTGTGATTTTACTTGCCTTTTCTCCCTCACCGTGTGCAGCTCTTCTTTTTTTTGCTCAGGGACTCCCGAACCTGAAAGTCCATGAGGTTTTTCTTCACAATTTGGGCTCCAATGTAGGAATTGCAAATTGCGCACCCCTACAGAACTTACACATTTTACGTATACAAGTTCCGAAGTGCCCGCGCAGATCTGATCCACCATCTGCCTCAATGAGACCGATCGCTACCACGATAGGTCTCAGAGTGACGTTGCCATGCTGTATGTGTGCCACCGTCACTGGTGACCATTCTTGCGACCGGCAGCCAGGAAAATAAAAAATCTCAGCTGCTGGTGACACTGGGTGGGTGGAGGAAACTCCTCCCCTTCATCCTGCAATTTCACCAGATCAGTAAAGCTGGGGGGGGCATCCTCACATTTTGACCACTCTTTTCATTATGTGTGAATTTAGAGGGTAATCCAGACGTCTTGCTTGAGCTGCCTAGATAGGTATGAGGCCTAACAAGGCCGAAATGATTGTTGGGGGTTCCTAAATCTCTCGTGAGGAAAGGACTTCTTTTTTATTTCAGTCCTGGCCGCCCTTTCTGGGTTATAGCATTCTGATTTGCATATGGTATGGTCTCTTTAATGGCACTAACGCGCTAAAGACTTATGAGACTTGAGCTAGGACTCGCCTAAAGGCAGGCCACTTATTAAGCTGCCAATCACATAAACCTATTTTTCCTCTCCAGGTTTCCATAAAAAGGTTTAAAATAAGTATGTTTCCTGTGTATACGAATATTGGATTTTCTGCTAGTGTTAATAAAATACAGTTTTGAGTTCTGTGTGGTTCTACAAAGACTTTTTGTTTATCATTCCTTAAAAGCTGCTGTACATGGTTTTTATAGCTAAAACGCTTTTCAATGCTCTCTATGAATGCATCTCAGCCAGTGTTATTTTCCTACAAAAGCGATTACTTTGGAACGCCAGCAACAGGACACAGCACATATTCCTGGCAAACTCTCCCAGAATCCTCACACCGCGCCAGAATGGCATCTTCTCCACCGAACGTTTCCACTGCAGATGTGGTTTCAGTTAAACTACATTCACTGGATCAGTGACATTTGTGCGAGTGGTATTGCAATTTTGCGGTTTGTATTTGTGCCACATCCGAAGAAAAGAGCTCTTCCAATGTCCTTTTCACACAGACTTGTTTTGACTGAACGTTAAAATCACTGCTCCTGCTTCTCTAACCACACGAGAGCTCTGGAAGGAAAACAAAAATACTGCAAAGCTTGTGACCATTTTTTACCTGCTGCGTCCACAGCTGTTTTTTTCTAATGTGGACAACTGGGACCTTTTCATTAACCTCACTTTGTTAAATAAGACTTTCTTGACTTAAAAAGGCTTTTTGCAGTTTTATCTGTGGTTTGTTATGGATGTGTAACTCCACGGGAATGACTTACTGGTGACCACCATTAGACTAGATTGTTAAAATGAGAAGACGGACCCATGAGATACAAATTACCAACTATTAGTAAGGGAAAGGAGTGTCTCCGTTTACATACCACACTCCCCCTTGTTTATTATACCCTCCAACCACTATGCAGAGGTGAGGAATATGACCCCCTGTCCTTCTACAGGTGGGCCCCTCATTATTGGGGACTGGCAGCAATTATCCGACCAGTGTTGGGATAGTGACAAAGACAATCCTGGCATAGTAGCGGTGATCAGTCAAGGACTACAACATCTGTCACTCCTGCCATGTCAGGGGCAAGGGCATAGGGTGTTGTAAGGTTCATTTTGATCCCATGTGAATTCATTTAGTTTAATTTATTCACAGTGGTAGTGTGAGGACTGCAGGGTGGATTGAGAGACGCCTGTTCGTAATACCAAAGCAGTACCAGTTCTGGAAACAACTGGGTTTAGCAATGGTATTATGTGGAGAGTTCTGAACCAGACCAGATTACCAGTTCTGACTAACAGCTGGCCTTAAAACATGTCTAGAGCTCCACTTATGCCTAGCTTATAGAGCTCTGCCTATGGGCACCAGAGAAGTAACTCAAATAGAGTACCAGTACTTAATGTGGTTCTTCAACATATACAGAGAAAGAGTAAGGAGAACTAGATGGGGTCGGTACACAAGGAGTCAGAGTAGAGTATGAAATAGACCAGGTCGGTACACAAGTAGACAAGACAAATAAACATGCTATTGGGTCACCAGAAAACCATAATAGAGCAGCGAGTGTGGTCCTGGCTTGGGTTTATATAGGAATACTCCACTCTTTTACTCTGATGTCACTTTTGTGTGGCAGAATGTGAGCACACAATGGCGCTGTAATGGCACAAGTGCATCAGCGTCCTTATACCCAGAGTGACTATAAAATAGTGCAAGAAGTAAGAATTCAGCATCAAACTTATTCTGGTGACCGTAACATCGCGCAAGTAGCACTCCTGTTCCCATTACACAAGTATTGACAGGAGGTGTGCCCTAATGATGTGCGCTGAAGCACCTGGGCAAGTGTAGTGAAGTATTGGATCAGAACTTTGTATCGGTGATCCTGAATACCACACAACTCGGATCTGATTGGTGGCCCGAAAATTACGATTGGGGCATCTCTAATTCAGTCTTTGTGTGTTATTCCAATGGTTGCATGCCAGAATGTAAATCACCATTGGCCAGTTTACGAGTCAGATTTAAACATAACCAGAGCTGTTGTAAACTTACCAGAGCCATTGAATGTGGAGTTGATGAGTTTACAACCGCTCCGTTTACATTTCATCCTAGCTTCAAATCTAGCCCCAGATTTTCCTATATGTACGTGGTCGCTCCGTTCAATTACATTCTGGTCATATAGTTATATAAATTTATCGGACTAGCCGCTATTTAAACTTAAGGCAAATGTGCCAGAACCAGTATGGAAGACATGTAAATTCAAGATATTGTGCATTTATTTTTACATTTGTAATTACAATAGTCATTCTTTTGGAACATACTCCTTTTGCTATCGCTTTTTTATTCTTTTTCCACAAACATAAATGTGTATTTTTCCTCTGTACACCACTTTTGTACTAATTTACTAGTGTGGCACGCAGCCAATACATACATCAGAAGACGTAGAAATGCCACAGACAATGGCAATATGCAATACAGTGATCTCACTTTACAATAATGCGTTTGCGTGTTTTAAAGAAAGCTCATGTGTCTAGCCCTCTGAATTAAAGAATAGCGTGTGTGCATTTTTTAATTCTTGCAGGAATAGTAGACACATGTCTACGGGTTGTTAGTTGATGTCTGTAGATAAAAAGAAAAAAAACTGGTCTGTGTATTGAAAGACACTCCTTGTAGGAAAATCATGGAAACGATGGAGGAGCAGTCTATATAGAAGAGGACCTCCACAAACAAGTTAATAGAAGTAAATGCAAATTTATTTTGCTTTAAATTAGTTAGGTCCTGTGACAGACAGCCAGGCATGGTTGTAAATGGGATGTATATCAGAGGAGAACTTCTAAAACCCCAGGGAAATGTATATCAGCATGTGTGTGTTGTAGCTGGGCATGCTGGGAGTTGTAGTCTGGGTCCCTGGGGTTGGGATAATGGAATGAATGGTGGGCCATTATCCCAGCAAGCCTGACTCACAGGTGTGTTTTTTCAGGCTTGCTCAGCCTTTAATATAAGGGAAGTTGGTGTAGGTGTAGGAGGGGAGTGTGTTCAGCTGATGGAGAGAGCTGAAAGAAAGAAAAACTGTTTATGATGTGCTGTGATCTACTGATTTGCTGTGATCCACTACTTGATGTGATCCACTGACTTGCTGTGATCCACTACTGCAGTATGGTGAGGAAAATAACAATCTAAAAAGACATTTACGTGTTGCTGTGTTCTGGCACCCTAGACAATGTGGCACAAAGGAGTCCTGTTACATATGGTGGAGGATGCGGGCAGTGCCACCCTAAGTCTGTGGACAGCATAAACCTACAAGCAACATGGAGGACATTAAGGCTCTGGTGCAGTTCACTGCTGCTCAGCAAGAAGCTAATAGGAGAGCTGCTGAGAGCCATGCAACCCTGCAGCAGCTAGTGCTAGCCCAAGCTGAGAGTGCTATAAATATGGTTAAAGCACTGAAGGAGAGCACTGAGGCTTTGGTGCAACAGATTATTATTGCCCAAACAGAGGCATTCCTCAAGGTCCATGAGGAGCAACAATATGCCACGCATGCTCTGCGCGGTGAGATTTGTGCCATATCAGACAGACTGGAGTCTGATCCTGCAAGCAGCTACCAAAGTTGTAAGGTGATCTGGGCCAGTCATTATCTGCAAAAAATTACCACAGCAGACGATGTGGAGGCGTATCTGTTGGCATTTGAGAGTACAGCAGAAGGAGAAGGCTGGCCGACGGGTGAGTGGGCGAGCATACTTGCTCCTTTCCTGAGTGGAGAGCCTCAGAAGGCCTACTATGACTTGGAGCCAGAGGAAGCCAGTGACTATTAGAGGTTGAAAGCCAAAATCCTGGCACGCCTGGGAGTGACCTCAGCAGTACGGGTGCAAAGATTCCATTCCTGGACATATTCCTTGAGTAAAGCTGCACGGTCACAAATGTTTGACCTAATTCATCTTGCCAGGAAATGGCTACAAGCTGAGACTGACTCCGCTACTAAAATAGTGGAGACATTAGTGATGGACTGCTTTCAGCGTGGATTACATGCGGCAGTGGGTAAACCAAGGTGAGCTCCAAACAGCGAACCTGCTGATTGCTTTGGTGGAAAGATTTACAGCTTCAGGAGACGCTCTGGATCAACCCTACAACCCAAAACATTTTTTTATGATGTGCTGTGACCTACTACATGATGTGATCCACTGACTTGCTGTGATCCACTACTGCAGTGCTGTGTGGAAAATAAGAAATCTAAAAAGACATTTACGTGTTGCTGTGTTCTGGCGCCCTAGAAGACGTGGCACAAAGGAATCTTGTTACAGCCCATATATGTTTGGACACAGGCACAATTTTCATACTTTTGGCTCTGTATGCCACCAGAATAAAATTAAAACGAAACAATCCAAATTAATTTGAAGTGCAGACAATCCGCTTTAATGCAAGGGGTTGAACTTAAATATCAAGGACAAATTTTAGGAACTGCAACCATTTTTACACACCGTTTCCCCCCATTCTCAGGGGCTTAAATGTAATTGGACAAATGAATATAATCATAAATAAAATGTTCATTTTTAATATTTTGTTTAGAATCCTTTACTGGCAATGACCGCCTGAAGTCTGGAACCCATGGACATTACCAAAGACTAGGTTTCCTCCTTTCTGATGCTTTGCCAGGCTCTAACTGTAGCTGTCTTCAGTTGTTCTTAGTTTGTGGGTCTTTCTGCCTTAGTTTTGCCTTCAGCAAGTGAAATGCATGCCATTGCAGAATATTCCATTTCTTTTCCATCAAAAACTCCTGGGTTGCTTTTGCTGTGTGTTTTGGATCACTGTCCATCTGTAACCAGGGCCGGATTAACGTAGGGGCGGATGGAGCGGCCGCTCCAGGCCCCTTCCTGTAAATAGGCCCACTGCCTGTAAATAGGCCCACTGCCAGAGATTTTTTTCTTCCGTTATGTACCCGGCACCTGGCTTCGCTCTCAAGCCGGCCCCACTTAAGCCTGCCTCTCTGCTCTGGCTCTGCCCACCATGAAGCCCCCTTGTGGAGAATTAACTGTCTCCTGTCCGTCCTTTTAGTTCTTTTCTCGAAACCCCGTCTCGAGCTGATATTGACACCTTAGATTAAAATCTCATCAACGTTGATGGAGAGATGATTAGAATGATAAATTAAGACACGGAAGCCTTGTAGTCACTCAAAACACATCTCTGGTTCTATTTGTTTGAACACATTATTTATACATTTCTGCAAAAGAGGCTGTGTTTCTCATCTCATGCTCTAATTGGTAGAGCGGGAGACAGTGGCTGGAAAACCCCCTTAACATACAGAACACGTGATTTCAGTGAAATTGCAGATCCTTTCTCCAGAAATGAAACTAATTCTGTAGGATACAGAAACGAAACTTAACAGAGATTCTGCATATATATGTCCCATATTAAACTAAAGAAATATATATAGGTTGCTACCGATCAATGCGAGACGTTTGGTGCTCCTATTCCTTTCAATCCCCTCTTAGAATCATTCTGTTTTAACATATGATTCTTTAAACAGTCCTTGGACAGCGTGAGCAGGGGAACAAATCCCTCATTACTCACACGAGAAACATTAGAACCAGGGGGGCAGTACCTGTCACGGAACGGATAACACATGACAGTCTCCCAATTCCAGTCTTCGCTACTGTCCTCCTAGAATCCCATTTCTTTGCCTATTATAGATTATACGACGCAGCTGCACATACTGAGTATAGTCCTCAGGGGTATTAGAGGGAAGACTAAGCATCATATTGGATAAAATAACTTTATTTGCCATCTGTTTTAAACAGAGCATTAGACAATAAACAATAATAGCGATACAGAGAATAATTAGCAGTAGAACAATGCCTAGCTGGGTTAGAGCCTGGCGCCATCCCTTGAACCACCCAAAATATTGGTCCCAGGGATTCTCTATTCCCGAGTTACATTTCATTTCTTCTGAAAATTCTGTAAATTTTTTTATGGCGCGGGTAACCTTGCCATTGGGGCCCACATTGTCAGGGATGTAGGTGCAGCATGTACCCGTCCCTTCGATCATCTTACACACGCCTCCCTTTTCGGCTAATATCATGTCCAGAGCCATCCGATTCTGGAAAGTCATAATAGAAATCGATTGTAACTGCTCCGCAAGACCCTGTAGAGCATCTCGCGTATAATTAACAAAACGCTGCTGATTATAGTACAAATAATTAATCCAATCTACATTCTTGTTAATAGTAACAAGGGGGGCTAGGAAGGACTCAAAGCCCGCCTTGACTTGATCCCTTGCTTTAAACCCGTTAGGGACCCCTCTTGGAACCCCAATTGCGTCAATATAGACATGTGGGTCAAGACTTCCCTGGTGGTTCGGAGCCTTTCGCTTTATGCGCTGAGTAGAAAAAGTTGGAATTTCCTCGGGGTCTGAAACAATATAGAATCCCATAACTGCTTTGGATAGGGCACACTCACCGGACCACTGAAGGGCAGGCGCGCCCTAATCTTGAGGTCTCCACATATCCAGTAAAGATCCCCAATTAGAAAAACCTGATTCTGCAACTTAGTACTGTTTATAGTGCTGTATTTAGCACAATACCCCTCAGAGAAAAAGGTAAAGTTCCTACCCCTCTCAATAAATCGGTAGCAAGTATATTCCCCAGAGTAAATATATATCCCTTCTCCCGGCTGAGGAATTATACCAAAAAATCATTTGTCCTTTATCTTGTGTCATGTAAACGTCTTTGGTTTGGCATTGCGGGCAATTTAAGACCAGGAAAAGAAAGAAACAAATAATGCTGAGTGTCACGGAATGGCCCAGCACCCTCAGCCAGGGGCGGTGCAGTGACAGTGGTGGCTATGGACACTCGGGTGCGGTGGCACGCACCCAGTTTTACAAGTACTTTTATTAGATGTGATTGTGTGGTGTAATAAAGTGTCCCCGTTGATTTATTGCGTAATGTATTTTCCCCTTTGTTGCCTTGCTCGCCGCCATTTTCCGATCACCTTGTGGCGCAGTTAAGAATTCTCGATTCGGAAAATGGCCGATCCGAACCATCCGGTTCGGATCGCAAAATGGCCGATTCGGACCATCCGGTCCGAATTGGCGACTCCCTGAAGGCCAAGGGCCAATGGGTCCTGGGAGGGCGGGCAAGGAGTCCCATTGTATTCTAATTGTGTGCAGAGGTAATAAATGCTTGGACTGTAAACAATAAAGGCAGATTCTGCAGTGCATTCAGCTTTGACTGGTGTGACTTTATTCTCCACCGTATTTTCGTATCTGAGAGTCCCCCGCGATCTCAGGGTACGGTGTCCACCCAGGTACGATCCGAATCGAGCGCTCTGTGCCTGCATCGAGTAGCAGGGCAGAGGCGCTGCGTATGAGGATTCGGTTCCCAGAGAGAGGGAGATCCGAACCGAAGGGCGCGGCCGCGTACCGCGCTTCGGTATTGCGAGGGATTGCGGTAAGATCCGAATCCCTCGCCCATCCGGCAGATCCGAAGATTCATCCAGCCCCGATCCGATCCGAAAAGTCTTCCATTAAGTTCCGAAGAGTTATCCGCACCGCGATCGGAAACGTTTCCCGCAAGATCCGAAACGTTTCCCACATCCGTTACGAAGATTCCTCCGCGGCAGAACCGATCTCCACAGACGTCCACACCCGCAAGGTCAGTGAACCAGCTGCTCGGGACGCTGAGTGCCGTATGGCTCAGTGGTCGGGCTGGTACTAGGCAGGGGTCCCCTCCACCGCCCGCTAACCCTTCCCCAGGGTCACGCCAGGCCGCACGAGACGCGCGGAGTGCGCGTCACTCGGTAGTCGGGCCAGCGGTAAGCGAAGGGGTCACGCAGATTGAGCACACCCGCAGGCGGAACAACATCTCCATTCCGTCATACTGGTGGCAGCGGTGGGATCGCTCTCTGCAGGCCCCCTGGAGACCTACGCCATGGTGGTGTACACCTATTACGACCGGGACACCCTGCGTGGGATGTTGGAGAACCGGGGAGGAACGCCGGGTAACAAGAAAAGAAAGACGCTGATCAAGGAACTGACCAGGATGGATCAGGACGAGGCGATGATGCCCGTCCCCAGCCCTGTCCAAGCGGAGGTGGAGGAAGATGCTGGCCTCAGAGAGGTGCGGCGTCGGATTGCCCTGCTCGGGATGCCCCGACGACGGCGGACAGATGCCGAGTGATGCGGGAGTTCTACCGGGAGGTGGAACAGGAAAAGGACCGCCAGCACGAGCTGCGGTTGGCAGAGCTCCGCGGAGCAGAGCCAGAAGATTTGAACCCCGAACCCTACCCCGTGGAACCCTGGGACGAGGCCTACAGCTTGACTGAAGCTTCCCCTTGGGAATCTGCAAACCCCAGTGACGGCCCTTGCGGGACTCTCAGCTCGCCTGGAGCCTGTACTGAGGACGCCACTCATTCCAGCGACCCTCGGATGGAGTCTTACAGCTCGCCTGAAGCTGCATCTGAGGACGCCACATTCCCCGTTGAGGAGCGGTGCTCCTGTGCTGGTACCTTCGCCGACAGGAAGGTCGTGTTGGCAAGAGAGCTGCAGGAGGGCCTGGAGCGGGACCAGAGATCCACAGAGGAACTGTGGTACGAGGCCCTGGACCATGAGCGGGACTGCCATGATGCGTATATTCCTTCTGACGCTGTCGTTCATCAGGTGCAGTATGATGTGCGAGCAGCGTTCCTGCAGGGTCGGGCCCCAGAGGAGTGGGAGGCCGAGCTCCGGAGCCTGGTGCAGGAGGAGATCGCACTGGACGCCGCGTACCGCGCGCTCCGGTGGCTAACCGCCCCTCCGACAGTGCGCCCTATTGGAGGCAGTTCCACTGCAGGGCCTCGCTACGGAGGGACGGGGCTGCTCTACGAGGGCATGGCCGCCGACCCCGAGTTTGGAGAGGAGACCGAGGAGCGGATGGAAGACATCCTGGAGCGACGGGAACTGGAGATCCCGTCAGACAGCCGGGACTCGGTGTTTGAGGAGCTGGAGTCCCTAGCAGAGCGAGAGTGGGAGCTCGAGGTGGCTTATCGAAGACTGTTGGACGGCGTTCCGCAGTCGAGCCTGAGCTCCCCGTGGTGGGACGGGTCGGCGGAGGAAGTCGACAGTCCCCAGGTTTGGGACCTATGGGAGGCCGAGGCGGACCCATGGGTGCCCGTGGGGGTTCGACTGAGGAAGTTACCCCTGCACCCCGCAAGAGGACAGGGTGGCCGAGGCCACGGGTCCAGCGGGGGAGGAGACGGATGGTCTCCCCGGGATGGGTTGTGCGCAACCATTGTTTGCCCCGGGGGGTGAAGAGACCATCCTTCCCCAAGGAGATCTCCAACCGGCAGAAGAGCTGGCTACGGGGCAGAGCGCCGCTGGTCTCTGCCCACTACTCAAAGTCTGCCAGGAGGAGCAGACGGATGGTTCCCCCGGGATGGGTTGTGCGCAACCATTGTTTGCCCCGGGGGGTGAAGTGACCATCCTTCCCCAAGGAGATCTCCACCCAGCGGAAGAGCTGGCTACGGGGCAGAGTGCCGCTGGCCTCTGCCCACTACTCAACGTCTGCCAGGAGGAGCAGACGGATGGTTCCCCCGGGATGGGTTGCGCGCAACCACTGATTGCCCCGGGGGGTGAAGAGACCATCCGCCACAAGGAGATTGCCAACCAGCGGAAGAGCTGGCCACGGGGCAGAGCGTCGCTGGCCTCTGCCCCCTGCTGACAATCTGCCAGGTGGAGCAGACGGTTCCCCCGGGATGGGTTGTGCCCAACCATTGTTTGCCCCGGGGGGTGAAGTAACCATCCTCCCGCAAGGAGATCCTCGCGCAGCTGAAGAGCTGGCCACGGGGCAGAGCGCCGCTGGCCTCTGCCCACCACCCACAGTCTGCCAGGTGGAGCAGACAGATGGTTTCCCCGGGCTGGGTTGTGCGCAGCCAGTGACGGTCCCGGGGGGAAAAGAAACCATCCTTTTGCAAGGAGATCCCCACCCAGCGGAAGAGCTGGCACCAGGGCAGAGCGCCGCTGGCCTCTGCCCGTTTCTCCCAACTTGCCCCGAGGGGCAGAGCGAGGATGTCCCCGTGCGACCGCGGTTGCATTCCCTGGTCCCCCTCGTCGGCCACCAGGAGAGCAGCCAGGTCTGGCTCGAGGTGCTCCTTCGGTTGCCGTGTCCGTACCGGGCCATCCAGTGGAGGAGCTGGCAACGGGGCAGAGCGCCGCTGGCCTCTGCCCATTTTTGCAACCCTTGGGCTCGGGGGCCTCACGCAGTCACGGTTCTGTTCCACGGCTGACTTGGGCACCTGGGGCGTGTGCAGTTGGCACCCGGGTTCCCCAGGTGAGCGACAACCCTGGGGGGACACAGGGGGTACTCCGGCCCGGATGTATGTACCTTTGCCCAGCCGGGGTAACCTTGAGGACGTGGGGCCCGACCAAGCTGGCACGGCCGCAAGGCCAAATGGAGAGGCCTGGTGACTCGGCCTCCTCAGACGGACTATGGGCCTGGGAGCGCCGACTTCCCCGGTATGACCCGGTGGGGTCAGACCAGGTGCGTCGAACTGGGGGAGGGGAGGAGTGTCACGGAATGGCCCAGCACCCTCAGCCAGGGGCGGTGCAGTGACAGTGGTGGCTATGGACACTCGGGTGCGGTGGCACGCACCCAGTTTTACAAGTACTTTTATTAGATGTGATTGTGTGGTGTAATAAAGTGTCCCCGTTGATTTATTGCGTAATGTATTTTCCCCTTTGTTGCCTTGCTCGCCGCCATTTTCCGATCACCTTGTGGCGCAGTTAAGAATTCTCGATTCGGAAAATGGCCGATCCGAACCATCCGGTTCGGATCGCAAAATGGCCGATTCGGACCATCCGGTCCGAATTGGCGACTCCCTGAAGGCCAAGGGCCAATGGGTCCTGGGAGGGCGGGCAAGGAGTCCCATTGTATTCTAATTGTGGCAGAGGTAATAAATGCTTGGACTGTAAACAATAAAGGCAGATTCTGCAGTGCATTCAGCTTTGACTGGTGTGACTTTATTCTCCACCGTATTTTCGTATCTGAGAGTCCCCCGCGATCTCAGGGTACGGTGTCCACCCAGGTACGATCCGAATCGAGCGCTCTGTGCCTGCATCGAGTAGCAGGGCAGAGGCGCTGCGTATGAGGATTCGGTTCCCAGAGAGAGGGAGATCCGAACCGAAGGGCGCGGCCCGTACCGCGCTTCGGTATTGCGAGGGATTGCGGTAAGATCCGAATCCCTCGCCCATCCCGGCAGATCCGAAGATTCATCCAGCCCCGATCCGATCCGAAAAGTCTTCCATTAAGTTCCGAAGAGTTATCCGCACCGCGATCGGAAACGTTTCCCGCAAGATCCGAAACGTTTCCACACATCCGTTACGAAGATTCCTCCGCGGCAGAACCGATCTCCACAGACGTCCCACACCCGCAAGGTCAGTGAACCAGCTGCTCGGGACGCTGAGTGCCGTATGGCTCAGTGGTCGGGCTGGTACTAGGCAGGGGTCCCCTCCACCGCCCGCTAACCCTTCCCCAGGGTCACGCCAGGCCGCACGAGACGCCGAGTGCGCGTCACTCGGTAGTCGGGCCAGCGGTAAGCGAAGGGGTCACGCAGATTGAGCACACCCGCAGGCGGAACAACATCTCCATTCCGTCATACTGAGCTATAAGGGACTTGTGGTGGGGCTGGGCAACAGGGGTTGGTACAGCTTTGGCGAGGGTGGTAAACATATCGTTTCAGTCTTTTTCTTTCCCAGCATGAGATTCCACATTCTTCGGAAAGAATCCTTGGTCGTCATCTTTCCCTTGTTGGAGGACAGGGCTGCCTGCCCTCGTGAGTGTCTCTTGGTCCGGGTCCTCTTCCTGATGGAGACCAAAGCTATTAGCTGCCCCCGTTAGTGCCCCTTGCGGGATTCTCTTGATCCTGGAGGCGTGGATCCAGACCGGGCTATCCTCCGTCAGTACAGCTGTGCGAGTAACGGCTACCACCGTGGTCTCTGGTCCATATGTGAATTCCTCCGGCCTTTTTCCCTTTTGCAGTCTCTTTACCAGGACCTTGTCTCCTGGATTGAACAGGTGGGTTGATGTGTCTAAAAGAGAAAACCTAAAAGTAACTTTGTCTCTGGTTTCCTCGAGTGGTTATTAGCTGCCTGACATACTCATCCCTTATCTGTTCTAGGTCCCCTGTCTCCAGTGCCAGGGGTATTCGTGACCATGGCAAAGAAAATAGGCGCCCCATCAGTATCTCAAAAGGGGAATAATCTGTGTTCCTATTTACTGACATCCTGATTTCTGCTAGAACTATTTGGGAGCACTATTTTCCATTTATTGAATGTCCCTCCTGTGGCCTTACGTAACCTGTCCTTGAATAATCCAGTGTGTGCCCTGCAGTGTAGTACTGCTATCTGGGATGGCAAAAAAATGCTTGCTAGGAGATCCATGACCAGGGATAAATGGGAAATCTTCTTTCCATCTGCTGCCATAAATCCCCTCTTTTCCCATATGATTCCATGGTCATGGACAACCCCATAAACATATTTAGAGTCTGTGTAAATAGTGACAGGGTTTCCTTCATACAGTTGGCAAGCTCTAGTAAGGGCTATGAGTTCTGCTGCCTGGGCTGATTGGTAGGGTACAGATTTTGCTTCGAGTATCTTATCAGGGAGTTGGACCACTGCATATCCGGCATGGTATGTCTGGTCATTTGGTCGCGTGCAGGAATCCGTCAACAAACACTACGTCAGCGTCTGGTACTGGAATGGACATAAGGTCAGAGCGGGGTGCTGTATCAGACTCAATACTTAAAAAAAACAGTCATGGGCCTCAGGTAGTGAGTCAGAGGTTCTTTAAGACCTAGTATTGCATTAAGAATGGGCGCCGGGCCTGCAATACTGGAGCTGTACTCTATGTGTAAAGCAGGGTTGCTGAGCAGAGTGACCACATAGCCGCTGAAACGCTGGGAAAACATGTGCTGGGTGTGTATGCCTCTAAGTAAAGCCAGGACATCATATGTTGTGTGTAGGTAAATTTCGCATCCTAAAGTGTACTGGCCTGCCATACTGACAGCCATTGCGCATGCAGCTAGAGCCCTCAGACATGCCGGCATCCCTTGCACTGTGACTGGCAGTATTTTTGGAAAAAAAAAAAACCCAAAAAACGACTGGGCGCAACCGGCCACCGTGTTCTTGCGTCAGTACCCCTGCCATGGTTTTACAGTTGTCCCTTGCAAACAAATGATATGGAAGAACATAATCGGGGAGGCCGAGCGCGGGGCTTGTCATCATTGCATTTCTGAGAACCCTAAAGGCATTTAACATTTCGTTTGACCATTTTATCATATCGGATTGACCTAACAGGGTGGCTTGTCTCAGAATGTTATCGTAATAGGAGCAGTCAGGGATCCACTGTCTACAATAATTTATCATACCCAAGAATGACAGCATGTCCTTCTTGGTTTTCGGGTTGACCAGGCCCGTGACAGACTGGACTCGCTTCTGACTGATGCTCCGTTCTCCCTGTCTGAGAACAAACCCCAAATATTCGACTTGCGTTTTACACCATTGCATTTTCTGTAGAGAGACTTTATGCCCACATTCTCGTAACCATTTTAATAGAGATACACCATCCTCCCGGCTGGCCTCCTCCGAAGGACTGCACACGAGGAGATCATCCACGTACTGCAGCAGGACAGAACCATGGCTGGGGTGCCAGGATTTCAGAGTGGCCTGTAACACAATGCTATAGACCACCGGGGAATCAACGTACCCCTGGGACATTCTAGACCAGGTAAGCTGTGTGCCTTCGAATGAAAATGCAAAAAGTAGTGCCGTGTCTGGGTGCACAGGGATGCTAAAAAATACATTCTTGAGATCAATCACTGAAAAATATATGTGTGCTGCCGGTATGGATAACAGAAGTGATATAACATCTGGGACAATTGGTGCTATTGGAATCACTAGGGAATTAACTGCGCGCAAGTCTTGGACGAACCTGACAGTGCCGTCAGCTTTGTTTACGGGGTTAATAGGGGTGCAATCCGTCCTCTTTTTCTTTGGACAAAGGATATTGTTTCTGGTAAACAGGGTTGCAATTGTCATATAGTCTGGCTTTATATAGAGTGCAACTAATCAGTCCAGTGTCATAGGGACCGTTGGACCATAACTGGTCCAAGTCCCGGAGTTCAGTGGGTAGCATTTCTGTAGTCAGTAAAAAATAGTGGTGCATGTCTAAGAAGAGGGGGAGTGTTGGTGAGTCAATAATAAGACCCCCTGTTCTGGAATATATTGTGACTTCTAGTTTCCCAAGGAGATCCCTCCCCTTGTTTTTGTTTGCATGCAACCGCTATGGGCAAAAATGACCGTGCTTTGTAAACCAGGGTCATTTCGTTTTCAATCTCCTGCCACATTTTATTAATTCCATCTTCATCGTTTAAAATATAATTATCAGATGTTGGATGTTTTTTATATCTCAGAAATGGAAGGGACGTGGCTCCACTTCCATCCAGCCTGTTTATCTATAATAGCGTCTATAATTAGTCTCATGTCTTCCTGCGTAAAATTGCGGCCATTACAAGCCTTTTTTAGATAGTTGAGTGTGCCTAAAGGGGTCTCTCTTGGCTTTGGACAGTGTGTTAAAATTTTATTATTATCTTCTATATCCAAAGCCTTTTTTTAATAATCTGTTTCCAACGGTCATAAAAGGAAGATGAAGAACATCATCATATTTGACTGGTGGATTAATCGGGGTCCCGGCCTGAGTGCGGGTTATAATCTGGGAAGGCTCACCACTATTTCTAAACAAAGGGGGCGCACTTGGTTCAGGTTTTTTTTTTTTTTTTTGTGTTCTCCTGTTTAGTATCATCGGACTTGGTGGGGGCTGAGGATTTGTGGTCCTCCA
Organism: Leptobrachium leishanense; assembly: GCA_009667805.1. Classification (NCBI taxonomy): domain Eukaryota; kingdom Metazoa; phylum Chordata; class Amphibia; order Anura; family Megophryidae; genus Leptobrachium; species Leptobrachium leishanense. The sequence continues at coordinate 469,057,142 of CM019063.1, forward strand.
TTGCTCCCACTGCACCCAATATCTCAGTGTCAGAAAACCGCACTAGAGAAAAATATATTGACTGCTTATAAGGAGGAGGGGGTCGAGGTCCCCAGTTGGCACGAGGCACTTCCTGTTTATTGCGTGGTATACGTTGTTCTATTTTATGTTCTCTGGAACAATCAGACCTTGTTGCGGGGGCCTTTTTGCATTGTTTAGTCTGTCTATTAAACTAATGACTTGCCAAAATTAACCACTGTTCTCCTCCCAGTCTCATGTACTGCATGTCCCACTGAGGGTCTCCCCGGTAATAGGGTCATGCTTCGGTGTCATCAAGGCATAACCCCTTTACCATATCCATGTGGAAAAAAACTGTTATCACCTTGTCTGGGGAATGGGTTAAAAACTACCGACTGCCTCCGTCCATCCCGCTATATTATCCACCCAAGGATTAATAAAATAGTAATCTGTCCCTCCTACTCTTGCTACATAATCTTTACAGGATTCCCCTACTAATGGTAAAGGATATTCTTTAACCTTGCTATTTTGAGTACCCATGGTTAGTTGTACAATTAAATATTCAGACAGATAAAATAGAGAAAGAAATAAGAAAAAAGAGGCTCTTCACAGTGCTCGAGAAAAAAAACAACTTATATACTTTAACAATATATATCTATAGATCACTTTTGCTCTGTAAATAGCACATACCCACACTGGCTGCAGCCATATATCACATATATACACTTACTGCACAGAGCACATATACACACACAACTCTAAATCCACATTCATAACATTTATACACATATATAATTAAACCGGTAATACAGAAATGACGAGCGTCCGTTTTACCTTACAGACCACTCGGCACTTTAACTTATACTTTAACAACAGATATATCTATATACTTATTGATAAGCATGCATCAAATATACAGTTTTAGATGTTAATCCAAGGTTGCCATGGGTATCCCAGATACCCTAGATACGGAGCAGTCCCTGACATACTTCCGTACGGGAACTCTGTCCCAATTTAGCTATATCTGTATCCCAGATACATTAAAAAAAAAAAGAAGAAAAAAAAGGCACGGACCAATTTAGCTCGTAAAACCGAGGTCAGAGCCCTCGTCTGGACAAGAAAAATACTCACCAGGACGAGGGGTGACAGGTTATCTCAGCAGTGCCTCCAAATCTGTGGAGAATTAACTGTCTCCTGTCCGTCCTTTTAGTTCTTTTCTCGAAACCCCGTCTCGAGCTGATATTGACACCTTAGATTAAAATCTCATCAACGTTGATGGAGAGATGATTAGAATGATAAATTAAGACACGGAAGCCTTGTAGTCACTCAAAACACATCTCTGGTTCTATTTGTTTGAACACATTATTTATACATTTCTGCAAAAGAGGCTGTGTTTCTCATCTCATGCTCTAATTGGTAGAGCGGGAGACAGTGGCTGGAAAACCCCCCTTAACATACAGAACACGTGATTTCAGTGAAATTGCAGATCCTTTCTCCAGAAATGAAACTAATTCTGTAGGATACAGAAACGAAACTTAACAGAGATTCTGCATATATATGTCCCATATTAAACTAAAGAAATATATATAGGTTGCTACCGATCAATGCGAGACGTTTGGTGCTCCTATTCCTTTCACCCCTCTTCTTTGGCATGCACATGGGGGGTGTGCTGCATGATCCAGGCACTCCCTAATGCCGCCCATTATGTAAAATAACCCCTCCCCTAGTGAGCTTGGAGTGGCTGCTCCCCTTCCTTCCTGGTGAGTCACGTGCTACAGGACGCCGGAAGAGGAAACCGCTCATCTGAGCTCAGAATCATGTGCTGCCTCATGCCGCTACTCCCTCTGCCTGCTGTGAGTGAGTGAGGAGGATGTGCAACCAGCCCCAGCTCGACAGGATAGAGACCCCATCCCACCAGGCCAGGAGGAGGTGAGAGAGATACTGTCTGCCCTCTGTCTGCTCCTCTCCCCTGCACCACATGCCCCCCCTCTCCATCCAGTTGAGCTAGTGACCCCTCCCCCCTCCTGTGTACACCCCAGGGTCTGTCCAGCACAAGAAGCTGTGGCATGTGAGGGGTCTCCCTGTCCAGGACTAAACCCTGCTGTGAAGGAAAAGCTAGTTTTTAACCCCTGCAGCCGAGACCTGTATGCTTTGCATCACGCTGACAGATCATAAAACGTTTGGAGCAGCAGGACCCATGACATAAAAGCACAGCTGAGGTACACTGTAGTGTGTTGCTCAGATGCCTGGTCCTGCAGGGGTTATAAACTATCAGGGCTCGAGTCGAGCGGGAACGGCGTTCCCGCACTTCCCGCACTTCTCCCACAGCAGGAACGATGCGGGAACGCAGCGTTCCCGCTGTGGCCCAAGCCCGAACGCTTAGCAGGCGGCCGCCGCACATTGCCGGCGGCCGTGTGCTTCCTATTATAACAGCCGGTGACCGGAAGTGGAGCCGCTCACCTGGCTGTTTCATAGATCCCAGGCGAGCGGCTGCACTTCCTGTCAGCGGCCGCTGAAGCAGGAAACACGTGGCCGCCGGCAATGTGCGGCAGCAGCAGCAGAGGTGAGTTGGGCTGGGGGCAGTATCCATGAGACCTGGGGGCAGTATCCATGAGACCAGGGGCAGTATCCATGAGACCAGGGGCAGTATCCATGTGACCAGGGGCAGTATCCATGAGACCTGGGGGCAGTATCCATGTGACCAGGGGCAGTATCCATGAGACCAGGGGCAGTATCCATGTGACCAGGGGCAGTATCCATGTGACCAGGGGCAGTATCCATGTGACCAGGGGCAGTATCCATGAGACCAGGGGCAGTATCCATGAGACCAGGGGCACTATCCATGTGACCAGGGGCAGTATCCATGTGACCAGGGGCAGTATCCATGTGACCAGGGGCAGTATCCATGAGACCAGGGGCACTATCCATGAGACCAGGGGCAGTATCCATGAGACCAGGGGCACTATCCATGAGACCAGGGGCAGTATCCATGAGACCGGGGCACTATCCATGAGACCTGGGGGCAGTATCCATGAGACCTGGGGGCAGTATCCATGTGACCAGGGGCAGTATCCATGTGACCAGGGGCAGTATCCATGAGACCAGGGGCAGTATCCATGAGACCGGGGCAGTATCCATGAGACCAGGGGCAGTATCCATGTGACCAGGGGCAGTATCCATGAGACCAGGGGCAGTATCCATGAGACCAGGGGCAGTATCCATGTGACCAGGGGCAGTATCCATGTGAGCAGGGGCACTATCCATGTGACATGGGGCAGTATCCATGAGACCAGGGGCAGTATCCATGTGACCAGGGGCAGTATCCATGAGACCTGGGGGCAGTATCCATGAGACCAGGGGCAGTATCCATGAGACCAGGGGCAGTATCCATGTGACCAGGGGCAGTATCCATGAGACCAGGGGCAGTATCCATGAGACCAGGGGCACTATCCATGAGACCAGGGGCAGTATCCATGAGACCAGGGGCAGTATCCATGAGACCAGGGGCAGTATCCATGAGACCAGGGGCACTATCCATGAGACCAGGGGCAGTATCCATGAGACCAGGGGCACTATCCATGTGACCAGGGGCAGTATCATGAGACCAGGGGCAGTATCCATGAGACCAGGGGCAGTATCCATGTGACCAGGGGCGTATCCATGAGACCTGGGGGCAGTATCCATGTGACCAGGGGCAGTATCCATGAGACCAGGGGCAGTATCCATGTGACCAGGGCAGTATCCATGTGACCAGGGGCAGTATCCATGAGACCAGGGGCAGTATCCATGAGACCAGGGGCACTATCCATGTGACCAGGGGCAGTATCCATGTGACCAGGGGCAGTATCCATGAGACCAGGGGCAGTATCCATGTGACCAGGGGCAGTATCCATGAGACCAGGGGCAGTATCCATGTGACCAGGGGCAGTATCCATGAGACCAGGGGCAGTATCCATGAGACCAGGGGCACTATCCATGAGACCAGGGGCAGTATCCATGAGACCAGGGGCACTATCCATGAGACCAGGGGCAGTATCCATGAGACCAGGGGCACTATCCATGAGACCAGGGGCAGTATCCATGAGACCAGGGGCAGTATCCATGAGACCAGGGGCAGTATCCATGTGACCAGGGGCAGTATCCATGTGACCAGGGACAGTATCCATGAGACCAGGGGCTCTATCCATGAGACCAGGGGCAGTATCCATGAGACCAGGGGCAGTATCCATGTGACCAGGGGCAGTATCCATGTGACCAGGGGCACTATCCATGTGACCAGGGGCAGTATCCATGTGACCAGGGGCAGTATCCATGAGACCAGGGGCACTATCCATGAGACCAGGGGCACTATCCATGAGACCAGGGACAGTATCCATGAGACCAGGGGCACTATCCATGAGACCAGGGGCACTATCCATGAGACCAGGGGCAGTATCCATGAGAGCAGGGGCAGTATCCATGAGACCAGGGGCAGTATCCATGAGACCAGGGGCAGTATCCATGTGACCAGGGGCAGTATCCATGAGACCAGGGGCACTATCCATGTGACCAGGGGCAGTATCCATGAGACCAGGGGCACTATCCATGTGACCAGGGGCACTATCCATGAGACCAGGGGCAGTATCCATGAGACCAGGGGCAGTATCCATGAGACCAGGGGCAGTATCCATGAGACCAGGGGCAGTATCCATGTGACCAGGGGCAGTATCCATGAGACCAGGGGCAGTATCCATGAACCAGGGGCACTATCCATGAGACCTGGGGGCAGTATCCATGAGACCGGGGGCACTATCCATGTGACCGGGGGCAGTATCCATGTGACCGGGGGCAGTATCCATGAGACCGGGGCAGTATCCATGAGACCAGGGGCAGTATCCATGAGACCAGGGGCAGTATCCATGTGACCAGGGGCAGTATCCATGTGACCAGGGGCAGTATCCATGTGACCAGGGGCACTATCCATGTGACCAGGGGCAGTATCCATGAGACCAGGGGCAGTATCCATGAGACCAGGGGCAGTATCCATGTGACCAGGGGCAGTATCCATGAGACCTGGGGGCAGTATCCATGAGACCAGGGGCAGTATCCATGAGACCAGGGGCACTATCCATGAGACCAGGGGCACTATCCATGAGACCAGGGGCACTATCCATGTGACCAGGGGCAGTATCCATGAGACCAGGGGCAGTATCCATGAGACCAGGGGCACTATCCATGAGACCAGGGGCACTATCCATGTGACCAGGGGCAGTATCCATGAGACCAGGGGCACTATCCATGTGACCAGGGGCAGTATCCATGAGACCAGGGGCAGTATCCATGAGACCAGGGGCAGTATCCATGAGACCAGGGGCAGTATCCATGTGACCAGGGGCAGTATCCATGAGACCAGGGGCATATCCATGAGACCAGGGGCATATCCATGAGACCAGGGGCATATCCATGAGACCAGGGGGCAGTATCCATGAGAGTTGGGGCATTATCCATGAGAGCTGGGGGCAATATCCATGAGACCTGGGGGCATTATCCATGAGACCTGGGGCATTATCCATGAGACCTGGGGGCATTATCCATGAGAGCTGGGGGCAATTATATCCATGAGAGCTGGGGGCAATATATATCCATATGAGCTGGGGCAATTATATCCATGTGAACTGGGGAAAATATATCCATATAACCAGTGCTGTGCATATTATTCTTGGGGTTCAGTGCTGTGTATATTATTATGGGGGCTCTGTGCTGTGCATGTTATTATGTTATTGTTGGGGCTCAGTGCTGTGTATGTGTATATTATCCTGGAGGCTCAGTGCTGTGTATATTATTCTGGGGGCTCAGTGCTGTGTATGTTATTCTGGGGGCTCAGTGTTGTGTATATTATTCTGGAGGCTCAGTGCTGTGTATATTATTCTTGGGGCTCAGTGCTGTGTATATTATTCTGGGGGCTCAGTGCTGTGTATATTATTCTTGGGGCTCAGCGTTGTGTATATTATTCTGGGGGCTCAGCGCTGTGTATATTATTCTGGGGGCTCAGTGCTGTGTATATTATTCTGGGGGCTCAGTGCTGTGTATATTATTCTGGGGGCTCAGTGTTGTGTATATTATTCTGGAGGCTCAGTGCTGTGTATATTATTCTGGAGGTTCAGTGCTGTGTATATTATTCTGGGGGCTCAGCGCTGTGTATGTTATTCTGGGGGCTCAGCACTGTGTATGTTATTCTGGGGGCTCAGCGCTGTGTATATTATTCTGGGGGCTCAGTGCTGTGTATATTATTCTGGGGGTCTGTGCCTGGATATATACAGTTGTGTTCAAAATTATTCAACCCCCACTGAAATTGAGTGTTTTGGCCAGTTTGACATTGATTTTGATCATTCAGTCATCTTGCTTACAATTAAATCAAAGAGGCACGTGTAGGTCAGACAAATATAACATAACATTTATAATGAAATAACCACAAATGTCTTTTCTGTGCTCACATCATTATCAGTTTTATTCAACCCCCAAGTGACATTCAATCTTAGTACTTAGTACAACATCCTTTTACAGTTATAACAGCTTTTAAACGTGAAGCATAGCTTGACACAAGTGTCTTGCAGCGATCTACGGGTATCTTCGCCCATTCTTCATGGGCAAAAGCCTCCAGTTCAGTCACATTCTTAGGCTTGCGCACTGCAACTGCTTTCTTTAAGTCCCACCAGAGGTTCTCAATCGGATTTAAGTCAGGTGACTGCGATGGCCACTCCAAAATGTTCCAGCCTTTAATCTGCAACCATGCTCTAGTGGACTTGGAGGTATGCTTGGGATCATTGTCCTGTTGAAAGGTCCAACGTCTCCCAAGCCTCAGGTTTGTGAAGGACTGCATCACATTGTCATCCAATATCTCCTGGTACTGAAGAGAATTCATGGTACCTTGCACACGCTGAAGCTTCCCTGTACCTGCAGAATCAAAACAGCCCCAAAGCATGATTGACCCCCCGCCATTCTTCACAGTAGGCAAGGTGTTCTTTTCTTCATAGGCCTTGTTCTTCCTCCTCCAAACATAGCGTTGATCCATGGGCCCAAACAGTTCTAATTTTGTTTCATCAGTCCACAGAACACTATCCCAAAACGTCTGTGGTTTGTCCACATGACTTTTGGCATACTGCAGTCGACTCTTCTTATTCTTTGGAGACAGCAAGGGGGTGCGCCTGGGAGTTCTGGCATGGAGGCCTTCATTACGCAGTGTGCGCCGTATTGTCTGAGCTGAAATTTCAGTACCCACATCTGACAAATCTTTTCTCAGTTCCTCAGCAGTCACACAGGGACTTTTCTCCACTCTACGCTTCAGGTAGCGCACAGCAGTCGAAGTCAGCATCTTCTTTCTGCCACGACCAGGTAGCGTTTCAACAGTGCCCTTTGCCTTGAATTTGCGAATGATGCTTCCTATGGTCTCTCTTGGTATGTTTAACATCTTTGCAATCTTCTTATAGCCATTGCCCTTCCTGTGAAGAGTAATCACCTCTTCTCTTGTCTTCCTGGACCATTCTCTTGACTTCACCATGTTTGTAACCACACCAGTAAATGTCTAGAAGGAGCTGAGTATCACAGTAATTTTAAAGCTGCCTAATTGGTGCTTATTATGCTTTATTGCTGCTCCGTGACATCCACAGGTGTTTTCAATACCTGATTGAAAACACTTGAATGAACCTCTGTTCTTCAGAGTGGTAGTCTTTAAGGGGTTGAATAATTGTGTCAATGAAGAATTCACAAAAGAAACATTTACTACTGTATTACAAAACCAATTGATGTCATTTTAGTTGCATATGGTTCTTTAAAAAGTCCTTGTAGGATTTCATTCTGAATACAATTACAAATGTACACTAAATTCCCTAAAACCCTTTACAGCATTGGGGGTTGAATAATTTTGAACACAACTGTATATATATATATATATATATATATATATATATTTATTATATATAAAATGCGTTAGTCCAGTTGCCACAATCACGAGTATACCTGTACGTAGTGATACCTTTCACTGATCAGTATAGTTTCCAGTTTACACTCTTGAAAGTTTGTCTTTTAAATGTAAAGTTAACCCAGCAAGGTCTGCTCCTTGACAGGGAGACCCCTCACCCCCTCACATAGTACAGCTTCTTGTGGTGCTGGACAGACTCTGGGTATATACTAGATTAGATATAAATATAGATTTGTTTTTATATATTAAAATACAGTTACATTTATTATGTAATCAATTTAATAATAGTATGTAATAGTAAAATTAAATTTAAATTCTTTTATATAGAATTTAAATAATAAATTAAATATTTTTGTGTTTTTATTGCAGTAGATTCTGTGCTACGCTCATACACACCGCACATTACTGCGTTTTATTTCTGTGGGATACACTCATACACACTGCACATTACTGTGAGTTTTAGTGCTGTGGAGCTGTGGGATACACTCATACACACGCACATTACTGTGAGTTTTAGTACTGTGGAACTGTGGGATACACTCGTACACACGCACATTACTGTGAGTTTTAGTACTGTGGAATTGTGGGATACACTCATACACACGCACATTACTGTGAGTTTTAGTACTGTGGAACTGTGGGATACGCTCATACACACCGCACATTACTGTGAGTATACCAGGGTTATTCAAGGAGAGGTGAAAAGCAGGAGAATGACTGGAGCATGGAAAATTCTAGGTCAAAAAAGCCAAACCAGAAAAATTCTCCCATTTATCTCACTTTCCAAATCGACTATTTTGACCTAGAATTTTCCATTCTCCAGTCATTCTCCTGCTTTTCACCTCTCTTTGAATAGCCCTGTTAGTGTTGTGGAACTGTGGGATACACTCATACACACCGATCATTAAAGCAATTAATTTTGTTTATAAAAAGGCCCACCAAAATACTCGGCACCAGGCCTATGATACTCGTAATCCGGCCCGGTCTGTAACGTGAAGCGCCGCCAATCAACTTTGTTGCATTTGGCAGAATCTGGGCTGACAGTATATCTCTAAACACTGCTGAATTCATCCGGCTGCTTCTGTCTTCTGTCACATCATCAATTAATACTAATGACCCAGTGCCACTGGATGCCATGCATGCCCATGCCGCCACACTGCCTCCACCATGTTTTACAGATGACGTGTGCTTTGGATCCTGAGCTGTTCCAAGCCATCTCCACACTTTTTTCTTCCTGTCATTCTGGTACAGATTAATCTTAGTTTCATCCGTCCGAAGAATGTTTTTCAAGAACTAGTCTGGCTTTTTTTGATGTTTTTGGCAAAGTCTAATCTGACATTTTTATTCTTCAGCCTTATGAATGGTTTGCGCCTTGTGGTGAACCCTCTGTATTTACTCTTGTGAAGTCTTCTTTTGATTGTAGACTTTGACAATGATACGCCCACCACCTGAAGAGTGTCCTGCACTTGTCTGGATTTTGTGAATGGGTTTTTATTTACCATAGAGAGGATCCTGCGATCATCCACCACTGTCGCCTTCCATGGGCATCCAGGTCTTTTTATGTTGCTGAGCTCACCAGTGCATTCTTCTTTTTTCAGAATGTATCACTCCTAATGTTGCTGCTATCTCTCTGATGGATTTGTTTTGTTTTTGAAGCCTTACAATGGCCTGTTTCACTTGCATGGACAGCTCCTTTGAACGCATTCTGTCGGCTCACAGCAAAAGATTCCAAACACAAATACCACACTTAGAATCAACTCCTCCTCTTCAATGCCTTATCAGTTGGTGTACCTCAAGGCTCTGTCCTTGGTCCCCTGCTCTTCTCTATCTACACCTCCTCCCTGGGAAAAATCATTACCAGCTTTGGCTTTAATTACCACCTTTATGCTGATGATACTCAGATCTACCTCTCCACCCCTGATCTCTCTCCTCCTGTCCTTTCCAAAGTCAGCGACCGTTTATCTGGCATCTCCTCCTGGATGGACTCTCACAACGTAAAGATTAACATGTGCTAACAAGACTGAGCTCCTACTAATTCCTCCCTCCCCTCCTCCTGACTTCTCTGTCGTGGTCGAGGGTATGACTATCTCTCCATCAAGCCAGGTTTGCTGCCTTGGACTTACACTTGACCCTGCTCTTTCCTTCATCCCCCACATCCAGTCTCTTTCCTCCTCCTGCCGTTATCAGTTGTATAATATCTCCAGAATTTGGCCATTTCTCACTGCCAACACCACAAAGCAACTCATCCATGCCGACTCGACTATTGTAATAATAATTGTAATGTAATCTCCCGACTCGACTATTGTAATAATCTTCTAGTTGGCCACCCTCTCTCCCGGCTCACCCCCTACAATCCATTCTTAACACCTCCGCCAGGTTCATCCACCTCACCCGTCGTTCTGTCTCTGCCGCTCCCCTCTGTGAGTCCCTTCACTGGCTCCCCATCCACTGCAGAATTAAATTGAAGGTCCTCACCCTGACCTACAAAACTCTCATTGGCTCAGCTCCCCATTACCTGTCCTCACTAATCACCAAATACATCCCAGCCCACTCCCTAAGGTCAACCAGCGACCTGCATCTAGCTTCTCCCCGCATCACCTCCTCCCATGATAGACTGCAGGATTTCTTACGCACAGCCCCCATCCTCTAGAACGCTCTCCCTCGTACGGTCAGACTTTCCCCTAGTTTCCTTTCCTTCAAACACTCCCTTAAGACATTCCTATTTAGGGAAGCCTACCACCCGACTCACTGATACACCTCACTGCCCCAACCAGGAGCAGTCCATCACTCTCACCTTGCAGGCCATCACTCCCACCTTGCAGTCCTCTCGTCCTGTTTCCACCCCCAACCCCTCTAGATTGTGAGTTCCCATGGGAATAGGGCCCTTGTTTCCTCCTGTACTGGTTTATCAAATGTTGTTCAGTCTCTGTGTATTTTAACCCTGTCTATATTGTGCCCATTGTTCAACGCTGCGGAATATGCTGGCGCTATATAAATAAAGTATAATAATTAATAATAACTCCAGACCTTTTACCTGGTTAATTGATGAAGAAATAACAAAGGTGTAGCCCACACCTGGCCATGAAACCGTTTTCGATTCAATTGTCCAATTACATTTGGTCCCTTGAAAAAGGGGGTATGGCTAATCTTAAAAGCTGTAGTTCCTTAACCCTTCTTCCAATTCGGATGTACATACTGTCATAGAACTGACATAGCGCTCCCTGCATCAAACCCCAAGATTTTTATTCCCATGGCAAAAAACCCAAAAGACATAGACATTTGCCTTGGGAAAGACTTTATGTTCATTTATATTGTGTGGTGTGATTTTAAATGTATTGTAAATTGCTTAGCTTTAGTTTTAAATGTACTTCTATTACTGAATGTAAATGTGAATTTAGAGATGTGTTTTTGTGTAGAACGTAAACAAGTTTGTGTACTGTGTGATTATGCCAGATGGGTTTTCCCCTTATCTGGTTGCATGTTTGAGCATTCAAGAGTCTGGCTTTAATCTGATCTATTGGAACAATAGATTATGTAAATGATGTGTGATATGAAGGCTAAGGAATGTTTATTGTAAATATCTGACATACTGTAATTAGAGTTTTAGTAGGTACATGTTCGTCATTTGGTATGCAAATTATGGCTGTTGGACCTGGGCATAAATAGTGGCGTTTTTGTTCATTAAAGGTCAGAGAGAGAATCCTGTTTGAACATACAGCTTGTCTGGTGTCTGATTCAGGGTACCCACTCTCACCCTCAGAAGGCACAGAGCGGCCTTCTGGAATTTCAAAAAGGCTCCAGGGCAGAAGATCAGAAGCAGGCGGGTCAAGCTGCTCAAGGCGCTGAGGACGGCGCTCCCAGTAGCCGGGCTGACCGCAACGAGGGGGTGTCTGGAGAGCCAGGACAGGCGGGAAGGAGTGGGGTTTCAGTCAAACATACCCTCAAATTAAACCCGAGAGTGTGCACTTTTAGCCCATATCCATTATATAACTATAGCTTGATTATGTTTAGGTAAATACCTGGAAAAAAAAAATTGTGCTGGCTTCCAAATATATATGGACCTAGCTGTATACTGTATAGCCATTTTCTGTAAATCATCTATACCCACTTAGGACATGGCATCTACATATGTTTGCTGTTATATTATTTTTATACTTGGTTTTGTGATCTAACTTAAAGGGATACTCTTGAAAAAATAGAGCAATTGGTCTCAGAGAGTGTGATGTCGGCACGCTCTCTCCATGCTGACGTCACTGGTCAATTCTAACATCCTGGCTGCTGATGACACTGGGTGGAGGAAACTCCTCCACTTCACCCAGCGCTTCTGCCAGATCAGTGGGGGGGGGGCACTCCTCACATCCTGCCTCCTTTAAAACTATAATGTGGTCAGGAGTAGAGTATCCTTTTAATTGCTATTTAACATTTGGTATTAAAAGAAGTAATTCCTCAGCAACTTCTTCTCTACGTTGCTCATTGTCCCTGATCATCCAGAGCAAGGGGTTTTGTTCCTAGTCCGCGGACTTTTAAATGTGATCGAAGATTACACCTGGGAAGACAACAGCGATGACAAGATTCGCATCTACACCAGTGTATTGCACCTGCTTGCCGCGCTCAGTCAGGAGAGCTACCTGTATCACGTGGACAAAGTTGATTCCAATGACGGTCTTTATGGAGGAGACACCAAATTCCTGACAGAAATCAACAAGCTGTGCGACACTCTGATCGGACAGATTCTAGAACATCTCAAGGCACTCGGGAAGGAGAAGACCCTGAAGTGTCAGAGCTTCCTGGCACTGCAGTTTTTTAATAGTATCCTTGCCCACGGAGATCTTCGAAACAACAAGTTGAATCAGTTGGCTGTCAACCTTTGGAATTTGGCTCAAAAGCATGGATACGCAGACACCAAAACCATGGTGAAAACCTTGGAATACATAAAGAAAAGAAGTAAACAGCCGGACTCAAGTCATCTGAGTGACCTGGCAGCCCGCCTTCCATTACAGTCCAGAACCTAAGAATAGACCAGGACTGTCCGATGCATCTCTATATGCCCCAGCAAGCGCTGTCAAGTACAATCCATACCTAAAACATACTGTAAAGTACATTCATGGTGACTGGTTACTCACAAATATGGAAACTAACTGTTGGAAATGTAGATCTGTGGCCTTCAGAGACACCCCTGCTGTATTTCAAGTATCATTCCCGATCACAGTGTTACATCAAGGCTACATTTTATTCCATAAATATCTTTAAGACCTGACGCGAAGTTACTTTGCCGTACTATAAGCTTCAAGACACTGAAGACAGGAAATTATCCAGAGTCCTTCATTCTTGGACATGTGAAAATCCAGGATTATATTTTGGGATTTTTTTCCCCCCACAAGACTCGTTGAAAAACTGGAGCATCTCTAATGCCAAAAATAACATGAAATACTGTGACCCTGATCCACTCATGCTGTTAAGATATGAAGGCCTCGACCTCTTACCGGCTGGAGTTGCTATGTGCTTGAGGCTCAGTTATAGCGCGTCCCTATTATAAATTAACATCTCCTATACCTTGTATAGGAGGCATTAATTTGCACCTGGTATTAGAAGTAAAGGCTATACCAGGGTACCTAATTCTTCTATCCTGGATCCATTATTTCGAAAAGAAGCACCTTCTCCCAGAACCGGTTGCTAACTGATACTGCTGTTGAAAAGTCACAGAACTCTTTAATCTAAACCCTTCAAAAAAATCCCTTACTTAGCTCTCATCCCGAAGTGCAAAGGACATCATGATCCCCAAGTTCCTCCCACCATGAGCAGTGGGAGAGTCTGGGAACAGATGGATCTCAGCGTCCCTCTGTGCTTTATCTGGGTCCTATGTGCTCCAGAAGCCAATACCTACAGAGGCGCTGCTGCCGGTATCATTCTGCGCTTCAGTTTCATTCCAAGGCCAGCCAATAAGGAAAATCGGCTAGCACCAATTCCCTGCCCCCAACTGACTCCCTGTGTTCCAATGTGATTTAAACTTAACCAGAGCCATTGAAAATATAGCAACTCCATATAGGATGATGGCTTTGGGTAAGTATACAGCAGAGGCATAGCGAGATCATGTGGCACCTGGGGGCAAGTCTTTCATTAGTGACCCCCCCAACCAAGAATAATCACTAAAGCATACAAATTTTACAAATATTTAAAAACCCCCAAAATATAATAACTATTTTTTTCAATAACAATTGGAAAGGTGCAACACATAAAACAGGTTAACAAGATATATGTTGCCCCAGCAGCTCACACAAGGATATATATTGCCCCCAGCAGCTCACACATGGATATATATTGCCCCCAGCAGCTCACACATGGATATATATTGCCCCAGCAGCTCACACATGGATATATATTGCCCCAGCAGCTCACACATGGATATATATTGCCCCAGCAGCTCACACATGGATATATTGCCCCAGCAGCTCACACAGGGATATATATTGCCACAGCAGCTCACACATGGATATATATTGCTGCCAGCAGCTCACACATGGATATATATTGCCCCCAGCAGCGCACACATGGATATATATTGCCCCAGCAGCTCACATATGGATATATATTGCCCCCAGCAGCTCACACATGGATATATATTGCCCCAGCAGCTCAAACGGATATATATTGCCCCCAGCTCACCTCTCCTCTGCCGGCGACCGTGTGCTTTCATCCTACAAGCGGCCACCGGCTAGAACTCTGCCGCTCACGTGGGTTCCACCAGCCAGCCACGATCTTGCGAGATCGCGGAGTTCACGTGAGCTCTGCGATCTCGCGGCTGGCTGGTGGAACCCACGTGAGCGGCAGGGCTGCTTCACCCCCCGGCTGAAAGGTGCCCGGGGCAACTGCGCCCTGCCCCCCCCTCGCTACACCACTGGTATACAGCCTGTGGTTGGCTGTGGATGGTACAAGGTGTCATCATGCTCTGTTCAGTGTTAGTTTAGGTTTGTTTACAAGAACGATGTGGGAAGATATAGTTTATTTCTATCAAATATATGCCATTTTTGTGAAACAAATTATGTTTATATTTTGAAATGCTTTTCAAAAACCGCCTATCCAACATACCAAAGACTTTCTTTAGACGTCAGTTTGTGATGTTTTCAGGGTTTTTTTGTTGTGTTCTAAGCTGTTTTTCCACACTTTTTAAAATGGGCAGTTGAGGCTTTTTCAGTAGCCTTGGGTTTTGAAATAAGGCTTGTATTTGTTCTTTTCAGGTCTTCCCCTTCATTTTACAATGTTTTCATTATAAGAAACTTCAGATTAAAAAATGGAATGTCATAACATCTCATCCTCAAAATGGTTATTTACATAGGTGACTGTGGATTTAAAAGCTGCAGAGACCTTCATGGCTTCAAGAACATGAACAAGTTCTTAGATATGAGTCATGATCAGATTAATACGTGGTGTTTCATAGACTTGCCTGCTCACTTCCCCAGTGAATAGCCAAGCCATTGAATGGTCTACAAAGCCGTTTATTCCTATTGGGTCAACACCTGTCCAAATTTTCGCTACTTCCAATCCTTCATGAATGCGACTTTGTAGAATTTACACATGCCAAACACTTGCTGGATTGTTAGTAATGAATATTCTGGTTCTCTTCGCTGTTTTCTGTTAATGTTTGCCTTCACTTCCAGGAGCAGGTAGGAAGATGAAAGTGCGTGTACATTGTGGGTTTTGGGCTGGAGTTGTGGTTAGGTTTCATCCTGTATTAGACATGTTTCCCTCATGAGTTTTTTTTTAGCATCTATCCATAGACCATGTAAGCTGGAAATGTAACACCAGCACAGAACAACTGTCAGCCTACCTGAAAAATGCTTCACACATGTCTAGATGTTAAGATTTCGTTACGTTGGCTGCAATGCCATTTTACTAATGGATTTGGAACATTATCAAGGTCACGTACAGACCTCTAGGTGTACGTGATAGAGTGCATGTTTAAGGTGTATAATGATCCACTGCTCACATCAAATCATTCACGTCTCCTTATTTGATCCAAGTTATATAGACATTAGCAGCGGGACCCAGAAATTATACATTCTTCTTCTCTGTTTGCATAAAACAAAGCACCTAAAAGGGTTTTCCAGTAATGATTGATGCTGTACAATCTGTAATACAAATACCCATTACAAAATATAATTTTAAACAGCCTTATTTTAAAGCGCACCTGTGGTGCCCAACATAAGTTGGGCTCATTTGATAGGGAGTCATGCCCTGTATAAGTGCTGCCATTTTTGTTATGCTTACATAAATGTAATTTAAAAAAATGGTGTTTCTAATTCTATTGACGTGCCAACAAAGTGAGTGACAGCTGTCATTTGAAGAACTGGCAGGACAGGCCCCGCTCTCTCCTGCTAGGGCCAGGGGTCAGCAACCTTGGCTCCCTGATGTTTTGGGAACTACATCTCCCATGATGCTCAGTCATCCATTAGGCTGACTGAGCCACGTGGGAACTGAAGGTTGCTGACTCCTGTGCTAGGCAACGGAATGGCTAATGTTGTTCACCTGTTCATGTTATCATCGAGGGTCAGTTGTTCAGCTCTGCATGCTGAACCGCTTTCAAAAGACAGCAGAGGATGGTGGTGTCTGGAGGTGAAACCAGGTAAGTAGTGGTCTGCAACATCTTGAGGCAATGAGGTATTCCGTTGCTCTTTATGACCAATAGCCGACAACAGGTTCATCTCATTTCATTGATGTAGAGTGTCTATCAGGGTTATTCAAAGAGAATCGTTCGGTGACTTTTCGTCCTCTTCAATTCGGTACGATTTGGAAATCCCATTTCGGACACCCTGCGGTGTATTCAGCAAGCACCACAGGGCTGCCGAAATGCAGGGAAAGGTCGCCGCAAACCCGCCGAAAACTCCCCGCAAAACGAGGGCGAACGCACACCGAAGCCCACAAAAACATCTGGATTAACCCGCCGAAAACGCCGGAAGAAGCCGAGCAGGAGCCGATCACACGCAGTGCAGCCGCCGGAAAAACCTGACACCGCAGACGAATGGAGTGAATAAATTAAAAAGAAAGTTTGCTTGAATGTTTGAAAAGTGAAACACTGTTTGCAAAGAAACTACTGAGCGAAAATGTATGAAATCTCCATATCAGGTCCAATGAATGATAATAAAAAGAGCTGTTACAGAAAGAAATAAGTAAAGTTTAAAAAAAAAATCCTGAAAAATGCTTAAAATATCCTAAAAAATCTATAAATAAAGAGACTCTTTACTGCAGAATATTATAATCAACAGTTTATTAGATATTGAATTAAAACAGGAATATTTTTAACATTGAAGCCTATGGGATTCGCCTGAATAAATCTGCCGAATGAAACCACCGAATGGCAGGGCAATTCGGCAACTTTTCACTGCTGGCTTTTGCTCTCTGAATAGCCGAAGCATTGCTTCTCTATGGGGATTCACTGCCCTCGAACAGGCACCGAACAGCCACCGTATGTGCAGGCAATTCGCCAGGATTTGATTTTCAGCGTTCGGTTCCCTTTCGGGAGCCAGTCGGATCTCTTTGAATAACCCTGTATGTGTAAAGAATTAACCAAGCTGAGAAGAAGTGAAAGGGTACTTCTTTCGTTTGATGTTGTGGGACCATGTGCACAAAATTGACTAGAGAAAGCCTATTCACTTTTTCTTTGATCGGTTTATTCTGGTACACAACAAACCAACGAGATGAGTTACATAAGATGGTGCTCTCTCATAGGCTGAAAGGTAATGTTAACAAGGAGCGATTTTTGGATAGCATTCCAAGTTAAACATTGCTGGTCCTATCAGACTCCTCTGCTCAGGCAGGTCTGCCAGACACACCCTAATGAACATGTCCGTATTTAGATTTCGACCTAAACATTTTCAATGCTCCTTACCCTGATCAAGATGAGAACGACAACCATGAAAATTGACTCCATTTCTGTATATGCTTGGCAATCATGAGCAAAAATGTATACTTTGTGCTGAATTTTCTTCCCATTAGTTTGTAATGAATTTCTTCTTCCTTGTCTTGATGAAAAGCACTTTACAATAGCAGTAGGACAAGGGTTTTACCTTGGGATTGACTGTCCATTAATATTTTCATTCATGCCCTTATTCTGTTTAATAGATCTTTATCTGATTCACGTTGGAACATTTTACATCTCTGAAATTCCAACCTCAAAACCTCCTTTGAAGTTCCAACAGATTTTGCGTAAAGCACGTTGTGCACCAATCCATCAAAACGTGAATTTTTCTTTAAGCGATCTACCTTTCATGTTTGACATTTCTCTTTTATTGTGTGACAATACCCACTGCCGCTGCCATCTTCTTATGAAGTTCTAAAGCATGTTACTAAATTCTTTTATATATTCCCCTAATAAAAGAAAGCTTTGGTACTGACATGCCAACGAGCTAGAGCAGTGATGGTAAATATCAGCACCTCACATGTTTGCAAACATACTTTTCCTTGATGCTCAGCATGGTGTGCATCAAGATGGTAAATGCCACTAACAACTTTAAGGTAGAAGCTATGGATGCCTTTTTATGAATGCCAAGCATTCCAAATTTCTTTAATTGGTCCAAAGTATTTTCATCATTTGTTTCTCTTCTGCAAAAAAAAAGGTTTCTCCTGATTATTTTTAAATCTGTGAAAAGTCTTGCCAAATAAATGGTTTACACCTTCTGCTGAAAAAGAGACGTGCATGAATCTTGTGTTTTACAGCTGAGCTTTTTATATTTGTGTCTCTTTACCCTGTAACTCAATATCTGTACTCGGCCTCTGTACAGAACTGCAGAAACGTCAACAAGGAACAGAAATCGGAGTATCTTGAAGTCTGAAGAAATAGAAAAAACGTTCCTGTAGGCAAGAAATAAATAGGTTCGTTTTCTAAAATACTACATTTACCAGACATACTTTAAAAAAAAAAACAACACTAGAATAACCCTTTAATCTGTCAAAGATACTGCATTTAAGAGCATTGATAAGCAATGAAATTTGTATCTGCTCCCTCCTAGCTCATCAGTTTTCTCCAGGTACATATTAAATATCCTCCCCTGTTCCACATACGGTATTGAGAGACCTGCTGGTCCTTTTATTTATTAAAAACTATGGTTGCTTGCATAGCACATTGCTAGAAACAGCCAGTACAAGGAAAATGGAAAGTAAACGCTGTCGCTTAGTTTGCGGCTCTTTTATTAGGTTAATTAGTCACACTTCCTTTTTCAGACCTTTTTGTGTTTGTGCTTCCATCCAGTAATCATAAGGCGTGTGACACCAGCACAAAACCGCTTTGGCGGTCTAAATTGAGACATATAACGTGGATGCAGTGTTCTGTACAGAATACAAAATAAATTGGCATTGCTAAATTGTTAGTTACCGAAAGAAATCCAGCACTATCGTTATCTGTGCTCAGCCACCCACAAAGTGCACAGTGTTCTCTGACAGCCATATGCCATTCTTCATTTGCATAAAATCAGTCACTGAAAGTAAAAGCCTTGGCATATGGTTAAATAAATAAATGACATCAGTCTGAAATTACTGAACCGGTTTGTTTCCGCTGCTTTAAAGGGGCACTCTATTGAAAAATGAAAAATGCTGCTGACAACCTCGTCCCAATTTTTTTTCCCATATTTTCTTTGTGGTTATTTTACTCACCTTTTGTCCCTCGCTGCGCGCAGCTCCTCCTCTTCAGCTCAAGGATTCCCAAACCCAGACATCACTGCAGCTATCTAATGCAATTTGTGCTCCTACCCAAATTGCATAACGTAGAAACCACATATTGCATCCTTTATGTACGCAAGTTGCGTAGCGCCTGTGCAGAGCAATAGACCAAAGCTGCGCACTCATGCACTGATCTGATGCATTGCTGCCTCTCTGAAACCGGTCTCAGAGAGGGTGATGTCAGGGTGAAGTAGTTGCTTGCAGCCCTGATCACTCTGTCTAGGGGATATGGGAATATATTCCCATACGCTCCCCCTGTGATCGAGGCCCTTGCAGGCTAGTGTCACAGATGGACAACTGTTCACGTTTTCTAAGCCGCTTGTGTTAGTGAGTCACGGTTAGGAAAAATTCCGTTGTTGTCCGCCTGAAATCAAATAGTAGACAGTGATCAACCTTTTAGGCACCCATGCCATAGAACAGCAGTTCCCAATCGCGGTCCTCAAGTCCCCCTAACAGGTCAGGTTTTACAGCTATCTGAAGCACAGCACAGATGATATGATTTGCTGCTCAGTGATTGCAGGATTCAGTCTGCATTTCCACAAGATAATCCGTAAAATATGGCCTGTTAGGGGAACTTGAGGATATATATATACTGTATATAATATGTGTGGGTACAGTAAAGTAGATGAGTAAAAGAGCATTTACAGCTAAACACAAATCGCAGAAAGTTAGTTAATATCTTTGTATGTATATGTGTATTGTGACGTTTGGGGGCCCACAGAGCACGTGCACAATGTCTTTCACAAACAAAACCGTTTTATTCACCCTTTCAGGGCAGTCAAAAAGGCAACATAATAAGTACACCCTTTGGTTCAGCGAAATTAAAGCAAAGTCCTGATCTTCAGCACAAATAAACAGAGAAATAATAGTGGCTCGCCAATGCTTTAAACAGTCCCAAACCTAGGGAATCCTTTCCCCAGTATGTAGAAGCCTCTCCAGCAAGGCACAGCACGTCTCCTGCTTTTGGAACACAAGCACACAGCTTCCACTGATTACTTTCCTTTTTCCTAAAAACTCCCACAATCCTATCTGGGAGTTGCTGGCTTTAAAACTCTTCCTGGACAGGAAGATTAACCCTGTGGTTGCACTTAAAGGGTCCACAACCCAAATAGGTTGAAACATATTGTCCATCCAGGACCCAGCCCTGCCGACCTCTACATATCCCCCCCTCTGTCTCAACGCGGAGGTGTTTGAGGCAACAGTAGACAGCCCGCAATGCATCCGGGACAGGGCATCAGCATTTTGGTGCTGTTTCCCAGGCCTGTGTTCCACCACAAAGTTAAACTCCTGGAGAGACAGGAACCACCTGGTAACCCTGGCATTAGCGTGGCGGTGCTGCCTCATCCAGGTCAATGGGGCATGGTCAGACACCAAACGGAACTTCCTGCCCAACAGGAAGTATCTCAAAGAATCCAAGGCCCACTTTATGGCCAAGCCCTCTCTTTCCACCACAGCATAGTTTTTCTCCACTGCCTTCAGTTTCCTACTAAGAAAAACCACGGGGTGCTCTTCCCCATTGACTTCTTGGGATAGCACAGCCCCCAAACCCTCACTTGAGGCATCCGTCTGTACAATGAACTCCCTCATGAAATCAGGGACTACCAGCACTGGGTGCTGGCACAACGCATTTTTAAGATTCTCTAAGGCATCTTCAGCATTGGCATTCCATTGAATCATCACCGACTTCCTACCTTTCGTCAGGTCAGTCAGTGGTGCAGCAATAGAGGCAAAATTGGGGACAAACCGCCGGTAATACCCCACTATACCCAGAAAAGCACGAACCTGCTTTTTTGTGAGGGGGCGTGGCCAGTTCTGGATAGCCTCTACTTTGTTAAATTGTGGCTTTACCAGACCCCTGCCTACAACATATCCCAGGTACTTAGCTTCCTCCATCCCTACCGCACTTTTCTCAGGGTTAACAGTAAAGCCCGCTTTTCTCAAACCGTCCAAAACCATCTGAACCCGGGGAAGATGGGACTCCCAATCTGGACTGAAGATGACAATGTCATCCAGATAGACCGAGGTATATCTCAGGTAGGGGCGGAGCACCCTATCCATCGCTCGTTGGAAGGTGGCCGGGGCTGAGTGTAACCCAAAAGGCATCCGCTTATAATGAAAATGACCCTCTGGAGTGGAAAAAGCAGTCTTTTCCCTGGCTTCCTTAGTCAGGGGTATCTGCCAGTATCCCTTAGTAAGGTCCAGGGTGGTGATATAACGGGCCGGACCCAATTTCTCTATTAATTCATCCACCCTTGGCATGGGATACGCGTCAAATTTTGACACCTCGTTAAGTTTCCTGAAGTCATTGCAGAATCGCAGAGTGCCGTTGGGCTTCGGTACCAACACGATGGGGCTCGACTATTCACTCTGTGACTCCTCAATGACATCAAGCTGAAGCATTTTTTTAACCTCTTCAGAAATAGCCTTTCTATGGGCTTCTGGGATGCGGTACGGCTTTACCTGAACCTTTACATGGGGTTCCGTCACAATATCGTGTTTATCCCGGTCGCGTGTCCCGGTAGTCCTGAAAACATGCCTTTGTTTCTTTGCAGAAACTCCTTAACTTCTTGGGTTTGGGGTTTGGACAGGGTGGCAGCAATGTGTACTGCGGCAACACCATCAGACTCTATACCCACCCCAACCATGGCGGACACCTCTCGGTCTCTCCAGGGTTTTAACAAATTTATGTGGTAGATCTGGTATGGTTTTCTTTTCCCAGGCTGATGCACTCGGTAGTTTACTTCCCCTACTTTTTCAACCACCTCATATGGTCCCTGCCACTTGGCTAGGAACCGACTTTCCACTGTGGGTATAAGTACTGCTACCCGGTCCCCAACCTGAAATTGCCGCAGCTTGGCCGACCAGTTGTACACCCTTTTCTGGGCCTCCTGAGCCTTCTGCAAATGTTCCTGTACCAAAGGCATCACTTTAGAAATTCTCTCTCTCATCTGAGAGATATGTTCAATGAGCGATTTGTGTGGAGAGGACTCACTTTCCCATGTCTCCTTAACCAAATCTAGCAATCCCCGGGGTCTGCGGCCATACACCAACTCAAAAGGCGAGAACCCCGTGGAGGCCTGAGGAACCTCTCGAATAGCAAACAGCAGTGCGGGAAGAAAATGATCCCAGTCTCTTCCATTTCTCTGCACAACCCTTTTAAGCATCATTTTCAGAGTCTTGTTGAATCTTTCTACTAGACCATCTGTCTGAGGGTGATAAACAGATGTTCGCAACTGCTTGATTTGGAACAACTTGCACACATCTGCCATCACCCGTGACATAAATGGAGTCCCCTGGTCCGTCAAAATTTCCCTTGGCAGGCCAGTTCTCGAAAACATAAAAAACAACTCCCGCGCAATGGCCTTTGATGTAGGGTTTCTTAAAGGAACCGCCTCTGGATACCTTGTGGCATAATCAAGAACCACCAGGATATATCGGTGTCCCCGAGCAGACTTCTCTAAGGGACCCACTATATCCATAGCGATGCGCTCAAAGGGCACCTCAATTATTGGCAGAGGCACCAAGGGGTTCCTATAATGGGGTGCTGGGGCAGTTAACTGGCAAACAGGGCAGGAGGAACAGTACCTCTTAACTGTGGCACCGATACCTGGCCAGTCAAACCGGTCCGTTATCCGGGCCTCGGTTTTCTCAGCTCCCAGGTGACCACCTAGAGCATTGTGAGCCAGATCCAGCACCATTCTCTGGTAGGGCTGGGGTACTAGTAATTGTTCCACAATTTCTGATACCCGGTAGAACAGATCATTATTGACCGCAAAGTGAGGAAATCTTTTCTCTGCATCTGGTGCTTGAGGTACCCCACTGACAACAGTTACCTGTTCGCGAGCATTTATCAACATCGGGTCACCCATTTGAGCCCTGCCAAATGCACCTCTGGACACATCTAAGTCATGGTGTACTGGATAAGAAGAACCCTCCCCCTCATCCACCCCAAGTGTAATATCTACAGGGGATAATTCCTCTTCATCCTCTCCTACCATAACCGGCACGGGAGAGGATTCCCCCTCCTTGGGTGTCAACTCAGGTTGAGGAGCTAGGACACTCATATCAGTTACAACATTCTCATTTTGAACACATTTGAGCAACTCCTCATCAACAGTGTCCACAGTCATGTTTGGTGGGGGTGACCCTGAATTGTTCCCCAGTTCGATGGGCAGTTCAGTTTGTGCCAAGCACCACAGTTCAGCAAACAAGGGGCAGTCCCGTCCCACAATCACATCATGTATCAGAGTACTCACCACCCCGACCTCTTGGGTGACCGAAGTATTCCTGGCGGAAATGGTGACAGGGATCAGCGGATACTCCCGAGTATCCCCATGGATACAGACAACCCGGAGGGTTCTTTGTACTGGACCGAGCCTTCCAACTGCCCGGGCATGCACCAGGGTGACCATACTCCCAGAGTCCAGGAGAGCTTTGGCTGGGCGGTGATTCACCCACACAGTACATTCAAACTGACCCCCCTCTAGGTCAAGGTGGGTAGTGTACATTGTGACGGTGTAGAAGGACACTCTCCGAGCGGATCCACACTCCATGGGCTCCTCCTGTAGCGGACACTGCGCCCGGGTATGGCCCCAGGCGCGACACCTCCAACACTGTATATCGCCAGCAGTTCGGGTAGCGACAGGCCTCTGCAGAACCGAGGAAGATGATTTTGGGGTGTTGGTTCCCGGGTCCAGTGACGCTTCCCTCCGAGGAGCTGAAGCAGGCCTCACAGGCGGTGGCAAGACTGGTCCTTGACGACTGGTTGGTCTGAGCAGGTCCTCCACCACGGTGTATCTCTCCACCATCTCGACTACCAGTGCTGCAGTCTTGGGGTCCCCATGGCTGACCCAGCGCTGTAGATCCTTTGGTAGAGACCTCAGGTAGTGGTCCATCACAACCCTTTCGACCATTTGCTCTCTTGTCAGGGTCTCTGGCTGCAACCACTTTTTAACCAGCTGTCCTAAGTCATGCATCTGGGACCGGGGTGGCTGGTCAGGGCAGTTCTTCCAGCAGTGAACACGTTGAGCCCGGACAGCAACAGTTACCCCAAGGCGGGCCAGAACCTCAGCTTTCAGCCGGTCATAATTCTTTGCATCTTCTAGGGGCAGGTCAAAATATGCCTTTTGAGGGTCTCCTGTCAGAAACGGGGCAATGAGACCGGCCCATTGGTCTTGGGGCCACCCCTCTCTCTCAGCAGTCCTTTCAAACGTGGTGAGAAATGCTTCCACATCATCACTGGGAGACAGTTTTTGGAGGAAATGACTGGCCCTTATGGAGACATGGTTACCAGCAGTGACCACTGCTTGATCACGTCCAGGTGCAAGTTGCTGCATGGCCTCCCGCAGGGTATTGATCTGCGTCTGTGTGGCTACCTGCTGTGCTGCAAGTTGTGCAGCCAGCAAATGGGTGCTTTCTTGTTGGGCAGCAACAGCATGTGCCAGTGCTTGTTGCTGCTGAGCCATCGCCTCTTCATGGCGAGTCTGGGCCTGCACATTGACAAAGACCATCTGCTTAACCAGCTCCTCCATAGCTGAGGACTTCAGTGCAGCCTTAGCCCAGGACATGCAATCAGAACACTGTCCTTTAAAAATGTCAGTTTTTTTTCTTTTTTTCTTTTCACAAAAATTCCTCTTGCTTGGCGTGTGAGGGGTAGCAGATTGCCCGCATTCGAAACACCAGTTGTGACGTTTGGGGGCCCACAGAGCACGTGCACAATGTCTTTCACAAACAAAACAGTTTTATTCACCCTTTCAGGGCAGTCAAAAAGGCAACATAATAAGTACACCTTTGGTTCAGCGAAATTAAAGCAAAGTCCTGATCTTCAGCACAAATAAACAGAGAGAAATAATAGTGGCTCACCAATGCTTTAAACAGTCCCAAACCTAGGGAATCCTTTCCCCAGTATGTAGAAGCCTCTCCAGCAAGGCACAGCATGTCTCCTGCTTTTGGAACACAAACACACAGCTTCCACTGATTACTTTCCTTTTTCCTAAAAACTCCCACAATCCTATCTGGGAGTTGCTGGCTTTAAAACTCTTCCTGGACAGGAAGATTAACCCTGTGGTTGCACTTAAAGGGTCCACAACCCAAATAGGGGTGAAACATATTGTCCATCCAGGACCCAGCCCTGCCGACCTCTACAGTATATATATATATATATATATATATACATATACAAAACACCAAGAAAGAGCACTCCATATCATTGACCACCTTCTTCCATCATTTTCTGTGAAAAAAAAACCAGTTTTTAAAATGCTCAAAAAACCTGACTGAGGTAAAATGATGGGGATTCAGTTCAAAGTTATGGTCATAATTTGCTTAAGCCTGTCACAGTCGCCAATGTAATATATAAGACAGGATTGGAAGGAAAATGTGTTGGCTGGGCTTGAACTCCCTTGTGGACCGTGAGGGAATGGAAGATATAGTGGGAAATGACAAGATCCCAAGTGAGGGATCAGTCATCCCTCTTCCTGCTACAGAAGTATTGCTTTACAAAGGCTTTTTGCCAAAACATTGCTGTGCTGTAGTTATGTTGTTTAATAAATCTGTCTGAAAAAGGAGGATGTGTATCTAAACCTGTTCTTTTTTTCGTCCTGTGGATATCTCGGAGGTGGTCACTCCACGTATTGTGAGGGCATCTGTTTGTCTTTGCATGATCTGAATTCTGCTCTACATTTTTGAAGATGAAAATGATCTTCAGGATGGTTGAATTACATTCCTTTAGTCTCCCTATTATGTGTGGAGCCCAGGGCTGCAACATGTACTATAGTGCATTAAAGTGCCTTTCTTTTCTGCCATCCAGCCACGTGCCCACTCTATCTTATCCTTTCTTTCTTAATCCTACATGCTTGTTTGATGTCATATACAAATCTGTAAAACTGAGTGTATATTCTGCATACTTGCATGGAATGTAACCATTAAACTATTTGAGAAAATTTACAAACAATACATTTCTTCTTGTGCATATTTACAGACCTTTAGGCCCCGTTTACACCTGGGCGTTTTACAGCGCATTCCTGCACGCTGTAAAACGCCCAAACACGGAAATCCCATAATTTCCTATGGGGCCTGTTCACACCTGGGCATTTTACAGCTCGTAGGCACACGCTGTAAAACGCCATACGCCCAAAGAAGTACAGGAGCTTCTTTGGGGCATATTGCAGCGCGTTTGCGGCCATAGACTGCACCGTGAACGCGCTGCAATGCGCGTTCACGCGTCTTTCACGTTTGCACGATACGTGCGCCAAAAATGCACGTATTACGCGCATATGAAAAACGCTGAGGTGTGAACCCAGCCTTATTACTTCCTATAATATCTGCCCAATACATAACCAGTGCTGTTTGGTCTTTCAGCAAACCAACTAGTTCTTAGATTATTCTTTAACACATTGAAAATACAAAAGATGAGCTCTCCAGGGCCGATTCCTCTCCTAGTGTCATCTCATTTATTTTTTGTGAAGCCTGCAAGACAAACTGAATACATGACATCTCACTTCGTCCTGCTTGATCATCAGATCTGTGATTGTGACAGGTACTTATAAACCAGCAATCCTGTGAAAATAGGTGTATGTTCTTTATTAATCATCACCAGACAATGGTTAACATAGCTGGCTTTCTCCTTGCGTAATTCACGTGTGGAGAAATAACAAGCACAGCTCATCTTTTTATATTATGCAAACCTTCACCCTTAAACGACTTTCACAGCATTAGATTGCTTATCTTTTTAAAGAGTACAATGTAGGGTGTGTAGCGGATTATATGCTTCTGATAGATTATAGGAAATATTTTCCATCTGCACATATGGAGGTCCATGAATCGGGTCTATTTGTTGAAGTAGTAATTGTGGAGATTTGACAAGTCAAATGCAAGTTCTAGGTCGCACTAACCAAACTTCATGATAATATCGCCATCTCATCTATTTCCTGAGCTCACTTATTTCGTCTCAAAATATGCTGTTTCCTTGTCTACATCTCCCTGATTTAGAATTTACATTTCTATGGGGATTATTCAGAGATCCAAAATGTGGCCGAAATGTAACTGGACACTGAATTTCAGTGTACGGTGACATTTCGGGGCCATTCGGGTATTCAGAGGGCAGGCAGTTCGCCAAATTCAGGCGAATTGCCTTCACATATGGTGCCTGTCCGGGGGCAGTGAAATCCCCCATAGAGAAGCAATGGTTAATCTATTCAGAGAACACGAAACAGCAGGGAAAAGTTGCCGAAATGCCCTGCTGTTCGGTGGTTTCATTCGACAGGTTTATTCAGGCGAATCCCATAGGTGTCAATGTTAAAAATATTCCAGTTTTAATTCCATATCTAATAAACCGTTTATTATTTTATTCTGCTGTAAACAGTCACTTTATTTCTAGATTTTTTTTTAGGAGCTTTTAGACATTTTTTGGGGATTTTTTTTGGCAACATTTTTTTCCGTTTGTTTTTTTTTTAATCGTTTTTTCAATTTTCCTTAACAGACCTTTTTATTATCATTCATTGGATCTTATATATAAATTCCAGACATTTTTCGTTGTGTAGTTGTTTTGCAAACATCATTTCAAATTTCAATCTTTCAAGTGTACTGTTTTTTTTTTCTTCACCACGTTTGTCTGCTTGTCGGGTTTTTCCGGCAGCTGCTCTGCGCTGTGATCAGCGGCTAGTTGGGTTTTCCCGGCGTGTTCGGTGGGGTTTTTGCAGCATTTTTTGCGGGTTTTCGTGAGTGTTCGGCGAGTGTTCTGCAGGTTTGCGGCGGGTTTTCCCTGCACTATGGGGAACCCTGCTGTGCTTGCTGAATACAACGCAGGGTCGGCAAACTAGAATCGCTGAATCGCCCAGAAGTGTGGGGAATGAAAGGTCACCGAACGTGCAGTGACTTTTCGATTCTCTCTGAATAACCCTGTATGTTTTGTAATAGTTAGTTTCTAACCCAATAGTATGCCAGATTCCAACCGTACCGGTATGCATAACAGCTCCAGGCCAGCCATTATTCCACTGCAGGCCACACACTTTGTTTGCTGCTCGGATGTTGCAGTTGCTTACTGTTAATCAACTGCTCCGATACTATGCGATTTACAGCTAGCCGATGAAGAATGAGGCCGTTATTCAGAAATTAAGTGATTTTGCAAAAATAAAATTTGCTCAACACCTGGGTTAAAGACTGAAATTCAGCTAAATTAACAAATCCCAAACTTGGTTCTGCAGTGCAGAGAGAGGTGAGATCTGCCTTTTATTCCCTGGTTGCAAGTAGTAGAACACTGGGAACAAATTGTTTCCAGTGTCCTTCCATGACTCCTGTGCGACTTCAATACCTGCAGTGGTCTGCATTGCTATGAACGGTTCAAAAATACTCAGACTCAAGCCTCTAATACAGCGGCTCAGTCGGAATATTGCCATCAGAGGAAGGGGCGGCACTAGTGGCAGTACCAGGTAGACCGCACACAGAGAGGATGCAAACCGTGCGTTTCCCCTTGTGTTAACTGCTGCGATAAATGCATGAGGAACCCAGCTTGCTGTGTTATTTGGATCTCATGACACAGTTAATTTCAAATCACAAATGGAAAACTGCTTACGCAGGATATCTACATTTGCAAGCTGCTAAAAGCACCTCAGTTGTAGTTGGGCCCAGTGTTGCTATAGTCCAGCTATTGCTAAACTACATTTCCCCTAATCCACTTTAGGTGACTCTTTGGGCAATGCAGATTTAGCCCTGAATCACCCTAGTATTTATATATGTGTGTTAACATTATATGTTATATATAAATTATAAAAAAAAAAAATATTTTGGATATGCATTATATGTGGAAAGGATCTACATTATTTTATTGCTGTCATAGAAAATAAACATGCCTTAACTTTAGTGAACGTTAATGCCTCTTTGACTAAATAGTTACTTGGTATCTGTAGTGAAAGGCCAGGTGCCATCATGGATTTTTTTCTTCTGTTACGCTATCTATCTGTAGTCTTTTTAATCTGCATGAAAACATTAATGAAAATATTATGTAGACATGTGTATGCTTTTGTTGTTTTAAGCTCTTTCGCTGCTATTTAAGATTTTGTTCTAAGTGCAGTTTAATTTGCTCAAGAAGTCGTTACGATAATAATGGAAATCATTTTATAACTGCGTAGAAATTAGCGGCGCACATTCTCTACAAGTTGCTCCAATGTTTCACATGGAATATTATTCAGGGCTGTTATGTCTAGTAAGGTGATGGCAATTCAGGAGAAATTTTGCATCTTGTCCCAAGAAAGCGTGTGGTCTGCAAGATTTGTTGGAAGGTGGAGGGGGTGCAAATTCAAAAATTAAAGTATACCTGGGACATGTTGAGAAGGTACAGTGCAAGGAGCCACTTCCTGTTTCCTGTACCATGGAATGCTGGGAGCTCTTGGACGAAGATAGAAGTCAATTGGCTCCCAATGTCACTTCATATGCTCTTCAATGCTCTTCATAGCTTTGTTTTGATCAGTAGCTTTCTCTCCGGTATTGAAAGTCATGATGTTGTGTCAAGATGGCAGATCTATGCTCAAAGGGAGAAATACTAATAAACTTGCTAGAGCTTGTCTAGCGTACATACCATAATACAGAATGCTCCTGTAAACATGTAACATAATGACTATTTCCTACATATTTATTTTCTGTTAATCTGTATATTTGTGTTGTTTTTTAATATCTTGCATTGTATTACTTTGTATTTCTGTAACTGTAACACTTCAATGTTCTTGAACCCAGGACATACTTGAAAACGAGAGAAATATCAATGTATCCTTCCTGGTAAAATCCTTTATAAATAAATAAATAAATGTCTGCTGACAATGTCCCTTTAAGAGCGTATACTGCCATGTTTGCATGTTCTCTTACAGTAAATGTATTCTGTGCGGTAGGAAACATGCAATGCAATGCTAATGTATAGCTAGTAAGATTATATTTTTCCGATCATTGTTGTGAGCCATGTCAAAGAATTCTTCAATATTTTTTGAAATTTTCTTTTAAGATCTATATTTATCAGTCCTGTAGGTATACTAAAGTGTTGTTTTAGTTTTTAGCTATTAAAATATTGTGCAAAAGGTTGTTCCTGGGTCTACACCTGGGGATACACATTTTAAAGATTTATCTTCAACCAGTCATGGTGTGTAGTAATGAGGCAGCCATTCACCATCTTTTTTTCAGATATGTTTATACTGTTCGGGGCAAGGTGCCCAGGTAGTGCCTGCCCTGGAATTTAACACTTATATGGGGACGCTACTTGTATTTTAGGTTTGGGGAGGAATGGAGGTAATAAATAAATCCAAGTAATGCATTTAATTTACTTCTCAAACAATGGCTCTCACTATTGGGAAAGCTGGCACTTGTTACTTTATACTAAAGTCTGAAAGCAGCAGAGTATGTCTGTTATGGTGACTTCAGCCTGAAAAACGATAGCTGTTGTGACATCAGTACTGGAAGCCTAAAGCCAACATTTATTGCATTGCTGCTGCTATAAAAAGATGTATCATGACAAAGATCATTTTTGCCATTACAAAATGTTCTATTAAAATGCAATTTAACAATTAAATACCAGATAATTGTATTATTTTTCTTAGATATTTTGCACAGCTTTTTACTTGAGGTTTGAAGGAATCTATTCTGTTTGTCTTTCTCACAGGTTTGTGGTTAGATCTTTCAAGATAAGCAAAGGCTGATGATTTTAAGCATGGCGTATGTAGGGGTTTGTTAGATGTATCAAATGTGATGAATCTGCCTGGGCCTTTCAAAATCTAAATGTAACAAGGAAACAAAGAGTTTCCTTGGTTACCTGAACTTGCCACTGTAAAAACCAGTTGGGTATCAGGGCTAGACGAATTTAGGAGCCAGTCCCAGACTTTCTGAGCAAATGATTATGGGCATTTATAAATTACACAATTAAACAGGGGAAAGATGCTGTTGTTTTGCCCAGGGAGCAAAGGACACACAGTTATCCTTGTATGGGAAATCACTCCATTTCCAATTCCAATTGTACTGTGTGTATGTTGCATAGATAGATACTGATATAGCTAGATAGATCCAAATCTATCTATGTACCTATTCATCCATCTTTGTCTGATAGATATCGCGTGTACCAAATCTTCGTACCCTGACTGGGTCACATATGTTAATGCTGCTTCCTTGCCGGACCCACGTTCTCCCTCCAGCAGTCTTTTGTGTCTCACTTCAGCCCTTAGTGAAAGCTTAATGATAGCATTCCCCAGAAATGAGGCAGCACGCAGATCTTGGTGTTAGAACAGTCAGACAGAATTGAGCCTTTAATGAGCAAAATATATTCAGTGCCAGGAGGGGCCTAGCGGCCAATGGCATATTGCAATACATCAGGAATCCCTCCCCTGGCATATTGCTGCGCTACATCAGAAATTCCTCCATGGCATCTTGGGGCCCTATTCCTTTATTGGCATTAATTGGGGACACTAATGGGGAAAACCTGTGCCAGAAGGTTTCCCTGTAGCGTCTCCATTTTAGCACCATAATTCCGGGCAGATGCTATTTCAGCAGCTTGCCCCGTAACGCAGCGCTACCCTGTGGGATCCTTGCGGTAGCTCTTCTGTGCTGCCATGAGAAGCACCTCCTGGGGTCCATATGACTCATGGAGGGTTAAAGCGCAGGACTGCGGAGGTTGACTGGGGACTTTTTATCCCCAGTCTCACTCTGCTCCCAGCGGCCAGAAGCAGCAGATTGGGCCACCGTTCTCACCGCGGGATAAGAGGTGAGTTTCGGATTTATTGGGGGGAAGTTTGGCTGTTGTTAACTGATTCTACAAAAGAAGAATCCGTTACCAGCTTCTAGCAAAAGCTAAATTTTAGGTTCATGCATTGGTGTGGTAATTGGCGTTAGGACTTTGTAACATACCAACAAAACAATTGCTTATACAATAGTCTGTCACTGATGTAAACACATTCTAGATAGGAGTTGGAAAAGGCCACAGTGACCCACACAGTAATCAAATTATCCATAGTAACAGATAAGCATAGACAATAATGATATCAACACTAAAACTATTCATACACAACTCACAGAACACAAACATCCTGTACCTAGAATTGTTGGTTCAGGGTGACTGTCTTCAGCATATGAGAGGGAAGGGAAACAATATAGAACATCAGGCCTGCACCTCCCAAATACATCGCTAGGCCATGTACCCCAAGTTGAAAGTGGCTCTCGTCACACAACTGGAACCCAAAATCCACCACATATGGGTATAAAGGTATATGAATGAATAGATACAGGGATGGATAGCCCCTCTAGAGAGATGTAGGTGATAACACTGCTATCCTCTGCATTTGTGGGAGCCCCTGAAGGTATGTTATTCAGTCTTGTTAAACAAGCTATATTTTTACATTTGCTCCTTTAATAAGTTGTAATGCAGCCACATTGAGCTTTACTTCCTCCTGTGATTCCTAAAACCGTATGATGTGTTCCGTGGAATTATCCCATAGAACTATGCTTTTCCATTTTCCCTATATGTGTTAATAATGTTTTCTTTATTTGTAGGTAAGCCGTCCTCATCCAGGGGACTCCCAGCTCTTGATCCTGTTTGTGATTGGTGGTGTTACTGTATCCGAAGTTCGAATGGTAAAAGATCTTGTATCATCACTCAAGCCGGGCGTTCAGGTACTGGCAGTAAATCAGAGAGTACCCTTTCATTTCTGGTTTTGGCTTTCTCTAGGTGTCCTCACTTTAACCTGTTTAAACATTACTGTAGACCAGTGGTTCCCAGCCGCGGTCCTTAGGTCCCCCTAAGAGGTGAGGTTTGCCAGATGTCTGAAGCACAACGCAGGTGATATGATTTGCTGCTCAGTGATTGCAGGATTCAGTCTGCACTTCCCCAAGGCAATCCTTAAAACCAGGCCTGTTGGGGGGTACTTGAGGACCGCGGTTGGGAACCACTGCCGTAGACCAATAAATGTTTAGGAAAGAAGTAGTGAATTCAACACTGTTTCTCTGTTTAGAAATACCACTAGGGAACAAAGATCCCAGTGGTTTGATGTAATTTCCCAGTCTTCCTTTGCTATAAAGTAGTGGAGGCTGGTCCATATGGGACAACAGGGGCAGCACCTCACCATTAGTTTTTTTTTTGAGTGTTTTGTGTTTTAAGAGTAAATAACCTCGAATCATTATTAAAACATGTCTGATAGAGGAGCTAATGACAACATGTATGGATTTCAACATAACCCAAAACCTTTTACACAGAATAAATTGGTGCTTTGCATTGTAACTACAAACCATGGACTCACCTACCATTATCCTTAACTCACCGTACGAATAATGCCACGGATAGAATTCAAAAATAATTCTACTCCAAAAGCAGTTTCAGTAGTTAAATTGAAGAAGATAGCTGTTTTCTTACAGAGCGCCAAGTGCCCCGTTATACATAAGTATTTTATCTCTGGATTAATCCATTTCCTGGGAAAGGTCTGTATAAGTCTGTATGAAAGGCTAAAAATGTGATTTAGAGACATAATTAACATTCTCCAATCTGTTTTTGTTCCCACCTGAGGACAGTCTTTTCAAAGTATCAATTTATCATATTTTTAGAAATGTTACATGACAGATATTGTATAATCCTTTTAACCAGATTAAGCGTAGAGATGTTTAATGTTCCCTAATGGGTTTAGCACCTTGAAGTATTTTTAAAGGATTTCCCTCTAAATGATTTGTAACAACTTGTGCAAAACTTTAAAAGGGCAAAATATGTGGCTTCCAGGAATAAAAATAGATTTTATTCTGTGCTTTTTTAAATCCCTGTGATTTAAGGTTTAGTAAGTGTCTTCTGTATCTGACTTGTCAACCACTTACACTTTCACACCGCCACTTATTTCAGGCGCTACCCAGGTAGGGGCAGTTGTGCTTTTAGTGGAATTACCATGGCAAAAGTTTTAGACATTACATCCTTTGATCAATGACTAGTGGGATTAACTGGCTGTTCCAGATTTACATTATGGCGTGCATGCTAGATATAAAGAGCCATTAGTGCTATCATGAACAATAGCACTCCAGGCTTTATAGTTGTTTTGGAGGTATTTTTTTGTTTGTGACACCAAGTCTGGAGCAAATTAGAATTTTTATTTTATTTAAAGGTAAAGCTGGTTACTTTAACATTTTAAATTATTCTATTTTGCATTCAAAGTGTAAACCTCAATAATATTGTTACATGAGATGTACAGATTAAAGAGAATAGGGCTAGAAGACTCAAAATTGCCTAAAACACATTTGTTAGAGGTGGTTGTTCTCACCCCATTTCTAGCATCCTCCATTTACTTTTATTCCTTTTACTTTCTGTTATTAAATAATCCATGACTGCTTATACCTGGATCCTCTATGCCTATGCCCTGGAATAAACGCACAGAACACTGTATATTTTGGAAAAAGGGCATAGGCCACAGCTTTATTTAATTTATACAAAATTCCTTATATATAATCCAACACCACACACCTAATTAGATCTGACCCTACCGCAAACTAACCTGCGGCAGGCAGTTACAACTTAACCCAGAGCTCGTTGCTCAGCCTGACTTACCAGGAACAGAGCACGTCTCTCCCAGAGCCCACCTTATTCGGTGGTTTATCAAATAACTACTTCTTTGCTGGCCAGGGATACCGCCAACGCCAAGGGGCAATGAACTTAAATATTGCCCCTGCGCCCCCCGCAGCCAGCGCTACCTCAACTCCATCTCTCAAACCCTCTAAAAAAATATCCAACCAAATATCAGACAGGTGAACCCCATCCGATCGCATCAAAGCCCTGTTATCCCCCTCCAATTCCCGGTGACGAATGGACAGACCCCCAAGAGTAGTGAGAAACCGAGACACCTCCCGATTAAATTTGCGCCGGGCCCGTTCCAAAGCCTTAGGGGACGCCCAGACATCCCAAGCCGGCCTTGAAACGATCTCCGACCAAACCAAGGAAACCGATTTAAAAAGGGCGAAACATCGGGCCAGATCTTGTTTAATAACATGGGTTAAATCTAAAGTCCGAATCCGACCCAAGTAATTTCCACCCGCGTGAATGATGAGTATGGGAAAATCCGGAGACCTCCACGACAAAAAACAACATTCCCTATAAACATTACCCCACCGCAAGCCTTTAACGCCTAACCATCGGACTCGTACTACCTCTGGTGGAAATCCCAGATTCCTGCCAATAACTCGTTGCTCCGCCCGACGAGCCGCCCAGAAAATGAAAGAATGTCCTAAAATCCAAACCAATCGGGACAGACCTGCAAGAAAATTTACAATAAGTGTGGACGAATATAAATCTGATAACGACCAGAAGACCACCTCCCCAAACACTGCAGCATAGCCCCAGAGGCCCCCGCCTCAGTGGCCGCCCCAATCCGAAAAGAATGCGGCGTGAAATCTTGAGGACGCAAACCCAAACTAGAGATGCAACGGCGGAAAACAGAGGAAAACTGATAACGTGTAAGAGGACTGCCCGACGCATGCACTAAAAAGGGGGCACCAACCACCGGCCTTTGAGACAAAAATTCCTGAGCCAGCGCGTAGGGACAGCAAGCGCCCCCAATACCCAATAAAGTCACAAAAACGCCCCTACCAACCTGATCAGTTTTAGAATGGGGAATAAAGAGACGCACCCGACTAACACCAACCACCACGTGACAGGCCTGAAGTCCAGAAGGAAAGCGAGTACTACGGGACACCAGTTCCCCAACCCGTAAAAAACAAAAAGAAAAGGCCACGCAAAATAAAAGGACTTCAAAGTCATCAAAGCAAATGGACCCTAAAACCAACAAAATCTCCTGTAAAAGTGAAAAGGACAAAGGCCGACGGTGATCCGGAACCGAAACCCTCCACCAACCAACCACCACCTGTCGCAGCAATGCATCCCTTGAAAAATCAGTCCAACCCAAAAGCTGGCATAACAATGAAAGAGCTGATAGAGCGCGAGAAGCAGAAGCCGAGGAACGCCCATCCTGCTCCAAGGCAGACAAGAATGACCATGTAGCCTGACGGGCCGATGACTCCTGCCATCCCAGCCCAGATTGTGCTACCGCCGCCCATGCACGCCATACCTGACTATACGATCCCCATGTGGAATCAGCCAAGGAGAGGAAGAAATGCTGAATCAGTCCTCCACAGCCAGGGTCCATAACCAGCAAAGAAAAAAGGAGTACCCTTCTGATCTGCTCCCGGTGCCACCTGCCAAAAACAGCTCCACTGGAACCGGGAGAGAGAGTCAGCAATCTTATTGGACACACCCGGCACGTGCCGCACCTTAAACCAAATATTATATTCCAGACAACGTAAAACCAAGTGACGCAAAAGGGAAAGAACGGGCGACGAACTAGAAGAAGAACAGGTCAACACATGAACTACGCTTAAATTATCAGTCCAAAAGATCACTCTCTTATTAGCCAGACTCTCCCCCCACAATTCCAGTGCCGTAACAATGGGAAATAACTCCATGTAACGTTGGGAGCTTCCAGCCCTACCTGTGTGCTTGAGGGCAGCATGTCTGATGCTGCTCGCTGACCAATGCCCGGTTTAAATGGAGACAGGCAGGGAGGTGGTTGCATGAGGCGCGGCTTGAGTGGGGGGCGTGGCCTGTTGAAGGTCTTTAAAAACCCTCAGTGTATTCTCAGCAGTTGCCAGATCGTGGTTATCCATACCTGAGCTCCTTGTACCTGACTGCTATATTGAATTAACCCGTTATTGACCTCTGCTTGTTTCTGACTATTCTGCCTTCTGTTGCCCTAGACCATTTTCTTGTACTACGCCACTGCTCTGATATCGACCCGGCTATTCCATTTGACCATTCTGAACTCTGTATTCCTGATTCTGGCTCGGCTGACTACTCCCTGTGTTGTTAACCCTTTCTGTCTAGCTAGTTAAGGCTAGGGTCAGACTGAGGCAGTGCGAACGCGCGTTCTGGCGCACATAATCACGGCCGCACTAGCAGCAGATGACGGGCAATGACAGCCAATATACGAAGTACGGTCGCACAAAAGTCCGGCCGCGCAACGCAAGTGGAAAATGAACGCATTTTTTCGAGAACGTTAAACCGCTGGTACTGACGTACAGAGTGCGCTGCGGCCGCATAGCAGCGTGTGTGCGTGATTAGGAGATGTCAGACGCTGCTAGTGTGCGGCCAACATAACGTTCAAACAGCCGGATTTCCCTAGACTTCTTTTCACCCCATCGTCATGAAATACGTCCAGAATTGCGCATCGTCTGACCACTTAAGCGTATTCCGTGAAAAAATGCGTGCGCACGCATCGACGTACATTTTGACGGTGGCCGCAGAAAATGCGCTCATCTGTCCCTAGCCTTACCTAGCCAATTCTAAGGACCAGACGGTTAGAGATCTTTCACGGCTACTCTGTTGGTAGCTTCTGGGCTCTATGGAGTGTGGGGTGTTAAGTAATGCGTGGTGGGATCTGGGAACCGTGACATTACGATCTGGCCACTATGGATCCCGCAGACTTAACACAGCACATGGCTAACTTTGTATCCAGACAGGATGAGCAGGATCATAGGATGGATCAGTTTGCTATTGCCTTACAAACTATCCTGACTCGTACGGCTCACCTGGAACCAGCTGGGGTTGCACCCCCGCTTGATATACCTGTGTCCCCTGTCGTTCAGACATCCCAGGTACACATGACCGCTCCTATGAGGTTTGACGGTACTCCCTCAGAGTGCCGGGGATTTTTGGTCCATGTGGATATTCATTTTAAATTAAATCCACAGATGTTTTTCTCTGACATTGCCAAAGTGGGGTTCATTATTAATCATCTGTCTGGCAGAGCATTGACATGGGCGACTCCGTTATGGGAGGCAGAGAAGCCTATCATACGGGATTATAAAGAATTCATAGCCGAGTTACAATGTACATTTAATCCTACCAGAAAGGCCACGGTAGCTGGCAAATCCTTGTTCCGCATACGTCAAGGGAACAGGACTGTTTCTGATTATGCCATAGAATTTAAAACCTTGATCTCTGATGTGAACTGGACAAATGAGACACTGGTTCTGGCTTTTATGGAGGGGTTATCAGAGTCATTGATGCATGAATTGGCTCCACATAAACTACCTGAGGTATTGTGTGAACTCATTGTTTATTGTATAGATCTGGATAATCAGATAAGGGACAGAAGGACTCCAAGAGAGAAGCCCAAGAGACTGTTACCTAGGTTGGCCCCTGTCTTTCAGGCACCACCAAGAGAGTTATCTCCTCCCTCTGAGCCTATGCAACTAGGCCGTACTAGGCTTACAGAGGAAGAGATAACAAGGCGTTTTCGTGAGGGATTGTGCCTGTATTATGGTTTGGGGGGTCATGTACG
This sequence comes from Leptobrachium leishanense, assembly GCA_009667805.1. NCBI lineage: Eukaryota > Metazoa > Chordata > Amphibia > Anura > Megophryidae > Leptobrachium > Leptobrachium leishanense. The sequence goes on from CM019063.1 coordinate 469,096,133, forward strand.
ATTTCAATGTCCTACTCGTCCTAAAATGCATGATAAGCCGGAAAAACTACCGCACCTAAGGCAGCTGAGGAGACAGGCCTTGGGTGTGATGTGCATGTCTCCTGTCAAAGACACTAAACTTATGTTACCAGTATCCTTGGCTTGGGAGACCAAGACCACACATACTACCGCTTTTTTGGATTCTGGGGCTGCTGGCAACTTTATCGATGTTAACTACGCTTCTTCCATTTCTCTACCTCTGGTTGTAAGAGAGACACCCTTAGCCGTCGAAGCCATAGACGGCAGACCGTTTTCCTGCCCTAGGATTACTCACGATATGGTTACAATGGTTCTTACCACTGGTCTCTTGCATAAAGTAGAAATCATATTTCAAGTTATCCATTCACCTTCCAATCCTGTTGTACTTGGTTTCCCTTGGTTGGTGGAACATAATCCTGTTATTGATTGGACTAAGGGAGAGATACTGTCTTGGAGTCCTGCTTGTTTTGGGACTTGTTTAATACCCATTCAGCATGTCGGTGCCCTGAACACACCCACAGCTCCTCCATTGTCTACAGAGGTTCCTGACCAATACGCCGACCTCAGGGCTGTATTTGATAAAAGAGAGGCAGAGAAACTGCCTCCACATAGACCATATGATTGTGCCATTGATATTCATCCTGGTACCATGCCTCCTCGAGGCAAAGTATATCCTCTTTCCATAAAGGAGAACCAAATTATGGAAGAGTACATAAAGGAGAATTTGGAGAGAGGTTTTATCCGACGTTCCTCTTCTCCAGCAGGGGCTGGGTTCTTTTTTGTGTCTAAAAAAGAGGGATATTTACGCCCGTTTATCGATTATAGGGGGCTTAACAAGATCACCATTAAGAACGTGTACCCTATCCCTCTCATATCAGAACTGTTCGACAGGTTAAGGGGGTCAGCAGTATACACAAAACTTGATTTAAGAGGAGCTTACAACCTGATACGTATAAAAGAGGGGCATGAGTGGAGAACAGCATTTAACATCAGGAGTGGGCATTATGAATACTTGGTCATGCCTTTCGGTCTTTGTAATGCTCCAGCGGTATTCCAGGATTTTATTAATGATGTGCTCAGAGATTTCTTACAAACCTTTGTTATAGTATACCTAGACGATATATTGATTTACTCTCCCGATCTGAAAACCCACCATGCACATGTCAGACAGGTATTAGCAAAATTACTGGACAATGGTCTTTATTGCAAACTAGAGAAGTGTTTATTCGACATTACTACTGTGAAATTCCTTGGGTATATTATCACTCTAGAAGGTTTTGAGATGGATCCTTCTAAACTCACTGCCATCTCAGAATGGCCTCTCCCTCAAGGTCTCAAGGCCATACAGAGGTTTCTGGGGTTTTCCAACTATTATAGGAGATTTATCAAGAATTATTCTGCTGTAGCCTCCCCTATCATTAATATGACACGTAAAGGTCTGAAGAACCAGATCTGGTCTTCTCAATCCAAACAAGCATTCGAAGCCCTCAAACAAGCTTTCACTTCCGCTCCCATGTTACGGCATCCTGATCCAGGATTCCGTTTGTTCTTGAGGTTGATGCTTCCGAGATAGGCATTGGGGCTGTCCTGTCTCAAAGAGAGTCTCCAGGAAAACCTCTACATCCTTGTGGGTTCTTTTCAAGAAAATTATCACCAGCAGAACGCAATTATGATATCGGTAACAGAGAATTGCTTGCTATTGTGTCTGCCCTATCAGAGTGGAGACATTTGTTGGAAGGTACTCTTGACCCTTTATTGATAATTACTGATCATAAGAACCTTACGTACATCGGGGATGCTAAACGTTTGAATGCGAGACAGGCCAGGTGGTCATTGCTACTGTCTCGGTTTAATTTTGTATTGACTTACAGACCAGGTGACGGCAATGTAAAGGCTGATGCCTTATCTCGTCAATATGACCCGTATGAGTCTAATACACAAGACCACAATCCTATAGTTCCTCCTGAACGTATTGTGGCTTCCACAGTCTTGTCTGTCTCCTTGCCTTTCCTGGAACGCCTCCAGGCAGTTCAAGTAGGGGCTCCACCTGACAAGCCTCCAGATATGTTGTTTGTACCTGAAAAGGAAAGACAAGAATTACTCATAATGTTTCATGATTCTAAACCAGCAGGTCATCCTGGTATTACTAAGACTCTTACCAGTATCTCCAGACAGTTCTGGTGGCCCACCATGCGACAGGACATACGTCTGTTTGTTTTGGCTTGTCAAGTCTGTGACAGAAGCAAAACCAGTAAATCCTTGCCTGTCGGTCTATTGCAGCCTTTACCCATGCCTAAGAGGCCTTGGTCTCATCTATCTATGGATTTTATTGTGGACTTGCCGAAGTCCAAGGGTCATACTGTGGTTCTGACAGTTGTAGACCGCTTCTCCAAAATGGCTCATTTTGTCCCTCTACCTAAGCTTCCTACAGCCAAAGAACTGGCGGTTGTATTTGCTAGAGAGATTGTACGAATACATGGGGTTCCGTCTGAAATAGTCTCTGACAGAGGAGCCCAGTTCGTCTCTCGTTTCTGGAGGGTTTTCTGTGCAGAGATGGGGGTGCGATTGGCCTTCTCTTCAGCATATCATCCACAAACCAATGGGGCAGCAGAGAGGGCAAATCAGGGTCTCGAGCAGTACATACGTTGCTTTACCACACAACAACAAGACAATTGGTCGGAGTTGTTGCCCTGGGCTGAGTATGCACGTAATAACGCCGTTAACGAGACCACTGGCCACTCTCCTTTTTCTGCCATCTATGGTTTTTTCCCTCTGGCTCTACCGCTTCAGTTTACTGAACAGGCCATCCCGGCTCTCGATGACCATCTCACTCAGATGCAAGAGATTTGGAGACAGATTCGAGAAAATATGGAGCGCAATGTTGCTGTCCAGAAACGCAAGGCTGATAGGCATAGGTTACAAGCTCCCTCCTATAACGTGGGGGATCGAGTTTGGTTGTCCACTAGGAACGTGAAGTTGCGGGTGCCTTCTATGAAAATGGCACCTCGGTTTATAGGTCCATATAAGATCATTCGCCGCATTAATCCTGTGGCTTATGCTCTTGCCCTTCCTAAACATCTTCGCATGCACAACGTCTTCCACACCTCCCTACTGAAGCCATTGTTGTGTAACAGGTACACGCGGGTCGTTCCTCCTCCTCCACCTATTCAGGTTGATGGTGAATCTGAGTATGAGGTTAGGAGGGTTTTGGATTCTAGGCTGTGCAGGGGTGCTCTGCAGTACTTGGTCGATTGGGTGGGTTATGGTCCAGAAGACCGGTCCTGGATTCCAGCTTCCGACATGTCTGCCTCTAGGTTGGTCAGGGCGTTCCATGCCTCACACCCCGATCGCCCTGGTGGTCGTCCTGCCGCTCGTTCTGTTGGTCGTCCGGTGGCCTCCCGTGGAGAGGGGGGTACTGTAACGTTGGGAGCTTCCAGCCCTACCTGTGTGCTTGAGGGCAGCATGTCTGATGCTGCTCGCTGACCAATGCCCGGTTTAAATGGAGACAGGCAGGGAGGTGGTTGCATGAGGCGTGGCTTGAGTGGGGGGCGTGGCCTGGTGAAGGTCTTTAAAAACCCTCAGTGTATTCTCAGCAGTTGACAGATCGTGGTTATCCATACCTGAGCTCCTTGTACCTGACTGCTATATTGAATTAACCCGTTATTGACCTCTGCTTGTTTCTGACTATTCTGCCTTCTGTTGCCCTAGACCATTTTCTTGTACTACGCTACTACTCTGATATCGACCCGGCTATTCCATTTGACCATTCTGAACTCTGTATTCCTGATTCTGGCTCGGCTGACTACTCCCTGTTTTGTTAACCCTTTCTGTCTAGCTAGTTTACCTGGCCAATTCTAAGGACCAGACGGTTAGAGATCTTTCACGGCTACTCTGTTGGTAGCTTCTGGGCTCTGTGGAGTGTGGGGTGTTAAGTACTGCGTGGTGGGATCTGGGAACCGTGACACTCCAAAAAGGTCATGTTAGTCATTAAGTCGGAAGCAGGCCATGCCTCTGCACACCAATGACCTTGGAAGTACGCCCCGAAGCCAGATGCACCCGCAGCATCCGTAAAGAAGTCCAAGGCAGAATTATCCCCAGCAGCCTCTTGCCAATATGTACACCATTGTAACGGCATAAAAAAGACTGCCAAACCAAGAGATCAGCTTTTAAGGACTTACGCAACCGGACAAAATGATGCTGCGCTTTAATCCCCACAGTGGCCAAAGACAGCCTCCTGCAAAATACGCGTCCCATCGGCATGACTCGACAGGCAAAGGCCAAATGGCCAAGCAAAGCTGGAAGCTCATGAAGACTAAGCTTGGGGGACGACAAAGCCCGCGCCAAGGCAGCAATCTTACCCTGAGGCAGCCGAAAAACCCGAGCCACTGAGTCAATTTCAATGTCCAGAAATGATAAACGCTGACAAGGACCCTCTGTTTTGCCACTTGCCAGCGGCACCCCAAACTCAGCAGCCACATCCCAAAATTGCCGCAGCAAGTCCCCACAAACCGAAGACGCGGCCGGCCCCACAAAAAGAAAGTCGTCCAAATAATGAACGATGGAGGACAGCCCCGCCCACTCACTAACTACCCACTCCAGAAACGTGGCAAACAACTCAAAATAATAACAAGAAATAGAACACCCCATAGGAAGGCATCTATCAAAATAAAACTTATGTCGAAAAGCGCAGCCCAACAAGTGAAAACAGTCGAAATGCAGACTCTACATCCACCTTTGCCAACAAACAGCCCGGGCCCGCCTCCCTAACCAACACCAGAGCCTCATCAAAGATGAGTAACGCACCCTACTGTCCTCAATGCCATCGTTAACCGACGATCCTGCAGGATAGGACAAATGGTGGATCATTCTTGGGGACCACACTCAACGGGGAAACCCGCAAATTGGGAAAGGGCAAACCATCGAATGGACCCACCATCCGTCCCAAGCGCACCTCCATCTCCAATTTGTCAGCAACTACCGCCTCATGCTGCCGAGCTGACACCAAATTAGAGGCAAAGACAGGAAAGTCAGAAGGAACGAAGGGAATATGAAAACCCACGGAAAATCCATCCACCAAAACGCGAGCTGCCCTCTTATTGGGGTAACAGTCGAGCCATGGGAGCATCTGTAGAACGTTCACCGGGGTAAGTCCTGACACCGGAACCCTCCTGAACTGCTCCCCGCCCCAAAGGCCCCCGACCTTTTCGCAGGCACCGGAAGGCAGGATGCACCCCCCCGCATTGAGAACACTTATGCCGGAATCGGCATGAACTTGCCCAACGACGATGTGACTCATTGTACACCCAGCAAAATCCCCTCTGGGCTGCCGCTGACGTACCAGGGGAAGTACCGCCAGCGGATCCGAGAAAGGGAGGAACCACCGGACGAGTAGATGTCATCAATAATCGCCAAAGGTTGGCATCCTGCTCATCAAATCGCTTGGTAGGACGGACACACATTTTCTGCCGGAATTGTTGGTCACTGTCCCCCATAAACCTTGTACGCCCCCCAAATAAGGTCCAGATAGGAGAACAGTGCAACACAACGTTCCGGATAACGCTCACAGAGAATAGCGCTAAAGGCCAGAAAGCCCTGAAGCCAGTTCCCAAACGTACGGGGTAAGCTCTTAACCTTATCCTTGTCCTTTTCTTTATCCATGTCTAACTCAGACCGCCTAGCACGGTCCACCGTCTCCCTATCTACAGATACCAAAGAAAGAACGTCCACGTATTCGCCTCTCCAAATATTTTCTTTGACATCAGCAGAAAGGTGCATACCCAGCGGAGACCATGCATACCCAGAAAGCTGCGGAACTGCAGGTACCGGACCAGAAACCCCTCCAGCCACAGGAGGAGAGGAAAAAAATCGCAGCAGGCATCTCCCCACCGGACGGCACTGGTACCACCAAACTACGAGGAGCCGGATCAGATGGCAAGGGCGCTCGGGACTCCAGACCCGACATGCGCTGCCACTGCTGAAGTGCTGACATCAGCATTGACACCAAAGCTAAGGGTCCTGCTCCCCCATTGGTTGCAGCCTGCGCACTCCCGCAGACCCCGGTCACTCGCTGAGCAGCAAATAGCAAATCATACTCACGTGCGGACAGCAGCGGCGAAGGATCCACCAGGTGCTGGGACTGGCTGGCAGCCGCATCAGGAACCACACTGCGTAAAGGCACAGCTGGGCGTTCGTCCTCCTCGAGTCCAGGAACAGCCACCAGGTGAGGCTCCTGATGTGCAGACATGGGGGCACCGCAAGATGGGGCCGCCCCAACAGCCAGGCAACCAGCAGCAGGCAAGCGAATAGCTCGCTCCCCGGTATCAGACGAGCCGGCAATCACAGAATCCTGTAGCGGAAAAGCTCCCTGGGGCTGAGAACTAAGGGCAACAGGAAACCAGGATCCATGATCCTGAGGAAGGGCAGCCAGGCGCCCATGTGACATGCCCCCACCTCGACACGTACGTGAGCCCCGGGGCGGAGCCGGTGGTCCAGGAGCGAGGAGCTGTAGACTGAGAGGCCATGGCCGCAGAAGCACGCGGGCTGCGTGAACGCCCTGCCCGACATCCCACATGCTCAGGACCAGAAGAAACAGGAGCCACAGAGGGAGAAACAGCACTGGAGGCAGCTGCATGGCGTCGTGGACGCACTCGGCGAGCAACAGAGCCGCTCGTCACAGGGGAATCCCGGCCAGCCTGCACAGTAGCAGAAAGCGCCGGTGTGGAACGAGGGGAACCAGGACCAAGCCGAGGGACAGTAATGGAATGCTCCCTCCTCCATCCTCGGGGCCCCCCTCCTCCTCCTCCTCAGGGGAATCAGGTCTCACCGGCTCAGCAGAGCGCAACAAGTCCTCAAGAGTCAGACCGGAGCCAGCAGCATAGTCCCGTAAGCGGGAGAGGAGCAGAGCCATATCCTCACGCTTTGCAGCCAGAGCCATAATCGTCTCTTCGATGAAATTGCAGAGAGAAACGCAGAAAGCAGGACCCAGGAAAATGCAGGGAATGAAGCAGCGTCCAGCGTGCAGCACGTGCAGCCTCTTCTAAATCACCAGCACATGGAACAGGTAATCATACACCTGTGTATATAGGACCCCACCTCATTAGCATAATTTATCCTGACCAATGACCTTGCACACACCTTGATTGACCGTCCCAGGGCAGCAGTCATGCCCCCCTTCCAGAATGTTCCAGGGGGTTGCTTTCTGCTCACCTCCTGCCAGTCCATGGCATCATTCTAGTAGACAAAGATAGGTAATCGCACTCTGTAATACCTGGGTGCGTGGTCGCTTGGTATCTCTTAATCCCACAAAGAAGAGGTAGACATGGAACACCAGGATTTCATTTGGAGAGTAATTTTATCCACCAAAGTGGACCTTGGCACTTTGACCGTCCCACGAGAAGATCTTTATCAAACCTAAGGGTTCATACAATGCTTAATACACATATATAGACTAAGTGATAAAACAATTACAATTCCCTCACAAACAGAGGTGGGGTGAAACCAAATTCAGTTATCCCTAATGAAGAATGAATAGCATTGTGAGTACTCCTACTTGTTACCTCTGTATAAGTAAATATACATTAAAAATACAATGGTTATTATGTTACCATTCTCGCTCACTTCCAGCCATTTGGCTTCCTCATTTTCTCTTACATCCTGACTGCCCATCTTCTTATTCTTTCTTCTCCCCACTCAGTCCATTTCATCATTTTCTCTCTTCTCTCATCGGTCCATGTCCCATTCTTCCTTCCTGTCAGTTAACATCCATTTATTTTACCTCCATCTAGTCCATGTCCTCATTCTTCTTGCATCCTGCCAGGCCATGTCCCCTTTCCCTCTCATGTCGTGCCAGTTCATGTCCCGATGATCACATCCCGCCAGTCTATTTCCTGATTATCTATCACATCTTGCTAGTCCATGGCCCGATTATCATGTCTGGCCAATCCATGTCCCCATTCTGTCGAGTCCGGTCAGTCCATGCCCCCATTATCTATTACGTCTGGTCAGTCCATGTCCCCATTCTCTATCACGACAGCAACAAAAAGTGATGCATGTTCATTTCCCATCAAGAGGAGACCCACAACTCTAGCAGCCAGTGCCGGAACATGTGCAAAGAAAAGTGTGTCATATTCTATATCACATTCTGCCAGTCCATGCCCTCATTCCATCTCATGCCTTACCAGAAGACATTGGTTTCAACCTAACAGTCAATTCAAAGCTGCTTGCCCTGACCGGCATTTTGTTACCTCGCAAACCAACGAATCAGATGGCTATTTGGTAGGTGTGGGAAGGCGTTATAAAGGGCCATTCTGTGCGACTCATTTTTAATTTAATTTCCCACATGCCACTGACTATTTGCCAGAGGGAGGGCAAGTACAGTTCATTACGTTATTGTTAGAGTAAGAACTGAAAAATTAGAATTTTAAACAAACAAAAACAAATTCCCTATTATAATTACCATTTATGAAATTTCAATAAACCTTTTCCAAGTTTCCCCGCATATATCAAAATTGAAATCAGATGCTGCGCTACTCCATGGCGAGAGACACCAAAATCAGCCACAAAGCAATGCAGCGTCAGTCATGTCTAAATATAATTTCCTAGACAGACTATTTTATTAGATTTCAAGGAATTTATAGCCAATCAGCATACAGATACATTTCTACGTCAAAGTTTAACCACTTGGTTTAACAAACACTTATTACCTTATATGGTTTACAAGAGATCTTTTTCCTATCTCCCCGCTTCTGCGCACATTTTCCTGCACTAAACATAACAGGAAGTCGTCACATCCTCTTATCCTACAGAAGGAACAACTGTCTATGCAGAATTAAAAGAAACATAATGAAGGGGGGGGGTTTCACAGCCCATTTTATATAGGAAATTAAAATCTAACAAGGACCAAATTTTATGGCCGATTAAGGCTAGGGTCAGACGAAAGCATTTTTCCCCGCGAACGTGAAAAAGTGCGTCCGAACGCATTGACGTATTTTTTCACGGAACGCGCAAAAACGGTCAGACGCGCATTTTCGGGCGTGATTTTGTACGGATCGTCAATAAAACTATTTTTGCGTCTGGACGTTATGTAGGCTGGACATTAGCAGTGTCTGACATCTCCTAATCACGCAAACACGCCGCTATGCCGCAGCTGCGCACTCAGTACGTCAGTACTAGCGGTTCAGCATTCTCAGAAAAATGCGTTCAAATTCCACTTGCGTTGCACTGCCGGACTTTTGTGTGGCCGTACATCGTATATTTGCCGTCATTGCCCGTCATCTGCTGCTAGTGCGGCCGTAATTATGTGCGCCAGAACGCACGTTAAAAGTGCGCTGGTCTGACCCCAGCCTTAGAGTTACAGCATGAACCAATTTTGGTTCATCTACAGTTGTGTTCAAAATTATTCAACCCCCAATGCTGTAAAGGGTTTTAGGGAATTTAGTGTACATTTGTAATTGTATTCAGAATGAAATCCTACAAGGACTTTTTAAAGAACCATATGCAACTAAAATGACATCAATTGGTTTTGTAATACAGTAGTAAATGTTTCTTTTGTGAATTCTTCATTGACACAATTATTCAACCCCTTAAAGACTACCACTCTGAAGAACAGAGGTTCATTCAAGTGTTTTCAATCAGGTATTGAAAACACCTGTGGATGTCACGGAGCAGCAATAAAGCATAATCAGCACCAATTAAGTAGCTTTAAAATGACTGTGATACTCAGCTCCTTCTAGACATTTACTGGTGTGGTTACAAACATGGTGAAGTCAAGAGAATGGTCCAGGAAGACCAGAGAAGAGGTGATTACTCTTCACAGGAAGGGCAATGGCTAGAAGAAGATTGCAAAGATGTTAACCCCTTAGTGACCGGGCGGTTTTACACAAATCCGTCTTTTAGTGACCGCTGCTGTTTTTACGTTTCTGCGCTGTTAGTGTTTAGGTCAAATTTTCCTCTTACTCGTTTATTCGACCCACACATATTATACACCCTTTTTCCCGCCATTAAATGGACTTTCTAGAAATACCATTATTTCCATCATATCGAATAATTTACTATAAAAAAATATGAAATATGAGGAAAAAAATGGTAAAAACACACCTTTTCGTAATTTAATCCGGAAAAATCTACAACCACCCAAAACGACCCCGGCTAAATAGGTTCAAAATTTTGTCCCGAGACTAGAAAAACCCAATTTTTACATGCGTTTGCTTTTTAACCCCTTCACTGCTGAGACAGTTCACCTATGTGCGCTGCGCTCATTCTGACCATTTTGTGCTAATTATTTTTAGATGACAGCCTAGGTCCTATTTAATTAAACCCCCCCCCCCAGACAAAAAAAACTTTTAAAAAAAAAACATTTTTTTATTTTATTTAATTTTTTTATTATTTTTTTTTTATTTAATTTTTTCTTTTTTTTTAAAACCAAACCTGGCCATAATCAGGCCTTTCAAATGATGGCAAATATGACCATCTAGCTGCCATGGATCGGGAGATAAAGGGATCCTTAGGATCCCCTTATCTCTACATGGCAGCTAGATGGTTAACTGGCCCACTGACATCCTCACACATATGGTGAGGTTGTCAGTGGGTGGGGGGGGGACCTGGAGGCTTGGCTGACATCCAAGATGTCAGCCCCCTCCAGGTTTGAATCGCGTTTTGGCGCCAATTGGCGCCGCAACGTGATCCGGCAGCGAAACCGTTAATGCCATACACCGCTGAAAAGGGGAGGCTCTCCCCTCTCCAGCGGTGCAAACGGCATCTCCCTAGCTTCAATGGTTGGGGAGATAGAGCCCCCCCTCCCTCCATTGAAATGCATGGGGACGCCTGCTGATGACGTCACCACGCAGCGTGGCGACGTCATCAGCCTCGCCTGCCCATGTAAATCACATGGGCAGGCTTCCTCCCTGCCAGATCGCCGTGGGATCCGGCGAGGGAGGTGAGTATCGGGCGGGAGGGGGATTAGGCGCCGCTGACGTACCCTGTACGTCCGCGGGTCTAAGGGAGACCCGAGGACAGGGCGTACAAGGTACGTCAGCGGCCCTTAAGGGGTTAAACATACCAAGAGAGACCATAGGAAGCATCATTCGCAAATTCAAGGCAAAGGGAACTGTTGAAACGCTACCTGGTCGTGGCAGAAAGAAGATGCTGACTTCGACTGCTGTGCGCTACCTGAAGCATAGAGTGGAGAAAAGTCCCCGTGTGACTGCTGAGGAACTGAGAAAAGATTTGTCAGATGTGGGTACTGAAGTTTCAGCTCAGACAATACGGCGCACACTGCGTAATGAAGGCCTCCATGCCAGAACTCCCAGGCGCACCCCCTTGCTGTCTCCAAAGAATAAGAAGAGTCGACTGCAGTATGCCAAAAGTCATGTGGACAAACCACAGAAGGTTTGGGATAGTGTTCTGTGGACTGATGAAACAAAATTAGAACTGTTTGGGCCCATGGATCAACGCTATGTTTGGAGGAGGAAGAACAAGGCCTATGAAGAAAAGAACACCTTGCTTACTGTGAAGCATGGCGGGGGGTCAATCATGCTTTGGGGCTGTTTTGCTTCTGCAGGTACAGGGAAGCTTCAGCGTGTGCAAGGTACCATGAATTCTCTTCAGTACCAGGAGATATTGGATGACAATGTGATGCAGTCCGTCACAAACCTGAGGCTTGGGAGACGTTGGACCTTTCAACAGGACAATGATCCCAAGCATACCTCCAAGTCCACTAGAGCATGGTTGCTGATTAAAGGCTGGAACATTTTGGAGTGGCCATCGCAGTCACCTGACTTAAATCCGATTGAGGATCTCTGGTGGGACTTAAAGAAAGCAGTTGCAGTGCGCAAGCCTAAGAATGTGACTGAACTGGAGGCTTTTGCCCATGACGAATGGGCGAAGATACCCGTAGATCGCTGCAAGACACTTGTGTCAAGCTATGCTTCACGTTTAAAAGCTGTTATAACTGTAAAAGGATGTTGTACTAAGTACTAAGATTGAATGTCACTTGGGGGTTGAATAAAACTGATAATGATGTGAGCACAGAAAAGACATTTGTGGTTATTTCATTATAAATGTTATGTTATATTTGTCTGACCTACACGTGCCTCTTTGATTTAATTGTAAGCAAGATGACTGAATGATCAAAATCAATGTCAAACTGGCCAAAACACTCAATTTCAGTGGGGGTTGAATAATTTTGAACACAACTGTAAAACTTAACTGAAACGTGGATTAAGCGGTTTTGGGGGAGGGTTTGCATTGCGCAAGTGTCCCTGCCAGCCCATGTCCTGACTTTTTTTACCCTCATACCAATTTGTATTCCCATTCCCTCTCATTTTCTGCAAATCAAAGCCCCATTCTGTCCCGTTATCTCTCAGCTCCTTCCACTATATGCTGTTCTCACTCTAGTAACTTTAGAGCTATGCTTCAAGTTTAACAAAGGAGATAAAAATAGAGGCTTCTGGAAGACTGAGTTTATTCTTGTGTCCGCTCTGTAAAAATATAAAAGGATAAAATTAAAGTGCGCACATATACAGTATGATGCAACTGAAATACAGATTCCTTATGTCTGACACATAAGTTTGATAGAAGGACATGAAAACAAGAAGGAATATAGGACAATTTAAACAAAATGTATAATGGAATAAACAACTAATTCATTACTTACAGGTATGAGTTATGCTTCTGATAAACAAAAATGGCTGTTGGGAGAAACTGACCTTTGTCTTACAGGAAGCTGAATTATTAGTACTATTTGTTTGTATTGCGACAATCATATTCTGCAGCGCGATACAGGGGTAATAATAACTTAGGTGGTACATAGTCATAGAGAAATGAGGTAGAGCCGGTCCTACTCCCTAAGGAGCTCTCGTACTAAAGGAAGGGGAATGCACTTCCTGTTCAAAATGGCTCCCTTTACGTCATAGACTGCATTTTCAATAAACAATCACTAGATGGGTTTTAAACATAGCAGTGCAGATGACAGTACAATGTTCCCATTTGTATCCTTTTGTCTAGATACCTCCACCTGCCTCTTATCGTCAGTTCATGAACACTGCCTCTTGCCTTTGGAGTCTCAGCTCAGTTTACCCTCATCAGAAATACTTTTTTGGATCTCTTAACATGCAAAGTTAAATGGTATTATTTCTCAACTTGTGTGAACATTTTCAGATGTGCAGCAGTTAAGAGTTAATAGAGATTTTTTCATGGTCAATTTAGCGGTCACTTGAGCATCGTGCTCCATCAACAGCATTGTTAAGTGAAAGATGCCTTTCTTGTCCTCCCAATTCCAAACAAATTCTTTTTTCCCCATTTGACTTTTCATTCATCGCTTTCAAATAGAGCAGCAGAAATGCTTTTTGCTGGCTTCATCAGTTAATTCACTTGTCACATCGTGATGGATAGGGTGATGCAGTCTCTCCATGGTACTGCAATAATGGTCATCAAGAGTTCATTGTTTCTCTATTAAATATTCATGAGCATTACAACGGGGTAAATTAGCTTACGAAATAACTAAGATCAAGAAAATAATCAGGGGAAACTCCGCGTAAAGAGCGTTATGGGAACAATACAGAGATATAATTTAACAGGATTTTTAGAGAATCTGGAAGGTGAAAAAGGAGTGAATGGAGAGGAATACTGGGGTTTGGAAAAGGCTGAAGTACATCCATTATTTGATGTACAACCACATTACATTCTGACCAAACCGTTGAAAGTCGATTTGGACGTAAATCAGACTCCATTTTTTTATTGTATGCACTTTAATCCATGTCTGTGACTTTTAAGTCACAGATGGTGACATGGTACTTTGGCGATTTGACATTGTCTCCAACACGGGAGGGCTGGCAAGTTTTAGCCGAGAGGGCAAGTGGCGCACAGTGACCTATGTTCAATGACACCTTTTGAATGTTTATTTATTTAAATGCAGGTGAAACGTATGTATCCAAGAGTGCATTTATGTGGAGTTTCAATGTGTGTGAGAGTTTCTCACAGTCGCACAAGGGAATTTGTATGTAGGAATGTTTTTTTGTGGATTTGTGAGTGTAATGGGAGATGTCCATTCATACAGACGAGGTACTGTAACTTAAGTGGCTGGAAAACCTAATGCTAACCATGATGGAAAGGTGACAGAACACACTAGACACACTTTCCCCCTGCACAGAGATTGTTGCAGACCACGTACACCCCTTCATGGCAATGGTGTTCCCTGCTGGCAGCTCACTATTTCAGCAGGATAATGCACCCTTCCACACTGCAAAAACTGTTCAGGAATGGTTTGAGGAACACAACAAAGAGTTCAAGGTGTTGCTTTGGCCTCCGAATTTCCCTGCTCTCAATCCGATTGAGCATCTGTGGAATGTGCTGGAAAACAAATTCCATCCATGGAGGCTTCACCTCACAACTTTCAATACATAAAGGATCAGCTGCTAATGACTGTCTTGGTGCCAGACGGCACACTTCATGTTCAGAGGTCTTTTGGAGTCCATGCCTGTCACGGCGGCACCCGGCGTGAGCCATGTTGGTGCCCATGTTCAGGGTTATAAACCCAAAGTGCAGAAGATACCACTCAGACAATATGTAAAATGACAGAAGGTGCGACCACCACAAGGCTAGGCAGAGACTGCTGTATGGCACAACCACAAGGAACCCTAACACTGACAGGCCGGTCTTTAGAGTAGGTGGATCTGAGCCAATAGAAAATACCACGGGGCCGTGCAGGGTCTAGGATAAAAAGCATTATATGCTATGAATCATACAGAAGGGAGTCAGTGCGGTATGGGTCAAGAATAAATTGTGGTCATATGAGAGCCAGGGATCTGAACACCAGAGAGGAACGTAAGAACAAGCCAGGGTCATACACAGGAAATCAGCAGAAACAATAATAAACCAGTAAACCAATGCACAGCGAAGGAAAACCATGAAATAAACCACACAGGAGCTTGGATGGGAAAAGCAAAAAAGGAATAACCAGAAATAAACAAGGGACACAGAGACAGGAGTAACAAACAGACAGAGGGAAACAGAACCAAAAATACACTAGAACAAACTATACAAGCAGATCAGGAACTTGCTTGAAACAGGAGCACAGAGCAACAATAAACAGGAAAGACTTAGCGTGACTCAAAATCATGGAGCAATGCACTATGGGAGCAGTGCCCTTAAATAGGGAGTGGATCAGAACATAGAGAGACAGGTGAGTGATCTGACTGCAAACAAGAAACCCGTGGGCTGGTACCCAGGAATGGCAACCGGAACCAAGTCCCGAACTGGATAAGCTCACATACAGGGGACAGGGCTGGAAACGTGACAATGCCTCCACATATCAGAGTTGTTTAGGCAGTGCGAGGGGGACCTACACAATATCAGACAGGTGGTTTTAAAGTTGTGACTAATCGGTGTATATTCGATAAACATCAATGCTGACTCTCCATGTTATTAGAATACACAGGGCATGTTCATTATTCTAGGGAGTCAGCAGTGGTATGTGTCATGGCTGGGCAAGGTATATTCTGAGAATTCAGCTATAGTGTTTGTGAGACTGGAGTACAGACGCTAGGCTGCTTCCCACATCGTTTGCATTAAAACATTTATCACACGTGCCTTGGGATAACTTGGTGTTGATGTAAAAACTTAAGAGTAATCTGTTCTGAATATTTTTTCTTTCATTTTAGGTGGTTGTCCTGTCCACGAAACTATTGCGGCCACTCAACATTCCTGAATTCCTTTTTGCAACAGACCGCCTGCACCCGGACCCTGTCATCTGATTGTTTATCTCTCCACATGTGAGCGATGTCCCTGAGCTTAGGAAAGTAAAATCACTTAGAGATTTCTTACTGTCAGGAAGATATATCATAACTCTGGGATCTCACCGTTCGAAACCACCGTTTATTTTTACATCCGAGATGGAAATTACTAAGAGAACCAGTGGTAACAAACATGTGCTTTGGCCATTCCCTGCTCCGACATTACCCAACATTCATGTGCTTGGTCTAATGATAACTGTTACTTAACACTGAAGTGAGTGCGATTATCTGTAACGTGTTAACATGATACACTTTATCAAAGTCTAGGCAAGTTTTGACAATTAAAACAAAATTCTGGGTAACAAGCGTTGGTTTGTTTCTCATCTTTATATACACATATCTGTGGATTCTTTATTACATATAAGATGATGTTGTATGAACGAACAGTTATTTTGATCAGCTTTCTGAGCTGTTACACACTGCGTTTTAACATTCAATAATTAATTGCTTATCTGGGCAAATTGTGTGGTTACCATGGATATGGAAATGATAACCTTAGAGAACGAGGTCACCGTGAAAGTAGAATGTATTTTATGAGCGTAAGTTCTTGACGGCTTTTTTTTAATGACAAATAATGGTACGCACAAAGGGCACAATCCTATCATATATATCGATCAAAAACACATAGTAATGAAATTATGTAAGGTTAGTCTGGCCCAGCTGCCCAATTAAATTAATACAAGGTAGTAGGATATTTATCCATCAATTCAACTATCTGAAACACATTTCATATTTTATAATATTGTTTCTTAATTTCTCGATTTGTCATTTGGAAATTCTACAATATTCATTGTGCCACCATCACAAATGAGGCTGTTCACAGCAATCGCTCAAATGGAAGCTTGGAGTTGGGATTTGGAAGGTCTTTACAATTTAGGGGCAGTTAAGGCTAGGGTCAGAGTGGGGCAGTCGGAACGCGCGTGCAGGCGCACTAAATCACGGCGGCAGTAGCAGCACATAACGGCCAATGACGGCCAATATACGCAGTACGTGCGTACAAAAGTGCGCCGACACCACGCAACCGGCAAATGAACGCATTTTTCTCAGAACGTGAAACCGCTGCTACAGACGTACAGAGTGCGCTGCGGCCGCATGGCAGCGTGTGTGCGTGATTAGGAGACGTCAGACGCTGCTAGTGTGCGGCCTACATAACGTTCAAACAGCCGGATTTCCCTAGAATTGCGTTGGTGAGTACCTGCGACTGTGTGACTGTGGTCGTCTGACCACTTAAGCGTATTCTGTGAAAAAATGCGTGCGCACGCATCGACGTACATTTTGACGGTGGCCGCAGAAAATGCGCTCATCTGTCCCTAGCCTTAGAGTTGAAGCGGTGGGTGTACAGTTCAAGGGGGTGTTTCCTGCAGACAAGATGTTATGGATTAGACGTTCCATGGTTATGAGCCATTCTCTCCACCTGTGGACTGACATCTTCATAAATCTCAACTGGGTTGAAAAATCCAGTCTTCAGGACCTTGGACGCACTCAGGGACTTATAATGTAGTCTAGTCCAACAAATGGTGTTTTTTAAGGTATCGTGGATTTAAATTTTTACTTTTTAACTACATCAGAAGTCCCTGAATGTCATTCACCATCTTCATATAAATATATATTCGTGTCACTGTGATTAACGTAACAATTAGAAGATAGTATCAAGTCAATGCGATCTCATCAGGTGCCAGAGATTGAGATAATTTTATCCGGACTCACTGTTTATTTCAAACAATTTTGTTTGCAAATTTGTTTCAGAATATATTAGGTCAGAATACCTCAGATTTAGCAGCTAATTTAACGTATGAATCTGAATCTGCAGGTTTTAAGTCTCCTGTAGACTTGCTGCAGCCTCAGTGCTATACTGGGCTTGACCAGTAGAGGGAGCCCTTTGTCAAGTACAATGTACACAGTCTAAATGCACTGTAATGGCATTGGTGGTGGGAGAGTTAGATTTGTGTGCACATGCCAGTTATAGGAATAACAAATAATTTAAAGGATTTTATTAAAAAAATGTAATATCCTCATTTTCTTTTACTAGTTTCATGGAAAATCACTTTGTAGTGAAAGGGATCAGTAAACTGGTCACCAATTCAGGAATGTCCACAAATGCAAGGGAGTATTCTACTGGATCATGATTCAATCCCATAGAAAGGCATCAGCAAGTAAAATGAAATACTAGTAAGTTACAACATAGCAAAAAAAGATCTATGAATATTTGAAACAAAGTTTTAAAGCCATGTCCCAGGACAAACCCTGTTTAGTTTTCTGGGAGGAAACCAGTGACTGCTTTAAGTGAATTTGTAGAAGTCAGGTCATAGTTGAAATGCAGGTTTTTATATAAACAGTGTTTCCCTTTCTGCAATTTAGAAAACTGCTGTCACTGGGCGGCAGCACCTGAGCATTCATTCACAATAGGTGAGGTTAATGAGGCACAAATAATAATTGTTGAATGTGACTTTGACAGGTGGGAAGATGGGACTCTATTTAAAGTGTGTTCTAGGTCTGGATCATTTCATTGACCTTTTTTTCTCTTTCAGAATCTTCTCAGAGCTTTTTGTATTACACAACATTCATTAATTATTGGGAAGCTGACAGAGCACACAGACATGTATAACTCCACTCTCAACCAGACATAGTGTGTGTTGACTGAAAAAGAGTAGCCTGCCATGGGAAGGTTTATTTTCTCTTTACTATTTCTTTCTCTTACCCCAGGTGTTCCGATCTTAATGCCGTTAGAATGATACACTGAATTAAGACAATCTTTTGTAAAGAAGAAAATTATTTCTCAATGTCTGTTTTGACCTCGACCGTATATGTTCTACAATTAGGGTTGCCAGATCCTCCATGTTTTTCTGGACACATATAAATTGTGGGCTGTGCATAATGAATGCAGTATGTACAATACCTATTCTGCATGTGAGAAACCAAAGTTGAATTCACAAATGAGCTGCTTTAATTTTGTATTTAATTTACATCCTGTATTGTATGAAGTATGCATGTTTTTTTTTTTTTGAGAAAGTATTTTACCAGGAAGGATACATTGAGATTTCTCTCGCTTTCAAGTATGTCCTGGGTGGTGAGTATGTACCGTTAGGTGTCTTGCCCAAGGACACTTACTGGAGAGGTGCTCCTGCCGGATTTTGAACCTGTGCAGGGGTGGACTGACACCTAGTGGGGTCCCCGGGCAATAGAAGATAACGGGCCCCCTTGTGCCCTGCCCACAATAGGTCACACCCACATAAATTTAAACCACAAAATGCTACACCCAGATATACATTGCTATGTTACAGATTTTATTTCTTCGAACTATTTTCAAACTAAGGGCCATATTACATACTTGGTGTTAACTTAACCAGAGCTGTTGTAAACTTAAAACCTCCATAGGCTATAATGGCTCTGGGAAGTTTACAACAGCTCTGGTTAAGTTAGCACCAAGTACGTAATATGGCCCTAAATGTTTTAATAAGATAAAATACACTTGGACTCACATGCTAATAAGACATCATGCCCCCTCCAGACTTACAGATGGCCACCGCTCAACTGCAGCAATCATCACACACTCATTGCAGCTAAGGCTGCGCCGTGGCACAGAAGGTCCCGTGGCAAACTTTGTTAGCTGCTGACCACTTTCCAGGTTTATAGGATCCTATACATTACTGATACAGTAATATGCAGAATGTGTTTCAGCATACCACAGAGCTCCACAACAATAAAACTCACTGTAATGTGCAGTGTGTATGAGCGTATCACAGAGCTCCACAGCAATAAAACCCACAGTAATGTGCAGAATGTGTATGAGAATATCAAAGAGCTCCACAGCAATAAATGTCACAATAATGTGAGCTAAACGTTAGGGTAAGAAGCTAGGGTTAGGAATTAGGGTAAGAAGATAGGGTTAGAAATTACGGTTAGAAGCTAGGGTTAGGAATTAGGGTTAGGAATTAGGGTTAGAAACTAGGGTTAGGAATTAGAGTGGGAGGGAGATACAGTCAGAAAGTCAGTGAGAAAGAGAGTGATAGAGAAGAAATGACAAAGAGAAGGGGAAGATAGAGAGAAAAAGTAAAAGTGAGTGTGTGATGGGGAGAAAGAGGACGGAAATGAGGAGAGATGGAGAAAGTGAAAATTCGAGAAAAGGATAGAGAAAAATGAAATATAAGGGCAGGTGTAAAAATAGATAAACTCATATTCAGAAAGAGATGCATAAATAGGTAGGCAGCGAGGATAAACAGAAGGACAGACAGACAAACCTCTTCCTTCCCCCTCCCTCCATACTCACCAGAGTCTTGCTTCTTCCCAGTTCTCCCAGCTACTCCTTGTGCTGGCTGTTTCCTGGCATCATCATCAGACTCGGAAGCAGGAACTGGTCATGTGACTGGAAGACTCTGTTTCCGGACACATGACCAATCCCTGCTTCAGAGTGAGGGCAGCACAGGGGTTACTGCAGAGGCCTGTTCAATACCACAGCCGCTGCAAGTGCTAAGTTAGCAACTTGCCATTGAACGCCGTTCAACCGCTCAGCGCTCAGCAGTGCTAACCTAGCACTTGCAGCGACCCGAGGAGATGCTTCGTGTTGCTGAGTGTGACGTTTTAAAGATGGCCTCCGCCATGAAGCAAGTAACAATGCCGTACAGCAAGATGGCCGCCGCCTCGAAGCAAGTAATAATTCCGTACAGCAATGTTAATTTTGAGGTTTTTGTTCACCAAAGCACAAAATATTTATTTATTATTTCCCCCTGCACATAGACATATATTACAGTTCAATTTATATATTGTTTCAGAAGTAAACATAACGTTTATTCATTAAAAGCTATCATTTGTGGTGTGTGCGTACCAAGCGGAATTGTGCTGACTGCTTCTCTTTATTATATTTTGTCCGAGTGATCCGAAAAACAATCTGAATTTTTCATTAAGAAATCGTTGGCCATTTTGGATTCAAAATTCGCATCCAAAGCGTTCAACGACACTGCTGCAGCAAACTGAATTGCTGCGCTGCAGCAATTCAGCAGCTGCTGAGGTATTGAACAGGCCTCTGGACCCATCTCTCTCACTCCTCCCTCGTGGCACATGGACAGGAAGCTGACTGTACAGGAAGATGGGGAGGAGCAACTGCTACTGAGAGCAGCATTAGGAGAGGCTCTGTGTAATATTTTCTCGGTGGGGGGGCAATTGCCCCATTGCCCCCCCACTGGAACCGCCCCCAATTAGTTTACAATGTGGAATCACTGGCTCTCCAGCAGGCACCAGGACCGGACGCATGACAATTTCTTAGCCGGTACAATCCCAGATTGTACAAGGATCCTGGAATTTATCATTTTCACTCCCGCCTTATTATCTCATACCAGTTTGATGTCTAACTGTGAAACTGCATTTAAGAAATGCTACTAGGAAAACCTTTTCCGTGGCACCTCTCGCTGGAATTCAGTGCAGGTTTGGGATTTTTGTTTTATTGTTTGGAAAGTAAGCTGGGAGTTCACAGAAGGAATGTAACGTGCATGTGGTGCTTGAAACATATTTTTGTATGCTTTGAAATCTTGGCAGTGTTTAGACTGTACCATAGAAAACATTAAAAGACATTTTTTAAACTGAAATAATAAAATCTAGTCATAGGTATGCGCTCGTGAAATGTTTGTTAAAGAGACACTGTAAGCATCACAACAACCTCAGCTTATTAGAGTGGTCATGGTGCGAGGACTCTGCCTCTTAAACCCATGTTTTTAAAACCTGTGTCACGGCCTACCTAACTACTGGGGCGTCCCACTCTTGGGGGCAACCGGGATGTGGTGCACACTTCCTTCCCCCGGCATGTGGCTGACACGTGGACCCTTCCGCGATGGTGTGCCTGGCGGCCTCAGCTCACGGAAGGGTGCGATGCCTGGGCACATGGTTGTGGTGCACGGCAGTGGGCCATGGCATCCTCGGGTGTCATCTTGGGGGGGCATGGCTATACACTGTGTAACTGGAAGGCCAGGCCTGGGGAAAGCTGCAGGCACCCTCTGTGGGCTCCCTTGCTGCCTCTCTGACCCTCTACTGACCGCCCCCTGCCCTGACTCTTTGACTTGGGACTCCCTCTACGATTTTTGGATTCTTCCCTAGGTTACCTCAGCTTACGGACCTCTCCCTAGGTACTGCATTTCTGGGTTCCCAATACACCTAACCATGTCAACCTGTTTTTAATGGCTTCAATGCTAAACTTTAACTCCACCTGGACTCTACCCCACAGGTTCCAAACCACTGACCACTTTCCTATGTACCAGCCAGCTTTTCTGTGATGCGTCCAGTTCTTCATATAAATGGCTGGCCAACCAGCACTGTGTGGCAAGTCCATACCTGAACAAGTATTTTGGTTTTATCCATTCATCATGACAATAAATGGGTGGCTCAGCAAGGTATTCAGTTGGTAGAAATAAAAAATGATGTGTTGCAGCTGAAACTTCACATTATTGACCTTTATTAATTCAAAAGGTGAAGAGAGCAAACAATTAAAAAAAAACCGTATGTTTCTCGTGTCAGGGCAGCATCATAAGTTTATTTGTTGGGCATGAACTTACTTGTGAAAGGTCATAATGAGGGACTCTGAGCCAGGCACGGTGTATATAGATGTCTTTGAGAAGGTGTCATTTGTTAAGTGCTTTATAGACGGGGAGTATTTACTTAAACACCACAGGCTTCATGATGGCATCCATTGTATGTTTGACACTCATTATACCATTAATACTAAAGTCTTGGCTAAACTGACTTCTCTTGTCTTAAGGTCAGAAGAGGATGTACCAACTGACAGGTAACAAATTGTTTTGCAATCTGCTCTGGCCATTTACCTAGTTGCTGCAATCCACCAGATCATGCGCGTTTATATACTTTGTGTAGAATAAAGAATATACAATTGTCAGATAAATGTAAAATGTTATTATTAGTATTATTACAATTAGAAGACTCCACTAAGCAGGGCGATTTACATACAGTGTCTTCTGTTTGTGTGTTGCTGTAGAATGCTTTGTAGATGCGCAAATAATTTCATTATTAGCTTTTAAATGGATACTGTAGGGGTTAAACATTAACCTCTCCGCAACCTCTCCTGTTTTAACCATTCAGTTCTTTTAAAAACTCATCCACACTGGTCTCCCTTTGATCTCTATGAGACTTGTCACGATGCCAGCTGCAGCATGTCACATGAGCAGGACAAAAGCAAAATATTTTATTTACGCAGGGTAATTTCTAATATAATTTATTCTAGTTTAAAGCAGGGATCTCAATCTTTGGCCCCAGATGTTGATGTCCTACAATTCCCAGAATTCCTTGGTAGCAATAGATGACTAACCATGGGAGTTGTAGTTCAGAAACCTCTAGGGACAGGCCCGGAAAGTCCCCTATCCTCCCTTTCCGGTCGGTCGGTCGGCCGGCCGGTCGGTCGGCCGGCTGGCCGGCCAACATAGCCAGCCTACCGGCAAGGCAGCCTAGGCCGACTGAAGAGGGCGGATGGTGTGCCCTATGACCTAATCGAGGGAGTCAGCCAGCCGTCGGCTCCTGCTGATTAGGTCCTCATTGTGCCGCCGACGTCACGTGAACTCTGCGGTGCTGGGAGGAAGTGATCATATAACTTCACTTCCTCCCAGTGCTCCACCATGATCAGAGGCACGTGGCTCCCAGGACACAGCCGGCCCGGCCCACAGGTTCGCTGAAGAGGGGGAGAATTAAATGAAGGGGGGAATGAAATGCATTGAAATATGAAGGGGGGGGAATGAAATGCATTGAAATTAAAAGAGGGGAGATAAAACGCAATGAACATTGCACTTTACCGTGTAGCTCTGTAACACCCTCATAAACACTGCACATTACTGTGGAGCTCTGACACCCTCATAAATACTGCACATTTCTGTGGAGCACTGTGACACCTTCATACACACTGCACATTACTGTGGAGCTCTGTGACACTCTCATAAACACTGCACATTACTGTGGAGCTCTGTGACACCTTCATAAACACTGCACATTACTGTGGAGCTCTGTGACACCCTCATAAACACTGCACATTACTGTGGAGCTCTGTGACACCTTCATAAACACTGCACATTACTGTGGAGCTCTTTGACACCTTCAAACTTCTCCGTAACCAAAAAATGAAATACCAGTCTGGACCTGATCAAATCCCAGCAATGCTGCTGAAAATCAGTGCACCAGCAATTGCAAAACCTGTCGCAACCCTGATTAATGAATCACTGGCGACTGGATACATACCCAAACTCTGGAAGACTGCAAGGGTGGTACCTATCCATAAAAGTGGAGACAATACTTTGGTATCCAACTACCGCCCAATATCACTGCTCCCTGTAATGTCAAAAATTCTGGAAAAATGTGTCTACACTCAATTACGTGATTATTATCAGTATCAGAACTATTTAACCCCAGATCAATCAGGCTTTCGTCCAAACCATTCAACTACAACTGCCCTTTTAAAAGTTTGTAATGATATCCAAGCTGGCATGGAACAAGGAAATCTAACTGGAGCCATCTTCCTTGATTTTGCCAAGGCTTTTGACACAGTAGACCATGGCATCCTATTACAAAAACTTAAGAACTCTGGTATTGGTGATAGTACGTTAACCTGGTTCCAATCATATGTGTCTGATAGGTCTCAATTTGTGTCCATTTCTGACAGCACTTCCCTCCCCCTCCCAGTCACGTGCGGTGTACCACAAGGCTCGATACTTGGCCCCCTGCTATTCACAATATTCATAAACGATCTGCCCAATGTCTGCAAAGCTTCAACTGTACACATGTATGCAGACGACACTGTAATCTATACCAGCAAACCAAATCTCCCACAGCTGGAGGCTGTGCTGCAAGAACAATTCACAGGGGTAGAAAAGTGGATCGCAAATAACAAACTTTTTCTAAATACTGACAAAACTGTTACAATGCTCTTTGGAACCGCACCTAAACTACACAAATTGCAAACACCCCATCTATGTGTTGGGACAAAATCAAATAGCACGCTGACCACAGTCACTTCTCTCAAATACCTAGGTATGTGGTTAGACCCAAATCTATCTTTTGGCCCCCACATCGAAAAACTCTCATCTAAACTCTACCCCAAACTAGGTGCCCTGTACAGAAACAAATCCTGCCTGAGCCCCGCGGTAAGAAAGCAGATTGTACAACAAATGCTTATGCCAGCCATTGAATACGGAGATGTAGTGTATGCAGCCACCCCGCAAACACACCTTCAGAAACTTACTACATTGTATAACTCATTCTGTCGCTTTGTGCCACAATGTAACTACATGACACACCATTGTGACATGTTAAAAGAACTAAACTGGCCATCACTGGACTCTAGACGCACCCTCCACCTTTCCAACCTGGTGTTTAAGAGCTTTTCTGGGAAGCTACCACCCTACCTGAATATGCTGCTTCCCCCAGCAGTTCCCTCATCCTATAACCTCAGATCCAGGACCAGCACCTTACTTGCAATACCGCAATACAAAAAGAAAATGGCTCGATCCTCATTTTCCTACAGAGCACCGCAAATATGGAATAACCTCCCAGACACCGTCAAATCTTCCCCCAGTCTAAAGTCCCTTAAGACTTCCCTATTAACATACCTCAATACGGAATGCACCTGTAAACATGTAACATAATGACTTTATTTCCTCCATGTTTATTTTTCTGTTAATCTGTATATTTGGTCTTGTGTTAATTTCTTGCATTTTGCTATTTTGTATTTCTGTAACCAATCAATGTTCTCGAACCCAGGACATACTTGAAAACGAGAGAAATCTCAATGTATCCTTCCTGGTAAAATCCTTTTATAAATAAATAAAAAATAAATACACACTGCACATTACTGTGGAGCTCTGTGACACCCTCATAAACACTGCACATTACTGTGGAGCTCTGTGACACCTTCATAAACACCGCACATTACTGTGGAGCTCTGTGACACATTCATACACACTGCACATTACTGTGGAGCTCTGTGACACATTCATACACACTGCACATTACTGAGGAGCTCTGTGACACCCTCATAAACACTGCACATTATTGGGGCTGTCACGATGCCGTATTATTTTCTACAGTATTTAACTCACAATGTAACAAAATAAAACCGTAAAAAACCTGATTTGACTATTATACTGTGTCACACACATGAGTTGGTTTCACTTCCAATCAGAGAAACTAATAGCACATTTTCTTTCAGAAATTATATTCCCTTTGCTGACAGCTTGAAGAAAAGAATGTCTTGCTGCCGAGGTTATATTGGGTAGTAGGTCACCACCCTGAAAGATGTTACACAGATTGATCAGCTGCCAGCATTTTGATAATCTGATCTTTGCCGATTTTCTTTACTTGAAAATGATATAGAACAAAGCTCTTTTGCATCTGCGTCTTATCGGGTGGGTCTGCTAATGTATCTCAGACACATATGAAAGTGCTGAAGGCCAAGTCTTCAGCTCGACTTCGTCAGATTGTTTTTCATAACAATGATGTAGTTCAAATAGTATTAAGCCTGCAGAACAATCAGACCCCACACTTTGCGAGCTGGCAAAAACAGATCAACGGATTTCTTCTGGCAACTATAACAACTGTCACTCTACAGATACACCCCGGAGAAATTCTTTTCTATTTTGTCTTATGTCACTCATGTAAATCAGCAATAGAGCCAATTAAATGAAACCTCAAACTCACAGGTATTTGATGATAAAGACTGATACCTGCACCCACACTGGCAGACTCCTACAGTCAACTAGAAACGCACTGTGACATAAACACATACATACTCTCAACTCAGGAGATAGTGGAACACCGCACTCAAACACTTCCCCACACCAAATGGTAACCTCAACTACTATGTACCACAATGGTGGTCGCCTCCCCAAAAAAAACAAAAGATCAAGAAATCACAGATTTCCTTTTCAATATCTCAATCGTTCCCCCACAGGAACCAAAAAATAAAACCGACAAAAAAACAATATAGTGCAATATGTTTGTACACCATATAGTTAGATGTTACTTCTAGTTTCCACTCACACAACTCTGAGCCTTAAACTGGCTCTATCCCATCACGTACCCATCCAGCTATATATGGTCTCTTCATTTTTCATTAAAAAAAAAAAAAAAAGCCAGAGGATGACTCCAACTTAATTCTGTATAAAATGAGATCATATTGTCATTAAAGAAAGCCAATTGCTAACTTACTCTTGGTGGACCCCTCCTTGGCTCTTAGACACGTCTTTGTGGATTTTTTTAAAAGGAAGAAAATCCGCTTATCCACCTCACACGGCAGGCAAATAATATATTTAGCGATTTAATTATATCAAATTAAAATGCAAACCAGGACGTGTTTCATCGATAATCCGGCTTAGTCAGCTGGTGTATCCTTTCGATTATGGACGTATGATATTTGTGACCTCTTTAGGCTAGGGTCAGATGAACGCAGTGCGAACGCGCGTGCAGCCGCACTTTATCACGGCCGTAGTAGCAGAAAATGACGGCCAATGAAGGGCAATATACGAAGTACGGCCGCACTGGCCGCGCAACGCAAGCGGCAATCAAATGCATTTTTTCAAGAACGTGAAACCGCTAGTACTGACGTACAGAGTGCGCTGCGTCCGCTAGTGGCATGTGTGCGTGATTAGGAGACGTCAGACGCTGCTAATGTCCAGCCTACATAACGTCCAGACGCAAAAAGTGTTTTATTGACGATCCGTACAAAATCACGGACGAAAATGCGCATCGTATGACCGCTATCGCGTATTCCGTGGAAAAATACGTCCATTCGTTCGAACGCACTTTTTCACGGACAACGCGAAAAATGTGTTAGTCTGACCCTAGCCTTATATCACCATTTGCAGGTAGTGTGCGCTGCACCTTTTTATGTGATTTCTTGACACATACATATTTTCAGAGTTGTACCTGTGAAGATAATGACTTACAAAGAGTTCTTCATTTTGAACCTGCAAGGACAGAGACCATGGTGAGACGTCAAGGTTTGCACTTACATGTTTACTTCAAAAAGCTAAGCGTGACTATCGCAATTATTTTGTAGCTTTCCATTTCTGATAAAACATCTCCAATGCGGTTGTTTTTCTGTTTTGTATTTCGTTTCACAAGCTTTTCAGGAACCTGTATTCTTCCTTATGATACGTGCGTGAAGGATAATACAATAAAGGAAAATTCTGATCGCTGCTTATTCTTTATGTTGGTTCTCCCAACTTCATTTTCAATTTTCATTTTAAATCCACAAGGAGATGTTCCAGTCTCCGTGCTCTGATTTGGGAGGGTTCATTTTTCAAATTGTATTTTCAGCACAAAGGAAAATCCATCTGACTCCCCTCCAAGGCAATTGAGATCAAAATCAATGATATGTCTGGCCTGTGATGATCACGGCCCCACAATTAAAAGGTAAACTGCAATCAGTCACTGGTCCTTCAGCTACTGCTAATCAGATGGTTGTGGATTGGATATGCCAAAATGTGGTGTATGGTAAAAGTCAGGTCTGAGACCTAGGGAGTCGTCTCAAGTTTCCTCTGAATCTGATTTGGTTTGATTCACCAGGGTATTCCAGATTTTGGACCAGGTAGATACTAGGGAGCAAGAAGCAGAGGTCATCCCTGATACCGTGGATGGAAGGACACTGGTCAAATTGATACTCTTCTTGAGAAAATCACCAGACCTTTCAGAAAGATGTAGAAACAGCTGAGGTGAATGCAGTTGATCTTTTTTGCGGATCCTTTTAATGTTTTTCGCAGATCGTAACAGACAAAAGCATTTTCATTTGCACAAAACTGACCAAGTGTTAGTGGTGATAGAATGAAAGACACCAGAGTGTTAGATTGCTTTTCATGGTGAAGTTTATAGTCTGTCAGGGTTATTCAGAGAATGGTGAAAACCAGGAGAACTGGCAGGAGAAGAGAACAATCTAGACCAAATAGCCGATTTGGAAAGTGAGATAAATGGGAGAATTTTTCTGGTTTGGCTATTTTGACCTAGAATTTTCACTTCTACAGTCATTCTCCTGAGTTTCCCTTTCTTTGAATAGACCTGTGTGTCTTCTGGAAGAAGAGAGCTGTGAACTTCAACTTCTGAAATAGATGCTCCATGTCCCAGAATTAACAGAGTACAGCTCAGCATAATTCAGTCTCTCTCCTATGGATTGAAAAACAGATGCAATCTATCAAAATAATTTTTGGTCTTGGGTGCTGGCTGTCACACAGCTGTAACCACTAACTCTTAACGTTTCACTCTAGAGCAAAATGGCATTTTATCCTGAATCTCTGCCATAAAAATCAATATCTCAATGGACATCCCTTCAAGACGATTTCATTAAAGAATACTCTTCCCGCTATGGACTGTGAACACATTGTTTCATTTTTATATGTTTCAAAAATGTGGATTTCCTCATTCCCGTTAATGAGATTAATTTTATCAATTCCACAAATTTGAAAAATATCATTATCCGATTTGAGCCCTCCCATTGAGCCAAGTATGATTCCACAAAACTTCTCCATTCTTTTGATGACATCAGTTGCTTACCTCCAAATCTCTATTCAATAGGTAAGGCTAGGGTCAGACGAGCGTGATTTCTACGGACTGTACGTCCGTGCAGTACGGACATCGTCAGTACGGATGACGCAGTAGTGGCCACACAGTCCGTTTTTTCACTGAAGTTATTTTTTGACGGATGTAGGAGGGAAAAATAAATTACAATGAAAAAACATTCTGTCCGTCAAAAATGCTGGACGTATAAATGCAGTCCGTCTGACCATGCTCCATCACTCACACACAAAGCTATGCAGACGTTATGGACGTGGCGCACTCCGCACGTCCGTTCTAGCAGTATTACGTTCTTGCCTAACCTGCGTCCGTTTGCAGCGTCCGTCATGCGTCCGCAGTTCAGTGCGGACGTACTTTGTGTAACAGGTTCCAATGAACTTTATTTCATGCTATCACGGACGTACTTTTAGGCGCAATCACGGACGTGAACACTACGCTCGTCTGACAGCAGCCTTAGATGAGAGACAGAGCTCATATAGATCCAAAAGAACTTGGCACATGTCACGCCTGATGTGACCCTCCTTACTCAAAAGTATGAATAAAGTTTATAATCTTATGAATAAACTCCACAGCAAATGTGAAACATGTTAAGATTTTTTGGTTTCGTATGTGCTACTTTTCACTATTTCTACAAAACTAGTAAATATATTGTTGGATGTATTTATATTTTTTATGACAATAAAGTATACATTTTTATGACTTGTGATAGTTAACCCCTTCACTCCCAAGATGAGATAACTCAGCACTTCAAAGGCACCATCAGGTCCCGATATCGAGTTATCTCGATCTGCAACTCCGAAGGAAAAAGCAAATGAAATTCATTTGCTGCAAACTAATTTTGTTTGCTTTTGGGCTGCAGGACGTGCCCCCAAAGTTATAGCCCTGTGGACATAATGCCCGAGCTGTTTTACATTTTAAAACTGTTTAAAATTGGCTGAAGAATGTCCCGACCTATCAGCCTTTCAGCAGCCGATGCAGGGAACCACAAGCTGCAGCTCAAGCTGCTGTAACTCCATTTGGCCAGTAGATAGTAACATCTGCCTACCAAACAGGTTATTACAATAAGGAATACACTGGGAATATTCCCAAATATTTCTTACTGTTTAATTAAAAAGGATTAAAAAACAAAACACTGGTTCCTGACAATGGTTTTTTTGAAAAAAAAATCACTTGGTGGTGAAGGGGTTAATTGGATTGCTCAATCAACTCTTCTAATTCGGGGCCCATTGACTCATTCTGATATTGGGCCTCCAGTGGCTTTAGAACCTCCAGACAGGACTTGTAGAACTGGTACCTGATACCTGTTTCAATCATTATCACGTCTATTCAAAGAGAGGTAAAACTCAGGAGAATGACTGGAGAAGTAAAAATTCTAGATCAAAATAGCCAAACCAGAAAAATTCTCCCATTTATCTCACTTTCCAAATCGGCTATTTGGTCTAGATTGTTCTCTTCTCCTGCCAGTTCTCCTGGTTTTCACCATTCTCTGAATAACCCTGACAGACTATAAACTTCACCATGAAAAGCAATCTAACACTCTGGTGTCTTTCATTCTATCACCACTAACACTTGGTCAGTTTTGTGCAAATGAAAATGCTTTTGTCTGTTACGATCTGTGTATCAGGGTTTTTCAGAGAGAGGTGAAAAGCAGGAGAATGACTGGAGAATGGAAAATTCTAGGTCAAAATAGCCGATTTGGAAAGTGAGATAAATGGGAGAATTTTTCTGGTTTGGATATTTTGACCCAGAATTTTCCATTCTCCAGTCATTCTCCTGCTTTTCACCTCTCTTTGAATAACCCTGTATGTGTTGGATATATGGGCATCCTTGAAAGCCCAATTTTGTTACCTTGCCTTAGGAGATGTTCTAATGCTTAAGTACATGTATATGTTTCAGCAGTATCAGGTGTCGGTGTAATTTACTGCCCTTCTTTCAGCTTGGGCATTACCCACCTGGTTTAGGCTCCTATGTTTAGCTAGGAATAAAGAAAACATATACTGTAGGTCTATTCAATAAAGGTGAAACTCCGGAGAATGACTGGAGAAGTGAAAATTCTAGATCAAAATTGCCAAACCAGAAAAATTCTCCCATTTATTCTCACTTTCCAAATTGGCGATCTGGTCTAGATTTGTATCTTCTTCTGCCAATTCTCCTGAGTTTCACCTTTTGTGAATAGACCTGGTATTCTTGCTTTGTGTAATTCTCTTTTCTGGCAGTTACTCATGGTAGCATATGTTTTCGCACCTATTTTATTT
Source organism: Leptobrachium leishanense (assembly GCA_009667805.1). NCBI lineage: Eukaryota > Metazoa > Chordata > Amphibia > Anura > Megophryidae > Leptobrachium > Leptobrachium leishanense. Next base: position 469,127,739 of record CM019063.1, read on the forward strand.
TTTAATGTAATTCTTGGGCTTGGGATTTGCATATTTGGACTAGTGCTCCAGGGGCCAAGTGAGCCTTTTTCCTTTGTTCAGTTTCCGGTCCTGGGAGCTGCAGGGAGGAGCTAACCCCTATGTTTCATGCTGCCATGAGTAATGGGTAGGTAATTCTGATTGATTACATATTAACAAAGCAATGATGTGCACCACTGTTACAAACAATGCTAGACCGTACCATTATCGCAACTACAATGAACTTCCACTAGCTATCCAGAGAAGCAAATCTAACAACGGCAGGTGAAGTTGTTGCAGATAAGGCTAGGGTCAAACGAAAGCATTTTTACACGCGAACGTAAAAAAGTGCATCCGAACGCATTGATGTATTTTTTCACGGAATATGCGAAAACGGTCATACGATGCGCATTTTCGTGCGTGATGTTTTACGAATCCAAACCAGGAAACTTTTTGCGTCTGGACGTTATGTTGGCCGGACACGAGCAGGGTCTGACGTCTCCAAATCACACACACACACCGCTAGCGGGCGCAGCGCACTCTGTACGTCCGTACTAGCGGTTCTGCGTTCTCGAAAAAATGCGTTCATTTTCCACTTGCGTTGCGCAGCCGGACTTTCGTGCGACCGTACTTCGTATATTGGCTGTCATTGCCTGTCATTTGCTGCTAGTGCGGCCGTGATTAAGTGCGCCAGAACGCACGTTAAAAATGCGCTGGTCTGACCCCAGCCTAAAGGTGAACAGCGCTATCACCGCTATTCCATAAAAAGAGTAAACTGCAGCTATTCTCCATTTACTGTTGTTTCACCAGTGTTTGTTACACTGGTGAATAAACTTTGACAGTTTTAAAGTGGTTATCTCCATAAAGACTACAATGAAAACAAGTTGTGGAAACTACGGTGAAATCCTAGGCGTGTGCAGGGGGTGTGCCCAGGCAGACCCAAACATAGGATGAGGAGGTCCTCTTTTACCTCCTACACTGATATTTTAGATGTCCCTTATCTGGTTCGTGATGAATTACATAAAAACTGACTGATTACAGGTTTGTTTAGTTATTTCTAATGAAAAATGTGCATTTTGTGCAAAAATCTTTTAAACCTGAGTTTTCAATTAATAAATGTTCCATGGGGTACACCCTAATGTAACGGGCTGCGCACACCAGTGATTGAAATCTTCTCTCAACTGCCATGGCCGAAGCTATGGGAGGGAAATCCTATTTGACTCTACGATGATAACTATGTTTGACAACGTCCACATAAATTATGGTGGAAAAAACAGTATACTTTACACCGAACTAGAACTGCTCTGGCATTTCCTAAAGTACCGGCTGGCCGGAGTAGAGGTAACATCACTGCTCTAAACCGGAGACTGGAGACACAGGTTAGAATCCCAGCAAGAGCACCTCTCCAGTAAGTGTCCTTGGGTACCAGGCCGGTGCAAGCTTTTTTGCCTAGTCAGGCGAAGGTCTGTTTTGGTGCCCCCCCCCCGTCATGTCAAGCCAATCAGGATAGAGATGCATAATAATCTCTATCGTGAGTGTTCGGTGTCGTCACGCAGAGATTAAAGGATGCTTAAAGTTGGTCTTGCAAGGACAACCTTTAGCAGCGTTGTGAGTCACTGATTGGGGGGACAGCCACCAGTGCTGTCTTTATGGACTTATATAAACACTGTCTTTCTTCTGGAAAGGCAGTAGTTACATTTGTCAGACTGTAGGAACAACATATTTGGGTATATTTGCGGCCCCCAGCTCATGTATGGGTATATATTTGCGGCCCCCAGCTGCTCATATGGGTATATTTGCGGCCCCCTGCTCATGTATGGGTATATATTTGCGGCCCCCAGCTCATGTATGGGTATATTTGCGGCCCCCAGCTGCTCATATGGGTATATTTGCGGCCCCCTGCTCATGTATGGGTATATATTTGCGGCCCCCAGCTCATGTATGGGTATATTTGCGGCCCCCAGCTGCTCATATGGGTATTATTTATGGTATAAATTTTCCCCCAGCGAGTCTCTTACCTCTCTGCTCAGCTGACTGTGTCTGATTGACTGTGACAGTGTGCACAGCACTGCTCACTGCTGCCTGCTGACTTCTGCTGCCTCACCTTGGCACTGCAGGCCCCCCCGTCGCCCGCTGGCGTTCTAGTTCTACTCAGTCCACACTCTCAGGCAGTCAGGGAGGGAGTGAGACGAGAGACCAGACCACCAGGGACAATCAGGGACCAGACCAGGTAGTAGGTTTTTTAGTAGCAACAATTTTTTAGGCTTAGCTTAAGCTAGGCACCGCCACCATCGCTCTCTGCATCCCCCTCGTGTGACACGTGACGTCACGTCTCGAGGCGACTGGTGCGAGCGGCCGCTGGCGCTGGCCAGGCATGTGATGCACACGTGCACACGCACCTTTCCCGCTCGCCTGTGATTGGATTCGGGAAGCAAGGCCAGGCAGGGAACCACGTGGTGCTTGTTGTCCCCTCCCTCTCATTGCCCCCTTCCAATCCCAGGCAGGGGCGGATCCAGAGACTAGTCTCGGGAGGGGCACTTACAGAAAATAAGGTGTTTTAGCAGAGAGCCCGACTCACGAGAATTTACAGAGGGCCCGGCTCACAGGAGCTTACAATCTAGAGGAGCAGAGGGCCCGGCTCACAGGAGCTTACAATCTAGAGGAGCAGAGGGCACCCAGGAGCTTACAATCTAGAGGAGCAGAGGGCACCCAGGAGCTTACAATCTAGAGGAGCAGAGGCACCCAGAGCTTACAATCTAGAGGAGCAGAGGGCACCCCGGATTTTACAATCTAGAGGAGCAGAGGGCACCCCGGATTTTACAATCTAGAGGAGCAGAGAGCCCCCAGCTCACACATGAATTTGCCCCCAGCTCAAGGATTTGCCCAGCTCATGGATTTGCCCCCAGGTCATGGATTTGCCCAGCTCATGGATTTGCCCCCAGGTCATGGATTTGCCCAGCACATGGATTTGCCCCCAGGTCATGGATTTGCCCCCAGGTCATGGATTTGCCCAGCACATGGATTTGCCCAGCTCATGGATTTGCCCCCAGGTCATGGATTTGCCCAGCTCATGGATTTGCCCCCAGGTCATGGATTTGCCCCCAGGTCATGGATTTGCCCAGCTCATGGATTTGCCCCCAGGTCATGGATTTGCCCAGCTCATGGATTTGCCCCCAGGTCCTGGATTTGCCCCCAGGTCATGGATTTGCCCAGCTCATGGATTTGCCCCCAGGTCATGGATTTGCCCAGCTCATGGATTTGCCCCCAGGTCATGGATTTGCCCCCAGGTCATGGATTTGCCCAGCACATGGATTTGCCCAGCTCATGGATTTGCCCCCAGGTCATGGATTTGCCCAGCTCATGTATTTGCCCAGCTCATGTATTTGCCCCCAGGTCATGGATTTGCCCAGCTCATGGATTTGCCCCCAGGTCATGGATTTGCCCCCAGGTCATGGATTTGCCCAGCACATGGATTTGCCCAGCTCATGGATTTGCCCCAGGTCATGGATTTGCCCAGCTCATGGATTTGCCCCCAGGTCATGGATTTGCCCCCAGGTCATGGATTTGCCCCAGCTCATGGATTTGCCCCCAGGTCATGGATTTGCCCAGCACATGGATTTGCCCCCAGGTCATGGATTTGCCCCCAGCTCTCACCTGGATTGTTGCCCCAGCTCCGGCAGGGGGTTGAGGGACCCAGATGCCGGGCAGCGCGGGAGCGCCTGCCCGATCTTGAACAGTCCGTCCTGTGAAGTGGATGCGGCTGTGTGCGTGCGCAGCCGGTCACACGGTCCGGCCAGTCAGGTGGTACTGAGACTCAGTACCACCTGATTAGCCGGACCACGTGACCGGCTGCGCACGCACACAGCCGCATCCACTTCACAGGACGGACTGTTCAAGACCGGGCAGGCGCTCTCGCGCTGCCCGGCATCTGGGTCCCTCAACCCCCGGGCCAAATCTCGGGGGTCGGTCATCCGAATCGGATGACCGATTACACCCCGGGCCGGCGCCCCTCACACTGGCAGGACGCCAGACAGTAAGGCGGCCGCCTGTGCCGCCTTACGTTAGCGCCGGCCCTGCTTGGGTAAGACACCTAACGGTACATACTCGCCACCCAGGACATACTTGAAAACGCGAGAAATCTCAATGTATCCTTCCTGGTAAAATCCTTTCTCAAAATAAAAAATGAAGACTTCACCGTAGTTTTTTTTTTTACTGTATTTCCTCCACTGAAGTTTGCCAAAGTTAAAGGAAAGAACAATGGTTAGTGAATAACCTCTTAAGTATTCCAAGATTTAGCTTCTGGAGTCTTCTCTTCTCTTTTGCCACCAGTATGGAGGAAGGAGCAGCCTATCACATCATATAGGTTTGTGATTCATGCTCCTCTCGATTCCTCTTTAGCTCCTGCTACCTGTGTAAATACATCTGATAATACAGGAGGGGTGGGGTCGGACCTATTCCCCGATGGGGCGGCTGCAACCACCAAATGTATCCAGCCCAGCAACATGTATAAAACATAACAAGGAGAAAAAAGTCATCTGTGCTTATTCCCATTATACCGTGTAAAACAAAACGCAATTAGAGGCTTTGGTTTCTATTAATGGCCATTAAAAGAGTAAGCTCACCTGCCAAACGTCACGGCACCTCTAGTGAGGGTGAGTCCTATCCAAAAATGAAGCCACAGGCTGCTGTGTAGCCAACCATCACTGCTCACGCTGCTTTTCATTCATGAGGCAAACTGGTGGGTCATATTTATGCCCTCCCAGAAAATAATGGGAATAAGCGCAGATGACTTTTTTCTCCTTGTTATGTTTTATACCTGTTGCTGGGCTGGATACATTTGGTGGTTGCAGCCACCCCATCGGGGAATAGGCGCGACCCCACCCCTCCTGTATTATGTATGTTTTATTGTACCCAGGGGTCAAGTCCTGGGAAAAAAAGTGAGGGAACTCACCCACGAATTCCACAACCCCCATTACCTGAAGAAAATATATATATATATATATCACGAGTATAGCAGTGCGTGCCGGTGATACCATTTTTATTGGGTTAACTTTACATTTAAAAGACAAGCTTTCAAGAGTGTAAACTGGAAACTATACTGATCAGTGAAAGGTATCACTACGTACAGGTATACTCGTGATTGTGGCAACTGGACTAACGCATTTTATATATAATATATATATATATCCAGGCACAGACCCCCAGAATAATATACACAACACTGTGCCCCCAGAATAATATACACAGCACTGAGCCTCCAGGATAATATACACAGCACTGAGCCCCCAGAATAACATACACAGCACTGAGCCCCCAGAATAACATACACAGCACTGAGCCCCCAGAATAACATACACAGCACTGAGCCTCCAGGATAATATACACAGCACTGAACCCCAAGAATAATATACACAGCACTGAGCCCCCAGAATAATATACACAGCACTGAACCCCAAGAATAACCTACACAGCACTGAACCCCAAGAATAATATACACAGCACTGGTTATATGGATATATTTTCCCCAGTTCACATGGATATAATTGCCCCAGCTCATATGGGTATATATTGCCCCAGCTCTCATGGATAATGCCCCCCAGCTCTCATGGATACTGCCCCCAGGTCTCATGGATATTGCCCCCAGGTCTCATGGATAATGCCCCCAGGTCTCATGGATAATGCCCCCAGGTCTCATGGATATGCCACAGGTCTCATGGATATTGCCCCCAGGTCTCATGGATATGCCCCAGGTCTCATGGATATTGCCCCCAGGTCTCATGGATATGCCCCAGGTCTCATGGATATGCCCCAGGTCTCATGGATACTGCCCCAGGTCTCATGGATACTGCCCCCAGGTCTCATGGATACTGCCCCCAGGTCTCTTGGATATATGCCCCAGGTCTCATGGATACTGCCCCCAGGTCTCATGGATATGCCCCAGGTCTCATGGATATGCCCCAGCTCTCATGGATACTGCCCCCCAGATCTCATGGATATGCCCCAGGTCTCATGGATACTGCCCCCGGTCTCATGGATATGCCCCAGGTCTCATGGATATTGCCCCCCCCAGGTCTCATGGATATTGCCCCCCCAGGCCTCATGGATACTGCCCCCAGCTCTCATGGATACTGCCCCCAGCTCTCATGGATATGCCCCAGCTCTCATGGATATTGCCCCCCCAGGTCTCATGGATATTGCCCCCCCAGGTCTCATGGATATTGCCCCCCAGGTCTCATGGATATGCCCTAGCTCTCATGGATAATGCCCCAGCTCTCATGGATATGCCCCCCCAGGTCTCATGGATAATGCCCCCCCAGGTCTCATGGATATTGCCCCCCCAGGTCTCATGGATTATGCCCCCCCAGGTCTCATGGATTATGCCCCCCCAGGTCTCATGGATATTGCCCCCCAGGTCTCATGGATACTGCCCCCCCAGGTCTCATGGATACTGCCCCCAGCCCAGCTCACCTTTGCTGCTCCTGCTCCTGCCACACATTGCCGGCGGCCGCGTGCTTCCTGCTTCAGCGGCCGCTGGCAGGAAGTGCAGCCGCTCGCCTGGGATCTATGAAACAGCCAGGCGAGCGGCTCCACCTCCTGTCACCGGCCGTTGTAACAGGAAGCACGCGGCTGCCGGCAATGGGGGGCGGCGGCGTTCGGGCTCGGGCCACAGCGGGAACGCTGCGTTCCTGCAGCGTTCCCGCAGCGTTCCCGCTGTGGGAGAAGTGCGGGAACGCCGTTCCTGCGCGTTCCCGCTCGACTCGAGCCCTGATTGTACCTCCAGCCAGGTCATCATTGCAGCATGTTCCGCTCCGTGTCTTTGTTTTTTGATCCCAAGGTGGATTATTTTCTAGGAGGGCATAAATATGACCCACCAGTCTACCTCATGAGTGAAAAGCAGCGTGAGCAGTGATGGTTTGCTATACAGCAGCCTGTGGCTTCATTTTTGGATAGGACTCACCCTCACTAGAGGTGCCGTGACGTTTGGCGGGTGAGCTTACTCTTTTAATGGCCATTAATAGAAACCAAAGCCTCTAATTGTGTTTTTGTTTCACACAGTATAAATATATCTGCTGCCTGAAGTTATCTTTACAGTGTATGCTGTTCATTTTATATTAATAATTGCTTAAAGCAGTGGTCTGCAGGTGTCAGCAAGCTTAGCCCTCCATATGCTTTGGAACTACATCTCCCAGGATGCTCAGCCACTCATTAGGTTGGTAAAGGCTTGAGGAAATGTAGTTTGAAAACCTCTACAAGGCCAAAGTTTTTGACTCCTGCAACCTTCTAGCCCAAATAAATCAAATGAGTCTATCCTGGTTAAATATAAGAGAATACGGTCATTTTGGAATGTATTTTCTGTAGTAATACCAGGAGCTAACTCTGCTATTATCATTTATTGTCATTTATATAATAATATCTTGCCTCCCGCTTCTTATTCCAAGGATTCCAAGTGTTTTTCTGGCAAGGACAAAACCTGTCTGGCTTTGCTAAAAAAAAAGTTAGGTCTATGACAGAGTTGGCTTCTGCCAGACACATCCTGCTGGAAACCTGCACTGGAAGGATACATTGTGATCTGTAACAAGTACACGTGTCTGCAAAAACTTTCAGCCCACTACGTGCCGCTATACACGTGATTTGAAGCGAAGTGTACAACATAGAAGAGTTTAAGGCTAGAGTGGACTTTATTTTACAAAACTGTCTCTAGGCTTAATTATTTAAGTACTATTCAACTTATGTGTACGTGGTATACTCTGTGCCCATATGTGCCCCCTTTATGCCAAGTAGGCATGATAGATGTAGTTTAACGCATTCTACAGTGGTGCTTTGCCCTCATACCCACATACCAGATCTGTGTATGGATTACAAGATGTTATAAGGCAGGTTCTGCAAGCAAAAATAAAATTCTCAGTCAAGGAGTACCCAGTAAGCCCTGTTGGCAAGTGGGGGGGGGTTCCCTGTTACTACTTTTAGGCTGGGGTCAGACCAGCGCACTTTTAACGTGCGTTCTGGCGCACATAATTACGGCCGCACTAGCAGCAGATGACGGGCAATGACGGACAATATATGATGTACGGCCGCACAAAAGTCCGGCCGTGCAACGCAAGTGGAATTTGAACGCATTTTTCTGAGAACGCTGAACCGCTAGTACTGACGTACTGAGTGCGCAGCTGCGGCATAGCGGCGTGTTTGCGTGATTAGGAGATGTCAGACGCTGCTAATGTCCGGCCTACATAACGTCCAGACGCAAAAAGAGTTTTATTGACGATCCGTACAAAATCACGCCCGAAAATGCGCGTCGTCTGACTGTTTTTGCGCATTCCGTGAAAAAATACGTCACTGCGTTCGGACGCACTTTTTCACGTTCGCGGGGAAAAATTCTTTCGTCTGACCCTAGCCTTAGAGTATAAAGAACTTTCAAACTGCTTTTCATTGTGTATACCGCAGGGCGCTTTTTTTCCCCCATAGTATCAACTTTGATTAATTCTGTAAAACGTGTACTAACTCTACTTGTAAAGGTATTTGTAAATCTAGGTGTCTACATCCTGATACCCGAGATTACACACGTACACGTGCTTTCTCAATCTCTTGTTATGGTGTCTCTGTTCATACAAAAATGGGATCTCTACTGGTGACGGGTTAAATCAGACTATAAGAAGGAGTGATTTGAAGGCCTGTGCGATTGCCAAAGAGAACAAGATGCGTGTTCAGTTGCTCAGCCGCTGCAAGTGCTAAATTAGCAACTTCCCACTGAACGCTGTTCTGCAGCTCAGCGCTCAGCACTGCTAACTTAGCACTTGCAGCCAGAGGCACGTTCAGTTCCTCAGCAGCTACTGAATTGTTCCTTTGCAGCAGTTCAGTTTGCTGCAGCTGTTTCAGTGAACCCTTTGGCTGTGAATATGGAAGTGAAAGGGCAGAGGATTGCTTAATGAAAGGTGCTGTTTCTGCAAAATCCACTTTTGTCCATTTTATTACCACTTTAGTGTTAATGTTTACATGTTCCAATAAATATTTGAAGGTTTAGTGGAGCAAAACAGCAAACTGAACATTTCCTTATTGGATTATTTGCTGCGTGGAGGCGGCCATCTTTTCTACGTCACACTCGGCTAACCCTGCAGCACCTCTCCACCTGGCTGCAGGTGCTAAGTTAGCAGTGCTGAGCTGTAGAACGGCGTTCAGTGGCAAGTTGCTAACTTACCACTTGCAGCAAATAATCCAATAAGGAAATGTTCAGTTTGAAGGTTGAGAAAAGCACCAAATATTTATTGGAACATGTAAACATTAACACTAAAGTGGTAATAAAATGGACAAAAGTGGATTTTGCAGAAACAGCACCTTTCATTAAGCAATCCTCTGCCCTTTCGCTTCCATATTCACAGCCAAAGCGTTCAGTGAGACGGCTGCAGCAAACTGAACTGCTGCAATGGAACAATTCAGCAGCTGCTGAGGAACTGAACGCGCCTCAGGTGTCTAATAGCCGGGCAGCGTAACATTGGTCAAACACAGGTTGAGATACGGATTGTGAAGGATCACTATGACATGGCACCACCATTAGAAGATGCTTGTATAGGCAGGAAGTAAGTTACTATTTTTGTTATTTTTACAAAAATAAATCCCTAGCTGCGAAACGCGCACACCATCATTTTGCCGGATAGATTTGCTGTTTTTGTATTTTATTCACTAATAGACGCAGCAACTTTCCTATTCATTGCTTCTTCTAAAGGAGCTTATTTTCCATTTTATCTTGAATGTTTTCATCTTTATTCAGGATGTATAAGAAACATATGAATATTCTGGTCCAGCTTACACTAAATCATCCAGTTGGCTTTGGGGACCGCCTGTCCTATTCCATCAATGCTATTTAAATCTTGGACTAGGCTTCAGTGTTGGAAGGAAGAGACACAGAAGAATGAGGGTTTCCCCCAAGTATCTTGTGGTAGTTTTGTCTATTACAGTCACAAGACTTTACACAGCTTCAGGGAGATGGAAACCATTAAAAAATGGGACTGATCACTATATTAACTGGATGGTGACTTCCCATAGAGACACACAGCAACGCTCACAGTGTGTGTTGTGGTAAAATGCCATGGGATCACTTAATAGAATTTGTTTATTTCTTTAAATACAAGATGTTGTATGTATTGGTGACAGTGGCGACTTGACTTTACAGGTAAAACTACTTTCTAGATGAAAAATGGTTCACATCTTGGACGATGTGATGGGGGGGGGGAATATTATATATATATATATATATATTTTATAAAAATCTGATGTTGCTCCTGTATTAGAAGATCTATGGTAAGGAGACAAAACACAAGTATTTTTGTTTTCTAAAAAAAAATTCCCCTTTAGGGTTTTATTGTACACAGGAATAAATAAATAAATCACAATTGACAAAAGCAAAAAAAAGCACAAGTGGCTTTTAAAGTGCAATTTATACAAGACATTAGCTGGAGTCTCGACTGGCTGGAAAAAGACTGCAGCATTTAAACAGCAAACAAGGATTGTGTGTTTTTGGTGTTTCTCTTTTTTTTTTAAAAAAAGATCATTCGACTTAAGGCATAGCTGAAAACACTCCCCAGTTACCTGAGGCTATACCCATATTCACCACTAGGTGGAGTGCATGTACGAAGCACATTAACCCTTGCTTACACATCGGACACTCTGAGCTAAACACCCAGTTGCTGACTTTTCATTAACTTACCCACGTTAATCGTGGGTATTTCAGGTCAAAGCAACTTCTAGCTAACCCAACATTTCCACTTTAACATAGTATTTTGAATACACTGGCTTAAAGCAACATGTATAAACCACTTTTCATCCGTCCATCACAAAGCTACATTTGAGAACCACAACATATTGTCCACATTGTCCTCATTCTCCTTTGTTCTCGTCCCTTTAACCACAGTGGGTTTTGACTGCATAAGCCATAGCAGTCAAGATTTGTCCAGGAATAGGTAACCGTTCATTGTTCCCTTGTGTCTCTCGAACTAGGCCTGCTCCTCTTCAACGCACAAACTCCCCTGCCTTTAATTTCTCATTGTTGTGCCTCCATGGAGTCAGTAATGCCAGAAGTTAAACTTTCCACATTCTCATCTTCATGAGAACCTTTCATCTCGGAAGAACTTCAACAGTGGTCAACCTTTCTAGTCAGACAGACGTGGCTGTCCGCACTTTGGCCGATAGCACCTGCTTAAAACGCCTTTTTAAGTCCTGCATGTTTGGAGACTTTGGTCTTGGGATGAGGGAATTTTTTCTCTTTTCCGGTGTCCCCGCGGTCTGATGTTTGCTAATTTCCTTACAGAGTATCTGGAAAGCATTGTACACGTCAATGTAGTTCTCGCTTACACTCACTTCGTAGAAGGTGCAGCCTAACATGTTGGCTAACTGAAGTCCACTTTGTGGTTCCACCTGCTTCAAGTGAAGGAGATCTGCTTTGTTGGCCACCATCACAATGGGAATTCTGCTGTCGGGATGAAGCTGCCGCACGTGTTGGTGCAGGTGATTTATAAGCTCGTAGCTTTTACGGTCTGTGATTGAGAAGACGATGACAATGGCATCTGCCCATCTGATCGACCGGTTGAGCTGCTCATTGCACTCTAGGTTCGATTCGTTCATCTGTAACGGTAAAAAGAAAATGGAAAAAAAGCTTAGAAATAAGAACATAAAATCTTCAGGGACCACAGCTCATACAAAATAGTCATTAAAAGAATTTATAAAAAAAAATCTTTCAGCCGAGTACTTGTGTGAGTGCTATGAAGATACTATATAAATCTGTCTGGTCTTTCACCTCCCTAACCTAAAGGATGTTGATCCAGCTGCAAAATCTGGAATAGGATATACTTGAGAATGCTATACTTGTGTGGAAAGTACAGCTAGGAGCGCGGAAAGACTTTGTAGTGGAACAAAAAGGGAAATGAGCTGGCTAGACAGCGAGTCTGGAAAATAAAAAGATATAAAGCTGGAAGCATTTAGACCTGGACAGCTGCCCAGTCCCAGCGGCGAGAGCTAGACAAGTCTCTCTGTGCTTCACGTGAACATTAGACGGAATGTAAACCGTAACGAGCCCACATCTGCCTCGCGTTCCCGTCCATTTCAAATGTTTGTATCAAGTTCAATAGTTCACAAAATCGCCACGGATTTGTTAACGGAATTCTATGGAAAAGCGTGCGTTCCACAACTATGAAAATGATGGAAACAGATGCAGCGTATTCTGTTGTGTCTACCAATTCTTTTTGGTGACCACCAGAAAAAGATACAATGTCACATCTACTTAATCTAGTGACCTTCCCCGACTATTAAAAAGGTAATTACTTCGGGATAATGTTGTTTCGCAGCTATTACAGGGATTACTGAAAACGCGGATATGCTTGACAGAGAACGTGAATTTACCTGTACACCTGGAGTATCCTGGACTTGAATGGCGAGATTCATTCCATCGATTTGGACTTGTCTGCTGTACAGATTTCCTGCAGGGGAAACAATCAGGGGATTCATTAGTCAAGTTTCCTAAACATTCCACCTTCTATTTCTTTTGTTTAGCGCAGTCTACGACTATAAACTGGTTTCTACGAAACTGCGCCATGATACAAAAATCACAAAGATTGGGTCTGATGTAAACATAGAAACGGGGAATGTGACAAAAAACAAAAGTGCTTACCTGCATTCCTCTCGTAGTCTCCGATAAATCTCTTGGTTAGAAATCTCACCACCAGAGCTGCAAGGAGAGAAAGCGAAATGTAAGTGGAATGCACCGCTGAGTGGATTATCTGCCCACTCGCTCCATTCCCCACACAGTAATGGCGTGAAATGATTGTGCCCACATAACGCTTAGAAACATCTGATAACACCAGATCCTCCCCGGACCAGAAGCTGTCATCATTGTATAATATAATAATACTATATATTCTAGAACTATAGAATGCTGGGGACACAGCTAATCATTCCTGCAGGACCCTCTCCCCTTCACCATACAATATTTACATGTTTTATCTAGGTTGGTAGCACTGACAAGCAATGTCAGCTCAAAAATACACACAAAAGGGTAAAAGAGAAGTCACCATGTTTAGGTTGGCAAAAGTTGGCATGAGATCACAGGGAGTCTGCAGCTATTCACCACTTAATATATGTATTCACTGAGCTCTGCTTTGGAATCATTAACCCTGTGTGGACACTTTAGTTTTGCCAATGGGGAGGTGTGTATGGAGAAATACATAAAAACAAAGGTTTTGGGAGGGGGGAAAAAAACTAAAAACTTTCCATAACTAACATTTGTCCCTGAGCATCACTTGCAGGAGGCAGCAATCCAAGGACATGGATACAGAGATGGATAGACAGAGGGGTGGATAGAGGGACATTTGATACAATGAATGGTTGTACAGGTATGCATAAGTGGACACTCAGGATTGAGTTGTTTGTGGATGAACTCACCGGTTTTGCCCACTCCACTGGCTCCAATCACAGCGATCTTGATGACCCTGCTGCCATTGCTTGCATTGGTACAGTCGGTGCCAGGCGGGCACTCTGTGATGGTGCCCATGTTCTGGATCAGACGCATTCTGTCGGGGTAAGAGGAGCTCCTGGCTGCAAACTGAATGCTGCCTGTGATTCTCCACTAGGACAGGCTCTGCTGAATGTCCACCGGGACTGCTGTGCAGGATTGGCTGTGCTAGGTGTGCAGCAGGATTGGCTGTGCTGGCTGTCCCCTGTGTGTGCGGTCAGAGAGCTGCCTGTGCTGAGTATCCCGGGTACCAGTGATGCCTGTGTTCCAGCCTGTGTTCCGGTCTCGGGCAGTGTGAGCACAGACTGGCTGCTCACTAGGTTTTGTTTCCATCTGTTCTGCAGTAGACCCCGCCCCCGCTCCTTCCCAACCTATCAGAGTGCATGCTAGAATCTGTGGGCTGGAGTCCCCTCCCTCTATACCTTCACTGTGTGTGTGTTGTGTAAATGTGTTTTGTCCTGAGTTGTGATTATCTGACCCTTACTTTGTTTCTTCTTATGAAATACATTGTATCATTTCATCACTGGGACACACTGTGCTTGTCTCACACATGTGTAGTGACCCTTTCATTGCCGGAGGCTTTGCATAACAGCTAGATTCGTTTAATTCTAGTAACTATATTCACCAAATTCATCACAAAGCAGCCCTGTGTGACCCCACTGTCTGACCTGTCAGGAAACACAGGGATCTGTGCTGTGCTCTGGCAATGTCACTGCACTGGGCACATCTTCCTCCCTGCCTGTCACCATCAAAACATTTTATATGATGATGATGTATAGAAGCAAAACAAGTTCATTCAGATGATGCATCTTTACACATATGTCATTCTGGTTATTTCCTCAGTTGTCTTGTCATCTTCCAATTAGAAAGAAAATAAAACTCTCATACACTGTGTTATGATTAATTATATTCCTTTTTTTCTCACATTCTGAAAATCACAAATACAGAAGGTTACCGGATACAACAAGGCTGGAATGTTGCCTTGATTTTATTTATAAAAGATTTTACCAGGAAGGATACATTGAGATTTCTCTCGTTTTCAAATATGTCCTGGGTTCAAGAACATTGAATTATTACATGTATACAGCATAGAGGCCGCAGAGCATAATGCATAGCCATAAATAAGCATGCACAAATATATATATATATATATATCTACATGGGTTGTAGTGAAGGACTAAAAGTGAGATAAAAGGCCGCCACACTATAATAAGTGTGTTTATTATGGCAGAAGCCACTCGCACATCACAGCAATTCGATGAATTTCATCCCAGAGCTGCTGTGCCACATTCCCCATATGCAGCAAGGAATTCTGGGTAGGATATGCAAATGACCTCTGTCTCACTTTTATGCATCCTGGATCTGTTATTACACAAAACAATAAAATCAATGCTATGCCACACTGTGACTTTGTAGCAGAGATAAGGTTTATGCAACTGGTTAAAGCCACTCCTAGGACAGCGCTGTTTCAGGTTTGTTGGACCCTCATCAGCTAGGAGGTAGGCATGATGACCAGTTGCAGTGGATGCCTGTAGGGTAAATTAGTGTCTATATCGTGAGACAGATTTTATTTGCATATCCTACCCAGAATTCCTTGCTGCATATGGGGAATGTGGCACAGGGGCTCTGGGATGCAATTCATCGAATTGCTGTGATGTGCAAGTGGCTTCTGCAATAATAAACACACTTATTATAGTGTGGAGGCTTTTTATTGCACTTTTTGTCGTCCACCACAACTGTTGTAGATACTGACTTGCCCTACAGGTCCCAAGCCTCCACTGCAACTGTTCATCATGCCTGTCTCGTAGCTGATAAGCATGTAAAAATATATATGGCAAAAAGGCCGCAGAGTATAATGCAGAGATATAAATATGCATGTACAAATGAATGTATATATTACATATAAGACAAAATAGCAAAACTACAAATATTTAAAATAAAATATCTATAAGGTTTATGCAACTGGTTAAAGCCACTCTTAGGATAGTGCTTCGGGTTTGTTGAACCCTCATCAGCTAGGAGCTAGGCATGACCAGTTGCAGTGGATGCTTGGACCGTAGGGTAAATTAGTGTCTATATAGTGTTTGTTACTTATCTTTGATATGTTTGATATATCTTTGCATATCAAACATACAGAAGATGCACTCTAGGTTTCTAAACATAAAATATTACTTTTATTCAAGTACTTAAAAATAGGATCAAGCTTTCAGCCCCATGTGGGCCTTGATCAAGATTTCATCATCAATCAAAACATCTATTTCTAACCGCTTTATATATATATATATTATGTTTGGAAACCGTTTGAGTGCATCTTCTGTATGTTTGATTCATACCCTGACATAAGGATTTATAACACTGGGATATATTGCAGACTGTTGCAAAGGTGGTGTTGAGTGCCAGGGTCTGTACTTGCACAAGGCCAACTAGGCAACTGCCTAGGGCTCAGTACAGTGTAAGGAGACTGGCCGGCTGCACTGATATAAATGTTAAGAGTGTCCCCACATACTGCGAACGACTGATCTCATTGGTGCTGCACAGGGCACACATACTACGGGTTCCCACATGCCATCTTCCTCCCTGCGATTATTCTTCCTTCCTCTATCCCACTTCCTCCCAGCCAGCCAAGCTGAGGAAAGACAAGTACCACTTGCCCTCAGGGAATGATAGGTTTGTCCATGAAAATGAGAGGGAACAGCATTAAAAAGTGAGGAGGGGGTACAAGTAGCACAAAATCCTGTGGCACCTGATGAGTGCTCTGCCTTGGATGCTTTATATATATAATAATTTTTATATTGGAATTTCTACAACATGAATAGGTTACACTCCTTTCAATATAAAAACAACACTTGGATAGAACAATGTGTTATTACAAAATGTGATCATGCACAAAGCCCTGCCCTAATGTCTATATACCCCATGTTGAGGTGTGTATATATACGCTATAGCAGACACAACCTACTCCTCCACTTCAATCAAGTTTCATAATCTTTCGAAACATTACACTTGGCTAACTTCACATTGTATCACCTAAAAAATAATGATGTGTTCTATAAACCTGCAACAACATCACGAACGAACATAAACTAATATATAATTTATATTCATCCTACAAGATATATATATATTAATGTGTGTATGTTTGTGTATATATACAGAATGTATATAAACAGCCAAAAATATGTAATAAGCAAACGTGTATGATTTATTGGCGGAGCTGTTGAAATGCTCAATGCTTCTGCAAAATACATATCAATATATGAAAAACTCAGAAAACACAAAATATAAAATTTAAAGTTTATTTAAAATATAAGTATAAAAAATAAGGAAGATGTGACATATATATATACACACATATATATAGTTATTGGTGGTAATAACCTCCCTGACCAGCCGCAGATAGAGGTGGTGGCTGGGGGTACCCCCCCCCCCAGGCTTTCAGTGAATTCTGTGTAATTCATCAATTCTTTTAATAGGTTTTCGTCTGGGAACCAGATAACATCTGCTTCTCCTTACATGTTGTTTTTTGTTATCTGTTAATCAGTGTGAGTGTGTTTGTACATAACGCTGCCTGCACACAGTGCAGGGCCTGGAAACTCCGCAATATCAGCAGCACAGTATGTATTACCAGGCCCAGCAGCCGCGGGATGTATACTATAACCAGGATATATCCGCATGTACAGGGTGTGGATACAATGTGTACAGTACATAGTGTACAGTATAGTGTGTGTAGTGTGTATATGATGTATACAATGCGTGTCTATATTGTGTAGAGTGGCATGCATAGTTTGTGTCTATATTGTGTACAGAGTGTGTGTTTTGTATGTATGATACACACAATAAATGTGCTCCCTGAGTGATGAGACGTATTGTCTCCCATCATATTGTAGGGATGTGATAAGTGTCTGAATTCTAAGAAATGCCGCACTTTGAAGGCGCACAGGATGTTATAGCCGCGTTGGCCTATAAAGATAAACTGTGCGGAAAGAAAAGTATTTATCCAAAGTTTATAAAGACATCGCTACAGTGTTTCTAACATGTTTCCTGCAGATCGTTTATATATAGCATTTTAAAGGGACATTCCAAGCACTGTAACAAGGTGTGCTCCATCATGGGGAGGTTCAGATTGTGAGGCTCGCCTCACCCTGTCTCCACGTGGCATCAACCAGTCCTGGTATCACAGGATGATATTTGCACTCCATTCATAAAGATGAGTCCATGCACTCACTGGACAGCACTCCACCTACCCCCTCTTAGATCATTAGCTGTATTCACAGAGTGTTATTTAATGGGGATGTAACGCTTGGTATGGGGTTACTCACAGATTGTCTGTTTTGAGGTTAAGAGACACACAGCTGTCATGATTATATAGGATTAAGGAGTCTAGATAGTTGCTTACATTTGTTGATGGTTACTCTATCTCCTGGAATATGGGGTCCAGTTGCTCTGAAGATGTTGTAGGCCATGGACAAGCAGAGGGATTTTCTTTGGACTATATCGCCGCCCAGAGCTTTGATGATTTGGTGTTAAAGCATTTTCTACAGCACGAGGTCGGCAAACTTGTCCCCCCAGTTTTCTTACAACTACATCTCCCATGATGCTCAGTCAATCATTAGCATGATGAGCCTCATGGGAAATGTAGTTCCAAAATATCTAGGGGGCCAATGTTGCAGACACATGCTCTACAGAATCATACCCATCTTATAGCGATGTGTCACTCCATGACAGCTGTGCACCTCTCCAATAGACATACGCGACCAGAGCTTATTGTTTACATTGTAGAGTTACCTTGTGAATCACAACGTTTATAGCTTTTTCTCTAATTTCACTTAATACGCTTTGCTTGCTGCTCCTAAACAGATGGAAATTCCCTCTGCACTCCTTTATATGGATCATAAATCCAATATAATAAACTTATAAACCCAGTACTGATGAGCAATGGTGAAGTGTTTTAGTATCAACCTACGGAATGTTTTATAGAAATCTATCAGGGTTATTCAGAGAGCGGTGAAAACCAGGAGAATGACTGGAGAAGTGAAAATTCTAGGTTAAAATGGCCAAACCAGAAAAATTCTCCCATTTATCTCACTTTCCAAATCGGCTATTTTGACCTAGAATTTTCAGTTCTCCAGTAATTCTCCTACTTTTCACCGCTCTCTGAATAACCCTGTATATTGTGCGCAATCTCAGGAATCTCTGCTTCTTTCGGAACCTGTTTAGACACCTTTTGTTCATGCCTGTTTTACTGTGGAAGCTTGTATCTTTCACCACTAGAGGGATGGGGAGACTGTGTGTACACCTTGGTGTGTGATGTTTGCGCATATACTGGCTACGCTGGTTTTGCCTGGCATCCTTCCATGTATTTGCATAAAACAAGTTGACAGATCCTCCTGTTTTATCTGCTTATCAGTTATGTATTCGGTTTATTGGATTGAAACATTTGGCAAGTTTTCATGAAAAGAACTAATCCATGGCTGATCAGCTTTAGCCCTCCAGATATTTCAGAACTAGATCTCCCACGATACTCAGCTACTCATTAAGCCAACAGAGCCTTGTGAGAAATAGCAGAGTATAGCAGTATTAGTGATACCTTTTTTATTGGACTAACATTACATTTAAAAGACAAGCTTTCAAGAGTATAAAATTCTATGATTTTGCTCAGTATCGCTTCCAGACCTGGAGAAGAGAGTCAGGCTCGGGTCAGACGAGCGCACTGATCACGTCCGTGTTGCCGCACAGTTGTACGTCCGTTATAGCATATAATTATGACCAATTAAGCCCCACACACGAAGTACGTCCGCACGGAACTGCGGACGCATAACGGACGCAGCAAACAGATGCAGGTTAGGCAAGAACGTAAATCCGCTATCATGGACGCACAGAGTGCGCTGCGTCCACAACGTCCGCATAGCTGTGTGTGTGAGTGATGGTACGAGATCAGATGGACTGCATTTATACGTCCAGCATTTTTGACGGACAAAATGTTTTTCATATTATTTTATTTTCCCTTCTACATCAGTCAAAAAAAACGTCAGTCACAAAAACAGACCGTGTGGCCACTACCTTGTCGTCAGTCAGAAAGTACGTTCATTGTGCAATGACGCACAATCCGCACAGAATGCGTTCGTCTGACATTAGTCTAATACTCTCGAAAGCTTGTCTTTTAAATGTAACGTTAGTCCAATAAATAAGGTCTTATTATGTAATAATGTACTGCTATACTCTGGTGAGATTATATGAGCCCGGACAGACAATATGCTTGAAGTCATCATCATAACATACAGCAAATATAGGTGTGCGCAGATCATGCATTAAGGGGTGCACGTTTCGAACATTTATTATTTACAAACTGTAAATAATCACAGCCATGTTTCAAGATCTTCATCATGAACTAAAGAAGAAATACCCAAATCATGTAAATGGTGAACTAACAAAAAGTCGTGAAAAGGGGAGTCCAGTCACCCACTGGGGACACCAATAGTCCAACCATCATTTCACCTGGAGGATTGGTACCTTATTGTTATTATCTGTAATTATGTGTCAGGCTGTGTTTACACTCTCTTTAAGGGATTCATTATGAAAGTGGAAACCATGCTATTATCTCGTCCCTATTTCCCCCGATATGCAGGTGCAAAAATCCACATTCGTAATGAAAGGCGTCCTATGTTTGTGCATTTGTTGTGTTGTATGTCTGCAGGTATACATTTGACATCCAAACAGACCTGCTATACATCAAGACTGTAATGTCCAGACTTGTCTAGGTGGACATTAAACTCTGGTCCAAATTCAAGGCTTGACTGTGCTGAGGAACATTGCAAACAACAAGAATAGTTTCAACTACATATGGGTTTTTAGGGGAACAAGAAGGGTTTAGCAAAGAGAGCGCTAGGTTTGTAAAGGGAAGGTGGAATTACATTCAGGGCTTGTTCAACGCCAACTGGAACTGATGCTCAACCCTATGGAGAGTTTCCAGAGCACATATGGGTCTGAAAATGGGTTTAGAAGTTGAAAATCGGAGCCTCTGCAAGACTGGACAAGTCCCAGATCTCTGTAATTCAGAAAGAAAAGCAATGAAATATCCAGCTAGGAGCTCTTCCAAAAAGGAGTAACTTGCAGAGTGCGTGAATGCCCAAAAAGTGTATATGTACTGTACAATGGGAAATGTCAACATTCTATACTGTAGGCTACATTGTAAAACATGGAGAGATGTACAGTTTACACAACACAGCTGGTGCTTGTAACATCACAATAGATGGTGTTGTCAGAAAACATGTGGGGATACAGAAGCTGTAATATATTATATACTGATGTAAATTGTTCAATACATATTATAACGACATACTGTTTTCCCATAGACTCATAGAGACAAATAAGAGGGCCAGCGCTCCACAAACCCAAAAGAGGATTCCTTGGACCATTGCATGGGCATGTTTGGGCATAATCCTCATTTGTCTGGTGAGCTAATAGGTTATCATAGATCCAAACCTTCCTTCAAGCTCTCGTACATATTGTAGGATGGAGTTACAGTAACACGAGGGCCAACATGAGGCAAAAATGGCATCCTGGGGCAGAAGTGGAGTGGGTTGTGTCTTTTTGAACTTGTGAAGATACTGGATCAATAATTATAAGCAATAAGGCATTTCAAAATAGCTAACTATTTCTTCAATTCTGATAGTGTTTTTTTCCCCAACTGTGCATAATCTGTTTCCAGTTAACATAGGTCCTAAATAAATAAATACATTTATATATATAGGTATAAACATTTTAATAAAAATGCACTGGATATATAGCCAAGCTATCCTCAGTGGGCCTTCCCATGCCCACTCAGATAATATAGGGTGTTACAAATTATTTGTGGACCTGAAGAAGTCAAGTACCACCAAATGAGTGAAAGTGGTCTGGGAAATTGGCCGCCTGATTGACAATCCGTTACCAACAAACTTAAAATTTGGATATGTACCAGTGTTTCAGGTTGTGTTGGACCTTTTTGATCTGGCCAAGCTTTTTCACAGTTATAGCTTGCCAACAAAATCAAGAAGTTAGTATTCCAAAATGTATTTGTATATTAAAGTGCACATTTTTGATCAGGTGTCCTCTGGCCGCGATATCCCACCAGGGAGTGGATATCACATTGATCTAAAAGATCCATGCAATAACTCATCCCTTGATGAGATATCGCAGCCACTACTATCAAGTTCCAGTGCAGGGCGCCACCATGTTTCGAAGGGCTGGCGTGTAGAGATGCAGGATCGTCCCCTCAGTACTGACATTGGGCAACACGCCAAAAGTATATAGACCAGGGATCTCAAACTCTGCCCCCCGCCCGATATTTATTGCCTACAAATCCCAGAATTCTTTGAATGCAATCAATGTAGTTCAGAAACATCTGACGGGGGCAGAGTTTGAGATCCCTGATCTTGACAGTACCAAGTGAGCAGAAGCCCATCATACAGGACAGCTTTCTGCGCAGAGCTGTTGATCCACCTCCTGCATGCCGCTGGAAGGAAGTGACAGCAAAATCTTTATAGGAAACAACTCTTTTTTTTTTCTCAATTACGTGTGTTAGAAAAAAAAATGCATATATTTTTAGTGATTCTTTGTCACATATGCCCACCTTCTGGTGGCCACAACTGTTCCACTTTAAACTGATCACATCTACTTTATACCATATTTTATCATAATCATACTACATTACTGACACTCAATACGGAACCATTGATTCACTATTCACTTTACTAAAATCCATAAAGCTAAATTACGCAGCATTTTCTTTTAGCAAAGTGTATTCAATCTGTTGAAGCTCGGGAAGACAGCCGCCCACTGAGAAAGATTTCATTTCAAGAATTCTCTTTTCCATTCAAAAGAAATATTTTCTCTCTGTCCTCCCCCTCCATTCCTTTTCTTTTTTTTCTTCTGATATATAGAGTTTCTATTTCCGATTTTGGCAAACTTAATAAAAATAATCACAACACTACATGAGTTATAAATAGCCACGATTAAAAATATCTCTTTCAAAATATGCCGACGGTTTTAGATCCTGGCACTGAAAGAGAGAACTAAATTATCATATTTTAGGTAATAGCGACGCGTTTCTCCAGCCCTTATTGTAACGTTGTGTTATTCCTAAAAAGTTCCCAAAGTTATTTACAGTCTCTTAAAATCATGCCGGGTATAAAAAAATAAAGAATTTATGCCTGTATTTTTATACACTGGTTTATAGTAAGATGAGGACTGGAGATTATGTGAGAGCTTTGTTTATTCTTCTCTCTAGTCCATCAATATGTCGAACATGCCTTTTCTAGCCCAAACAAGCTACCTCCTCCCTTGCACTTCATAGACTCCTATCTAAGTGATCACTTTCAACCACACCTGTCTGCAAATGATCTCTCCAAGGCACCAAGGAACTGGCCCCGCACTCCGAGCCCATGCCCTGAGAACATATTTGTCAAGATGAAATATGGGCCCTGCTTTCAGCTTCCCCACAATGTGGATGCTATCCAATCCATGTTATAGTGCCATCCCTCTACTGAAGGCATCTTACATTTAAGAGTGGTGTGGGGGGTGCACATGATATAATGTTATTATAAAGAAACCATTGGTGGCTGTGACTTTGAGAAGATACAATGTAGGGTAAGATTCCTCAAACTTTGACATGGTGTTGTTCAGACAGGCTCCGTAAGGTCAAGGCCACCAAGATACATCAAAGACTGTCTGGTCTGATCGGTTCATGATATATGATATATACAATAAATGAACTTTTCGTTTCTTCAAGTGGCCCTCCTGCCTTAAGGGCTCTTGTTTAACTCTTGTCCTACATGGCGTCTAAAACATTTGAATCCACACAGAAAAAAAATGGAAGTCTTGCAGTGACCGTCGACCAGCAGGACCAACGTTTGTTATTCCAGTGACTAAGATTGAAACAGGAATGTCACCAAGTAAGTCATTTTTATATTTTAACATCTGTGGCTAGAACCTATCCGTTATTACACTTATAATAAATGGTTGTCCAGTGCATAATAGGTGGTGGTGGAGCATTATGGGTACAGCCAGTAGTACAGGAGCCGGGTGTAAAACTGCTGAATTCTGTTTACCGTCTTAAAGATTAAATTTATGATGAGGAATATCTTGGATTGAATTCCAAATCTCAAAGGATTATTCAAGAGCAAAAAATGACATTCCACGTTTGAGTTGAGTATTATTTTGACTCCAATGACCCGACGAATCATGTGCTTTAACCCTAAAACCATTTCTAAACTTGCTTCTCTGCTCAACAGCAAGATAAAAATAGATCTGACAAAAGGCTGTTTGCTGAACAGAGCATGGATTTAAGTGAGATTTAAACCCTATATAAAGATTAAACACATTCTTCTAAGGTCCAATTAGGTTACAATTATGTATTGAAAAAGATAGGATAGCTTTTCCCTTTAAAGGAATTTTCTAGCACCTTCAATTGTCCCCTAAATATGTTCGATCTATTATCAGCTGCATCATGATTTTGGTTAAATATTCTAAATTAATGACTATAAGGGTTATTCAAAGAGATCCGAATGGCTGCCGAAAGGTAACTGAACGCTGAAAATCTGTGTTTGGTTACTTTTCCTGGCCATTCGGCTATCCAGAGAGCAGTCAATTCACCAAATGTTGGCGAATTGCCTGCATATATGGTGCATGTTCGATTGCAGTGAAATCCCCATAGCTTCGTCTATTCGGAGAACAAAAACCAGCAGTGAAAAGTTGCCAAAATGTCCTGCCATTCAGTGGTTTCATTCGGCAGGTTTATTCAGGAGAATCCCATAGGCTTCAATGTTAAAAATATTCCCGTTTTAATTCAATATCTAATAAACCGTTGATTATAATATTCTGCAGTAAAAATTCTCTTTATTTATACAGTTGTGTTCAAAATTATTCAACCCCCACTGAAATTGAGTGTTTTGGCCAGTTTGACATTGATTTTGATCATTCAGTCATCTTGCTTACAATTAAATCAAAGAGGCACGTGTAGTTCAGTCAAATATAACATAACATTTATAATGAAATAACCACAAATGTCTTTTCTGTGCTCACATCATTATCAGTTTTATTCAACCCCCAAGTGACATTCAATCTTAGTACTTAGTACAACATCCTTTTACAGTTATAACAGCTTTTAAGCGTGAAGCATAGCTTGACACAAGTGTCTTGCAGCGATCTACGGGTATCTTCGCCCATTCGTCATGGGCAAAAGCCTCCAGTTCAGTCACATTCTTAGGCTTGCGCACTGCAACTGCTTTCTTTAAGTCCCACCAGAGGTTCTAAATCGGATTTAAGTCAGGTGACTGCGATGGCCACTCCAAAATGTTCCAGCCTTTAATCTGCAACCATGCTCTAGTGGACTTGGAGGTATGCTTGGGATCATTGTCCTGTTGAAAGGACCAACATCTCCCAAGCCTCAGGTTTGTGACGGACTGCATCACATTGTCATCCAATATCTCCTGGTACTGAAGAGAATTCATGGTACCTTGCACACGCTGAAGCTTCCCTGTACCTGCAGAAGCAAAACAGCCCCAAAGCATGATTGACCCCCCGCCATGCTTCACAGTAGGCAAGATGTTCTTTTCTTCATAGGCCTTGTTCTTCCTCCTCCAAACATAGCGTTGATCCATGGGCCCAAGCAGTTCTAATTTTGTATCATCAGTCCACAGAACACTATCCCAAAACTTCTGTGGTTTGTCCACATGACTTTTGGCATACTGCAGTCGACTCTTCTTATTCTTTGGAGACAGCAAGGGGGTGCGCCTGGGAGTTCTGGCATGGAGGCCTTCATTACGCAGTGTGCGCCGTATTGTCTGAGCTGAAACTTCAGTACCCACATCTGACAAATCTTTTCTCAGTTCCTCAGCAGTCACACGGGGACTTTTCTCCACTCTACGCTTCAGGTAGCGCACAGCAGTCGAAGTCAGCATCTTCTTTCTGCCACGACCAAGTAGCGTTTCAACAGTGCCCTTTGCCTTGAATTTGCGAATGATGCTTCCTATGGTCTCTCTTGATATGTTTAACATCTTTGCAATCTTCTTATAGCCATTGCCCTTCCTGTGAAGAGTAATCACCTCTTCTCTTGTCTTCCTGGACCATTCTCTTGACTTCACCATGTTTGTAACCACACCAGTAAATGTCTAGAAGGAGCTGAGTATCACAGTCATTTTAAAGCTGCCTAATTGGTGCTTGTTATGCTTTATTGCTGCTCCGTGACATCCACAGGTGTTTTCAATACCTGATTGAAAACACTTGAATGAACCTCTGTTCTTCAGAGTGGTAGTCTTTAAGGGGTTGAATAATTGTGTCAATGAAGAATTCACAAAAGAAACATTTACTACTGTATTACAAAACCAATTGATGTCATTTTAGTTGCATATGGTTCTTTAAAAAGTCCTTGTAGGATTTCATTCTGAATACAATTACAAATGTACACTAAATTCCCTAAAACCCTTTACAGCATTGGGGGTTGAATAATTTTGAACACAACTGTAGATTTTTTTAGGATCTTTTAATAATTTTTTGGGATTTTTTAGCAAAAAATCTTCCGATATTTTTTTTTATTATTATTTTTTAGTCCTTTTTTAAACCTTTTTTCTTTTTTCTGTAACAGCCCTTTTTATTATCATTCATTGGACCTCATATGTAAATTTCAGACATTTTCGCTCTGCAGTTTGATTGCAAACAGTGTTTCACTTTTCAAACATTCAAGCGTACTGTTGTTTATTTTTCACTCCATTCGTCTGCGGTGTCAGGTTTTTCTGGCGGCTGCTCTGTGCTGTGATCGGCTCCTGCTCGAGTTTCTCTGCTGTGTTCGGCGAGTTAATCCAGATGTTTTGCGGGTTTCGTGTGCCCTGGTTTTGTGGTGAGTTTTCAGCGAGTTTGTGGCGACTTTTCCCTGAATTACGGCAGCCCTGTGGTGCTTGCTGAATACACCGCAGGGTCGCCGAAATGGGATCGCCAAATCGCACCGAATTGAAGAGAAGGAAAAGTCACCGAACGTGCGGTGACTTTACGATTCTCTTTGAATAACCCTGTTTGTTTATCTCTTGAGCTGAAAAATAGAGTGGCGAATTAATAATTTGTGTTTTACATCTGAGCTTTCTGTCTCACAGTCTATAACCCAATATCAATCCTCTTCACCTGCACAGAACAGTAGGAACTGTTGGTGGTGGAAAGATGGTGGCATACTGTACTAAAAGATGGTAAGAAGCAGCTAGTGATATTTCATTAAAGGCTGAGATATCGCATTGATCTTTAAGACCAGTGCCATGTCCACCCCCTGATAGCATATTTTCAGGGAAATGATCCTTGGCCGCTACATGTTCACTTTAAGGTTCTGTTTTCTACTCAACTGAATAAGAATACATCTGTCCAGTAACTTGAGAGTTATCGTCGTGAATACTACCTCTACTTTGGATTAATATATTTTCTGACTTATAATTTATGATGAATGGTAACAATATTATCAGTGAATACGCAGTATCATTTCACATACGGCTATTATCACGTCACATGTGGCAGCGCTAATTTGAGACCCGCTTTGAAATTGGAAATGTTCTAACTTAAAGCACACAACATATGGCCTCATTTCTCACTAGCAACGCATAGGAGACGGGCCAGGTGTCAGTCACTAGTCACACCTTGTACTTGGTAAGTGTCACAAAACCCGCCAGCACATACCCTCACAGCACTACACAAATAATGGGGATGACAGATGACAAGGTAACACTTACAATGAGCTGCCTAATGATTTTTTGGAAATATGTTGACATTGAAATATCAACATTGATTGGCAACACTGAGGCAAGGTGCTGTCTGTGCATGTAATGTGCTGCCATAAAGACGCTGATAATTATGAAATGTGGGGAGCACATCTAAGTATTTTGACACTGAGCACAGTGCTGTATCCATTATAGTACAAACATGGAGAGTTTTTTTGCCTTCTGTGCATTTATATAGCACATCATATGTCTGCTGCTCATAGAGCAATACAAGATACACAAACAGGAAATCTGGACAATCTATTCACAGACAAAGCAAGTTGGGATACTGATATTCTAATAAGTGCCGTGGCTGAGAAATGAAGGAGCTGCTCTCCAAAAGCACCTTCGACACAGGTTTGCATTAACTTTCTATCCTTCTGACTCTAAACAGCCTTATCACCTGCCCTAGCCCCCACTCACTCTGACCCCCCACCACGCTCACTCTGTCCCCCTGCTTCACTCATTCTGACCCCTTGCTTGCTTGCTAACTCTGACCTCGTCTTCCTCTTGTCCCCTTACATTCGTAGCTTCATTGAGAAAGGTATCTCTTTTAAATGAGCTTTTAGCAATGACGTCATATTCATTGTTTCTAACTATCATTTGTATATATTGCATTTTGTATTTCTTGTATTTTATGTATGTATATTGTATTAATGTGGGAGATTCATAACAAATAGGACTGACTGTCCTAGGCGTGCACAGGGGTGTGCTTGGCACTTTTTAATGTTGGGTCTACAAGTCCTTTTTGACTTTTTACTTTAACATTTTGGATGTTACGGTCTGGTTCATGATAAATAGTAGGGATGCACCGATACCACTTTTTTAAGGCCGAGTACGAGTACCGATACTTTTTAAAAGTACTCACCGATACCGAGTACCGATACTTTTATTTAATGTCATGTGACGCTTTCCAATAAGAACAGACCTCATATAAAAATTTATATGAGATTTGCCCCCAGCTCACATGGATTTGCCCCCAGCACTCATGGATTTGCCCCCAGCACTCATGGATATGCCCCAGCTCTGATGGATTTGCCCCCAGCTCTGATGGATATGCCCCCAGCTCTGATGGATTATGCCCCAGCTCTGATGGACTTGCCCCCAGCTCTGATGGATTTGCCCCAGGTCTCATGGGTTTGCCCCCAGGTCTCATGGATTTGCCCCCAGGTCTCATGGCTTTGCCCCCCAGGTCTCATGGATTTGCCCCCAGGTCTCATGGATTTGCCCCCATGTCTCATGACTTTGCCTCCAGGTCTCATGGATTTGCCCGCAGCTCTCATGGATTTGCCCGCAGCTCGAACGCTGGGGTAGCTGGCCGCATGCATGAAAAGCACGCGGCCAGCGTTCCCTTCCGGCGCGCCGCGATACTCACACATCCTGAAGGTCCGGTCGCTTGTTGGCAGTGATGCGATCACGTGACCGCCGGGCGCAACTGTGATGCTGCCTCCAGCCGAGAGGCAGCGTCACAGGAGCGCCCAGTGGCTGCAGGAACGCATCACTGCCAAGCGACCGGACCTTCAGGAAGGGTGAGTATCGCGGCGCGCCGGAAGGGAACGCTGGCCGCGTGCTTTTCATGCACGCAGCCAGCTTCCCCAGCCCAGCGGATACCGGCAAGCCGGCCCAGCGCCGGCTTCCGGTATCGGCGGGATGTATCGGGCCGTTTGCACGAGTAACAAGTACTCGTGCAAACGGCAATATCGGCCCCGATACCGATACTAGTATCGGTATCGGTGCATCCCTAATAAATAGCATGGAATGGCCTGGCCTACACAGGTTGTTTGTACCTGAATGAAAAAAAAAGTGTATTTTGGGATAAATTTTCTAAGCATACATTTGTAATTAATAATTATTCCGTGGATGCACACCCTTCACTCCCAAAATCGAGTTAACTCAATCTTGAATTGTAATACAGTAAAATCAATCATTAGCATATCAAAATCCCATTTTCATACCTTTTAATGCAAGATTGGTGTGCTCCCATAGAGAAACGAAATCCACTGACTTATCTCTCTCCTTTTGCCCAATCTTACTGTAAACAAGCTGCAAGCAGCTTTTACATGCATTGTAACACAAAGTTTAGAAACTTTGCTACTGCATTACAACAGCTGGGGAGGGGGAGAATACAGGGGCAGCTCTGGGGTCACTTACTGCTATACATGGATGAGATTCAGGGGGTTATAATGACTGAATATCTCTGTACAGTACAGGACATACTTGAAAACGAGAGAAATCTCTATGCTTCCTGGTAAAATCCTTTATAAATAAATAAATATGAGGCGTTACTGTAATTTCCATATACAGGTATTTTTCCACTTACAGACATTGTTTTAATATTCTATTTGTATTTTGGAAGCTGCACTGCTAATAATCTCATGAATCTCACTAATCTCAGTAGAATATCTGGGAACAATTTCTATTTTGTCCTATATTTAATTGTCAACTTTGGATGTTTCAGGTAAATGTTAAGTATTTTTTGTTGAAAAAAAATCATAATAGTAGAGATCAATATGACTTTGCCCTTGATACAAGCAGTAGTAAGCCAGTACTAAGCAGCTGAAAATACAAGAAACCCCCCCCCCCCCAACAAAAATACACCAGAGGCAAATGGGTGGGTGAAGTTGACTTTATTGGCAGATTAAGCTGTTCAGACGTACACTTGACTTGACTGCTGTCTCTTTTTCCAGCTGTAATTAGTATGGATGCATTTTATGGAGTTCATCATACTCCACACTCACCATGTGTTAACAAGCCCATATTTAGGGAACCTGGGCCCTTGTAGCTGTGGCTCATGTAAATGTAAGCACAGGACTTCCCTCCTGTTTTTTTTTTTTTACCTGTTACAACCCTCCTTAGTTTGCTTGGATGACAGGGTGGATCTGTCATTTGGCAAGTATTTATGGCCTTGCACGCTGTTTTACAACATGCAGCAGACAGGTGTAACCAATGTCTGATGTGAGGATCACACTGCAGTGTAAATACAGCCGACTAAGCCCAGCAATTATTTAGGATAAAGATACAATAACGTATTTTCTCTCAATATGGTAAAAGGAATTTTACATGGTGCCCCATGTTTAAAAATGGATTATCTTGACTTTACTTTGATTGTCACACAAATATATAGTGCTAAATGAATTTCACAAGACAACTGTATCTTGCATAAAAGTATAGAATCGCATTATTATCGCAACATTCCTAATGTTTTAGTTAGTTGAAATTGTAAATGCAAGCCCATAGTGAGGTTGAAAAAGCAACAAGACTTTTATAAATTTATGGTTATTTTCTTCTTATGCTACAGTACATAAAAATATCAAATGCATTTAACAACAAAAAGCCTTTTCATTCCTTTATTATTTAGAAAACTTTTTTGTACTTTTTGGACGAACTTTTTCTTTCTCAAATTTTTTTAAAATACTTTTTTTTTATTCTGTACCAGACATTTTTATTATTTTTGAAAGGACTTTTTTATTATTTAGACACATTTTAATATATTTTTATTGGTTTAACCCCTTCGCTGCTGAGCCATTTAGGCTGGGGTCACACCAGCGCACTTTTAACTTGCGTTCTGGCACACATAATCACGGCCGCACTAGCAGCAGATGATGGGCAATGACGGCTAATATACGATGTACGGCCGCACAAAAGTCTGGCCGTGCAACGCAAGTGGAATTTGAACGCATTCTTTTGAGAACGCTGAACCGCTAGTACTGGAAAAATTAAGGCTTAGGCACCATCTCCCTTGGTGGGTCACCGGAGAAGGGGGTCTCTTGCTATACAGCCCCAAAGAAAGTCAAAAAACAATAAATAAACTCCGGATACCGTGATATTAATTCAAATGGATTTATTCCAGAACCAAGAATAACGACGTTTCGACCACAACTGGTCTTTGTCAAGGACCAGTTGTGGTCGAAACGTCGTTATTCTTGGTTCTGGAATAAATCCATTTGAATTAATATCACGGTATCCGGAGTTTATTTATTGTTTTTTGAACCGCTAGTACTGACGTACTGAGTGCGCAGCTGCGGCATAGCGGCGTGTGTGCGTGATTAGGAGATGTCAGACGCTGCTAATGTCCAGACTACATAATGTCCAGACGCAAAAAGAGTTTTATTGACGATCCGTACAAAATCACTCCCGAAAATGCGCGTAGTCTGACCGTTTTTGCGCATTCTGTGAAAAAATACGTCAATGCGTTCGGACGCACTTTTTCACGTTCGCGGGGAAAAATGCTTTCGTCTGACCCTAGCCTTAACCTCTGAGTGCTGAGCTAATTTTGACCATTTTGTGCTCATCATGTGTAAACTCGATTTGAAGTCATGTTTAGTATACAACCCAGACAAATTATATATCTTCATTTTCGGCTGATTCATAATGTATCATTATTATGTGTATATGTCATGTCCTGCCAGAATGCCATAACAAAAACTGTAAAAAAAATATTTAATTTACATTCAATAATTTTCAACACATTTTATCATCCAAGCTCTGCGGTTATATATTCTATGGGGTACTCTTGTTAAAAAAAATTAGAAATGGGAACCTGTTACTGTAGTTTTCTGAGGAAATACACGATTTTAGAAACTAAAAGTATGCGATTTTAAAACTGAAAAAACTATATTTTTCATCTTGGGAAATGAGAAGGTGAGTTAGTGCAGCATCATTGTTCACATAATTGAAAAGTGAACAATAGTGCTGCATTACAATTTAAAAAAAAAAAAAATTATTTTATTTTTACAATGTCAGGCTCCCCGCTGATGACTGCACCGTGCCTGCCATTTGTGTACCTGGGCAGCACATGAAGAGTGCTGCTCAGCCTCAGCCCTGGCTGTCCAGACAATCAACAGTTAATCACAGTGCACACACACCACACCCCTGCTGGAATAAAAGTACCTTTCCCTCTTCCATCAGGGCCTCTGCATTAAGTGCCTATACCTGCTGAAGTTCAGTCAAACTCTGTGTTGCTCCTGACATACCTGTGAAACAGACCCGGCTTACCCATTTGACCACGGCTTTCTGGATATCCCTTCAGTACTGTGCAAGGATCCCTCCCGTCTCCTGTTTACAGCACCCTTGTGTTCTCCTCCTCAAGGTACCTCCAAAGTTAGTGTCTCCAAAGTTCTCAAGTCTCCTCCAAGTGTCCTGGTACCTTCTGTCTCATCGTGTTCCCACTCAAGCATTCTCAAGACCACTGCTGTATTCAGATTCCTGGTATCCTTTCATCCACCCTGGTCATCCCTCTGCAACCCCAGTATATCATCAGTGCTTGCTCTCCTCCTTCTGCCTCCACCCTTGCACCCTCAAGTGTTAATTCAGTTATTGATCACTGCATACCAGGCTCGTACCTGCAAGGCAAGTACCCCTCCGGTGCTGATCCTGACATACACCTATCCATGCGTGGCTCTGGCTCTGCCAGGAGTATGCCTGAAAATTACTTCATCTCAACTTCAAGGAAGTCAGACCGCCCTGGGACTCCGAGCTGTGGAGACCCCATGACGTGTAGGGGATGTCCTCTGCACACAACGGGGAATCCCTAGGATGTCACCCACATGTTATCCACAGGTAAGGGGTTAAACCACTATTAGGAGAATAGGAGACTTCCATTTTTTCCTTTTTTTTTGCACTTCGGCGCAATTATGCAGTTATCAGTGCACTTCGGCGGTTTTCACCATCATCCGATAATTGCTTCGGCGACTCCAGTTTCGGCAAAATACGGTGATCATTCGCTAAATAGTGAATTTACTGTATTTTCGGGTAAATGGAAATGCCAAAATGCGGCGAATTGGGCCGAGACTCAAAGCACTGAGATTGCACACAATTTCGGTGCTTTGTGAATAGACCCTTTAGTGTTGCATCTCCTTCATTATGCATTTCCAAACCCCTACAAAATAAATATTTATGCAACCTAAAATTCTGCCTTTTGTAATGGTAATTTTTAAAATTTTATTTACACACAGTGCTGCCACATTTAGTTATTGGAAAAAATGTATCTTATTTTGTGAAACAGAAACAGCCGTTATCAGTAATTTTTTTACCGCCTAGCACTAGCTAACTATATATAAGTCCTGACTGGCTGACTCATCAATGCCCAGCACAAACCATTTAATGTAGGAATTTGAAAATTTGAAGGTACATTGTTATTATGACATAGGCAGCCAATAGGGAAGGATTTTTAAAAATTCCACCCTGAGGGGGTTGAATATTTTAACCAGGATCCCTATATCTCAAAAACCGAAGATGTTACAGATGTGAAAATTGGTATTTACTTCTTGAAAAATAAAAAAACGTGTTTTACCATTTTCTGAAAATCCAGTTAAAGGGGGTAAAAGCCGGTATGAATACTTTTATCAGTATACTTTATATGTCAAAAAACAAAGATGTTACAGGTGTTAAAATTGGTATTTACAATCTTGAAAGTAAAAACACACGTGTTTTACCAAGTGGGGGTGATAAAGGGGGGTGAACATTTTAAATAGGATACCTATATCTCAAAAACAGAAGAATTTACAGATGGGAAAATTGGTATTTATATTCTTCTTGTATAATTAAACAACACATATTTTGCCATTTCCAGAATATCCAGTTAAGGGGGAGATCAAAATGTGGGTGAATATTTTTTATCAGTATACCTATATTTCAAAAACCAAAGATGTTACTTTGTGAGAATTGGTATGTATAATCTTTTTGGGTAAAAAAAGCATATATCTTTTTCCAAAAATCCAGGTAAGGGGGGGTAAAAAATGGGGTGACTATTTTAAACACGATACGTATATCTTATGTTACAGATGTGAAAATTGGTATTTAGATTCTTCTTGAAAAAATAAAGCATTTTACCATTTTCTGAGAATCCAGTTATGGGGGGGGAAATTTTTTTTAATCAGTATACCTATATATCGAAACCAAAGAGGCGTTGAAGTTGGTATTTACAATCTTCTTAAAAAACTTAAAAAAACATGTTTTACCGTTTTCCAAATATCCAGTTGATACAAAGGATCAGCAGATCAGAGGGATGCTGTTACTTCCCACAGAATGGAGTCTCTATGCAGCTTCTCCAGGGCCGTCTTTAACGCGGGGCAAAAGGGGCAGTTGCCCCGGGCCCAGTCACTTGAGGGGCCCAAAGCAGCTGCCCCCTTGGTCCCGTGGCAACGACTGCCAGTGCTGCCAAAAATGACTTGTTAACTAGTCTTAATTGTTGTCCTCAGTCTCGGCTCTGGACCGGTATGAAGCTCGCTGCGAGGTGCCGGCGCTGGCGCCATCTGAAGGTGTCACGGAGGGGAGGGGCCGGCAGCCGCTGCAGCGTGCGTGCCTTCATTCCAGCAGACACAAGGCTGGGAACAGCACTCACGCTGCTGGCGCCGCCCTCAAGTACCACGTGATGTTGGGCGTTGCGCATGCACAGAGCGTCCCCGCATGTCTTACTGGCAGTGGAGCCTGCCCTGCACACAAGTTCGCCGGAGAAGGCCGGCAGCTGCTCGAGCACAAGCAGTGAAAAACCAGCACAGGCACAGCCCAATACAAAGTGTCGCCCGGCCAGTACAGTCGATATTAGGTGCTGCTGCAAGTTGCTAAAGGTGGCTCGGACAGTGGAGTTATGGTTGACTGACACTGCGCACATCAGCTAAAGGTCAGTTCAGTTCTGGGGTCAAATACATAGGTTAATAGTCCGTCCGTGTTAGTTCACAGCCGAGATACTGGTTAAAAGTTGGGACAAACAACAATTGAGGATCAAGACCTAAAGCCGAAAGGAAGGTTGTCACCGTGAAATAAATGACCAACACAAAGAATCAACTATGACCCCCCTGTGATGAAGGTCCAATTTCAAAAAGCTACCTGCTGCTAGCCACTTGTCAGTTTGGTGGAGGAGATAAGTCTGATGGTAACTGGCATGGCAATTCAGATGTTCAGAAAATAAATACCATAGGAATGCCAGTGGTATGATCACATGATGGACTTCTGCTTATGTATGCTAGTTACAGTAGCAGAGCTAGGGTGTGTTGACGTGGTGTGCGCAGAAATGTGGTGTGTCTGCCAGTTAATTGCTCCTGCTTTTGATATTGCCAGCATGTTTCATGGCCAGGGGCGGACTGACCATTAGGGCCAGAGGCATAACTGGAAACCTCAGGGCCCAGGTGCAGCAACCAAGATGCCCCTCCCTCCCGTCAACATGCATTGCTCCCCTCCAGGTCCACAAGACAGGACTCCAGACAGTGTAGCCGCCAACGCGTTTGTGTTTTTGTTGTTTTTTGGGATGTTGGGGGTGGAAAGCAAAATTATGCAGTGTGCGGGCTTTCGGGGGGGCCCCAAAAAAATGTTTGCCCAGGGTCCAATCAATATTAAAGACGGGCCTGAGCTTCTCTCACAGTCAGAGCTCACACACTCCCTCACTGTTCCAGCATGTCTGCTTCCCTCTCACAGCCAGGCCTCATACATTCCCTCACTGCTCCAGCATAGGTGCACCTGTGATACTATTGCGGAACCTCAACCCACCTTAGTTCAGATTGCAAGTAAAAGCACTCCATAAAAATGTGATTGAGGCTATGGTGCAGTAACGGGCGCAGTGGCGCTCACACAAAAGTAACGAGGTTGAGATCCTTTTGGACGGATTTATCAGTTCGACGTTAGGGAAATAAACAGTACTTTTAAACCTATACTCCAAAGCCAAGGAGTATGACAACACAAGAGAACTGCTGCTAAGCTCCAAAGGTTTCGAGACCAACGGACAACTTAGAGCACACAATTACAGGTGTGGGGAACAGACACTCAGAACAAATGAAGTGTGAACCCCGTCGCTCGAAGCACCAAAAAAAATGTAGTCCCAAGCTACACCAAATACAGCAGAAAGTAATTAAAAAAGGCAGGTGCTCGGCGCTCCCGCGTTCACAATTAAAAAAATATATATCGCTTATATATTAAAGGTACATACATATATCGCATAAAAATGTACGAGTGTTTAGTATGCATGACAGTTCATAGTTCATCAAAATTTTCCTAGAAGAGAAGAAAAAGATATAATAGTGAAGTCCAGCTTTCACAATATATAACAAGAAGAGGGAGATGGATCCACTCACACTTTCTAGAGCCTCGTTAGGCTCGATCGCCTCACCTGTGGGTGTTTCAATCAGCTCACCCAATAGCCCTCAGTGATTGGCCCGTCGTGTAGCCTTGGTGTCCTTTAAGGGTCCCGGGTAGTCCACAGGTCCTACGGTAGTTAGATTCTGAAGTACTCAATTCGAGAAGTACCTTCAGAGGATAATATAGGAAGAAATTCTTTCCTGTTTGCTAAAAATACATTTATTGTGACACAGGCAAACCTGACACCATTAAACTTTGTCCCACTGGATGTATAAATGTCAGCCCTCATGGGGGGATCTTCCCTATATTATTTTGTTCTATTTTATTCCATTTATCAACTGATGAAGCCCTGAAGGGTGAAATGCGTATTGTTTTATTAAATTTTTTGTGTGTCACAATAAATGTATCTTTAGCTATTGGGTGAGCCGATTGAAACACCCACAGGTGAGGCGATCGAGCCTAACGAGGCTCTAGAAAGTGTGAGTGGATCCATCTCCCTCTTCTTGTTATATATTGTGAAAGCTGGACTTCACTATTATATCTTTGTCTTCTCTTCTAGGAAAATTTTGATGAACTATGAACTGTCATACATACTAAACACTCGTACATTTTAATGCGATATATGTATGTACCTTTAATATATAAGAGATATTTTTTTTTTAATTATGAACGCGGGAGCGCAGAGCACCTGCCTTTTTTAATTACTTTCAACTTAGAGCACACAACAAGACATCAGATTGCAAGACAGAAACGTTAGTACTGAGACATTCGGCGGGACAGGCAATGAATTGATCAGACTGCAGGGCAGTCAACACACTGACATATATTACGTTTTCAGACCATCTTGATCGGGTACTTTGTGACTTGTAGTTACCAGGGTCTGTAGACACACAAACACAGGTTTAGGGATAGAAATAGCCTGGGTACGTTTGGGAAAACGAGCAAGCCGAACGCAAGCTGGTAACGCACAGTCTTTCGTATTCGCAGATGGCACTAGCGTATTAGATCGTAACTCGGGCCCCTTCGAGCTGGAGCAAACCCCCGATAAGGCTGCAGTATGAAAACCAGGGTGAGAGGAGAGTCTCCCCAAGAACCGAGTAAAACCCTAAACGGCATGCATGGAGTTAAACCTACAGTGCACAACACTAGTCACCGCTATAGCAGAGAGCATAGAATGGTCACAGACAAGCCGGGTCAAAAATCAGGAGCAGGGATCGTAGACAAGCTGGGTCGGCAACAAAGTAAGCAACAAGGAATATAGGAAGTGATGTGGGAAGTGGAACTGAACTCCACGTCAGGGCGACGAGGCAACTCCTCGCGCCCTGTTTTAAACCTGGTGGCTCCTCGTGACCACGCCAGGCCCCGTCCCCTCAGACGCTGCTTGGCCGTTACCTGGTACTGGCACTCGACCAGCCCTTGGCACTGAACCTTACCCAGACCCCCCAGGAAGCACAGCAGGGGCTGAGGACTTAACAGGTGCTAACCGGTTCTGGCCAGGGGAGCCTGTGTTCATGCCACGAATATCTCTTATAACTTCAGAATATCTGTTTCAATTCAAAAGATTTCAGTTGACCCTAAAGGTTTGTTTTGTGATGACCATCAACAAGTTTCAGAGAAAGACTTTGAAGGTAGCTGGGATTGACCTAAGGGAAGACTGCTTCTCACACGGGCAGTTTTACATTGCCTGTTCCAGAGAGGGCTCATTTAACTCTCTGCTGATCCGAGCACCTGAAAGAAGAACCATTAATGTAGTTTACAAAGTACTCATAGGTTTTTGGTTTTTTTTATGTTTCAGATGCCAAAAAAAGAAAATAAATATTTTTTGTCTGTTTCATTGTCTGTATGTGTTTACAAACACAAATATATTCATGGATGCATATAAATGAAACAACTTTGATTGTAGCCAATACGCCCCCCGACTAACGTCTGCAATAAACATTGCTTATTACTTTAAGACATCAACCTGTAAATTATAGTTCGTACAGTTTGGGGGGAAAAAACCACATGTTTCTTTTAAAAAACAAATGTAACAAATCCCAAAATCCACGGAGGCGAAGTCGGGTGCAAAATCTAGTAAAGAATAAAATGCAAGAGTTCTCATATTCAAGGTAAGCTTGTTCCAGACAGTTACAATAATCTGGATTTTGATCATCTTTGGTTACAGTTATGTCATCCCGAGGAGCACCACCGGTTCCGTTGCGCGCTTGGAGGTTGAAATAATTAATGATCAGACTTATCAAGCTGACAAAGTCATATGTTGGCAAACGTCTGCAACATCTATTCCATTATCCCTTTTATATGGATGTTCTTCCTCTTGTGTGCCTCCATAACTGCCACCATACTGGACAAGTCTTCTTCTTATCTCTGCAGGAAATCCACCTCACAAGTGAATGGGCTTGCATGGAGGTCAAGTCCAACATAAAGAAGTAAGAGAACTCACCAGAATTTCTGCCTACTCTCTACGCTCCTAGTAATACTAATTATTCTCTATCATCTCGTTACTAACTCACGCTTAAACATGCTATTGATAGTAAAACTATAGCCAGGCCATGTTTTATGGGATCATTAGGATAATTATCATTATCTATATTTATTTACTGTGACTTAATAGATGGGACTTTTACTGAAAAACTTGATTTTCTTAAGTCTGCCAAATAAGCACTCCCTTCTCTCTGCAAAAATAGTGTAGGAACTACGTTCCCCCACTTTCCTACTTGACTTGACCCCTGGGCCTGCACATAATCAAGGTCACATGTTTTGGACTGCAAGTTGGTAACTTGGGTCTTTTAAGTCGAAATGTGTGAATGCACAGCCTGTTGGTCAGCTTCCCATGGATGGCAGTGGTCTGCCAAAAGTTTTTTTATCCCCTTTCATGACCAGCATGGAATGGTAGCCTCCTGTAGCAGATGACTTGTTTATATGAACATCCTAAGAAATCCCTTGCAAAAACAGGTGTATTTCTTTTGATACAATTTGAGATTTTATTTGATCACAGGTTAAATCCATTCAACTAATTATATAAATTTTGTGGGTAATCATGTCCATCACCTGTTATTAAGTGGTATTTTTATACCACTGAGACTAAATAATTATGGATCAGATTTTTTTTTGTTATTATTATTATTATTTTTTTGAGAAAGGATTTTACCAGAAGGATACATTAAGATTTCTCTTGTTTTCAAGTATGTCCTGGGTGATGAGTATGTGCCGTTGGGTGTCTTGCCCAAGGACACTTACTGGAGAGGTTGCTTGCTGGGATTGAGCCCATGACTCCACAGGCTCTCTCCATGCAGAGCAGTGACATTACCTCTACTCCACCCAGCCGGTGGCACAATAGCATTGTGTGACAAAAAGACATGTTTTACCTCTATTAACCATAACATTATGTAAAGTGGATATATCGCTGAGGCGTATTGTACATGTGAAGGCCTTCCAATCGTTTGTAAAGTTATACAGGCAAGGCACGCTGTAAAAGAAACAACACCACTTGAGTCTGTTCCAGGACCTCTACTCATCCTTGAAGACATTACATTCTACAAAAACTCTCCGCTTAATACCTTTTTCAGGCAGTTAGACATCAAGCTGAATATTTTTCTTCCCTCGGGCTCTGTTTTTTTTTTTATCTCATAACATTGTCTCACGTGTGGCACATTATCAAAGCTCTGAGAGCGACCACAGCTACAAGACAACACACTGGTCTTTGCTCCATGTTTTTGCTTCCTTTCTTACAGCCAAGAAGGTTAGATCAGAGGGATCTGAGTTAAGAAAAAACCCCAATAATTTCTAAGATAAGAACAAAGGCTCACGAAAGACCGAGATACAAAGTTATGACATTGTATCCCAATAATCCTAAAAATCTGGAGTTTAAAAGACAATCAAATAGAGCTTTGTGAAGAACATGTAACCACATAATAATAAAGTGCAGAAAAATAGGAGTTTAAGAAAAAAGTCTGTTATTTTCTGCATTTAATGCTGAGATAATATTAACATCTATAAATCAAACAGTAAGTTTATTAAAAGCTGATCAAAGTAGTTATAAAAAAGAGCTATTTTAACAGATGTTCTTACTCTAAAAATGTGTTTTTTAAAACTCCGTTTGTTGTTGTCATTATTGTGCGTTTTTTTCTCAATATCGTATTATATTGGCTACTCGCCACTGTATAATTTTTTTTCTCATGGACGAAGCCTTTACCACCTCTTCACCTCAGAAACACAACACATAGTAAGGCAAATGTGACTGTAACACATAAAAATGTATATCATGTGATTATTTATTCCTAATTTGGTTGGTTTGTTTATACATCTTTCAAGATATATGTATTATTGTTTCTGTTCAATATATTCCTGATGAATTTATCGCTTTTTACAAGCTAATACACCATCTTTACATTGATAAATGTGATTGTAGAATCTTCCGTAACCTATGATATCATAGGCGTAACTAGAAAGCTCAGGGCCCAGGTGCAGGAACCACGATGGGCCCCCCACCCTAGGAAAAACATATTTTGTCCCCTCTCCTGTCAACATGCATTGGTCCCCTCCAGGTCCACAATGTTGACTCCAGACAATCAGTGTCCCATTTTTTCCAGGTCTACTATGACCTCTTCAGTCCATCCCATTTTTAATGTAATGTGCATTATTTGTATCTCACTGAGCTCCAGAGTAATAAAAATCACAGTAATGTGCAGTGTGTATGAACATATCACTGAGCTCAACAGTAATAAAAATCACAGTAATGTGCGGGCTGTATGAGTGTATCACAGAGCTCCACAGTATTAAAAATCACACTACTGTGCAGTGTGTAGGAACATATCACTGAGCTCCACAGTAATAAAACTCACAGTAATGTGCGGTGTGTATGAACGTATCACGGAGCTCCACAACAATAAAACTCACAGTAATGTGCAGTGTGTATCAGTGTAAATCACAGAGTTCTAGAGCAACAAAACCCACAGTAATACAGTATGTGGTGTGTATGAGTATATTACAGAGCTCCAAAGTAAAACTCACACATAAGTATAAAATAAATTTAAAAAATAATTATATATAGAAAATATAAGTAAGCCCCTGGCCCTGCATGCGAGTGTGGGCCCCCCGGACTCAAGGGCCCAGGTGCGGTGGCACCCTCTGCACCCCTGGTAGTTACGCCCCTGTATGATATGTGCAGATCAAAATTAATTAAAAAACATCAAAAATGTCATAATCCTCTATTAAAATATTGTTAGATTTTACAATAAAGCTATTTCTGCTTGTGGTCAAAGGAAGCGTCCTTGGAAAGGCCAGACTCTGGCCTTTCCAATGATACCGAACATGACCGTGTAAATTGTAAAATGAAAACGCAAAATATACTAAACTAATCTATTTATTTTTTTAAGGCAGTTGCATTTTCCACTTTTCATGTATAAAAGGAACAACACCACTGCCATTACTCACCTTCTCATTACCAACACAGGGAGCAAATTCAGTGTTTTATACAGTCATATTATTCATAAAACACATCACAGCAAAATACATTGGAAATTTTTTTTTTTTTAAATTTTGGATAAAATTTCATACTTCTTTAAAAAAAAATGCAGTAGCCAGTTCTCCATTCCAGATTTTTTAAAAGGGTAACCCATAAAATATATAACCACAAAGGTTTTGATGACAAAATGTGAAAACTACAGAATTCCGAATGGAAATTAACACTTTGACATTTTTTGTTACAGCATTCTGACATGACATGACATATACACATAATAAGGCAATATTTTGAATTTTCTGAAGAAAAAAAGATTTATAGTTAATCTGGGTCTGATGATAAAACATGACTTCAAATCACATTTAAACTTGATGAGTAGAAAATGGTCAAAATGACTCAGCAGTGAAGGGGTTAAGCTAGGGTCAGACGAAAGCATTTTTCCCCGCGAACGTGAAAAAGTGCGTCCGAACGCATTGACGTATTTTTTCACTGAATGCGCAAAAACGGTCAGACGACGCGCATTTTCGGGCGTGATTTTGTACGGATCGTCAATAAAACTCTTTTTGCGTCTGGACGTTATGTAGGCCGGACATTAGCAGCGTCTGACATCTCCTAATCACGCACACACGCCGCTATGCCGCAGCTGCGCACTCAGTACGTCAGTACTAGCGGTTCAGCGTTCTCAGAAAAATGTGTTAATTTT
Organism: Leptobrachium leishanense; assembly: GCA_009667805.1. Classification (NCBI taxonomy): domain Eukaryota; kingdom Metazoa; phylum Chordata; class Amphibia; order Anura; family Megophryidae; genus Leptobrachium; species Leptobrachium leishanense. The sequence goes on from CM019063.1 coordinate 469,170,236, forward strand.
CCACTTGCGTTGCACGGCCGGACTTTTGTGCGGCCGTACATCGTATATTGGCCGTCATTGCCCGTCATCTGCTGCTAGTGCGGCCGTAATTATGTGCGCCAGAACGCACGTTAAAAGTGCGCTGGTCTGACCCCAGCCTTAATATAAAGCTATTTCTATTTTACTTATTTTATTGTGGACAACAGATGACAGGCTAGTTTATATTCTGCAATACATTTCTACAGATATGTTACTGATAAGCACAATAACTGTTCCTTTGAATGAAACACAAATGCGTGAATACGTTAGGCTACATCGCCAAGGTAATTAGTGGAAAACGGATTAGCTGTAACATTATCCAAAAAATGTATTCACATTTTTCAGGCATACATCCTCAGATCAAGGCTAGATCACACTTTGGTTTCTTTTTAAGTGACATGATCCTCTCTATACATCCCCGCTCCTTCCCTTGCCGGCTCAGCGAAAGGTCACCGGAGCTTTTCAGAACCTATTGAAACTCAAAGTGAGGTTGGTTAAGGTCAAATCTCAGGGCAGTGGTGAGACAGATGGGTCCACAGAAAGCCTTGTGTTTCCTGGGTTACTAGATACAGATGTATCTAATTCGCTGATCATGTTTAATATCACAGAGCATTTATAATCAGACTACATATCACACTTTTTACATGGCTCAACACAGTTTTATTGGAAGTTTTGTTTAAAGAGGCTCTCTACAATAAAAATGCCAGTGCCCCCCACCCCGCAAGCATCTGCCCAATCATTTTTTTCTATTCTTTTTATTTTAGCTGAAACTACTCGCCTTTTCTCCATCAGTGTGCACCGTTCCTCCCCTTCAGCTCAGGGATATCCAAAAATATTGGACGTCCCTGCAGCTTTTTTTTGGAATTTGCATATGTGTGCAACTTTCTTAGCGTAGATTAGGCAAATTGCACATGGCTTGGAACGTGTGTACTTTGCATGCTGACATCATCATCTCTCAAAAATACAGAGTGTGCTGGGCTCATCAGTGATCGATTTGGTGACTGGCATCCTGGAAATTGAAAATTCCAGCTGCCTGATGATGTGTGTGGGCAGAGGAAACTCCACCACTTCACAAAGTGTTTTCTGCCGAACGGGACTGGAAAGATAGGAGGCACTCCACACAACCTGACCACTTTAGAGTGTCCCTTTAAAGATGCTTCTGTCGATACGTTTATTGACAACACCATAGAAACATAGAAAAATGTCGGCAGATAAGAACCTTTCGGCCCATCTAGTCTGCCCAATTACATGGATACTTTACCTGGATTTATCTTTTGTTTAGGATAGCCTTATGCCTATCCCATGCCTGCTTAAATTCAATTACTGTTTTGGCCTCTACCACTTCAACTGGAAGACTGTTCCAGAAATCAAGAGAAAGCTATTATTTTCCAAAACGCAATAATTTATTGAACCTGATACACTTTGATAAGGTTTTCCAAAGCAGCAACATAAGACAAGGAAGCCATAAAAAACACAACTTGTGAAAAATGAATGTACATTCGATTTGAACTGCTATAATACCAAAGCCTGGTATTCTTTTAATAAAAACCTCTTGCCCAATTCCCTCCTGTTGGTATTAACCACTTGCTGTGAGGAGTCTGCAGGGTGGCAGGTGGGCTTAAATGCTGCCCTGTAGCTTTCTGGCAAATCCTCCGGCCTGCATCTCAACCATATGGCCGATTGCTGTCATTGGCTGTAACAGGACTGCCTGAAAACAGGCATTCCCCCTGCAGCCAATAATGTCAATCAGCTGCAGGGTCGGGAGGCATGCCGTAGGAGTTGATAGAAAGTCACTGGGCATGCTATGATGCCATGTGGCATATAGGTACGCCTGTCACCAGGATGGCAGAGTCTGCCCATTGGCGTTAAGGGGTTAATAAGTAAACCATGCAGTATAACACCCCTCTCGGCTGTTCCGACTGCCCACTATCCTTTAATGCTATACTATACACCGGAAGAACAAATGTGGAGGAAGCCAGAGAATAACAAGCAATTCCAAGGTCAGTTGTTATTCTCTCTTGCAGCTGGTGATGAAAAAATGACTGGCCGCAAGAATTTGGTGGCAAGTGATTAATCTGCTATGAAAATCTCTAACACACAACACAACAACCCCTCAAAAAATTTCAAAGCTCATCTCTGGTCCCACGATGCAGAGGATGATACCATCTACCCTACACCTCTTACCACAACAGAAAGACACAGAGAACAAAAAGCTTTCCAGTGTCTTCCTGCTGAGCCTGTTTAAACTCATACTTCCATAGGACTTGCAGACATCTCCATGGCCAGGAGAGGATGCTAAACTTGCCGAGCAGCACTGCTACTGGTATCCATTATTGGCTCCTAAATATTACAGGTCAAGCCGTAAACATAGCAGCTCACTCATAATACAGGCTCCGTAGGAATAGGACTCCTTGTCTGGCACGAGTTACATGTACCTAGAAATGCAGAGCTTGCTGGCAACTGATGTCAAATGTTTGCATGCTCCATTACACTCTATATAACATGTAATATTGTGCAGGGTTTGGTAAATGAACTCTAGTCAACATATACACTTCAGCTTATTTAAGTGATCACAGTGACAGTAGTTGACAGCAGCATTTCCTATTAAAACTTCATTAAAGGTTCTATTCACTAAACAGAGGGTTGATCCAAAGTTGGATCACGGGAAAGGTTGCCCAGTGACGCAAGTCAATCTTTTCACAATTAGTTTGAGCATCCAGGGCAGCAGGGACCTCTGCTAAGTAGTAGGCTGTGGAATTCCCCAAATGTGTCATGGATAGAAGGCCATCTGTGTTATTATAACAATCTGGTGCTTAGAGACATTATTCTGTCTGGGATTTGTCTAATTAGATTATTCGGGATCTATACAGCGCCCATACTATTATATCTGACTTTCCATGTTGGCAAACGATCAGATACTCCTAATGGAAAGGATTATCATTGGTCATTCAGGGGTTAAATAGTGGATTTTTTTTCCTAGTTGGTCTAAATGTTTTGTGTATAGAGCATGGAGACATTGGCTGAACTTTACAAGGTTACTGACTAGTCTTCCCTCATTAAGCCTAATGATATACTTGAGCTGAGCAGGAGATTAGATGATTGTGTAAATGTCCTGTTTCCCAAATTCCTGTGTAACAAATACATTGCAGGGGTACCCCTTGTGCCCTTTATTTATACAAGGAAAATAAACTACTAAACAACAGTAAAATTTTGTAAATAATCTAATTTTTTGCCAATTCTCTAGCTGCAATCCTGTGTTTTGTCGACCTAAGAAATGTCAGTTTGTTTGTATTTTAGCACATTTACGGCAGGAGGGAAGCGGTTTGATGAATATCCAACTGTTGCCAGTTTGGATATAACATATGTTTGCATTTTGCTTATCTTTCCAAAACTGGGTAAGTAGGCCCCTCTAGGCTGGAAAAAAAGCCGCTCCGGGCCTGCTAATGAGGAACATTCTGCAGCGGCAATGGAATGTCCTACAATGATGGAACATTACAACAGTTCTAGCAGGAGCCGAGCTGGTTACAGATCTCTGCAGATATTCAATGAACGGTCGTCTGATCACGTGTAATCAAGTAATAACAAAAACACTGCCGTGGAATGCCAAAAAAGCCACGCTCTTACTCAGAGCTCCACAGAGACGCTACGAGCCTCTATATTAAGAACACGGGCCTTCCAGAAATAGAAAAGCCTCTCGATTCTGCTCGAGATTGGAAAAGGAAAAAAAAAAGTAAAGAAACAAAAAATTCCAGGTTTTTGAAGGTACAAAGGTCGGAATGCTGGGGCATCTCCTCAGAGACTGCTGTGAGAACACATTAATATTTCATGTGGAATGTAAATCTGCCCAATGCCACTGGGATTTAACAGCTTCATGGTACAAACTCTTCGGGCCGCTAAACCAGTTCGAGCTGGTAACCACCGTGAAGATCCCTTATAATTTGTAATTTTGCTGCTAGAAGCGAAGGGCATTTTTCGCCCCATGCTGTAGGTTAAATATTACAAATTCCTGTTGCTGAAAACTGATGTTCCTAAACAATAACACACGCGTTGGTGACGGAGCAGCTGATTGCAAAAAGCTACGCAGTTTGTCGTTGGGGGTTACAGGAGGGTTGCTGCATTTAGTACTGATATGTTAAAACATTTTATACCTAAACATCCCCAGAACACTTGGGATCCACAGCTGGCTTTGCATTCTACCAACTTTCCTACCGTGTTGTTGCTTTTTCATATATATATATGGATACATGACTGCGTATATGGCATGGCATAATTTGACACTCAGAATACGGCAAGCACTGTAAATCTGCACTGCACTAACACAATACCACTGGCGTGCGCAGCTTGTTACAATAGGGTGTGCACCTGCAGAAAATTTATTACCTGAAATTTTGCACAAAATGCAAATTTTTCATTAGAAATATCAAGTCTGTAATCAGAAACACAATCAGTTTTTATGCGATTCATCGTGAACCAGATAAGGGACATCTAAAATGTCTATGTAGGAGGGGAAAGAAGACCTCTTTATCCAACATTAAGGTGTGCCTGGGCTCACCAAGCACACCCCCTGCGCACAACCTTCGCACAATATATCAAATGTTATGAAACCAGGGACCAGATCACAACCGGGGATCAATGCACAGCATTCGAGCCATACGGCATATGGGCTTGAGTGCTCTGCATAATTTTAACTTGTCCCATTTCATTCGAGAAGCGAGTTCAGCTTGTGTCTCGGATGTAGCGCCTGGTTACTGCACATTAATGTCACCTATACTTGGCAGTGTATACGGAAGGTTATGTGAGACATTAAAGTGTACCCAGAAGCTGAAGAACAAGCTACTCCGACAAACCTTTTCTTCATCTGCATCTGACGTTCACCAATAACTAGTGCCTTTTCAACCCCGGTGTTAAGTGATTTCACTTCAGCACAATCACTTAACACATTCATTTAAACCCACCAAAAAATCCCTTACTCACCTCAGATCCCTCGCCGCAGAGATTGGTGAGATCCACCACTTCCTCTCTCCCTGGGCAGCTGAACACTGGGAACAAATCATGGAGCTGATAACAGCGGTGGCGCGCAGCACTGATGGTGTGATCCACATGCTGCTCGAAGTATTACCACTTGAGCTGCTGTCAATGCGGCTTGGTGAGAATACGGACAAATTGACAGTGAAATATAGTGCAGTGAAATTGTCCCATAGAGAAGTAATGGTTAATCTTTTCAGAGAAAGCTGACCTGCACCAAAGTGTCAGTGAAATGTTCTGATTCCAGGTTCTATAGGTTTAATCGAGCGAATCGCATAAAATTCTATGTAAAAATATTATCTTCTTTTCTTTTCATTTTCAGCAAAAATCCTTTTAATTGATTTATTTTTCAAATTTTTGATTCATGTTTTTTTTAAGTTTTTTTTATTCTGTAACAGACCTTTTTATCGTTTTTTTAAGACCTTTATTATTATTTTCCCCCATTCTTGTGCATTTTTGTTGCATTAAACACCTTTTAAAGAATAGCAGAGTTTAGTTGTTTTTTTTTCCCCCTGCAGTTCAGCGGCATTCAGTGGTCAGATCGATGCTCTTCGGCGGTCTTCAGCGGCTGCATGTTCAATGTGTTTCAGCGTGCATAGTCCATTTACTGAAGGGACGGCAAAATGGAATCGCTGAAGTGTGCGCTGAATGAGAAAGCAGTAAAATTCCGGTGCTTTCAAATAACCCTCTAAGGATATACACAAGATGATACGTGGTGTACAATCACGCCATATTCTGTAGCGCTGCTTAAAGGACGTTGACATATTATAATCAGTGTCTCAAGGCCTCTATAATGTGTTTCCTGTCCTAATTAAACATCTTCCAGTGTAGTCAACATACTTTTATACATAACATATCCCATTGGAAAAGCTTCTCAGTGCTAAGAGTGATCCTAATATTGCCGCGTACGTGTCTTAACTATCTTGTAATTAGTGGCAGGATACATGGTTTCTCTTGAAAATTATTGCCATAATATCTATTATTACAGCAATCAGCTTTAAAGTTTATCAAGAGTTCTTTCTCCTCTTCTAATCCCAGAAAAATCCAGTTCCACAGTCCTGGGAATGTCTGTGTGTATACAATCCGGTGTTGTGAGTATGCTGTGACATTGAGGCAATAATTACTAACATACTCCACATTATGTCATCCCAGATTGGCAGACTCAGGGGGTTGTTTGGCAAAAAAGAACATCATGTTACGAATTGAAATTTTTTTGCTTTATGTATTAACTTCAACAGCTAAGTGTTATTGTTTCAATTAACAATAAAATGGAACAAACTGTTTCTTTTTAAAAGCGAATGTCACAAACTATCAGTATAAATAATATACAAGTATATGACAAACATCAATTAAGCAGAAAAACAGCGTTTACAAATAAAACTTATTGCACGGTTCTATTTTATTATGTTAGTGTTTATAAAACAGCTATGATAAAACGAGCTTCCAAATAAATAAGTGAATGAAAATATTAAGACACTTCCTTTATTGATATCCTGCTAGAAAGCTTAAATACAGCGGATAAAACGACAAAAGAAAAAGTACATCATTAATGCTTCACTCAAACATCCCTGGCCTGCCCAAAACAGCTTGTTTGATGGGGCATTCAATTGAAATGTTTGAATAATTCCTTATAACATCATAGTTATCGCTCATTTCCTTCAGCATATGCCGGTGTTGCAGTGATAGCAAACAGCAGGGAGCAGCAACCTTGACTCTCCAGATGTTCTAGAACTACATCTTCCATGATGCTCAGCTACTCACTAGGATGTCTGAGCCTCAAGGGACATGTAGTTGAAAACATCTGGAGGCCCAATGCTGACCTCTGCCATAGAGACACAAAATGAATACATTGACATTGGTTGTAAATGCAAAAATAAGAAATTCACATTTTTCTAAATTATTTTCCTCTCTCAAACAAAACCTTAAAAGGGGTCGCAGCACAGCTACCTCCACAATGCCACATGAGGGTTAACGGCGCAATTGCTAGATCAAAGTCGCTCGTCATACCCTTATATGGCTTTCCGTAAAAAGGAGAAATTTCTATTATTCTCGTTTCTGACTGTAGAGCTGTGACTTACATCACATTCCTTAAAATGAAAATATAACCTACAGAACTCCCTGTGTCCAGAGCGAGATATACAAATCAACTGGAATTAATCACACAAACTGCAAACATACAGGTGGAAAAATATACAACATCCGCCAGCATCATGTGTGTTCTTGCCACCACTTGATGTAGATACTGTGGTTGATCTTTCATGAATTATGGATTCTCAAGAAATCTCCCCTTGTTTCGCAGAAAGATTTTTTAAAAAAATCCTATAAAATCTTACATCTAAGTGTCCATCGGGGTTTCAGTGGTCGGAATTGTGATCAGGCCTGTCCCTCAAGGGGGCCAGCAGAGGGGCCGCGGCGAAATGCTATAAGATTGTGGATATATATATATATACAGTATATATATATACCCTACATACAGATTTACATATACTCACATTCGCACATCTGGACAAACCTTCTGCCTAGTCACAGGGCCAGAAAGGGATATGGGCCCTGTCGTGTGATATCCGTGTCTTGTTTCCCAGTAGCTCTAATGTCCACAGGATGCAACACAGAGCACCGAAGTCTCTGCATACAGCAACATGTCTCCTGTGCTACGAGAGCCAAAGGAGGCATTGCATATCAGCATCCACGGCCGATATGCTGCGATCTCGCTTTGCTCCTGGGACACACTGCGCTTCAAGAGTCATACAGGGTAATTCAAAGAGATTCATATGGCTGGAGAAAGGTAACCAAACGCTGAAAATCAGCGTTCGGTTACCTTTCTTGGCCATTCGTCTGTTTCTTGGCCTGTTCAGTGCCTGTTTGAGGGCAGTGAAATCCCCATAAAAAAGCACTGCTTCGGCTATTCAGAGAACCACAAACCAGCAGTGAAAGGTTCCCGAAATGCCCTTTCATTCGACAGGTTTATTCAGGAGAATCCCACAGGCCTCAATGTTAAAAATATTCCGGTTTTAATTCAATATCTAATAAACCGTTCATTATTAAAATCTGCAGTAAAGAGTCTTTTTATTTATAGATTTTTTAGGATATTTTAAGTATTTTTCTGGATTTAAATTTTTTTTTTTAAGGTGTACTTATTTTTCTGTAACAGCCCTTTTTATTATCATTCCCTGGACCTCCTATGTAAATTTCAGACATTTTCGCTCAGTAGTTTCTTTGCAAACAGCGTTTCACTTTTCAAACATTCAAGCAAACTGTGTTGCTAATTTAGTCACTCCAATCGTCTACAGTGACGGGTTATTCTGGTGGCTGCGCTGCGTGTGATCGGCTCCTGCTCGGGTTTTTTCGTGGCTTTCGGCAGGTTAATCCAGATGTTTTTGCAGGTTTTCGGCGTGCATTCGCCAGGTTTTGCGGTTCGTTTTCGGCGGGTTTGCGGTGACTTTTCCCTGCAATTCGGGGACCCTGTGGTGCTTGCTGAATACACCGCAGGGTCACCGAAATGGGATCGCCAAATCGAACCGAATTGAAGAGAACGCAAAGTCACCGAACGTGCGGTGACTTTTCGATTCTCTTTGAATTACCCTGATAGTGTCAGCCCCAGCATGGAGGAGCGGGCCCACTAGCAGAAGGAACCTCTGCAATCCTGTGTCGCTACTCTCTCTGGCCTCAGAGGAAAAATATATCCTCAGTTATTGGACTGGATGACCCTAGATAAAGATAGGAACCCTAATGTGCACCACCTCAATTTAATGGAACATTTTCCTGCAATTTTTTTTAATGCTGCATATTCACAATTAACCCTTTCACTACCAAGTGCTTTTGTTGAAAGTCATCATAACATGGAATGCATCCCTAAAACTTAAGATTGCTATTTTACCCTACATTCACGTAATCTTTTCACCATTTGCTCTGGACCTGGGAAATGAGAAAGGTAAGTTATGGCAGTGATATTGTTCTCTTTCTACGTAAAAATCTGTCAACGGCTCTATGTTCTATGCTCTAGAACATTTGGTACCCAGGGCAGATCCTATATTTGGCCACCTCCAACTTTAAAAAAACACCTGGATTGCCCCCCCCACCCCCTATATATTTTAAATAGTCAGGTGTGGTATTATTGGAAAGGCCAGACAGAAAAATTACGTTTCCAGTGAGTCTTACCCAGGGGAGGATCCAGGGGGGGGGCCCGAGATTTGAGTCGGGGACCCAGATGCCGGGCAGCGCGGGAGTGCCTGCCCGGTCCTGAAGAGTCCGTCCTGTTAAAGGGAAGCGGCTGCGTGCAGGCGCAGCCAGTCACGTGGTCCGGCTAATCAGGTGGTATTGAGTCTCTGTACCACCTGACTGGCCGGACCGCGTGACCTGCGCACGCACGCCAAGCAGCCGCATCACCTTCAACAGGACGGACTCTTCAGGACCGGGCAGGCACTCCCGCGCTGCCCGGCATCTGGGTCCCCTCAACCCCTGCCGGAGCTGGAGGCCTGGAGCAATATCCAGGTGAGAGCTGGGCAAATCCATGTGTAAGCTGGGCAAATCCATGAGCTGGGGGCAAATCCATGTGTAAGCTGGGCAAATCCATGAGCTGGGGACAAATCCATGAGCTGGGGGCAAATCCATGACTTGGGGGCAAATCCATGAGCTGGGGGCAAATCCATGACCTGGGGGCAAATCCATGACCTGGGCAAATCCATGAGCTGGGGGCAAATCCATGACCTGGGCAAATCCATGAGCTGGGGGCAAATCCATGAGCTGGGGGCAAATCCATGTGTGAGCTGGGGGCAAATCCATGTGTGAGCTGGGGCAAATCCATGACCTGGGCAAATCCATGAGCTGGGGGCAAATCCATGAGCTGGGGGCAAATCCATGAGCTGGGCAATTCCATGTGTGAGCTGGGGGCAAATCCATGTATGAGCTGGGGCAAATCCATGAGCTGGGGGCAAATCCATGTGTGAGCTGGGGGCTCTCTGCTCCTCTAGATTGTAAAATCTGGGGTGCCCTCTGCTCCTCTAGATTGTAAGCTCCTGGGTGCCCTCTGCTCCTCTAGATTGTAAGCTCCTGGGTGCCCTCTGCTCCTCTAGATTGTAAGCTCCTGGGTGCCCTCTGCTTTTCTAGATTGTAAGCTCCTGTGAGCCGGGCCCTCTGCTCCTCTAGATTGTAAACTCCTGTGAGCCGGGCCCTCTGCTCCTCTAGATTGTAAGCTCCTGTGAGCCGGACCCTCTGCTCCTCTAGATTGTAAACTCCTGTGAGGCGGGCCCTCTGCTCCTCTAGATTGTAAGCTCCTGTGAGCCGGACCCTCTGCTCCTCTAGATTGTAAACTCCTGTGAGCCGGACCCTCTGCTCCTCTAGATTGTAAGCTCCTGTGAGCCGGACCCTCTGCTCCTCTAGATTGTAAGCTCCTGTGAGCCGGGCCCTCTGTAAATTCTCGTGAGTCGGGCTCTCTGCTAAAACACCTTATTTTCTGTCAGTGCCCCTCCCGAGACTAGTCTCTGGATCCGCCCCTGGTTTCACTGGACCTTCTATCTGCTAGGATTTATAGAAGTGGAGATACAGGTGTCCACCCCTCCACTTCTAAATGCTTCTCAGCTCTGTTTGAATTATGGAGTTGTCCTGTCATCGCGAGCACTCCTTGGGATTCAACTGGCCTGGCTAGATCAGACAGGAGGGGGGAAGGAGATTGCTAAGGGAGCAATCCAAAGACAAGTTTTGCATGTGGGATCCACCTTCTGCACTCATGAGGAAAAACCCAGGATGTGTCCCACCTACCCTTCACAGGGAAACGGTTAAAATTTACAATATAAACAGAAAGTCTGGCCATTTAAGCAGTTTACTAATCGCTTTCTGATGACGGAGCCACTTTCAATAAGGGTATGTTTTTCAGTCCCAAGACCCGTTTCTTTGCGAAGGTGTTTCTTTTCCTTTTTTCTTGCAGTCTGCCAGGCGCTGATATTTTCATTACCAACACTATTTTCCCTTATCCCACTGCTGTTTAAAACATGTTGAAATTTGAAATTACGATAGTGTCTCCAAAGGATCGTAACCGGTATCACAGACGTCTTTTAAAAGTTCATCCACCGGGTCTCTAAAGAAACTTTGTTTCCCTGCCAAAGCCAACCAGTGTGTCCTGCGTTGGTCTCCTTCGGGAAGCGCGCACATATATTAGCCGATCATCAGCACGAATAATAAGTAAAAGATCTGTGCACAGAAAAAGCCAGGAACAATATAAAAACGCTTTTGGAAAGAAATCATTGTTTATGTAAGTCGATGCAGTTGTACTTTGCCTTTTTTTTTACATGCCTTTGGTTTCTTAAATGCTTGCTTTGCTGCAAAAAAAAAAAGGAAATAATCTCAGGGGAAAAATGGTGAACTCAACTCTAAACAAGAGCAAGGGCAGCCGGAGTTTACGACTGTCTAGAATGGCAGCTCTACACATAATACGCTGTATGTGCACCAGGCAAAACACTGGCCTTTTGTGCTACACCATTCTCACTTAACACATTAGCAAGTTTTTCTAGAACTACAAAAATTGCTGTGGAAAAAAAAGTCTTGGTGCCGGGCCGTCTTTTTGCCATTTTCAATATAACACTGTTTCACCCGTTTGTGCATAATGGGCTTTATACACAGAAATAGCATGGTGGTGCCATTAAATAATCTTAAATGCTTTCACATGAGAGCTAAACAGTATGGACTGTGCAAATGATAAATGTAAAGTTAGAAATGATAATAGCAAATTGTCTGAACTTTCCATGAATTGGTTCCTTGTTCTCTGAACATAGATTGTTAGAGAAACAGAGAGACATATCGGGCAGTTTGCTGGGTAAATGTATGAAAATAACATGCTTAAAGTGACGCTCTAGCTCAGGGGTGCCCATCTTGCCCCTCCAGATGCGTTGGAACTGCATTTCCACCAAGCTCTGTCGAGCTAATAAGTGACTGAGTATCATGGGAGGTGTAGTTCCAAAACATCTGGAAGGCCTTTCTCCTGGTCCTTAGCCGCAGCTTAAAGACGGGTACACGTAGAGAGCCTTGCTGGCATCCACCAGAAATAAGCTGCGGCTGCAGATCTGAAACTTTGCGCTGGAACAGCGAACAGAATTTAGCTGCTACCCAAACCATGAGTCGTGACAGCATGTAGGGTCAGAATAGAACTGTTTTTTTTGAGGGGGTCATTTACATACACAAACCCCCTCTTAGAAACTGCTGGGGGATCCAACCAGACCTAAACAGATAATCCAACAACCATTTACTTTTTGGAAGGTGAAACATAATTAAATAAGGCAGACAATTTAAATTAAACATTACTTAACATTTCTAACGAGGCAGGACAATGGGAATCTTGATAGCAGACTACAGTCAGCAGATTTACAAACTATTCAAATAGAAACAGATAAGCACATTCTTGAGACAAAGTAAAATGGGGTGTTAACAGGTAACAGTTACACAAGGACCTGACAATAGACAGACAGATCGACAAGAGCATCCTTGCATAATCACAGATTATACCAAATTACCAACATTCTATATTTTTTGCTTGTTTAATCTTTTGAAATATATTTTAATTACTGCATTGTAATGTGCTTTATTCTGCCTGCGTCTCTCATACAGAGGAAGATTCTGTGGCATTTCAGTTCTGGCCACCCTTTTTGGGTGATAGTTTAAAAGGTTATTCAAAGAGCACTAAACTTGCCACCGAATTGCACAGAACGGTGAATTTCACTGTATGGTGCAATTTCGATGCAGTTCGGCTATTCAGAAAGCTGTGAATTTGCCGAATACTGGCGAATTGATAAGGAAATAAGCTGCAGTTTGCAGTAATTTGGCTATCTTTGGCGTCAGCAAAATTGTCCCATAGAGAAGTAATGGTTAATCTATAAAGTGAAGGCCGACCTGCACTGAAATATTGTCAAAATGCCCAGATTTGCAGTGGTTTAGTTAGACATGTTTAAAAAGGCGAATCCCATAGGATTCAATGTAAAAAAATATTAGCGTTTTTTAAAAAAATGTGTTCAACCTTTTATTCTTTTCATTTTCAGCAAAAAAACCTTTTTATTTATTTATCTATTGGAATTTTTTTTGTATTTTTTTTTAGGTGAAATTTTTGATTCCCAATTTTTTTTAAAGGCATTAGAAATTCTGTAACCGATCATTTTATTATTTTTTATAGGGCCTTTTTTTTATTATTTCCACTCATTTTCATGCATTTTATTGTTTTAAATGCCTGTTAAAGAATAGCAGATTTTTTCTTATGCAGTTCGGCAGCATTTGACGGTCTGTTCGGCGCTCTTCAGCGGTGCTGGACGGCCCATTCGGCGCTCTTCAGCAGTGTTTGAAGGTCTGTTCAGTGCTCTTCAGACGTTTTTGAAGGTCTGCTTGGTGTCCTTCAGTCATTGGCGACTCTACAGGGGGGCAAGGGGGGGGCAATTGCCCCCCCTAGGTTATTCCTTGCCCCCCCATGTGCCCCCCCACCAAAAATCATCATCCAGCTTCCCACACTTCTTCGGACCAACGTATCTCCGTAGCTATGCATCGTATATGGATGAACTAAGTGTCATTTGAAAGGGCAGATTCTGGCCTTTCCAATGATACCCCACATGACCAGTGTGATGTAAAAGTAATAAAACATCAAATAAAAAATGGCTTGAAATGGTTGAAATGGCTCAGCAGTGAAATGGTTAATGTTCAGACTATACATTACATTGTGTATTACGTTAGTTTATGCCTTGGTTTAGTTGTATATTAAGGGTTAATGGGCAGGCTTCATCCCTCACAGTATACATTCGTTTTTTCCTTGATTAATGGCATTTTAGGGGTTAATGGGTTGGCTACATGCCTCAGTGTTTTCATTTCATGTTTTCCCTTGATTAATGGCATTTTAGGGGTTGAGGGGTAGCTAAATGCCACATTGTTTATTATTTTTATTGCATTTCTCTGGGTTTAAGGCATTTTAGGGGTTATTATGGAAGTTAGAATCTAAAGGGTCTAATGATCTGTAGATCCTCTGTTTTCCGTCACATTTCGGGGAATTTATTTTGCAGAAAATAAGGTGAATTCCCTATTTAGCGAATGGTCACTGTAATTTACTAAAAGTGGAGTCGCTGAAGCAGCAATCAGACATTCAGCGAAAACTGCCAAATTGCGTCAAATAAAATATTGAATTTAAGTATCAGGTTAGTACAACAAAAAGGCATCATTGCATCACATTACTCTGGGGTTTTGTAATCTTATTTATATATATACTTATTTAGGGCACTATTACTTGGTGTGAGCTAACCCTTGCGTCGGCGTGATTTTGCGTTAGCGCCAGGTTAATTCAGTCTAGCGCCTGACCAACAGATCGTTTGCCTCCCGCTACAAATGGCAAAAATCACTTAGCGCGTCGCTATTAGCGATTTGTACCGCGAGCTTACTGTACTTTCCACGTCCTATACTTAACACGGGGAGTGCTAGATATCTTTACAGATCACTTGGTGCCAGCACTAAATTTTTTGAGGTGCACTAATTGCAACATTTTACCTACTGCTCAGCCCTGGTGCTAACTCCAAAAAAACAGAAAAAACAGGTCCTCGTCCAAAATTAACAGGCAATTGAAAGGAATGCAACACAGGTGTTCTCTTGGCCCCATACACCATAGTAATGGATATGGTCAGCAATGTCGCTGCTGTTGCAGTCGGCTCTATTATAAATGTATCCTTTATCCACATATATCCTAATTCTAATATATTGCCTAATTTTAAACATTTTATGCTGGGGATATTCATAGTATGTAAGCAGTTGATTATTAGGGTGACTGTGTGGACCATGTTTAAAGGAACACATGGATAAGTCTTGCCCTGAAACATGTATTGTTTATATGCTGTAGCAGGGAAATTTTTGTCGCTCACCTGGCCTTCCTTTTGGATCTATTAAATGCAGTGTAATGATTCAACATGCTGCTGGGAGGCATTTATCATGCAATGCCCATCAGCCTTAATATATGTGTGCATCAAAACATGGATGATACGGCCACCGTGGAGGATTTTAATAATGCAGGAGTGAGAGGTTATTCACTGGATGTGTTCATATTCAAGCTTGTGAGGGTGGGGGATAGGTATGGAAAAGAAAAAACGTTCTATCCTGTACACAACCGCATTAGCGCTGGGTCTCAACTTGGGTCTTAGGCTAGGGTCAGACGAACGCATTTTTATGTTGTCTGTGAAAAAGTGCGTTCGAACGAATGGACGCATTTTTTCACAGAATACGTGATAGTGGTCATACTATGCGCATTTTCGTCCGTGATTTTGTACGGATCATCAATAAAACACTTTTTGTGTCTGGACGTTATGTTGGCCGGACATTAGCAGCGTCTGACGTCTCCTAATCACACACACACACTGCTAGCGGACGCAGCGCACTCTGTACGTCAGTACCTGCGGTTTCACGTTCTCGAAAAAATGCGTTCGTTTTCCACTTGCGTTGCGCAGCCGGACTTTTGTGCGACCGTACTTCGTAATTGGCCGTCATTGCCCGGCATCTGCTGCTAGTGCGGCCGTGATTAAGTGCGGCTGCACGCGCGTTCGCACTGCCTCAGTCTGACCCTAGCCTTAGAGTTTCCCTAGCGTGCGCCAAACGACCTTGTTCATGGACTACTGCAGTCAAGGTGATCTGTTAGTAGGTCGTCAGGCACTAACAGGGTTATTCAGAAAGCGGTGAAAAGCAGGAGAATGACTGGAGAATGGAAAATTCTAGGTCAAAATAGCCGATTCTTTGACCAAGAATTTTCCATTCTCCAGTCATTCTCCTGCTTTTCACCTCTCTCTGAATAACCCTGTAAGTTTTAGCGACTCGCACTAAATTTTTCCTTTAGTGATGGTGTTTTAGCTCACACCAGGTGATAGGGCCCTTACTTTTATTCAGTGATATGATTTAGTGGTGAAAATTATTAGTGCCCCCCCAGTTTTGACTGCGGTATCTTCTGTGCCCCCCTAAATATTGTTCCTAGAGTCGCCACTGCCTTCAGTGGTATTTGAAGGTCTGTTCGATGCTTTTCAGCGGTGTTGGCGGGCTATTCGGTACTTTTCGGTGGTCTGTTCAACATTCTTCGGGGTCTGATCGGCGTTCAGCGGCCTGATCGGCAGCGTTGGGCGGTCTTTGGCAGCTCCAAGTTTGGCGTACTTCAGGAAGGCTGCAGGGTTGGTGAACTGGAATCGTCGAAGTGCAACGAAATACACCAAATGAAAAAGCACTGAAATTTCAGAGTTTTCTGACTAACCCACAGTTTCTGTAATGGGGAAAAAAGGGGAGGTTTGCGAGGGTCCTGAGAACGAGCAACGGCACTAGTGGTCTGCTCTACAGTGGGCCCGCTCAGGTCTCACAGGGTTTTTAGCTCCATTGTGCCATTACAGAGACAACTGCTCCATATGCAAATCAGCCTGCAATCATCTAGAGAGGATAGCCAATACTGAAATGAGGAGGTGCCTAGAGGGGTGTCAGCTATACCCTCCTGATGAAGCCTAACAAGGCTGAAACGATCGTCGGGGGTTGCTGCACTTCTCGTGCAGGGATGACGTCCTTGGCAATCAGTACTGGCCACCCTTTCTGGGTGAGAGCAGGCTGATTTGCATATGGAGCATTCGTCCCTGTAATGGCACAATCGAGCTATAACCTTGTGAGACCTGAGCGGGCCCACCGTAGAGCAGGCAACTAGTGCTGTTTCTCATCCTCAGGACCCTCACAAACCTCTTTTTTAATCTCTGATGGCATATCACCCACCGAAGGGCAGGCCACATATACTACTGCCCATTCTCAATGCTCTCATAGGTTTGTTTTTGTTCAGTGTAAACTGATTTGCTTCTGCCTCTCTCTCTCTCTCTCCCATATTTGTATGTGTGTGTGTATATAAATATATACTTGTCTTTCTATGTTTAATTGTATAAATCTGCTGTTGATGTCTATTGAGTGTGTTGGCTGCAGTGCTTTCTTCTTGGTTTGTTATATATACCTGTCTTGACGGAGGCAACAAACATGTAAGTGCAAAATACAATATTCTATGCATATGGATTAAATTACCTTAAGGCAAAACGCATTGAATGAATTTAATTGACTAATAGAGGATAAGTGTTGCTTAAATTTTGCATTTATAGATCTTTAACCAAACCTTAACTCATCATGTCCTTGGTTGAAATTCAGAATGAATTAAAAAATGATTAGTTAATGTGAAAGATACACCTGGGCCAGATGGTTTCAACATCCCCGGTTTTTAAAGAGCTTAGTGCCGTATTATCCAGGTCTTTACTTTCACTCCTCAAGGACAATTTAGCTTGAAGTTCGGCTGCAATCTAAGCTCAATAGTTATTTTTCTCTGTTTGCAAAGGAAGATCCCAGGTCTGTTTTTTATTTATTTTTATTGTATCAGACCCTCATTTTGATACATTAAGACACTGGAATGCAGACCTCTAAATGCCAGTCCTTTGACTTATATTTTCATTTGTGGGTTCCAGGTAAAATACTTTGAAAATAAATAAATAAATTTGTGGGCCAAGGGCACACCAGACATTTATTTTGTGGATACCGCAAGCGCATGGTCCCCTGTCACGTATGTGTGCTATATACAGTATATATATCAACATCCATATACACTATGGGGGTTATTCAGAGAGCACCGAAATTTCGCCCACGTTTCGGTGCTCTCTCGTTCCCTGCACTTCGGAGAATCAAATTTCCCACCCTTCAGTGAATTCACCATTCACCACAGGGTCCCCGGAGTGCAAGGAACAGACCCGAAAATCCGCTGCAAAACTGACAAAAACCCACCGAAAAACGCATCCGATACAATCCGAAGAATTGGATCACTCTAACCGTCGCAAAAAAACAACAACACGCCAAACATGTCCGGAAAAAAGCCGCCGAACACAGCGCAGACCAGCCGCCGGAAAAAGACAACAAGATGACGAACAGGGTAAAAAAACAAAACGATTGAAAGTGTCAAAATTTAAACGCTGTTTGCAAAAAACTACTGAATGAAAATGCCTGGAATTAACATCTAAGATCCTATGAATGATAATAAAAAGGTCTGTTACAGAAAAAAGAAAAAACGCTTTAAAAAAAATGCCAGAAATAAAATCCAAAAACTGCATGAAGATCCTAAAAAAATCTATAAATAAAGAGACTTTTTTTTACCACAGATTAAAAGAATAAACGGTTTATTAGATATTGAATAAAACCAGGAATATTTTTAACATGGAAACCTATGGGATTCCCCTGAATAAACCTGCTGAATGAAACCACCGAACAGCAGGGCAATTCGGCAACTTTTCTCTGCTGTTCGGTGTTCCCTGAATAGATGAACCATTTCTTCTCTATGGGGGATTTCACTGCCCTCAAACAGGCAACGCACTTGCTGGCAGTTCGGCAAAATTTGGCAAACTGCCTGCTTTCTGAGTAGCCGAATGGCCCCGAAATGGCACTGTATAAGGAAATTCCCTGTTCGGTGACATTTCGGGGCCAGATCGGCTCTCTCTGAATAAATATATATATATATATATTTAAATTGACATATTCTTGGTAATGAAGTAGTTAAGTTTAGAAAACACTGAAGAGAACACTCTATGCCCCCAAAAAGGGTTAATTAACCCCTCCTGTCGCCACCACGACCACCGCTTAACATACGCTTCCTCATGGCTCTTCTAGAACAGGCATCAATCTACAGGATGTAGCTGGATGCCAAGCAGATGAGTGTCAGAGCCAATCAAATGCTTCTCAATGCTTTTTCAATCAGCAGGTTCCCATCAAACTATGTCCGGGGTCAATAATGTGCTGACAGTGTTTGCCAAATACAGTTCTGTCTCACTTTTGCACTCTCTCCATCTAAACAAACATATTGCGCCTTCTCTGCTTGAGTTTGCGGGTGCACTGGGCAACCTGCAGCCATGTGACATGTATTACAGGAGACAATAGTCCCATGAAAGGAATATCCTGCAGAAAGTCCGATATATGCAGTATTATTCAGAGAAAGGTGAAACTCTGGAGAACTTTTGGAGAAGTGAAAATTTTAGGCCAAAAATAGCAAAACCAGAAAAATTCTCCCATTTATCTCACTTTCCAAATCAGCTATTTTGACCTAGAATTTTCACTTCTCCAAAAGTTCTCCAGAGTTTCACCTTTCTCTGAATAAACCTGTTGGTGTTGAAAGACATGCCTTGCAGCACTATGCCCTTCATAGCCTCTCGCACGCGATCTCAACATGCCAGCATTCTTTCTGCCTTGTATTACATCTCAAAATACTCAAAAGGAGGCCATTTGTAAAAAAAAAATTCACCACCAGGACGAAACAGTGGCAATGCCCTAAGAGAGGGCATGGAAACAAATGGAATGTCCTGCTGATTCCATTGGTTTCCATGATGATTGCTTGACTCTTAGACATTTGACCTATTTTTTTTGCTAGCAACATTTTTATAATCCTCCCCATTGATTCCATTGTTTTTGGTCAGTAAATATATGTTCTCTTTATTAGGAGTCTATTAGGCTTTAAGTCTAAAGAAGTCTTGTGAACAAATCTCTAAGGGTTGCCAAGGACCACTGACACCACGGTATTTCATCGTGTTTAAGGGCAGTTACTGGCACACGTTTTACTGTTATTGTTTGTTATTTTTTCGGAATTCTCCTGTTAACAGATTTTTGCTGCGTTGTGACGAGGGTGGGGGGTCTCTTCTTCACTTTATGGTTTTTCTTATAGAGAAAAGATGCCATGATTTTAGAAAAAATGTTGACACAGCAATAAAAACAACTTAAAAGCCTTTAAGGGCAGGTCCCTTGTGAAATAATGGCATAGTCTCTGCTGTAGCGCTTACAAGAGGCTGTTATTTTGTGTTATGCAATTGAGTATCACAGATCTCAGCCTGGGTTCAGCGGAAAGTCTTTAAACGTGTGTGTATTTCCTACAG
Organism: Leptobrachium leishanense; assembly: GCA_009667805.1. NCBI lineage: Eukaryota > Metazoa > Chordata > Amphibia > Anura > Megophryidae > Leptobrachium > Leptobrachium leishanense. The sequence continues at coordinate 469,190,188 of CM019063.1, forward strand.
GCCTGCACGAGAATCCAACTAATGCCACGTTTGTCTTACTGTTTATCATAGCAGTTATAATGAATAGCAACAGATAAATATTAACAAGCACCTCCCAGAATAATTATTATGACTTGCATCCTTAAAATCATAGAAATTATAAAAGAATTGGTGTAAACACAAAATACACGCAATTATGATCCTAAAAGACAACATAGTATCACCTACGTAAAATCTTAATCTAGATATTGTTACACTATAAGCATGGAGTCAGCAACCGTGGCCCTCCAGATGTTTTGGAACTACATCTCCCATGACGCTCAGCTACTCATTAGGCTTGTAACACATCATGGGAAATGCAATCCCAAAACATATGGAGGGGCAAGGTTGCTGAACCCTGCTTAGCGTAAGCCTGCACTTTGTAAAGCCCACATGTGAATAAAAAAAAAAAGGTTTTCAACATATAAGGGATTATTCAGAAAGCCACAAAATTTCAGTGCTTTCTCGTTTGGCGAACTTCGGCGATTCCATTTCCCCCGACCCTGCGGTGATTTCGCTATTCACCGCAGGGTCCCTGAAGCGAGCCGAAAAGGGAGCCGCTGAAGACCAAAGTACTGCAGTATATAAAACAAAACCGAATTCTGCAAATCTTCTAAAAGGTGTTTAAACCAATAAAAATGCATGAAAATGAGTATAAATAATACAAAAGGTCCTTTAAGAATAATAAAAAAAAAGGTCTGTTACAGAATAAAAAAAGTCTTAAAAAAAATTGGAAATCAAGAATTTTATTTAAAAATGTTCAAGAACTAAATAGAAGGTTTGAATAAAAAGAAAATAATAAAAGGGAGAATAAGAAAATTTAATGAAATTTAATAAAACATAATGAATCTTATGGGATTCGCCTGTTTAATCCTGTCGAACTGAATCACTGAAGATCAGGGCATTTCACTGACACTTCAGTGCAGTTCAGCATTCTCCGAATGGATTAATCGTTACTTCTCTATGGGACAATTTTTGCTGCCGCTGAAGATCGCCGATCTATGGCAAACTGCACCGTATTTCACTGTCAATTTGCCAGTATTGACAAATTGACAGTTTAGTAATTAGACAAACTGGCCCGAAATTGCACCGTATGGTGAAATTCACCATCCAGTGCAATTCAGTGGCAAGTTCCCGCTAACTGAATAAGCTCAGCCCTATAATGTTTATGGTGATCCTCAGCACTCCACATTGTTTTGAAACTACATGCTTCATGATTTGTAGCATTGACGTGCAGTGAGGTCAGTGGCTGGTGCACCACTGGCTAGTATCAGTGCCAGAGCCTCTGGGATGATGTGATCTGCCCATAAATTCCCCCGAGTAGAGCTCCAGGTACTTGTGGCAGTTCTCCTCCTTGCTGGATGCGCCGGACATCGCTTCTTATTCCAGGGCACAGAGCTGTAGAGGAAGCCAGGGCAGCACAGAGATCCCCACCAGTCGAACAGCGGCGCATACTGCGTGGCCAGCCTTCCATGCGGACATTTTTTTGAATGGCTTAGACCAATGGTGCTTTCCCATTGGTGCAAGCTATTCCATTGCTCTGTCAGGGCCTCTCTGAGGCTCTGAGGAACAGTCTTCAGGAAGTAAGCAGCTAGCTTGTGTTCCTATTTGAACAGAAGCGCAGTGCAGACTTCTTGAGCAGCTTACGCGATTAGTGTAGTGGGGATGCAAACCGCATAGACTGTGAAAAGAATGTGCGCTACGCAAAGAAGGCGGAGGACGGAGCCGACGGCGGGCAGCGCGGAGTCGGTGAGACTTTATTTTCTTTTATTATTTCGCCTAATGGCAGGTGAGGCTCTGCCTCACCTGCCTCCCCTTACAGCATGTCGCTGATTTGTAGTCATACATAAAGCGGGCAGAGCATCTTGGGGCATATAGTTCAAAAACATCTGGGCTGCCAAGGTTCGTCATCACTGTTTTTTGGAGCCTGCCTATAGAACATTTGGTTGTGTCTTTTGTTAATAATGATTTGGTTTTCGTGTGTTATTAGTTACTGGATTTAATTGTACTGTAATTTTTGGACAGCTTAATTCCGGAACAGATAGAAATCTCTTTCTGATTACCCCTAAAATTACCAAAGAAAGTGGGATTCCCAGGAAAATCTCAGGCGATGTTATCAAAGCACATATTTGTGCACAGGCTGTTAGTTATTTGCAGACGTGAAGCAGGAGATTTTTATCTGGAGATTGGTATCGCTGTACATGAGGAGGCTGCATTATAGCTAAATCAATGTGCAGTCAGTGTCTTCTTCTATAATGTACACTATGACATAATGTGTGTAATACTCTCTGATCTGAATGATAGAAAAAGAACAAGGTCACTTAAAATAGCTCAGATTGAGGTTTGCACTTGTAATGATTATTTATGAATAATGTAAGATGATGACAATTGAAGTGACATTGTGTGGTGATATTCTTATGGGTTTGTGTGCATCGCAATAGCACGTCCTATGCAGCTAGATTAATTCAGAATGGTTACAGATCAAGCACTGTGTCCCTGCAGTCCCAGATTTCTAAAATATTTGGGGGTTTTTAAGACCTGTCACACACAAGTCATTTTTTCTCTTTGGCGTGCTTAACATCTGGGCCCTGAGTTTCTAGGTACAACAGAGCAATCCAGCTCATACCTAATTATAATGAAGTTATTTTTTAATTTATCACTATTTAATTGAATGTATGTATATGGCAAATATAGACATATATTTAGGATATATTAGGATTATATATTAGGCAGACGGTCCTTTGGAGGCAGAGGCTCTTTTGGAGGCACAGGGTCCTTTTGGAGGCAGGGTCCTTTGGAGGCAGAGGGTCCTTTGGAGGCAGTGGGTCTTTTGGAGGGAGAGGGTCCTTTGGAGGCAGAGGGTCTTTTGTAGGCAGTGGGTCTTTTGGAGGCAGAGGGTCTTTTGGAGGGAGAGGGTCCTTTGGAGGCAGAGGGCCCTTTGGAGGCAGTGGGTCTTTTGGAGGGAGAGGGTCCTTTGGAGGCAGAGGGTCTTTTGTAGGCAGTGGGTCTTTTGGAGGCAGAGGGTCCTTTGGAGGCAGAGGGTCTTTTGTAGGCAGTGGTCTTTTGGAGGCAGAGGGTCTTTTGGAGGGAGAGGGTCCTTGGAGGCAGAGGGTCCTTTGGAGGCAGTGGGTCTTTTGGAGGGAGAGGGTCCTTTGGAGGCAGTGGGTCTTTTGGAGGCAGAGGGTCTTTTGTAGGCAGTGGGTCTTTTGGAGGCAGAGGGTCTTTTGGAGGGAGAGGGTCCTTTGGAGGCAGAGGGCCCTTTGGAGGCAGTGGGTCTTTTGGAGGGAGAGGGTCCTTTGGAGGCAGAGGGTCTTTTGTAGGCAGTGGGTCTTTTGTAGGCAGTGGGTCTTTTGGAGGCAGAGGGTCTTTTGGAGCAGAGGGTCCTTTGGAGGCAGAAGGTCTTTTGGAGAAATTAGGAACCTTAAGGAATCCAGGCAGGTAATACAGGAACAGGAGATCCAAGGGTTAGCTTCTTGCTAGTGTGAAGTGTACTAGCTTAATGCAGTAGGTTAGGCTAGGTGTGGCTTCCTTTTGTTGGCAATTCATTATTAGCCAGCACCTGTTCAATAAGTAAGCATAGGTTGTTTGGAGGGCTATTGTCAATCTCAGAACAATGAGGCAGCTTGGTTTTAGCCTTCTTGCGGGGCCGGCAGCTAAGAACCTGACACATCATTAATTAAAGTGAACTCATTTGTGTAAGTAATGTGCACCCTGCTACAAAAGAGCAGACTCAAATATTGTTAATGCAATAAAAGACACAATATTATTACCCATGGATGCTGCAAAACGGTGAACAGAATAATCATGATTTTCAAAAATGCACACCATTAGGCCAGTGTCAGATGAGCACACTAGGTGCACCTGTACTGATGTGACACGCGTTGACGGAGCTGAAAAGCGCAATCCTCCATAGCAGGATTGAGCCTTGGAGCGCTGAGCGCACTAACTGCACTCAGCGAGGCGGCCAGACTGACGTCAGACAGGCGCGAGTGGAAGGAACGTCCTCTCTCACGGACGTTCCTTGCGCACTTACTACCGCTCGTCTGACCCCAATCTTAATTTGCAGATAATGATTATTTTGTTCACCATTAAGCAGCATCCTGTGGTAATATTGTTTTATATATTACAGATTGCTTCTTATACTTCCTTTAGTGTCATAAATGCTAGGCAATCTTTGTTTCTATTACCTGTGTGCATTTAACATGGAATTAATAACATAATGTAAATTAAAGTTAACGAAACTGCGTCCCTTGGACCGGCAGTGACCATGGCTTTGGGAAATACCTGTGAGACTGAATGTGACTATTGAGCTAACACACCACTTACTCTCCGTGCTGCACATGCTTACTCACCTGGTTGTGACATTGAATTGAGTGTTGCTGGTTAAACTACGACAAATTCATTGAGTGACGTTCCCTTAGCAAAACAACTGCCCTTTCTACATAACAAAGATCACTCAACTGCCAATGAATGGCTTGATTGTTCTGCAAGTATACTGTAAATGAATTCATACGCAGAAAGCGCTGGGCTCGGATTTTCTGTGACTTTACTGTCGAGTGTTAGAAATTTGGTTTGCTAATTTGACTTGACTACAGTTTCCAAATTATTTGGCAACAACCTTTTCTTTCCATTAGACGCGGAACAGATTCAATTCTTCAGAAACTGCTGGGGAGGAGGGAGCTTTGTTACAGTTAAGTTTATCGTCTAGTCAACAAGAAGAAAAACTTACTGAAAAACCATATAATGTCACATTGTGTTCAGAATTAATGACAACAGTCTTGCTTTTTCATTTCAGTCCAGCGAACTAAAAAAAATTAATGTGCAAAGAATTAATGGAACAATTATAAGAGGACTTGTTGACTACATTTTATGCATTCTCCACATGTTGGGCCCTATTCTGTGCATCGCGCTACATTTGGGATGCTAACGGTGGGAATTTTTTTTTATAAATTTAGTAGGCGCTGAAATAAGGGCTAAGGGGAGAGGGAGAGAGAAAAAAAATATATAAAAAATTCTTTAAGCTTGATAGTAGAAAGAAAAAAAAAATGTCATATATATATAAGACAAGCAACAGATACCAGTCTTTATGAATGGTACATGTGAGTATAAATACCGAATAAAGACTCAGTTGGGCAATGCCTCCTTGGTGAAACCGGTGATGCTCTTCAAACGTGATCTCTTCTTGTTTGCCTCAGAGAAAACAGAATGTATATATGATGTAGAGATATTAGTCTAGGAGTGAGAGGTATTATTAATCAGTCCTACTCACACAGCCTAGAGTTGATTGGGCCAATTCTCTGTATACTGGACACCATTGCACACCATAAGTCACTTCCACACTCCTTCTGTACTGCATAATCTTCCCGGGGTCCTCCTCCCTCAGGGATACAGATATATAGAATATTTTATATCCACCAATTGGAGTGTATTCAATAAACAGGCGTAATTACACTTATGGTGTCCTAGCATCAGCATAAATCCAGAAGTGCTTCCCTTCCAAGAAATTCCATTGAATACAGAGGAATATGATCTCAATTATATTCCCTTGCTTACCCAAATTAAAAAAGATATAGACTCCTGGCAGGACATGTCCATATCCTGGCTGGGGAGGTTGAATTCGATCAAGATGAATGTTCTACCTCGCCTACTATACCTGTTTCAGTCTCTGCCTATTCCCGTCCCTCCACAGGCCCTGAAAGAATTGCAGCATCGTATCGACAGGTTTGTGTGGTCGGGGCAACGACCCTGTATCGCACAGCGTCTTATGTACATCCCGAAAACATCAGGGGGCCTTGGCTTACCAAACCTTAAATTATATTTGAGTGCTGCCTTGCTGAATCGGATTGCCAAGTGGCACCTTCCGATTGCTCAAAAACGCTGGGTGGATATTGAAAACGACATGTTACTGCCCAATCTGCTCCCATTCTTCATGTGGCTTCCAAAATCGCCGAGAAAAGATACGCACCCGGGCTGCCCACTTGTTTCACACTCCCTCCGCACCTGGGACGTGCTGTCCAGAAAATACTCACTTACTGCAGAGATCTCACCGCTTCTACCGCTGTATCGCAATCCTTGGTTCCTCCCTGGTATGACCCTACAAGACTTCAGTGTGTTTGAACAAAGGGATGTTTCCCGAATTGCAGATCTAATGGCGGACGGACGCCTTAAATCATTTGATGAAATATCCAGCCAGTTACCGCTCACATCCAGAGACTTTTTCCGCTACCTCCAACTCTCTAGTTTTGTCTCGCAAGATCACATCAAACAAGCGGCGACATTGAAACCCACATGGTTAGAAAAGCTGTGCCTTCATGGCGTGTCCTTTAAATGGGCGATGTCTTCAATTTATCAATCCCTGGTCCTACACAGCCACCCTGGTCATTTCCCATATATGCTCAAATGGCAGGCGGATATTGGAGAAGAACTTGACATGGAAGCTTGGTCCGAGATCTGGGAGGCCAATTTTAAATCATCAGGCTGTATCACCCATATGGAACAAAGCGTTAAAACCCTCTTCCGCTGGTACCTTACCCCGGTGAGACTGCATCACATGCGCGCTATCCCACATGGTCTATGCTGGAGGGGTTGTGGTCAACCTGGGACGTATTGCAATCAATGGTGGCTGTGCCCGAAATTGCGCCCGTACTGAGCTACACTGGGGGATTGGCTCCATCAAGCTCTTTAGCGGCCGGTGGAGATCAACCCTTGGACATTCTTACTGTCCCGTCCTTTAGAAGGGCTACAAAGGTGTGAAAACAAACTCATTGCTCTAGTCACCTTAATTGCCCGCAGAGCCTTGGCAAGGCACTGGAATCAACCTACGCTCCCTTCCTACCCGGAATTCCTCTAAATGTTCACAGAGGCGCGTATGATTGAGCAACTCACGGCCCAGATTCACGACACTCCTCACATCTATCTGAAGATTTGGGCGAACTGGCTTGGATGCCCAGCACTGCCATGAGTGACTGGACTCTGGTGTCGGCTCCTTTACACAGAGGCGATTATCCTTTCCTACCCTTCCCCTCTTCCCCTCTCTTTCTCTTCTTTTTCCTCCTTTCTTTTCTTTACTTTCTTACTTTATTTGTTTTTATTTTTATTTTAGTTTCTTTTAATTTATATAGTTTATTCTTTGCTATCAGTACAATGCACTTGTGTTCCATTTGAGCAATGCATCATATTTCTTGTTATGTCGTATTATAACATTTAATAAAAGACAGAATTTAAAAAAAATAATAATTCTGTACTCAATACTCAATCTGACATAATCACAAATTGTGATTCTCAGAATATGTTCACCTAAGACAGAATTTACACAACAGGTCCTATAGAAAGCTTTCTATCCAGGTCATGCTAACACATAATGGTAGAGTCTGAGATTGTTGGGTATTCTGCAAAATGCATCTTACTTTCCCTGAGTTACAATGCTGAGCAGTAACAATCACTCTTCATGTGAGTTGGCTCTATGGTTTACACAACCCGGAGTGCTTTGATCCCCATATGGCTGTCCATAAACTGCCTGGGCCTCATTACAGTTCTTAGCAGCTGATTTCACAGAAGATGCACTACAGGTGACAGTTCTGCTGTGACGGAGTGTAATTCCGTGGCATTCAGTACATTCAGTCTTAAAAGGATTATGGGAACCAGAGTCCATATCAGCTTCTTATGCGCCAGTGTTTGTTCTGTTTAGGGCTTGATAAAGGCTGATATTTCAGTCGAAACATTGCCCAGTTAATATCCAATAAATCTGTCACAATGGGACCCGAGTGCCTAATCTCACTTCTTTTTGGATAGTCACAGCTGTGGGCCACACTCAGGGTCTGTGAGCACCGGTCCTTCATTATGTAACTCTTGTTGAGTGCACTCGACCCCCTTTTTCTTGCTTTGAGTGAGTGTTCCCGGCACGGATAACGTGTGACCAGTCCGGTGCCATCCATATAACAGTGAGCGGAACTCATGGTTCATCAGAGCTGGAGAATTTCTGTGTGATCCGTTAATTCCTGAAAGCGCATTTCAGGGAACATCATGACGATCCTACGGGGAGACGTATAAAAGAGGTAAAAAGCCAATTAATAGCGCTATGAGGGGCCACATGTGTTGTAATTAATCCACTGGCCAGTACTTCCTCTCGCCGCTCAGTACCAGATATCCACCTATGCATCAGCCATGAATATTGCCTCACTTTATGTTACATTTAAGACAAGAATGCAGCATTGGCGTTGTAACAGGAGGGGGTCTGACTCCTTGGCTTTAATCACTTACTAGAGCAAAAAAGCATTGCTATTCCAATGTGACAGGATGTCTGAGTGGCGCCTCACACTAATCGCTCAGTCATTTTTCAGTAATAATTGCCACGGGACAAGTTATTAGGAGACCCTGTAAAACTCAAATAGTTGTGTGTAGCACCAGAAAATTTAGGTAGCAACAGCCACATTGTGACACTTTATCAAAAGGATATTTATTTCTAAAATTGCAAAGCGTTTCTCTTCTTCTTGGCTATTACAAATCTCAAAATAGCAAACCGTCTTGACAGATTTTAAATAGATTTGTGGCGTCCAAGATTCATAAAGATTTAACTAACTAGTAGCTGCACGGTCAGGTAATAAACCATAGGTTTGTAACAGTTAAAATTCAGAAACATTCATACGTTTTTACGATATTATTGCCTTTTTGTGTCCTTTTTTATGTGTTTTTTAATGTTATTTCTGGGAAGTGGCTTCGATATACTTCAGATTAGTTTTGAAAGAGATGGCAGTGGTCAGCAACCTTGGCCATCCTGATTGTTTGGACCTACATCTCCTCCTAATGCTTATGCTTAGCCACTGTCACGGGGACCCAGGGGATGCGGCGCCTGGCAGCAGCTTCCTCGCTGCTCGCTGGCCAGGCGCCGAATGTAAGCGCTTCCGGGCCCGCTCACGTGGGACGCCAAGGGCGGGGCTGGCGCTGTGACGCGGACCGCGGGTAAAACCCAGTCTCTCCCATACACCGGTGCCCTGACGTGGTATTCACCTCCCGCAGAGCTCTTGTGTGTTTGGCTATCTCTGTGTTATTCCTGTGTATGACCCTTGGCATGGCAAACGAACCCTCTTGTGTATAACCTTGGCATTGGCAAACGAACCCTCCTGTGTATGACCCTGGCATTGGCAAACGAACCCTCCTGTGTATAACCCTTGGCATGGCAAACGAACCCTCCTGTGTATGACCCTTGGCATTGGCAAACGAACCCTCCTGTGTATGACCCTTGGCATTGGCAAACGAACCTCCTGTGTATGACCCTTGGCATTGGCAAACGAACCCTCCTGTGTATGACTCCTGGCATTGCATCTTACTCTGTTCTAGGTTCTGCCCTTAACGTTGTACCGAGGTCAGTCTATGTGGCACCTAAGCACGCATCAGACTACCTCTGCTATTACTAAAGTCCTAGGGAGGACTTGTGATCTGGTCTGTACCCCTGTCTGGTATTTCCCTTTCTTTGTCTATTACCTGTTTCATTGCCTTAATAGCTTTGCCGACCATTCAAGGATCGGAAGAGTAGAAAGGGAGCTGCATAAAGAGAAAAGTCAGAAAGATTCGTGACGATACTCTATTCCAACCCCTGTCTGGTGCTACCCCTTGTTTCTATATTGTCTGGTTATTGTCTGGTATCACCGACCACACAAAGGGTAGGAGCGGTCTGCGTAAAGGGACCACACTTCTGGTTATCAGGGGATCCGTGACAGCCACTCATTAGGTTGACAGAGCATCAGAGGAAATGTAGTTGCAATACATCTGGAGGGCCAAGGTTGTGGACAACTGCTCTAGGGTGAAAATGGGCAGGGAGAGAAAAATGAAGATTAAACGTTAACCCCACTGTCCCCCTGCACCTCCATCATCTGTTTTAAACCTAAAGGGCTCTATTAAATTCATCGCGCAAAAGCGCATGCGCACCATTTTTTTTTGCGCGACGCCTTAAACGTTAACGCTCAAAAAATAACAGTGGTATTACAATCCGTGCGCATTTTTTCATTCGTCAAAAAATAAGGCACGTAAAAAAGACGTGCAAAAATGCACGCGCACTAACGTTGCGCGCAGAAATCGGTGTGCCAACTGTTTACTCCTTTTTCGGCGCAATTCGGGGACCCTGCGATCAATGGTGAAGTCGCCGCAGGGCCTGCAAATTGGAATCGCCAAAGCGTTCTGCAGTGCACCGAACTAGAAAGCCCTGAAATTTTGCTGAAATTTCAGTGCTTTCTGAATAACCCCTTTAGTCTCCATTGTGTGCTACAATTGTTTGGATTTCAATGAGCTTCACAGCTGTTTTACCCTACATTTAACTATTGAATACACATCCATTTTTTTCAAATAAGTGGTATATTAATATTTTTTCTCCCCGTAGCATATCCCTGTTGCAGTTACCATCTCCAAATTAGTGAGATGTGTTTAACATTTACTGCCGTTCATTTTATTTGTATTATTTACAAATATTAGAACCAAGAAGAGTTCTATTCAATGACTCACTAGAAATTCACTCAGAACAGAACAACACTTTAGAGACTACGTTCCTTAACCATTTTCTATTGGATATATTGAGAGATATATGATCGTTTGTCTGGCCTTCTGGAAAAAAAAATAGGAAATGTAATAAAATTGGATTATATGCAGATTCGTTCATTGACAATAGCAGACACAATGTTCAGTACACACTCCGGGTTACAGTAAGTTTGAAGCGTCACTCGGTGCTCATTGCCAGAAGAACAAAAACATAATTTTACCGGAATATGTGCCCTCCAGGGGGATGGATGTGAGTACATAATCTGGATATACATAAATCAGGGGTTGCAGAATGACTAAATCTTAGGAGATTTGAGGTTCTCTTTATTTCAAACACTAATGTGACTTTCACCCTCATAAAATCATCATCAAATAAAACTTGTACTTCTTTCGTGACTAAAAGAGCAAATAACCTTGAGCATAAGTCACCCTTCAAGTGAGAAATAGAGAGTTTTGCGAGGGTCCTGAGAACGAGCAACGTACTAGTGGCCTGCTCTACGATGAGGCCCGCTCAGGTCTCACAAGGTGAGCAGTTGTCCCTGTAATGGCACAATCGAGCCAAAACCCTGTGAGACCTGAGCGGGCCCCACCGTAGAGCAGACCATTAGTGTTGTTGCTCGTTCTCAGGACCCTCATAAACCTCTCTGTTTCTCATTTAAGTCTACAGGGTAATCCAGACGTGGACCCCTTGCTCTATGTGCCTAGAGTGGTGTCAGCTATACCCTCCTGACGAGTCCTAACAAGGCCAAAACGATCGTCAGGGGTTGCTGCATCTCTCATGCAGGGAAGACGTCCTTGGCATTCAGTACTGACCACCCTTTCTGGGTGATTGCAGGCTGATTTGCATATGGAGCAGTTGTCTCTGTAATGGCACAATCGAGGTAAAACCTTGTGAGACCTGAGCGGCCCCCAGTATGATAAGGAGCTGAAAGCTGAGTCTGGAGTATCCCAAAGGATGGTGAATAAATAGGATTAACTCCTTGGGGATAAAAACCAGTTGCTAACTATTTGCTCCCAGGCTTCCACTTCGATGGGTCTGGCCCCTATATATCTAGAAGCACAGAAACATACAGCATCCTTCTACTAAGGCAGGCAATGCATTAAAATACACAGATATTGCGTAGAAAAAGATTTTCAGCCGTGATTACTATGAATTCTAGGGAACTTTCTTTTGTCAATTTTCAGACCAGTCTGTAAGCTTCAATAACTCATTTCCGAGGGTTTTGCAGATCCACGTGATTTGAAATTAAGTTTTCATTTCTATTCTTGTCTATTGATAGCAGATAGTTAATATCTGTAAAGGAATCAGACAGCGCCCACTGAATCCTGCTGCGCATCCAGGGCGAGGGGCGATATACAATGTGCTTTCTATTACGGCTCACAGGCAGGCTTTGTTCAACAAATGACAGTTTTCGGGTTTAAATATTAAATTCAATGAATTAACATTGTATGAGCAGAAAAAAGACTGTATTGAATTCTACATGTTTATGGTCAGTTGCTCACAATTCATTTCTCCTTGACTGCAAATTGGATGAGCTTACCCCCCCCCCCCTATATTCAAGGTGATGTGTGGTGCTTGGAAATCATCGCAGGATTGATGTTTAATCATTAAAGAGCAAATTCGGGTAAATGGAGAGTGAACCGTCTGTTTTGTCCTACTCAATGTACAATGCTGCAGAACAAGGATGGACTGCCCGAGGGCCCGCTGGTCAGTGGGGGCCCGGTTTTGTAAGGGACGTTCCAAGCACGGCAGCGCACTAACAAACCGCCTCGTCGCCGGCGCTGCAACGTGCCTTCCTGGGACCTACATGCACACTGCATTGATGCCGCCCCTCACATGATGCACGCTCGCGCATCATGTGGGGGGTGGCGTCAATGTAGGGCGCACGTGGGGCCCAGGAAAGCACGCTGGAGCGCCGACGACGAGGCGGTTTGGTAGTGCGCCGCTGTGGTCGGAACTTCCGTTACAAAACCGGGCCCCTGAGCTGCTGGGGTCAGTATATATCCATGTGTGAGCTACTGGGGGCAGTATATATCAATGTGTGAGCTACTGGGGGCAGTATATATCAATGTGTGAGCTACTGGGGGCAATATATATATATCAATGTGTGAGCTACTAGGGGCAGTATATATCAATGTATGAGCTACTGGGGGCAATATATATCCATGTGTGAGCTGCTGGGGGCAGTATATATCAATGTGTGAGCTACTGGGGGCAGTATATATCAATGTGTGAGCTACTGGGGGCAATATATATATATCAATGTGTGAGCTACTAGGGGCAGTATATATCAATGTATGAGCTACTGGGGGCAATATATATCCATGTGTGAGCTGCTGGAGGCAGTATATATCAATGTGTGAGCTACTGGGGGCAGTATATATCAATGTGTAAGCTACTGGGGCAATATATATATCCATGTGTGAGCTACTGGGGCAGTATATATCAATGTGTGAGCTACTGGGGGCAGTATATATCAATGTGTGAGCTACTGGGGGCAGTATATATCAATGTTTGAGCTACTGGGGCAGTATATATCAATGTTTGAGCTACTGGGGGCAGTATATATCAATGTTTGAGCTACTGGGGCAGTATATATCAATGTGTGAGCTACTGGGGGCAATATATATATCCATGTGTGAGCTACTGGGGGCAGTATATATCAATGTGTGAGCTACTGGGGGCAGTATATATCAATGTGTGAGCTACTGGGGGCAGTATATATCAATGTGTGAGCTAATGGGGCAATATATATCCATGTGTGAGCTGCTGGGGGCAGTATATACCCATGTGTGAGCTGCTGGAGGCAGTATATACCCATGTGTGAGCTGATGAGCGCAGTATATATATCCATGTGTGAGCTGCTGGGGGCAGTATATACCCATGTGTGAGCTGATGAGCGCAGTATATATATCCATGTGTGAGCTGCTGGGGGCAATATATATCCACGTGTGAGCTGCTGGGGGCAATATATATCCATGTGTGAGCTGTTGGGGGCAGTATTACCCATGTGTGAGCTGCTGGGGGCAGTATATACCCATGTGTTAGCTGCTAGGGGCAATATATACCCATGTGTGAGCTGCTGGGGGCATGTGGGTTGTGCGTTGTATGGGAGGGGTTTATGGGTGTGACCTACTGTGTAGGCGTGGCACAAGGGGCCCCACTAACTCCTATTGCCCGGGGCCCCCATTACTTGTCAGTTCGCCCCTGCGGCAGAATATGTTGTCAATTAATAATTGTCATGTGACAATAATACCAGGAATTGAAAATTCTACGCAACACCGAGCCAAAAGACATCATGAAGTGAGCAACAGTCCAGCAGTGCAGAGACTACTACAGCACCCACCCTGCACAGTTGCTGTGCCCCTTCCACCCACCTGTACATCCTTCTTCAACACCACTGTAGCACTGCAGCAAGATCCCCTTCTGTCTTCTACTGCAGCAGTTAATATACCCCTTCCACACAGCTGTACGCCCTTCCCCAACTCACATCATAGCACTGAAACAGTTGATATGCCCCTCTCACATACCTTTCCCCAAGCAGGACTACCTACACCCACTTTGTAAAATTTAAATAATGCATCCCTAGTTGATACAAGGAGAAATTCAATTTCCATTAAGGAATCAAGAAGGATTTTTTTTCCGCTTTTGGGCACAATCAGCTGCAAGAGGTTTTATTTTTGCTTTCTTTTGGATCAACAGCAGCTGTGGAGTACACTCATCCTCATGGCTGCTATAGCATCTACCACAGCACAAATCAGCAACTACAGCATCTAACACAGCACAAACCAGCAGCTACAGCAGAAACCAGTGGCTACTACAGCATCTACCACAGCACGGACCAGTGGCTACAGCATCTACCACAGCACGGACCAGTGGCTACAGCATCTACCACAACACAAACCAGCGACTACAGCATCTACCATAGCACAAACCTAGCGACTACAGCATTTACCACAGCACGAACCAGCGGCTACAGCACCTACCACCGCACAAGACAGAAATTCCCCTCCTCAGAAGGATTACTTACATGCCACCCCTGCAAAATTAAATTTTATTGCATTGCTATTTGATCCAAGGAGAAATACGATTGCCGTTATGGATTCAAGAATATTTTTATTTTTTTTACCTTTTGGGCACAATCGGCTCCAAGAGGTTTTTTTTTTTTTTTTTGCCTTATTTTGCATCAACAGCAGCCATGGCTACACACATCCCCATGGCTGCTACAGTATCTACTACAGCACGAACCAGCAGCTACAGCATCTACCATAGCACAAACTAGTGGATACAGTATCTACCATAGCACAAACTAGTGGATACAGTATCTACCATAGCAAGAAATAGCAGATACCACATCTACCACAGCACACACCAGCCAAAGACATCGAATGATCACTAGCCCAGAGGATACAGCAGAAGTCAGAGGATACAGCACCTTTCATCAGCTACAGTATATAATTGAAATGATAAAAATAAATTTCCTTGCATTTTCATTGCTTGGGGATGGGGAATGGGAGTTAAATCTATAGCCTATTTTCTCACATCTGGATAAAGAGGGACTTTATGGTCCTCTGTCCTACCTGTGAGCATTTCACACGTGCTCTGTCTATTTAAGAGGGTTCTCCCATGCCCCCTAGCCAATAAGTTGCCATAAGGATGTCTGGGCTAAGGCTGGGGTCAGGTGAGCACACTGACTGCGCACAGTAACGGACGTACTTTTTAACTGATGAGATTGTGGTTACATTGTATCATTTAATTTTGACTGATGTTGAGAAAAAAAAACTGTATTCAGTTGTTTCTCTACGTCCGTCTAGCTTTTTCACGTTGATGCCATTTTGGCGTCCGTTGCAACATGCATTGCGTGCGCGTGAAATAGTGCGCACATGCTTCCTGTGTTGTTCTCTATTGACTCCTTTGAAAAGCTACAACGGACAGCAAACAGTGCGGTCAGACGGACGCAAAAAGTGCGCTCGTCTGACGCGGGCCTAAAGGTCCACTCACTAGGGCTGCCATGATCATTTGCTCTTGGCCAAGACAAGAACGGGCTCACATGGGAAAGAAGATCGGCCCAAACAAAGCAGACAGCAGTGCGGGGCCGTTTTGGATAATGGGGCCCTGGGCCCAGCTGCTAAATAAAAATGCACTGCTTGTTTATATTAATTAAATCGTTAAACTCCTTTGCTGCGGAGCTCATTATCACCGTTTTTTCTCATCATGTTTAAATGCTATTTGAAGTCATGATTTTTTGCAGGGCCCAGAAAATTGATATATCGTTGCTTTCAGCAGAATCACAATATATGACAACTGGTAAACACTCTGAAAGGAGCAAAACCGTAGAGACAGTGACATGCAATCAAAAAATGGCAATAAATTATTTAATAATTAATTTCTATTCAAATTTCCATCATTTACAGCATGTAAAATATTTTTTTCTGCATTTTATCATCCAACCCTGTGCAGTAATAAATTCTATAGGGTACAATCAGAAACAATTTTACTAGATTTTACTAGAACTAGATTTTTCTGGTGTATCTGAGCCACGGCTGGTTTGCAGCAGATTCACAAATATGTAACAAATGTTTATTTTCCTGCTTCAACCAGTGACTGGTAGCTTCATTTATAGATATTATAAATCAACTTTATAAATCACAGCTGCTTACCCCTCCTCTCTGGATCTACCAGATATCCACAGTGGAAACACGTCCCGTAAACCCCTGCTGGGAACGGTTTTTAGGTTAAGAGCTAGCTCATAATGAAAGACATCTGACTGGTGAAGCGGCTTCTTGAAGTGGAAGTGGACATGTGCTGCTGGAGCAACCTTGATGCTGTGTATCTTCAACCATGTGAGTCACTCAAAGCCTGGAGTGTCCCTCTTCCCTCATAATTTAGGAAATTTTACATTCACAGTTAAGAAACAGACGCTGTGGCAGGATACAGTGATATAAAAATGAACTAGAAAGAGTAGAAATATTAAGATAAAATACATTTCGCAATATTATCCCCAATCAACACCTCCGACCTTGTGGACCATGGCCCAAATATAAATGAGGCTGGTGGATGTCACTTGCTAGTAGGCTTGTGCACCGATTTTTTTTTCAGTTCGATTCGATTCGATTTTTCGGATTTTTAAACTTTCCGATTCGGCTCGTTTCGACCGATTTTCTGTTTCGATTCGGTTCGGCTCGACTCGTTTTCCGTGTACATTCTTTCAGAATTTCGACCATTTTTCGTATTTTCGTGTCACTTAGCTCGTTTTTGTATCGACTTTTCGTATTTTCGGAAATTTTCGTTTTTCGGAATTGTAAATGGTTTCGGAATATCGACCATTTTTCGTATTTTCGTGTCACTTAGCTCGTTTTTTGTATCAACTTTCGTATTTTCGGAAATTTTCGTTTTTCGGAAAGTCTGTTCTCCTCGTTTCAAAGCAATAAATTTCGATTTGACACATTTCAAGTACATTCGAAAATCCCGAAAATATTTCGTTTCGGCTCGGAAAACTTTTCGGATCTGCCATTTTCGGATCTAAAAATTTTCGGAAAATCGGCCGGATCCGAAAACACGAATTGGGAAATTTCGTGAAAATTCCGAAACCCGAAACGCACATCCCTACTTGCTAGTTCATGCTCTTGGAGATTGTGAATTAACAGCATTTGCTACAGTAAGGTCACTATCATCTGCCTACAGCTAAAATGGGGACGCTAAATGGAACAAATTGCGGTCGCAAATCTCCCCTTAGCATCCCCATTTTACCAGTGGCTTATGATGAGGCAGGCACTGAATCCAGCAGCCTGGCCCGTAGCGGCCACTAGGCTCAGGATGCTCGGAGCAGCGCTAGCGCGCCTTTGCGAGCATCCCCTCCATGGAGTCCATAGAAGTCCATGGAGGCTTCTTCTGCTGGGTCACATGACTGGCAGGATCTCTCCTCTTGCGAGAGCCTGCAAGTCTGTGGAGGGAGACTGGGGACTATTGTTTGGATTGGTTCGGGCCGCCATTCTCGCGCAGGATGAGAGGTGAATATTTGATTTGGGGGGTCCAGCAGAAGCGGAATCAGTTAACTACTTATTCAGTTAGTGGTAGCGGTTCGTAATTAACGTTAAGACTTTGTGATCCTAACGCTAATTACTAATTGCTTACTCTTTGCGCTCCCCATGTTAAGCATAGGGAGAGCAGAGTACAGTAATTGGCTGCTGAAAAGCACTAATACCAATGCGCCAATGGATTTTTTAACCCGTTAGCGATTGGGAGGTGATCTGTGCGTCCTGCTCTCACCTAAATTAACCTAGCGCTAACGCTCATTTATGTGAGCGGTAATGTTACGGAGGTGACAGGGCCCTAACATTAGTGTTGGCATGTTATTGCGTTAGTGCCGGGTTAATTGAATCTAGTGCCTGACCAACAGACCGTTTGCCTCTCGCTCATAACGGGAAAAATCACTTAGTGTGCCGCCAATAGCAATACGTAGCGCGAACTTACTGTACTTTCCCCATTGTATACTTAACATGGGCAGCGCTAGAGATCTCTAGCGCTTTTATAACAGATCACTTGGTGCCTGCGCTAATTTCTGGAAGGACGGTAACCGCAAAATTTTACCTACTGCTCTACCCTGGTGCTAAATCCAAAAAACACAAAAAAACAGGACCTTGGCCAAAAATAAATGGGCAAGTTAAAAGAATGCAGCACAGGTGTTCTCTTGGCCCCATACACCATAGTAATGGTTCTGGTTAGCAATGTTGCTGCTGTTGCAGTAGGCTATATTATGATATATATGTATCCTTTATCCACATATATATATCTTAATTCTAATATTTTGCTTAATTTTAAACATTTTATGCTGGACGGAGTAGAGGTAACATCACTGCTCTGGAGAGCCAGGTTCAAATCCTGTCCAGAGCATCTCTCCAGTAAATGTCCTTGGGCAAGATACCTAACGGTACATATTTGCCCTACCACACAATATCAGCTGTGGAGTCCAGTGGTAACATCTCTGCCCTTCGACCATGGAGAAGCAAGTCAAATCCCGTTCAGCACACCAATACAACTGTGGAGAAGCAAGTTTCGACTTTACGAGAAGTGGGTTCAACCTAACCACCAGGTTGATGATCTACAATCATGGAAAGCTGACTCCAATACCACTCAGAAGACGCCACCAGCGAGTGTCCTTGGGCAAGACACATAACGCTATGGATGTGCCTACCTCACAAAAATACTTGTGCTTCTCATAGATTGTAAGTTCCCTTGGGAACAGGGACCCGCTGAATCAGGTCATCATCCATGTGTGGTATTCCAATGTGTCAGCTCCTTGAAAACTGAACTTGTAGAGTGCTGCAGAATTTATGGAACTGTATAAATAAAGGATAATAATATCAATAATAATAATAATTATGTAAGCGGTTGATTATTAGAGTGACTGTTTAGACCATGCTGAAAGGGACACATTATGCTAGTTTTTTCAGAGAGGAGCACATGTACAACCGCATTAGCACGGAGTCTCAGCCCAGGTCTTAGTGTTTCCCTAGCGTGAGCTAAACAACCTTGTACATAGACTACCGCGGACAAGGTGATCTGTTAGTAGGTCATGCTAAGTTTTAGCGACTCGCTCACATTTTTTCATTATCAATGGCGTTTTAGCTCACACCAGGTGATAGGGCCCTAAGTGTCTTGAATTGTATAACGTGCAGTTACTGGTTACAATGAATTATATTTTTATGATTCCTCATTTGGAACTTATTTTATGTGTTAATCCCACTTATTGACTGTCAGTATTCTTACCGTGATGCTTCGCAGCTCTGACAGAAGCTAAATGTTAATGTGAATCATAACTTAAACTGTGGATCCAGAGTTGACAAGAAACAGCATATATTTTCTCTGGTGTATAGGAAATATTTTGTTTTTTGACATTGCATCTTCTTTTATCTCAGAAAAAATGATCTCACTCATATACACAAGTTAGAAGAATCTCAGTCGTCAAAACATTTTCTTTTTTTCTAGCTGGAATTTTTCTGGTCAAATGAGGTACCATGAGCGCAAGAGGTCCCTCTTCCTTGGAGGACACCATCCTAAACATTTTTAATAATTCAATTTAAAAGCAGTGTTTAAAATATTCTGTTGACTTTGTGCATTCTCTCACATTTTCAATATAACAACCAGACATGAGCAACCCATGGAAAGACTATCAATAGGTATAAAACAAAATTGATGTTCCCGTTAAGAAATGTAATGTGAATGTTAGGGTCAAGGGTTAGGGGTTAGTGTTGGGCAGTAGGTTCAGTGGTTAGTTATTTTTTCTAAAATATTTATGTATTCTTAAAGGGTATTTTAAATCTTTTGACACCAGTTCAGGTAAAGTCATATTTTTACTTTTAATTCTCTACTACTGTGATGGTGTAGATTCCAAGTTTTCAAACTATGGTGAACTTCACTTAATACAGTGGTATGTACCTTTGTTTAAGCAAGACCTACCATTGCTGGTAGGGTAGTGCCCGAACCCTGCCTGGCCTGCAAGGCCAATCCGGGCCCCCCCTTCTCGGGGGGGGGGCAATTGCCTCATTGCCCCCCTGGATCCGCCCTTGCCGCACATTACTGTGAGTTTTATTGCTGTGGAGCTCTGTGATACTGGAATGTGCGATGTGTATGAGTGTATCACAGAGCTCCAGAGCAGTAAAACTTACTTGAGTCTGCAGTGTTTATGAGCGTGAGTTTTATTGCTCTGGAGCTCTGATACACTCATACACACTGCACATTACTGTGAGTTTTATTGCTGTGGAGCTCTGTAATATGCAGTGTGTTAGTAATGTACAGTATCTTTTAAAGTGATCAGCAGTTTCCCACGTTTGCCACAGGGACATTCTGTGCTGCGGAGCAGTCTCAGCTGCCATGAGTGGGTGATGGACCCCTTGAGGGGCCCCATACAAGGGGGTACCCTGGGCCCCTCTTATGAAAAGGGTTCGCAGGACTCATGAGCCCACATGATGACAGACCCTGTGCAATGTTCTGGGGAGAGTGAGTGTAATGAGCACAGCTTTCCATTAGGCACGTCTCTGTCTGTCACTGCTAACCCAACACCAGCTCTTAGCCAAAACTGGTAGAGTGCCCCCCCCCGAAACCTGTGTCTGGATCCTCCCCTGAATCCTTGAGCAGCAAATCATATCACCTGTGCTGTGCTTCAGATATCCTGCAAACCTGATCTGTTAGAGTACTTGAGGACCGCGGTTGGGAACCACTGCAATAGATGGATAGATACATAGATGTAGATAGATGTAGATGAATGGGTGCCGGCGGGAAGATGGAATGGATTTGCCTGTAAAAGCTCTTGCATACCTCTATGGAAACCCTGCCAGCTGTTTTTTATTGTAAAGGAATGCTAATTTAAACCAGTTCTGATATTTGATAACTTGCAGGCGAATGTAAGTAGTATCTGTTTAACTCAGATGAACTTAGAAAACTTTATTGAGATACATGGATGCTAAGAGTGAAATGCCAAAGTTCTATTGCACAATAAATAATTCCCCAATCAGGTCTTTCTTTACAAGTAGAGCTTATACTTATCCATAACATGGTGAGCCCGGCATAATGCGTCCATGCGGACTCCTTCCTATTATACGTGATGCTCTCTCTCTATCAAAATTTCAAATATTATGTGTAATTTACTATTTGTTAGTAGTTCTGCGTTTAAACCATTAAACATTTTATCCCCTTTGATGCATTTCTGTTTGCTTTGCCCCAGATGGAATTAAAATTGAACATTTCAATCTCTGTTAAACCTGGCAGTCGCTCATTCCGATACAGTAAAAGGTGCACAATTAGAAAGACGCAATCCTTTTTGTTATAGTTGTTGGAATTGAACTTTGAAAATATGATCTGTGTCAAAAAGACATACAGGGTTATTCAGAGAAAGCGATCTGGCCTCGAAATTGCACCGAACAGTGAATTTCCTCATTCCATGCAATTTCGGGGCCATCCGGCTATTCAGAAATCAGGCAGTTCGCAAAATTTTGAGAATTTAGAGAAGCAATGGTTAATCTATTCACAGAACACTGAACAGCAGTGAAATGTCCTGATGTTCATTGGTTTCATTCGGCAGGTTTAATCAGACGAATCCCATAGGTTTCAATGTTATAAATATTCCCATTTTCATTCAATATCTAATAAACCATTTATTCTTTTAATCTGCAGCAAAAAGTCTCTTTATTTATTTTTTAGGATCTTTTAGGCAGTTTTCTGGATTTTTTTGGCAATTATTTTTTTTTCAGATTTTTTTTAATAGCGTTTTTTTTCTGTAACAGACCTTTTTATTATTATTCATAGGACCTTATATGTTAGTTCCATTAGTTCCAGACATTTTCATTCAGTAGTTTTGTTTGCAAACAGCGTTTCAATTTTACATGAAGACAAGAAAAAATGGCAGAGTCAGCGCTTCCTTCAGCTGTTTATCTTTTTCAGGTCTTCCTCTGTTTGGGGTTG
This sequence comes from Leptobrachium leishanense, assembly GCA_009667805.1. Lineage (NCBI taxonomy): Eukaryota > Metazoa > Chordata > Amphibia > Anura > Megophryidae > Leptobrachium > Leptobrachium leishanense. The sequence goes on from CM019063.1 coordinate 469,212,194, forward strand.
ATTGGTCTCTCTCTGTTTTATTTGAGGTACCATAGTGCAACAAGCGGAGTGCAAACAATAAGTAGTACAAGAGTTATATTACTCACATTCTGAAGTGTCTCAATCAGACACTAGACTTGTCAGCAGCCAGTGATATTAGCAGGAGCACCGGATCTCCCATGCAGCCATCAGATACTTTCAGTAACGCATAATAATCAGGATGCAATGAGCTAAAATTAAGCTAATTTATTATTAAAATAATAAAAACGAACGGGCAACACACTCAAACGCGTTTCGCGAATTAAATCGCTTCTTCAGTAGGTGTAGAGTCCGTTATAAAACAAAATATATTTATAGTCTTTACTATGCTGAAAGTGAAAGTGTCCTCAGTCTCATTTGGCGCCAATTTGCACTGCATTCGTCTGACCCTAGCCTAAAAGAACACTGAAAAGTAGAGTGTCCCTTTTTTTGCCCTTAAATAATTGGGCAGAGGCTGTTGACAGCTTGATCATGGCCTTTCCAATGACACCACACATGACCTGGTGTGTTGTAAAAAATAATAAAAAAGTTATAAAAAAAATAATTGTGTTTTTTTTTTAGAAAAGATTTTTGTCTGGGGGGTTTAATTAAATAGGACTTAAACTGGCATCTAAAAATTATGAGCATAAATTGGTCAGAATGAGCTCAGCGCAAAGAGGTGAAATGGCTCAGCAGTGAAGGGGTTAAAAAGCAAAAACATGTAAAAGTTGGGTATTTCTAATCTCAGAACAAAATTTTGAAATTATTTAGCCCAGGTCTTTTCTGGCGGTTGTAGATTTTGGGGATTAAATTTCGAAAAAGTGTGTTTTTTCCATTTTTTTCATCATATTTTTTTATAGTAAATTATACGATATGATGGAAATAATGGTATCTTTAGAAAGTCCATTTAATGGCGGATAAACGGTGTATAATATGTGTGGGTTGCATAAACAAGTAAGAGGAAAATTTGACCTAAACACAAACAGCGCAGAATCGTAAAAACAGCAGCGGGCACTTTCGGACAGATTTTCGTAAAACCGCCCAGTCACTAAGGGGTTAAGTATGGTTAATGGATGCAGGGGAGAGAAAGTGACTATGGCTTGTGGTATTGAGCTTGGCTACTGGGCGCTGAGGGGAGAAGATGAGGATTACTTTTGATATTGAACTTGGATAGTGGATGCAGAAGGCAGAAGGTGAGGGTGGCTTGTGATATTGTGGTGACGTCTGGGTGCAGGGGGGTGAAAGGGAGTATGGCGTTTAATATTGAGCTTGGCCACTGGGTGTAGATATATCTAATAGTTTAAAAAAAATGAAATTACACTATATTATATAAAAATCAGGAGCAAAACACATATTTTTCCAATCTGTAGCTAACAAATTTGCCTTTGACATTCCTCATGAAAAGCACATGTTTGGCTGAAATGTATCATGCCTAGATTAACCTCTGGAAGAGCTCAGTCAGGGTTTAATTTGCCATGCCTCACTGTGGTTAACGGTTACTTAGGCCATTCATAGCGCTAGCCATGGCAATGATGAAGGTCATTAAGGTGAATGAGTGTATCCCATAGAGATTGCTAGTAACTCAGCAGCACACATCACTCAGCCCGACGTTTCTGTGCTCTTATTGTTCCCAGATGGTGGCGGCTCAGTCCTCTCAGCTTCTTATCCACATTCTGCAGTCCCATCCGCATTCTTAGCATTTCAACGCATTAAGGCCTCTCCTCTCCAGCAATAATATGTCAGCCCAATCCAGTCTCACTTAGCCCACAGAACAATAACCCACGTGAAGACTTTCCACTTCGCAAGGGTAGAAAAACCCACTATTACATATATTTTAACATATAGCAGAAGAGGACGGTGTGTGTCCGCTCTGAGCCGGTTACTTCTTAGAATAACCCATCACACATGTTGCTTTAGTAAATAAAAAAATTATAATTTTCTTGTTCAAACCAGATAAAAATAGACTTACCTATAGGGCACATGTGCAGAAAATACAGTTCTGTGCCTATTCCCTATCAGGGCGGCTGCGTAGACCAGCAAGGTTATTCAGAGAAAGGTGAAAACCAGGAGAATTGGCAGGAGAAGAGAACAATCTAGACCAAATAGGCGATTTGGAAAGTGAGATAAATGGGTGAATTTTTCTGGTTTGGCTACTTTGACCTAGAATTTTCACTTCTCCAGTCATTCTCCTGGTTTTCACCTTTCTCTGAATAACCCTGTAGAAGTATCTAGACAGCTTCATGTATAGATATAACGAAAAAAAGGTTGTCATTTGTGCTTCCCACTAGCTCCATGTGAAACAAAACACAATTAGAGGTTTTGGTTTACTTGAATGGCCATTAGAGTGTAAGCTCACCTGCCATGTCACGGCACCTTTGGTCAGGTGGGTCCTACCTAATGAAACCAAGAGCTGCTTTCTAAGCAACCACATATCCTCATGCTGCTTATCAGTTATGAGAGACTGGTGGGTTTTCATTTATACCCTCACCAGGAACAATTCCACTTTAGGAATATACATACTTGAAAATTAAAGATTTCATACACTTAGTAGTAATAAGTGGCAGGATATAAGTTAATTTATCCACATTAACACAAACCTTGTAAATTGACTGTATATTAAAATGCTGTCCCCTTTCCTTGAAATTGATTTATACCCAGTATTAAAAGTCTGTTGAGTGAAAATCCATGTGAAGCTACTAGCGTAAGACTATGTAGACACACATGTATATCGCTAGTATCAGTTACTGGAACAAGGAGTTAACCTTGTCTATCATTAGATACCATATAACCAAAAACACATGAAGCCCAGCTATTTTTGCATGGTTCTGGCATGCTTGAGTAATCTTGTTTACTGATATTTATGTGCTTGTACATATTGCTCCAGTTACATGCTTTTGTTTACATTCCTCTGCCGTTGCCTAGTTTTTCTGCCATGATTCTTGTAATTTTCATTTTCAACCAACGTGTCATGGAATAAACAGAACGTAGTTTGTGGAATTTCTACTACATTCATTTTATACATTGATTTGTTTTACAATTTTTCTGCGGTCAATATTCATGGGAATGATATACACAGCCATAAATAATCTGACAATGTTTTATATGTCTGTGTGTAAAATGATATATCATTAAAAGAACTTATTTGATGACAGAACCCCTGACAAAGTCACACTGTAATATGGTGAAATGTGTGTCCGGCGCATTCTTAAACCTTCTTATGCATAATTCCCCTTCATTCAATTAGGAAGCAGTGTCGGAGCATCCAAAATCACATTACTTACAGTACATATATATATGTAGCAGTGTATAATGCTTATTTATATTCTCTGTACTTCAATTTTCAGTCTATTGAACCTTTTCATATATTGTTTGAAATATGGTGTCAGTACTTGGACCCATTGTTTTATTAGTGATATTGCAGAAGGTATTAATGGAAAAGTATGTCTTTTTGCTGATGACACAAAGATTTGCAACAGGGATGACGTTCCTGGAGGGATCAGCCAAATGACAAATGATTTAGGTAAACTAAAAAAATGGTCGGAGCTGTGACAATTGAGTTTTAATGTGGATAAGTGCAAGATAATGCACCTGGGACGTAAAAACCCAAGGGCTGAATAGAGAATATTTGATACAGTCCTAACCTCAACATCTGAGGAAAGGGATTTAGGGGTTATTATTTCAGAGGATCTAAGGGTAAGTAGTCAATGTAATAGAGCAGCAGGAAATGCTAGCAGAATGCTTGGTTGTGTAGGGAGAGGTATTAACAGTAGGAAAAGGGAAGTGCTCATGCCACTGTACAGAGCACTGGTGAGACCTCACTTGGAGTACTGTGTGCAGTACTGGAGACCGTATCTCCAGAAGGATATAGACATCTTAGAGTTCAGAGAAGGGCTACTAAAATGGTGTATGGCTTGAAGGAGAAAAGTTACCAGGAAAGGCTTAATGCTCTTAACATGTACAGCTTGGAAAAAAGACGAGACAGAGGAGATATGGTAGAAACATTTAAATACGTAAAGGGAATCCACAAGGTAGAGGAAGGGAGTATATTTAACCACTTCAATGCTAAGGACGCGCTCAGCGCGTCCTCAGCATTACCGCTGGTGTGCTGAGGACGCGCTGAGCGCGTCCTCACATTGGGGTCAGCGTTCGGCCGGGTTCCGGCCGATCGCTGGCCCCTCCGGTGCGGGCTGACATCCTGGATGTCAGCCCGGCATCCGGACCAGCAGCCGCCATTATTAGGTGTCATCGCGGGGGCGCGATGACACCTAATTCAGGCGCCCCCCCCGCATGTGCGGAGGAGGCGCCTGAAAGGGAGGGGGGGGAGGTCCTTCGGACCTCTCTCCCTCCCGATCGGCGGCGCACAGGGGGTTAACCCAGGCATCATTTGGAAGGGCACAGCCTGCCCTTCCAAATGATGCCTGGCATTAACCCCTGGGGAGCTGGATCGCAAATCGGCGCTGAAAAGCGCCGATTCGCGATCCTTCCCGGGAGCTGGCCGACATCTTGGATGTCGGCCAAGCTTCCGGGAACTCCCCCAGAGGACTGGCGTCATCGTGCGTAGCACGATGACGCCAGTCCTACAGTTAACCCCTAACTGCCACCAAGTGTGGAGATAGGGAGTTCCAATGAACTCCCTATCTCCCGATCCGTGGCAGCTAGGGGTTAAATTTTGATATCGTTGGATCGGCCAAGGCATGGCCGTTCCAACGATACCAAACATGAAAGTTAAAAATGTTGTAAAAAAAAATAAAATAAATAAAATTAAAAAAAAAAAAAAAAAAAAAAAAAATTTTTTTCTTTTTTTTGGGTTTGTTAATGCAGCAATATTGTTCCCATTTCAATTATAATGTGAACAATGATGCTGCACTAACGATTTTTGTATGCGGTGCGTTTGTTAAAAATAGTGTCATTTTCCCCAAAAAAAAATGTAACGAGACCCCATCTCTAATTTTTTTAACAAGCGCACCCCATACAAAATATAACCGCAATTGCTCGCATGTTAAAATGTGGAAAAAAACACTTTACACGTTGTAAATTATTGAAAATACATATTTTATTGCATTTTTTGTTATAATATACAGACATGACATAACGTATACATATAATAATGACATATTATGAATCTACCGAGTCTGACGGAAAGAACGATATATAATATGTCGGTGTCATATACTAAAATAAGCCTTAAAAACACGTTTAAACATGATGCGCAAAACAGGTAAAAAATGACCTCAGCACAGGGGCGGGAAAAGCCTCAGCAGCGAAAGGGTTAAACGGAAACAAAGTAGCAAAACAAGAGGACATAGTCTTAGATTAGAGGGGCAAAGGTTTAAAAGTAACATCAGGAAGCATTATTTTACTGAGAGGGTGGTGGATACATGGAACAGCCTTCCAGTAGAAGTGGTAGAGGCCAAAACAGTAATTGAATTTAAGCAGGCATGGGATAGGCATAAGGCTATCCTAAACAAAAGATAAATCCAGGTAAAGTATCCATGTAATTGGGCAGACTAGATGGGCCGAAAGGTTCTTATCTGCCGACATTTTTCTATGTTTCTATGTAAGTAGGCACACTTTATATATGCTTGTTATAATTTGCTCTACATTAGTTACTCAGCTGCAATAGATGTGATAGATGTGGCGTTTAACCCCTTCACTATCAAATGATTTTCCCCAAAAAATTGGTAGGAACCAGTGTTTTTTTTTACTTAATTATACAGTAAGAAATATTTGGGAATATTACCAGTGTATTCCTTACTGTAATAACCTATTTGCAGACAGATGGCACCATCTACTGGCCAAATGGAGTTACAGCAGTTTGAGCTGCAGCTCGTGGTTCCCTGTATCGGCTGCTGAAAGCTTGACATGTCAGAGCATTCATCAGCCAACTTTAAACAGTTTTAGCACCTCAGGCATTATCTGCTTAGAGCTAAACTTTGGGGGCACCTTCCGCAGGCCAAAAGCAAACAAAATTAGTTTGCAGCAGACAAATTGTATTTGCTTTTCTCCTTCAGAGCTGCAGATTGAGATAACTTGATATTGGTACCTGAGGGTGCATTAAACATCACAAGTTATCTCTATCTCGGCAGTGAAGTGGTTAAATGAGTATTGAGAATCTCATAAAGATAGATATTCATACATTTTCTGCAATATTTACCAACGACATATAAAAGTAAACTTTCAATATATATATATATATATATATTTCCTTTTTTTGTGAATCAGGTGCTGCCCATTGTAGCGGTAACCCTATATATATATATTCCAGCTAACACAGATTTAATTACTCGCCAATCTATTTTGTCAGCTTTTATGCAATCTGCAAAAACAAAGAAAGGGTTATGCACTCACAAAAGCAATGTGTGACAGTGTTCTTTTTAAAGATGGGTGCTCCAGGATCTGTGAGTGCCCTAAAGCAGTGGTCCCCAACCCCGGTCCTCAGGGCCCACTAACAGGCCAGATTTTGCAGATCACCTTGGGGAAATGCAGACTGAATCCTGCAATCACTGAGCAGCAAATCATATCACCTGTGCTGTGCTTCACATATCTGGCAAGGCAGAGGGTCCAGAGGACAGGTTTGGGAAGCACTGGTCTTATGGGTAAGCTTTTAATGATTCCCTTGTGGAAATGCAGACTGAATCCTGCAATCACTGAGCAGCAAATCATATCACCTGTGCTGTGCTTCAGATATCTGGCAAACCTGGCCTGTTAGTGGGCCCTGAGGACCAGGGTTGGGGACCACTGCCCTAAAGTGTCCGCACTTATACCATACAGGAAAGAAGGACACCGGCATTCCAATCTAGTAGATGATCAGTTGATTGGGTTAGACACGTTTCGGCTGTACATACAGCCTTTTTTCAAGCAAGATTTAATTACTGGCCAATCTATTTTGTCAGCAGGATTTATGAAATCAGTGTCCTTTTCTTGAACCTTATGAGGTCTAAGGAATCATATACTGAATGGATTAAACTTTATTATAGCACCATTTCTGCAGTTTCTTGGAATCTTGACTAGCCTTCTTGTCAAACATATTAAAAAGCTTTCTCTTCTAACAGCTGAGGGACACTGGTTGACACACCTTTGTGCAATGTGTATCTGAATTTATTTTTGGAAAGGAATTTGCCCTTGAGCAATCCATAATGAGCACTGAATCCCTGGGTGGTGATACTTCTGTATAATGTTGTTTGCCTAGACATTGTTATTATATACAAATATTTGTTATCGGTTCCAAGGTGGCATACTAATCCTCTCCTGGGTGGTAATCACCTACCCAACAGATACTGTGAGCAAAGGAAAACTTCTTAATTGTTCTTCGGAGAAGAAATCTCTTTAAAATTTTTAGTCTATACATTTATTATGAAACATATGTGGTGGGATAAATTGATGTTGTGGCAGGCTTAAGCAATATACATATCTTGTATCCAAATCCCTAAATCGGGTGTTTATAAAATGTTTAAAACTGCATTGACCGGCCATAATGTTAAAACCACTAAAAGGTGTAGTCAATAACATTGATTATATGGGTACAATGACACCTGTCAACGGGTTATATGGGTACAATGACACCTGTCAAGGGGTGGGATCTATTAGACAGCAAGTGAACTGTCATTTTTTCAATTTCATGTGTTGGAAACAGGAAAAATGTGCAAACGAAAATATCTGAGTGACTCTGACAAGAGTCAAATAGTGGGCCCTATTACATTCTTCGCGCATACGTTTGCGCCTGCGCAAAAACGCATTAAGGCGAGGGGCAAAACCCTTTGCACTGAACGTCGTATTACAATCTCAGCGCAACAAACGCACGTATACATCTACCGCGGGTGAACCTGCGCGAACGCTGCTCGAGCTTACTGTACCTTGCGCGTCCTATACTTAACATTGTGAGCGCAAATGCGTTTGTGCGCTGGTACGAGGATGGTATTACAATCTATGCGCAGTTTGTAACGCACAGCCTTTGCGCGCATAATTTTAGCAACTCCTAAAAGCTGGTGTTAATGGCAAATTCTATCAACCTGGCCGAACCCAAATACACCATCCAAAAAAAAATTCAGCATAGTATAGTTACACATTCTACACATACCCAAGCAATAAATTTGAGAAGTTGTGTGTGCATTTTTATTGATGCAGCATATATGCGCAGATTGACTTTGACAGGTGCAAAAACTTAACGTGAGACAATTGTGGTTCTTAATTCCGATTGGCTGAATCGTGTGAAAACGAGGGGGCGTGGCCAGAACACCGAGAGAGCTAGCTGTGGGTTAGCTGAGCTCCTGGGCCCGACTGAGATTCGGCTGATAGGGGGCACGAATTTAACCATGGCACAGCGAAAACGGCAGACGACCACCACTAGCACCTCAGGCACCTCAATTGCGATATTCTATTTTGCCGTTTTTAGGCGGTTCCTCGCCCTCTTGGCCTTCCAGCGCGCCAACCAAGATGGCGGCCAGAGATGCTGCATGCGGCGCTTCTCCTCCACTTAAGGTGATGCCAGTGGAGAGTGGATCCCTGGACGCTGAGCTAAGAACCTTATTGCAAAGTCTGCCTACCAAAGATGATTTAAATACACAATTTCAGCAAATGGAACGCACTATTCACAGTAAGTTTGATAATAGATAATGATAATAGAGGCAGACGCAATAATTTACGTATCAAGGGATATCCTGAAGCGGACTCTGGCAAAGAGGATGTTAAAGGTTTACTGAGACATTTGTTTAATGACTTATTGGGACGCCCCGAAGATGCGAGCATGGTATTTGACAGAGCACACAGGGCCTTACGAACAAGGGGACCCCAGTCTGCTGCACCACATGATATCATATGTCGTCTGCAGGATTTTACTCCGAAAGAGGACATTTTGAAAGCGGCACATAAAACTGTGGAAATTAAAGTGGATGGACAAGCTGTTCTTCTTTTTCAGGATGTTTCCTGGACTACTTTACAGGCCTGCAGAGCATTGAAACCTGTGACGGAAGCTCTTCGGGAACGTGACATTCGCTACAGATGGGGCTTCCCTATGACTTTGCAGGTGACGCAGGATAACCAAACTCTCACGGTTACATGTCCTGATGATCTTCCGGACTTTGTCCGAGCGTTAGGTCTCCCAGAAGTTGACATCCAGGACTGGTATGGTTCCTCGACCCTGTCTGGCCCCCTTCCTCTACAGCAAAGGGAACGATGGTCCCAAAAATCACAGAAAAAACGCAAAGTGAAACCCTCCGCTCAACCTTCTCCAGACCTGTCGTCTTAGAAGAGGCTGAAGCTGTCTCTCGTATCTCCTGCAGTAGATTGTTGCTATCTAAGCTGCTGCCCCCGACCTGTTCTTCTGATACGTAGCGTTCGGGACCTGAGCACGGACATCTTTGATTCTGGCTCTCTTTTTGCTATTGGAACCCTTTGTTGCACAGTTGGTCTCCTGGACTATGAGACTGCTGGTTTCTTTGCAACACTTTGGGACCTCTCGCCCACCCCCTGAGTGGTGTATTATACCTTTGCAGTATTTTATTTCCTCTGATGGGTTCCCCCATTATCAGAGGTTTACACTATCTCAATTTTGTTATATATGGTTGTTTCGTTACTGTTTTATGTTTTTGGTTTTTGCAATGATCTTACTGTGTAGTGACATGAGCTCCACCTGGGTGACGCAACCGATCGATTTCCGACATATTTTTTTCATGATGTATTTATGGCTGCCTTGAAACTTATATCTATGAATATCAGAGGTCTTAATATCCCTGCTAAGCACCCTAAAGCTTTGTCTGAGTTTCAGAGAATGAAGGGTGATATTATCTTTGTCCAGGATTCGCATTTTAAAGAAGGTTCGTCACCACAATTCCGTAACGCCCGGTACCCGACTGTTTTTTTTTAGTAACTTTGGTGAAACTAAATCTAGAGGGGTAGCGATCCTTTTCGCGTGCCATCTTCCTTTTGTCCTGAGTGGTACGCTGAGGGATCCGCAGGGTCGTTTTATAATGGTCAAGGGGACGGTGGGCAATACCAAAATGACATTTGTAAACATCTCTCTGCCGAATCGCCTACAGACTAGATTTTTTGAAGGGATTGTGGTGATGGGTAGAGATTGTAATGTTTCCCTAGATTTATGTACGGAGAGTGTCGGGAGCGGGGAGCTGTCTGTTTCCTTTTTGAGGAGTCAATTTAGGAAACTGTTACATGCGGAATGTCTTGTGGATTGTTGGCGGCTTCTTAACCCGACAGTGAAGGATTTTACATATTACTCTCAAGCCTTTCAGAGATATTCTAGACTGGATTATTCTTTTGTTGAAAATAGGACTTTGGAGATGATACAAACTTGTACTTTTGGTCCAATTACGTGGTCCAACCACACTCCCCTGATAATGACTATGACAGTCCCGACACTAGAACACACTGAAATGTCCTGGCATTTAAATGAATCACTTATCACTGACCCCATGATTCGTGAGGAGGTTAAGGCCTCTATTGACCGATACTTCCTTGATAATGATACGGATGAAGTTGCACCTGCGGTACTCTGGGAAGCGCATAAGTGCGTAGTGAGGGGAACCTTGATTCAGCTTGGGTCGCGCCGTAAGAAGGAACGAGTAGCTCAGATTGAGGACCTTACACGTGATATAACGACACTTGAACAGACTCATAATGAAGACTTAGACGCTGACTCTTTCCGACCAGCTAGTGTTATTGAGGGCAGACCTGAGGGCTCAACATGAAGATGAGGCATGGGGCAGAGCTTTAACCAAGCTCTGATTGGTTAAAGTCGGTGCAAGACTTTAACCAATCAGAGCTTGGTTAAAGCTCATCTTCATGCTGAGCTCTGATTGGGCAAAGTCCTGCACCTGACCTGGACTTTGCCCAATCAGGGCTCAATATTGAATTAGAGCCCTGATTGGGCAAAGTCCAGGTCAGGCGCAGGACTTTGCCCAATCAGATCATTCAGGATGAAGACGAGAGATCATTCAGGATGAAGAGAGCTGACGGACTGGGGAACAGGAGGCCGGGACAGCTGCAGGGCAGGTGAGTTACGGGGGCTGGGGGCCGCAGCCACAGGTCTCCTAAATGTACCGGCAGCCGCCGGTACATTCAGCAGAACTGTGAACACATTTTGCGTGTTCTGCCTCCATTGGTTTACATTGTGTTCGAGTTCGTAACATTTCGGCCATATGGCTGTTCGGATACGAACCGAACACAGGGGTGTTCGCCTCATCACTAATGTCTGGTGGCAAGGGGGGATTACCTTCATCTATGGTGGACTTGCCATAAGATTACGGGTTTTTGGTCGCAGGTTTCCGGACATCTCTCTGCGTCGACAGGCACAGCATTAGAGTTTATTCCCTCGGTATACCTTTTAAACTTCCTCCCGTTCTCACAGAATACGTATAAAAATTCACTTATATCGATCTTACTATCAGCGGCAAGAGCCCTGATTCCTGTTTTTTGGAGGAGGGAATGTCCGCCTACTATGAGAGACTGGGTGGTGAGAGTGGAGGGGGTTAGGGTTATGGAAGAGGCTTATTACAACAGTGAGGGCAAATACGATCACTATTTTGCGGTTTGGCATCCATGGTTATCACGCCGAGCGTCCATAGCAGGGGAAAACCCATTGGTATTTGCGGCGGATGTTGCGATATCTGGGAATGTGTCGACCGTTTCATCATAACTTGGAAGTTTAGATACTCCCCGGGAGTCTTACATTGCTACATATTGCTTGAACCTAGAACATTGCTTTTTAATTGTATTTTAATATGTTAGTTTTGTTATATTTGAGAAAAAGAAAATGTCCGAAAAAGTATTTTATGTTTCATGTGACCGGACAATTGCTGTTTGCTTCTTAATACTTAACATTCTGTATTATTGTGTGTGATTTCGATGGTATGCTCCTTTTTGTCAATAAATATATATTACACAAAAAAGAAAAAATGCACGAAGATTGTAATTCCAGCGTTGATTTACGCGCATTAACGTTTAATGCTGGGCGCACAAATTCACGCGTTGCGCGTGCATTTTTACATGAAGAATGTAATACGGCCCAGTGATGGCTATGTCTGGGTCAGTGAATCTCCTAACTGGGAAATCTTGTGGGGTGTTCCCAGTATACGGTGGTTAGTACTTACCAAAAGTGGTGCAATGAAGGACAACAGGTGAACCGGCGTCCAGTTCATGGGTGCAAAGGCTCATAGATCTACGTGGGGAGCAAATGATACTTTAGCTCAAATTGCTGAAAACCATAATGCTGGCCATGATAGAAAGGTGTCAGAACACACATGATACATACCACCTACCTAGAGATTGTTGCAGACCACATACACCCTTCATGGCAATGGTGTTCCCTGGTGGCAGTGGCCTCTTTCACCAGGATAATGCATCCTGCCACACTGAAAAAACTGTTCAGGAATGGTTAAAGGAACATGACAAAGATTTCTATGTGCTGCCTTAGCCAAATTCTGCGGATCTCAATCTAACTGAGCATCTTTGGGATGTGCTGGAACAACAAAACTGATCCATGGAGGCCCACCTTGCAACTTGCAGGACTTAAAAGATCTGCTGCTTATGTCTTGGTGCCAGATACCACAGGACATGATCTGAGGTCTTGTGGAGTCCATACCTCGATGCGTCAGAGCTATTATGGCAGCATGAGATGGATATCCATGATATTAAGCAGGTGATTTTAATGTTTTGGCTGATCAGTGTAGATTAAAGTGGGGTGCTCTACATTTTTGTCTAGGGTCAGACGAGTGCGTTTTCTACGGACTGTGCGCCCGTGCAGTACGGACGCACGTTTTGACGGAAGGCGCACTAGTGGCCACACAGTCCATTTTTGTGACTGACGTTATTTTTGACGGATGTAGGAGGGAAAATAAATTTAAATGAAAAAAAAATTTCTCCGTCAAAAATGCTGGATGTATAAAAGCAGTGTGTCTGACCACGTTCCATCACTCACACACAAAGTTATGCGGACGGTGCGGTCGTGGTGCACTCCGTATGTCCCTCCTAGCGGTACGACGTTCTTGCTAACCTGCGTCCGTCTGCCACGTCCATAGTGCGTCCGCACTTCCGTGCGGACGTACTTCGTGTGTGGGCCTTCATTGGTCATGGTTGTCTGCTACCACGGACGTTAACACTGCGTTCGTCTGACCCCAGCCTTTTGTGTTGTGTTCATTGTTCTCAGAAGCACCATTAGAAAAAAAAATACGTGTTCAGGTTGAGTGCAGCCATTCTATTATCATAGAAAATGTTTGAAATCAGTGAAACTGATTTCAGGACATTTTCTTAACATTTGGTATTACATTCACCTGCAATAAATTTATGAATGTTTCTTTAATTATAATATGATGTTCTCTTCCAAAAATCTGTTAGATTTACAAAACTGTTACTGCTGTTCCTATAAGCTCTCTTAAGATGACAAACACGTATTTACAAAGATAAACTAACGCTGCGGTACAGCATGTTCATCACAAACATACAGTATAATCAAAAAAATAAAAGAAGAAAACATGTAACCTCTCCTTGACATAAGAACAGTTAAAGCCACGTGTGTCTCGTGTATTTTGTGAATAAAAGGAACATACTGTACCTTATGTGTACATGTGTTCCACACTTCAAGATGCATTCTCTATCTGGTGTGCAACGTCACCGATAAAAAATGTGAATCGGCTTTGTGTAGTTTGACTATCTGGCTTGAAATATAGTGATTCCGTCCATGTAACATGCAGAGAGGCGGGATGTGACATTACACAATTACAAACCAAAAAAAAGTCTTGTTCAAGGCTAACGTTCCCATTATTTCATAATTCAGATTATCCCTTGTAACTGCTTTCCATCCAAACATCTGTCAAGCTGGGAAAAACCTACACACTGAGGAGTAGGAAACAAATGTGTAGCGCACTGGAAGAAATATGATTCCGTGCGAGAACGTTCGGACTAAGGATGATAGGTGCTGCAATTCAGTTGTGCCATCGCAGTGTAGGACCTCAGAATCCTTAGGGTTTGATATCCTGTATTTAATATGTGAACTTTCGTCAGGGTTGCTGGGAATGCAGTGCTGGAAAAGACCGAAAGAAATCTTTAACAGATTGAGCTGCATATTTTCCTAAGAGGCCTGTAATCAATCACTGTGGAAGTGTTATCATAGAATTATAATTTAGAAAAAAATTCTATTAAGGCTGTAAACCACACGGCGGTGATTCTGATTGATAGTGACGTGAGAGCAGGTCATACATTTTATACTTCATGTAGAAATCTTAGTTTAGCCGACATAAGGAATTGTATGTTGGAGTGAATTAAGAAGGCAGCGTTATGCTCTGTCTTTTGTATGCAGTATAATGAGGATTAATACACTCCTAACTCAGAGTCAATGACCACTGCATAGCAATGAATGGCTTATTTATTCAACAGTGAGGTACTCTAAGGTGATCAATAAAGAAAATTGTTTAATGAGGGGATTCAGTTGGATTTAGTTACATAGTAATAGGTTGAAAAAAGACCAATGCCCATCAAGTTAAAACTTCCACATACAGTATCCCTATGGCTGCTGATGCTCCAGAAGATGGCAAAAATAGCCCTCTCTCTGCATCCAATAGTGCCCAAAGGGGGGGATCCTTCTTGACTCCATAACGGTAATCAGATTTCTCCCTAGAAGAACAAGCAATGCATTACAATTTTAATTTGTGTGTATATATATATATATATAAGACGCAGAGCCACAGAATCACGGTGGCACTCCAGGACTATCAAAATTATTTTATTGATCCGTATTTAATCAACGTTTCAGCCTCTCCCGAGGCTTTCATCAGGATATACAAGTGAACAATGTTCCATAAATCAATTAAGGCTAGGGTCAGACGAACGCATTTTTCACGTGCGTTTAGCCGCACGAAATCACGGCCGTGCTAGCAGCAAATGACGTCCAATGCCGGGGAACATACGACGAACGGCCGCACGAACGTTCGTCCATGCAACGCAAGTGGCCAACGAACGCATTTTTTCGAGAACTTCAAACCGCTACTACTGACGTACAGAGTGCGCTGCGGCCACATAGCGGCGTGTTTGCGTGATTGGGAGACGTCAGACGCTGCACACGTCCGGCCAACATACGCAAAAGGGTTTTATTGATGATCCGTACAAAATCACGTACGAAAATGTGCATCGTATGACCGCTGTCGCGTATTCCGTGAAAAAATACGTCCATTCGTTCAAACGCACTTTTTCACAGACAACGTGAAAAATGCGTTCGTCTGACCCTAGCCTTATACAAAAAACGACATGCAAACATCAATTGATTAACTCACCACACCCCAAAGGATGGCGTTGACGTCCTCCTTGCGCGCATGCGTCCTTCCAGATCTCTACCCGATGGCGCACACTAGGTATCCTAGCAACCCTTGACGCTTTAGGTAGATCCCTCCATATCGGCGCTGTCTAGTGATGTTTAGCGAATGTCTTTGATGTCTTGAATATCGAGCCCAACAGTAGGCACCAGGCAATTATCTAGTACAGCAGGAGTGCATGGCAGACCTCTGAATATATATATATACTGTATGTGTATTTATCAGGAAATCATCTATACCTTTTTTTAAAGGCATCGACTGAAGTGGTTACATTTCCTACATGATTTTTATTATGTCCACACAAACTTACTTTTTTAGGAATACATACAACACAAGAGAATTCAGGGAGGTCTCTTGTAAAAATAATGAATACACAATATAAACAGTGTTAAAGCAGTCTGCGTGTTATTTCATTTTTTTCTTTTTTAACTATTTTATTTAAGTATTTTTTTGTTTTTTTTTCATATTCATGAATAGTAAACACTGAGGAGGAACCGATTCACCAAAGGTATTATTTGGGTATTATTTATCATTACTACTGACAAATTGAATCTGATTATATTAACAAATATGTAAGTAAGGCTAATGTCAGACGAACACAGTCTGAGCGCACTCTGCGTGTGTGCATAACGGACAGACGTACTGACGGAAGATACTGTAGACACCACACGGTCTGTTTTTCTTGACGGACGTAAAAAAAAAAAAAGGGAATTATGGGAAATAACATTAATATGAAAAATGATAAAAATTTGAAAAGGATATGAAAAGCCATTGTGTGCGTCAAGGTGCTGGACGTCGCAAATGCGCTGCGTCTGACATCTCATCACTCACACAGAACGCTACGTGGACGTGGCGCACTCTGCGCGTCTGTGGTAGCGGTTTTACGTTCTTGCCTAACTTGCGTCCGTTTGCCACATGCGCTGTGCGTGCGCAGTTTGGTGCGGATGTACTTTGTGTGTGGGTCTCTATTGTTCATGATTCTATGCTACTACAGACGTTAAACTGTGCGGCAACACGGACGTGATCACTGTGTTCGTCTGACACGGGCCTAAAGTTTAACTATTTGAGAGGTTAAGTGTAGGAAGATCACAGATCTGAGAATCTAGTGTATCCAGGGAGAGGGGAGGAAACACAATTTGACAGATTAGTGGGGAAAAGGGGACACGGTCCAGGGATGGGAGAGTCCACTTTACACAGGAATCAAGCTCTGGCCCCCTGCCTCCCAGATGTTGATTACCTAAAATTCCCAGAATTCTTTGAATGCAATAGATGACCAGAGAATCATGGGAGGTGTAGTTCAGAAACATCTTGAGATAACTGGTCCAATGGGTTCATTAGCCCCACACAGAATATTAAAAAAAATTCTTATTAATCATATGTAAGATGGGATTGCATGAAATATACCTTTTGCCTTTGCTTTATCAATTTCTCATATGGCTCTTTACACACAAGATCCTATAAGGGTTATTCAGAGAGCACCGAAATGTCAGCGAAATTTCGGTGCTCTCTCATTCACCGCACTTGGTGAGTTACATTCTCCAAAGTGTGGTGAATCGACCCGCCAAATTGAAAAACGGCCTTTAAACCGCCGAATGCATCCGTCAATCCGCCGAACAGACCACCGAATTGATCTGAAAAAGTCAACGACCCGACAAACAGCCACCCGAAAAAGCTGACAAGCCGCCAGACAGGCATAAATAAAAAAAAAAACTGCAACTTTTATAACGCGTTTAAGAAAAAATGAGTGCATGAAAATGCATGGAAATGTTATATATAAGATTCTACAAATAACACTAAAAAGGTCTGTTACAGAATAAAAAAACAATACGCCATGTAAAAAAAATTAATTTGGAATTAAAAATTTTGCTGAACAAATCCTGAAAAATACAGAAAAAATGGCGTCGCGCCCATACTCACCGGAGCGGCAGCAACTGCCAGGAGTAACAGCCCAGTCAATGTATAAAACATAACAAGGAAAAAGAGTGTCATCTGCGCTCGTTTCTATGTGTTCCATGTACAACAAAAATTAGGTTTTTGTTTGTTTCAATGGCCATTGCAACGTAAGCCCACTCGCCACTTCAAGGCACCTCTTTAGAGTGGGTACCTAACAATTGTAACCAAGTAGAGCGGCCTTTTGGTTACAATTGTTAGGTACCCACTCTAAAGAGGTGCCTTGAAGTGGCGAGTGAGCTTACGTTGCAATGGCCATTGAAACAAACAAAAACCTCATTTTTGTTGTACATGGAACACATAGAAACGAGCGCAGATGACACTCTTTTTCCTTGTTAAATCCTGAATAATGCCTAGAAAATAAATAAAGAACCTTTTTGCTGCAAATGAAAAGAATAAACAGTTGAATAAATATTTAAGAAAAATAGGGAATATTTTTTACATTGAAACCTATGGGATTTGTCTGTTTAACCCTTTCGCTGCTGAGGCTTTTCCCGCCCCTATGCTGAGGTCATTTTTACCTGTTTTGCGCATCATGTTTAAACGTGTTTTGAAGGCTTATTTTAGTATATGACCCAGACATATTATATATCGTTCTTTCCGTCAGACTCGGTAGATTCATAATATGTCATTATTATATGTATACGTTATGTCATGTCTGTATATTATAACAAAAATGCAATAAAATATGTATTTTCAATAATTTACAATGTGTAAAGTGTTTTTTTCCACATTTTAACATGCGAGCAATTGCGGTTATATTTTGTATGGGGTGCGCTTGTTAAAAAAATTAGAGATGGGGTCTCATTACATATTTTTTTGGGGAAAATGACACTATTTTTAACAAACGCACCGCATACAAAAATCGTTAGTGCAGCATCATTGTTCACATTATAATTGAAATGGGAACAATATTGCTGCATTAACAAACCCAAAAAAAAAAAAAAAGTGTTTAATTTTTTTTTTTTAATTTTCCATTTTAATTTTTTTTTATTTTTATTTTTCATTTTTTTTTTTTTTACAAAATTTTTCACTGTAGTGTTTGGTATCGTTGGACGGCCATGCTCTGGCCGATCCAACCATACCAAAATTTAACCCCTAGCTGCCACGGATCGGGAGATAGGGAGTTCATTGGAACTCCCTATCTCCACAGTTGGTGGCAGTTAGGGGTTAACTCTAGGACTGGCGTCATCGTGCTACGCACGATGACGCCAGTCCTCTGGGGGAGTTCCCGGAGGCTTGGCCGACATCCAAGATGTCGGCCAGCTCCGGGAAAGGATCGCGAACCGGCGCTTTTCAGCGCCGATTCGCGATCCAGCTCCCCAGGGGTTAATGCCAGGCATCATTTGGAAGGGCAGGCTGTGCCCTTCCAAATGATGCCTGGGTTAACCCCCTGTGCGCCGCCGATCGGGAGGGAGAGAGGTCCGAAGGACCTCCCCCCTCCCTTTCAGGCGCCTCCTCCGCACATGCGGGGGGGGGCGCCTGAATTAGGTGTCATCGCGCCCCCGCGATGACACCTAATTCTGGCGGCTGCTGGTCCGGATGCCGGGCTGACATCCAGGATGTCAGCCCGCACCGGAGGGGCCAGCGATCGGCCAGAACCCGGCCGAACGCTGACCCCAATGTGAGGACGCGCTCAGCGCGTCCTCAGCACACCAGCGGGACTGCCGAGGACGCGCTGAGCGCGTCCTCAGCAGCGAAGTGGTTAAACCTATCGAATGAAGCCACTGAAAATCAGGGCATTTCACTGGCATTTCACTGCTTTTTGGTGTTCTATGAATAGATTAAGCATTACTTCTCTATGGGAAGTACACTGCCACCAAAGGTCAATGTATTTTTGCTGGCAATTCACCAATATTTGGCAAATTGCCAGCTTTTTGAATAGCCAAATGATCACGAAATTGCACTCTATGGGTAAATTCACTGTTTGATGCAATTTCATGGCCAATTCGGTGCTTTCTGAATAACCTCTTATATGTCACTGGTCAGCAACCTTGGCCCTCCAGATGTTTTGGAACTACATCTCCGTCTTCATGGCATTGCTCAGCCATTCATTAGGTTGGAGGATACTCATGGACGTAGGCGTGTGCACAGAGTGTGTGCCTGATGTGCCCAAGCACACCCTAATGTTGGATAACGGGTTCATCTGTGACCCCTACATTGATATTTTGTCTGTTTCATATCTGGATCATGATAAATAGCATGAACATTCGCTATTTCTAACTAAAAATAACTGTTCCGTGCAAAACTGTCCAAGCATGGGTATGTAATTAATAAATGTTTCATGGATGCACACCCAATGAAATGGGCTGCACATGCCATTGCTCATGGATAATGTAGTTCCAGAACATCTGGAGGGTCAAGGTTGCTGACCCCTACTGAATGTGATAACACAATTTAATATATCTTTTATTAATGATAGTTAGATCTTTCACTCAAATAAGGAAAGAATACAGACAGCCGTGCCACATAGTACTGGTCATAAAGAGGGTGGATCTACTGCGAAACTAATGAAGCTTAAGCTTCAGGGCCCCTAATCCCAGAGGGGTCCCAGAAGAATCTTTAGTCCACATTTCTTAAAATTTTTGGATCTAGGAACTGGAAAATGGTACATCCATCCACTGTCTCTGTTCTCACTACTCACCTGGAAAGATTTCGGGGATATGATAGACTGGCCACTCAATTACTAGATCTGTCACCTCCCAAACATGACCTGTGGAAATTATGGGACTTGTACTTGATTAAACAATGTATATGAGGGAGAGCCAGGAACGTCTGCGAGGACTCAGGGGTAGGATCAAGTGCACTACGAGGTGGTACTTTCCCTTTGGGAATTATGCTATTTTATTTTACTCCTGGACCTTCCGTGGATAACTTCAGCAATGTTCTTGAGTGCAATGTGCTGTTTATCTGTTTGATGTGTCTTTAAATGTTCCTTCCCCGCTCCTATTTTTTTCTGTTCCCGTGTCCAAACTTTAATAACAAAGTTATAATTTTAAAAAAAAAATTGGATCTATTGTAGTATACTTTTTTTTTAATAGTAATAATGTATTTTATTTCAATATAAAATAATATTTAAATGAAAAAGTAAAGCTCATGCAGGTTAGCTGTAAATGCAAAGCCTTTCACGTTAAGGATCTTTCAGTCTAAATATACTTAATATAAATAGTTTAACACACTATCAACATTTATGGTAGAAATTAAAATTAATGAAAAATTATGCTAGGTTAGCTATAATAGAAAAATAAAAAGCATGTTTCAGTGCTTGTGGTCATGTGGTCATTGTAAATGACAACATTTCGGTAACTTTTTATTTTTCAGAATACTGAATCTTATAAAATATTAAAATATACATATAATACAATTAGAAACATAGAAACATAGAAAAATGTCGGCAGATAGAACCTTTTCGGCCCATCTAGTCTGTCCAATTACATGGATACTTAACCTGGATTTATCTTTTGTTTAGGATAGCCTTATGCCTATCCATGCCTGCTTAAATTCAATTACTGTTTTGGCCTCTACCACTTCTACTGGAAGACTGTTCCATGTATCCACCACCCGCTCAGTAAAATAATGCTTCCTGATGTTACTTTTAAACCTTTGCCCCTCTAATCTAAGACTATGTCCTCTTGTTTTGCTATTTTGTTTCCTTTTAAATATACTCCCTTCCTCTACCTTGTGGATTCCCTTTACGTATTTAAATGTTTCTATCATATCTCCTCTGTCTCGTCTTTTTTCCAAGCTGTACATGTTAAGATCATTAAGCCTTTCTTGGTATCTTTTCTCCTTCAAGCCGTACACCATTTTTAGTAGCCCTTCTCTGAACTCTCTCTAAGATGTCTATATCCTTCTGGAGATACGGTCTCCAGTACTGCACACAGTACTCCAAGTGAGGTCTCACCAATGCTCTGTACAGTGGCATGAGCACTTCCCTTTTCCTACTGCTAATACCTCTCCCTACACAACCAAGCATTCTGCTAGCATTTCCTGCTGCTCTATTACATTGACTACTTACCCTTAGATCCTCTGAAATAGTGACCCCTAAATCCCTTTCCTCAGATGTTGAGGTTAGGACTGTATCAAATATTCTATATTCAGCCCTTGGGTTTTTACGTCCCAGGTGCATTATCTTGCACTTATCCACATTAAAACTCAATTGCCACAACTCCGACCATTTTTTTAGTTTACCTAAATCATTTGTCATTTGGCTGATCCCTCCAGGAACGTCAACCCTGTTGCAAATCTTTGTGTCATCAGCAAAAAGACATACTTTTCCATTAATACCTTCAGCAATATCACTAATAAAAATATTAAAGAGAATGGGTCCAAGTACTGACCCCTGAGGTACCCCACTGGTAACAAGACCTTGCGCAGAATAAACTCCATTTACCACAACCCTCTGTTGTCTGTCACTCAGCCACTGCCTAATCCATTCAACAATATTGGAATCCAAGCTCAAAGATTGCAATTTATTGATAAGCCTTCTATGCAGAACAGTATCAAAAGCCTTACTGAAATCGTAATAAACAATGTCTACTGCACCACCTGTGTCTATTATTTTTGTTACCCAATCAAAAAAATCAATAAGATTAGTTTGGCATGATCTCCCTGAGGTAAACCCATGTTGTTTCTGATCCTGTAATCTATGTGTTTTTAGATGTTCAACAATCCTTTCCTTTAACATGGTTTCCATTAATTTCCCTACTACTGACGTAAAACTAACTGGCCTATAGTTCCCCGATTCCTCCCTACTACCCTTCTTGTAAATGGGCACAACATTGCTAATTTCCAGTCTTCTGGGACGACTCCTGTTAACAAGGATTGGTTAAATAAATCTGTTAACGGTTTTGCTATTACATCACTGAGCTCTTTTAATAATTTAGGATGGATCCCATCAGGCCCCATTGACTTATTTGTCTTTACTTTAGACAGCTGCTTTAGAACCTCCTCCTCTGTAAACTCATATGTAAATGTCTCTTTAGTGTTCCTCCTAACTGAGGTCCCTTTCCTTCCTTTTCTTCTGCAAAGACTGAACAAAAATATTCATTGAGGCAGTCAGCGAGACTTTTATCCTCTTCTACATACCTTCCTTCCTTTGTTTTTAATCTAACTAATCCTTGTTTTACTTTTCTTTTCTCATTTATGTATCTAAAAAATGTTTTGTCCCCTTTTTTACTGACTGAGCTATTTTCTCTTCTGCGTGTGCTTTGGAAGCTCTTATAAATTGCTTTGCCTCTTTCTGCCTAATCTTATAGGTTTGCCTATCTTCTTCACGCTGAGTTTTTTTTATAATTATTGAATGCTATCTTCTTGTTCTTCACTATTTTGGCCACTTCTGCAGAGTACCACAGTGGTTTCTTCCCTTTTTTGTTGTTGCTAACAAGCCGAATGCAATTTCCTGTGGCCTTCCTTTAAATAATCCCATTTCTCTTGGACTCCCTTTAAACTCCTCCAGTCTGATAATGACTCCTTCACACAAAATCTCATTTTAGAAAAATCTGTTTTTTTAAAGTCTAAAACTTTTGTTTTTGTGTGGTGCGGCTCCATCCCTGTTCTTATATTGAACCATACTGACTGGTGATCACTAGATCCCAAATTTTCACCTACAACGACGTCTGATACCAAACCTCCATTTGTGAGTATTAAATCCAATATGGCCTCTTTACGGGTCGGCTCCTCAACTACTTATGTTAGAGATAATCCCAGTAAGGAGTTTAGAATATTTGTACTCCTGGTGCACCCAGCTATTTTGGTTTTCCAGTTCACATCAGGAAGATTAAAGTCCCCATGATATAACTTCCCCCTTCATTGCCATTTTGGCTATTTCCTCAACCAGCAGATTATCTAGCTCTTCTACTTGTCCAGGGGGTCTATAGATCACAC
Organism: Leptobrachium leishanense; assembly: GCA_009667805.1. Taxonomy (NCBI): domain Eukaryota; kingdom Metazoa; phylum Chordata; class Amphibia; order Anura; family Megophryidae; genus Leptobrachium; species Leptobrachium leishanense. Next base: position 469,235,341 of record CM019063.1, read on the forward strand.
CTACACGAGCTACTGTATGATTGCCAACTGTTAGCGTAACCCAAACTGACTCTATGTTCACCTCGTTCACTTTTATTTGGTTCGTTTTGATGTTGTTTTTCACATACAGGGCCACTCCTCCTCCTTTCCTACCTGCTCTGTCTTTTCTATATAAAGAGTACCCCGGTATTGTTATGTCCCAGTTATTTTTCTCAGTGAACCATGTCTCAGTAACCGCCACTAAATCTACTTTTTCAGCTGCCATCATTGCCTCCAGTTCATTGATTTTATTGACTAAACTGCGAGCATTTATAGACACGACTCTGAGCTTGTCATTTTTTACCTCGCATGTTGCTTGCACCCTCCGATTTAGTTTTGGGGGACAATCGGGCAGATTATTTACCCTTTTGTCCCCCCCTCCTAGTTTAAATATTTCTTTGCGAAACCTTTGAACTTCTCACTGAGAACATATGTTCCTCTATGAGTAAGATGCAAACCATCTTTTTTATACAGTTCCTTTCTGCTCCAATTAAAGCTATCATGGGACACAAAGCCAAATCCTTGCTCCCGACACCATTCCCGAAGCCACAAATTTAATTCCCTATTGCGCATCTTCCTTCTTGAATGTTATGCACAGGCAAAACTTCAGAGAATGACACAGTGGACGCAATCTGCTGTATTTCACCTCCAAGAACACAAAAATCTTCCTTAATCTCAGAAACCTCATTGCTAGCCAAGTCATTTGTCCCTAGATGGACTAGAACATCCACTTCCCCTTGCTGGTTTGCTTCTTTGACAATATTGAGAATACGTCTCCTGTCTCTACGAGCAGTAGCCCCAGGAAGACATCTCACCAAACCACTACTCTCCAGCTCAACACCTCTTATGATAGAATCACCCAGCAACAATTGCCTTCTATCAAGTCCCACCTTTTCATTTTTGTCCTTGGTTGCAGTGCTGCATACCTTAGGCATAGTGGATGGTGGTTCCTCAACTATGGTGTCTGAGCCTGCATCCGTCTTACCACTACACTCTGAAAGTGCCTCAAAAGAATTAAGAAGAGCCACAGATTGTGGGACATGCTTTCTATCCCACACGCTAAGTCTGCCAGATCCTACAGTAGTCCATCTGCCGCTCCTAGGAGGCCTCTGTGGCAGTGGCTTTGTAACAGTCATGGCCTGAGTTTGTCTAACAGATAATTTACAAATCTCAGACTTCAAACAGGCAATTTCCTGCTGCAATAAAGAGAACTGCCTACATATCAGGCACACTCCAAACCTCCAAAAATTGGATCTAAAAACAAACGCATGACAGCTCTTACACTGGACCAAGCCTGCCATTATAAAAGAATGGATTTAAAACAAGAAAATCTTACCTTTTTGTAGGTTTTCTACCTCCTGTCAAACCTCCAGAATATCTCCAGAAGATCTCCTCTAAGAGTTCACTTTGAAGGCTTCACTTACATAATTTTACCTATGTACAATCAAAAGGTATATATAATATCTTCTTTGGAAAATACAAACAGTAGGTGACATGACATAAATAAAAGGGAAATCACAATGCAAATATGAAACACGCGAAAAACTGTAAGTCATAGGGAATTTTTATTCACTCCAGTGAGTTTGATTTGTAAAATAATCCAATACAGAAATTTTAATCAAAATCTGAGATGTTTTAGATAAATTTAAAAATTTGGGTTGACCTGTTGTGGAACACCTCCATTAAAGAAGATGACAATGGTTAGTGGTTGCCCAGACCTTGTTGCTGGTTGTGAAGGGGACCCCATAACAGTTCAAGCTTCAGGGCCCGAAAAAATGTATACCCACCACAATTTGTAAAGCAAGGATTGAGGAGCAGATTCGTTATGTCTCTTTAGAGCTTCTTGGATCATATTGACTTCGTAGGAGGTGGGAGAAAGATTTATTAATTATTCCGATTAAAAAGAATATGCCATCAAATTGATATCATCTCTCCGTTTCCATGTTAATATATTTCACTGCCCATGTCATTTGTTCTATAGAGGAAATGTTCACATATTTCAAGTCCAGCCCTCTGTATGTAAATAAACTAGGATCATGTCAAGCGGGAATGCAGAACATTGTGCTCCCATTCCATTTCTCGAGGGGAAAGGAAATATTAATCATCCCATACTGTAGAGCTTTCCGTTCAAGCATAGGTTTCCCTGTTCAGTCACAATAAATCATATAATACTGTGTATATATATATTTTGTCCTAAATGATCCCTAATAGCCAGCTGGGGTTGAGTTAAGACATCTTTATTTTTGGGGGTGGGGGAAATAGTCTTGGTGTGTTGCAACATTTCATCCAATAGAATTTAAATAGGAGATACTTTGGAAATTCTAGTGGACATTACCTCCGCATTCCTGGACTTGATGCTGACACATGTAGTGCTGGGAGTAGGTGGTATTTAACTTTGTCATCACAGACCGCATGTTGAGAAAGCCTTACACACAAGTGAAACGCGTAGATCAGCTGCTACATGAGGTATACAGAATTGGTGTGTCCTTTATGAAAACTGGACAGAGAGCCTACTTGTGTGTCATAAAACAACAATAGTCTGGAAAAAGTGATCACCAGTTTATTGCTCTGATTTGTTCGCTCATACAGTCTGTTTTATTATATGTTGTTGTCCTCTGGATCTCTATGCTTATGTTCAATGTGCATTGTTATTATGTATCCACTCTGATGTGACCTGGAGACTGATTCTTCTCCTTTTCTTTAGGTTTATGCTATTAAATGAATGTGTTTTATTGGATTTATTTTATACTTCTGACATAATTCTATACTTTTCACTTCTTATAGAGAGAGCACAGAGTTTGTCAATGGATGCTCACACACGTACATATATGTTATAGCTATTTATTATATATTTTTCAAAGATTGGTTGGGTGTAAAGAAAGATCCAATATAAAATTCTTCATGAATCTAAATATTTTGATTCCTCTAACCAATATTATATGAATTTAAGATGTTTTTGCTTTAAGCATTTCTGATCTTTATTAGAAATAACTGTCTTAAGAAAGAACACACGGCACACAGAAATCTTGCTGTTTTTCTCTATCTTTGTCGCAGAGTGTCAGGTAATTTATGATTTGTTAGATGCCAACATGTAAGTCCATCGAGAGTTAAATATTTTTAGTTGGAAATATTCTGCAGTCAAATAGAAGTCCCATTGTACGTCAAACATTGTGCTGACATGCACATTCATTCAGGTGCAGCGGGGCAGATGGATGAAGACCCAGCTATTGTATGCGATGTGCAGGTGCACATATTGCTATACAGGCTTTGCTTTTCTGAATTGATAGAATATTTTACAAATCCACAGTTTTATTAACTCTTTTATTGCTTTACGATATTGCGATTTTCCCATTTAGGCTAGAATCAGACGAACGCAGTCAGAGCGCACTCTGCGTGTGTGCATAACGGACAGACGTACTGACAGAAGATACTGTAGACACCACACGAACAGTTTTTCTTGACGAAGAAAAAAAAATGGAACTATCGGAAATAAAATTAATATGAAAAATGATAAAAATATGAAAAGGATATGAAAATCCATTGTGTGCCTCAAGGTGCTGGACGTCGCAAATGCACTGCGTCTGACATCTCATCACTCGCTCAGAACGCTACGCAAATGTGGCACAATCTGCGAGTCCGTGGTAGCGGTTTTACGTACTTGCCTAACTTGCGTCTGTTTGCCACGTGTGTTGTGGGTCTCTATTGCGCATGATTCTATGCTATGACGGACGTTAAACTGTGCGGCAACACGGACGTGATCACTGCGCTTGTCTGACACAGGCCTTAATTAGGAAAAAATTTAAAAAATATTTTAAACTTTCTACATATTCTGATCATCTAATGTGTCAAGGGTCCTCAAACCTTATGCCGTTGGTTCCCAACCGCGGTCTTCAAGTAACCCCAACAGCCCAGGTTTTCCAGATATGTGAAGCACAGCGCAGGTGATATGATTTGCTGCTCAGTGATTGCAGGATTCAGTCTGCATTTTCCCAAGGCAAACCTTAAAACCTGGCCTGTTGGGGGTACTTGAGGACCGCGGTTGGGAACCACTGCCTTATTCTATAAACTTTTAACCTGAAGTTCTTCCCCTTACACGATTTCTTTTCAATATCTAGTTTAAAAAGCTATAACTTATATAGTATAGATATTATACCTCATGACCTCAATTCATGATGGTGGAAGTTCATTTTTTGTAATTTTGACAGAATATTAAACCATGTTCATTTTATCTCCTGTTATGTCTGTAAACTCTTTCAAGAAACCGCAGCTTATAGTTTTCTGTGCGTTTGCGGGGGTGGTTGGATCTTTCTCTTCCTCTCTTGTAAACAATAGGAGCCTTACCAAGCTCAGGTGGTAATAGGGAGCTCCAAAGGAAAAATGTGTGAGCCAATAACCGGCAAATAGTTCGAAGTCTCCCTCTGCAGTTATTCTGCCTGTGCTGCTCGAAGCCACCGGAGCGAGATTGCGCAGGGTTCGAGGTCTGGAAGCGTAAACCTCGATGGAGTCCTATGAACTCCATGATGTGATACTCATGGCGGCGCTAATGTGGGTATCCTAGTGGTTAGCACTGCGTTCCGTGACAAAGTGCCAAGGTAGCGCCTGCCCTGGAATCTCTCACTGAAATGACGACGCTACAGGGAAACCTGCAAGCGCAGATTTATCCCCGTTAGTGTCCCCATTTTAGCGTTAACCCGGGAATAATGCCCTTTGTCTCCTCTCCTGCTACTTTATTTTACAGGGAGCGGACTTAATCCCTGGTTGTTCAGCAAGGGGATAAAAAGTGTTCCCTGGTGATGGAGAGTTCAGTCTGCAATTCTACCTGAACTAGACCTTACTAATTGCACCCTCATTAATGAGTCGGAGTGCTCATGTTGCAGCCCACCAGTGTCTTGGTGGGACAGTCTAGTGTGGCATGGAGGGACCCTTACATCTGTAGCATTTTGTCAAGCTACCCCCCCCCCCGATGACAGCCTTGATTTTATGTGTGGCGATGACCTGGCTAAACTCGATAGATCCTATAGGATTTTGATGGATGGGATGTGATTCAGCTTTGCAGAATGCCTGTTGAATGATTTTACTATAGGGATCCTATATACCTAGATGGCATAGGTGAATTTGGCTTGTGTCTGGTGCAGCAGATACGGAAAGGCAACATTTTCCTTCCCCGTGTCCTTTTTTTCTATTTGAGGTGTGCGTGTGTTTAACAGAGCTGCTGCACAGCAAAACTCCCATCAAGAACCTATTAAATCATTTGAAAGGCTGTTTGAAATCGCTTGTTTAAACGAGATACCTTATTTTGCATTAAATTATAGTTTTAGCATAATAGGCCTAATTGTTTATATTTATTTGATACTAGCTTTTGCCCGCGGCTTCGCTCGCGTGGATTTTAGGATTTGTTAAAATTGTTTTTAAACAAAACTTGGGGGGTTTTGTTAGAACTCCCTTTTTTTATCCCCCACTTGGGATTTTTTGAAAATGGTAAAACACGTGTTTTTTTTATTTTTCAAGAAGATTGTAAGTGCCAAATTTCACACCTGTAACATCTTTGGTTTTTGAAATATAGGTATACTGATAAAAGTATTCACACCCCTTTACCCCGACCCCCCCCCCCTTAACTGGATTTTCAGAAAATGGTAAAACACGTTTGTTTTTTTTGCACGAAGATTGTAAATATCGAATTTCACACCTGTAACATCATTGGTTTTTGAAATATAGGTATAGCGATTTAAGTATTCAACCACCCTTTTTGCCCTCCACAATGGATTTTTGGAAAATGGTAAAATAGGTGTTTTTATATTTCTCAAGATGAATCTAAATACCAATTTTCACCTTTGTAACATCTTCTGTTTTTGAGATATAAGTATCCTGTTTAAAAGTATTCACCCCCCTTTTTTCATCCCCATTTGGGATTTTTGTAAAATGATAAAACACCTGTTTTTTCATTGTTCAAGAAGATTGTAAATACCAAATTTCACGTCTGTAACATCTTTGGTTTTTGAAATATAGGTATACAGATAAAAGTATTCAGATCCCTTTCCCCGACCCCCCTTAATTGGATTTCTGGAAAATGGCAAAACACATGTTTTTTTTTTTCACGAAGATTGTAAATACCAAATTTAACACCTTTAACACCTTTGGTTTTTTAACCCCTTAGTGACCGGGCGGTTTTACACAAATCCGTCCTTTAGTGACCGCTGCTGTTTTTACGTTTCTGCGCTGTTAGTGTTTAGGTCAAATTTTCCTCTTACTCGTTTACTCAGCCCACACATATTATACACCATTTTTCCCGCCATTAAATGGACTTTATAGAAATACCATTATTTCCATCATATCGAATAATTTACTATAAAAAAAAATGAATATGATGAAAAAATGGTAAAAACACACTTTTTCGTAATTTAATCCCCAAAATCTACAACCAGCAAAAAAGACCCTGGCTAAATAGGTTCAAAATTTTGTCCCGAGACTAGAAATACCCAATTTTTACATATTTTTGCTTTTTGACCCCTTCACTGCTGAGCCAGTTCACCTATGTGCGCTGCGCTCATTCTGACCATTTTGTACTAATTATTTTGAGATGACAGCCTAGGTCCTATTTAATTAAACCCCCCCAGACAAAAAAACTTTTTTTAAAATTTTTTTTTTATTTTATTTAATTTTTTTTTAATCTTTTTATTTTTTTAATTTGTTTTTAAACCAAACCTGGTCATGTTTGGTATCATTGGAAAGGCCATGATCAGGCCTTTCAAATGATGTCAAATATGACCATCTAGCTGCCATGGATCGGGTGATAGGGGGATCCTTAGGATCCCCTTATCTCTACATGGCAGCTAGATGGTTAACTGCCCACTGACATCCTCACACATATGGTGTAGGTTGTCAGTGGGTGGGGGGACCTGGAGGCTTGGCTGACATCCAAGATGTCAGCCCCCTCCAGGTTCGAATCGCGTTTTGGCTCCAATTAGCGCCGAAACGCGATTTGGCGGCGGCGAAATCGTTAATTTATTTATTTATTTATAAAGGATTTTACCAGGAAGGATACATTGAGAGCTAGATGGTTAACTGGCCCACTGACATCCTCACACATATGGTGAGGTTGTCAGTGGGTGGGGGGGGACCTGGAGGCTTGGCTGACATCCAAGATGTCAGCCCCCTCCAGGTTCGAATCGCGTTTTGGCTCCAATTAGCGCCGAAACGCGATTCGGTGGCGGCGAAATCGTTAATTTATTTATTTATAAAGGATTTTACCAGGAAGGATACATTGAGATTTCTCTCGTTTTCAAGTATGTCCTGGGTTCAAGAACATTGAAGTGTTACAGTTACAGAAATACAAAGTAATACAATGCAAGATATTAAAAAAAGCAACACAAATATAAAGATTAACAGAAAATAAATATGTAGGAAATATAGTCACTAGGTTACATGTTTACAGGTGCATTCTGTATTGAGGTATGTTAGTAAGGAGCTCTTGAGTGAACTTAAGACTGGGGTAAGATTTGATGGTGTCTGGGAGGTTATTCCATAATTGTGGTGCTCTGTAGGAAAATGAGGACCGAGCCACTGTCTTTATGTATTGTGGTATTGCAAGTAAGGTGCTGGTGCTGGATCAGAGTTATGGATGAGGGAGCTGCTGGGGGAAGCAGTCTATTCAGGTAGGGTGCAGCTTCCAGAAATGCTCTTAAACACCAGGCTGGAAAGGTGAAGGGTGCGTCTGGATTCCAGCGATGACCAGTTTAGCTCTTTTAACATGTCACAATGGTGGGTCATGTAGTTACATTGTAGTGCAAAGCAGCTGAATGAGTTATACAATGTAGTAAGTTTATGAAGGTGTGTTTGTGCTGAAAAGGGGAGACTGTCCCCTTTCCAGCGGTGCAAAAAGCATCTCCCTAGCTTCAATGGTTGGGGAGATAGAGGGCTCCAAAGGAGCCCCCCCTCCCCTCCATTGATTTGCATGGGGGCGCCTGCTGATGACGTCACCACGCAGCGTGGTGACGTCATCAACCTCGCCTGCCCATGTAAATCACATGGGCAGGCTTCCTCCCTGCCAGATCGCCGAGGGATCCAGCGAAGGAGGTAAGTATCGGGCGGGAAGGGGGTTAGGCACCGCTGATGTACCCTGTACATCCGCGGGTCTAAGGGAGACCCGTGGACAGGACGTACAGGGTACGTCAGTGGTCCTTAAGGGGTTAAATATAGGTATACTGATAAAAGTATTCAACCCCCCATTTTTGCCCCCTCCCACTGGATTTTTGGAAAATGGTAAAATACTTGTTTTTTGTTTTTCAAGACAAATCTAAATACCAATTTTCACATTTGTAACATCTTCTGTTTTTGAGATATAGGTATCCTGTTTAAAAGTATTCAGCCCCCTTTTTTCAACCCCCACTTGGGATTTTTGGAAAATGGTAAAATACGTGTTTTTTATTTTTCAAGAAGATTGTAAATACCAAATTTCACGTCTGTAACATCTTTGGTTTTGAAATATAGGTATACTGATAAAAATATTCAGACCCCTTTTCCCCGACCTCCCCCCCTTAATCCCCCCCTTAATTGGATTTGTGGAAAATGGCAAAACACGTTTGGTTTTTTCATGAAGTTTGTAAATACCAAATTTCACACCCGTAACATCTTCGGTTTTTGAAATATACAGTAGGTATACCAATAAAAGTATTCAACCCCCCCTTTTTGCCCCCCAAGGAATTTTCAGAACATGGTAAAATATGTGTTGTTTTATTTTTCAAGACGAATCTAAATACCAATTTTCACGTCTGTAACATCTTCTGTTTAAAATATTTAAAATATTCAACCCCTTCTTTTGCCCCCCCACTTTGATTTTTGAAAAGTGATAACATACGTGTTTTTTTATTTTTCAAGGCGAATCTAAATACCGATTTTCACGTCTGTAACATCTTCTGCTTTTGAGCTGTAGGTATCCCTGTTAAAAAATTCAACCCCCTTTTTCACCCCCTTAGGGGTGGAGTTTCCAAAAATCCCTCCTTAGTGGGTGCCTACGTCATAAAAACAGTCCACCTTCAAAATCTCACGTTCCTAGGTTAAACGGTTTCAGTTGGGCGTTGATGAGTCATTCAGTCAGTCAGGACTTTCACGTTTACTGTATATATAAATCAAATCAAATCAAATCAAAATAAGCTTTATTGGCAGGACCAAATACATTTTAGCATTGCCAAAAGCAATATGGGGAGGGGGGGTAGTGGGACATATATATATGGGGAGATGGACAAGTCCATGGACATTATCAGGGGTAAGGATAATGTGAAGGGATGGGGGCGATCCGTGTTGGGATTTACAAGTCCGGATCTCTCAATGTTCCTCTCAGTCTGACATTCTGTGACGTATTGGGCAGATATTTTTCACCGCCAGCTCTTCTTCTCCCAGTATGATGTGGAGTTTCCTCGTCCTTCTATAGAGGTGAAGTCCAGGATGAGAGCGGAGAGTCTCTGGAAGTGAGTTTCCCTCAGTGCTGAGTACTTGGGGCACTGTAGGAGGAAGTGGACCTCATCTTCCAGGGCCTCCTGGTCACAATGCTGGCACAGTCTATTCTCCCTGGGCTTGTATATATATAGATTGAGTTTGGGGGCTGCAGAATTTGGAGCGTCTAGGCAGCACAGATTGACATATTATAGATTATTATTATCCTTTATTTATATAGCGCCACAAAACCTGCAGCGATTTAAAAGATCAGTGTACAAAAGGAGGGAGTTGATACATTAGAATACCACACATGGATGATGACCTGACTCAGGGGGACCCTGAAAGTATTTTGACAAAGACCAGCATAGATCAAAACGTTGTCCTTTACAGCTGAGGAAATAAACCCATTTTTCACTGAATTAATACAGACGAGTCAGTATGTTTTCACTATTTTGGTAGGTAGGCGCTTCATCCATATCGTTAGATATCTTGCCCATATCGTTACATGTCTTGCCCAAGGACACTCGCTGGTGGCGTCTTCTGAGTGGGAACGGGTCGTCTTTCCATGATTGTAGATCAGCGATCCGGTGGTTAGGTTGAACCCGCTTTTCATCAAGTCAAGACTTCTCCTGAGTTGTATTGGAGGGATGTGCTGAATGGGATTTTTTACTTGCTTCTCCCCAGTCGAAGGGTAGAGACATTACCACTAGGGATGAGCCGAACACTCCCCGAGTTCGGTTCGAGCCCGAACCCGAACTTCCCATTTTTCGGGTCCGAAACCCGAACCTGAACTCGAACCCAATGCAAGTCAAGGGCTGAAAATTCGGTTTTTTAGAGTGCCCTCCAAGAGGCATATATGCTACATATTTGCCATAAAAGGTGTATGGGGATCCGGGTAGTGCCCTGGGACAGGAAACCAGAACAAAAAGTAAAAAAAAAAACGTTTTTTAAAAGGACAGTGAGTTTTCCATGAAATAAGGGTTAAAAAATAAAAACCAAAAATTCCTTCAAATATCGTGCCTAGGAGGTCCCCAAACCTGCCCGTGAAGTGGCGGATTTCTAGGATGTATAGAAACACTTAAAAACAAAAAAAAATTACGTTTCATATGACGGTAAATGCTTTTCATTTAATCTATCCATAAACAACTGCTTGGGGCGGCAGTCTGTATGAAAAGAGGAGACATTTTCGTACACGCAGAAAAAGTTTACAGATTTTTTTGGCTAAATTATTGTGAAATATATGCAGGCTTTGGATGAAAGTCACAATAGGTGCTTTAAAATTGGTCCTTTAGCATCCCCAACAGTGCCGTCACACCGTAACACCTCTGAGGATATGAATCTGATACAGGCGTCAGTGGCAGTGCACCCAAATATTATGCTTTTGGTGCCAGGCCTGCAAGTACTATCATACAGTAACCCCTCTGTGGTATTGTGGAAGAATGCAGGGGTGGACCATGTGGTCCTATATTGAAAAGATATGATTCTGGTCAAGGCGTCATTGCACCCAGATATTGTGCCTTTAATGCCAGGCCAGCAAGTATCATCATACAGTAACCCCTCTGTGGTGTTGTGGAAGAGTGCAGGGGTGGACCATGTGGTCCTTTATTGAAAAGTTTTTTATCTGGTAATGGGCGTCAGTGCACCCAGATATTGTGCCTGTAATGCCAGCAAGAATCATCATACAGTAAGGCTAAGGTCAGACGAAAGCAGTTTTAACGTGCGTTTAACCGCACTAAATCACGGGCGTGCTAGCAGCAAATGATGTCCAATGCCGGGCTGCATATGAAGAAGTATATGAAGATGCCGCAACGCAAGTGGCAAACAAACGCATTTTTTCGAGAACGTCAAACCGCTAGTACTGACGTACAGAGTGCTCTGCGTCCGCATAGCGGCGTGTTTGCGTGATTAGGAGACGTCAGACGCTGCTAATGTCCGGCTAACATAACGTCCAGACACAAAAAGTGTTTTATTGATGATCCGTACAAAATCACGGACGAAAATGTGCATCGTATGACCGCTATCGCGTATTCCGTGAAAAAATGCGTCCATTCATTCAAACGCACTTTTTCACGGACAACGCGAAAGATGCGTTAGTCTGACCCTAGCCTAAGGCTGGGGTCAGACGAACGCAGTGTTAACGTCCGTGTTGCCCGCACATAAGTACGTCCGTGATAGCATACAATTGTGTTAAATGGAGCCCCACACACGAAGTACGTCCGCACAGAAGTGCGGGGGCTGACGGACGCTGCAAACGGACGCAGGTTAGGCAAGAACGTAATACTGCTAGAACGGACGTGCAGAGTGCGCCACGTCCACAACGTCCACATAGCTTTGTGTGTGAGTGATGCAACAAGGTCAGACGGACTGCATTTATACGTCCAGCATTTTTGACGGACAGAATGTTCTTTCATTGTAATTTATTTTCCCTGCTACATCAGTCAAAAAATACGTCAGTGAAAAAAACCGACTGTGTGGCCACTACCTTGTTGTCAGTCAGTAAGTACGTCCGTACTGCACGGACGCACAGTCCATACAAAATGCGCTCATCTGACCCTAGCCTAACCCCTCTGTGGTATTGTGGAGGAGTGCAAGGGTGGACCATGTGGTCCTATATTCAAAAGTGTTTTTTTTATCTGTTAATGGGCGTCAGTGCACCCAGATATTGTGCCTTTAATGCCAGGCCAGCAAGTATCATCATACAGTAACCCCTCTGTGGTATTGTGGAAGAGTGCAGGGTTGGACCCTGCGGTTCAAAAAAATAAAATGATATAAATCTGGCACAGGCGTCAGTGCAGCCAAATATTGTGCCTTTCATGACAGCAAGTGCCTTCACACCGTAACCCTTTTGTGGTATTGTGGAAGAGTTCAGTGCTGGAGGTTTTGTGAATGCAGAAGAGGACATCCCCGATCTATTCCATTACTTCAGCATCAGGGGATTGATAGCTGCTGATCCAGGACTGATTCATTTTTATAAATGTCTGCAAGTCTACAGAGTCGGTGGACAGACGCACTCTTTTGTCTGTGACAAAACCTCCAGCAGCACTGAACGTCCTTTCGGAAAGCACGCTAGATGAAGGGCAACCTAGTAGCTGCATAGCATATTGGCTAAATTCTGGCCAGTGATCCAATCTCAACACCCAGTAAGCCAGTGGATCATCTGCTGGAACGGTATCCAGGTCTGCCCTTGCCCCTAGGTAGTCCTGCACCATATGGTGAAGACGCTGGCAATGGGTGCCTACATTTGACGTCCCTGGGCGTCGAGGACTAAAAATTTTTAAAAAAGCATCAGTCAAGCGGCCCTGGCCTTCACCACTATTCCTCTGATCACCTGCAGCCTCAGAAGCACGTGTGTCAGCACTTGGTAATCTACCAGTGCCTGGAAAAGTGTTACACAAGTGTCGCTTTAGAGCGTCCTCAAGTTTTTTCATCCTCTGCTCCCTCTGTGCGGGCAGGATGAGCCCTGCAACTTTCCCCTTGTATCGTGGATCAAGAAGGGTTGCCAACCAGTAATGATCCCTCTCCTTGATAGCACGAATCCTGGGGTCCTTTAGCAGGCTTTGCATCATTAGGGAGCCCATGCAGCGTAGGTTGGAGGTGGCATTAGCTTCCGAGTCTTCCTGGTCAATGAGGATGACCGTATTGTGCACTTCCTCCTCCCAGCCACGCACTAGCCCTTCTGTTTCTGGGCACACAAAAGCCTCCCTTGAGGAATCCGCACCTTCAATGCCCCCACTACTTAAATATTCCTCCTCCTCCTCATCCTCCTCCTTTCTGATCTGAGTAGGACCTGCTGGAATGCTGTCTGCGGAAAGACTGGGGCCTTGAGGGCTAGGGAAGGCCTCCTCTTCCTTCCGCTGCTCTGCCTCTAGAGCCACATCTATAATTCCCCGCAGAGTGTGCTCCAGCAGGAACACTAAAGGAATTGTGTCACTGATGCATGCACTGTCCCTGCTCACCATCCTCGTTGCCTCCTCAAATGGTGACAGTACAGTGCATGCATCCTGGATCATCAGCCACTGGGGGGGGGAAACAAGTTGACCTGAACCTGTCCTTGTGCCAAACTCACACAGGTACTCGTTGATGGCCCTCTGCTGCTTGTGCAGACGCTGCAGCATTGCTAATGTCGAGTTTCACCTGGTGGGCATGTCACAGATCAGACGGTTTGTGGGAAGGTGGGATTCTCTTTGAATTTCTGCCAGGCGAACGCTTGCTGGGAATGACCGTCTGAAGTGGCTGCAGAGTTTTCTGGCCTGGATGAGAAGCTCTGGCAGCCCTGGGTACTTGGTTAGGAAGCGCTGTACCACCAGATTTAGGACGTGTGCTAGGCATGGTACATGCGTCAATTTACCCTTGCATAGGCGGAGAGAAGGTTGCTGCCATTATGCAGACAATCATTCCAGCTCAAGCTGGCGTGGTGTTAACCATCTCTGCACCTGCCCCTGCAGAGCTGCCAAAATTTCTGACCCGGTGTGGCTCCTGTCCCCTAAACAAACCAGCTCAAGCACAGTATGGCATCTTTTTGCTTGAGCCATTGCGTAGACCCTGTCAGGCGTCGTTTAACTCCCACTTCGCCAGAGACAGAGAAGGAGGAGGAAGAGGTGGTGGTGGTGGAGCAGACAGACCTCATACAAGCAGCTTTCTGGAGGCGTGGTGGATGAACAAGCTCCAGCACAGAGCCCCATCTTGGATCACTCCCAGCTGCAATCAGAGTTACCCAGTGTGCCGTGAAGGAAATGTAACGGCACTGTCCATGCTTGCTGGACCACGTGTCTAAAGTCACATGCACCTTGCTGCTGACTGCCTTTCCCAATGACTGGATAACATTGTCTTCCACGTGCTGGTTTAGTGCTGGAATGGCCTTACGTGAAAAGTAATGGCGTTTTGGAACCTGCCACTGTGGTACAGCACATTCAGCAAATTCACGGAAGGGAGCAGAGTCCACCAGCTGGAAAGGCAGCAGCTGCAATGCGAGTAATTTTGCTAAGCTGGCATTTAGATGCTGTGCTTGGGGATGGTTGGGACTATATTTTTTCTTTCGCTGCAGCAGCTGCGGCAACGTAATCTGACTGCGTAAATCTTTAGCTACTGGGATGATGTCACATTGTGAGGAAGGACCTGGTACATCCATTACTGTAGCATCATCCCTGTCGGTGGAGGTGTAGGCAATGACATGGCAGGACATACAGTGGGGATAGAGACAGATGAGAGGAGGAGGACCTACGCAAAGTTTTGCGCCACGGGATGTGTGGCACTTGTTCATATGTCGCCTCAAGCACGGGGTACCCAAGTGTCCGGTATCTTTCCCACGCCTAAGCCTCATCTGACATAGATTACAAATAGCAACGCTGTGCTCTACTGCACATTTCTTAAAGAACTCGCAGACAACAGACTTCCTGCATGTGTTCTTTGAGACAACAGCGCTCTGCACCGGAGCAGCTCTGACATGTGATGCCTTGGACTGGCTAGTGCTACGGTTGGTCACAGAGGATGTTGTGCCTTGTGTTTGCTGTGCCTCCTCCTCCCCTCCTCCTCACTTGATTCCTCTGTTCGATCTGGCACCCAGGTGGAGTCAGTGACCTCATCATCATTGTCATCTTCACCCCTATCTCCTTGTCACTGGAGCCAACTTGGCAGTATTCTGTAGCTGCTGGGGCAACATGAGTGCCAGTTATTTGTGTGTCATCACTGGCACCCCCTTCCTCTAGGTTGATTATACTCCCTTGCTCAACCTCAGAGATTGAATCAGAGCACTGTACTTGCTGTGCATCCTCAAGCAGCAGGTCACTCTCATTGTAGTCAAACAATTCAGCTGACTCTTCCATGTGTGATAGCGAGGCTACGGCAGGAGTAGCTGTGGACAGGGAGGCTGCATTAGATGCTTTGGCAGCTGAGGTGGACTGTAAAGCACTAGAAGCCTGGCTGTCAGAGGACTCGGAGGATGAGGATGGCCTGGTTAGCCAATCCACCAAGTCCTCTGTATGTTGCTGCTGCTTAAGACGGCCAGCACCAGTTAGAAAGGACAAGCGTGCCCCTGCAGAGGATGCACCACGTTCACCACGACCAGAGGCACAGCCTCCCGACACAGGGGCTGCTTGCCCTCTTATCTGTGTCTGGGAGCGTCTGCCTGTCCTTTTTGTTCTTTCAGACATGGTGAGTGATATATAGATTAATATATACAGAACTCTGATTCAACTCTGGTATAAAGATTTAAAGAACTCTGGTAAACTCAGTGAGACACACTGATAGCTGGCAGCCAGTGACGAGACACAGATCACCTCAATTCACAAATGTTTTGTAGAATTAGTGAGCCCCGAAATACAGCGTGTACTGGATGTGTGACGAGACACAGATCACCTCAATTCACAAATGTTTTGTAGAAATTAGTGAGCCCTGAAATACAGCGTGGTACTGGATGTGTGACGAGACACATATCACCTCAATTCACAAATTTTGTAGAAATTAGTGAGCCCCAAAATACTGCGTGGTACTGGATGTGTGACGAGACACAGATCACCTCAATTCACAAATTTGTAGAAATTTGTGACCCCCAAAATACTTGCTGGCAGTGACAAGAGACAGATCACCTCAATTCACAAATCAGTGGTAGTGTAGCGATAACAATGTCGTTCTTGAGTATGATGGATTTCAAAACTTTTCGTAATCCTCTTCAGAGTATCCCTCAAATGAAGAGAGAAAAAGACATCATAGTGCGACCCATATCACTTAGTGAAAAGGATAGATGAATAGATCTCACTCACATGAAGTGGAACCCTCCTGGTTCTGGTCAATCGTTTTTAGGGTCGTTCACTGGCCACCCAAGTGCCCCTCTTAGAAAGGATCGGTTCTCCTGGCGAGGATAGATATCCCGATTATCCGGAGGTTACTGAATCCAAAGAGTACACTCGAAGGGGCCCATAAAAAACTCCAAAGAGTATAGGGTAAATGAAAACATTAAAAATGTTTTTAAATGAATAAAATATGTAATAACAAATAAAAACAAAAACAATAAGCCAGGACGCGTTTCACCAAGATAGATAATGTATCAAAAGGCTTCCTCAGCTGGCTTCACAAATGTTTTGTAGAAATTAGTGAGCCCCAAAATACAGCGTGGTACTGGATGTGTGACGAGACACAGATCACCTCAATTCACAAATGTTTTGTAGAAATTAGTGAGCCCCAAAATACTGCGTGGTACTGGATGTGTGACAAGACACAGATCACCTCAATTCACAAATGTTTTGTAGAAATTAGTGAGCCCCAAAATACTGCGTGGTACTGGATGTGTGACGAGACACAGATCACCTCAATTCACAAATGTTTTGTAGAAATTTGTGACCCCCAAAATACTTGCTGGCAGTGACAAGAGACAGATCACCTCAATTCACAAATGTTTTGTAGAAATTAGTGAGCCCCGAAATACAGCGTGGTACTGGATGTGTGACGAGACACAGGTCACCTCAATTCACAAATGTTTTGTAGAAATTAGTGAGCCCCAAAATACTGCGTGGTACTGGATGTGTGACGAGACACAGATCACCTCAATTCACAAATGTTTTGTAGAAATTAGTGAGCCCCAAAATACTGCGTGGTACTGGATGTGTGACGAGACACAGATCACGTCAATTCACAAATGTTTTGTAGAAATTAGTGAGCCCCAAAATAGTGCGTGGTACTGGTTGTGTGACAAGAGACAGATCACCTCAATTCACAAATGTTTTGTAGAAATTAGTGAGGCCCAAAATAATGCGTGGTACTGGTTGTGTGACAAGAGACAGATCACCTCAATTCACAAATGTTTTGTAGAAATTAGTGAGCCCCAAAATACTGCGTGGTACTGGATGTGTGACAAGACACAGATCACCTCAATTCACAAATGTTTTAAAGAAATTAGTGAGCCCCAAAATACTGCGTGGTACTGGATGTGTGACGAGACACAGATCACCTCAATTCCCAAATGTTTTGTAGAAATTTGTGAGCCCCGAAATACAGCGTGGTACTGGATGTGTGACGAGACACAGATCACCTCAATTCACAAATGTTTTGTAGAAATTAGTGAGCCCCAAAATAATGCGTTGTACTGGTTGTGTGACAAGAGACAGATCACCTCAATTCACAAATGTTTTAAAGAAATTAGTGAGCCCCAAAAAGATTTGCTGGCACAGTGACAAGACCCAGAAGATCACCTCAATTCACAAATGTTTTAAAGAAAGTTGTAAACCCCAAAAAATCTTGCTGGCACAGTGACAAGACACACATCACATAAATTCCCTGATATTTGGTAGAAATGAGACCCAAAAAGACTTGCTGGCACAGTGACAAGACCCAGAAGATCACCTCAATTCACAAATGTTTTAAAGAAAGTTGTAAACCACAAAAAAACTTGCTGGCACAGTGACAAGACACACATCACCTAAATTCACTGATATTTGGTAGAAATGAGACCCCCCAGACCCCCCCAGTAGCGTGGCAGACCGGCAGTAACAAGACACAACTATCTCCTTTGAAATCTCCTCTGAAATTCGTGCAGAATCGGCGCGTGGAAACGTTATATAGTGTGCTGCGGGACTTAGCTGTGTGAGCCCATGATTGGGCAAAATTTGCCCAATCAGGACTCTGAGCGGTGATTGGCATAGTGTTGAACCAGTCTTGCACCAGACCTGTGGTCAGGTGCAAGGCTGTAGCCAATTACGAGCTTCAGGCCAGTGGGAAAATGCATTGTGGTCCATTGTGGTCGAACATGCGGCGAACACCCGGAAATGTTCGGTGTTCGTGATCTCATCGAACAGGCCAAGTTCGGGTCGAACTCCGAACCGTCCGAACCTGAACCGCTCATCCCTAGTTACCACTGGACTCTGTAGTCGATATTGGGCACTATTACATTCTTCATGCTAAAACGGGGACGCTAGGGAGAAAAACCTGCACCTGCAGGTTTCTCCCTTGAGTCCCTGGTTTAGTGTGATATTACGATGCAGGCACTAAAAAAGCAACCTACATCGTAATCCGGCGCTAAGCCCCGGGATGCACGCAGCAGCCGCCGCAGGCATCCACTCGGAGTCCATAGGACTCCATTGAGTTTCTGCTCTGATGGTCACGGGATCTGCCGGATCTCGTCTTGCGAGATCCGGCAGGTCGGCATAGTGATCCGCAAAGGGAGACTGAGGGACTTTTTCCCACTGTCTCTCCCTGCTCCCGGCGGACAAAGGAGGCAGTTGGAGTCGCGGTGCTCGCGCGAGATGGAAGGTGAGTATTAGATTCATTTGGCGGTACTTTTGGCTCTGCAGCAGCGGAATCCGTTAGCACCAAGTCCAGGCTGTGGTTAACTTTTGGGTAATTACTAATGCTAGTTAGCTCTTTGCGCTCCCCATGTCAAGTATAGGGAGCGGAAAGTACAGTAAGCCTGCGCTGAAAAGCGCAAGATCCCAATCGCTAATGGGTTTTTTAACCGATTAGCGATTGGATTGTAATATGGTGTGAGGACTACCCACCTGTCGCGCCGCCGCGCGGACCCAAGATGGCCGCCGGAAAGCTTCCAAACAGCGCCCAGGCTCCTTCCCCAGCCACAGCCCGGAATGAAAGTGATCCGCGCATGCGCGCGCGCGGCGCGCCACGACGCTCCATATGTCTGACGTCACCCCGCCCACCAATCAGCTAGAACCTGAGACCCCTCTATAAGAAGCCGGCTTATTGGTGAGTTCATTGCTAGTTCGTCTAGTCTCTCATGTGCCACAGCGTGTTTGACCTACTGAAGCCTGCTTTGCTTTACCGTGTACCGAAACTTGCTTATACCTAACGATTCTGCTGACTGCCTTTATCCTACGACCTTCTGCCTGAATTACCGTTTATGCTGTCTGAATTAACCCTTTTGACCCCGGCTACCATTATCGACTTCGCTGCTTGCCTATATCCTGAAACCGACTCTGGACATCACTACGTACCTGATTTTACCTATCACCCATGCACTATTGTGGATAAGGTTGTATATTTATACCTAACCCTCCACATAGTAGATGAGCCGAGTTTGTATACCTTGCACATTGGTTCCCATCACCACCTAATCCTGACAGAACGAACTTGCAAATCATGGAACCAGCAAGTATACCAGAAGCCTTGACCGCCATATCACAACAGCTCAACATACTGACACAGTCTGTTCAAGTACTGGAAGCCAACCAGGTGGCTATGCAGAGACACCTAAACCGCTTAGACCAAGGAACAGCCGGCAGTACTGTCGCCGGTGGAGCTGCAGTAGTTACCCCATCTCTGCCCGACATGAACGCGACGGGACCCGAACCGTACGTGGCTCCCCCGGAGAAGTTTGGCGGTGACCGTGCTCAATTCCGCTCCTTCATAACATCGTGCCACCTCATGTTTTGTCTACAACCACGGACCTACAGAAACGACTTTGCCAAGGTCAGGACTACGATATCGCTGCTAACAGGTAGGCCCCAGAAATGGGCACATCACTTGATAAGTACCAATAGCTCTCTATTAAATAGTTGGGATGTTTTTTCTAAGAAGATGGAGGAAATGTACGATGACCCTCACCGGCTGATCAACGCAGCCCAAGCTCTCAAAAACGTAAGACAAGGAAAGAATGACGTCGAAGAATATATAACAGATTTCAAGCATCTCGCTTTAGATTCCGAATGGAACGAACCGGCCCTCATAGCCAGGTTTAGAAAAGGGGTTCAATGTTTCATCGGATTCTGCAATTTCTACAGAAAATTCGTAAAAAACTTCTCTGCCATAGCTCGACCATTAACCAACTTGACCAAGATACATACTCCGTTCCGGTGGTCCGAAGAAGCCCAGAAAGCATTCCACCAACTAAAAGAAATCATAACTACAGCACCTGTATTGGCAATACCCGACCCTACATTACCATACACTCTAGAAGTGGATGCCTCAGCTTTTGCCGTCGGGTCGATTTTATCCCAAAGGAGTAAGAAAGACATCCTACGTCCGGTATCCTTCTTCTCAAAGACCATTACCCCGGCAGAAAGGAATTACGACGTAGGCGAGAGAGAACTGCTCGCTATTAAGCTTTCGCTAGAAGAGTGGCGTCATCTGCTCGAAGGGGCACACCACCCGTAATCATCCTTACAGATCACAGAAATCTCGAATATCTACAACAAGCACGCAGGTTGAAACCAAGACAGGCCAGATGGGCGCTATTCTTTAGTCGATTTAATATGATCATCACTTACCGACCTGGTAGCAAGAACGGGAAGGCCGATGCTTTGTCTCGAGCGCAAGAAGATCCTCCTGAGGTCAATAACGATTTTATACTACCCAGAACGTGCTTTGCGATCACCAGACTGTCTCTATGGGATACAATTAAACAACACACAAACAATCTGGAACAGAAGGACCCATCACTATCCTTGCATCAACAAGATGGATTTCTGCTACACAAGCAAAAGATATATGTACCCGCTGCCACACTACTGTCCGTACTCCAGTACTGTCATGACTCCCTCCTGGGTGGCCACGGAGGAATTCGTAAGACCACCGATCTGATTAGCCGTTCCTTCTGGTGGCTACGGATGGCCAAGGACATAAAGTCCTATGTAACTAATTGTCCAGTGTGTATTCGCGTAAAAGTCCCTCGTAGACGCCCCCAAGGGCTATTGCAACCATTGCCTGTACCACAAGCTCCTTGGGTGGATATATCCATGGACTTCATAGTAGAACTACCTACATCTGCCGGTTAGGATACCATAATGGTGGTAGTAGATCGCTTTTCAAAGATGGCTCATTTCATTCCTCATAAAGGCATACCTACCGCTGCTCAGACAGCATCCTTATTCGTCAGAGAAATCTTCCGCCTGCACGGGCTACCGTCCACCATCATCTCTGACAGAGGAACTCAATTCACCTCGAAGTTTTGGAAAGCCTTCTATCTACCGCGTATCACCCACAGACCAATGGCCAAACAGAGAGAACGAACGGTACACTGGAACAATACTTGAGATGCTTCGTCTCCCATCTACAAGATGATTGGTACGATTTATTACCCACTGCTGAGTTCGCGTACAATAACCAAGTTCATCGTTCTACTGGTCAGTCGCCATTTCATGTGAATTATGGTCAACACCCTACGATGTTACCAGGATCACCAATCCCTAGCAATATTCCTTCGTTGAACCAACGTATGGTACAGATCATTGGAGGGTACAGAAAGGTCAAGGCCTCCTTACTATCAGCTCAACTATCCTACAAACAATTCGCAGACCGACACCGAGATCAAGCACCACACTACGTAGTGGGTGATTCAGTATGGTTGTCTTCTAAACACGTCAGACTACGTTACCCGTCTCGGAAGTTGGGGCCTCGCTTCTTGGGACCCTTCGTTATATCCAAAGTGGTATCCCCTACGGCGGTCCGACTTCGACTTCCTCAGGAGCTCGACGTACATCCAGTGTTCCACGTTTCTCTACTACGTCAGTCCCCTCCGGATCCCTTCACCGACCGCACACCGCATCGTCCTGGTCCTCTACTGGCCATCGGGGATGATGAGTACGAGGTCCAGAGGATCCTAGATTCCCGTTTCTATCGCCGTCGTCTTGAGTACTTGGTTCGATGGACCGGCTATGGGCCCGAGGAGGACTCTTGGATCCCAGCTGCTGAGGTTAGCGTGCCTGCTCTTGTACGGTGATTTCACATTGTTCATCCCGAGCGCCCCCGGAGTGGTCGCCTTGTTGGGGGGCACTGTGAGGACTACCCACCTGTCGCGCCGCCGCGCGGACCCAAGATGGCCGCCGGCAAGCTTCCAAACAGCGCCCAGGCTCCTTCCCCAGCCACAGCCCGGAATGAAAGTGATCCGCGCATGCGCGCGCGCGGCGCGCCACGACGCTCCATACGTCTGACGTCACCCCCCGCACCCAATCAGCTAGAACCTGAGACCCCTGTATAAGAAGCCGGCTGATTGGTGAGTTCATTGCTAGTTCGTCTAGTCTCTCATGTGCCACAGCGTGTTTGACCTACTGAAGCCTGCTTTGCTTTACCGTGTACCGAAACTTGCTTATACTAACGATTTTGCTGACTGCCTTTATCCTACGACCTTCTGCCTGAATTACCGTTTATGCTGTCTGAATTAACCCTTTTGACCCCGGCTACCATTATCGACTTCGCTGCTTGCCTATATCCTGAACCGGCTCTGGACATCACTACGTACCTGATTTTACCTATCACCCATGCACTATTGTGGATAAGGTTGTATATTTATACCTAACCCTCCACATAGTAGATGAGCCGAGTTGGTATACCTTGCACATTGGTTCCCATCACCACCTAATCCTGACATATGGTCTGCCCGCGCTAGGGCCACCAGGGCTAACGGTAAAGCTCACACAGGTGTGCGCTATTGTTAGCGTTAAGAATCTAATAATGCCCATTGTGTGGACGGCAAGTATGTACCGTTACGTGTCTTGTCCAAGGACACTTACTGGAGAGATTGCTCTGGCCGGGATTCAAACCTGGGTCTCCACGGTTATAGAGCAGTGATGTTACCTCTACTCCATCCAGCCGGGACACACATGACAGATTATAAAGGTTTCGGTTGCTGCCTACTTTGCGCAATACCTTTTCTTGGATTTTTACTAGAAAGGTACAGGGTGTTCCAGGTGAAAGTAGCACAGACTGGTGGCCCCAGAAATTAGCAAAACAAAACAAAAAAATGGGTCTTTCAAACAACAAAGGACAGAAAGGAGCCGATGATAACAGATGGATTATGTAAAGGGACTTTTTTTAGTGAACATACTGAACATCCAGGTCGAGCTCTGAAGCATATAGTTTTATGCAGCAATTGCAGATTATTTTACTGCACGTGCAAATGCCAAATGTATACTTTTCAGAGACATTTAGAAAGCCGCATTGTTTAGATTTAAATAAGTTGCAGATTTTGTTTCTTGCCGTCGTGCTGGTTATGACAGGGTCCCATTAGCCACAAAGGAAGTCGTGTCTGGCTCTGTTTAGCCGGGAGGAATATGGTATAATGACATCATCAGTCTGCACAGTTTGTGATATCATATTACCACTTAATATGACTTAGCCATACCAGTGTGACGGTTTAAACACTTCATTTTAAATTTTTCTTTCTAAATTATACAAACTGATAATTCAATAAATTAAGCGTGAGCTGTTTATTCAATTATGTTTGCTTTACTGTCACTTTATATTGTGAATCACATGCACACTAAAGATTTTCAAACAATTTGTGTCCATGCTCTTTGGTCATTTTGTACTAACTCGCGCTCATCCTAACAGCCTTCCACGGCCTCTAGCATTCTCCCAGTATCAAGGAAGCCCTCTTACTGCAGTCATGTCGAGGGGGGGCGAGTAGGAACGCAGCTCCACCACTATTTTTGCAGGAGGAACGGAGTTCCTGTTGGTCCAACACACTATAAAGCTCTTATTCAGGTGTTCAATTTTATCTTTCCCATGTATGATTTATTATATATTTCTGCTAAAATCCACATATATATATACATACAAACCGGCTGTATGGAGTAGAGGTAACATCGCTACTCTACGACTGTGCAGACACAGGTTTGATCCTGGCCAGAGCACCTCTCCAGTAAGTGTCTTTGGGCAAGACACCTAACGGTACATACTCGCCACACAGGACATACTTGAAACTGAGAGAAATCTCAATGTATCCTTCCTGGTAAAATACTTAAATAAATAAATATCTGATTTGAACATGTGTTTATATTAAGTGCGAGACGATCATTGCCAATTAAGGGACAAAAATCACGAGGAGTTCCCACACTTACTTTCAAATGTAATTTAAAAAAGCCCTACCCATTAATCATAAAACGTTTCTTCTTCTTCTACCTCCTAGTTTTTCTTAAGAGTCTATTTACAAAGCACTGAAATTGCAAGCATTTCTAGTGCTTTGTGTTTCGCCACAATTCAGCACACTGCAGCAATTCCATTTAGCCGAAAATACTGAGAAGTCACTATCTAGCGAACGGTCACCATATTTTCCCAGAATTGGAGTCGCTGAAGCAGTTATCGCACGTCGGCGAACACCGCCAAATTGCAGAGATAACCACCAAATTGGAATCAGCGAATTCCACCAAACTGTAAAAAAATAAATAAAATAAATAAAGGCTCCTATTCTCCTTATAGGAGTGTAAATCAATAAAAATGTGTCTAAATAATAAAAAAAGTCCATTATAAAATTAAAAAAGTTTAAGAAATAAGAAAAACAAAAGTGTCATCTAAAAAAATACAAAAAGGTCCTTTAACCCCTTAACGAAAGGTGGGTGTCACCCGTCAGGCTCGTCTAAATTCCGGCAAGGCATACTGGTACGCCTCGCCAACAGATGACGTCACAAGGTGCAGATTGTGCCCCGCAGCCGACGCACGGCATGTGTCATAGGCCACCTCCCTGCATCCAATGACGTGCGGGGAGGTGCCGAGGTGACCCTTTTGAAGACAGCAGGGCATGTGTGTACGCCCTGCGTCTTCAAAGCCCTCTCACCAACAGGACGGCATAGTACGTCCTGGGGAGGTAAGAGGTTAAAAATTAAAGCTACAGTGTGTGGCCGGCACCAATGAAGCGTCACAACGTTGCGACGGATGTAGGGAGGCACGTCACTACAGGTGCACGTAGTGCGCTCGTCTGACCCCGGCCTTATCCTCAGGCCTTAATAGACAAAGTGGAGGGTTTCCTAATAGAGCAGTCAAGGTTCCTTCACTCTGTGCAGCCCGCGGTCCATAATACCACTGTGTAACACTAGTAGATAAAGTCATAAAAACATTGAGTTCTAAAACCCATATTGTCACAAAGCACCTATTGGCCAATAACCAAATCTCATTCTGCAGTACATACAGTATGTGTAAGGTGGGTCAGTGACCATAAGCAATAGGCAACATTCAAATCAATGGAAAGAAGGTGCATAATTGCCTTTGGATACTTCACTAACCCATCAATAACTGTCCCAAATATTCTGGGACAATGATCTATGGACAATCAAGTGATTGGCATCCTAAAATGGATTTAAAAAAATGTTTTTGAGAGAATAATTTACAGCTGAGCCTTCATTCCAAACACAGGGCATGTTGATGTAGCCATCATTGTCTAATGTTCTGCTGCCATGTCGGACCTGGAAGTGAAGACTATCCAAATATTTTCTCTTTTTAAGGAAGCCTTCCATATTACACATATGTGTGAAGTTATCGGATGTAATATGTCTTCAGCCATTGTTTTAGGCCTCAAAGTTAACCTCTTCAAATTCCATAAATTGGTTGTTTTCTAGTAGATGAATAGATGCCTAAAGACATGAAACGCCTTTCATAGTATGCCCTCTGGTACGGTGAGAAAAAAAATCATCAAAGGGTAGAATTAACACAGTCGGTCTCATAATGACAGTGATCCCCCATCCCATGAGTCGGCAAAGTACAAAGGCGGGGTAATGCGCACATCTGTTCTACCCACGCAAATATTACTTACAAGGTTCTAGGTCACACACCAGGATTTGGGAAAAGGCTGCTCATACACAATTTGAATGACACCTCTAAAGCTCTTTACGCTTGTCATGTTACACAATGCGGCAGCTGTCTCGTATAAACATAACAATATGTTAATTAAAATTACAAAGTGATTTAAAAAAAACAAAACGTAGTCTCCCTTTTTTTTTCCATTGATTTAATAATTCACAAAATAAAAGTCGGTGGTCCACTAACGATTTTCTTGTCCAAATGGAACATTTTAGCCAGTATTAATTGAAAATAAGCGGATAGATTTACAACATGCTTTGACAAAAAAAAAAAAGCAAACACGGGGACAATCCAGGCCAAGATGCAACAAATTAAGCACTGGTACAAAAAATAGTCTGTTAACTCCCGCTGCATGTGAAGGTGGTGTATCCTCTTGTATCTTGCCACTGCAGGGCTCCTTTTGCACTCACCTTAGTTGGAAAAGGTTGCAATCTCATAGATTGTAGACATGTGCAAATCTTTTCATTAAAAAAAACTGCACTTACACAGATTTTACAGATTCATTATTTTCGGAAGATTATGAAATATGAATCGTATTAAACGTTTAACATAATGGAATGAAAAAAAATACCGAATCAATTCATTTCGATTTGTTTCATTACTCCCGCATTTACTTCCTACTCCCTATATCGCTATTTATCTAGAGAGATAGAGTGAACTCCAGATTTTGGAGCAGTCTTACAGGGTTATTCAGAGAGAGGTGAAAAGCAGGAGAATGACTGGAGAATGGAAAATTCTAGGTCAAAATAGCCGATTTGTAAAGTGAGATGAATGGGAGAATTTTTCTGGTTTGGCTATTTTAACCTACAATTTTCCATTCTCCACTCATTCTCCTGCTTTTCGCCTCTCTCTGAATAACCCTGTTGGTTGCTGCTTGCTATTGTTTTCATGTCAGCAAAATCACATGTTTTTCTTTTACATTTTTAATTTGTTGCAAATAAGTAGCATAATCGATTTGGCAGTTCTGAAATTATATGAAATGAAATATAATAACTTAATAATCCAAAATGATATAAAAAGAAATGATCTGAAACAATATAATGACACAAAAGAAGATAATTCCAGTTAACCATGAAGCACGTCTTTCCGTGATGCACATCTCTAACAAATCCAAATGTTCAATTGTGACAAAAATATAAAAAGGCATATTATAAGGACACTCTAGTCAGTTTTTATAAATTGCAAAGAGTTTAGGTGTTATTTAGAAATCGTCAAAATTACAGAGAAATAGCAGTGATTTCTAGTTCGGCACACTTCAGCAATTCCAATTCACTATTCACTGCATGATCACCGAAGATGGAGTCGCCGAAGACCGCCGAACTGCAGAAAATGAAAAAAAAAATAAGAGAAATGGAACTCTATTTCTTCAAATAGGTGTTTAAACTAGGGCTGGTAACGATTAAAATTTTTGTGTTCGATTAATCAAAAGAATTTTTAATCAATTAATTTCGATTTAATTATAGCGCACATACAGATCCAACTACTTTTAGCTGATCTGCTTGCATTGCAACTCTGCATTAGTCAGTGGTAAATGTGGTATTCGCTATATACAATCACCCGACACTAGTTAGTTTCAACAATCCATGACTTTACTTCACAGTTCACACAAATACGTCTTAAATTCAAACTGTAGCATTGACGTAAGTTATTATTTTGCCCCCAGCACACATGGATATACTGCCCCAGCTCTCATGGATATGC
Organism: Leptobrachium leishanense; assembly: GCA_009667805.1. Lineage (NCBI taxonomy): Eukaryota > Metazoa > Chordata > Amphibia > Anura > Megophryidae > Leptobrachium > Leptobrachium leishanense. Next base: position 469,263,001 of record CM019063.1, read on the forward strand.
CCCAGCTCGCATGGATATACTGCCGCCAGCTCGCATGGATATACTGCCCCCAGCTCGCATGGATATACTGCCCCCAGCTCACATGGATATACTGTCCCAGCTCTCATGGTTATGCCCCAGCTCTCATGGTTATGCCCCAGCTCACATGGATATGCCCCACATGGATTATGTCCCAGCTCACATGGATATGCCCCCAGCTCACATGGATATTGCCCCCAGCTCACATGGATATTGCCCCCAGCTCACATGGATACTGCCCCAGCTCGCATGGATATTGCCCCAGCTCGCATGGATATGCCCCAGCTCGCATGGATATGCCCCAGATCTCATGGATATACTGCCCCCAGCTCACATGGATATGCCCCAGCTCACATGAATATGCCCCCAGCTCACATGGATATGCCCCCAGTTCACATGGATATGCCCCCAGCTAACATGGATATGCACCAGCTCTCATGGATATGCCCCCAGCTCACATGGATATGCACCAGCTCTCATGGATATGCCCCAGCTCTCATGGATATGCCCAGCTCACATGGATATGCCCCCAGCTTGCATGGATATGTCCCCAGTTCACATGGATATGCCCCAGCTCTCATGGATATGCCCCAGCTCTCATGGAAATGCCCCAGCTCACATGGATATGCCCCAGCTCTCATGGATATGCCCCAGCTCGCATGGATATACTGCCCCCAGCTCACCTACTGCTGCCGCGTTTTCGGCTCCCTGTGAGCGTCTGGCGGCATGGAGCTTGGGCGCTCGCCTGGGGGAGCCACGTGACCAGCTGCGATCTCACGAGAACTCTGCTGGTCACGTGGCTCCCCCAGGCGAGCGCCCAAGCTCCATGCCTTCGGATGCTCACAGGGAGCTGAACACGTGGCGCAAAGCACGCAGTGGCGCCGCAGCGTGCTTTGCGCCGCTGGTCGATTAAAAATGATTTATCGACCAAAAAAATTAACGATTAATCGGCATATTAATCGTTAATTTCCGCAGCCCTAGTTTAAACCAATAAAAAAATGCATTAAAATGTGTCTAAATAATAAAAGAGAATAAAAAGGTCTGTTACAGAATAAAAAAGAAAGCCTTTTAAAAAAAAAAAATAATTAATAAAAATTTGGGCAAAAAAAAAAAAGTGTTCTAAAAGATAAAAGTTTTTTTGCTGAAAATAATAAGCGGATAATAAAAAAGTGATAAAAACTGTAATATTGTTTTACATTGAATCCTACGGGATTAGCCTGTTTAAGGCTGGGGTCAGACGGGCGTCTTTGAGAGCGGAAGGAACGTCTGTGAGAGTGGACGTTCCTTCCACTCGACGCCCATCTGGCCGCCTCGCTGCACGCAGTTAGGGTGCTCAGCGCTGCAAGGCTCGATCCTCCTATGGAGGATCGCGCTTTGCAGCCCCGTCGAACGCCTGTCCTAGCGCTTCGACGGGGAGGCTTAAGGCTGGGGTCAGACGAACGCAGTGCGAACGTGCGTTTACCCACACTTTATGACGGCAGTGGTAGCAGCAAATGACATCCAACACAGGCCCACACACGAAGTACGGCCGCGCGAAAGTTCAGCCACGCAACTCAAGCGGCAAACGAACGCATTTTCGCAAGAACGTCAAACCGCTAGTACTGACGTACAGAGTGCACTGCGTCCGCATAGCGGCGTGTGTGCGTGATTAGGAGATGTCAGACGCTGCTCATATCCGGCCAACATAACGTCCAGACACCCAAAGTTTTCTGGTTTGGATCCGTATGAAATCACGGCCTAAATTGCGTAACATATGACTGCTATTGCGTATTCCGTGAAAAAGTAGGTCCATGCGTTTGGAGGCACTTTTTTTACGGACGATGCGAAAAATGCGTTCGTCTGACCCTAGCCGAAAACCCGGGCGCGTGCGTGCCCAACAGTGTGTGGCCGGTCCCGTCACAGCATCACAACACTGCGGCGGACGTCGGAAGGTACGTCAGTACGGGCACACCTAGTGCGCTCGTCTGACTCCAGTTTAAATCTGTTGAACTGAATCATCAAAAATCAGGGCATTTCACTGACACTTCGTTCTCTGAATAGATTAACCATTACTATGGGACAATTTGGCTGCTGCTGAAAATTGGCAATCTGTGGCGAACTACACTGTAGTTTGCTGTCAATTTCCCAGTATTTGGCGAATTGACAGTTTAGTGAATAGATGAACTGCCACGAAATTGCACGGTGAAATTCACAGTTCAGTGCAATTCGGTGGGAAGTTAGTTTTTTTTCTGAATAACCCCTCATGTTCTTGTAGCACAGTCTACACTAGGACATAAACAACAAGGTATAAAGTGTGCGTTGCAGTATGTAGAATTCATACACTACAAACAGGAATTCAAAGTGACACACTTTGTTTAGGACATTGATTTCTCTCCTTAATGACTACATGTTAGGCTGGGGTCAGACGAGCGCAGTTATCACGTCCGTGTTGCCGCACATTTGTACGTCCGTGGCAGCATAGCATTCTGACCAATGGAGCCCCACACACGAAGTACGTCCGCACGGAAGTGCGGATGCATGACGGACGCGGAAAACGGACGCAGGTTAGGCAAGAACGTAATACTGCTAGAACGGACGTGCGGAGTGCGTCACGTCTGCAACGTCCGTGTAGCTTTGTATGTGAGTGATGCAACGAGGTCAGACGGACTGCATTTATATGTCCAGCATTTTTGACGGACAGAATGTTTTTTCATTGTAATTTATTTTCCCTGCTACATCAGTCAAAAAATCCGTCAGTGAAAAAAACGGACTGTTTGGCCACTACCTTGTTGTCAGTCAGTAAGGCTAGGGTCAAACGAAAGCATTTTTACACGCGAACGTAAAAAAGTGCGTCCGAACGGATTGATGTATTTTTTCACGGAATATGCGAAAACGGTCATACGATGCGCATGTTCGTGCGTGATGTTTTACGAATCCAAACCAGGAAACTTTTTGCGTCTGGACGTTATGTTGGCCGGACATGAGCAGGGTCTGACGTCTCCAAATCACACACACACACCGCTAGCGGGCGCAGCGCACTCTGTACGTCCGTACTAGAGGTTCTGCGTTCTCGAAAAAATGCATTCATTTTCCACTTGCGTTGCGCGGCCGGACGTTCGTGCGGCCGTACTTCGTATATTGGCCGTCATTGCCCGTCATTTGCTGCTAGTGCGGCCGTAATTAAGTGCGCCTAAACGCACGTTAAAAATGCGCTGGTCTGACCCCAGCCTAAGTACGTCCGTACTGCACGGACGCACAGGCCGTACAAAATGCGCTCATCTGACCCTAGCCTTACAGGGTAGATCCTTTCCTGTGCTCCCCTACTGCATGAAGGAATAACACTTGTTCAGAAAAACAAGGCAGACCTGGCACCAGGATAAATGGTGCATTGTAACAGAGAATATAGCAAAGAGCTCCTATTTCCTATCACACAGCATGTTTGGTGCGCTTTTTCTATTCATCCTATAGAGAATAGATCATGTAAGTATGGAATTTTGTGTCAATATTGAGTTTGACATTGTCTAGACTAGGAATCAAGAAAACTAGCAGAAAGCACTTTGAGGGCTTTTAGTTCTTTAGGTTTTAGACAAAGTGCTACTTGAAAATGCAATTTAAGAATTTAATGTTCCTTGTGCCTGTTCATTGCACGTTTGCATCGAGGGTGTAAAGTATAAGTAAACATGTAATGATCCAAAATGTTACATTTCAACTATTTAATATTCATATTGATCCCCTCTGTTTTATCTCATCCGTATTTACCTTAGAACTGTATTTCCCAACCCTGGTCCCCAGGTCCCCTAACAGGCCAGGTTTGTCAGATATGTGAAGCACAGCACAGGTGATATTATTTGCTGCTCAGTGATTGCAGGATTCAGTCTGCATTTCCACAAGGGGATCTGCAAAATCTGGCCTGGTTGGGGTTCCTGAGAACCAGGGTTGGGAAACATTGCATTAGAGTAGGATTGCCACATCGACCATGTTTTCCAGGACACATATTACCATTTCATACACAAGGGAGTGCAGAGAAAAGTGCTGCCCTGCAACATGTATAATTCATATGCTGCAGGAAGAAAGTTAAGGCAGGTCACCTGGGATCCTTTTTTTATTTGTTACGCGCAGCGTATGGATTCCACATGCTGCGGGGTGGCATTTTTCATGCAATGCCCATCAGCATGAATTGTGTGTCCTGGAAAACATGGCGATGTGGCAACCCTACCTTAGAGTATCTCTTTAGAGAAAACTTTAAGTTAAATCTATTTGTTCTAGCCATTCTTTCTTTTTAACCCCTTCACTGCTGAGATCATTTTGACTGTTTTATGCTCATCATGTTTAAACGTTATTTAAAAAAAATAAAAATTGAGAAAGGATTTTACCAGGAAAGATACATTGAGATTTCTCTCGTTTTCAAGTATGTCCTGGGCGGTGAGTTGTACCTTTAGGTGTCTTGCCCAAGGACACTAACAGGGTTATCCAAAGAGATTCGAAAAGTCACCGCACGTTCGGTGACTTTTCGTTCTCTTCAATTCGGTTCCTTTTGCCGATCCCATTTCGGTGACCCTGCGGTGTATTCAGCAAACACCACAGGGTCCCCGAATTGCAGGGAAAGGCTGCCGCAAACCTGACGAAAACTAACCGAATGCATGCTGAAAACAAGCAAAAACATCTGGATTAACCTTCGAAAAAGCCGAACAGGAGCCGAATCACACAGAGCCGAAGCAGCTGTGACGTAGAGGAGGCAGTGAATAAATTAGAAAAACCATTTGTATGAATCTGGGAAAATGAAACGCTGTTTGCAAAGAAACTACTGAGCGAAAATGTCTGAAATTTTCACAGGAGGTCCAGGGAATGATAATAAAGAGGGCTGTTACAAAAAAAATAAGCAAACTGAAAAAAAAATCGGACTTTTTTTTTTTTTTTTAAATTCAGAAAAATGCTTAAAATATCCTAAAAAATCTATAAATAAAGAGACTCTTTGCTGCAGAATTTTATAATGAACGGTTTATTAGATATTGAATTAAAATGGGAATATTTTTAACATTGAAGCCTATGGGATTCTCCTGAATAAATTTGCCGAATTAAACCACCGAATGGCAGGCATTAGGGGAACCTTTCACTGCTGGTTTGTGTTCTCTGAATAGCCGAAGCAGTGCTTTTTCATGGGGATTTCACTGCCCTCGAACAGGCACCGAACAGGCACCGTATGTGCAGGCAATTCGACAGGATTTGACGAATTGCCTGCTCTCTGGATAGCCGAATGGCCAGGAAAGGTAACCGAACGCTGATTTTCAGCATTCGGTTACCTTTCTCAAGCAATTCGAATCTCTTTGGATAACCCTGTTAGGCTGCTGTCAGACGAGCGTAGTGTTCACGTCCGTGATTGCGCCTAAAAGTACGTCCGTGATAGCATGAAAGAAAGTCCATTGGAGCCTGACACACGAAGTACGTCCGCACTGAACTGCGGACGCATGACGGACGCTGCAAACGGACGTAGGTTAGGCAAGAACGTAATACTGCTAGAACGGACGTGCGGAGTGCGCCACGTCCACAACGTCCGCATAGCTTTGTGTGTGAGTGATGGAGCATGGTCAGACGGACGGCATTTATACGTCCAGCATTTTTGACGGACAGAATGTTTTTTCATTGTAATTTATTTTTCCCTCCTACATCAGTCATAAAATAACTTCAGTGAAAAAACGGACTGTGTGACCACTACTGCGTCATCCGTACTGACGATGTCCGTACTGCACGGACGTACAGTCCGTAGAAATCACGCTCGTCTGACCCTAGCCTTAGGCTAGGGTCAGACGAGCGTGATTTCTACGGACTGTACGTCCTTGCACACGGACGTACGTCAGTACGGAAGACACAGTAGTGGCCACACAGTCCGTTTATTCACTGACGTATATTTTGACGGATGTAGGAGGGAAAATAAATTAAAAAGCAAAACAATTTTGTCCGTGAAAAATGCTGGATGTATAAATGCAGTCCGTCTGACCACGTTCCATCACTCACACACAAAGCTATGCGGACGTTGCGGACACAGCGCACTTTGTGCGGCCGTTCTAGGGGATGTACGTTCTTGCCTGCCTTGTGTCCGTGGGCCGCGGCCGTTGTGCGTCCGCAGTTCAGTGCGGACGTACTTCATGTGTCAGGCTCCAATGGGCTTTCTGTCATGCTATCAGGGACGTACTTTTAGGCGCAATCACGGACGTGAACACTACGCTCGTCTGACCCCAGCCTTAGTTAGCACCAACTTTGTAATACTGCCCCTTGTGTTTGAAAAGTACCCAAGTTACACGAGATTCATGCATCCGAACGAATTGACGTATTTTTCACGGAATTCGCGAAAACGGTCATACGATGCGCATTTTCGTGCGTGATTTTTTACGGATCCAAACCAGGAAACTTTGGGTGTCTGGACGTTATGTTGGCTGGACATGAGCAGCGTCTGACGTCTCCTAATCACGCAAACACGCCGCTATGCCGCAGCTGCGCACTCTGTACGTCCGTACTAGCGGTTCAGCGTTCTCGAAAAAATGCGTTCATTTTCCACTTGCGTTGCGCGGCCGGACTTTCGTGCGACCGTACTTCGTATATTGGCCGTCATTGCCCGTCATTTGCTGCTAGTGCGGCCGTAATTATGTGCGCCAGAACGCACGTTAATCACTTCGATGCGGAGGACGCGCTCAGCGCGTCCTCCGCATGGCTCCTGCTGTGCTGAGGACGCGCTGAGCGCGTCCTCCCTTTGGGGTCAGCGTTCGGCTGGGTTCCGGCCGATCGCTGGCCCCCCCCGGTGCGGGCTGACATCCTCGATGTCAGCCCAGCATCCGGAACCGCCGCCGGTGAAATTAGGTGTCATCGCGGCAGCGCGATGACACCTAATTCAGGTGCCCCACCCGCATGTGCGGAGGAGGCGCCTGAAAGGGAGGGGGGGGAGGTCCTTCGGACCTCTCTCCCTCCCGATCGGCGGCGTTGCGGGGGTTAACCCAGGCACCATTTGGAAGGGCACAGCCTGCCCTTCCAAATGGTACCTGGCATTAACCCCTGGGGAGCTGGATCACGAATCGGCGCTGAAAAGTTTGTAAAAAAAAAAAAAAAAAAAAATTTTAAAAAATATTTTTTTTTCTTCTTTTTGGTTCGATAATGCAGCAATATTGTTCCCATTTCAATTATAATGTGAACAATGATGCTGCACTAACGATTTTTGTATGCGGTGCGTTTGTTAAAAATCGTGTAATTTTCCCCAAAATGTAACGAGACCCCATCTCTAATTTTTTTAACAAGCGCACCCCATACAAAATATAACCGCAATTGCTCGCATGTTAAAATGTGGGAAAAAAACACTTTACACGCTGTAAATTATTGAAAATTCATATTTTATTGCATTTTTTGTTATAATATACAGACAGGTCATGACGTATACATATAATAATGACATATTATGAATCTGCCGAGTCTGCCGGAAAGAACGATATATAATATGTCTGGGTCATATACTAAAATAAGCCTTCAAAACACGTTTAAACATGATGAGCAAAACCGGTAAATATGACCTCAGCACAGAGGCGGGAAAAGCCTCAGCAGCGAAAGGGCTAAAAGTGCGCTCGTCTGACCCCAGCCTTAGGCGCAATCACGGACGTGAACACTACGCTCATCTGACCCCAGCCTTACTGGAGAGGTGCTCTTGCCAGGATCGAACCTGTGTCTCCACAGTTATAGAGCAGTGATGTTACCTCTACTCCACCCAGCCGGATTTAAAATCATGTTTTATTGTAGGACCCAGACAAGTTATATATCCTTATTTTCAGCAGATTCGGCAAATTCATAATACAGTATATCATTATTATATGTCTACGTCATGTCCTGTCAGAATGCTATAACAAAAAATGTAAAACAATATGTGAATATCCATTCAGATTGCAATCATTTACAGAATGTAAAATTAAATATTTTACATTTTAACCACTTGGCTGCTAAGGACGCGCTCAGCGCGTCCTGCCAAGTGCACCTCCTGTGCTATGGACGCGCTCAGCGCGTCCTAGCACAGAAGGCAGCAATCGGCCGGGATTCCGGCCTATTGCTGGCCCCCCTGGTACGGGCTGACATCTTGGATGTCAGCCCGGGACTCCAGGCCCCTGGGGAGGGGAAGATAGATGTGATTGCGGCGCAATGGCATCTATTTCAAGCGCACCCCCCGTGAGTGCGGAGGAGGTGCCTGAAAGGGAGGGGGAGGTCCTTTGGACCTCTCTCCCTCCCGATTGCCGGTGTCCAGCGGCTAAAGGCAGGCTTTAACCCCTTGGGTGCCGGATCACGATTCGGCGCCGAAAAGCGCCAAATCGTGATCCTCTCCTGGAGCTGGCCGACATCTTGGATTTTGGATAACTCCCCCTGACGACTGGCGTCATCGTGCATAGCGCGATGACGTCAGTCCTGGAGTTAACCCCTAGTTGCCACCAATGGTGGATAGGGGGTTCCAATGAACCCCCTATCTCCCGATCCCTGGCAGCTAGGGGTTAATGTTTGGTATTGTTGGATCGGCCAGAGCATTGCCTCTCCAATGATACCAAACATGACCATGTAAAAGTTAATAAGAAAATAAATAAAAAAATTATAAAAAAAAATAAACAAGTTTTTTTTTTTGTTAAAGGGATACTCTAGGCAACATGACCACCTAAGCTATTTTAGGTGGTCATGATGCCCGGAGTATGCCGCCCTCTGTCCCCCCTCCCTCCGCTCAGCAGTTCAGCTGAAACTGAAAGCGCATGCGCGCTTCTCACGTAAACCAGAAGGCAAGTAGAAGCAAGAAGGACGGGAGCGGAAGAGGAGGGAGGTGAGTACAAAAAAAAAAAAAGACGCCGCTGGAAACAAATGGATTTTAGGGTAAGTATTACAGTTACAAAAAAAAAAAATCCCCAACGATTTATTAAGGGAATAGGGATAGATAAATATAAAAAAACCGAGGGCGGGGATTTTTGAGTGGAGTGTTCCTTTAATGCAGCAATATTGTTCCCATTTCAATTATAATGTGAACAATGATGCTGCACTAACGATTTTTGTATGGGGTGCGTTTGCTAAAAATCGCGTAATTTTCCCCCCAAAAAAATGTAACAAGACCCCATTTCTAATTTTTGTAACAAGCGCAACCCATAGAAAATATAACTGTAAATGCTTGAATGTTAAAATGTGCAAAAAAAAACCACTTTATACATTGTAAATTTTTGAAAATTCTAATTTTATTGCATTTTTTGTTTTAATATACAGACAGGACATGATGTATACATATAATAATGATATATTATGAATCTGCTGAGTCTGCCGGAAAGAACGATATATAATATGTCTGGGTCATATAATAAACTAACAGGGTTATCCAAAGAGATTCGAAAAGTCATCGCACGTTCGGTGACTTTTCGTTCTCTTCAATTCGGTTCCTTTTGCCGATCCCATTTCGGTGACCCTGCGGTGTATTCAGCAAACACCACAGGGTCCCCGAATTGCAGGGAAAAGCTGCCGGAAACCTGACGAACACTAACCGAATGCACGCTGAAAACAAGCAAAAACATCTGGATTAACCTTTGAAGAAGCTGAACAGGAGCCGAATCACACAGAGCCGAAGCAGCTGTGATGTAGAGGAGGCAGTGAATAAATTAGAAAAACCATTTGTATGAAATTGGGAAAAAGAAACGCTGTTTGCAAAGAAACTACTGAGCGAAAATGTCTGAAATTTTCACAGGAGGTCCAGGGAATGATAATAAAGAGGGCTGTTACAAAAAAAATAAGGAAACTGAAAAAAAAAATCAAAAAAAAATCGGACTTTTAAAAAAAAAAAAAAATATATCAGAAAAATGCTTAAAGTATCCTAAAAAATCTATAAATAAAGAGACTTTTTGCTGCAGAATTTTATAATGAACGGTTTATTAGATATTGAATTAAAACGGGAATATTTTTAACATTGAAGCCTATGGGATTCTCCTGAATAAACCTGTCTAATGAAACCACTGAATGGCAGGGCATTAGGGGAACCTTTCACTGCTGGTTTGTGTTCTCTGAATAGCCGAAGCAGTGCTTCTCTATGGGGATTTCACTGCCCTCGAACAGGCACCGAACAGGCACCGTATGTGCAGGCAATTCGCCAGGATTTGGTGAATTGCCTGCTCTCTGGATAGCCGAATGGCCAGGAAAGGTAACCGAACACTGATTTTCAGCATTCGGTTACCTTTCTCCAGCAATTCGGATCTCTTTGGATAACCCTGTATGGCTTCAAAACGCGGTTAAACATGATGAGTGAAACCGGTAAAAATTAGCTCAGCACACAGGTGTGAAATGCCTCAGCAGCGAAAGGGTTAACATCCAAACCTTTATGGTTATATAATCTATGGGGCACTCTTTTTTTAAAAAAAATAAAAAAAATTAGAAATGGGAACCGATTAATGTATTTTTCTGCGAAAATAAACTATTTTACCAAAAATTTTACCAAGGAGAAAAAAAAATCGTAATTTTTCGCTTGGACTTTGGCGCATTGTTTTATGAATAAAATTACTAACAGGGTTATCCAAAGAGATCCGAATTGCTTGAGAAAGGTAACCGAACGCTGAAAATCAGCGTTCGGTTACCTTTCATGGCCATTCGGCTATCCAGAGAGCAGGCAATTCGCCAAATCCTGGCGAATTGCCTGAACATACGGTGCCTGTTCGGTGCCTGTTCGAGGGCAGTGAAATCCCCATGAAAAAGCACTGCTTCGGCTATTCAGAGAACACAAACCAGCAGTGAAAGGTTCCCCTAATGCCCTGCCATTCGGTGGTTTAATTCGGCAAATTTATTCAGGCGAATCCCATAGGCTTCAATGTTAAAAATATTCCGGTTTTAATTCAATATTGAATAAACCATTCATTATAAAATTCTGCAGTAAAGAGTCTCTTTATTTATAGATTTTTTAGGATATTTTAAGCATTTTTCTTATTTTTTTATTTTTTTTTAAAAGTCCGATTTTTTTTTTAGGATTTTTTTTCAGTTTACTTATTTTTTCTGTAACAGCCCTTTTTATTATCATTCCCTGGACCTCATATGTAAATTTCAGACATTTTCGCTCCAGTAGTTTCTTTGCAAACAGCGTTTCAATTTCACATTCATACAAACGGTTTTGCTAATTTATTCACCTCCCTCTCTGTGTCTCAGCTGCGCTCTGTGTGATCGGCTCCTGTTCAGCTTTTCGAAGACGGGTTTATCCAGATGTTTTTGTGGCTTTTCTGCGTGCATTCCCCGGGTTTTGCGGTTAGTCTTCGTCAGGTTTGCGGCAGCTTTTCCCTGCAATTCGGGGACCCTGTGGTGCTTGCTGAATACACCGCAGGGTCACCGAAATGGGATCGGCAAAACAAACCGAATTGAAGAGAACGAAAAGTCACCGAACGTGCAGTGACTTTTCGAATCTCTTTGGATAACCCTGTAAGTATCAGGCTAGGGTCAGACGAACGCATTTTTCGCGTCTTCCATCAAAAAGTACGTCCGGACGCATGGACGCACTTTTTGACGGAAGACACGACAGTGGTCACACAATTATGGCCGTGATTTTTGACGGAGCTATAAAAAACAAATGGACGTGATGTAGGCCGGACATGTGCAGCGTCTGACGTCTCCTAATCAAGCACACACACCGCTATGCCAATGCAGCGCACTCTGTGCGTCAGTACTAGCGGTTCGACGTTCTTGCAAAAATGCGTTCATTTGTCTCTTGCGTTGTGCTGCCGCACTTTTGTGCCGTACTTTGTATGTCGGCCGTCATTTGCTGCTACCACGGCTGTAATGAAGTGCGGCTAAGGCTAGGGTCAGACGAGCTCATTTTTCACGTCGTCCGTGCGTTCGACCGAATGGACGCATTTTTTCACGGAATACGCGATAGCGGTCATACGATGCGCATTTTCGTCCGTGATTTTGTACGGATCATCAATAAAACCCTGTTTGCGTCTGGACGTTATGTTGGCCGGACATTAGCAGCGTCTGACGTCTCCTAATCACGCCGCTAGCCGACGCAGCGCACTCTGTACGTCAGTACAAGCGGTATCACGTTCTCAAAAAAATGCGTTTGTTTGCTGCTTGCGTTGCGCGGCCACACTTCGTATATTGTCCGTCATTGGCCTTCATTTGCTGCTACTACGGCCGTGATAAAGTGCGGCTGCACGGCGTTCGCACTGCGTTCGTCTGACCCTAGCCTAAACGCACGTTCACACTGCATTCGTCTGACCCCAGCCTAAAACACGGGCCTTGCTCGCGGCATGGGAAATGAGGTAACGGCATTGCTCATTTTACGTATGACAAATGACAATGCCATTGCTTTGGAACAAATTACTTTTTTTTTGGCGGTTTTGTGTTATTTTATTCCATGGTCATGTTTGGTATCATTAGAAAGGCCAGACTCTGACCTGTCCAATGATACCTAACATGACTGTGGGGTGTAAAGAATGGAAATATAGAAGTCCAATAACCCCCCCCCCCCTCATTTCCCATAATGCCAGCAAATGTGGAGGTGATGGTATAATGCATCATCAAAAACCGAAACCGCCGCACTGCACGAGAAGTGCCAGGGGTTCTTTACACTGCACAAGGTCAAGTGAGGTGTCATTGGAAAGGTCAGTGTCAGGCTTTTCTAATGATAACTAATTATGAGCATATAATTAGAAAAAATAGAAAAAACTAAATTAAATGCAAAAAATGTTTTTCTCATTTCTAAAGGCTAAAGTGCTTTTACTTATAAAGCAAATAATGCCATTGCTCTCTCACCTTTTCATTTACCACACCAGGACCAAATGTGGAGGTGATGAGACAATGTGTTATTAGGCATTGGTTCATCGAACACAAAAGTCGCCGTACTGCTTCGTCGAGGGCCCCCCAACTGGTCCTGTGGACATCAGTATTTTCATTCTTTACACCCCACAAAGTCACGTTAGGTGTCATTGAATAGATCGGAGTTGGGCCTTTCTAATGATACTAAACCAATTTTTTTAAATTATTTTCTTGTTCCAAAGCAATGGCATTGTCCATTTGTCACGTATAAAATGAGCAATACCACTGCTGTTTACTCATCTTCTCATATCCCACTCTGCAAGCAAGGTCAGTGTTTTAGGCTAGGGTCAGACTAACGCATTTTTCGCGTTGTCCGTAAAAAAGTGCGTTCGAACGAATGGACGCATTTTTTCACGGAATACGCGATAGCGGTCATACGATGTGCATCTTCGTCCGTGATTTTGTACGGATCATCAATAAAACACTTTTTGAGTCTGGACGTTATGTTAGCCGGACATTAGCAGCGTCTGACGTCTCCTAATCACGCACACACGCCGCTAGCGGACGCAGCGCACTCTGTACGTCCGTACTAGCGGTTTGACGTTCTCAAAAAAATGCGTTCGTTTGCCACTTGCGTTGCGCGGCCGAACTTTTGTGCGGCCGTTCTTCGTATGCTGCCCGGCATTGGACGTAATTTGTTGCTAGCACGGCCGTGATTAAGGCTAGGGTCAGACGAACGCATTTTTCACGTGCGTTTAGCCGCACAAAATCACGGCCGTGCTAGCAGCAAATGACGTCCAATGCCGGGGAACATACGACGAACGGCCGCACGAAAGTTCGTCCGTGCAACGCAAGTGGCCAACGAACGCATTTTTTCGAGAACGTCAAACCGCTACTACTGACGTACAGAGTGCGCTGCGTCCGCATAGCGGCGTGTGTGTGTGACTAGGAGACGTCAGACGCTGCTAATGTCCGGCTAACATAACGTCCAGACACAAAAAGTGTTTTATTGATGATCCGTACAAAATCACGGACGAAACGGCGCTTCGTATGACCGCTATCGCGTATTCCGGGAAAAAATACGTACGTTCGTTCGAACGCACTTTTTCACGGGCAACGTGAAAAATGCGTTCGTCTGACCCTAGCCTTAGTGCTGCTAAACGCACGTTAATACTGCGTTAGTCTGACCCTAGCCTTATACATACAGGGTTATTCAAAGAGCGTGAAAAGCAGGAGAATGACTGGAGAATGAGAAATTCTAGGTCAAAATAGCCAAACCAGAAAAATTCTCCCTTTCATCTCACTTTCCAAATCGGCTACTTTGACCTAGAATTTTTCATTCTCCAGTCATTCTCCTGCTTTTCACGCTCTCTGAATAACCCTGTTCGTCATTTTATTTTTCATAAAATACAAGTAGCACTTTTTTTTTTCTGTTTTAGCTAAAATGCCGTATTTTCTCAGAAAAAGGAAGTAAGATCGGGGTCAGACGAGTGGTAGTAAGAGTGGAAGGAACGTCTGTGAGAGTGGACGTCCTTCCACTGGACGCCTCTCTGACACCCGTCTGGCCGCCTCGCTAAGCGCAGTAAGGCTCGATCCTCCTACGGAGGACCGTGCTTTGCACCCTCGTCAACGCACGTCCTAGCGCTTCCACGGGGAGGCTTGCTGCACGGATGCAGCACGGCCGCTGTCGCACGTGCAACAGCATGTGACCAGCCCTGTTGCAGCATCACAACGCTGCGACGGACAACAGAAGGCACATCAGTACGGGCGCACATAGTGCGCTTGTCTGACCACAGCCTTGCAGGTCCAAATTTCTATTTTTTTTTTTTTTACATGAGTGCCCCATCAAATATATAACCAGAAAGGTTTGGATGATAAAATGTGGAAAAAAAATTATTTACAAGCTGTAAATGGTTTTCAATAAAAAAAAAGTAACTTCCCATTAAGGCTGGGGTCAGACGAGCGTGATTTCTACGGACTGTACGTCCGTGCAGTACGGACATCGTCAGTACGGAAGACGCAGTAGTGGTCACACAGTCCGTGATCACGTCAGTGATCACGTCCGTGATTAGTGACGGATCAATATAAAAAGTGAAATGTGAGAAACCAAATTTATTGCAGATGAAAAAACCAAGGGAAGGGGTATAAAAAGCCATTTTGGGGAAGGTGGAATTTTCCAAAGATGGATGCAGTGCAAGTATTCGTCTTTGCTGCAACGGGGTACCTGTACCTGAAGAACAAGCGTAAACGGCGATTATGGGTTCATCCCATAAACGCTGCCAGACCCACGCATGGCCACTTTGTCACGCTCTACAGGCCACTGCGAGAGAGGGACCCGACGAAGTCCTACAACTACCTGCGGATGTCCATCCCCTCCTTTGACGAATTGTTGTCGAAGGTACGTGAGCCGTTGATGAAGAGGGACACCAATATGAGGGACCCCATTCCACCCGAGGAGATGCTGGTCATCACGTTGCGGTAAGTAACAGCAAACACCAGCATTCATATTGTCGGTGCCAGCCAGCAGAGATGTGCTCGAAGTCCAGAGCCCCCATTTTCGGTATCTTGTGATATGCCCACCAGCCC
This sequence comes from Leptobrachium leishanense, assembly GCA_009667805.1. Taxonomy (NCBI): domain Eukaryota; kingdom Metazoa; phylum Chordata; class Amphibia; order Anura; family Megophryidae; genus Leptobrachium; species Leptobrachium leishanense. The sequence continues at coordinate 469,278,361 of CM019063.1, forward strand.
ATTTGCACAAGCATACCCACACACATTGCATAATATCACACATACTCAATAATGAATGACACAGACAACAGTGACAGCAACTTAAATCTTTTATCCATAAGAAATGGTAATAAAACAAAATGACATTAACATACCATGTGTTGCTGAACATCACATAAATCAAACATAAAATAAAGAGTCCACGAACATGTGGCAAACAACAATGCAGAGCATAAAACAAGTGCATGAGCACGAAACAAACTACAAATCCTCATAATGAGGAGCATCCTCATAATAGGGATCGGGCATGTAACTCTGGTATGCAGGCTGATAGGGTGGTTGTGACCTGGCACCAGGGGACATGGGTTGGTGTGGAGGCTCCGGACGCCGGTAATGATCACCAGCATATTGTGCCCTGGGAGGCACAGGTGGTACTGCAGGCTGGGTCAGGATGCTGTGTATGGTGTCCAATGTTCTTCTGCGGTACTCCAGCTTCTGAGCCAGGGTCATCTGGTGCAACATGGGGAGACACGAATGATGGAATGTCATGTCATCGTCATCCCAGAACCTGCAGCGTGGAGGTGTTGGTGGTGGTGGTGGTGGATGGTTAGCATCCATGAATGTCACCATGGCACGCTCAAATGCACCAGCCGGTGCCCTTCTCCTTTTCTGCGCCGGCCTGGTGGTGTCAGCCCTTGCAGTAGGCAGCTCCTCGGCAGCGGTCTCCTCCTCCTCCTGCGAGTCTGCTCCGGCCTCTTCCGTCTCTTGTGAGCAGGTGGCAGTGGCACATGGCTGCACGTGTTGCTGTGCCCTGGATGTGGATGGTAGATCCATGCTGCCCACCATAGGTCTTGGTTCCAGGGTTCGTTGCAGGAATGAAAGCTGCTCAGCATAGATGTAACTGCTGCCCCTCCTCGCCGCTGATCCAGAGCGTGCCGCTTCCGCATCCTTTTTGAGGACCCTTGTATAGTTGTCCCTGACTGTCCTCCATTTTGCGATGACTTCATGTGCTGCAAAACAGAAGAATGATATTATGTGCGACTCACGGAATCTGATCATAACACATTCATTTCTCCTTTTTTGATAGGTATCTTGCCAGTGGATGCAGTCTGCAGGACCTGCATTATAATTTCCGCGTTGGCAGATCTACAGCTGGGGAGATCGTCCGCAAGGTGTGCCAGACAATTTGGGACACGATGAGGGAAGAATGTTTGCCAACACCCACAGATGCGGCATGGGCGCAAATTGCTGCAACATTTTTGGAGCGAGCAAACTTTCCAAATTGCCTGGGAGCCATGGATGGCAAACATGTGCGCATAGTGAAGCCACTGCAGAGTGGCTCACTGTATCACAATTATAAACATTATTTTTCCATTGGCATAATGGCAGTGGCAGATGCCAACTATAATTTTGTTTGTGTGGATGTGGGGTCATACGGGAAAGATTCAGACTCCACAATCTTCAAGAACTCCACACTGTGGAATGCAATAGGAAGTGGGACACTGCACATCCCCGGACCCGCACCTTTGCCTGGCACAGATGTCCGCGTCCCCTACGCCTTTGTAGGGGATGAGGCTTTCGGACTTTCCACCCATCTCCTGCGGCCATACTCTGGGACACACCTGACTGTCAAAAAGCGCGTGTTCAACTATAGGCTGTCGCGTGCGAGACGGTATGTCGAGTGTACGTTCGGCATACTGAGCAACAAGTGGAGGATTTTCCATAGGCCGCTAGATGTGCACATAGATTTTTCGGTCGATATAGTCAAGTGTTGTTGTGTGTTGCATAATTTTGTTCGTGCGCGGGATGGTGTTAATTTTGATGACTCCTTGTCTGTTTGTGGTTTGGAGGAATTTATTAATGATGATGTTATGCCTGTGAATCGACACAGCAACAGGCATCGTGATGCACTGGCAAACTTTTTCAGTAGCGAAGCAGGACAGGTGCCCTGGCAGATGGGTCGCATTTGACATGTCAGCTTCATGAATTTGTTTGACATTTACTTTTTGTTTGGATTAATAATGTGCATTTGATTATGAATAAAATAATCATGTACTCACTCTGTATCTTCTGTTCTTGCGCAGACCATGTGTCGTATGCAGGGTACACCGCTCTTGTGACATCTGCCCATGCGTTGGCCTTGCTTATTTTGTCCTTGTACAGGTTGCTCGCAGTGTCCCACAATTCGGGGTGCTCCCCCACCTCGGTTATCAGCCTCTCCACGTCCATTTCAGTGGCAGCGTAGAGTGTCCAGGATCAATTCTCCGGTCCCTAGAAAGTACTCCAGCCACGCCAGGAATGTTCTGGAGTCTGGACGTGATGTAGGCCGCAGAACAGGTGCGTCTGACGTCTCCACCTCACGTACACATGCCGCTAGCCGGCCGTAGTGCATTCTGTGCGGCCGTTCTAGGGGTTCTACGTTCTTGCCTGCCTTGCATCCGTGGGCCACGGCCGTTGTGCGTCCGCAGTACAGTGCGGACGTACTTCGTGTATCGGGCTCCGATGGGCTTCCTGTCATGCTATCACGGACGTACTTTTAGGCGCAATCACGGACGTGAACACTACGCTCGTCTGACCGCAGCCTTAAAGTTTTTTATAGCATTCTGACCGGGATGAGATGTATACACATAATGATGTATTTTAAATCTGCAGTCTGCTGAAAATGAGGCTATATGTCTGGGCCCTATAATAAAACATGACTTCAAATCGTGCTTATACATGATGAGCACAATACTGTCAAAATGAGCTCAGCCCCCAGGGGTTAAATGGCTCCATAGTGAAGGGGTTAAAGATGACAAGATGACATCGGATTAACAAATCACCTTGGAATCGCTTGTTATTCCTTGACTGCCAGTGAATTACTGCTTCCAGTTTAAAGTATATGAACGTCAATTTACAACTAGCTGACGCAACAGCAGAGTTGCAAGGAAAGTTTGCAGCTCAGCTAGAATAGGCCGGGGGCCGTTACACTTAATTGTTCACTCGGTAAGCATAACAGCTCACTTGGAATAGGATCCTCCACTTGCAGAAGTGCAGCCCTGAAATTTCAAGGAACCTCCAACCATGTTTTACCGTTGCCTGTAGATTGCCCATTTTTGTACTACTCGCCTGCCCATTGGCCATCAAACTGCCTCCTGCTACAGCCAAATCTTCAAAAGCCAACTCATCAGTCCAGAGTACTTGTGGTCATTTTTCGGCATTCCAGTTCCTGTGACTCTGTGCATAGTTGAGTCCCATGACCTGGTTTCCATGCTGGAGTTATGGCTTTTTGCAAGCAAGTCTTTCGTGAAAACCACTTCCCAACAAATCCATATGCGAAGGCATTTTTTACGTGACAGCATTTTTTTCACACTTGCCGAAAACCTTTGCATAGCTTTGTGTGTGTGTGTGTAATATATAATCAATATACACAGGCCTTGTATTTGACACTTCATTTTGATGAGTGCTAGGTGTAGCTCTGGCCATGGTCTTTAGAACAGAACACTCCATGTATATCTTGCTTACAAACCCTCTTTAATAATGTTTATATGTACACAGATGAACAAGGAGCAAGACCGTGACTAATTGCAGCTTATTCTGCAGTTTTATGAAGTGCAGCATTTGTTGCTGTTGCAACATCGGCAAACACCAGCTCTTCTGGAAACCCGAGGTTCAATAAAGGGCACACAAACACAAGCAGCAGTTTTTGTGTAAGAGGCTGCAATGGCATGGCTCAAGTAACAAATACAGCTCAGTAGTGCTGGGTTTGCGGAAAACATTCAATAAATAAAATATATAGCAGTGGATGCATGAGTGCGAGTTAAACGCACAACGTTGTGGTTAGGAGTTAATTTGTTTTTACCGATTCCATATATAGACTGTATAATCCATGTGAATTAAGTATTTACCTGTGTGGAAATTACTATAATCACATTGAAGAAACAGGCGATGTGCACCCAGTGTTTGTGTCACAATAAGCCGTTACAAAATTGAGCAGCTGCCAGCACAGTTGATCATGCACATAATGTAGTGAGTCAGATGGGATAATGTAAATCCTCTCTATATTCATAGTAATCCATAAGTATCACTTTATAAAGCCTAATAATTACCCGGAGTGCGCTGATTGGCATTCTATAATAAAGTACTGAATGAAAGCTACGGCACCTTAAAACTAACCATTATTATGTCTGTTTCACCGCAAAATTGCCTCTTGAAAACATTAGAGGCGTGGGCGAGGAAAGATGCACCTCTGATTAGATCTCGAACAGTTGAAGCACTCGGAATAATTCCAGTTACATCCTCATGTATAAACATGTGACATTTTACAAAGTGATTTGTTTCCAACGCCTCAGTTTGTCATCACTTAAATATGCAATTCTACGTGAATGAAAACAAGAAACAAAAAAAACCTTTCCTAACAATGCAGAGTTTGATTCATCTTTTTATAAGTGCACCAGTACAACCAATAAATACAAATATAGGCATTTTTCCTATAAATTTTGTTTAAAAAAAAATTACATTTAAAGTCGCCGTCACTTTTCGAGGCATCACCAGGGTGAATAACATTGATCAGGAGGGCCATCTTGCAGACCAGTGGACTGACAGTCAAGTTCGTGCATTGACATCACCACAGCGAGGGACAATCACTTCTCAGATCTCTGCCCAGCACCATCATCAAGGGTTAAAATTAGGGCTGCAACTATTATTTTAATAAAAATCGATTAATCGGATATAAAAATGACAATATTCTTTGTTTTGCAATTTGCGTAGTGTATGTAAGTTTTGTGCGTATATACACATTATGAATCTCGTGTAACTTGGGTACTTTTCAAACACAAGGGGCAGTATTACAAAGTTGGTGCTAACTAAGGCTAGGGTCAGACGAGCGTGATTTCTACGGACTGTACGTCCGTGCAGTACGGACATCGTCAGTACGGATGACGAAGTAGTGGTCACACAGTCCGTTTTTTCACTGAAGTTATTTTTTGACGGATGTAGGAGGGAAAAATAAATTACAATGAAAAAACATTCTGTCCGTCAAAAATGCTGGACGTATAAATGCAGTCCGTCTGACCATGCTCCATCACTCACACACAAAGCTATGCGGACGATGTGGACGTGGCGCACTCTGCACGTCCGTTCTAGGAGTATTACGTTCTTGCCTAACCTGCATCCGTTTGCAGCGTCCGTCAGCCCCCACACTTCTGTGCGGACGTACTTCGTGTGTGGGGCTCCATTTAACACAATTGTATGCTATCACGGACGTACTTATGTGCGGCAACACGGACGTTAACACTGCGCTCGTCTGACCCTAGCCTTAGGCTGGGGTCAGACGAGCGTAGTGTTCACGTCCGTGATTGCGCCTAAAAGTACATCGGTGATAGCATGACAGAAAGCCCATTGGAGCCTGACACATGAAGTACGTCCGCACTGAACTGCGGACGCACAACGGCCGCGGCCCACGGACGCAAGGCAGGCAAGAACGTACAACTCCTAGAACGGCCGCACAAAGTGCGCTGCGTCCTCAACATCCGCATAGCTTTGTGTGTGAGTGATGGAACGTGGTCAGACGGACTGCATTTATACGTCCAGCATTTTTCACGGACAAAATGGTTTTGCTTTTTAATTTATTTTCCCTCCTACATCCGTCAAAATATATACGTCAGTGAATAAACGGACTGTGTGGCCACTACTGTGTCTTCTGTACTGACGTATGTCCGTGTGCACGGACGTACAGTCCGTAGAAATCACGCTCGTCTGACCCTAGCCTTAACCAGAGCTGTTGTAAACTTAACAACTTCATACACTATAATTGGCTCTGGTAAGTTTACAACAGCTCTGGTTAAGTTAGCACCAACTTTGGAATAAAGCCCTAAGAACGCGAGCGCCTGGTCAGAGTGATGGATTGATGCTGCGTGCGGAGCTCAAGCTCATGTGCTTTCTCCCTGAATGAACGCTGCTACAAGCGCTCGGATAGACATGTTAGCACGCAAAGTGGGGTGAGACGGTGGGGGGGCTCCACACACGGCTTGAACATGTTAATAAGCTTAAAGTGGTCAGGGTGTGTAGTGTGTCCCTTTTAAAATGATTTCATGAACAAACTGAGTTTGGGGGAGAGTGAGTTTGAGCAACAGACTGGACCCAAGTTTGCGAGGCAGTGGTTGTGGTATAGCACTCCCAAGTAAGGATCCAACACTGGTGATACAGCTCCACCAATCCACTGGCAGTACTCCACAGTCTGTGTGATTAGTTTACAACATTAGCAGAACTAATAAAAACAAGCTGGTGATGTCCAACAAAACCCTAGAATTAAATCATAGAGTTAGGCTAGGGTCAGATAAGCGCATTTTGTACGGACTGTGCGTCCGTGCAGTACGGACGTACTTACTGACTGACAACAAGGTAGTGGCCACACAGTTCGTTTTTTTCACTGACGTATTTTTTGACTGATAGAGCAGGGACAATAAATTACAATGAAAAAACATTCTGTCCGTCAAAAATGCTGGACGTATAAATGCAGTCCGTCTAACCTTGTTTCATCACTCACACACTAAGCTATGCAGACGTGGCGCACTCTGCACGTCCGTTCTAGCAGTATTACGTTCTTGCCTAAACTGCGTCCGTTGCCACGTCCGTTGTGCTTCCGCACTTCTGTGCAGACGTATTTCGTGTGTGGGGCTCCATTTAACACAATTGTATGCTATCACGGACGTACTTATGTGCAGTAACACAGACGTGAACACTGCGTTCGTCTGACCCCAGCCTAAAGTAGCGGCACATCTTCTCCAATAAGCGCCAAAGTAGTGTCTGAGGTTAATAAATGTTAACGGAGTCAGACTCTAAACAATCAGGGTTATTCAAAGAGATGTGAATTGTGGCCAAAACTTAACCGAACAGTGAAATTCAGCGTACCGTTACCTTTCCTGGCCATTCGGCTATGCAGAGAGCAGGCAATTCGCCAAATGTTGGCGAATTGCCTGCTCATACAGTGCCTGTTCGAGGGCAATGAAATCCCCATAGAGAAGCAATGCTGCTATTTAGAGGAAAAAAAAAAAAGCAGTGAAAAGTTGCCAAATTGCCCAGTGGTTTAATGCGACAGGTTTATTCAGGAGAACCCCATAGGCGTCAATGTTAAATATATTCCCGTTTTAATGCAATATCTAATAAGCATTTTTCAGCGAAACCTTTTTTTTTTTTTTTAAATCGTTGGTTTCTTTTTTCTGTAACAGCCCTTTTTATTATCATTCTTTGGATCTTATATGTAGATTTCAGACATTTTTGCTCAGTTTCTTTGCAAACAGCGTTTCACTTCAAACATTCAAGCGTACGGTTTTGTTAACTCCATCGGCGGTGTCGGGTTTTTCCGGCGGCTGCTCTGTGATCAGTAGCTGCTCGGGTTTCTCAGGTGTGTTCGGCGGGGTTAATACAGATGATTTTTGCAGGTTTCGGTGTACCCGGTGTATTTTGCCGGGTTTTGCGGTGAGTGTTCGTCGGGTTTGCGGCGGCTTTTCCCTGCACTACGACGGCCCAGTGGTGCTTGCTGAATACACCACAGGGTCGCCAAATCGCACCGCATTGAAGAGAACAAAAAGTCACCGAACATGCGGTGACTTTGATTCTCTTTGAATAACCTTGACCATGTGCTTTACACATACTGATTAAAAATCCACCATCCGATTACTCTCATTTGTTTCAGCCCTAGTTAAAATCTCACAACCAATGCAATATCCACCCCTCTGAATGGATATCGCAGGCATAGCAGACCCGGACACAACATGTTGAGTTTAATAATCACATTTCTGTTCCTTCCCTGTGCAGTTTATAAAAGTTCAAATTCTTTCTAAGCACTTTACCTTACAAAGTAATGGGTTAACCGCAATAGGTTTCTTCTAGGGAAACATGGCAGCCTGTAATGGCTAGCTGCGACATTTGACGAGGGAAAGGGGTGCATACCCAGGTTACGACTACACGTGTTAGATGTAGCCCTAAATATCTGGAGGACACTTCGTAATCTTAACAGGTGCACAGAACTGAACTTCTGCCAAACGTGTAGACTTTATTCACAGACATGGTGGGTGCAGTGCTAAGCACAGTCAGGCTTTATTTTGCTGTAAATCAGAGACCCATCATTAAAAACATGACATGGTGCAAATTTGTTTATGCTTCATCCAGTCAACATGCTAGTCAAAACAAAATATGGGTTATTATGATCGTCATCATTTATATAGGGCCAACAGTTTCCGCAGCTCTTTACAATAACCAAAGGGAACGAAATACAGATAAACTGACATATGAAGGAAACAAGAGGTGTAGAGGGCCCTGCTCATAGGAGCTTACAGTCTAGAGGGATTGGAGTTGAGGAAGACCAGAGGAATTGCAATAGATGGGAATGGTGAGGCTATAAGAGAGGCTTCAATCAAGTGAGTAGGTGAGGAGAGGGATGAGTTGCATCAGTGATGTGGTACGCCAATCTGAAGAGATGGTTTTGAGGGATTTCTTGAAGGCCTGAAGATCAGGGGAGAGTTTGATAGGGCAAGGCAAGTCATTCCAGAGGACTGGTGCTGCCCTTGAGAAGTCTTGGAGGTGAAAGTTGGCTGTGCTTGTGTAGACCGATGACAGGTGGAGTTCACCTGCTGAACGGAGTAGTCTAGAGGGACGTGCTTGCGGAGTAACAAAGACATGTAGGGAGGGGTTGAGTTATCGAGTGATTTGAATGTGAGCATCAGTACTTTAAACTGTATCCTGAAACGTACACATTACCAGCACCAATTTTTCAGCCAATGAAGCCAGATATAGGGAGAAAGACTCTAAACATATAGGAGCTGCAGGAAGGAGTAACAGTTGCAGGCAGTTTGTAATCTTGTGTTCCCTAAAATATCAACCGATTCTTTACCAATGGTTTGTGTAATATTACATTATAGGGATTCGCCTTACACCCAAGACCCTATTCCAGTCGAGCCATTATACTGTACACCTCCCTTGATCTATTCCACTGAAGGCAGAGCGTCTGCTGATGCTTTTCTTCCTTGAAGCCAGTTATGAATCATTACCAGCTGCAAAAATTGTTAAGGGGTTTAAATTTTGTGTGTAAGTAACTTTCCAGATGCAAAAGCACTTAAAGCATCACACTCACGTCTGGCTCCACAGTGCAAATCCACTGCCTCACCTGACTGCCAAACGGGATACTGAAAAGCATTGTTCCACAGACCCTGAGAGGTGAACACTTTCTCATGCAAATCGCTATGGAGTTCTACAGACAGTGACAAAGTCAACGCAAAGATTGAGTCGAGCTGCCAACAGCGAATTGAGGCGATAGGAAAGCCACCTACTGGGAGGTCTATAGTTTCCATATTTTCCCTGGATGCTGCGCCAGAATTTAGCAAGAGCCGTGCTCCACATGCAAGTAAGCATAAACTGCCCTTAACGTGTTCATATGACGTCAAAGCAAAGTACTACAAAGTGCAGTCCGTTATCAGACTACAAGCCATATGTATTGATTGCAGCAGAAGCAACCATTAGTACAGTAATGTAACCAGGAGTCAGGCTATTTCTAAATATATATCTATAGATAATATCAGGACATTGTTGACAGAATGCCCTATCCCAAGCCTTTGAAAGGGCAATCTGACCACCTTGGTGCAATGAGTCACAGAATACAAAGCGAGGCAAGTTTGCAAACGTCAAGGAAAAGCAGTCATTGAACTGCAAGAATATCCAAATTACCTTAATTAAGAGCCCCCCCCCCTCATATTGAAGTATTCAGATAAAAGTGCTACAGTCTGGTTGTTCCTTTAACAAACACTTTATTTTCGGTATATACAGTATGCATGTTAATAAAAAGTGAGCAATTTACACATCTCTGTCCATACCCCGGAAGCAAAACATGGCCAATTCCAGAGACTTCAATTAAAGTGCTGATGTTCAATCCTCTTGCTTATAAGTAGGGTTCATTTGATAGCAAGTCACCAGGTGCTAGTTTGTCTCTCTTCTCCCCCCCCCCTTTTTAAAAAAAACACACGCGTGCAAGCTGTCACCTAAGATGGTAAACCATCAGTGGCAGCTGTGAGCAGAAGAGACTACAAGCCAGCTGACCGTGCCGATACAAAGAGTCAGCACTGAAAGCTTTACAATCTCCATCACCAACGACACAGGAAAGTGATCCCATTAACAAACAGGTTCCGTTTAAAATGTTGAAAGATAGAAAGTACATTTTGTAGCCATGCTCTTACTTTTAAAACACAAGACTACTCACAACTTCTGAATAAACTGTGATAGCCACAGAAAAAAGCTACAAGATGGGCTGGCAGAGACATCCAGGCCAGGACAGTGGGGTTAAACGGTTTTGTGAGCTTTCGCAAGCGGCAGCTTTATTCGCTGAGCAGAACGGTTGCTCCGGGACATCGATTCAGCACTGGTCACCTGCAAGAAGAATAAGCTACATGTTAATCTCTAACCGCCTAGGTACCAAACCACAGATACAGCTTGGCAGCAGAATCACAAGCTACCCGAACAACAGTATTGCTCCAGACAGGATTCAAAGCATAAACAGAGATCTTACTTTGAGTTTTATGGAGCTGTTTATTATACCCCCCTATATTGGCCACATTATGAATGAGTAATCTTAACATGGGCAAAGCTGAAAGAGGGTGGCACGTCAAACGGCACATTAGGTTTAGACAATCATATGTATAGATATACAGTCATCGTAGCAGCACAATATACCTGTTCCTAATGGCTGGGACACAGGCTACAAGACTTGACCTCGTTTTCATCATCATCGATCTGACCTGCAAGCAGAAACAATACATCAGACACTTCCATAAACTGTATTCAGCATTGCATTTATACATATTTAGATGTTCCTATCTTAGGAAGGCCTGAGCCTCAATGGCACAGCTAAGCTTTAATAGCAAAAGTGCTCAATTCACTGACATGAAGCCCAGGAGCACATGGACTGCTGGAAGCTTGGATATCCCCAATAACCTTGCAGACTGCAGTGTGGATCTGCAGAGCAGGGGTACGCACGCTACATGAGGATTCACTGAGCAGAGTGTAGCTCACAACAGGATACAGAGAGGAGGAGAGCGCACCCCCACCCTGTGTTTTAGAGAGAACATGCTCTTACCCCCCATGTTTACCATTGTTAAGCACGGTGGAAACTTGCAATGGGCGTTGTAGGGGTTACAGACAAACTAGTCTGAGGCCTATCCAGAGCTCTATGCCTAGTGGAGTAACCCACCAACAAGATACAACATATACTTAAAACCATGTATAGGTATACAGTCATCGAGCAGCAGCACAATATACCTGTTCCTACTGGCTGGGTCACATGATTCAAGACTGGTCCTTGTTTTCAGCATCATCGATCTGACCTGCAAGCAGAAACAATACATCAGGCACTTCCATAAATTGTATTCAGCATTGCAATTAGATGTGCAGGGTTAGAGGCCTATTTTAGGAAGACCTGAGCCCCAATGGCACAGCTAAGATTTAATAGAAAAAGTGCATAATTCACTGACATGAATCACGTCATGGCCTCCCCAGGAGCACATGGACTGCTGGAAGCTAGAATATCCCCAATAACCTTGCAGACTGCAGTGTGGAGCTGCAGAGCAGGGGTACCCACGCTGTTTAGGGGTTCACTGAACAGAGTGTAGCTCACAACAGGATACAGAGAGGAGGAGAGAGCACCCCCACCCTGTGTTTTAGAGAGAACATGCTCTTACCCCCCATGTTTACCATTGTTAAGCACAGTGGAAACTTGCAATGGGCGTTGTAGGGGTTACAGACATAAAAACAGACTAAAACTAGTCGGAGGCCTATCCAGAGCTCTAGGTCTAGTGCATAACCCACCAACAAAATACAACATATACTTATAACCTGAGCGAAAACAGCACTTGGACACCTGAGGGAGTTTATGATCTACAAATGAACATATGCCAATCCGGCGGCTCTGCAATGAATGGTAGAAGGCTGGCAAATTGTGGGTGGGCAGACCCTACTATACACTTTGACAGTGAGTGGATCGTACGCCACCTTCGCTGCACTGGCAGAGCTGGATGCTGGGAGCACATATTAGCATATATACAGTTTATCAACCATTTGCCAAGGTATGTCACAAACCACAGAATAAGATATATGCACTGGTATGTAAGGGATAAAACTTAGCTATTACTCAAAGAAATAAAAAGTGCATCTAGTGAAGCACACAGTATTGTCAAAAACCAATACTAGAAAGACCAAAGTAGCAAACAAGAAAAAAAAAAAGGGAAAAAACCAAAAGCACTTTCTCTAGTTACTATATACAGCACCAGATAAGCTAGACCAATATCTTTTCAATCTATCCCATCAATACAGACACATGAACGCCTGTTTCTTTTAGTTATGCGTGGTAAAAATATCTGGCGATAGCAAGTGTCTATTTTTAGTGCCGTGTCTCCTTTTAGGAACCATAGGGCATGTTATTTCCCTTTGTGTGCTTGTAGTCTACCACATCCTAACTACCCTTGCATATATAATCAGGATTTTTCCCTGTGTAACGGTGCACTTGACTTTTGTTTGAGCTCCCCCCTCATTTATTGATTGCTACTTGCCTGTATTGTTTGACAATACTATGTGCTTCACAAGATGCACTTTTGAGTAAAAGCTAAGTTTTATACCTTACATACCAGCCCTCTGCATATATTTTGTATATAAGCTAGGGGTCACCCCCATCCTTTCGGAAGTCAGGGACCCTCCATTACTCTGGCAAATTTCCTTTTTCCCTGGTTGCACCGCTCTAATATTATCATCCTCGTCTAACACACACAATATAGTGTTACTCCTCACGGTGATTTATTCTTCACCAACGATAATCCTGCCCCCATTCCCAGTTCATTTTATTATCAAATAATTTCTCTCCCCCTCCCCAGTTAATTTTTCTTATCCCAAAACAACTTTTTAACTCTGCCCCCAGTAGTGCTGGTCTTCCCCCTATTCATTTACATGTTCAATCCCCTTGCTTAGACGTGGGGCTCCTGTGATGGCATACCTCTACATACTCGTTTTTGTTATGTAAATAAAGAAAATTCTGGAAAACCTGTCACTATGCTAGCAGAGCCCACAAGACAGATGACCGAGTACCAATACACCTAGGGAGTCAACATACCAAGTTGACAGCACTAAAGGCTTTGTTAGTCTACATCAGAAAGGGCAAAGGAAAAGAACCTATTGACTACAGGTTCATTTTAAGCTTTGAAGGAGTCAAAATACATTTTTGTAAAACTCAAGACCACAATTCCTGTATAAACTGGAAATGATGGCCACAGAAAAACATACAAAATAAGCTAGAGACATCTAGGTCAGGACAATCTATTCAACGATGTTTGCAAGCGGCATCTTTCTTCACTGGGCAGAATTGTTGCTCCAGGACATCAGTTCAGCACTGGCCATCTAGAAGAATAAGCCGCACGTTAATTTCTGCTAACAAATATAGCTAGGACATAATGTAAACAGTGTGATATCGATAAACATGGTTGCTATAAAGACAGGTCTTCAACTACTTTCAAAGCATACCCATACATGTAGTCAGGGTATCCCATGAGCTCAGGTTCTGTGCAGGACCAAGTCCCTGGACGGCAGATGCAGCCCTGAGCCCCCCTCTCCCCGAAAGGAGAGGGAGCTTTGCACGGTATGACCACTCACACAAGATTTAGAATTCTCACACTGTGTAAAGTGTGTCCCTTTAAAAAGCTGACCGAATACATCCACTGAAACCGACACTACTATGGTGCTTTTGACGATCAACTTTTTCGGACAAGTAATCCAGAAATGGACAAAAACCTACACTGTCAGTGGCAGTGTATAATACCGTCCTTAAGGTGGAAAACTTGCAACTGCGGGTTTTTGCTTAGTGTCCCTGTTTTAGCTCCCTATCATGGGGCAGGCGCGGATTCAGGAGCCTGCTTGGTAAAGCAGAGCTAATGCACCACCCCGAGTATCCCCTCATGTAGGACTCCATGGAGGCTTGTGCTGCTGGGTCAGCTGACCTGCAGGATCTCGCCTCTCCCACGAGACCCTGCAGGTCCAGAGTGATCAGAGAGTGACTGGGGACTTATTCTCTCTCCCCCCCCCTCCCAGCAGCAGATTGGACCAGCGTTCTCAACAACACGCGGGATGAGAGGTGAGTATTTGATTTTTGGGTTTAACTCGTTAGCGGTCAGAATGTAATATGGACGGTCTGCACTAGGGCCACTTAACCTGACGTTAAAGCTCACATAGCTGAGCACCAACGTTACCGCAATATTACAATCTTTACTTTGGGTGCAACTGCAGTGGTGCCAAACCAGAGAAACTGGTTTGCAGTAGAATCACAAGCTACCCCAAGTAACAGTATTGCTCCAGACAGGATTCAAAGCATAAACAGAGATCTTACTTTGAATTTTATGGAGCGGTTTATTATACCCCCCTAAATTGGCCACATTATGAATGAGAAATCTTAATATGGGCAAAGCTGAAAGAGGGTGGCTCGTCAAGACAATCAAATGTAGAGATACAGTCATCGTAGCAGCACAATGTACCTGTTCCTACTGGCTGCGACACAGGCTTCAAGGACTTGACATTGTTTTCAGCATCATCGATCTGACCTGCAAGCAGAAACAATACATCAGGCGCTGCCATAAACTGTATTCAGCATTGCATTTCTACATATTTAGATGTGCAGGGTTAGAGGTCTATCTTAGGAAGGCCTGAGCCTCAATGGCACAGCTAAGCTTGTAATCGCAAAAGTGCTCAATTCACTGACATAAATCATGTCATGGCCTCCCCAGGAGCACATGGACTGCTGGAAGCTTGGATATCCTCAACCTTGCAGACTGCAGGGTGGATCTGCAGAGCAGGGGTACGCACGCTACATGAGGATTCAGAGCAGAGTGTAGCTCACAACAGGATACAGAGAGGGGGAGAGCGCACCCCCACCCTGTGTTTTAGAGAGAACATGCTCTTACCCCCCATGTTTACCATTGTTAAGCACGGTGGAAACTTGCAATGGGCGTTGTAGGGGTTACAGACAAACTAGTCTGAGGCCTATCCAGAGCTCTATGCCTAGTGGAGTAACCCACCAACAAGATACAACATATACTTAAAACCATGTATAGGTATACAGTCATCGAGCAGCAGCACAATATACCTGTTCCTACTGGCTGGGTCACATGATTCAAGACTGGTCCTTGTTTTCAGCATCAATCGATCTGACCTGCAAGCAGAAACAATACATCAGGCACTTCCATTTATTGTATTCAGCATTGCAATTAGATGTGCAGGGTTAGAGGCCTATTTTAGGAAGACCTGAGCCCCAATGGCACAGCTAAGATTTAATAGAAAAAGTGCATAATTCACTGACATGAATCACGTCATGGCCTCCCCAGGAGCACATGGACTGCTGGAAGCTAGAATATCCCCAATAACCTTGCAGACTGCAGTGTGGAGCTGCAGAGCAGGGGTACCCACGCTGTTTAGGGGTTCACTGAACAGAGTGTAGCTCACAACAGGATACAGAGAGGAGGAGAGAGCACCCCCACCCTGTGTTTTAGAGAGAACATGCTCTTACCCCCCATGTTTACCATTGTTAAGCACGGTGGAAACTTGCAATGGGCGTTGTAGGGGTTACAGACAAACTAGTCTGAGGCCTATCCAGAGCTCTATGCCTAGTAGAGTAACCCACCAACAAGATACAACATATACTTATAACCATGAGTGAACCATGTATAGATAGTCATCGAGCAGCAGCACAATGTACCTGTTCCTACTGGCAGGGTCTCAGGATTCAATACCATCGATCTGACCTGCAAGCAGAAATAATACAGACACTCCCATAAACTGTATCCAGCATCACATTTATATATGTAGGGTTAGACTCCTAGCTTGGGATGGTTTAAACCTCAAATGGCACAGCTAAGCTTTAATAGCAAAAATGCTCAGTTCAATGACATGAATCGCATCACACCCTCCCTAGGTTGGACTGCTGGCAGTTTGTACATCCCCAATAAGTATGCAGACTGCAGTGTGGAGCTGCAGAGCAGGGGTACCCACGCTGTTTAGGGGTTCACTGAACAGAGTGTAGCTCACAACAGGATACAGAGAGGAGGAGAGAGCACCTCCACCCTGTGTTTTAGAGAGAACATGCTCTTACCCCCCATGTTTACCATTGCTAAGCACGGTGGAAACTTGCAATGGGCGTTGTAGGGGTTACAGACATAAAACCAAGCGTCAGGCTACTGGTCTAAGGCCAAACACGGACCTTTCAATGAAGCTTCACATGATTATATGGGCTATAGGATTCCAGAAATACAAGGGGTCCGCAGCAGGTGAAGGCGGGTGCTGCGTAAAAGTGTACGTAATTTGTGTAAGATGCTCAGGGGCTACAACATTTTGGAAGCCCAGCGTCAATGAGGAGGAATTTAAGAAAGTGCATCAATAAGTCATACAGGAAACAAAAGGTTTCCAGGTGTTCAAGACCTTCAGAAAATAAAGTTGAGAACTTGAGTGAAATGTATCAGGGAGGGGGATGACAACAAAGGAAAATGAAGCATATACTCACAGCCTGGTCTTGCTGGAGGTGTTGTAGACACACAGGAAGGTAAGTAAGGCACAGATCCATTTTTTCAGGTCTGCAAAGGAAGGTAAATATTTGTAATTTTAACAAAATATATATAATATATATTTAAGCACAAACAAGACATTGTCACCAATTTGTTCCCCAGTGTATTTATAAGTATGACCTGACAGGTGCCCAGAAAACCCCCCACAAATATCTAGAGCTCACATAGAAACCCAGGACATACTTGAAAACGAGAGAAATCTCAATGTATCCTTCCTGGTAAAATACTTTGCAAATAAATAAATCCGCAACAGAATCTCTAAACGGACATTTTCCCATCAATAAGGCTTTTTTGTGACACAAACCATCTAGACATGAAGACCAGAACTTTACCTAGGCCTGGCCGCCAAGACCCCAATATCTTCTGGTTTTATTCAGGCAAGTCACCCATGCCTCAGAATAAAACATGAAAGAATAGGCACCACCACAAACCCATCACTTGCATGTACTCCTGAACTCCAAATCAAGGACGCCACACTCCGGGCCCGCAGATATTTATGCCCCCTGATTTCTAAAAATCTGAATGCAACAGATGCCCAGATGATCATGGGAGTTGTAGTTCAACACGTGAGGGATTGTGCTTGACATTCCTAGACTATGAAGGGCACTTTTAGATGCTTAACGGTAGCAATCAGATACGCGAGTGTTAGCGCTAGGTTAAGTGACTAACGCATGCCCCATATACATACCGAACACTAACAGGTTAAAAACCAGTTAGCCATGATTACACTAGCACAAGCTTCCTGTACTTCGCGCTCCGTATGCCTAACATGGCGAGCGCAATCAGTAAATCGTGTTAGGATGACAAAGTCCTAACGCTAATTACCGCACCGCTGCACTAACTAAAAAGTTAACCACAGCTCTAAGTTGGTGCCAACCGATACCTGTTCTGTAGAATCAGATCACCAGCTAAACCCCCAACAATGCCGATACTCTCTTCTCGTGACAGAAATGGTGGCCTCATCCGCCACTTGTGGCCGCTGGGATCAGAGAGAGACTGGGGACAAATAGTCCCCAGTCTCCCCCGCGATCACTCAGTAGCCCTGCATGATCTCGTGAGAGCAAAATTGTGTAGGGCTCGCGTCCCAGCAGCACAACCCTCCATGGAGTCCTATGGACTCCAGGAGGTGATCCTCATGGTGGCCATTAGCACTGCCACAAGTATCCAGGAGGGTAGCGCTGCGCAGGCTGCTGAATCAGCGCCTGCCCTGTAATATGGTGTTAAAATAGAGACGCTGAGGAGAAACCTGCAGGCACAGGTTTTCCCCGTTTTAGCTCAGGGCAAGGAATAGTGCCCAAGATGTCCAAGGCAAGTACGGGGCCACAAACACGGTGTCCACTGAGCGCGGCATTACAGCGAGTCACACACCTGTGCAAAATGCCTCTGTATGCAGCCATAATTTAGCCATTATAGAAATAGAGGAGTTGGAGGGCGCTGCCACTGCAGGTACAATAATAAGGTCTAATATTTTATGTGTGAATTAACCACAGTTGGCAAGACGGATTATCCGTGATATATAACGGACTATTGTAATAGTCTGCTACTAAACATCGGATATTGGGATTAACCACGTATGCTTGGACAGATTACAGCCGGTCTGATAGAGAGACTAAAGATCAGGTATACAGACTGTCCTGTAATTTACCACTTCAATTGAAGTTTGGGAGCGCCCTCCTCCAACTCTATTTGTATTTCTAGATTTGTTTTTGTTGGGTAGTTGGACAGACTGGCTGCACCCACTACAATAACCTTTATTTTTCATCAGCGCCAACCATCACACATATTAAATTGGTTATAATTTAGCCATTACATATACGTTTCTCTGCAGGATTTATATGGCAAGATCTGATCAGGGGGTCAGCAGTTTTACCCCCCCCATGCTTTGAAACTACAATCCCCAGGAGGCTCGGCCAATCAAATGCGTATGTGCGCCTCAAGGGAAATGTAGTTGCAAAACAGCTGGATGACCAAGGTTGCTGCCCCATGGCTTACCATTCACTGCAGCACATAGAGTCACCATCCCAAACTGACCCGACAGAATATGCCTCACCCCCCCACGGTCACCGAAGCCCGGGGACGAGGCCTTCACCAGCCTGGGTCCATACGACTCCGTAACACCCAAACGGAACTCTGACACCACCCCAGCCCTGCGAGCTGCCTCAGAGACGGGTCCCGAACGAGGATGGATGGGGATGAAATCGACCAATTTGCCAGTCCGCCATTAAGCACAGAGCAACCATACCTGAGAGAGCAGCCACCAACCGGAAAAGGAAAGGAGGAGGAGCGCCGGAAGAAGCCAAAGAGTTCAGCGTCGCCCTCTGACCACGCCCACGTAAACCTTGGGGGGGCGCGGCTTCTGTTTTTGTTTCCAAGCGGGAATGTGAGGGGGTGGGGAATAATGGATGACGCAGGTTTGACGTAAAGCACCACAGACAATGTCATGACAGACACTCTGTGACACAGGCTGCTTCCAGGTGACTGAGGAGCTATAAGAGTGTAACACATCGTGGAGGACTGAGTGAGGGTGGGGGCTAGATACTTCCAAACACTGTGGGAGAGGGTTGTCATTTATATGCTTGGAAAAGGAACCAGCAAGACGTTAAAGGGCCGCTCTAATAAGGTCTCCCCCCTTTTTGCCCTTAAATAGTTAGCAGACGCTGGGGAAAATGCAGGAGTCACTGCAACTTTGCCTTTTTTTTTTTTACACAATTTTCTTTCCTAGCAAATCGTGTGTCGCTTGGTACACTTTCTGTACACAAGTTCCGTGGCGCCTGTGCAGAACAAAGGATTGATGGTGTGCGCGCATGTACAGAACCGATCCATCAGCTGCCTTTCTCAGCACACTCGCCATCACTAGCCCTCTGAGAGAGTGTGATACATCAAAAAATACATGGCGACAAACACCACACAAGGGGCACTATTACAAACTTAACGCTAGTGGTAGCGCTAGGATAAGTGGCTCTAGCACATTACCCCATATTACATTCTGAACACTAAGGCTAGGGTCAGGCGAAAGCAAAATCAGATACTCATCCCGCGGTGCAAACGGGTGCCCGATCTGCCTCTTCTGGCTGCTGGGAGCAGAGTGAGGGGGGGGGGGGGGAGTCCATGGTCTCGCTTTGCGGAACTGCAGGATCTCACGAGAGTGATATCTTGCAGGCCACGGGACCCGGCAGCACAAGGCTCCATGGAGAAGATGCTCGGGGCAGCACTTTAGCGTTGCTGCGAGTATCCAGAGGCTTAGTGATGCATTACGGGACAGGCTGCTGAATCAGCGCCTGTCCCGTAATATGGAGCTAAAATGGGGACGCTAAGAGGAAACCTGCAGACACATGTTTTCCACCTTAGGCCGGTGTTAGACGAGCACACTAGGTACTAGGTACACACTAGCGTCACAACACTCCCGCACTGACGTGCCTCCCGGCGTCCGTTGAAGTGTTGTGAAGCTGTGACGGGGCTGGTCACACGCTGTAGCGCACGCACGATTTTCGCGCACTACAAGCGTCCATGCACAAAGAAGCTAGATGTGCGGTCGACGGGGCTGCAGAGCATGATCCTTCATAGAAGCACTGACTGTACTAAGCGAGGCGGCCAGACGGGCATCAAGTGGAAGAAACGTCCACTCTCACTTCACTTTTGTACAGGCCCAACATATATTTCCTGGCCAAAAAAAAGTGACATACTCTAATTATATTTGGTTGGTCCGCCTCTTGCTTTGTTTAAGGCCCGCATTTGCTGTGGCATCATGCAGTGACGTGCAGTCAGGAGCGGCAGGTGAGGCAGGACCTCACCTGCATTCCATTAAGTCACTGCTGCTGTGGTGGTTTTAATATTATAATAACCTGTAAAATAAAATCTGAAATTTAAAAAAGTTCTCATACTCACCTGCTCCACGCTCCCTCGCCGTCCTTCTCTGTTCTTTTTTTTTTTCTTTCAGTTTGCCGGCTGCTGTGTGTGTGAATCACCACACAGACAGCAGCGGCAGCACTGAGCCAGCCGAGCCTATGCAATTTGCGCAGCTCAAGCTGGCCGAGTGATTCAGCGTTCAGACTGAAGTCTGCCTCCTGAATCAACACTCTTCAGTGCCTCGGAGAGGCATTGAGAGCAGTTGAATTGCTTGAGCCAATGGAAAAGCTCCATTGGTCTCATGCCATTCAATTTTTTTTAAGAAAAACACCCCCATGGGAGGAAGGGTCTCCCATGCATTGATTGAAGCAGGACAGTCATGTGACTTTCCCAGTCAGTCATGGGGCGTTGCCGCGGGGGGGGGGCACAGAGCTCAGAGCACGTGTGTGCTACTGTGCTGGGGGTGTGTGGCCAGTGGCATAGCAAAAGAGGAGGCCATCTCTAGCAGTCAAGTCAGAGCCTGTTGAGGTCCCCAGTGGAGCCAGCCAGCGTCCAGACTGGGAAGAAGAAGGACAGAGCAGAGGCAGAGTATAATTTTAACTGTTGCTGGTGAGTGTGTGACTACTATAACGTGTCCCTGCAGGATGGATGATGAGGAGATCATCAGAATGAGATGGGCCAGGGGCAGAATAAAATGAGTAGGGCTGTTGGGGGGGTAAAGTGAGGGGGCCTGCAGTGCTGGAAGAATAAAGAATAAAGTGAGGGGGCCTGCAGCCTGCTGTTAAAAGTGGTAGCACTAGTGTACCAGAACTAGCAGCGCTGGAGGTGTCTTTTGTATTTTTGCCTATCTGTTTGGATGCGGAAAGGGGCTTTCACTTTCTAGCTGCAGCCAAGTAATTCACAGTATTTTTTGCGGGTATTTCAGATACCTGACCCCCTGTTTTTTTCCTGTTTGCAGATCCTGGGGAGCAGGAGCACTGAGAGCAGCCGGATCCTGCTAAGCACTGAGAGCAGCCAGATCCTGCTAAGCACTGACAGCAGCCAGTTCCTCGGGAGCACTGAGAGCAGCCAGATCCTGGTAAACACTGAGCAGCCAGTTCCTGGTAAGCACTGAGCAGCCAGTTCCTGGGGAACACTGAGAGCAGCCAGTTCCTGGGGAGCACTGAGAGCATTCAGTTCCTGGGGAGCACTGAGAGCAGCCAGTTCCTGGGGAGCACTGAGAGTAGGCAGTTCCTGGGGAGCACTGAGAGTAGCCAGTTCCTGGGGAGCACTGAACTTATGTAACCTGTGTATATGGCTCTGATAGTAGCCAGTGCCTCACCAGCCACTGACCTCACCGCATGTCACTGTCATTACGATAAGCTTATGCAAAGTCACAGCATTTATTTCCATACAGAGTTACATTAGTTTGATGCCAAGATCCTGTATTGATGATGGAAGAGTCGGACGCTCTGTATAGTCTTCTCCAGCACATCCCAAAGATTCTAAGTGGGGTTAAGGCCTGGACTGTGTGGTGGCCAATCCATGTTTGAAATTGATGTCTCATCCTCCCTGAACCACTCTTGCACAATTTGATCCCCATGAAAACACACACACACACACACTTAAGAGGTTATTCAAAAAGTACGAATTGGCCTCAGAATTTTCCCGTACGGTGCAAGTTCATGGCCGTTCAGCTAGTCAAAAAGCTGGCAATTCACCAAATATTGGCAAATTGATAGTGAAATACAGTGATCTCCGATGGCAGTGAAACCCCCATAGAGAAGTAATGGTTAATCTATTCAGAGTACGCCAAACAGCAGAGTAATGCCAGTGAAATGCCCTGATTTTCGGTGGTTTCATGCGACAGGTTTAATCAGACAAATCCCATAGGTTTCATTGTAAAAACAATTCTGTTTTTCTTAAATAGTTATTCAAACGATTATTCTTTTCATTTGCAGCAAAAAGTCTATTTATTTAGAAGGCATTTTTCAGGATTTTCTTCAGCAAAATTTTGATTCAGTTTTTTTTACATAGCTTTTTTTTATTCTGTAGCAGACCTTTTTATTGTATTTCATAGGACCTTATATAGTATATCCAGGCATTTTCATGCACTAGTATTCTTTAAAATGTGTTTTAAAACTTGCAGGGTTTTTTTGTTTATTTTTTACTCGTGTTCGGCGGCTGGTCTGCTTTTTCCAGCGGCTGGTTGTCAGGGGTTTGAGGATTGATTCAGCGGTCTGCTAGGGGGGTCGTCAGCATTGTTCGTCTGGTTTGTGGCCGTGTTCTGTGGTTTTTCAATCGATTTGGCGGTTTTGCAGTGTTTTTTTTAAATCGATTCACTGGTTTTGCAGCGGTTTAAGCCTTCGATTTGGCGAATTGAGGATCCGTTCCCCGGGTCGATTAGCCACACATCAGGGACCCTGCGGTGAATGCTGCATTAACCGCAGGGTCAGCGAATTTAACACCACGAATTGCGGCTGTCTGAATAACCCCTTTATCCGAGACTCCACAAAACTAAATTTTCTGAGCCATCTGGATTTTACTAATTCCAGGCTAGGGCCACTCTGGATCGGACTGGGGAACAAGGCTGCCCCACAGTGTGATGTTGCCCAGAGTCCGCATCATGTCTGCAATGGAATGCTGCAGAGCGCTCCCATTATGTGTACACCCTGGAAGATGCAGCTGGACGGTAATTGTGGCTCTCCCACTGTTCGCCTTCTTCTAAAACATCGGATTCTCCCAGAATATGAAATCCTTTATGTTTGGGGTCCCGAGCATTCTAGTTAAAAGGTGCTCAAACTGTATATTGTTACCCCCATCACTTTTCATTTAATTCATGAACTTGTAAACGCTTGGCATATGAAATTATGAAGGGCATTCGTTTTCATGTACAATTTTTGCTTGTTTTAGGGTTAGGGTTGCAGTATGTGATTGTTTTAGGCCAGGGTCAGACTAACACATTTTTGACGTCTACCGTCAAAACGTGCGTTGGTGCGTGCGAGCGCATTTTTTTACGGAATACGCGAAAGCGGTCAGACGATGCGCAATTCTGGACGTATTTCATGACCGAGCTGTAAAAAAAAAGGAAAATCTGATGAATCTAATTAATTGATGAATGAAAAAATAAGGGTAATGGTTATAAAAAGCCATTTTGGGTATGCTGGAGTTTTTCAAAGACGGATCCAGGACAAGTCTTTGTGTTTGCTGCAATGGGGTACCTGTACCTTAAGAGGAAGAGAAAGTGGCGAACCTGGGTTCATCAAATTAACGCTGCCAGACCCACGCATGGACACTTTGTGACGCTGTACAGGCCACTGAGAGAGAGGGACCCCGTGAAGTTCTTCAATTACATGCGGATGTCCATCCCCTCCTTTGACGAACTGTTGTTGCGGGTACGCGAGCCGCTGACCAAGAGGGACACCAACATGAGGGCTGCCATACCACCAGAGGAGATGCTGGTCATCACTTTGCGGTACGTACTGTCAAACACCTGCATACATGACATCGCTGCCAGTCACCTGACATGAGTGCATCATGTCTGTAGTCACATGCCCACTGTCACATGCATACACACACACACACGGGCATCACATCACACGTACATAATCATAAATGACTCCGACAACAATGTAGACCAAAATAATTATATAATATGAAACATAACAATAATATATTCTGGACATATATTATAACTTGTCAACTGAAGGTCAGGATATATTAAACATCAAACAAAATAACACATCATGACAAACAAAAATAAAACATATTCATGACATGTATCACAGATCATGATACCGAAGAGCATCTGGGTCATGAGGGCCAGTGGTGTGGCTAGAGCAGGACTCCGACTCTGTGTGTGGCCTGGCTACAGGGGGCATGGCTGCGTGGGTGGACAGCACCTCAATGGGGAGGGAAGATCCACTGGCATTGGCGGATTGTGGCACAGCACTGTAATAAACGGCTGCCTGTTGGGGACGGGAAAGGATGTCTTCAAATATTGCCAGAGATCTGCGGCGGTACTCCACCTCCTGAGCCGGGGTCATCTGGTTGAGGAGGGACAGACAGGAATTAAAGAATGACATGTCCTTGGAGTCCGCAAGCATGCAGCGTTGGTGTGGATGGTTAGTTTGAGCCTCCATGAAGGTAACCATGGCCTGCTCCAGGTCTGTAGCTGGAGCCCTTCTCCTCTGTGCAGGTCTGGTGCTGACTGTTGGTGCCGTACCTGCCACCTGTCCTGTCTCCACATCCTCCTCCAGTTGCGACTCTGCACCACCCCGGTTCACCTCCTCCTGGCAGCTGGCAGAACCTCCTGGCACCATGTGTTGGACCTGTGAGTCGGAGGTCGATGGCTGGTCGATGCTGCTGACGCTACTTCGCGGCTCCTGGGTTCTTCGGAGGAACGACAGTTGCTCCGTGTAGCTGTATCCACGGACCTTCTTGGAGCCAGCTCCAGAGCGCGCAGCCATGGCTTGCTTCTTCTGCACCCGCGTATAGTTGTCGCATACTGTGCGCCATTTGTTCATTGCCTCTTGTGCTGCAAAACATGATGAGTGTGACATTAGCGTGGGTTCATGGTATGTGATCATAATCAAACATTTGTTTTGTCTTCTAGGTATCTTGCTAGTGGATGCAGTTTGAAGGATCTGCATTACAACTTCCGCATTGACAGATCAACAGCTGGTGAGATCGTCCGCAAGGTGTGCCAAACAATATGGGAAACCATGAAGGAGCAATGTTTGCCAACACCGACACACAAGGCATGTGTAGAAATTGCTGCAGGATTCTAGGAGAGAGCCAACTTTCCAAACTGCCTGGGAGCCGTGGATGGCAAACATGTCCGCATACTGAAGCCACAGCAGAGTGGCTCACTGTATCAGAATTATAAACATTACTTTTCCATTGGCCTACTGGCGGTGGCAGATGCCAACTATAGTTTCGTGTATGTGGATGTCGGTTCATACGGCAAGGACTCTGACTCCACACTGTTCAGGAACTCCACACTGTGGAATGAAATTGAGAGTGAGTCCCTGAACATCCCCAGACCCGCACCTTTGCCTGGCAGTGACTTGGCAGTCCCCTATGCCTTCGTGGGTGATGAAGCATTCGGCCTATCCACACATCTCCTACGGCCCTACTCAGGGACACACCTGAATGTGAAGAAGCGGGTGTTTAATTACAGGCTGTCGCGGGCGAGACGGTATGTCGAGTGTACCTTTGGCATACTGAGCAACAAGTGGAGGATTTTACATAGACCGCTGGATGTACATGTTGAATTCTGTGTGGATATAGTCAAATGCTGCTGCATCCTACATAATTACGTGCGTGCCAGGGATGGTTTTAATTTTGATGATACCTTCACAGTTGTGGATCTTGAAGATGATGCGAACGATGACATAATAGCGGTGAATAGACACAGCAACAGGTTTCGCGATGCTCTGTCTAATTATTTTACTAGCGATGCAGGTCAGCTGCCCTGGCAGCTGGGGAGCATTTGAGATTTCACCTCAGTGAATAATTTTTTGTTCGTATTCTTATTGTGACTTACATGTATGGGATTATGAATAAAATAATCATATACTCACTCTGGATATTCTGCTCTCTTTCTGACCACGTATCATACTCAGGGTACACGACACGGGACACCACGACCCATGCGCTCGCCTTCTTCACCTTATCTTTGTACCTCTCGCAGGCCATGTCCCATATTTCTGGATGCTCCCCCACAGCGCTGATCAGCCTCTCCACATCGATTTCTGGTCCAGACATTTTTCACACCAGTCGCAGGTACACTCCAACAAAACCTGGAAACTTTGGCTGTTTGGACGTTTTGTAGGCCGGACAATAGCAGCGTCTGACGTCTCCTAATCACGCACACACGCTGCTATGCGGCCGCAGCGCACTCTGTACGTCAGTACTAGCGGTATCACGTTGGACAAAAAAATGCGTTCATTTGCCGGTTGCGTTGCGTGGACGCACTTTTGTACGCCCATACTGCGTATAATGGCCGTCATTGGCCGTCATTTGCTGCTACTACGGCCGTGATTTAGTGCGCCTGCACGCGCGTTCGCACTGCCTCAGTCTGACCCTAGCCTTAGGGTTAGAGATAATGGGCTCTATTACAATCTTCACATTAAAACACTCGCGCAACGTGTGAATTTGTGTGCCCAGCGTTAAACGTTAACGCGTGTAAATCAACGCTGGAACTACAATCCTCGCACATTTTTTCATCCATCGAGCAATAACGCGTGTAAAACGGACGCGCGCGCAGCAACGTTGCGCGCAGAAATCAGTGTGCAGACTGTTTTTTGCACGCGATTCAGCCAATCAGAATTAAGAACCACAATTGTCTCACGTTAAGTTTTTGCGCCTGTCAAAGTCAATCTGCGCATATATGCTGCATCAATAATAAAACACACACGTCTCAATTTTATTGGTTTGGTATGTGTAGAATGTGTAACAATACTTTGCTGCGTATTTTTTTTTTGGGCTGGTGTATTTGGTTTTGGCCAGGTTGATAGAATTTGCCATTAACACCAGCTTTTAGGAGTTGCTAAAATTATGCACGCAAAGGCTGTGCGTTACAAACTGCGCATTGATTGTAATACCATCCGTGTACCAGCGCACAAACGCATTTGCGCTCACAATGTTAAGTATAGGACGCGCGAAGTACAGTAAGCTCGCGCAGCGTTTGCGCAGGTTCACCCGCGGTAGACGTATATGCGCGTTTGTTGCGCTGACATTGTATTATGACGTTCAGCGCAGAGGGTTTTACCCCTCGCGTTAATGCGTTTTTGCGTCGGCGCAAACGTGTGCGCGAAGATTGTAATAGGGCCCATTGTAGGGTTAGGCTTACTCTTTGTGGTTGTTTGAGTTCGATTCAGTTACATTGATTTGAATGTGTTTCGGTTTGAGGGCAAGGTGATTCAGAATTTTAGATGCTTCTGAAATTCTGAATTTGCAGATATTCAGCCAAAAAGGTAAGTTCAAGCCTCTTGTCCTGGGTCTGTGTTACAGCCTGTGTGCACCATGTTGAGGATGGAGCGTGCATCTTCTCCATCTGGTGACTATGAAAAGGCTAACTCTAGCCACCTCCCTCTCCTCCCCAAACAAAATAATGTCCATATGTATCTCCATTTTCCCCCAGTAAAAGGAGCACTGTCTGCTTCTTTCCGGAGATGAATATGACCAAACCAGACAGAAGTATCCGTTACCCAAGCTCATCCATCACTGTACAGACTGGCACAGATATACACAAAGCATAGTCACCAGAATCCTTCATGTTGACTGTAGTGCAAATTAAAATTCCAAATAATTCACCTGGTAATTCTTCATCCGACAGGTCTATGGTCTTCCCTGGAAAATCTCTAGACATTTACAGTACTGTGTATCATATGTGATAGTCTCTGGCTGTGCGTCAGAAGCAATTACATGGAAAAAGACATTTACATACTTTCATCCAGCCTGTGTGTATGTTTATGGGCTGGATTCACTAAACATTGAATTCTGCAAAACACGATAGCTGTGATTTGTCACAGGAACTATTGTATGAGAAATTAGGGACATTCACCAAAATTTCAGTCTGCCTTGTGCATAGTGTGGCCAGCCAACGCGGGTACTGGAGGCGAGCTGATGGAAGAACCCTTCATTTGCAGGCTGAGTATTCTTTGATGGGTGAGATAGATGACGGATTTCTGAGAGCAGATAATGTAGCAGGGGCGTGTGGTGTTTCAGTGTTTGTACTGTAAAGTCCTATGATTTGTTATTATTTATATTTAGATGTTATACCCTTATAAATAGAGAAGTGAGTTAAGAGCAGCGGCTCATAGACCTCTGAATTGATTTTCCAGGTACTCTAATTATTTTTAATAGAGCGAAAACGGTGTCGTGCCTGATCCTCTGCAACTACCAGATGTATCCAGCCCAGTAACATGTATTATTATTATTATTATTATTCTTTATTTATAAAGCGCCAGCATATTCCGCAGCGCTGTACAATAAGCACAGTATAGACAGGGTTACAATACATTGAACAACATTTGACAAACAGTACAGGAGGAGATGAGGGCCCTATTCCCGTAGGAACTCACAATCTGGGAGGGTTGGGGTTGGAAACAGAAGGAGAGGACTGTAAGGTGAAGAGTGATTGATGATTGCGTCAGTGAGTTGGGTGGTAGGCTTCCCTAAATAGGAACGTTTTAAGGGAGCGTTTGAAGGAAGAGAGTTAGGGGAAAGTCTGACAGTACGAGGAGAGCGTTCCGAGAGTGGGGGCTGCGCGTGAGAAATCCTGCAGTCTATCATGGAAGAGGTGATGCGGGGAGAAGCTAGGCGCAGGTCACTGTTTGACCTTAGGGAGCGGGCTGGGGTGTATTTGGTGATTAGTGAAGACAGGTAGTGGGGAGCTGAGTTAGTGAGGGTTTTGTAGGTAAGGATAAGGATTTTGAACTTAATTCTGCAGTGGATGGGGAGCCAGTGAAGGGACTCGCAGAGGGAGCGGCAGAGCATAACAAGAAAATAAGTGTCATCTGCGCTTATCCCTATAACACTGTGTGAAACAAAACACAATTAGAGGTTTTAGTTTACTTGAATGGCCATTGAAGTGTAAGCTCACCTGCCACATCAAGGCACCTCTGATAAAGGTGAGTCCTACCTAATGAAACCAAAGGTTGCTTTCTAGCAAACCACATATGCTGATGGGGCTTCGCAGTCATGAGGAAGACTGGTGGGTGAGTTACGTGCTTAGAGGCTAATAGACCTCTGAATTGATATTTCAGGTACTTTATTATTTTACTTTGTATCTCTGGCTGCTGTCCCTCAAGTCCACACCAAGTCAAGAGACAAGTGATTTGTCATATTTCTTTGTCTTTGTTCAACAGCTGTATTTCTGTTACAATTATCTCCTTCAGATGTTCTGTTGCCTTCGCAAGGTTTTCCTTGTTGGGTGTTAGCTCTCTAAAACATTTAAATACAAAGATTTGTCAGTGACACCAATGCAGCAGTTTTATCCCAAATTGTCAAAATGTCCTGAAATAATGGTAATAATTCAGAAATTCCACATATTTTTCTGCAGCATGACTATAATGAGTATGTTGCATACTGGCGTGCGCTTCAGACTGGGTTTTTTGCCTTCATTGGATCAACAGCAGTAGGTGATGTGTGAAAGGCTGAACCCGATGGACGCATGTCTTTTTTCAACCTATGTAACTATGTAACCCATTACTTTTACTTTTCTGTGAAATTACCAGGGTTATTCAAAGAGCTCCGAATTGCTGGAGAAAGGTAACCGAAAGCTGAAATTCAGCGTACGGTTACCTTTCCTGGCCATTCGGCTATTCAGAGAGCAGGCAATTCGCCAAATCTTGGCGAATTGCCTGCACATATGGTGCCTGTTCGAGGGCAGTGAATTCCCTATAGAGAAGCAATGCTATTCAGAGAGCAAAACCCAGCAGTGAAAAGTTGGCTAATTGCCGTGCCATTCGGTGGTTTAATTCGGCAGGTTTATACAGGTGAATCATATTGGCTTCAATGTTAAAAATATTCCCATTTTAATTCAATATCTAATAAACCGTTCATTATAATATTCTGCAGTAAAAAGTCTCTTTATATTTAGGAGACTTTAGGCATTTTCTGGGATTTTTTTATCGTTTTTTCTTTTTTCTGTAACAGCCCTTTTTATTATCATTCATTGGACCTCATATGTAAATTCCAGACATTTTCGCTCAGTAGTTTGTTTGCAAACAGCGTTTCACTTTTCAAACATTCAAGTGTACTGTTTTTTTTTCCTTCACCTCCTTCGGCTGCGGTGTCGGCTTTTTCCGGCGACTGCTCTCCACTCTGATCAGCTCCTGCTCGGGTTTCTCCGTCTTCGGCGGGTTAATCCAGATATTTTTGCGGGTTTCGGTGTGCGTTCGCCCTCGTTTTGCGGTGAGTTTTCTGCGACTTTCCCCTGCATTACGGCGGCCCTGCGGTGCTTGCTGAATACACCGTAGGGTCGCCGAAATTGGGATCGCCAAATCGTGCCTAATTGAAGAGAGCGAAAAGTCACTGAACGTGCAGTGACTTTTTCGATTCTCTTGGAATAACCCTGTATGTGATTTTAGCTAAAACCCCCCCCAAACAAAAAAATTATTGTTAGTGCAGCATGTTTGTTCACATTATAATTGAAATGTGAACAATAATGCTGCATTAAAAAATACAAGTTTTTTTTAAAAATTATTTAATTTTCTTTTCCTTTACATATAACATGGTCAAGTTTTGTATCATTGGAAAGGCCATGCTCCGGCCCCCGGTGATTATGTCACAGGGCGTGCCACATGGTTTGCCGCCAGATGTCATGCCCTGTGACATAACCAGTGGGTGCCGGCCCCCTCTGACTATGAGATTGGGCCGCCGAACAGATGGCAGACATCCTGGAGTCCCCACCGGGCCAAGGCTGTAGCCTAGGGGACGCGTCTTGTGTTCCCCAGGCAACCTGGCTGGGCGGGTACAATTAAGGCCTGCACTCGAGCGGCCGACCGGCCCAGAACACCAGCGGGCCTACCGGGAAAACGCCCTTTAAGCCCGATGGCCAGTCCAGGACAGCATATATACAGTGGCAAGAAAAAGTATGTGAACCCTTTGGGATTACGTGGAGTTTTGCATGAATTGGTCATAAAATGTGCTCTGATCTTCATCTAAGTCACAACAATTTGAAAAGCACAGTCTGCTTAAAATAATACAACACAAACCTTATATGTTTTCATGTTTTTATTGAACAGAACATGTAAACATTCACAGTGCAGGGTGGAAAAAGTATGTGAAGCTTTGGACTTAATAACTGGTTGACCCTCAGTTGGCAGCAATAACCTCA
Source organism: Leptobrachium leishanense (assembly GCA_009667805.1). Lineage (NCBI taxonomy): Eukaryota > Metazoa > Chordata > Amphibia > Anura > Megophryidae > Leptobrachium > Leptobrachium leishanense. Next base: position 469,309,630 of record CM019063.1, read on the forward strand.
ACCAAACATTTCCTGTAGTTGCAGATCAGACCTGCACAACGATCTGGAGTAATTTTGGACCACTCCTCTTCACAAAACTGTTTCAGTGTAGCAATATTCTTGGGATGTCTGGTGTGAATCGCTCTCTTAAGGTCATGCCACAGCATTTCAATCGGGTTCATGTCAGGACTCTGACTGGGCCACTCCAGAAGGCGTATTTTGTTTTGTTGAAGCCATTCATTTGTTGAATTACTTGTATGCTTTGGATCATTGTCCTGTTGCATCACCCATCCTCTGCAGAGCTTCAGTTGGCGGACAGATGGTCTTACGTTTTCCTGCAAAATTTCTTGATAAACTCTGGAATTCATTTTTCCATCAATGACAACAATCCGTCCAGGCCCTGAGGCAGCAAAGCAGCCCCAAACCAGGATGCTCCCTCCGCCATGTTTTACAGTGGGGATGAGGTTTTGATGTTGGTGTGTTGTGCCTTTTTTTCTCCACACGTAGTGTTGTGTGTTTTTTCCAAACAACTCAATTTTGGTTTCATCTGTCCACAGAATATTTTGCCGGTAGTGCTGTGGAACATCCAGGTGCTCTTTTGCAAACTTTAAACGTGCTGCAATATTCTTTTTGGACAGCAATGGCTTCCTCCGTGGTGTCCTCCCATGTACTCCCTTCTTGTTTAATGTTTTCCTTATTGTAGATGTGTCAACAAAAATGTTATCATGTGCCAGAGATTTCTGTAAGTCTTTAGCTGACACTCTAGGATTCTTCTTTACCTCATTAAGCATTCTGCACTGTGCTCTTGCAGTCATCTTTAGAGGACGACCATGCCTAGGGAGAGTAGCAACAGTGCTGAACTTTCTCAATTTGTAGACAGTCTGTCTTACCGTGGACACATGAACATCAAGGCTTTTGGAGATACTTTTGTAACCCTTTCCAGCTTCATGCAAGTCAACAATTCTTGATCGTAGGTCTTCTGAGAGCTCTTTTCTGCGAGGCATGGTTCACATCAGGCAGTGCTTCTTGAAACCAGTAAACCCAAAACTGTTGTGTGTTTTTAAAGGGCAGGACAGCTTTCAGCAACACATCCAATAATATCACACTGATTGGACTCAAGTTTGGCTCACTCCTGGCTCCAATTAGCTCTTGGAGAAGTCATTAGGCTAGGGGTTCACATACTTTTTCCACCCTGCACTGTGAATGTTTACATGTTATGTTCAATAAACACATGAAAACATATAATGTTTGTGTTGTATTATTTTAAGCAGACTGTGTTTTTCAAATTGTTGTGACTTCGATGAAGATCAGAGCACATTTTATGACCAATTCATGCAAAACTCCACGTAATCCCAAAGGGTTCACATACATTTCTTGCCACTGTACTAGTTATTGATATATTATAGGGGGGCTTTAGTTGTATTATACAGATATGTATTCTGATTAATAGGTGTTTTCTGAAATTGGTATTGGAGAATTCTCTAGGAAAGAAAGATAAAGAATAAAAAGAAGGTGGTCCCGCATTGCATATTGCACCAGGCCCCACAAACACTAAAGGGGTTATTCAGAGAGCACCGAGAATTCAGTGCACTCTCGTACGGCGCACTTAGACAAGATCAGTTCGCAGACCCTGCAGTGAATTCAGCATTCACCGTAGGGTCCCTCAAGTGTGCTGAAGGGATCTACTGAACACTGCCAATCATTCGTCAAACAAAGGGGGGGGGTCAATTTTTTTTATTGGAGTTTAAAACAATAAAAATGCATGAAAATAAAAAAGGTCCTATAAAAAAAGTAAAAAGGTTTGTTACCGAATTTTTTAAAAATGCCATTAAATCAATAGGACTCAATTGTAGCCGAAAAAAAAAAAAAAAAATAGACTTTTTGCTGCAAATGAAAAGAATAATCGATTCAAAAAATTATTTTTTTATTTTTTTAACATTAAAACCTATGGGAATCGCCTGTTTAAACCAGTCGACCTGAAGCACTGAAAATCTGGGCATTTCACCAACATCTCGGTGCGGTTCGTTATTCTCTAAATAGATTAACCATTACTTCTCTATGGGACATTTCACTGCCGCTGAATTGCGGCGATCTGAGGTGAACTGCACTGTATTTCACTGGCAATTGACCAATATTTGCCCAATTGCCAGCTTTCTGAATAGCCGAATTGTCAGGAAATTGCAACATATGGGGAAATTCACCATTCCGGGCAATTCGGTGGCAAGTTCAGCTCGTATTGAGTAACCCCCTCAGTCGCTATTTAAAGGACTGTATGGGCTAGAGGCACTGGTGTATTTTGGCCTAGGCCGACTAGGCCCAGGCCTAGGGTGGCACTTTCCAGGGGGCGGCGGCCCGCACTGGGTGGCCCCACCCCTAAAAAAAAAAAATAATAATATTTTTTTTTTTTTTTTTTTTTACTTTTGCAAAGTATTTTACCAGGAAGGATACATTGAGATTTCACTAATTTACACTTTCAATTTCACTTTCCAGGGGGCAGCAAAAAACCTCACCACTAAATGGGTTACTCACAGAGCACCGAAATGACGCCAACTTTTTGGTGTTCTGTAGTTCCCTTCATTTAGAATAAAATTTCCCCACCCTGCAGTGAATTCACCATTCACCGCAGGGTCCCCAAAGTGCATGGAGTCGGCCGCTGAATGCTGCCACCGCAAACCCGTGACCTGCTGTTTTCAAAAGAACTACTGAACAAAAATGTCTGGAATTTACATATAAGATCCTATGATTGATAATAAAAAGTTCTGTTACAGAAAAAAGAAAAACTGCTATTAAAAAAAGGGGGGGGGGAATTTTGCCCAAAAAAATCTGAAAAATGACTAAAAGGTACTAAAAAAAACTAAAGACTTTTTACTGCAGATTAAAATAATAAATGATTTATTAGATATTGCATAAAAACGGGAATATTTTTAACATTGAAACCTACGGGGTTCGCCTGAATAAACCTGCTGATTGAAACCACCGAACATCAGGGCATTTCACTGCCATTTCTCTGAGTCTCAGTACCACATGACTGGCTGAACCACGTGAAACGCACGCGCACAGCTGCCCGCCCTTTCGTTAACACAGACTCTATTCTGGACTGAACACCCACCGGAAGGGAATCAAAGCTACAGTGCACCCTCTGGCAGTGGCACCCCACTGCTGACAAGATGGCTCCACAGCATAATTGCTGTGTGCTCATATACACTCGGTTTGCTGGGAGTTTTACTGCAGTGGATTCTGATGCACTCATACACACCGCACATTGCATTGCTGTGAGTTTTATTGCTGTGAATTCTGATGCACTCATACACACCGCACATTGCATTGCTGGGAGTTTTATTGCTGTGGATTCTGATACGCTGACACACACCAAACATTGCATTGCTGGGAGTTTTATTGCTGTGGATTCTGTGATACACACTGCACATTACTGTGAGTTTTATTGCTGTGCAGTTCTGTGATATGCTCATACACACTGCACATTTCTGTGGGTTTTATTGCTGTGCAGCTCTGATATGCTCATACACAGTGCCCATTTCGGTGGGTTTTATTGCTGTGCAGCTCTGTGATACGCTCATATGCAGTGCACATTTCTGTGGATTTTATTGTTCAACCAATTAGAGCGGCTGTGATCCCGTTTACTTGACATGCGTGGCTGTTCTTTGTAAAAATGCTTGAATTTAAACATTTCATAATTTTCTTTATCTCAATAGATACATTTGAAATGGTAAACAAAATATACAAGTAGGCACTTGGTATCCACTTTTAATATAAAGAGCGGAAAAGGCGGAGCTCTAAGAGGAAAAGGTGGAGTTTAAAGAGGAAGGGTGGGGATTAACCAGGAAGAGGTGTGCCCTTGACAGGAAGGGGTGCGTCAAATTTAAATTAGGGGGTGCACGAGTTTAGTCAGGCCTAGGGCAGCACAAAACCTAAATACACCACTGGCTAGAGGTATCATTTCTTGATGAAGCCGACGAAGTATCAGCGAAACGCGTGCGTATTGAGATGCCTGTCCGATTCCCTTTTGATTAAGGAATCTTTTAACAGATTGTCTTTCCAATTGTTTTTCTCTGGTTTGTAGGTGGATTACTATTCCTCAATTGGTTTGGTGGCTATATGGGGTTTGGAACAGAGGTTCTGCTGATACCTAGTGACTGCCGCGCCATGTTTTAATACAATTTGACAAAAAAACGGCAGATGGAAGTGCGCTTACAACGTGAATGGAGATCGCTATAAAGACCCAAAAAGAGGTATTCTTCACAAAATCTCAAAAGAACAGAAATAATGAACGAACACATATGGGGCAGCGCTTATTTATGTACCTTAAGGTGGGGAAATTACTAGGGATGCACCGATACCAGTATCGGTATCAGTGCGATACTGCCGTTTGCACGAGTACTTGGTACTCGTGCAAATGGCCCGATGCACCCCCGATACCGGAAGCCAGCGCTGCGCCGGCTTGCCGGTATCCGTGGGGCTGGGGAAGCTGGTCGCGTGCATGAAAAGCACGTGGCCAGCGTTCCCCTCCGGTGGGCCGCAATACTCACCAGTCCGAAGGTCCGGTCGCACGGCTGGTGAACGCATCACAGCCATGCGACCAGGCTTTTCATGTACGCGGCCAGCTTCCCCAGGTCTGTGAGAGCCGGGGGCATATCCCTGAGAGCTGGGGCATATCCATGAGAGCTGGGGGCATATCCATGTGAGCTGGGGGCATATCCATGAGAGCTGGGTCATATCCATGAGAGCTGGGGGGCAATATCAAGGAGAGCTGGGGCATATCCATGAGAGCTGGGGGACAATATCCATGAGAGCTGGGGCATATCCATGAGAGCTGGGGGCATATCCATGAGAGCTGGGGGCATATCCATGAGAGCTGGGGGCATATCCATGTGAGCTGGGGGCAATATCCTGAGAGCTGGGGCATATCCGTGAGAGCTGGGGCATATCCATGGGAGCTGGGGGCATATCCAAGAGAGCTGGGGCATATCCATGAGACCTGGTGGCATATCCATGAAGGTTGGGGCATATCCATGAGAGCTGGGGCATATCCATGAGAGCTGGGGGTAGATCCATGAGAGCTGGGGGCATATCCATATGAGCTGGGTGCAATATCCATGAGAGCTGGGGCATATCCATGAGAACTGGGGGCATATCCATGAGAGCTGGGGGCATATCCATGAGAGCTGGGGGCATATCCATGAGAACTGGGGCATATCCATGAGAACTGGGGGCATATCCATGAGACCTGGGGGCATATCCATGAGAGCTGGGGCATATCAATGAGAGCTGGGGCATATCCATGAGAGCTGGGGGCATATCCATGAGACCTGGGGGCATATCCATGAGAGCTGGGGCATATCAATGAGAGCTGGTGGCATATCCATGAAAGTTGGGGCATATCCATGAGAGCTGGGGCATATCCATGAGAGCTGGGGGTATATCCATATGAGCTGGGTGCAATATCCATGAGAGCTGGGGCATATCCTTGAGAGCTGGGGCAATATCCATGAGAGCTGGGGCATATCCATGTGAGCTGGGGGCATATCCATGAGAACTGGGGGCATATCCATGAGACCTGGGGGCATATCCATGAGAAATGGGGGCATATCCATGAGACCTGGGGGCATATCCATAAGAGCTGGGGCATATCAATGAGAGCTGGGACATATCCATGAGAGCTGGGGGGCAATATCCATGAGAGCTGGGGCATATCCATGAGAGCTGGGGGCAATATCCATGAGAGCTGGGGCATATCCATGAGAGCTGGGGGCAATATCCATGAGAGCTGGGGCATATCCATGAGAGTTGGGGCAATATCCATGAGAGCTGGGGGCAATATCCATGAGAGCTGAGGCAATATTCATGAGAGCTGGGGCATATCCATGAGAACTGGGGGCATATCCATGAGAGCTGGGGCATATCCATGAGAGCTGGGGGCAATATCCATGAGAGCTGGGGGGCATATCCATGAGACCTGGGGGCAATATCCATGAGAGCTGGGGCTATCCATGAGAGCTGGGGGCAATGTCCATGTGAGCTGGGGGGGCAATATCCATGAGAGCTGGGGCATAACCATGTGACCTGGGGGCATATCCATGAGAGCTGGGGCATATCCATGAGACCTGGGGGCATTTCCATGAGAGCTGGGGCATATCCATGAGACCTGGGGGCATAGCCATGAGAGCTGGGGGCATATACATGTGAGCTGGGGGCAAGCTACATGTGTGCTGGGGGCAAGCTACATGTGAGCTGGGGGCAAGCTACAGGTGAACTGGGGCAATCTGTATATATATATATATATATATATCTCGGGGGGATATATACATGTGAGCTGGGGGCATTTTTATATGAGGTCTGTTCTTATTGGAAAGCGGTCACATGACATAAAAAAGTATCGGTACTCGTACTCGGTCTTAAAAAAGTGGTATCGGTGCATCCCTAGAAATTACTAGAAAAGTGGTATGCTTACGAAGAGAGGGTTGTAGTTCTTTTCCCTGGATTTTCTTAAACCTTCAGAGGGAAAATTGCATGTAGCGTCTTTTGTGGGAAAATGCCTTCTTGTTTTAGAGGTATACATAAGACGCTACATGCAATTTTCTCTCTGAAGGTTTAAGAAAATCCATGTAAAAGAACTACACCCCTCTCTTCGTAAGCATACCACTTTTCTAGTAATTTCCCCACCTTAAAGTACATAGAGAAGCGCTGTCCCAAGTGTGTTCATTAAATCCAATTTGAGTTATTAAAATGGATCTATGTACTGAACGGTCTTTATGTATGTTTGTTGAATGATTAATAACGGATTTTGTACACAATCAATTTGAATCATCCACTTGTTTTCATGCGCATTTACTGAATTTAACTAACAACTGGCGCTTTAGGGAATGGCTCCCACTTAAGGAGAGCCTAACACCTTGGTAGACTGTGTGGTTGATTGGTTACTGATGACTATTTGGATTTGCTCCCATTCAAGGAGAGTATAGCACTTCCAATATTGCTACATTGTAGCCATGTCCCAACCACCCCCTTGAGAGGTTCTGCATGCTTTATATGACGCCGATGGAGCTTGTTTGGATTAAAGTGTTCACATTAGTGATCTCCTCTCATGCCACACCTTGCCTAAATTTTGTAATTTGTGATCCAGTGAATCCTTGACACGTTTTCTTATTATTGTTTATAATGCAGATGTGCAAATAAAAGTTTAAGGTCTTTTTTTTAACCCCTCAGTCACCCCTGCGCTTATTTGGAGACAGGAGCGGCTGCACGATTCACTATCCATTGGAAATGAATCAGTTCCATTGGAAATGAATCAGTTTTAAATCCATATGGAAATGCAGCTTCACAACTGCTTTACTGAAAAGCCATATATTGTCAGATAATCTTAGTGAGGCCTTTACTTTCCATATTATAATGCTCTACTGTATGTGTGTATTGGCTGAAATCTGCTGCCCACATGCCCATATATGGGCGTCACAAATGAGCGATGTCATCTGACATCACAATAGACAGGTCAGTTAACCTGGAGCTCGCACTCACTGAACTCGGTCTACTCAGCCTATTGGAAGCTTCCAAACGCTGTGTCACTGGCCGAAGAGCCAGGAAACACATTTTATCCACCGAGGATTCAACCCACTCCCTGAAAATAAGGTAAAAAGAAAACAAGGTTTTATGTTTTAATTAGTTTATGGAAATAGCAAACTGAGGGAAGCGGGCACAAACAGTGGTTCAGTAAGGGGCCCCAGGATTTCTCATGGCAGCATTGAATATGTAAAAATCGATTAGTTTATTGAGGTTTTGTACATATATACGAGTTATTGATATATATTAGGGGGAGGTTTAGTTGTATGATACATATATGTATTCTGATTAATAGGGGATAACTGTATCTTTCATTATCAGAGAATAATTTTAATGCTGATTTCAAAGAAACAAAAGGTGGCCCCGCATTGTACATTGCACCAGGCCTCACAAACACCAAAACCACCCCTGCTCTTATTCTGAGACAGGAGCGGCTTCACGATTCACAATCCATTGGAAAGGAATCATTGAAATACATATGGAAATGCAGCTTCACAACAGCTTTACTGAAAAGTCAAATGGCTGAAATCTGCTGCCCACATTATGACATAATAGGTAGGTTAGCAAACAACCTGGAGCTCGCACTCACTGAACTCCATCTATTCAGTCTATTGGCCCTTACAAAACGCAGTGTCACTTGCCAAAGTGCCTCAGATATTAGGGCCCTGTCGTCCCAAACTGAACTGACCTATCGGGATACCAGGAAAAATCCTGGTAGACCGGAAAAAGCACTTTGCTTATTACTGAGGGTGCAATTAGTATGGTCTGCACTAGGGCTGTGCAATATTGACAAAATAATCATATTGCGATTTCTTGAATGAATATTGCGATTGCGATTTTATTTGCGATTTAGCCAATTGTTTTTGCTTTTTCAAACATGCTACATACATTCTAAATGTATTCAGTATTCAGCACATGGAAATACTGCCCCAGCACATGGATACACTGCCCCAGCACATGGATACACTGCCCCAGCACATGGATACACTGCCCCAGCACATGGATACACTGCCCCAGCACATGGATACACTGCCCCAGCACATGGATACACTGCCCCAGCACATGGATACACTGCCCCAGCACATGGATACACTGCCCCAGCACATGGATATACTGCCCCAGCACATGGATATACTGCCCCAGCTCATGGATATACTGCCCCAGCTCATGGATATACTGCCCCAACACATGGAAATACTGCCCCAGCTCGTGGATATACTGCCCCAGCTCGTGGATATACTGCCCCAGCACGTGGATATACTGCCCCAGCTCGTGGATATACTGCCCCAGCTCGTGGATATACTGCCCCAGCGCGTGGATATACTGCCCCAGCACGTGGATATACTGCCCCAGCACATGGATATACTGCCCCAGCACATGGATATACTGCCCCAGCACATGGATATACTGCCCCAGCTCATGGATATACTGCCCCAGCTCATGGATATACTGCCCCAGCTCATGGATATACTGCCCCAGCACGTGGATACTGCCCCAGCTCACCTCTGTGCGCCACGTGTTCGGCTCCCTGTTAACTTCTGGCGGCATGGAGCTTGGGCGCTCGCCTGGGGGAACCATGTGACGAGCCGCGAGAACGTGGCTCGTCACGTGGTTCCCCCTGCGAGCGCCCAAAGCACCATGCCGCCGGAAGTTAACAGGGAGCCGAAAATTGCAGCCTTATGCGATTTATTAATTGCATGGTCGAAAATCGCGATTCGATTGCGATTGCAATTAATTGCACAGCCCTAGTCTGCACCAGGAGAAGGTGCACAGCGAACACTCACACTAGGAAAAACACATTTTATCCACCAGGGATTCAGCTCACTGCCTGTAACATAAAATAAGGTAAAAAGAAAAACGAGCCAAAATGTTTTATTTTTGATTAGTTTATGGAAATAGCCAGCAGAGGGAAGGGGGTCCCAACCACTAGTTCAGTAAGAGGCACCAAGATTTCTCCTGGCAGCCTTGGTTACATAAAACTATTAGGGCCAAATTACAATCTTCACGCAAAAACCCTCGTGCAAAGCGTGTATTTTTGCACCAAGCGTTAGACTTTTGCACGCGTAAATCACTGCTGGAATTAAAATCCTTGTGCGTCTTTTCATCCACCGATCAATAACGCGCGTAAACAGGACGCGCACAAATGCTTGCACAGTACCGTCACGCGCAGAAATCAGTGTGCGCAGTTTTTTTCTCGGGATTCAGCCAATCAGAATTAAGAAGCACAATTATCTCACGTTAGGAAATTGCGCCTGCCAAAGTCAATCTGAGCATATACGCAGCGATAATACATGCACACACAACTTATCCATTTTATTGGTGTGGTATGTGTAGAATGTGTAACTGTACTTTGCTGCATTTTTTTTTTTGGGCTGGTGTATTTGGGTTCGGCCAGGACGTTCAGATTTGCCATTAACACCAGCTTTTAGGAGTAGCTAAAATTATGTGTGCAAAGGCTGTGCGGTAATTCTTGCGCATAGATTGTAATACCATCTGTGTACCAGCGTTCATTCACGTTTGCGTTCACAATGTTAAGTATAGGACGTACGCAGTACAGTAAGCTCGCGCAGGGTTCGTGCAGGTTCACCCGCGGTAGACTATTGCACGCGTTTGTTGCACTGACTTTGTAATACGACATTCGGCGCAAATAGTTTTACCCCTCGCGATAATGTTTTTTTGCGCCGGCGCAAACGTTTGCGTCAAGATTGTAATTTAGCCCTTACTTTATTGAGGTTTTGTGCAATTACGTATTTAGTGATATATTTTAGGGTGTTTTTAGTTGTATTCTACAGATATGTATTCTTAATAGGTGACACAGAAAAGAGTGAGGTCATCGGATACCAACATAGACAGGTAAGCATAAAACCTGGAGATCACTCACAGTCCTCAGGAGCAGCCTGAAGAGCGCCTCTTTTTGAGCACGGAAGCAAGGGCCTGAGGAGCACCTCTTTTTGAGCACGGGGGCCAGGGCCTGAGGAGCACCTCTTTTTGAGCGTGGGAGCCAGGGCCTGAGGAGCGCCTCTTTTTGAGCGCAAGAACAGGGCCTGAGGAGCGCCTCTTTTTGAGTGCAGGACCAGGGCCTAAAGAGCGCCTCTTTTTGAGCACAGGACCAGGGCCTAAAGAGCGCCTCTTTTTGAGCACAGGACCAGGGCCTGAGGAGCGCCTATTTTTCATTGCGGTAGCCAGCGCCTGAGGAGCGCCTCTATTTCAGCGAGGGAGCCATCGCCTCTATTTCAGAGCAGGATCCAGCGCCTCTTTTTCATCGCAGGAGCCAGCGCCCCTTTTTCAGGGCAGGAGCCAGCGCCCCTTTTTCAGGGCGGGAGCCAGCGCCTGAGAAGCGCCTCAGCGAGGGAGCCATCGCCTCTATTTCAGAGCAGGATCCAGCGCCTCTATTTCAGAGCAGGATCCAACGCCTCTATATCAAAGCGGGAGCGAGCGCATCTTTTTCAGCACGGGAGCCAGTGCCTTAAGAAGCGCCTCCTTTTTCAGCATGGGAGCCAGGGCCTATATTTCAGAGCATGAGCCAGCATCTCTATTTAAGCGCAGGAGCCAGCGCCCCTATTTCAGGGTGGGAGCCAGCGCCTGAGAAGCCCCTCTTTTTCAGCGTGGGAGCAAGGGCCTGAAAAGCACATCTTTTTCAGCACTTGAGCCAGCACCTGAGGAGCACCTTTTTTTCATCGTGGCAGCCACCGCCTCTTTTTCAGCAGGGACCCAGCACCTGAGGAGCGCCTTCTTTTCCAGGACGGGAGCCAGCGCGTCTTTTTCAGCGCGAGAGCCAGCGCCTATTTTTCATCGCGGGAGACAGCGCCTCATTTTCAGCGCGGGAGCCAGCACCTTGTTTTCAGCACGAGAGCCAGCGCCTCTTTTTCATCGCGGGAGCCAGCGCCTCTCTTTCAGCGCTGGAGCCAGCGCCTCTCTTTCAGCGCTGGAGCCAGCGCCTGAGGAGCACATCTATTTCAGCGCAGGAGCCAGGGCCTGTGAAGCGCCACTTTATCAGCATGGGAGCCTGCGCCTTTTTTTTTTCCGTGCGGGAGACACCGCATGAGGAGCGCCTCTTTTTTCAGCGCGGGAGCCATAGCCTCTTTCAGCATGGGAGCCATCGCCTCTATTTTAGCGCGAGAGACGTCGTCTCTATTTCAGAGCGATAGCCATCGCCGCTATTTCAGCGCGGGAGCCAGTGCCTAAGGAGCACCTCTTTTTCAGTGTGGGAGCCAACGCTTTTTTGCAGCACGGTAGCTATCGTCTCTATTTCAGCGTGGGAGCCAGTGCCTGTGGAGTGCCTCTTTTTAAGCACAGTAGCTAGTGCAGGAACCAGTGCCTCTATTTCGGTGCGAGAGCCAGCGCCTCTTTTGCAGCGCGGGAGACAGTGCCTGAGGAGCGCCTCTTTTTCAGCACAGGAGCCAGTGCCTCTATTTTAGCCAGAAGCTAACACCTGAGGAGTGCCTCTTTTTTAGCACGGAAGCCAGCACCCGAGGAGCACCTCTTTTTCATCGCGGTAGCCACCGCATGAGCGACATCTCTATTTCAGTGCGGGAGCCAGTGCCTCTTTTTCAGCGCGGGAGCCAGCACCCGAGGAGCACCTCTTTTTCATCGCGGTAGCCACCACATAAGCAACGTCTCTATTTCAGTGTGGGAGCCAGCGCTTGAGAAGCGCCTCTTTTGCAGTACGGGAGCCGCCGCCTGTTTCAGTGTGTAAGCCAGCGCTTGAGGAGCGCCTCTTTTTCAGTACAGGAGCCTGCACCTCTTTTTTCTGCGTGGGAGCCATCGCCTCTATTTCAGTGCGGGAGTCATCGTCTCTATTTCAGCGCGGGAACCAGTGCCTGAGGAGTGCCTCTGTTTAAGCACAGAAGCTAGCGCAGGAACCAGCGCCTCTTTTTTAGCGCTTGAACCAGTGCCTCTTTTTCAGTGCGGGAGCCATAGCCTCTTTTACAGCGCGGGAATCAGCGCCTGAGGAGCGCTTCTTTTTCAGCACAGGAGCTAGCGCAGGAGCCAGTGCCTCTATTTCAGCCAGTAGCTAGCACCTGAGGAGCGCCTCTTTTTTAGCGCAGAAGCCAGCGCCTCTTTTTCAACGCGGGAGCCAGCACATCTTTTTCATCACGGGAGCCACCGAATGAGCAGTGTCTCTATTTCAGTGCGGGAGCCAGCACTTGAGGAGCGCCTCTTTTTCAGCACGGGGGCCATAGCCTCTATGTCGGCGCAGGAGCCATCGCCTCTATCTCAGCGCGGGAGCCATAGCCTGAGGAATGCATCTATTTCAGCGCGGTAGCCATCGCCTCTATTTCAGCGCAGGAGCCATCTCCTCTATTTCAGCGCGGTAGCCATCGCCTCTATTTCGGCGAGGGAGCCATCGCCTCCATTTCGGCGAGGGAGCCATCGCCTCCATTTCGGCGAGGGAGCCATCGCCTCCATTTCGGCGAGGGAGCCATCGCCTCCATTTCGGCGAGGGAGCCATCGCCTCCATTTCTGCGCGGGAGCCATCGCCTCCATTTCGGCGCAGGAGCCATCGCCTCCATTTCGGCGCGGGAGCCATCGGCTCTATTTCGGCGCGGTAGCCATCACCTCTATTTCGGCGCGGGAGCCTTCGCCTCCATTTCAGCGAGGGAGCCTTCGCCTCCATTTCAGCGAGGGAGCCTTCGCCTCCATTTCAGCGAGGGAGCCTGCACCTCTATTTCAGCGAGGGAGCCATCGCCTCTATTTCAGCGAGGGAGCCATCGCCTCCATTTCAGCGCGGGAGCCATCGCCTCTATTTCAGCGCGGGAGCCATCGCCTCTACTTCAGCGCGGGAGCCATCGCCTCTACTTCAGCGCGGGAGCCATCGCCTCTACTTCAGCGCGGGAGCCATCGCCTCTACTTCAGGGCGGAAGCCATCGCCTCTACTTCAGGGCGGAAGCCATCGCCTCTATTTCAGCGCGGGAGCCATCGCCTCTATTTCAGCGCGGGAGCCATCACCTCTATTTCAGCGCGGGAGCCATCGCCTCTATTTCAGCGCGGGAGCCATCGCTTCTTTATCAGCGCGGGAGCCAACACCCGAGGAGCACCTCTTTTTCAGCACGGGACCCAGCACCTGAGGAGCGCCTCTTTTTCAACGCGGGAGCCATCGCCTCTATTTCAGCGCGGGAGCCACCGCATGAGCAGCGTCACTATTTCAGCGCTCGAGCCATCGCCTCTATTTCAGTGTGGGAGCCTTCGCCTCTATTTCAACGCGGGAGCCATCGCCTCCATTTCAACGCGGGAGCCATCGCCTCCATTTCAACGCGGGAGCCATCGCCTCCATTTCAACGCGGGAGCCATCGCCCCTATTTCAGCGAGGGAGCCATCGCCTCCATTTCAGCGAGGGAGCCATCGCCTCCATTTCGGCGAGGGAGCCATCGCCTCCATTTCGGCGAGGGAGCCATCGCCTCCATTTCGGCGAGGGAGCCATCGCCTCCATTTCGGCGCGGGAGCCATCGCCTCCATTTCAGCAAGGGAGCCTGCACCTCTATTTCAGCGAGGGAGCCATTGCCTCTATTTCAGCGAGGGAGCCATCGCCTCTACTTCAGCGCGGGAGCCTTCGCCTCTACTTCAGTGCGGGAGCCATCGCCTCTACTTCAGGGCGGAAGCCATCGCCTCTACTTCAGGGCAGGAGCCATCGCCTCTACTTCAGCGCGGGAGCCATCGCCTCTATTTCAGCGCGGGAGCCATCGCCTCTATTTCAGCGTGGGAGCCATCGCTTCTTTTTCAGCGCGGGAGCCAACACCCGAGGAGCACCTCTTTTTCAGCACGGGACCCAGCACCTGAGGAGCGCCTCTTTTTCAATGCGGGAGCCATCGCCTCTATTTCAGCGCGGGAGCCACCGCATGAGCAGCGTCACTATTTCAGCGTGAGAGCCATCGCCCCTATTTCAGCGCAGGAGCCATCGCCTCTATTTCAGCGTGGGAGCCTTCGCCTCTATTTCAACGCGGGAGCCATCGCCTCTATTTCAACGCGGGAGCCATCACCCCTATTTCAGCGCGGGAGCCATCGCCTCGATTTCAGCGCGGGAGCCATCGCCTCGATTTCAGCGCGGGAGCCATCGCCTCTATTTCAGCGTGGGAGCCATCGCTTCTTTTTCAGCGTGGGAGCCAACATCCGAGGAGCACCTCTTTTTCAGCACGGGACCCAGCACCTGAGGAGCGCCTCTTTTTCAACGCGGGAGCCATCGCCTCTATTTCAGCGCGGGAGCCACCGCATGAGCAGCGTCACTATTTCAGCGTTGGAGCCATCGCCCCTATTTCAGCGCAGGAGCCATCGCCTCTATCTCAACGTGGGAGCCATCGCCTCTATTTCAACGCGGGAGCCATCACCCCTATTTCAGCGCGGGAGCCATCGCCTCGATTTCAGCGCGGGAGCCATCGCCTCGATTTCAGCGCGGGAGCCATCGCCTTGATTTCAGCGCGGGAGCCATCGCCTCGTTTTCAGCGGGGGAGCCATCGCCTCTATTTCAGCGAGGGAGCCATCGCCTCTATTTCAGCGAGGGAGCCTTCGCCACTATTTCAGCGCGTGAGGCATCGTCTCTAAGGAGCACCTCTTTCTCAGCGTGGAAGCCATCGTCTCTATTTCAGCGCGGGTGCCAGTGCCTGAGGAGTGCCTCTGTTTAAGCACCAAAGCTAGCGCAGGAACCAGCGCCTCTTTTTCAGCGCTTGAACTAGCTCCTCTTTTTCAGCATGGGAGCCAACGCCTCTTTTGCAGTGTGAGTCAGCACCTGAGGAGCATCGCTTTTTCAGCATGGGAGCTAGCGCAGGAGCCAGCGCCTCTTTTTCAGCACTGCAGCCATCGTCTCTATTTCAGCACGGGAGCTATCGCCTCTATTTCAGCGCGGGAGCCATCGCCTCTATTTCAGCGCGGGAGCCATCGCCTCTATTTCAGCGCGGGAGCCATCGCCTCTATTTCAGCGCGGGAGCCATCGCCTCTATTTCAGCGCGGGAGCCATCGCCTCTATTTCAGCGCGGGAGCCATCGCCTCTATTTCAGCGCGGGAGCCATCGCCTCTATTTCAGCGCGGGAGCCATCGCCTCTATTTCAGCGTGGGAGCCAGTGCTTCTTTTTCAGCGCGGGAGCCAACACCTGAGGAGCGCCTCTTTTTCAGCACAGGAGCTAGCTCAGGAGAGCCAAGCCAGGACCTGAGGAGCCGAGCTAGGGCCTGAGGAGCCGAGCCGAGCCAGGACCTGAGGAGCCGAGCCGAGCTAGGGCCTGAGGAGCAGAGCCGAGCCAGGGCCTGAGGAGCCGAGCCAGGACCTGAGGAGCCGAGCCAGGACCTGAGGAGCCGGGCCAGGACCTGAGGAGCCGGGCCAGGACCTGAGGAGCCGAGCCGAGCCAGGACCTGAGGAGCCGAGCCAGGACCTGAGGAGCCGAGCCAGGACCTGAGGAGCCGAGCCGAGCTAGGGCCTGAGGAGCAGAGCCGAGCCAGGACCTGAGGAGTAGAGCCAGGACCTGATGAGCAGAGCCGAGCCAGGGCCTGAGGAGCAGAGCCGAGCCAGGGTCTGAGGAGCAGAGCCAAGCCAGGGCCTGAGGAGCAGAGCCGAGCCAGGGTCTGAGGAGCAGAGCCGAGCCAGGGTCTGAGGAGTAGAGCCGAGCCAGGGCCTGAGGAGCAGAGCCGGGCCAGGACCTGAGGAGCAAAGCCGGGCCAGGACCTGAGGAGCAGAGCCGAGCTGAGCCAGGGCCTGAGGAGTGGCTCGCACCGTCAAGATTAAAGTAACGGATGAGCATCATGGAGCAATGTGAGGAATTACAACATATAGGAGCAACTTAGCTCAACTGGCTTGTTCTCCCTCAAATTTCTCCTTGGTTCTCATCCTTTTTCATGTCCAAAAGATCCTTTTCCATTAAAGTCAGGGTTCAGCAGCCCTGGCCCTTTAGGTGTTTTGGAGCTATGTCTCTCATGATGTTCATTCAGTCTTTAGGTTGGCTGAGCATCCTGGGAAATTTACCTCCAAAACATCTGGAGAGCCAATGTTGCTGAGCCTTGATTTAAGTATCCATAATGAAATGCCATTTAAGTCCAGGGACAGAGTTACTGTATAGCCGGCCGCCTTAATATGGGGCCAGGAAGGAATTTTTTGCTTGAGACGTACTACTAGAGTTATGTCCAGGTTTTTTCGCCTTCCTCTGGACTGGTAAATGAGAGAAAAACATCTTTTGGACTTTATTTCAATTGTAGTAATTCTAAATAAAACCTCTTTATTTAAAAAGGTAATAAATTGTTTGTCATTTATTCTGAATAACTATTGGGTTCTCATTTATTGGATCACATATCTTAAGGCAGATATGTAAAATAACTTCAAAGGGTAGTTCTATTCCAAATGTTTTTTTACTTTAACCATTTGACATTTTTCCATCAACAATTTAAAGTGCATCAGGTATTATTAAAGGGACACTCTAAGCAACATGACCACCTAAGCTATTTTAGGTGGTCATGATGCCCAGAGTATGCCGCCCTCTGTCCCCCCTCCCTCCGCTCAGCGGTTCAGCTGTAAATGCTGAAAACAGCTGAGAGAGGCGGAGAACTTTACTCCGCCCTCCCAGCTGTCAGTCAGCAGAGCGGGAATCATATTTCCCGCTTCTGCTGACTTTTGCCGAGTAGGAGACGTCATCGCGCTTTCAGCGCGATGACGTCTCCAACTCACCGCAGAAGCTGGCGGCTCCCTCTGAGGGTTAGTGTTGCGCACATCCTCTTGCGCGCAACACTAATCCTCAGAGGGAGCCAGGAGGAAGCCTGCCGATTGGCTGGCTTACGTGAGAGGCGCGCGTGTGCGCTTCTCACGTAAACCAGAAGGCAAGAAGACTCAAGAAGGACGGGAGCGGAAGAGGAGGGAGGTGAGTATGAAAAAAAAAAATGACGCCGCTGGAAACAAGAGGATATTAGGGTTAGTATTACAGTTACAAAAAAAAAAAAGATTTATTAAGGGAGTAGGGATAGATTAAGGTTAGTTAAAAAACGGGGGGGGTGATTTTTTATTCGAGTGTCCCTTTAAGTTAAACTTTAAATTACTCATTTTAAAACGCCTAGGGCTCCATTACATTCTTCACGTGAATTTTTGCGCGAAGCGTTAAACGTTAACGCGCGTAAATTAACGCTGGTATTACAATCCTCGCGCAGTATTTCATTCGTCAAAAAATAATGTGCGGAAAAAAGACGCACGAAAACGCACGCACATGAATGTTGCGTGCAGAAATTGGTGTGCGGACTGTTCTTTCACACAATTCAGCCAATCAGAATTAACAACCACAATTGTCTCACGTTAAATTTTTGCACCTGTCAAAGTCAATCTGCGCATATATGCTGCATCAAAAAAAAAAAGAACACGCACAACTTCTCAGATTTATTGTTTGGGTATGTGTAGAATGTGTAACTATACTTTGCTGTATTTCTTTTTTCGGGCTGGTGTATTTGGTTTCGGCCAGGACGTTCAGATTTGCCTTTAACACCAGCTCTTCAGAGACGTTAAAATTATGCGTGCAAATGCTGTGCATTAAAAACTGCGCATAGATTGTAATACCATCCACGTACCAGCGCACAAACGCATTTGAGCTCACAATGTTAAGTATAGGACACGCAACGTACATTACGCTCGCGCAGCGTTCACCCACGGTAGACGTTCACGCGCATTTTTTCCGCAGACATTGTAAAGGCTTTTTCCCCTTGCGTTAATGCGTTTTTGCGCACGCGTTAACGTTTGCGCAAAGAATGCAATAGAGCCCATATTTTTTTGAGATTCCCATATTACACATCTTCCATCATCATCATGAGGGAAAGTCGGAAACCACAAAAACTAGCAGAGTTATTCAGAGAAAGGTGAAAACCAGGAGAAGAGAACAATCTAGACCAAATAGCCGATTTGGAAAGTGAAATAAATGGGAGGATTTTTCTGGTTTGGCTATTTTGACCTAGAATTTTCACTTCTCCAGTCATTCTCCTGGTTTTCACCTCTCTCTGAATAACCCTGTCTAGCTTTACATGGATTTGGACTTATTTTATACATTTGTGTCAATGCTTCTACATCAGGTTTAAAGTCATTCTGCTATTCAATGAGTGCCTAAGGATATGTAAACACACAGGTATTACAGATCTGTGCTATGCAGGCTTCTGCCTAAAATGGACAACAGTCTCAGCCACCCAAAAACTGGGGACGAGTCAGACCAGCTACTGTCACCTCCAGTTTCTCTAATGAAAAAGGGATTAAAAAGGCACGTCCACATCACTTCTGATGCCATTAGATTTCTTCACAGCAATAGTGAAATAAAGTGCAACAAAACAGTAAAGTGCAGCGGTACCTTAAAAGAATAAAACCAGCAGGGCTAAGTGCAATAGTGCAAATAGGAGGAGACGTAGACAACCTGTAGATAATAATCAATAAAGTGCACAAATTAAATGTCCATTGCTAATCCGATGGAGATGCACAAAAAGTACAAAAAGTGTCCAATGTTTCAATTGAGTGCAATAGTGCATATAGCAGTCCGTGATGATGGAAGATAAAATACTCAGGAGTCCCAATGTTTGTGGTGCTCCTTCTTATTCCGGTGGAAAGTTCGTCACGTCCTCGATTTCATAAAAGAGAAGGGAGAAGCACACGGGGAAATCTTTGGTGCAGGAGATCTTATGACAAATTAGGCAAAGATTATTACTGGTAGAGGTATATACCACTCACATTTAAATGAGCCTAAAGGTTTCCCGGCTCTAGGTTTAATCGCCTATGGCCATGTAGAGAGTGGCACTTCCCTTCTTTACCAAGTAACAGGTCCTATACGAATTAAGAACAGATGGGAGACAATGCTCCCATAGCGTAATACTGCAGGGTAACCAAACAGAGATAATTACACAGTGCACTTACCAATTAAGGAGCCTTTCAAACTCAGTACAGCCTTAGGCACTCTTAGGTAGGTGCCCTGGACCTCTTTTCCTCGTTGGCAGGTCGAGTGTTGTTGTTCCCATGAGGTATCAGGTTGGAATTAGCAAAACATGGCCAATGAAGGGCTAAAAGTAAAAAATATACATTTATTCCATAAAAAGGGACATAAAAATACCGAGACGCGTTTCGACTGTGGTAGCCTTCCTCAGTCGGTGTATTGTCCTGTAGTGTCTCTGTTTTAAAAACCAGAGCTGAGCAGTCCATCCTCCTTTATACTCTATCGGCGGGGCTATGGTTCCAGCTGCACTGATCTACTTCCTGTATCTGGTTTTGATTGCATCACTTCCGGTCAGGTCCTTTTCCCAGTAATGCCTTGCGGTTCTCTGCCGGAAATACCATAGCACTACACTTCTCTATCGATCGCAATCGTATACAAATGTGTGAAAATACGAAATTACATTAAGGGGATATAGTGACTATATAGTGACGAACTTTCCACCGGAATAAGAAGGAGCACCACAAACATTGGGACTATTTTATCTTCCATCATCACGGACTGCTATACGCACTATTGCACTCAATTGAAATATTGGACACTTTTTGCACTTTTTGTGCATATCCATCGGATTAGCAATGGACATTTAATTTGTGCACTTTATTGATTATTATCTACAGGTTATCTACGTATCCTCCTATATGCACTATTGCACTTAGCCCTGCTGGTTTTATTCTTTTAAGGCACCGCTGCACTTTACTGTTTTGTTGCACTTAATTTCACTATTGTGCCTACTATTGATGCACTTTATTTCATTATTTATATGCATATGCAAATGTTCCAATTGCATTCCAGTGTTTTGCACTATTGATGCGCTGTCAGGGATACCTGCCACACTTCCCTCATCTTTGTTTAGCACAGATTTTGGTTGTTTTTTCTGTGGTTTTTTATCCCAGGGCGGCATCATATCACTTACTAGTTATAACTTATTATCATAACTGCATTTATTGGTAAAAACAATATATATAACTTTATAGGCGCCCACGCTTTAGGGTATATAGCTTTATACCCACACCCCTTTCATGGATATATATTGCCCCCAGCAGTTTAAACATGGATATATAATGCCCCCAGCAGTTTAAACATGGATATAGAAACATAGAAAAATGTCGGCAGATAAGAACCTTTCGGCCCATCTAGTCTGCCCAATTACATGGATATATATTGCCCCAGCAGCTCAAACATGGATATATATGCCCCCAGCAGCTCAAACATGGATATAAATTGCCCCCCAGCAGATATATATTGCCCCCCCAGGGTTCTCGCCGACATTGTCTGAGGGCCCGCAGGGCGGTAGGGGCCCGGTTTGGGGTGACACAGTGGGCCCACCGCCGGTTTCCTCTGATGATCGTAGAAATTAAAAGGCAGCCAGCGGTGCACTCTGTAAATGCCGCGCTGGTGCCTGCAGCGTGCCCGCATCCCAGTCAACTGGAGCAGGCACTTTGCACTGGTGCCGCCCCTAACGTGACATGTCATGTGAGGGGGCGGTGCAGGCGCCACCACAGCATTTACAGAGTGCGCCGCTGACTGCCTTTTAATTTCTACGATCATCAGAGGGAAACCGGTGGGGGTCCACTGTGTCGCCCCAAACCGGGCCCCGACTAACCCGCGTGCCCGCGGGCAGTGCCCGAGTGCCCGATGGGTCAGTCCACCCCTGGTATCTACAGTAATTAAATATCAGATCACAGGAGTACAAGGATTAAACACGAAATTGAAAAAGTGTAACACCTTAATATACAGGGGTACCAACGAATACTCCACGTGATCTGTAAAACATAACCTGTATTCAGTTATTGTTAAAAATCATATACAATTGAAGCTATCTTTACTTCACAAAAAACATTGACAGTCGACACTTAAAGATATAGAACCTGTCACAGAACATCAACAAAATGTCACCAAAAGAATAAACTGAAAAATATATATATATATTCTTTATCAGAAAAAAAATGCACGTCATCCTACTCACATATGTTAATGCAGAAATGACAAACCATTATTATTTAGAGACTGCAGACAAAGTGCACAATAAAAAAAAGTTAGAGAAGAGTAACCCAGATGAATAGGGTGCGCTTAAATACCTAATACTATAGTAACCTAAAGTGATATATAGCCACAAACTGCAGCACACCCGGCATAGCGCCGTTACAAAGCTTGGGACTTAATCACCGTTGCAGCCCCACGGTTACCAAATATGAAGTCTCAGTTTCAGATGCAAAATAAGAGAACAATTACCAGCAATGCTAACTAGTGTATATATATATTTTTTCTTCAACTGAAATCCCGAACTCATTGCACCCAACAGTGTTTCGTCCTTGCTGGTGCATTGAAACACAGGGCTGTTCATCTCCACAAAATCCCATTTGGCCATGCCTTCAAATTATCCAGTAGTGGGTTAGTTCAAATAATTGATCTTTAATTGGCACCTCAGTCTGCCTAATCAGCAGACCATTAATCAAGTGCCCATCCGAGTTTCTGATTGTAACAGCCACCAAATAAATGCACTCATCCTGTCCACCAGCAGCGCAAAATCCAAAAGATCTTGTATTGGACACCCTCTAAAACAGTTATATTTTATATACAGGGGCAAACTGACAACTAATGGGGCCCCGGACAATAGGCGATCAAGGTGCCCCATTGTGCCACACCCACAAAATGGCACACACATACAAACCCAACCCATGTAACACAACACCCATGTACATTGTTGTGTTAAAGAATTTTTCTCTAAACACAATTTTCAAAATATTTATTTTAATGAGTTAATAAACTCCACTCTGGACCCAGCAGCGAATTGGGGAATCCATTGTGTCTCCTCCAGACTTACAGATAGTCACCACTTATTGCCATCACCTACGTATTTCAGCAATGGCTGTGCCGCGGCACAGAAGGTCCCTATGGCACACGTGGGAAACAAATCACTTTTCAGGGTTTTAAACATACACTTATACACACTGCACATTAGACCACAGCAATAAAACTCACTGTATTAGGCATTTGAATATTTGCCGCCTGGCCGGTCATGAAGTTTGGGGCCTGGGTAATCTGAGCGTCACACTCCATCTCCAGCTGCTGCTCTGCAAGATGAGGCACTCACTGCTGTTCCAATCTCCTGCGGCTGAGCCTGCAGGGGCAGGCTCTGTCTCGGCCACATTCACATAATTTCAAGGAGGCGTGGCTGAGATAGGGACCGGTGCGGGCACATAACAAATAACAAGCCAAATTGTGAATGGTGTGAGAGAAGCTGTCTTGCAGTCAGATGGAGCCCTGCAACACTCGGTGGCAGATCAGTAAGATCCACCGTCCGAGCTGAGGACAGAAATCGGGAAATGCCGTTTGTAAATTTGTCTCCCGGGTACCGGCTGGCTCGTCTGTAATCTGAACTAGATCGGATTGCAGTGCGAGAATACCCCAGCAGGAGTAGCCAAATCCGGACCCCCCTTCCCCTCAGGCAGTGCCCGAGTGCCCGTTGGGTCAGTCCACCCCTGTTTATATACGATAGAAACTGGTTCAGGGGTAGAAAATTAAATGCCAACATTACATGCCGTGGATGAAGAAATCTGACAAGATTGCTGGACTTCTAGTTTAAACTGCAGCTTTTTCTCTTTTGCCTATTGGTGCACTCCAAATTGGTCAAAGTAGGCACATCACGTGACTTTAGTTGCCCAATAGCATTTATATACTATTCCACAGTAACCCTCATGAGAGATATTGCAACTTTGTCTGGATCTCGAGAACAGATTAATTTAGCTAAACTGTTACAATATGTGAATAATTTTCATAGTAGGGACCCGGGACGGTATGGAGTGGTCCCCCCTCATCCTTTCATCCACCACCAGCTTGGGTCAATATTGACCAATATTTGCCCAATTCCCAGCTTTCTGAATAGCCGAATTGTTACGAAATTGCAACATATGGAGAAATTCACCATTTCGTGCAATTCGGTGGCAAGTATATATATATACAAACAAACAAAACCAGGGAGAGAGCACTCCAGTCAAACACATTCAAAAAACCTGCAACAACAGCTTCATGCATGGGTACATAATACCAGCTTTTACCACATATTTACATATATATTTGCACCCCTCCCTGCCACAGGTACTCCTCCTCCAGGTTCTATTTAACCTTGATCTGCGGGAGCTCCAGGAAAGGACCTGATCCTCCGTGAGTTTATCCCATGATGGGCAGTCATTAGGTTTGCAGAGTAGGACCTGCCAGAGGGTGGATTACATTGACGCTGTTGGCAGGTTTAAGCAATTCACGGCCGTTCATTGCGAACCAAATATCTACCATTTTATTCAACAAAGCTTAGATTTAAGAAATTTTTAACATGTGGTAAAAGCTGGCATTATGCACCCATGCAGGAAGCTGTTGTTGCAGGTTTTTTGAATGTGTTTGACTGGAGTGCTCTCTCCCTGGTTTTGTTTGTATTTTATTTTCGAGATGCACCCGCACTGAATGCTTAGTTTAGGTTGAGTGCTACCCCCCGTGTGTTATATATAAAGTGGGTATACATGTATATTAGGGATGAGCTGTTCGGTTCGGAGTTCGATTCGAACTTTGACAGTTCGAAAGTTTGCGAACTTCGAACTTTTTGGGATGTTCGCCAAAAGTTCTAAAATAAATGCTTAAAAAATCATAAAAAATCTAAAAATAAAGAGACTCTTTACTGCAGAATATTATAAGCAATGGTTTATCAGATATTGAATTAAAACGGGAATATTTTTAACATTGAAGCCTATGGGATAAAACATTCTTGTTGCTAAAACATCAGGCAGACGAGGCCCTCTAAATCAGGCACTGTAGAGGGCAGCCCGCCGGAGCCTCCCTCCCAAGGACCCCTTGAGGAGCATGCGGCTGCAAGATTACAAAGCTGCGACTGCGGGCTGGCCAGCCGGGTGCATGTGGCAGAGAGGTGGCGCAGGGCAGAGCCGTAGCTAGCTCCTTTTGCACCCGAGGCAAAAACAGAAAATTGTGCCCCCCACATAATTTTAAAAATCAGAATCCCCGACCAGTGGCGCAGTGCTAAGCTCCTGGATGCTCCCCGCGACCAGAAGCAGTGGATCGGACCACCCTTTGCGCTGTGGGATGAGAGGCAAGTATGTGATTTTTGGGGGGGGGTTCCAGCTGGTGCTGACTGATTCTGCAGTAGCGGCATCACTTAGCACCAGCGTCCAGCTGTGGGTAACTTTTGTAGCTATAGCGGGATGGTAATTAGC